>CM039678.1:49594629-50844629 GCA_022496015.1 Hordeum marinum | reverse complement strand
TAGCAAGAGGGTTGTCCATCTCCTTGGTCTCGTTATTTGCAAGCAAGTGAGTTGTGTAGATAATTCTAGATAATTGCAAACTACAAAATGAAATAAAAGGTAAATAAGAACATCAAGATAATAGTAGCATTTGTAAATATATGAGTGAATAGACCCCGGGGTCCATAGTGTTGTCTAGTGGCATCTCTCATAAAAATAGCATACAGTGGGTAAACAAATTATTGTTGGGCATTTGATAGAAAAGCAGATAGTTATGCGATTTTCATGACAATGATCATGTGTATATAGGCATCACATCCATAAGAAAATAGGCCGACTCCTTCCTACACCTATTACTATTACTCCACTTCAAGAGCGCTTCTATGCTTGCCTCTCTACGTATTAAGTTCATGACAAACAAAGTAATGCATCTAGAACGATGACATGATGTAGACAAAGTAAACTCAAGCAATATGAATGAACCCCATTGTTCTATCCTTAGTAGCAACAACAAAAAGATGTACCTTGTCCCCTACTTTGTCACTGGGATGTAGAAATTCGTCAGGTTGAACCTACCACAACACACCTCTCTCACTGAAGAAATATCAATCTTGTTGGCCAAACTATTTCAATAGATCGGAGAGAATTACGAAGCTATAATGATCATGCACATAAGAATAATATTAGAATTCAGAGAAGACTCAAATATTTATCATGAATAATGTGAATAGAAACCCACAATTCACTGGCTCCCAACAAACGCACCATACAAAGGGATTACATCGGATAGATCAAGGCAAAACTGCGATGAACATTGTATTGAAAATCAAGAGAGAGAGAGAGAGATTGCCATCTAGGTACTACCTACGGACCCATAGGTCTATGGTGAACTTCTCACACATCAACATGAGGGCAACAAGGTTTATGAAGAGGCCCTCCGAGATTGATCCCCCCTCCGCCAGGGTGCCGGAACGGAGCTCTAGATGGGATCCCATCGGAAGAGAGACTTGCGGCAACGTAAAAAGTGTTTTAGGACCTCCTTTAGAGTTTTGGCAATATATGAGAATTTATAGGCCAGAGAGGGGCGTCGGGAGAGCCACGAGGGGACCAACACACATCAGGGCGTGCCCTGATGCGTGCTGATGCCCACGTGTGGCTCCTGGCCTCCTTCCAAATCTTCCAGGTCTTCTTTTGGTCCAGAAAAAATCATAAAAAAGTTTCGTGGCAATTGGACTTCGTTTGGTACTGTAAACCTGAAAAGTAAAAAACATGCAGAAAACAACAACCGACACTGGGCACTGAGTCAATAAGTTTGTGCTCAAAAATATTATAATTTGGTAAATAAATGGCCAAAAAGTATCCTAGAATGATAATATATCAGCATGGCACAATCAAAAATTATAAATACATTGGAGACGTATCAGCCTCCAAGGGGACATAGACTCATTCCTCTCTCGTTGCTAGCATCTCCATAGATAGATCTTTGGGTGTTTCGTAGGAAAAAATATATTTTCCATGCAACATTACCCAACAATTACACCAACGCGCTGCCCCGAGCCCAGTCCACCTCAGTCATCATGTTTTCTAGCCAATCGCCCTTCGAGTTGCCCGTCGGCGATCTGAGCATTGTCCTCTCTCTCGCTCTCTCTCTCTCTCTCAAATTACCATCCATCTCGCGAGAAATGGGAAAATGCCGAGAAGAGAGAATCTATGGGAGGATAAGGTTGCAGTTCAATGAAGATGTTCGCACCAATGTAGCCCACATCGAACGGGAAAACATGATGTGGCTACTATACATGCTTCAAGATCTATGTGTTTCATCTAGCGGTTGCTGACACGTTCGCTCAACTTTCCTCCCGAAAAATGGTTGCCAGATAAGATTCCCCCAAAATGGCTACACGTGTGGAAAAAAAATTTAGGTGAGGGCAACATATATATCGCTCCCCCAGAGAATAGGATTTGGGTAGACAAAGATTCTCTCTCCTCGTACAAAGAAGAAAAAGAGCATGTCTTGGGCCCAAGACATCACAAATTGTATGTCTACTCAATCGTGGGCCACTACACCGGGCTCATCTCTATCTGCAACAACCTGGGCCTAGCATATGAGTGACAGGGCCGTTGGCTACAACAACGGACAGCTAAGATGTTGTCATTGCTCGGTCAGTAGAGTTGCCCCCCCCCCCCTCGTCGCTAACCCCAACCAAGCCAGCCACGAGCTCCCTCCTCCTCCTCCCTTCTATCTCCTCTCCTTCCCCACCAAATCCCCAATTTGTCACGATTTCGCCAAGCCCCACCTCCACTGTGCCGCCACCGCCTCCTCTGCCTCCCCGGCTAGCCCCTACCTTCGCTCCGCTTGCCTCCTCCCTGATGACAACCAAACATGTATCCCCCTATATTCCGCCACGAAGGTCTGGATCTCGAAACGATAGAGAGGAAAAAACAAATCTTTCTTCTGCTTCCTTCTCCCATATCGTCGCTTCTCCCTATTGCTTTCATTTTTTATTGCATTATTCCAAAAAAGAGCGACGCCACCACTCCTACCTTGACTATCAATTGCATAAGAATTATCATAACCAACATAACTTGCTAAAACTTCTACCCCAGAACCTTCTATTCGTGTCTCGACAAAACACAGTAGGGTAGGGGCAAACTTCCTCATGATTTTGTGAAGTACTTGGATTATTGCAGGTTTGCCCGCTCCACGACAGTTCTAGCATAGGGCACTCATTAGGCCTGGTGGCGCTCCTTGAAGGAGCCTGTCAAGATTTTAACTGTTGAATTTGTTTCGTCCTTGCCATCACCATTAGTCCCAGTCCTCTTTATATCTCTCTATGAAGGAGGACTCGCAAGGGAGTCTCCTACTGGCACGATGGCTAGCCGGTGCTCGCTAGTAGTAGTAGCTACATAACCAGCGGGGTTTGCGAGTTGCTTCCCAGTGCCCCTCCCGCGATCCTTTTCTTTCTTAGATCCTCCATGTCAACATCGTTTGTAACTACAGTCGGATCCTCCTCCTTCTCTGGCCTTTCCTTGGGATAACTCTCTATGACGTTGTTCTTGCCTTCATCATAACGGTTACCTGAGTGTCCGCCAGATCGGCCACCCCTGCGATCGTCGTGATGACCACGACCCTCTCCTGGGCCATGCCCTATGCGCATGAACCAGTTCGCCCGGAACTCCTTAAACACCAAAGTCGAATGAGGGTGGATCTCGTTGCCATGTTCCTTGAACAGATGCCCAAGCATACCGCACATGACACATCAATCAGGAAGCTTTTCATATTTAACCTTTTAAACTTGCCTTTTACCATCTCTAATCATAGATATTGTATTATTTAGTGATCTTAGCACATTGATTCGAACCCACACATGGTAAAAGTTCCCAACGAAATCATGGGATGGGGGGTCTGCGAAAAGCACTTCCCCCACCTTGGCAGCTAGTGGAGTAACGAGACGGGCATACAAGTCTGGCACATCATGGATTTTAATCTATATATCAATCATTTGAATCTTGATCGTGGATGGTTTTGAGATCCCATCATAAGGCGCAAGGATCACCGCATGTCTTCTGAAATTCCAAGGACCCGCATGCATAACCCTCTCCCAATCCCCCAAGCAAGAGAATTGTATAGATTGTCCTCCAAGGGGCAATTTCCCAAGTCGATCGCATGTTCCTATAGAACCATGTTTGGATATAGGTCTCTGTGGTATTGACCCTAGCCAGCATGATCCATCTAGGTCCCTCCGGAGGCGCATCTTGCTTGTTTAAGATCACATCATCCAGATCCTCTTCTTTTAAACCCAGCTCTTTCATCATCTGCTCTACGTCGTTGATACCCGAGGAGCCCAAGGCCCCACCAGATGCCATTAGAAACTCTAATTCGATGAGAAAACATATCAAATTTGTGTGGGGGGGGGGGTTGTATTTTCCAACGATGGGGGAGGAAAATACTCGGCGATGGCACAGTCGTCACCGGAAGAACAGAAAACCCTAACTTGAGGGAAGTGATCATACACGGCCTTATAGATGTTGTAAGGAGACATAGCTCTCGCGGTAGACAAAGCCTCTCTCTCTCTCCTCGCACAAAGAAGGAAAAATAGCATGTCTTGGGCCCAGGACATCACACATTGCGTCTAGTCCATCATGGGCCGCCACGCCGGGCCCATCTCTACCCAGAACACCCCGGGCCTGGCGTGAGAGCGACAGGGCCGTTGACTGCAAGAACGGACGGCTGAGATGCGGCCGCTGCTCAGTCGGTAGAGCTGTCCCTCCCCCTCGCCGCTAACCCCAGCCAAACCAGCCACGAGCTCCCCCCTCTTCCCTTCTATCTCCTCCCCCACCAAATCCCCAATCCGTCACGGTTCCGCCGGCGCTCCGCCTCCACCGCGCCGCGGCCTCCCCGGCGCGCCCCTACCTTCGCTCCGCCCGCCTCCTCCCCGGCCACAACCAAACAGGTAACCCCCTAATTCCACCGCGGAAGTCCGGATCCCGACGCGACGGAGAGGAAAAACCGAATCTTTCTACCGCTTCCTTCTCCCCCATCGCCGCTGCCCCGCAGAAAATTCGGTCCCCGTGTAGAGATTATCGACCTTCAGCCGCAACAACGCCTGTTTATCTCTACCAGTTATTATAGGGGAATCGCCGTGGTGTTTTGTTCCGCAGAGGGTCCGGGAGGATGGAGCTCCAGACGTCGGGGCGACCCATCGAGGTGCTCATGGAGAAGGTGCTGTCCATGAACATCGTCTCCTCGGACTACTTCAAGGAGCTCTACAAGATCAAGACCTACCACGAGGTCATCGACGAGATCTACAACCAGGTGGACCACGTCGAGCCCTGGATGACCGGCAACTGCCGCGGCCCCTCCACCGCCTTCTGCCTCCTCTACAAGCTCTTCACCATGAAGCTCACCGTCAACCAGATGCACGGCCTGCTCAAGCACCCGGACTCCCCCTACATCAGAGCTGTAAGTAAGGAATTTTTCTTTTCTTGCCTGCTTCCGTAACCTTTATATTCAAGTTAACAAACAATCTTCCTGTTTTTTACAATATATAGGTAGTTGGGGATTACTGAATGTATGGGAATTGTCTAGTGCATAGTTTAGCTGTATCTGAAGACCGAGGGATTGAATGCAATGGGATGACATGGAAATATGTTTTGGAGTCCTGATAGATCCCATTTACTCCCTCTGCCCCAAAATAAGCGATTTGAACTAAAACCATGTCGCTTATTTTGGGACGGATGGAGTAGGTCGTAGAATCTCGAGTCTCGACGAAAGCAACAAGCATTCACATTTGTGCATGGCACTAACTTGCGCATAACCAGGAATGCTTTGCTTATGATTATATGTTTTATTTTGTTTAGCTCTCATGGAATATAGTTTTTTTACAACAGATTGGCTTCCTGTACCTGCGTTATGCTGCGGACCCGAAGACCTTATGGACCTGGTATGAGCCCTACATTCAAGATGATGAGGTACTATCTCTTATGTGTTAGCTCTCTGCCTTCTGCATTCGTTTGGCCATAAATTTAGCAGCAATAAGCCAAGTTGTGGTTCCAATGGTATGCTTGCTTTTTACATTGAAATAAGTTTCAAACTTCAGCGTTGCTTCTAATACAGCGGTCTGTTAACGTGTGTAACATGAACAAAGATCTTCTGTTTTTATGATGCACCTGCTATTTTTTAGAATAACACTTGTGCAAACCAAGTAACTAGTAAACCATATTGCATATGAAAGCTGGCACAACATATGATTCTTCTTTTGCCTTCCATTGTGGATTAAGTAAAGAAGGATTTTATCTATGAAATAAAATGAATCCCAAACAGTGAGCTGATGGAAGTGTGTGATCCGAAAGGCCAGATGGATAGTTCTCTGGAATCCACCATCCCTGTACTAGCGATCACTTGCACTTATCAGTTGTTCCTTCAAGACGTAACGATCTGCACATGTATGAACCTAATGCTTATCCATGTAGATCAATGCGTGCAAACAGTTTGCCATGCCTATTCTTAACATTAATATTTTTTGAGATAAAATGGTTAATCTTTTTGCAGTTCCTTTTTAATGTACCATAGCTCACCTCTACATAATATGTGTTCTCTTTCAGGAGTTTTCCCCTGGATCCAATGGCAAAATGACAACTATGGGCGTTTATGTGCGTGATGTCATCCTTGGTCAGGTATATCTCTTAAACTATGGCCCCATTTCTTCCTTTTGACATAACCTTACTATAGAACTGCTATTACAGTTTTCTTTAGTTACCCAACCACATCCGAGGGCATACATGATTAACATACTGTTTTTTGAGCCTAAGTGCAATTACTGTTTGTTGAACTCACCTGTTGATTTGGCATACTAAGCGGAAATTTCAATTGTGGAGTTGCTTTAAGAGGAGACATCATCTCTTCCACCAGTAACTACTTTGTAAAGGTTTGTCATGATATGTTACTTGAATGTTCTTTTCACTTTTGCCACTAGTGTTCCATATTTTCAACTGGTTGAGGTATTCATTGCACATAAAAATGATGTGTGCTTTTGAGATGCTTTACTTTGTTTCAGGCCATATGTCCTGTATTGTTTCTTTCTTGGCTTGAGATGCTATTATTTCCCTTTCTGTCCATGCTTTATGCTTCGGAAAAGATCTACGGGCATATTTACCAAGAGAATCAAGTCCATTCCCATATAGAAAAAGGAGATCCAGTGTTTAATAAGTATCTTATAAATGGAAGCTTTTGAACTTTGTTTTAGGATGCTTAAGTTCAAGTAGAAAAACCCTTGACTGGTTTTCTCCCACTCACATTCATAGTCAGGATTCTGTGATATTTTGGTACAATGGATAGCATCTCCCATAGTTTTTTGATTTTATTGTGTATGCAAGCTAGAAGGAAATTAGTACAAGATTAAGTTGCTAGTGTTGACAGTTGGTAAACTCTTTGATTTGATCCGCTTTTGTTACTGTTTGGTGGGTGAGTCCTTCAGTTCTTACAGTCTAGCTGATACAGCAATGGATATCTGTATCAGTTGTTACGAAGCACTAGCAGTCATTTGGCTATTTCTGATTTTGGCAAAAAGAAAACATTTCAGTTTATTTTTTGTTGTCACAGTTTGCCACAATAACTGAGAACACCTCAGCCATAGCCTAGACGCTCGTATGCCAAATACAACAGAACAAATTAACCTCATAATCATACTATGTTATCACTATGTTTCTTGACTAGTTATATGCTATCGTATCCGTCTAGTATTTCCTTTCCAGGCCACTATTCTACTAGCTTCAAATGAGAAATAGCATTCACACGTTTGGTAAACTAACTTTCCTTGTCATTTATTGTTTCTTTGCAGTACTACTTCGACAGTCTTCTTCCGCGAGTGCCTCTCCTAATTCTGCGACAGGTAACTGCCCATCTTGAGAAAATGAAGCTCCCAACCAAACAGTCAGGGATAACTGGGGATTCTAGTCGCCTTGGTTCAGATGATACTGCCCGGCGGCCTCCTTCTGTAAAGGCTTCTCTGTCCGTCTCTTTTGGTCAGCGTGCTCCACACCGTGCATCCACAAGGGACTCATCCCCAGTCCGGAAGACATTGCCTTCTGTACGAGAAAGGGAAAGGAGCTATGACGGTGGTCATGCCAAATCTCCACCCAGGAAGCACCGGAGTCAGAGCCGTGAGCGCAGTCGTGACACGGAGAGGGACCGTTCTGATCGTGACCGTGGTAGGTACAAGGATAGGGAGCAAGGCCGGCAAAGCCGTGATAACAGAGACCGCGACTACCGCCGCTCGAGCTATTCAGACAGGGATGTTGAGAGGCGAGGCCATGAAAGGAGGGACAGGGGCTCCGATCGAAATGGCCGTTCAAGTGGCCTCAGAAGCAGGAGCAGGAGCAGGAGTCCAAGCCGTGGCAGAACCAACGGCGACAGCCATCGCTCCAGCCCATTTGGTAAAGCGCCGGAGTCATCCAACCTGGCGAAGCTGAAGGATCTGTACGGCGACGCAACAAATGCGAAGGACGATGCCAGTGATGATAGAGCCCGCCGGGATTCCGGAACTGAAGAGGTGATCACATTGGGAGGCGCCAGGTGGAGGTGACCCTCAGAAGCCGAAAACCATGGGGATTCTATTCCTGTGTTGTACTAGAATTGCTATACACTGCAGGCGTTGCGCCGCAGATTATGGGTTTGGTCTCCCCTGCCGCCCCGCCCTGCGCTCTCTGCCTTCCCTAGGGAAAATTGTCACCGTCTAGCGTGTACAATGCAAAATCTGTTGGCCGGCTAAGCCGTTTAGTGGCAACGCAAGATAAATTGTTTGTTCGCTTTGAATAGCCAAATTCTGTATCTGATATATGCTTTATGCATTGTGAGCTCAAAACAAACAGTTGCTTCTTTGCTTGTGTTGTCCTGGTGATATGCGGCACAAACCCCTTTCCATTGACGTTGGGTCATGTAGGTACCTCTGCTATAGAAATAAATGCTACTTATTACTTCTTCCGTAAACAAATATAAAAGCGTTTAGATCGTTAAACTAGTGACTCTTATATTTCTTTACAAAGGAAGTACTAGTTTTGTAGTTTAGTGATCTATAAACGTTTTTATATTTCTTTACAGAGGGCGAACTGGTTTTTAAGCAAAATCTTTTTGGTTTTACTGGCACCTTCTTCTAAACACCTTGCACTGTACCTGCCCTACAGAAAACTTCTGCCTTATCTTGTTCCGGCATCTTTTAGAAAAAAATGGTTTAAAATTCTAAAAAAATTGTAAGGAAATGACCCAAATTATGTACATTGAACGACAATAATGGTATTGGATAACAAGAAAACGCTTTAATAATGAAGAGGAGTGCAAGGTGGAGTCAATACAAATCGTTGTGTTCCTAGGGGAGTTTAGCCCTTGTCTATTTTGCTGTTCGATGCATCATCATTACCTCAAAAGATACAATGTGATTTTGAGAGACAGGGAGGAATTACAGACTAGGAGCAATAAAAAGAACAGCTAAAAGAAGAGTGGCAGAAGGTCCAGAGCCAGCTTCCCGCCCAAAAAAAAGGCCGAGAGCGAGCTCCGGCTAGACGGGTTGCCGCCTCAACCATCCGTCAGGCGAAGAAGGTCTTCTCCGGTGAGCGCTCACCGCGGCATCGACTTCCCTGGTGAAGCTCTACTTCGCCTGAGGTCTTAAAGCCGCCACCTGCCATGTAGCTTGGGACGGCGACCGTCGCATTCCCCGTGCTCGGCCGGACGGTCACCGTGATCCTTAGCTGCTGAGCAGGTGTTGCCGGTGTGGAGGGCAGAGGCCATTCGGTGGATGCCACGGATAGATTGGCTGGGTATTTTTCGCGGACCTGGTTACATCCGACCGTCGCCGCTGCTCTGAAATGAAGGGACGGAACTGAACATGTCTCGGCCTTGTGCCGCTCCTTCCATCCTCTGCTGACCAAACTCTTCTCAACTTTTTTGAAAGGTAATTTGGCGCCGTATTCCTGGAAGAAGGGACACAACAAACTGAGCACTGAAACTCTGGAGGGCAAGACAGACATCGGTTCTTGTGAACAATCAAGTTGAGATGGTGTTTCGTGCTGCTTTTTTTTTTAAAGCATAATTCACGAGGAAGCTATCCTATAACGATCAAACTGGAAAAAAAAGATGGTTGCACAGTTAGTCTACCTCTGATTGATGGCACGCATTATACAAGCATGCGATCCGATTGAATCAATCATACCTGACAGATGTGTTAAACCATCCGCCAAGAGTCAGTCCTGAACTTTCAGACGTACAGTACTACATAACATGTGTAAACAAATACTCCCTCCGTTCCTAAATATAAGTCTTTTTACAGAATCCACTACGGACTACATACGGATGTACATAGACACACTTTAGAGTATAGATTCGCTTATTTTGCTCCGTAGGTAGTGTAATGGAATCTCTAGAAAGACTTGTATTTAGGAACGGAGGGAGTAGTTGTATCATTAAAACAGTGCCCTAGATGCCAAAGTAAAGATGTGATACAATAGTAGATTTCTAGAATTTTACCTGTTTGGTGGAAAATGTCCATATAAAAGATCATGGGCTACACCGTGGATACTGTCGTATATCTCAGATGTTCTTCACTCTATACAGCCTAGTATGGTACCAGGCTGAACCACCATTGGTAAAATATATCAGCAGTGAATCATGCTGGGACACTAACTCCCATATGTATTTCACGCCTTTTTGCATTCCACACCAATATGCCTAGGTTAACCCATCCACCAAGAGTCTGTGTACTGAACTTTCAGATGCTCTACATATGGCGTGCAAACAAAAAGTTGCATCATCAGAACAATGCCTTGGATGCCAAAGTAAAGGTAGTTATATGTGATGCAAGAGCAGTTTTATTTTACCTGTTTGGTGGAAATGTCCATATAAATGATCACGGGCGGCACCGTGGATACTGTCGTATATACCAGCTGTGCCTCACTGTATACAGCATAGGCTTTTTTTCTTTGAGAATGTATACAGCATAGTGTTTTGGTACCACACTGAACCACCGTTGGTAAAATACATCGGCAGTGAGTCATGGTAGGATTCTATCTAAATCCAGCTATAACCAACTTCTTTCTCAGTGGTAGTTCTTCTAATTTGACTTCGCAGACTATCAATCACACCCCATCTATTTGTTGATCCATGTACACTGATAAGGTGCAGATAAGGCATTTTAGTGCCAGGATTTGTGGCGATCAATTGACTTGCTGCATGCTCCGCTAACTTAGCATTGCCACTCAATCTGCAGCTGCTCAAGAGAGAGGTCCATATTGCTGAATCAGGTTCAAATGGCATTGACTTCACTAAACCTTCAGCCTCCTTAACCATGCCTCTCCTACAGAATAGATCAACCATGCAAGCATAGTGCGTTATATTACGTATAATTCCATGATCACGCGTCATCGCATCAAAGAAATGTTTTGCTTCCTCCAAAAGACTCGTGTGATTACATGCAGAAAGTACACCAACAAATGTGATTTCATCAGGATCAACTTGTGCCATCTTCATATTCTCGAACATTTCAATAGCTTTTTGACCAAGGCTACTGAATGCGTATCCATGAATTATTGTATTCCATGTAACCACATCTCTGTTAACCATCTGATCAAAAATATTCTTGGCTGTAATCATTTCGCCACATTTGCAATATAGGCTAATAAGTGAATTCTGAATTAGTAAACATAACTCGAGTCCAAGCTTGATAGTTGTGGCATGAAACTGCTGACCATGAACAATCATAGAATGGTGTGCAAAACAGCTTATGAGGCTAGAAACCACTGACTCGCTTGGCCGCACATAGGTTAATAGCATTTTCTTGTACATCCTAAGTGCATCATCAGTTAAACCATTTTGAGCGAGCCCAGTAATTAAACAGCTCCAGGTCACTGAATCATGAAAAGGTGATTCATTGAAGAGCCTGTAAGCTTCAGTAACCTTGCCTTGATGAAGAAAACCAGCAATCATCACATTGTAAGTGACAACAGTCCTTTTGTGCATCCTATGGAAAAGGTCCAGTGCATCATCCAGATATCCTTCTTTCATGTATCCAAAGAGTAAACATGTACAAGACATTACATCTGTTTGGGGCATACTATAAAACATATCCCGTGCTTTATCTAGCATTCCATTGTCTATGAACCATGACATCAAAGCAGTAGCTGCTTCCACATTCTTCTCAGGCATCTTTGAGTATAGCTCAGTAGCATCAGCAATTCTTCCATCTCTGATATAGGCATTAATGATTGAGTTCCATGAGACCTTATCTCTGTCAATCATGGAATCAAAATGTTTTCTAGCCTCATCAATCTTGTCCGCATAAATATAGCCACATATGATGGCATTCCATGAAGCAACATGTCTTCTGTCCATTTTATCAAATTCCAATTGTGCTTCATCCATGTCCAAGGAGTTACAGTACATCGCAACTAATGATGCCTCGATAATCAGATCAAGAACAAATCCAGACTTGACAGAAAACCCATGAATGCATCTCCCTCCTCCAATACTTTCAAGGCCAGA
This sequence comes from Hordeum marinum, assembly GCA_022496015.1. NCBI lineage: Eukaryota > Viridiplantae > Streptophyta > Magnoliopsida > Poales > Poaceae > Hordeum > Hordeum marinum. The sequence continues at coordinate 50,832,625 of CM039678.1, read as the reverse complement.
ATAGGCATTCACAACCTTAACTAGAACCGCATTTGTCACTTCCTCCCCATTCCTCATCAAACTTTTGAACAGTTCAACAGCCTCTCTGAATCGCTGATGGTGGACAAGCCCTCCTATCATGACACACCATGACACAGAATTCTTCACGGGCATCGAGTCAAACAGCTCCAACGCCAGCTCCACCTCGTGCACCGTAACATGCCCTTTTATCATGGCCGTCCAGGACACGACATTGCGAGTCGGCATCTGATCGAAAACCCTGCGGGCGTCAGCTACCCGATGGTTCATCACGAGGCCTGATACAAGAGCATTCCACAAGGCCACATTTGGAGTGTCGACGTCGTCAAAGACCCGCTGCAGGCAACCGAAAACCCCACAGCAGGCGTACATGGTGACGAGCGAGGCGCCCACGAACACATTGCCCGTGGAGCAGGACTTGAGCGCGAGGCCGTGGACGCACCGCCCCAGCTCCAGAGCCTCCAGCCGCGCGGCGGCCGACAGTACGGTGGAGAAGGAGGTGTGGTCCGGCCGGACCCCGCGCCGCCTCAGCTCCAGGAACGCGTCGGAAGCCTCCCGGTGCGCGCCCTCCCGCGCGTGCACGGCCATGAGGGAGTTCCAGGACACCACGTCGCGACGCGGCATTCCGTCGAACACCTCCCGCGCGGCGCCCGGCCTGCCGGCCCTCAGGTGCGCGCCCATCAGCCTGTTCCCGGAGGCGATGCCCTCGTCGTGGGAGCAGCCACAAAGCGCGCGCGCCGCGTCAGCCAGCGACTTGGGAGACCGGGAGTCCACGGTTCCGATGACGCCGGCGCGCTGCGCCGTGACGCGCATGCCAAAGAATCTCCTGCGGCGGTGCTTGTAGTTGGCGCGAATAGCATTCAGCGGGGTGCTCCTATCTGGGGCCTTGATGCCGACAGCGGTTCTTCATGGGCCACACTTGACGCAGCCTACCAACAAGTGCTGCTTTTATTTTTTACTAGCAAAAGGGCTCGTGCATTTCAACGGAAAAAAATATCACATTTAGCATCAACCATATTTACTTCTTGCCATCCTTTTCGGGGCACTATTGTTGTGTCTTGTATTTCTTTTATGACGCACATCTTATCTTTTATCGGATCTCTTTTGTGCCACGCGTCCATTTTTTTATTTATTTATAGAGCCCACTTCATATCTTTATCTGGTCATCTCGGATTTTCATACCATGCCATTCCACACCAAAAATTTGATACGTGTTTGTGATCATAAAACATTAATTTTTTGAAAAATCAAATCGGGTTTTTGTAAACATGATGTTTTTGGTAATCCCGAATTTTTTTCCGAAGAATCGAAGAATTTCTAAAGTTTTTCAACTGTTCTGAAAAATACGACAATTTTCAAAAACATGAACACTGTTTTAATTTGTGAACAAATTTCATGAGAATAGCATTTGGAATTCAAAGATAATTTTGAAAAACACATTTTAAAAATCATGATAAAATTTATAAAATTTCAAATAATTTATGAAAGTTTCTTCACATTTGTTAGAAAGGAACTTTTTAAAAAGAAAAAAAAAGACAAAGGAAAAAAAGGAAAAGCTAAAAGGAAAATTGTTGGATCTGCTCTGTCGTCGATTCTTATAAAACTTGCATTGCTATGCGCAATATGCATGAGGGCTGCTGAAAATTCTTAAGTAACAAATTCATGAAGCTTTCCCTCTTTCTCTCTAATAAATTTAAGACCATTACACTTTGAGTTTTAAATAACTACTTATTTTGGAGAGTTTAGTTAACTGCTTGCAATCCATATGCCAAAGGAATGTATGAGATATTTTCAATTCTATTTTCCATAAGTTTGTCTTCTTCTATCTTCTTTTTTCAGAACCAGTTCAACATTCCCTTTGAGACCAAACAAATTCGGCATATGCACTTGAGATCAATGAAAGGGATTATGTTGGATAAGAGTCTGTTGGTTTTAGATGGTTAGATCAAATCACAGAAGCTATGTGCGTACGTGTAAGCGAGCCTCAAACAAGCACACATGCTAGTACCTTGATTGATGAACAATAAGCTGGCTAGCACTAGGTACATGTCTAGTAGTAGATGGACGTACGTGAGCTTGAAGAGCTATTGATGGAATCGATCAATCGTTTTTGACACCTCCGACGCCACGTCGGAACGTCTCGAGGTAAACTCCGCGAAGATACATATCGATGGATTGATAGCCAAGGCGCGTGTTGCTCCTCGATTTTTTCACTTTATTGTTTTCTCCCCGTTCAATGACTTTGCGCATATGAATTAGTATCACCTTGAGAATATATATTTTATAAATACATAAAATTAACTAAACGGGACAAAATCAAAAATACCACCTTACTTTATTAGTAGGTAGGTATAGATAATACTATAAAAAATAATACTATACATAATAAAAATGGACGACATGATGATGCGAAAGACGTGATATACCTGGACGCAAACGTACAATTGAAACACTTTTTTTTCAAGAAAGTGAACAATGGATGTTGTTTCTATTTAGGACTCTGTATCGAACTGTAAAGTACAAAAAACAACAGAGCCATCTAGTAAACACATATGGCTGGTTAGGTGGGATGGTTGGTGTTCCTTTGCTCCATCTTTCCGGGCAAGGTTTGAGTCCTGCATAATATATAGTTTATTTTTTTACGAGACCGAAATAAAAGGGCAGCAATTTTTAAACACAGAGGACGGACGGAAAAAAAATAAGACAATGTACCAAACGAACCAGATGACGAAAAAAAGCGGAGAAACACTCGTTCCTTTCATATTAGGTAAAGATAAAGATGTGAATATAAAAAATTATATCTACTTTCTACTAATTTTAGAAATCATATTTAAATTGCCTATGTTGGGGAACGTCGCATGGGAAACAAAAAATTTCCTACGTTCACGCAAGACCTATTCATGGTGATGAGCATCTACGAGAGGGAGAGTGGATCTACATACCCTTGTAGATCGCTAAACGGAAAGCGTTAAGAAACGCGGTTGGTGTAGTCGAACGTCTTCGCGATCCAAATCGCCGAGCGTCCCGCGATCTCATCACGATCCGTTCCGCGATCCAATCACGATCCGTCCCGCGAACTCATCAAGATCCGTCCCGCGAACTCATCACGATCCGTCCCGCGAACTCATCACGATCCGTCTCGCGATCTTGATCACAGTCCTTCCGATCTAGCGCCGAACGGACGGCACCTCCGCGTTTAGCACACGTACGGCTTGATGACGATCTCCGTCGTCTTGATCCAGCAAGAGGGAGCAGAGAGGTAGAAGAGTTCTCCGACAGCGTGACGGCGCTCCGACGATGGTGGTGGAGCTATTCCGGCAGGGCTTCGCCTAAGCACTGCAGAAATCTGATCTAGAGGAGAAACTATGCACTGGAGGAACGGGCAACACGTGGCTGAAAATTCTGTGCCAAAAAACTAAAATCCTCTAGTATATATAGGAGGAGAGGAGGAGGAGGCTTGGCTGCCAAAAAGCCAGCCCTTGGGTCGGCCGAAGTGGGGAGGAGAGGAGGACTCCTCCTCCAATCCTAGTAGGACTAGGATTCCTCCTTTTTTTTACCTTTTTCCACCTTTTTCCCTTGGGGCTTTTTCTCCCAGCCGCATGGGCCTTGTGTGGGACTTCCACCAGCCCACAAAAGGCTGGTATTTACTCTCCCACAGCCCATGAAGCCTCTTGGGTCGAAATACCCCTCCCGGTGGTCTCCCGGTACACTACCGGCACTCCCGGTACATTACCGATTAGCCAGAAACTTTTCCGGCGACCAAAATGGGACTTCCCATATATCAATCTTTACCTCCGGACCATTCCGGAGATCCTCGTGACATCCGGGATCTCATCCAGGACTCCGAACAACCTTCGGTCACCACCATACATAACTCTATACTACCGAAACGTCACTGAGCCTTAAGTGTGCAGACCCTGCGGGTTCGAGAACTATGTAGACATGACCGAGACACCTCTAAGGTCAATAACCAATAGCGGGACCTGGATGCCCATATTGGTTCCTACATATTCTATGAACATCTTTATCGGGTCGAACCTTTATGTCAAGGATTCAGTTAATCCCGTATGATGTTCCCTTTGTTCTTCGGTATGTTTACTTGCCCAAGATACGATCATCGGTATCTCCATACCTAGTTCAACCTCGTTACCGGAAAGTCTCTTTACTCGTTCCGTAATACAAGATCCCATGACTAACACTTAGTCACATTGCTTGCAAGGCTTGTCATGATGTTGTATTACCGAGTGGGCCCTGAGATACCTCTTCATCACACGAGTAACAAATTCCAGTCTTGATCCATGCCAACCCAACAGACACCCTCGGAGATACCTGTAGAGTACCTTTATAGTCACCCATTTACGTTGCGACGTTTGATACACACAAGGCACTCCTCCGGTGTCAGTGAGTTGCATGATCTCATGGTCATAGGAACAGATACTTGACATGCAGAAAACAGTAGCATTAAACTGACACGATCATATGCTACGTTTGTAGTTTGGGTCTTGTCCATCCCATCATTCTTCTAATGATGTGATCCCGTTATCAAATGACATCTCATGTCAATGGCTAGGAAACCTTAACCATCTTTGATCAACGAGCTAGTCTATTAGAGGCATACTAGGGACATGGTTTTGTCTATGTATCCACACATGCATCTAAGTCTCCGATCAATAAAATTATAGCATGGATAATAAATGATTATCATGAACAAGGAAATATGATAATAACTAATTTATTATTGCCTCTAGGGAATATTTCCAACAGTCTCCCACTTGCACTAGAGTCAATAATCTAGTTCACATCACCATGTGATTTGCATTGTTATGAATCTAACACCCAATGAGTTCTGGGGCTCGATCATGCTTTGCATGTGAGAGAGGTCTTATAGTCAACGGGTCTGCGACATTCAGATCCGTGTGTACTTTGTAAATTTCTATGTCAAACCGTAAACACTGCTACCACACTCCACTTGGTACTATTCCAAATGGCTGCTCCACTATACGTATCCAAATTGCTACTATGAGTCATCCGGATTGGTGTTAAAGCTTGCATCGATGTGACTCTTTACGACGAACTCTTTATCACCTCCATAATCGAGAAACATCTCCTTAGTCTTTTAGTTACTAAGGATAATCTTGACCGTTGTCCAGTGCTCCATGCAAGGATGACTTTGAAACCTTCCGGCCATACTTATGGCAAGGCTGACATCGGGTCTTGTGCACAACATTGCATACATGATAGAGCCTATGGCTGAAGCATAAGGGATGACACTCATCTTTTCTCTATCTTCTGCAGTCACTTGGCATTGAGTCTTACTCAACTTTATACCTTACAAATCAGGCGAGAACTCTTTCTCTGACTGATCCATTTTGAACTCTTTCAAAATCTTGTCAAGGTATGTACTCATTGAAAGTCTCATCAAGTATCTTGATCTATCTCTATAGATCTTGATGCTCAACAATTAGGTAGCTTTATCCAGGTCTTCCTTTGAAAAACTCTTTTCAAACAACCCTTTATGCTTTCCAGAAATTCTATATCATTTCCGATCAACAATATGTCAACCACATATGCTCATCAGAAACTCTACAGTGCTCCCACTCACTTTATTGTAAATACAAGTTTCTCGTAAACTTTGTATAGACTCAAAAACTTTAATCACCTCATCAAAGTGTATATTCCAACTCCGAGATGCTTGCTTCAGTTCATACAAGGATCACTGAATCTTGCACACCTTTTAGCATCCTTAGGACTGACAAAACCTTCTGGTTGTATCACATACAACCTTTCCTCAAGAAAGGAAACAATGTTTTGGAATCCATCTGCCAGATTTCATAATTGAAAAATACAGCAACTGCTAACATAATTCTAACAGACTTTAGCATCGTTACGAGTGAGAAAGTCTCATCGCAGTCAACTCCTTGAACTTGCCGGAAACTTCTTTGCGACAAGTCGAGCTTTATAAATGATGACATTCACCATCAGCATCTGTCTTCATTTTAAAAATCCATTTGTACTCAACGACCTGCCGTCCAACGAGAAAGTCTACCAAAGTCTATACTTGGTTTTCATATATGGATCTTTTCTCGGATTTCATGGCCTCTAACCATTTGTCGGAATCCGGGCCCATCATCGCTTCTCCACAGCTCGTAGGTTCATTGTTGTCCAACAACATGACCTCCAAGACAGGGTTGTCGTATCGCTCAGGAGCAGTACACATCCTTGTCGACCTACGAGGTTCGATAGTAACTTGATCCGATGCTTCATGATCATCATCATTTACTTCCTCTTCAACTGACGTAGGTTCCACAGAAACATCTTTCTACGCTGCGCTACTCTCTGGCTGAAACAAAGGTTCAACAACCTCATCAAGTTCTATCTTCCTCCCACTCAATTCTTTTGAGAGAAACTTTTTTCTCGGGAAAGGACCTATTTTAGCAACAAACACTTTATGCTTGGATCTAAGATACAAGGTTCACCCAACTGTTCTTAGGGTATTCTACGAAGATGCATTTGTCCGCTTTGGGTTTGAGCTCATTAGGTGAAAACATTTTTCCACACAAGCGTCGCAGCCCCAAACATCAAGAAATGATAGCTTAGGTTTCTATCAAACCATAATTCACACAGTGTCATCTCAACGAATTTAGATGGTGCCCTATTTAAAGTGAATGTAGTTGTCTCTAATGCACAACCCCAAAATTATAGTAGCAAAACGATAAGAGACATCATAACATGCACCATATCCAATAGAGCACGACTATGACGTTCGGACATACCATCACACTATGGTGTTCCAGGTGGCGTGTGTTGTGAAACAACTTTCACATTGTCTAAAGTTGTATGCCAAACTCGTAACTCAGATATTCACCTCCACGATCATATCGCAGATATTTTTATCTTCTTGTCACGATGATCTTAAACTTCACTCTGAATTTGCTTGAACTTTTCAAACGATTCAGGCTTGTGTTTCATTAAGTAAACATACACTATATCTACTCAAATCATCAGTGAAGGTAAGAAAATAACATATCCACCGCACGCTACAAGACTCATTGGATTGCATACATCAACATGTATCATTTCCAATAAATCACTTGCCCACTCCGTCAAACCAGAAAACGGGGTCCTTAGTCATCTTTGACCAAGAGGCATGGTTCGCATGTCTTAACCGATTCGAAATCGAAAGAGTCCAAAGATCCATCAGCATGGAGTTTCTTCATGCATTTTATACCAATATGACATTTAGCGGTAGTGCCACAAGTATGTGTACTATCATTATTAACTTTGCATCTTTTGGCATCAATGTTATGAACATGTGTATTACTACGATCAAGATTCAACAAACCATTCTCACTGGGTGCATGACCATTGAAGGTATTATTCATGTAAACAGAATAACCATTATTCTCTAACTTAAATGAATAACCATCTTGCAATAAACACGATCTAATCACGTTCATGCTCAACGCAAAACACCAAATAACACTTATTTAGGTTTGTTACTAATCCCGAAGGTAGAGAGAGCGTGCGATGTCGATCACATCAACCTTGGAAACACTTCCAACACACATCGTCACCTCACCCTTAGCTAGTTCTCCGTTTATTCCGTAGCTTTTATTTCAAGTTACTAACATTTAGCACCCGAACCGGTATCCAATACCCAGGTGCTACTAGGAGTACTAGCAAGGTACACATCAATAACGCATATATCAAATATACTTCTGTTGACGTTGCCAGCCTTCTTATCTACCAAGTATCTAGGGTTGTTCCGCTTCAGTGGCCGCTCTCCTCATAATCGAAGCACTCAGTCTCGGGTTTGAGTTCAACTTTGGGTTGCTTCACTGGAGTAGCAGCTGACTTGCCATCCATGAAGTTTCCCTCCTTGCCCTTGCCCTTCTCAAAACTAGTGGTTTTACTAACCATCAACACTTGATGCTCCTTCTTGATTTCTACCTTCGCGGTGTCAAACATCGCGAACAGCTCAGGGATCATTATTTCTATCCCTGGCGTTTTATAGTTCATCACCAAGTTCTAGTAGCTTAGTGACAGTGACTTGGAGAACTATATCAATCATCATCTTATCTGGAAGATCAACTCCCACTCGATTCAAGCGATTGTAGCACCCAGACAATCTGAGCACATGCTCAACGATTGAGCTATTCTCCTTCATCTTGCAGGCAAAGAATCTTGTTGGAGATCTCATATCTCGCAACATGGGCACGAGCCTGAGATCCTAATTTCAGCTCTTAGAACATCCCATATGTTCTGTGACGTTCAAAACGTTTCGGAGCCTCAATTCTAAGCCGTAATGCATGACGCACTAAACTATCAAGTAGTCATCAGAACGTGTCTGTCAGATGTTCACAACATCTACAAACGATGCTAGAGGGGTTGGTGCACCGAGCGGTGCATTAAGGACATAAGCCTTCTGTGCAGCAATGAGGACAATCCTCATATCATGGACCCAGTCCACAATATTGCTACCAACATCTTTCAACTCTATTTCTCTATGAACATATAAAAATTCAAGGGAGATACAGCGCGAGCAAGTAATCTACAACATAATTTGCACAGACACTATTGACTATGTCCATGATAATGAGTTCAATTAATCATATTACTTAAGAACTCCCACTCAAATTGACATCCCTCCAGTCATTCGAGTAATACATGCTCCAAATTCACCAACTCAAGTCCGATCATCACGTGAGTTGAGGTGGTTTCAATGGTGAACATCATCATGTTGATCATATCTACTATATGACTCATGTTCGACCTTTCGGTCTCTTGTGTTCCGAGGCCATGTCTGTACATGCTAGGCTCGTCAAGTTTAACCCGAGTGTTCTGCATATGCAACACTGGCTTGCACCCATTGTATGTGAACGTAGAGTCTATCACACCCGATCATCACTTGGTATCTCGACACGAAGAACTTTCGCAAGGGTGCACATTCGGGGAGAACACAATTTATCTTGAAATTAAGTGAGGGATCACCTTATAATGCTACCGTCGTCCTAAGCAAAACAAGGTGCATAAAAGGATTAACATCACATGCAAATCATAAGTGACATGATATGGCCATGAACTTGTGCTTTTGATCTCCATCATGAAAGCACGGGCATGATCTCCATCGTCACCGGCATGACACCATGATCTCCATCATCTTGATCTCCATCAACGTGTTGCCATCGGGGTTGTCACGCCCACCAACTTTAGCGATAAAGTAAAGCATTACAAAGCGCTTAATGATTGACACGCATGTCATACAATAATTAAAGACAACCCTATGGCTCTTGTCGGTTGCCGTACTCATCGACATGCAAGTCGTGATAATCTATACATCACATGATCATCTCATACATCACATATATCACATCATGTAATTGGACATATCACATCACAACATACCCTGCAAAAACAAGTTAGACATTCTCTAATTGTTGTTGCATGTTTTACGTGGCTGCTACACATATCTATCAAGAACAATTCTCATCTACGCAAAAACAACAACAGTGATACACTAGTTGCTTTTCAACCTTCTCAAGGACCGCCTTTGTCGAATCCGATCCAACTAAAGTGAGAGAAACTGGCACCCGCAAGCCATCTATGCAACAAGTTGCGGTTGAGGGAACCGATCTCTCGTAAGCGTACGAGTAATGTTGGTCCGGGCCGCTTCATCTCACAATACCGCTGAACCAAAACACGACCAAGGGAGGAAGCAATCTAAGCATCAACGCCCACAAACTCTTTGTGTTCTACTCGAGATCTCATCTACACATAGACCTACCTCATGATGCCACTGTTGGTGAACGTCGCATGGGAAACAAAAAATTTCCTACGTTCACGCAAGACCTATCCATGGTGATGAGCATCTACGAGAGGGAGAGTGGATCTACATACCCTTGTAGATCGCTAAGCGGAAAGCGTTAAGAAACATGGTTGGTGTAGTCGAACGTCTTCGCGATCCAAATCGCCGAGCGTCCCGCGATCTCATCACGATCCGTCCCGCGATCCAATCACGATCCGTCCCGCGAACCCATCACGATCCGTCCCGCGAACTCATCACGATCCGTCTCGCGATATTGATCACAGTCCTTCCGATCTAGCGCCGAACGGACGGCATCTCCGCGTTCAGCACACTTACGGCTTGATGACGATCTCCGCCGTCTTGATCCAGCAAGAGGGAGCAGAGAGGTAGAAGAGTTCTCCGGCAGCGTGATGGTGCTCCGGTGATGGTGGTGGAGCTATTTCGGCAGGGCTTCGCCTAAGCACTGCAGAAATCTGATCTAGAGGAGAAACTATGCACTGGAGGAACGGGCAGCACGTGGCTGAAAATTCTGTGTCAAAACCCTAAAATCCTCTAGTATATATAGGAGGATAGGAGGAGGAGGAGGCTTTGCTGCCAAAAAGCCAGCCCTTGGGTCGGCCGAAGTGGGGAGGAGAGGAGGACTCCTCCTCCAATCCTAATAGGACTAGGATTCCTCCTTTTTTTGGCCTTTTTCCACCTTTATCCCTTTGGGATTTTTCTTCCAGCCGCATGGGCCTTGTGTGGGACTTCCACCAGCCCACAAAAGGCTGGTATTTACTCTCTCACGGGTCGAAATACCCCTCCCGGTGGTCTCCCGGTACACTACCGGCACTCCCGGTACATTACTGATTAGCCCGAAACTTTTCCGACGACCAAAATGGGACTTCCTATATATAAATCTTTACCTCCGGACCATTCCGGAGCTCCTCGTGACATCCGGGATCTCATCCAGGACTCCAAACAACCTTCGGTCACCACCATACATAACTCTATACTACTGAAACGTCACCGAGCCTTAAGTGTGCAGACCCTGCGGGTTCGAGAACTATGTAGACATGACCGAGACACCTCTACGGTTAATAACCAATAGCGGGACCTGGATGCCCCTATTGGTTCCTACATATTATACGAATATCTTTATCGGTCGAACCTCTATGTCAAGTATTCAGTTAATCCCGTATGATGTTCCCTTTGTTCTTCAATATGTTTACTTGCCCGAGATTCGATCGTCGGTATCTCCATACCTAGTTCAACCTCGTTACCGGCAAGTCTCTTTACTCGTTCCGTAATACAAGATCCCATGACTAACACTTAGTCACATTGCTTGCAAGGCTTGTCATGATGTTGTATTACCGAGTGGGCCCTGAGATACCTCTCCGTCGCACGGAGTAACAAATCCCGGTCCTGATCCATGCCAACCCAACGGACACCCTCGAAGATACCTGTAGAGTACCTTTATAGTCACCCAGTTACGTTGCGACATTTGATACACACAAGGCACTCCTCCGGTGTCAGTGAGTTGCATGATCGCATGGTCATAGGAACAGATACTTGACATGCAGAAAACAGTAGCATTAAACTGACACGATCATATGCTACGTTTGTAGTTTGGGTCTTGTCCATCCCATCATTCTTATAATGATGTGATCCCGTTATCAAATGACATCTCATGACAATGGCTAGGAAACCTTAACCATCTTTGATCAACGAGCTAGTCTATTAGAGGCATACTGGGGACATGGTTTTGTCTATGTATCCACACATGCATCTAAGTCTTCGATCAATACAATTATAGCATGGATAATAAACGATTATCATGAACAAGGAAATATGATAATAACTAATTTATTATTGCCTCTAGGGCATATTTCCAACAGCCTAATCAATTGAATCATATTTAAAAAGAGTTGTTCACAGTTAAGGAAAAAAATGTTGTTATATAAAAAGAACTGTTCACAGTTTAGGAACAAAATGTTCCTATGTGTGAAAAGAAATATTACACTATGTTTGGATGTATGGATTGAGAGGTAGTATTGATATTGGGCATTTGTAACTCCCGAATGCTAGTGTTTGGATGTCCTGGGTATTCGGTCGCGGAATCATAGCCCGATATTGGATACAACCCGCGAAGACCAGCGAGTCCCCTCGTGAATTTCTCACCTTCTCGCATGGTTTTCGGGTGAAATTGTCCATCCCCTCTCCTTTACCTCTTCGATCCTTCCCAAAACAGAGCAGTGTGCGGGAGCAAGGGATAATAGGTGGGACAGAGCTAGCGGCGGCGTGGGTGGGTGCTCATCTACCGCCGTCCTCCGCCTTCTCTCCTGGATCCGGTAGATCTCCTCCAGATCCCGCCGCCCTCCTTCCTCTCCCCTGCATCTGGTAGGTCTTCTCCAGGGGCTCATCTTCCGCCATCCTCAGGCCATGAGCCCCGCCGTCGTTCAGCCATCCATCCCCGCCGCCAGTCCCCTTGATGGTCCTCTCCCAGCCACGTCTCTCTCCCACCCCCATCCACCCTTCTCTCTCCAACCTAGACCCCATAGCCCTACCTGGCTACCTCCCTCCCCGCTCAGATCCAGTGCCCCATGGCCGCCCCTCCCCTGCTGTTACGAACAGTTTTGAGCCTAGTTTTTCAATGCTTTTTGAACAGTTCATGTTGTTGTCAAGTTCATTATAATATGCTGTTGTTACCTACAAGTTGTCAAGTTCATTATAATTTGCATATAATTTTTATTTTATTATGATATAGCATGTCTCAGATATATGATATGATGATCAGATTTTATTTTCAACTTGTACAAGAAATTGTATTGTTCATACATCTCACAATGCCCAATTCAACACTTTGTGCATCCAAACAAGATTTGGCATTGCTCCTTCCATTGAATTCCAAGTACTCAATACATGAACATCGAAACAACAAGTGTGGCATTGAAGCTGAATACCAATATCTTGGAATATTAAGCATCGGGGCCAATGCAATACCAAGGTCTTGAATATCTACATCCAAACATAGCATTATTTATTTCGAAATAGATATTAATGGTATGAAAATGAAAATAATTTTTGTTTCAAGAAAAAAGATCATGTGTTATAGATTTTTTTACAAGCATTAAAAAAGTAATGATTAAATAAAAACATTAAAAATAAGTAATGATTAAATAAAAAATAACCATGTATGGTAAAAGAATGTTCATGTATCAAAAAAAAGTAATGTCCAAGTATATAGAAAACATGCGTTCATATGTATCGAAAAATGTTTATATGTTTTAAGAATATTCATATATTAATCGAAAGGTAAAAAGAAAAAATATATTAAATTAGAAACAGGAAAATATTATGAACATAATAATATTGAAATAAGAAAATAGGTAGCTGAAGGAAAAAAGGTAAAAGAAACAAAATAAGAAAACCCACAGAAGAGAAAACTCGATCTCATTGGGTTCGTTTGGCCCACCCACGGGAGGACGTGGGTGTCGATAGTCCTATTTCCCTCAGCAGCCATTAAACTGGATTTCCACAAATAACAACATGAATGTGGAGGAGATGTCGTCGTCGTGGCAGGCCACAAGGCTCGACATGCGGGACACGGAGGACGATCGTTGACTGCATCCAGTTTTGAAGCTTGGCCTGTGACTTGTCTTTGTATGTGCTTGACAGGCGGATCCGTGATGGTTTTTAGAGAAAAAAATGCTTTAAAAGTACAACGTTGTTCTACTTTCTCTTTTAACCTAAGGTAGTTTCATGTGAGTGAAATGCGGATTGTTTGCCTTTCTTATGTACTTCAAGTAAAAAGAAATACCACAAGGCATTGTTTATTGCTTCATGTGAAGCATATGATCTGAATTTTGGACAAATTCTTTTCTTAAACAGAGTATAAACATAGAGACTCTTATACACACACATCTCTATGCATGCATGCATGCACACATAACCTATTCCTATGAGCACCACCGGAAGAGTCAGCACATCTTGAAACTGACGAAGTCGTGAGAGAAATCTCATGATCAACAAAAGCATCATATCCCACTGAACGAACATTGCCAAAAACTTGAAATAAATCCCCAAAAAAAACACCCTGCCCTCTGCGGGTCTAGGACTTAGAACCCTCGTGGACAGGTCCGTCAGAAAGAACATAAACATCTGAACGCTGCTTGGACCAATCTATTAGATACATATGCATGTCTGGTTCACGTCAAAAAAGAAAAAGATGCATGTTTGGCTCGAAGCCAAATTATGGCGTTGACTCATGTGTGGCATCCGTCCATGTTGATTAATGGAACCTTTGATAATTAGCAGATGCATGCATCACCTATGATAATTAATATATGTCTGGTATAATATTTGTCCATGTGTCTTATCTAATTTGTACAACGCAAGTCGCCATAAGTCAATGTGTGTAGCACAATAAAACGAAAGAAGTTTAACTAAGGGGTCCGTCAACAAGTGTACATATATATGTCATCAGAAAAAAAATTAATAGCCCCATAGCACATTCTACTAGTGTTTAAAGTTTGTGTCACTTTGTCAACATAACATCCCGTTCGACCCACCATATGCACGGTGATATGTTTGCCGAATTTTATTTTATTTTTGGAATAAAGAGAGCTTCCTCTTCAATTTGTGTTATAAGAAACCGCGTTATCTTTTTAGCACAGCCACCAGCGACAAAGCAAGGGAGGTTTTCACCGAACCTTACCGCAGATTTTGACGTCCATTACAGAACGCAAACGGAGCGTCGGCGGTGGATTTACAGACCTCGTTGTCTTGTGTCCCGCCCTGCCCTTTGGCGAGAGAATCCTGATCCGTGCTGCTGGTGCTGCGGTTGCTGGCGGGTTGATGAGGATGCACGGAGGGAGGGAGGGGGCAGGAGGCACTGTGGCCGACGGCACGTACCGCCAACCGTGCATGGCTGCCATGTGCGCACACCAGCGTACGTACTGGAGTAGATCGCACCGATGGTGCATGCATGAATTGAAGGCAGGTACGACCACCACGCACACCCCAGACGCCAGCCCTGCCTGCTGCCATGCCGTGCCATGACACCGCCCGCCCCCGGCAGCAATGGATCGGGAGGACGACGAGCAGCAGTGCCGCCCGCCCGATCCGATCCGATCGTACGAGGCGAGGGTTCCTTCCTTCGTTCTTCTTCAATTAATGATGGCACGTAGTACGTACCGAGTACTGGCGTCCACTGTGCACCCCCCATGCCGCCGGCCGGCCGGCCGGCCGCCGGGCACTGGTCACCCATAAAACCCTCCCTCGTCGCCATCGATCGATTACCGTCATAAATCCCCGTCCCGTCGTCAAGGGCGCGATCGTCGTGGGGGAGGGGTGGGTCGTGATGGGTCATGTGCGGTCAAGGTCGGCTTCGGGTCTGTTTGTTGCTGGCACGGCACCACGGGCCGGCCAGGCACACCGAATGCGGGCGGGCGGGTTTGAGCGGTTGGTTGGTTGGTTGGCTGGCTGGCCGGCCGGCCTGCGGCGTCACCTGCGCACGTACCTAACGCCAGCTGGTATCATCCCACACAGTCGCGTGTGCTTGCTGGTGATGATCCCGCACCAACATAGCCCAGTACGTACGTGCCTGACCAAACGCGCGACTGTTCACGGCCGGTGAAGGGATCTACGTGCCCAACCGCCGCCGTTGCTGCGGTCAAACCCCACGTCCAACCTGCGTGTGTGTTACAAACGACCGCTCATGCGGGCTGCGTTGCACACGGGAGCAAATAATAATAGCATGGAACCTACTACTAGGCACGCGGTCTTCACGTCTCCACCTCCCAGTCACGCACAGCAAGGAGCTGAGGAGCTGTGGTCGTGCGTTCTTGTTCACCAATCAAAGCGGCATCGCGACCTAACACCAGCTGCACAGAGACAGGCAAGAGGCGGCCTTCACAGCGCCAGCTGCACACAGCCTCGCTCCTCGGATAAACGAGCACAAGACAACGATGGTCACGACTCAAGACAGCACGGTAAAAGATCAGGGTAAAATCATCAAGCAAGCATGGGGGGTTAGCACATGACCAGCAGTAACGGACGCATAGGTTTCCAAGGAAGGAAACGCAGGAGAGCTGCGCTACGATTCGATTCGATTCAACCAAAAGAGAATAGAAGAGAGGAGAGGTGGGGGGGGGGGGGTACTAGGTAGGAATGTACAAATCATCAGGCTGTTACAAGGGATAGGATTCCGCCTCCACACACACATCTGGGCTAACTTAACTTACTACACAAATTATTTATCCATTCCGCTCCGCATCCAAACACATGTCAAAAACACAAACAATCATCCCAGCCGCCGCCGCCGCATTCTTCCTCCTCCACCAATCAGCTCAAATCGCTATTATCACCACACACAAGCCCCTGCCATGTCCCATAATCCAAACTCCACCCTTGCCACTGAAGCCCCTCAATTCCTCCTCCCAAGCCAGTCAAATCCGAGCAATTCATCCGAAAACAGTTTGGCCTTGCAGTCACAATGTGTGTGTGGCATAAGGTGTGGGCTATGCGGCGGCTTGGCTTATCCCCGGCACAAAATAATTCCGTCAATCAACCATTTTTATCCCCGGCAAGATTAGAATTTGCATCCCATAACAACCCACGCTTGCCGCTATTTTGAAGCGGTTATGCACTCTCGACCGGGAACAGCCCAAGGTTTCCTTCGCCATGCGCTCGCTTTGGCCGCCACGTTGTATGAGCCTTGACCACGTCCGCTCCAGACTCCAGCTGGAGCAGATGGTCGCACTGGATGGCAGAGTCTGGGCCACCATCCACACATTCACCCGAAACATTGGTAAGCGACTGCAGCACGCTGTCACGGCAACACTCCTTCCTGTAATCCAGTGTCATGCTTGCAAGCTCATGCTTTTCCAGTATTGAAATCGGAGCGCTCTGAAAAAGGAATAAATGAAGCTCAGGAATCTTAAGCAGCAGCCTTATGATGATGATGATGATGATGATGATGATGATGATTGGGAATGAGAATAATCACGTCTACTTTATCAAACACCAGACCTGATGCTCCACAATAATAGATGCATGAAACTTCTGGTGGTACCAGCAGAGTTCATGTATTAGGCAGAAAGTAGCCAGATCATTTTGACCAAACACTAGAGAATGGGGAAAATAAATTACCTCAAGGATCCAACCAATATACTTCACATTGTTCACATGTTGATTCACGTCAAGGTCACCCCACTTAGGCTGTTGAGGATGAAAGAGTTCACATAAGAGACAGAAATATTATGGATGACACAGAATCACCCAATGTTAAGAAAATCTAGCTGACTTACAGTAAGCCCCTTCCTTATGAACTGTTTGGTGGAAGGGTCCACAACTTTGTTCCTTGGCTTAGCCAACTTCTCACCCTGCTCCTCTGTTATGGCGGAACGGTCGTTGAAGTGTGGGCCTATTTCACCTCTAACTTCATCTGGCATTTTTGAAAGTCTTCTAGTGGTCTTATTCATCATAACCCAAACACTGCAAACAAGTGTCAAATGGGAATCACAATTAACAGATGAAAAAGATGCTACAAACAGCATGAAACAAAATGACAAATGCATTGCAAACCGATGGAATACAAACCTAGTAGCTTTCAATATTGTTCTTCCCGAATTGTAGTCACGGATGTGCCAATCTCGACGCATTCCATTTTTTCCAGCAGAAGCTACCCATGTGTCAACTTGAACCATATCTTCCCTAAAATTTTGCACATGGAAATTATACTAGGTCAATTTTTTAGCCTATAAAGAAACAAGTACAGCTACAGAAGAACAAGAAAAACTACAAACTGAAATTGCTTTTCCTTTTCTGCAAACTTAAGATTCAACCTCTTATAAATTCGACAACTGAGCATTGCTGACATCAAATAAAAACTGTAGTATCAGGTACTCAGACTAATAGAAGTTCTGTTGAAAAAAAATGCCAATCTAGATCAGGAGTTTCTTCGTTTGGCAGCCCACAGCACTTATTACTTACGAACAAGTCATTTAATCCAGTAATAAAGGCAACCTTCTGATCTCCTGAGGCACACAATCTGTAGGACCTCTTTTAATACGAATAACAAAGGACAAACGGGCCAGCACCAATTAATTTAGCAGCTTTGATCCATTAATACACGGTATTATCAATCAAACTAGATTCCTCTACCATGTGCACTGTACACACAACCATGGAAAAGATGCTCCATTATATTCAACAAAAAACAAAATCTATGGTTGTTACACTCAAGTGGAACAATCGATTTTAAGGTGTTCCAAACGTGATAGCATACACTGAGCAGAACTTCAGATTATTAAAAGAAGCGTTCTAAATTCTACGTGCCTGTGTAGAACAAAACGGATTAGAAACCCAGAGGGGGGGGGGGGGATGTAAACAATCACTATATATTCTAGCAGGAACCAAGCCTGCACTGCTATAACATTCTTTTTCATACTCTTTCCACAGCATAGATAAATGTCAATTTCTTAGCCCGTATCTTCTTCTTTTAGCCTCCAATGTGGTAAATAAAAAGATAAAAATTTCAGCATAACTTGGTCCTAACTCTGCTGTTGCTTGTACTAAATATGGGCAGAGAGCACCGTTTGAATGGTGCATTATATGAACTTCTCGTATATGACGTAAGGCCAGATTAGTTATATGAACTTTTCATGGTTAACATGACAGCCACAAAAGTTCAAATCAACAAACTCAAAAGGCAATCTTCGAATGTTACGATATGCTAAATAGGAATAGAATAAGACTGCTCCAGCTTAGCTAATTATCACTACATTCTGGAATTAGGAAGAAGAAAAATGACGCAATATGCAAGCATGACTTAAAACTGTCTATTAAAAACATGACAAAAAACACCTCTCTCCAACAAAAGGGAGTACATCCATAAAGAACGCAGAGCAGTAGTTAAGACTATGAATTGGACTGAAAGTGAAGAAGAAAAAGAAGGAATTTGTCAAATATCATCAACTATTATGGCTTGTAGAAAAGTACCATGAGGGATAATGCTCTACAAGAAGCTGAATTTTGCTGACGACCCAGATCAAGTTCCGTTTACTCATCTCCGGCGTAGCGCCAAAACCATCTCCAAGGAGACCAGCAGTCTTCACATGGTTAAGAGCCGTTTCCTGCAAAAAAATTGAATTGTTGTAAGCCTGATATAAACTAATCGCATCAATAATAAAACGAGAAAAATGGCAGTAACAAAAACGAAAAATGCATCATGCCGTTGTCCCACCTGTAAATGATTCATTAATGTCTCTATAGAAGCTGTACGATCTGCACCAATTTCATAGGACCTAATCAAGAAGTTCTGCCTAAACACCAGCCCATCCTGGATGATTCTACCAAAGCCAAATGTGTCAACAAGCATGTCAGGTCTCTTGGGCTTCCAATCAAGCATCGTCCACTGCTTCTCCGCGGCCAGGAAGATGGTCGTGACAGCTGCAAGAAGCATGCTCCAGTCGGGCAGTTGGTTATAGAACGTCTTTGAGGAAGTGTAAGGCACCGTCTCGTCCTTGTCTGAGCCTGTGGTCTTGAGGTTAACTTTGGAGCCATTAACCTTGGGGAGTGCTTGGGCACGAGCCTTGACTTGCATGGACGCGGGAGGCGTGTTAGGCTTTGCAACCATCCCACGGACACTCAAAGTCTCAGGTAATTCACCAGACATGTTCTTGGAGCCTTTAGCCAATGCAGCCGGGGAAGACCCCGGCGTGGGGAAGAACCCCGAGGCGGCAACAGACCCCGCCATGACACAGCCGTACTACAGCTTCAGGATCCAAGACTAAGCTCCAGCCTGAAGGAAGAAGGAACAAAAGGATGAGCAACAGGATATAAACACATGCACAATTTCCCTAATGGGGAACAGAAGGGAGACGAAATAAAAAGTGGCAGAACACAACATTTACAAATAACAGAAAAAATTTACTATGTAAATTTGAGATATGAGCCCCCGGATCCGGCTGCTCCTCGTTTGGGGGAAAGGACAGGAAGTCCTGTAGTAATTTTGCCCCCATTTAAAGAAATTCCCAAACCTCCAACCAACATCAAGACCCCGCAGACGATCAGTGTCGTGGTTGACATTGGGATAGGCGGGATTCCAGGAACGCATCCAAACATCCTGTGCCGTTGCAATCGAATTTACCGTGACGTGATAATCGCGAAACAATTTGCCACGCCGCCGTAACGGGAACCGCGACCCAGGGCCGGGGCTTCCCCGCCGCCCGAGCCCTATCCATGCGTCCGTTGCGCGCAAAACGAATCTAGAAAACAGTACCGCATTGCCCCCAAATCCAACGCTGCCCGCACGCACGAACCCTATCGCAGGAACCGAGGCGAGACGGGCCAAACCGCGTTGTCGCATCGGGAGGAAAAAAATAATTCCCCCGCCGCAAGGGGCGGACAGCGATGATGCCGCCCCGCCAGATCTGCCGCGCGGGGCCAAAATGCGGAGCCCGGAAACCCCGCGACGGAATCCCGAACGGACGAACGAAACCACCCAGATCGCCGGGGGAGGAGGAAGAGGGAGGGGGGTGCTCACCGCGCGCGCGCGCCGCTGCCTCCGCGGGACGGACGAGCCGCCGGGACCCAGACCCGGCGCCGGCTCCGGCAGACGGCGCTCCGCTCGGCTCCTCTCGCCGCGCCGGGGAGCGGTTGGTGGCGGTGGCGCGGGGGGAGGGGGGCGCGAGGGTGGTGGGGGGATTCGTGTGGTCTCCGCTGCTTCCTCTACCTCGCCACCTCACACACCACGAGAAGGAGAGAGAAAGAGGAAAGGGATAGAGAGAGAGGGGAGGGGAGTCGGGGGCAGATGAGTTTTTTTTTTCTTTCCTTCTCGGCGAGGGGAAGGGAAGCAGAGCCGTTAGCGCCGGGCACGCGGTATAAATACGCGCCGCGTACGGCTGGCCCGCCCGTATATGCGTGCGCGAAAGGACGCCGGTGCCCCTGCCTCGGGTGCGGGCCCGCGGGCGGGTTCCTTCCTTCCGTCTTTCGCCTCTCCTTCTCCCGCAGCTGTCCGAGTCCGATGGTGGCTCGGCTCCTGCACCGCCACCGCCACCACCACTGGCGTGTCCAATCAGTCGGGTCGGGTCGGGTCAGCCCCAAGGAAAGGAAAGGAAAGGAAAGATGGTGGTGGGTCGAGAAAGCGAGGAGGCTTCTTCAGGAATGAATCAGGAGGACTCGACAGCTCACGGGACGGGACCGACCGAGGCCGTCGCTGTTGCCTGTTGCCAGGCCGCGACACCTGACTGCAATTTACAATTTATTTACAAAGAGATCCCACCAAAACCAAAGGGCGATTTGCGGCACGTAGGTTGGTCCGGGGATACGCGGATTGTGGGCCGTCGATCCGTGTCAAGATTCGGGCATATAGACTATTTCTTAAGTACTTCTGTAAGTTATTACGAAAACTATTTCGCCACTCATTGTCTACTCAGGTTGATTGTTTTTTATTTATTTGAGCCCTATAGACCGAAAGAAAGGAAGTACTACATAACTAAAATTCAGAGGGAAAAGGTCATTCCAAATCGCATCATTGTTGCATTATTAGAAATGCCAATGAGTAAGGTTGGTATTGTTATGTTTTTCCCACGCCCACTAGGTTCCCATCCAAGCCACCAGGGTTTGAGGAGGATTATAAATCACCTATATGAGCTTTATTTGGTTGCAGGTTTTTCTTCGGAATCCCTAATTTTTTTTTCATGGTCTGAAACATCCATGGAGATGTTCCCCGGGGGAACTAGCTCGACATTGAACGATTGTTGATATGCATGCCCGAATTATGCTCTTCCCCCAGGTACAGGTACCATGCCTCAACACTCGGAAAATTTCCCTGCATCATTTTTTCTCGCATGATCTGAACTTGCAACCCTCTGCCGCCTCATATGCCCTCCCTCGGTCATTGCCTTCCTTTCCTTTCCTCTCCTCTCCTCTTCCCATCTCTTCTACCACCAAATGACTTTCTCCCAAAGAAGATCTCCCCCGTGCAAGGAAGGGGATCTTACGTACTCTTGGAATTATCCTATTGGGATTTGCACCCTAGGCGTTCTTCGCGTGGCCAAACAATGCTTAAAAGTCAATATCCCCCTCAATTCCTTCCAATCCTCTCCAAGAGAGGTTTAACCAAACAAGGTCCGAAGAGGATTCAGAGGGATTTTGCCTTGTAGAGACATTCATGCTCCTAATCCTCTTCAAACCCCTCGCAATCGATTAGTGGACTATCATAATCTATTATCAATTTGAATTTTTGTCGGACCATTGTGCTTGATCAGTTTTCTTCTTCTCATCATACATTTAGCTTACCCGCCTTCCAACTTCGGCAGGTTCATCCGGGAACAGATGAGGGAGAGAGAGGCTAGTGGCTTTTGTGGTATGTTATCTGTTTGCCGTCCAATAGACGAGATCAAGTCAGGGTCTATCATTTTCTCTCTTTGTGCTTTACTTGGTGGCTTGATCAAGGAGACGAGTAGCGTTGCAAGCTTTGGTGCTAGACCAATTATGGGAATTGGATGGGCTCTGGTTTTGTTTCCTCAAAGCATCTACAGCCGCAGACAACAAATATGACCCCTCAAACGTCTGTGAACGCATCTGGGCGCGTTGGTGGACATTCATCGATCACACCTCAAATTTGCTCCGCCGCATCTGAATACCTCATATGACAAACATTTGATCCATACAAAAGCATGCAAATGATGAAATTGACGTACTATGTAGATCAACTAACCTAAACTATTGTAGTCATCATCAGAGATGTCCACTATCTCCATGTCTGGCTCCGGGTACATGGGCGACAGCCGCAGCTTCGGTTCATGTGGCTCCTTCGCCTGCTCCCCTTTTGTCTCCGCACTAAGTTTGACGAAAAGCACGTTGGTCGCTGCCCGCTCCTACCGGAGGAATTGCTGGTTGGTCTCCACATAGCCCTCATCCTTGATGGACTCTAGGATGGCCTGCTGCTCCGCCATGTCGCCCGATTGGGTGACTGCGAACTCCGCTTTCCGCCTCCTCCATGTTGTAGCCCGAAGCCGGAGCCATCTCCCTGTCATCGTGGTCTCCTCCTCCTCCATCGAAACCGGATGTTGCTCCTTCAGTTGCTCATCCAGGTCTGGCGAGCCTGAAGGCAGGCCGGCCGCGATACGGGTGGCGGGCCTCGCCCGAATCCGTTCCTCGAACTAGAAGCAGTGCTTCGCCGTGAGCATAGCGTAGGTCGTCTTCTTCTGCTAGGGCATGGGACGAATAGTGTAGCGGGTGAGAGGTGATGGATGGGCTCGGGACGAAGATGCGGAGAGGGAGGAGGTGGACTTGACTAGGATTGGAGGACACTGACCGGCTTAAATAGCCGAGTTTGGCCTCGGGCGGCGAGCTGAAATGGCGCCACGTGGTGTTCGCACCCTCATCGGAGGAGACATACATCGAACTGTCCAATAAACTCACATATATACATGTACGTTCATTTTTATGAACGCATACATATACATCTATTTTTATAAGTGGTTTTAAGAGACCGAGCCGACAAATCATGAGATTAATATTTACCATAGATGCGGAAACATGTCTCTCACTAAACACACATGCTCAGTATAAATGAATTAAGTGAAGAAAAATACGAGCACACATGACAAGTTTAAAACTTAAACCTGGGTGGCATTTTTTTCCGGAAAAGTTTTAATTGATTCATAATACGACCATGATAACACAACGAACACTAGAAATAAAAGAAATTACATCGGTTCCAAGCACAAAGTATTGTTGATAGGCATGCCTTCTTCTTTTCTCAATGGTTTGAAAAAGAAGGGACTGGTTTGTATTGTTAGCTAATGTGGGCCTAATAATAATCAGCAAAGGTCTGCGACATGTGTTCGACTTCTTCCTTTTGTTTTTGCGAGGGTCATGTCTTGGACTTGACTGGATAGATGACTTTGGCTAGGGTCGATTAACCAAGCATATGCGTATGCACATTTTACATGGAAACACATGTAGAGATTAGGCCAGAGCAAGCACATATGTTTCTCTCTTTTGCTGTAAGATTGTGCGAGACTTAGGCCAACACGGAAGCTTTCCTTGTCCAACTCCAATCCCTGTCTAATCATATCCGCACGGTTCGTGTGAGTGGTAGCCAGCGTCCCGGCCGGCACGCATATCTGCGGGTCCCAGAAAAGACATGTTTACTCGCGTGTTTTGAGCGACTTATTGCGCGAGAGCAGGTAGCATTAGCAAAGCATGTGTCTTGATCATCTCGTCCTAATCCCTCCTTGCTGCATGCACGCACGCACAGCACGCTGTTTACCAATGATAGTGTTGGAGGAGGCCGTTCCTCCTTTGCCACCCCATGCATGAACGCATGGACGCCACCGATCAATCGGCTGGTTGTCGTCCAACCCAACCACCCCTATCCGAACCAAACATGCGTACACGTCGTGTCTCCAGGCTCCAGAGTCCAGACACCGCCAGCGCACGCATGCATGCCGTGTGTGGCAGTGCCGAGCGTATGCGCCGTGTCCAACCGTACCGGGGCTACCGGCGGCAATGCAATGCACGCTTGACGACGTCTCCTGCTCCTCATTTTCTTCGTTCTCGCTGGCGGAAGTCCAGCTACGTACGTATAATCTCGGGTGATGATGGTTGATGGTCGCGTGTGGTGTCCGACCTGATTGATGAGTTTCTGGGGTCTAGGTTAGCGGACGGCGATGGCCGTGAGGCGAGGCCGAGCTGGCCGCCGCGCGGCCGCACGCGCGAACGTTCTGCTTTTGCGGACGCTGACAGGAGGGGCAGTTTGGGAAACGGTGGTGGCTTCGAGAGAGAACGGGGAACAGTGGTGGTGATGGCTGTGCGTTGCCGCGGCTGTCCGACTGGTGACCGGCCACCCTAGCCACGTGCGTGCGCGCAGGCCCCGTCCCGGTCCCCAGCCCCAACCAACTTCACCAAAAAAAAAAAACAATTTGTTTGAGGGGTGCTGCTACCTCACCGAATTATCCTTCCACTTCAGCCATATGCTACTACCCTTTCTAGTATTAAAAATGACGTGCTTCCCTTTCTTGAAAAGAGCCATATAAAACTTTCGAAATCATTGGGACTCGGAGGGGTGCTCATCTTTGGGACATTTTTTTTTTAAGTTTAGTTCAGATTAGTAGGATGATATGAATTGATTTAATCTAAAAGAATGATGTGACAATAAGGGTTAGCAAAGTTGGCCAACATGGACAAAGAAACCCTAGCCGCTGATCTGCCTACCTCCCCTCTCCCCGCCCCAGAGCGTGTCGTTGTCGGCGGCGGGGAGGTTCTGATAGCGTGTGGGGTGGGTGGTGTGGCAGAGGCTGATGTGTCATTGTGGCATGTACGCCGGGATGCGTGGTCTGGTTTTCGAGGTCTTTGACTGGCGGTGCTCATTGACGACGCCCGAAAGACCCACGATCCAACCCGAGAGCGGTCTTCAATGGCACCCCGACATGGCTAGGTCACCAGAGAATTGGGCGTCGGAGCATGGACCTCGATGCCAACGGGTCACATCCCTAGCTAGCTTACTTAGGACATCATGTCTGTGCATCATGTTTCATTTTTTGCATCAACTTGAAATGGGGATTAACAGAAACTCCAAACACCTCACTTGAATCAAATCAATTAAATGATTGTGAAACCCAACAAATTCAAAGTGCCCATAAAAAATGTCCCCTATGTCTGATAAATGTGGACATGATTATATAAGGGGTCATTCTAAATATTTAAATATTTATAGCATTTTAAAAATAAAGCATTATAAATATTTCAGTTTTCAAAATATTCTGAAACTTTTATAGAAGTTTGAAATATTCAAACTAAGTTCTATAAAATATTTGGGATATTTTATGCCTGGCATTTGTGCCTAAAAATAAATAAAACAAATGTCAGAAAAATAAAACAGAAACTGGATTTTTTTTAAAAAGAAAAGGAGGAAGCCACCTGGGTCGGCCCATCTGGCCCAGTACCGTCGTCGTCCTCCTGGCGGCCAGGAGGACGAGCGCGTGCCCGCCGTGCGCGCACGCCGAAGCTGCCACGCAGTTCCCTGCGCGCCTGCATCCCCCCCCCCCCCCGTCGCGCTGGCGAGCGGATGAGGACGCGCTGTCGTCCCCATCGCTCTCTCTCTCACCCATTCTCTCCCCTGCTTCCTCCCTCTGCTCTGCTCCGCCATGGCCGACGGACCAGCTCGCTCGCCGCCGTAGTTGCAGCCGCTCCCGCGCCTCCTTGAGCCGCCAGAGGCTCCGCCTAGTCATCCCCGTCCTCTGCGCCGAGCCACGCATCGCCAGAAGCCCTGGAGCATCGCCCTCAAGCTCTTCTTCCTCCTCGGACCCGAGCTCCGCCGCCGTCGATTCGTCGCCCCCGAGCCCTCCCCGAGCAAGCTCTCGTCGGCTCCGAGCCCGCTATGAGCTCCCGACCCTTTCCCCTCTCTTCCCCGGTCGTTTCCCCCTCTGTAGGCCCCGGTTGCGTCGGCTCCCGAAATGCCCCGCCGCACGAGCTCATCGCCGGCATTGCTTCGATGACCAGCTGGTCCATCCGAGGCCACCATCGAGCTCGTGGGGTTGCGTAGAGCTCATAGGTGCTAAGCTTCGGCTATGTGGCGCCCTGGTTCGTTGAGCTCGTGCTCGCCCGAGCTCCGGCAGCCGCCGAGCTCGTCGCCGGTGTCGATCCTGGTCGTCTCAGCCTCTGAGAGGTGTCGGGGTGGACGCGCGCGTGAGCCTAGGCTCGCCTGGTGCCCTCCGCCGTCCTTTTGGTCGCCGGAGGAGGAAACTCGACCCCTCCGCCGTCTCTAGAGCCACCGGCGGCTCAACGCCGGTGGGTCTGGCCGGAGTTGACCACAGGGGGTTGACCCATGGGTCACTGGCAAGTGGGGCTAGGGTCTGCTAATTTAGGATTAGCTAAATTAATTAATTAATTAATTAATTAATGACCCACTGACAATGGGCCCTACCCTAACTAATTAGTAATTAGTATTTTAACTAACTCTGTTAGTAGCTGGGTCACTGACCAGTGGACCCCACTAGTCAGGTTTAACCTGTCAACGGTCTGTTGACCAGCTAACGTCATGATGATGTCATGCTGAGAAATAAAGAAGTTCCTGAATTAAATTAATTTCAGAAACTATTTAAAACTTAGAAAATTCATAGAAATTAATCTATAACTCAGACTGAAATAATTTATATATGAAAATTTATCAGAAAAATCCAGTGAATCCAATGGTGTTGTTATCATGCATGTTAGAGCAACCTATGTAGATGAACATTGACATTTACTAATAGGTTAACATATGAAATATGAAATGGAGAATGATTTTGAACCTATATTCAAAATCACTTCATTTAACTTGGACAATAGTTGCATTAGCTCATCCATACATGCTGCCATGTCATGATCATGCATCATATTGTTGCACTTGCCGTGTATTGATTGCTATTTATCTGCATTGTGGTAGGCCCTGCTTGTGAGGATACCTCCGAGTATTCCAACGAAGGAGAAAACCTTCCCGCTTTCCAGCAAGGCAAGCAACCCCATTGATCATTCCGATAACATCCCATTCTCTCTCTCTCGCTCTTTATTATTGCATTAGGACAAACGTTCACTTGTCTGTCATACACGGTAGATGAACCCATTCCTTTGCATGACTTGTCATTGTCACAGTAAATAGCTAAACCTTGCAACCTAGCATACTTGGTAGATGCTTGAGCCATGTTGTGCTTTACCTACTTTGCCTGCTATGGTTGCTATGCTTAGAGTTGTGTCAGTTTTGATTCATCTGGGTGATGAACTGGAGTGAAACAATCCTGTTCTGATGTGATAAGCTTATGATGAACCCGATTTGGTAAAGGTAGCAATGAGAGGCTATGTAGGAGTACATAGCGGGTTGTCTCATTGGGACCGTTCTTAGGAACCGAGTTCCGTGTTTGTGATCCAAGGCTAGTTACTACCACATGCTGGGCCCTGAAATATGACCCCGCTCGACTTATCAATCGCTTAGTCCTTGGTCCAGGAGTTGCAAGTAGTTTCTGGTGTTTATAGCATGCTGGAGACCGTGCGTAGCGCTGACCCTAGGGGCGGGTTACGCTGCGGTAGGCAGTGGCACGGTGTACCAAGGGTCACCCGAATGGTGGGCTTGGGAACCCTGCGCACATCATTTGGGGCCGTAGCGGAAACTTCGACCGGACTTCGTGCGGGTTCAGTCTCAAATAGACCTAGACTATAGGTCTTATGTGATTGACGGTCGTGGCCGACTCCCTCGCTGGGCTTCCGCTTGAAGGTTGCCGAGGTGCATGGTTTTATGAGCACACAACGATAAGTGGCGAGAGCGTGTGTGAAGAAGTACACCCCTGCAGGGTATGAAACTATTCGAATAGTCACGTCCTCGGATATGGACTACTTGGAGAACTTATGTTGTTCATAGATAAGTTAATGGATACTCATAAAAATATCGAGACAAGTGTGAGTACCGTGGATAGCACTCTCGTAGGAGACGGAAGTGAATCCATGGTGGTGTATTGATGTGGAGTTAGTGGACTCGTGTGCGATATCTAAAATCTAAACAAAGAGTTAAAATTACGTAGTATAGGTTAGCCATGAGTCAAAGCTGACATTGCTGCATAAACTCCACCACTCCCCTTGTTGATACTTGAGCATGAATAGTCTAGGTCTGCTTTAAAGACTTGCTGAGTACGTTGTACTCATGTTTGCTTAATAAATGTTGCAGATGAGACTCATGACCCATCAGGTGGGTTCTAGCTAGATATCGACGACGCTGAATAGTTGGTGTCCCAGCTACGACCTTATGCTCTATGGCGGGCTGTAGATAGTCAGGTCATGTGTCTTTTCCCCTTTCAACTGTTTGTACTCAGACAGCTTTATGCTTCCGCTTGGTTTGCATGAACTTGCTTGTATGACTTGAGTGTCGGGTCATGTGACCCCTACCTGTAAGAACATATTATGCAAGGCTCTTCCGAGTCTCTTAAATAAAAGTGGCGTTGATGTATGGTTATGTTGTGATGCTATAGTTGTATCTATGCATATCGGACATGTCGTGCGTACGTGTGACGTGCAACGGTATGTATTGGAACCGACACCTAGTCATGTGCCTTTAGTAGTACTCTTTACGAGAAACTGCCTCTTTGTGCTTCCACCGAGCCTTGGTAGCTTGCTACTGCTCCGGACACATTGATTGATTGGCATGTATCATTCTTTGCTGCTGTGTCTGTCCCTTCGGGGAAATGTCTCGCAGTGTAATTGAGTCCCTGTAGCCTGCTACGGCTCGTCTACGTGAAGTGATGACATTTATGTCCCACGACGTAATGGAGTCCTTGTAGCTTGCTGTGACTCGTCTATACACGCTTGAGGCCGACACCTGCATTGCTGGGTTACGTATGTCTGTTTCTGTACGGATGTGCCACTTGGGTTCTATGACTAGTCATGTCGGACCGGTTTCTCTGTCGTTTGATTGTCAGCCATGTTCACATACGTGAGCCAAAAGACGCAAACGGTCCCGGCTAAGGTAAGGCTGCAGCCGTGAAGTTTACCGTGCGTGAGGCCGCAAAGTGATGTGATGTGTTATAGTCTGGATTCATATAACTTAGGATCGGGGTCCCGACACAACATGCTCGACCTCATGCCCGGATATGACTTGTAACAGTGTGTGGGACCTGGTTATTGTTTTATCTAAATAATCAACTTTATGCGTCTAGTTTGGGGCATAGAGGCGTCGACTTGTCCCAATTTATGAATAGTGTGAAGATGTGTCTTCATCGGGTCTTTTGGGATCCGATGCGTTTTGGTGTTTGTTGGATTCATCTGGATTCAACTGACACTTGTGGTCTTCGTAGTCTTTACATGTCCTTCCTAAAGTTTTCGTCTTGAGGAGTAATAATCGCCGTAGGAGTATATGAGATTAACCGTCTGTTATTAGATTGTTCATGCATAATCTCCCACACTAACTCTGGGTAAAGAGTTGCATGGGTCTGAAAAAGTGAAAAATGCTTGGTCCTAGCTATGGATCGACCGACCGGGGATGAAAGCTCAGCCGTTGATGCACTGTTGATTGAGTGCATTTATCGTTGGGATGTCATGGTATGCGTATGCCAGGGACCGGCCGGCGGGGCTTGCGCTGCACGGAATAGACAGCCATGGTCCAACTAGGAAGGGCTTGCCAGATCCTTGATCGATCGGAACCGGCCGGAGAGAATGAATGTGGCCAATGGCACCGTGCATCGTGGCAACGGAGAATGAATGGCGATTGATGGTGCTGCTTAACTCCCTCTCCACCAATGCGTGTGTGATTTTACCACTGCTTTCGGCAAATTTCGCCTCGCTCAGACTACTCCAAGTGGCAGAGATGACACCTAAGATTTTTTTATGTGAATGCTAATTAATATAAAAAGAGACAAATTGAGTAACATCACACAATAATTAGCCGTCACAATAATGACGGTGCCGAGAAGGAGGGGGTGGATGTGCTAGGTCGGTGGACGTCGGCTATCTTACATAGCTGGATTTAGCCTCGGGCAACGAGCCAGAGCGACGTCATCCGACATTCACAAGGCGTCCGTCGGACCGTCGGATTTTCAAATGAGTCCGCGTGACTCCATCATCAGGCCGACGTGGCGGGCATGTCCAGACACCCATGTTCGTTGCATATTTGGATTGGATATAAGGAATGCCGGTCAACCCGGTCGTTTGAGACCCGCTTGAGACGTCCGGCTGAGCCAAAATTTCATAACCGATCAATGATCGAATGGCCTGTCTGGACGTTTGAGATCACGCGACGTATGTATGCAATAAAACGCCGGGCCTTAAAAAAATTTGAGACGGTAAAATTTTATCACGCGAGGACATATACTTAATTACTGTCATTGTAGTGGTTCCAGTGCTGGTAGTTTTTACCGCACTACAGCCTGGCCAGCTTGTCCCGACATTTCCCGCAAAAAATAACATTTTGTCCCGGCAACGAAACGCAGGCTGGTCGATGCTGGAGCAGCTAGCTCGCCCTGCGTCGTCGTCTTCCTCCGAGGACACGGGAGGTAATGGCGCTGTCCGTCGTATGCCCCGTACCGATCCCACTGTCCGTCACTGCATGACCGCATGTCGAGAAAACCAAGAGAGCCGCGCGTGTGTGTGTGCGTGTGTTGATTTCACGGCTGCGGACACCGTGCGTGCCTAGGTCGACGCCGTCTGGGCACGTACGTACGGCACGTACCACCATATGCCGGGCATTGGAGATCACACGCACGCGCCATGGTGGCTGTCAGTGGCGGAGCCGAGCGAGCGGCATCGCAGTTCACGCCGGGGGCCTTGGACCCTTGCACGCAGCTCGGACGAGGAGCGGCGGCGGAGACAGGCACGAGGAAGAGAAAACCATGCGCACAGCATCGCAGATCACGCACCAAAGGGAGGAAGGGGCCGGGCCGGGTCGATGATAAAATACCATTTTTTGTGGGTAGAGGCAGCATTTCCGAGGACGGAACTTGTCTGCCTGCACCGCATATGCGTGGTCGTGCTCCTGTGTTTGCCCTTTCTTCCTGGTTTCCATTAGGGCACGGTGTGCCCTCTACATGTACAAAAGTGAAAGAACGTTGTGCATTTTTCTTATTATGTTTAGAAATGATTAAAAATAAGTGTTAAAATTTTCGAAATAAGTTCGTCTTCAAAATATGTTCTCAAAGGTTAAAAACCTGGTCACTAAAGTAACACGGGTTCGCTAAAGTACCCATCTAGCTTGCTCGCTAGCACTTCGTGGATGGACCAACCCACCAAGACAACCGCCTTTTTGTGTTGCAAGCCTTCTATTTGACGAAAATAGCGCGAAATAGGAGGCCTCCTCTAACAGGTCACACCCAACACCGTGCCATGCATGAGATCCCCAGCCCAACACATCAACTGTGCCCTGCTTGCATCGTCTTGGTGCACCTCCTCAAAATTTGAACGGGCCTGTCTACAGGTTGCTTGTAGCAAGCACTATCCTCGCCTCGTCTACATGTTCGCTGCTCACCTCTATTGGGTTGCCGCGTGAACCCCACTTACCTACAAACGCCCTTGTCGCATGCCTTGAGCCTCGCCACGGTGCGTCGCAATCTCGTTCCTCTTAACAAAAAAACTTCTCATGTTCTTTACTATGGCCAACTTAAAGATTAAAAGAACTACCTTTTGTGCAACTGAATTGTTTTTTGAATTCGAAAAATGTTTTAATAAATATTTAAATAAATGCTTGATATTCAAAAAACAGTGCATGACGTTTAGAAAATGTTCACACCATTCAAGAAAATGTTCATAACATTTATTTATCTTCACATATTTGAAAAATTGTTCCTGTCAATACAGGAAAATGTTAATCAAAATTTTATAACATTCGAGCAAAGTTTGGCAAAAAGTGTTCTTGACACATAAAAAAAGTTCACACATATTAGAAAATATTCTAATTTTATTATAAAATGTTCATCGTGCATCATTTTTTCACATGTATTAAAAAAACAATACTCAACGTGTATCTGAAAAATGTTTAACGTTATTCAAAAAACTATTCAGCGTGTATGTAAGAAAAGGTCAACGTGTTGTTTATTAGGTGTTTGTATTTTTTAACAGTTATTTTTTAATTTTATTTGGAAAAGCAAATTAAATATTGAAAACCCATATAAATCTGTAAAAAAACACAGTGAAATAAGAAACAACAGACGAAACCTTTCAAAACCTGTGTGGAGGGTGTGTGACTCTATATCTCACTTCTAGCAAGACGTAAGCAAGACTCTATATATTTCATGGAGAATTACATTTTTTTAAATAAACAGTTTTAGAAATCTTTACGCGACTTTAGAAAACTATAGATATCATTTAAAATATATATTTCAATGCATATTTAATGAATGCTTAACATGTATCCGAAAACAAAGTTAAAAACATGGGTTCGAAAAAATGTGAAACATGTATTTGGAAAATGTTAAGCGAATATTAAATAAAAAATTTAAACATATAATTTTTTTACATTGGGTATGAAAAATAAATTATGAATAGTACTATTTGAAAATAAAATTTTAAACATGTTTAATTCATGTTACTCATGTATATGGAAAAATGTACTGTGCATGTGTCAAAAGTAGACAACAAAAATATACATGCTAAATGTTTTTAATCATGTAGTCAAAAAATGAAACATGTATAGAGATAATTTTTCATATCTATACGAAAAATGTACAACCTATATAAAAAAACAAGACTTAGAAAACATATATTAAGGAAAATGTTATTTGTGTAACTAAAAAGTATTTATCATGTATAGAAAATGTTATTGTTGTATACGAAAAATGCATACATTAAAAACATATATTTTGAAATTATAAATATTGTATTTTAATTCTTTAACATGTTTGAAAATGTTCTTTAGGTATACAAAAAATGTACATTATGTGTGCAAATTAGACATGCTTAAAAAATGAAATAGAAAAAATAGCAATGTAAACTGAAGAAAATAATGGAACAAGTTAAAAACGATAAAAAATAGAGAAAATAAAACGCGAAGAAACTAATGTAAAACAGTCAAACTATTGTTGCAGTATTGGTCCGTCCCTAAAATGTCACCTGTAGGAGAGATTTAATACATCTTATTACGGACAATATATAGCTTACACGCCCAAAATCATACCAAACTGTGGCCACCTACTTGCTACTGGGCCACGGCCCGTATAGCAAACATCCTAGAGGCGGTTAATTCCTGACAATGTAATTTCAGCTTATGTATGTCTGCATTTTATGAAAAAAATGTATCAAAGACTAACAATTATTGTGCTCTGAAGCTTGAAAAGATGAAGTATACGACAGAGTTGAATGGTCACACCTCATGGCTATCATGGAGAAGCTGGGATTTGCTCAACAATAGATATGTGTTATCATGAGCATGGTGAACTGAGTATCTTTTTTAGTCATGTTCAATGGAATAAAATCAGAGGAATTTTAACCTACACGTGGTATTCAACATGGAGATCTTATCTCTTAATACTTATTCTTGTTAGCAGTAGACACCCGTAGAAAACAGAGCATTTGTTCCGGTTTCAAAGGGCCTTTAGTCCCGGTTCTGGAACCGGGACAACGCCAACGGGACTAAAGGTCTAGTCTTTTAGTCCCGGTTTGCTTACGAACCGGGACTAAAAGGGCTTCACGCGGTCGCAGCAGGTCGCCCAGGCCAGAGGACCTATAGACCCGGTTGGTAACACCAATCGGGACAAAAAACTGTCAGCACCTACAAAGCGCTAGGATATAGTTTTTTTTAAAGGGACGTGTTTTATTTTGTGTTTTCATTTTCTTTTATATTTATATTGTATTTTCATGCAGTTACACATATTAATATACAACACCATCAATACAAATTATGGGTAAAACATCCAACATCAGTACAAATTAAATGGATGCAATAGACCAAATTGAAGTATATATTTATATTTATTTTAAATAGGGACATAAATAGAAATAATAGTTCAGATATCCTTTATAGAAAGTACTCGTCCGAATAGAGATATATAAAAGTACTCGCCTGAATCATAGGAGACCCCCAAACACTACATAATAATAGAGATATAAAAAAGTACTCGTCCGAATAGCTAGAGGTCCCCAAACAGTACATAATAATAGCTAGAGATAGAAGTGTTTGTCGTTGCGAACACTACTCGTCCGAATCAGAATATCCCCGGCCCCAAACTGGTGGTGATGGTGGTGGTGCTTGATGTACGAGGTGCCGCTGCCCATAGTCGATGATTCTAATTTTGCGGTACAACTCGTATGCAACGTACGCATCTATTGCTGCATACTCAATGTTGATACCATCAAGTGGGGTCGTCTCTCACTGTTTGTGCTGATCCGGGGGGAATTTGGTCTTCATATCAACATACTGCTCGTCGATCACGACGACTGCCATATGAGCCATTAAAGTCCTCCTATGCTTAAGCCTGAATATGTCTTGGAGATCAATATGACACGCAGCTGGTATCTCAATACCGAAGCTGTGCCTCATCTTGAGCTTGTCATTCGTTATATCAACGCTAGCAAAATGTATGTTGCTGCAAAGGAAGTCCAGGAGTACTAGACAATGCTTGTCACTACTGCAACAACAAATTAAAATGAAACAAATGTTAAATACTGCCGTAACAATGTTAGATATTGGACAATGCTTTTCCATAGGATTCAAATGGAACATATTGTTATCCTATATGCAATTTTCATATCCTATGAATTGATCAAAGATCCATAATAAATTAACTATATATAGATAAATTATTTGAAGCACCTAGGTGCATGGGCACCTAAGCCTGTTTTGGAAAGTGATATTCATTTGTGCATGGTGTCCAATCGATAAAATAATGGCTTTTCATGTTTGTTTGCATGTACTAGTATATTAAATGATCAATTATTACTTTCCAAAACAAAAATAGTATGAACATTCATACTTTGGTACGTATAGATGTACATGTACTCAACATACACACGTAGAACGTGATACCAGTTAGTGGGTATTATACCTAACGAAAATATGTACATATTGGTGTTATACACATAAATGTCATACCTTTTACTAACTACGTGTTGGTGTTATACCCAATAAAAATATACATGTAAATATACATACCTTGATGTGAATATAGACAAATATACAAACGAATATACATTGAATAAAAAAATGAATATATACTTGTTGATGTTATACCTAATAAAAATATACACAAAATATAAATACCTCGATCTGAATCTTATTTGTGTATATACCCATAAATGTCACATCTTTTAAATAATGGTAGATTTACTATAGATACCACATGTACATTGCTTAGACCGTGGTACCGGTTGATGAATATTATACCTAATGAAAAAATATATATGTTGGTGTTATACATAATCATATGTCTACCCAAATTATGTAGAATATACATAATGATGTCCTAGTATACCCGCATACTTTATACGACATGCTCACATAAATCTTTTAGTATATACCCAATGAACTTAAAAATAAAATAGTATGACCAATGTGTCTGCACATGTATATACCCAACTATATGAAAAAAGGGTAGAAAACTGTTATAGGTATCTCGTCAACGTATATAAAATAAAATATGGCTACATACATACCGACTACATGAATTATGACAGCCATAGGTATTTGAATACCGGCGTACAAATCTCACATCTGGTCTTATGCACACAAATATGACGGGTATGCACATACCCCCAAAAATATTCATTTTGAGAACAAGTATGTGCTTGAAGACATATACGTATACAAGTATTCTCCGATATATTCATATATAAGTATGTTCGTATATTCGCATATAAGTATTTTCCAATGAGTATAGTATTTGCGAATATGCGAATTTTTTTAGTACCCAACATATTCTCAGGTATGCCTATACCCAATATATTTTTGGGTATGCGCGACTTAGTAGTACATCCATGCAAAAAAAATTCTATTATTACGATACATATTATTAGCTTATCTACATATAACAACTTAAACTGATGTGCTCATTTACCCTCTTAAGTATGTTTATATTTTTTAATATATACCCGGCTATGTAAATGGTACAAGAATGTTGTTGGTACTCAAGTATATTGATATACCGCAAATCAGAAACGTACACTGTTTAGTATATAATCATGAGGCATTAATTTCTAGTTTCCTCCCTCCTCATTATATATAAGGAAGAATGGAATGTATGTCATTTATTTTGCATGCAGGAAATTTGTTACCATGCATGGCGTGGGCTCATAATATCTATTTATGATTAGCATTGCAATTATTTCCAAATAAATATACCTATTAACTTCACTATCCAGATAACAACACGTATCTAAATGCAATCTAACGGTGAAAAGGTAAGGAGCCTGAGCACCTAGGTGCCCCAAACGGTCGTCCTATATATATATACATATACATATATATATATATATATATATATATATATACATAATATTCAATATATATATATAACTCTATTCATCATTCAGGGTGCAAAATAAGTTATTCTTCACCCGAGATAATCTTACATCAATTTATAAATAAATTACATTTGGAATACAAAAAGTTACATTTATATTGAATCACAACGTAAAAGTTGATATAAGAAAACAAAAGTATAAGTCACAAGACCAAAATATTTTTTACCTGACATAAAATATTTTTTACGCTGATTATGAATTTTCTTACGGTCTCTTTTTACGTATGAAATGAGACAAAAATTACGGGACGTAAAATTACAGTGCATTGATGGTAAAATTGAGGGGGTGAAGAATAACCATTCCTCACTCAGGATGACGAATAGCGCGACCCTATATATATATATATATATATATATATTCTCACGGTTTTGTCAATATATGCAACAAGGAAAAATGTTTCACTACAACACACAAGAGAAATTGATCTTTTCCATATATATATATATATATATATATATATATATATATATATATATATATATAGGATTCAAAATGGAACGTATTGCTGTCTTATACAATTTTCGTATCCTAATCAAGAAACTCTAAATTAACTATGACATATATGTGTTCTCACACGGTTTTGCCAATACATGCAAAAAGGAAAAAAAAAATCACTACAACACAAGAGGAATTGATTTTTCCCATAGGATTCAAATGAACATATTGCTATCCTAGCTAGCTATGCAATTTTCATATCCTATGAATTGATCAAGAAACCCTAAATTAACTATGACATATATGTTCTTCCACGGTTTTGCCAATATGCAACAAGGAAAATTCTTTCACTACAACTAAAAAAGAAATGATCTTTCCCATAGGATTCAAATGGAACATGTTGCTATGCAATTTTCATAACTTATGAATTATTGATCAAAGATAAGCCCTAAAACTTATCTTGCCCATTGGAAGACCATGACATGTCTCTTGAAACAAAGTTGGATGACGGCAACATCTTTTTGATTGGCCGTGTACTCAAGATCAAGCCCCATGAACTTGTTTTCTTCCTCCGCCTCTTCAAGCCATCCCTCGAAATCGGAAAGAAAACGCGGCACCATGGTGCTGTCGTTCGTGTAGACGACACTGAGTTTGGTCATGCCATGTGCGAGCACCTTCCCGTAGCGAGTGATTGGATGATCCATGGTGAAAGATATGGGGAAGAAGAGAGGAGAGAGGGAGACAAACAGGGGAATGGCCAGTTACTGTAACAGTCGCGGTACTGTAGCATTTTCATCGCGTGAACCGCCGCGGGATGCGAATGGTTTGGGCCTTTAGTCCCGGTTTTAGCCACGAACCGGGACTAAAGGGGCTCGCACCAGGCGAATGGTTGCCACCATCCCTTTAGCCCCGGTTCATGGCGCAAACCGGGACTAAAGGACACTAGGGAACCGGGACAAAAGCTCCGGCCTCACGAACCGGGACTGATGCAACCTTTGGTCTCGGTTCGTAAGTGAACCGGGATTAATGCCCTTATCCTGGCCTCAACCGAAGCCCTGTTTTCTACTAGTGAGAGGGCCTTTCGTGCATGTTAAAGTCTTAGAATTAGTCATCCCAGCTTAGCAATATCAAGGTGGCACCAGCGGCTCTGTCGGTGAACCACCTTCTTTTCGCAGATGACAGCCTGCTATTTTTCAGGGCGAGTATTGATGGAGCCGAAGAGGTACCAAACCTATTGGATAAGTATTGCATGTCGTCGGGACAGAGATAGAGAGAAATCCTCAAAAAAAAAAATCCAGCAAGGGCTGTCCGGATGGCGGAGGGGAGTGAAGGAGAGTGCAGTGAAGTTGCTAGGGTTTGATCCGATGAGTGGATGGGACCGAATATATGCAGGTCGGGTGGGCCAGTGTGAGCTGGGTCCGATAGTGGCGGACGCACCCAGACGCCTCATATCCGCCGCCCCATATTTGAGATGGATATAAGGGGTGCCGGCCAGGCCGGACGTTTGAAGCACCTGTGTGGGTTGATTTTCATGACCGTCCGTCCGGGCTTTTGATGCGAGTTTGGTGTGCATAGATGCTCTTAGTAGGAGCTAGTAGGTCAGGAAATGGTAGTAGTTTGTTTCAGAAGAGAAGAGCGCTGACTGTATACATCACTCTGAGATTTTCGGACAACAGTGGTCGAAATACAGTTGTCGTGGATTGAAAAGCCTAAAATTTCAAGTTGTGCCGTTCTTGGTCAATTCCTCTTGCTGTTCAGATCAAGATTTTGCTGCCTAGAACATCTACTCCTATTAGAGCATCTTCAACAGATGCGTTAAATAAACCGCGCGCGTTAAAAATGATGGTTTTTGTGTGCGCTTCAACAGACGTGTTAAAAACTTTAGGCACGCGCTATAAAATGCTATTCTGAACAGTAAATTTGATGCGTCAGATTGTGCACGCTGCATTTGACAAGCTGCTGCAGGTGGATCCATCGGATTGGACGTAGTTTTTTTATGCATCTAAAAAACCTCTTCGTTGCCCCGTGCGTAAAAAAGCTATTTTCGCCCCGTAATTTTTTTTAAAAACTCTGCAGGACCGCTCATCTGTTGAAGATGCTCTTAGTCTTGGCTTCAACCGTGGCAAACAAGCGGAGGAAGGCTTCTAGCCTCCATTGAAGTTAGAAAACCATCGAACATCCTGAAGAAAAGGAAAAGATTGGACACAAATTTAAGAAGCACCGAAAGATTCACTTTATTTTGCACTTGTGCACTTTTGCATCCACGGGTGCGACATGCTGCTTATTCATTCATTCACATGATGTCCTGATGAACTAAGAAGCGTTCACGGGAAGACGCAGAAGGCGCCGCCATGGATGGTCGGCAGGTCGCACTGCCCGGGCAGGACGAGCGTTCTGGCGAAGTCCCTCCTCACCTCCGTGGGGCACTCGGCCGACAGCGGCGGCAGCTGAGGAGGTGCACCTTGGCTTTGACTGGGAGGGAACGCCCGGTCGATGAAGACGCGCAGCCCTTCGCAGCGGCAGTTCCACGAGATGCTGGCCAGCGCCCGGCAGCACCGATCCTTCATCACCTCGATCGGGAGCAACGGCACGACGCCGCAGGTCTGCGAGGCCACGTAGAAATGGCAGCCCTGGAGCGGGCCGACCGGGAGGCCCATCCCCTCGTAGCAGGTGGATATGCTGGTGGCGGTTGCGGCGGCGGCGAGCACGGAAAAGATGGCGACGGCTGAGAGGAGGTGGTGGCTGCAGGAGGCCATTGGCGCTGGTTTTGTCTTCTCCGGTGGAGTGGAGCACTGCGCTTGTGAGCTGGGGTTGCGCTTGCATACACACGTATATATATACTGAGAGGAATGAGTATGAAGCTGGTAATATTGGATGGGTCATGTGACGATGATGAACTTGAGCGCTGCCGATTAATTTCTTGGAACAGAATTTGGCTGACAAGATGACGGATGTGTTAAGGGTTATGTGATGGTGCGTGGGCGATTGATAAATCTGTTGGAACAGAATTTAGCTGACACGATGACGGATGTGTTGCCTGTTATGTGATCATGATGAGCGGCCGCGCAATTGATTAATCTGTTGGACCAGATTTTGGAGGGAAATGCAAGCTGGGCATTGCGTGGAGGAACACAAGAGATTTCGTCCTTCCAATTTTAGCTTTTCCAGGAACTTAATTTGGAGGAAAATGCAAGTAGACCTGTTAGGACATCAACGCACAAGACAGGGAAATTGAACTAGGCGTAGAGCTTTTCCAAGCCACTGCCTCAAAAGTACTCGATGGTACAGATTTCAGAAGTTGCATTTCTATGACTCCAGCTGCCGCGTGTCAATTTAAGAGGTATCCTTCGGTTGCCGCCATGCCAAAGAGCCAGTTTTCATCCACGCCTGAGCCAAAGATTTGGTTTACGTCCATGTATAGGCCGGAGATGGGCTTTGAGTTGTGGCTCGGGCCGAAAAATCATCTCTTCGGCCCCTCTTAGGCCGAAGAAGGCTTCTAGGTCCACCTCACGTAACTTCCGATTTCCGAATGAAGTTGCATCTCGTCTATATGGAGGATGAAGAGTTGCTCTTCTTTGTTGTTGTGGGCGAATCCCCCCCCCCTTTAATTTCCCTTCATCATTACCTCTCACGCCCTCTGCATTCATGTCGTCCCTCTCACACCATTTTCCTTTCCGCCACCCCACTCCCACCCTTTCTCTTCCCACCATCACTTTTCCCGTGCTTTTTTCTTTTCCGGCGTCACCTCTACCGCTCCTTTTCTTCCCGCCAGCCCTCTCTACCCTTTCTTTTGCCACACTCATTCTATAAAACTCCTCCCCCGCGTGTTGTGTTCTGCATCATTCCTTAGTCATTTCTCTAGTTTGGTGCCCCCTCCCATCATTTTAGTTCACCGATGTCTCATTTGCTTTTGTCCGATTCCACAAAAAATGTGAATAATATGGGGGTTCCATGTGTCACTTTTGATGAATTAGTTAGTAGTTAGAGCCACATGATGGAGTTGGGTAAGTGTTTTTCTAAACCCGGGCTCCCGGAGAAGCTCATGGAAAGGAACTAAGAGAAAATTCAACAAAATTTTTTGAGGTTGCTTCTGCGTGGAAGGTGGGACAATACTGTTGAACTCAAATTTATGCCGACACACATTTATGAGTTACTTATTCTTCTTTACCATCCAAAAATAATTTCTTTGCAGAAGCAATACGAGGACCACATTAAGATAATTGATATTTCTAATTCAGTTATATTAGTCATTAGCGTTGTAGTTCTAATCTTATTCTTGTTACTATTTGTAATGCACAATGTTACCCCAAGGACACAAAGTTGTTGAACAAGGAGAACTTTAACTTTTGGTGGATGAAGATACCATGGGATGGATTATCCAGATGGCGCAAGCTCCAAAAGAAATAGACCGGGCAAAGTGTTGAATCAACGAAGGGTGTCGCATGCTCTAAGAAACTGAACGACGACGATGATGACTTCATGCCAAGAAAACGAGGTCATGACAGGTCCAAGGGTCATGATGCATCAACATGGGGTGGTGCAAGCTCTATGAGAGTGAACGACGACGAGGATGACTTCATGCTAAGAAAATGAGCTCAAGACAGATTTTATCTCTTCACACCTTTTCTTGTTAGCAGCAAAGGGCCTTTCATGCCTATTAAAGTCTCAGAACCAGTCATCCCAGCTCAGCAGTATCAAGGTGGCACCAACGGCTCCGTCAGAGAACGATCTTTTTTTTCGCGAATGACAACCTGCTGTTTTTCAAGGCGAGTATTAATGAAGCTGAAGAGGTATCAGCCATATTGGATAAATATTGTACGGCTGTCCGGACAAAGAATAAATAGAGAGAAACCTTTCTTTTCCTCCAGCAAAGCTTGTTCGGATGATGGAGGGGAGTGG
This sequence comes from Hordeum marinum, assembly GCA_022496015.1. Lineage (NCBI taxonomy): Eukaryota > Viridiplantae > Streptophyta > Magnoliopsida > Poales > Poaceae > Hordeum > Hordeum marinum. Next base: position 50,790,507 of record CM039678.1, on the reverse strand, counting down.
AGTGAAGCGGATAGGGTTTGGTCCGACGAACAAATGGAGGCGAATATATGTCGGGTCTGGCGGGCAAGCGTGGGCTGGGTCCAACGTGGCGGACACGCCCGGGCGTCCCATATCCGTCCCATATTGGAGCTGGATATGAGGGGTGCCGGTCAGCCCAGACGTTTAAAGCGCCCGTTCGGATCAATTTTTCGAGACCGGTCAGTCACCGAACCATCCGTCTGGGTGTTTGAGGCGGGGCTGGGAAGCCCGACTGTAGGTGCTCTTAATAGGAGTTAGTAGGCCAAGGTAATGGTAGTAGTTTGTTTCATCACATTGAGCTCTTCAGCCGATCTACAGTCACTACTGGAATGGACATATACGCCAGGTGCCACGAACACTCGGCAAAGGGACAATAACCGTCGGCAAAGCCTTTGCCGAGTGTCGCACTCGGCAAAGGCCACTCGGCGTACACCTCTCAGGCAAACAGGAATTTGCCGAGATCTAGAGCACGGACAGTCGGCAAACACTTTGCGGAGGACCGAACAACGCCTCTCGGTAAACAAAAGTGACTTCACGTCCACCGATTCCGTCAGTTCTTTGCCGAGAGTCACTCTCGGCATAACTACTCCAACCAAGTGCCAGCGCATCCCAGCTCATGCTTGTTTGCCGAGAGCGTCTCTCGGTAAAGTAAAGTTAAGTGTCCATGTTCTGTTTCTTCAGTTTTTTCCTCTAGCTAGATCAAACATGCATGCATAGATAGCTCCATCAAGTTGAATACATATCCAACAATATATAGATATCTCCATCAAGTGCATACATATATATCCAACACTATATAGATATCTCCATCAAGTGCATACATACATATCCAACAATATATAGATATCTCCATCACGTGCATACATACATACATATTTATATATATATATATATATATATATATATATATATATATATATATATATATATCCAACAGTATATGGAGATCTCCATCAAGTGCATATATATATATCCAACAAATTCGGAGCCAAAAGCAAGTTCACGAGTGCAATAGGTAAATATAAGCTCCATGATATGAACATAGCATGTAATTAAGTCCATCAAGTTCGCATCCATGAGCTCCATCGTTCACATTTTATTAAAGCATCTGCAAAATAATCACGAAAGATATTTCATCAGTTACATAAAAAGAATAACAAAGTGAGACAACAATAGAAATGAAGTAACATTTATCCCAATGTATATATGCTAACCGTGTACAAGATATCATCAACACCAGAATAACGACGAACCGGACGAAGATTATCAGGTTCTTCATGCCACCAAACTAAGTCTGACATACACCCTTGCCCACTCCATCATCGCTCTTCGCTCTGCACCGGAGCTTGGAGCAATGATACCCAAATGAATCGTACATTTCAAGACGTCTTGCTCTGAGCTGGAACTCGGAGTAATGATCCTTTGCCTGCTGCCTAGTTGGAAACCCTGTATAGTCGGTATTGCTGTAATCGTTCACCAGTTCACGACATTCCTCCCACGAATCGTACACTCCAGGAGACCTCCCTCTACACACCACAAAGATTACTCTTCCTCCAAGAACAACTCTCATCGACACTCACACTGTGATGGTCTATATGGTGGACACTCTCTCACAGGTATTTCGACTTCCGGTGATGGTCAAGTTGGGCAAGTCTATCGTGAGTGACAATTGTATATCATAGGACGAACTTGCGCAGATTGACCGCCATCGGCAAAAGTCGATTTTCTTCCACCAAGAACAACTCACATATACACTCTCTCTGGTGATGCTATATATGGTGGACACTCTCTCACATGTATTTTGACTTTCGGTGATGGTCAAGCTAGGCAAGTCCATCGTGCGTGACAAATGTATAACAAGGGACGAACTTGCCCAAATCGAGTGCCATCGGCAAAAGTCGATTTTCTTCCTCAAACAACAACTTTCATCGACACTCTCTCTGGTGGTGGTATATATGGTGGACACTCTCTCATGTATTTTGTTCCTCCAAGAATAATCAGTAGAATTCCTCTGAAAAATCTCTAAAAACTACTATAAAATCATTATATAGAAACTCATCCATAACACTCATCCATATAGCATTCATACAAGCAAACATCTTGCATACATTCATCTAACATCTAGCATTCATCCAACATCTAGCATTCATTTAACATCTAGAAAACATCTAACCATCTAGCATTCATCCAACATATAGCATTCATCTAACATCTAGCAAACATCTAACCATCTAGCATTCATCTGACATATATCTAGCATTCATCCAAGCTCACCACAAAATGAAGGCGCCGTCCGAAGGGGTGTGGGGGCGCCGGTGGAGGAGGGTGCCGGCAGGGAGGAGAGGGCGCCGATGGGCAGGGGAGGGCGCTAGCGGGGAGGAGATGGCGCCGAAGGGTAGGGGAGGGCACCGATTGGTGGCGGGGAGGCCGGTCGGGGAGGGGGCGCCGGTCGGTGGCGGGGAGGCCGATCGACGGAGGGGAATACGGTGTGGGTGGCGGGGAGGCTGGACGGTGCAAAATGGAACGAAAAATGACAAAAGACCGACGGCGAAGAAACTTATGTGTCTCGTAGATCTTTCCCTAGAGCTTGTTGGCGCGGCTCTCGGTAAAGGTCGAACCCTAGATCTAGGGTTAACCTTGTGCCGAGGGTTGCTCTCGGTAGAGATTTAACCCTAGATCTAGGTTTAACCTTCTGGCGAGGGTTGCTCTCGGGAAAGATCCCCGTAAAATTGTAGGGTTAACCATGTGTCAACGGTTTCTCTCGCTAAAGATCAAACCCTATATCTAGGGTTAACCTTGTGCCGAGGGTTGCTCTTGGTAAAGATCAAACCCTAGATCTACTCTTTTAGAAAGACCATGACACTTAGGGAGACTTATTTGAAACGCGCCCAAACTTTTACCACAACCTATAGGGGCCATGTGATGCCACCCTGTCAGTTCTTGAGAAAATCTGGCATCATGCAATTTCTGACGCTGAAACCCTAGCAGCGCGATAAATGTCTCAAATATTACACATGGTTCCAAAAATGCAAGGGCCTGGCATGTGTCATGCAATGGCCTCCTTTGAGAGCGCGAGAAGTTTCAAGGCCAACAAAGCAACAGGACATGCACTTCCTACACAAACCGGACATGTTCCCTCTCGATACCCATAAACTAGCTCGGAGATGGTGCGGTTTACAAGCAGCCTCGGGGGATGCTTGTTCAAAACGCACCCAAAATTTTACCACACTCTATATATATGGGCCATCTGATGACACCGTGCCAGCTCTCCAGGAATTCCGGCATCGTACGATTTTTCGAGGATCAATACAGTTGCATCCGGCATGCCAATGAGGTACTTTCGCCCACCGGTGGCAGGGTCGGCCGCTTCCTCGTCTACACAAGGCCTATGCATGCCGCAAGGACATCATAAAGGATTTTCCATGCCACTTTCGGGCAAGATTTCATGTGCCGCATTGCAGATCTACAATTCCCGGTGATGAAACCCTAGTAGAGCAATAAATGTCTCAAATATTGCACGCATGTTCGAAAAATGTGGTGACTTGACACGTGTCATGCGATGGCCTCCTTTGAGAGCACGAGAATTTTCGAGGGCAACGGAGCAACATGACCCGCACTTCCTTCACAAACCGGACACGTTCCCTCTCGATACCTAGAGACTAGCTCAGAGATGGTGTGGTTTACAAGCAGCCTCAGAAGAAGCTTATTCGAAATGCTGCCTAAACTTTTACCACACCCTATAGGGGCTATGTTATGACACCGTGCGAGCTCTCAAGGAATTCTGCCATCGTATGATTTGTCGAGGATTTAAACGGTTGCATCAGGCATGCCAACGAGATACTTTCGCCCATCGATGGTAGGGTTGTCCCGCCCTCGTCTGCACAAGGCCTACACATGCCACAATGACATCACAAAGGATTTTCCATTTCGCTTCCGGGCATGATTTCATGTGCCGCCTTGCAGATCTGCAATTTCTGGCTATGAAACCCTAGCAAACCAATAAATGTCCCAAATATTGCACGCGGGTCCGAAAAATGCGGCGGTCTAGCACGTGCCATGGGATGGCCTTCTTTGAGGGCACGAGAAGTTTCGAGGCCAACGGAGCAACATGACCCTCACTTCCTGATAAATCGGCCACCTTCCCTCTCAATACCTTGAGACTAACTCGGAGATGGTGCGGTTTACAAGAGGCCTCAGGAGAGGCTTATTCGAAACATGCCCAAACTTTTACCACACCCTACCGGGGCCATGTGATGACATTGTGCCAACTCTCGAGGAATTCCAGCATCGTACGATTTTTCAAGGATTTAAACGGTTGCATCAGGTATGCCAACGAGATACTTTCGCCCATCGGTGGCAGGGCTGTCCCTCCCTCATTTCCATAAGGCCTACACATGCCACAAGGACATCACAAAGGATTTTCCATTTCGCTTCCAGGCTTGATTTCATGTGCCGGCTTGCAGATCTGCAATTTCCGGCGATGAAACCCTAGGAGAGCAATAAATGTCTCAAATATTGCATGCGGGTCCAAAAAATGCGCGGGGGGGGGGGGGGTCTAGCACGTGTCATGGGATGATCTTCTGTGAGGGCACGAGAAGTTTCGAGGCCAACAGAGGAACATGACCTACACTTCCTGCATAAATCGGACACGTTCCCTCTCGATACCTTGAGACTAACTCGGAAATGGTGCGGTTTACAAGCGGCCTCAGGGAGCCTTATCCGAAACACGCCCAAACTTTTACCACACCCTACCAGGGCCATGTGATGACACTGTGACTGCTCTCGAGGAATTCTAGCATCGTACCATTTTCCAAGGATTAATAAAAATAGGTCAATGTGAATAATAGTAATTGAATTAATAAAATTACGTCGGCATCCATCCGGAGCTTACATCTGGACGATCGTATTATTTAAACAGGTCATGTTGCTTGTCTCTGGGCGAGGTGTTACAAAAGTTTGCCGAAAGCCTGATCTTTACCGAGGGCCACGCTCGGCAAAGAACTATAATCGTGGCCGCACCGTTAGTCACCACAAGATGAGTCACGTGGCAAAACTTTGCCGTGCGGTGGCTTCTTGGCTCTCGGCACATAGTGCCTTTGCTGAGTGTGTTCTCTTTGCCGAGGTCTTCTCTCGGCTATAACATGTATTTGCCGACATGCGCCTCTTGCCGAGAGGCCCTCTCGGCGTCTCTTACTTTGCCGAGCGCCTGTGATTTAGCTCTCGGCGAAGAGCCTGACACCCGGCGTATACGAAAATTCCAATAGTGAGTGGTCGAAATGCAGTTGTCGTGGATTGAAAAGCCTAAAAGTCCAAGTTGGTGCTGTTCTTGGCCAATTCCTTTAGCTGTTCTGATCAAGATTTTGCTGCCTAAAACATGTACTCCTATTAGTTTTGGCTTCAACCGTGGCAAACAAGCGGAGGAAGCCTCCATTTGAAGTTCGAAAACCACCGAACATCCTGAAGAAAAGGAAAAATATTGGACACAAATTTAAGAACCACCGAAAGATTCACTTTATTTTGCACTAGCGCACTTTTGCATCCACGGATGCGACATGCTGCTTATTCATTCAATCACACGATGACCTGATGATCTAACAAGCGTTCATGGGAAGACGCAGAAGGCGCCACCATGGATGGTCGGCAGGTCGCACTGCCCCGGCAACGCGAGCGTTCTGGCGAAGTCCCTCTGCACCTCCGTGGGGCACCAACCTGCCGGCAGCTGCGGGGGAGCGCCTTGGCTTTGGCTGGGAGGGAACGCCCGGTCGATGAAGACGCGCAGCCCCTCGCAGCGGCAGTTCGACGAGATGGCGGCCAGCTCCCGGCAGCACCGGTCCTTCATCACCTCAATTGGGAGCCGCACGGAGCCGCAGGTCTGCGAGCCCACGTACTGGCGGCAGCCCTGGAGCGGGTCCACGGGGAGCCCCATCCCTTCGTAGCAGGTGTAGATGCTGGTGGCGGTGGCGGCGCCGGCCAGGACGGAGAAGATGGCGACGGCGGAGAGAAGGTGGTGGCTGCACGACGCCATTGGCGTTTGTTTTCTCTTCTATGGTGGAGAGAGGAGCACTGCGCTTGTGAGCTGGGGTTGCGTTTGCATACACATGTATATATACTGAGAGGAATGAGTAGAGGGGAGATGAAGCTGGTTCTGGTAGTATTGGATGGGTCATGTGATGATGATGATGAACTGGAGCGCAGTTGATTAATTTGTTGGAACAGAATTTGGCTGACAAGATGACGGATGTGTTAAGGATAAGGATTATGTGATGATGATGAACCGGAGCGCAGCTGATTAATCTGTTGGAACAGAATTTAGCTGACACGATGACGGATGTGTTGTGTGGTATGTGATCATGATGACCTGCCGCACAATTGATTAATTTGTTGGAGCAGATTTTGGAGGGAAATGCAAGCTGGGCAATGCGTGGAGGAAGAGGAACTAAAGAGATTTCGCCATTTCCTATCAATCTTAGCTTTTCCATGAACTTAATTTGGAGGTAAATGCAAGTATGTCTGTTAGGTCATGAACACACAAGACAAGGAAATTGAACTAGCCGTAGAGCTTTTCCAAGTCTCTACCACTAGTGGAAAACGACCCATTTGTCTTAGTTTCAGAGGCCCATTAGCCCCGGTTCTGAAACCGGGACTAAAGCCCAAAACCTTTGGTTTCGGTTCGCTTACGAACCGGGACAGAAAAGGCTCCACGTGGTCGCTACGGGGAGCCTAAGCAGGAAGACCTTTGGTAACACCAACCGGGACCAAAAGGCATCCACGCGTAAGCATCTGGCAGGAGTTGGGGTTTATGTTTTTTTTGAAGGGGGGAGGGGGTTAGGGATTTTTGGAGGGTTAATTTAGGGGTTTCATATTGTGTTAGCTAGCTAATAAAGAGAAGTGTCCTCTCTTTCTTCGTGCTTGGTCGACGCTGCTAGCTACTATACATATAGAGAGAACTCGACGCTGCTAGCTACTATACATATAGAGAGAACTCGACGCTGCTAGCTACTATACATATAGAGAGAACTCGACGCTAGCTAATAATCAAATGAAGGAAACCATTAATTACACAAGATCTAACAACCCATCATCATCATATTAATCATACAAAGTTAAAGTCTCATAAAATTTGGCCTCGGGCAGCAGCACCCTTTGGTTCCGGTTGGTGCCACCAACCGGGATCAAAGGTCAGTTTTCAGCAGCCCAAATTGCGGGAAACAGGGACCTTTGGTCCCGGTTGGTGGCACCAACCGGAACCAAAGGGTGTTGCTGCCCGAGGCCAAATTTTTAGTCCCACCTCGCTAGCCGAGAGAGCTCGGGAGTGGTTTATAAGCGCTGCTGCGCACACCCTCCGAAGCTCCTCTCAACTGCAGGCTTTCGGACCTAATCAGTCACTGCCTGTGGGCCTGAATCCTGGCCCAACAAGCTGGTTGGGTTTCTAGTCATATTCATGCCGTGGTGGCCCAATAGGTGACATTTTTTTAATTTTTTTTTTCCATTTTTTGTTTTGTTTTTTGCTTTATTTTATTTTATTTTGTTCCTACTTACTGTTTTTCAGTGATTCCTTTTGCTTTTAGGTCACAAAAATTATAAACTTTCTGTTAGTGCCATTAGTTTTCAAATTTGAATAGTTTAAATTTGATTTTTTTGAAATTTGTGTGAATCACTAGTTTGTGCACAACTTTACTATAAAAATAGATTTTTGAGTAATTCTTTTTCCTGCTATTTAATATTACTGTGTTTTATCATTATATTCAATTTTGTAAGTTTTAGGTTATTTTAAATGTCTATTTTAATCAAAAACAGATTTGGTTATTTTAGTTTTCTATTAAAGTTTCTAACAAAAAATTTCTTTATCAAAATTCTTTTTTCTATCAATGTTTTGAAAAAAAATACTTTGATAATTTTAGTTGCATAAATTTTATATAATTTTAGTTTCAAAAATACTAGAGGTTTATAAAAGCTTTTTAGTTGATTCCTTTTGCTATTAGAGTTTTATAAAAGCTTTTTAGTTGATTCTTTTTGCTATTGAAGAATATTATAGTTTTGTTTTAGTTGATCATAACAAAATATTTTAATTGATTAATTTTAGTTCATTCTTTTTGCTATTAGAGTTTCATAAAAGTTTTCTAGTTCATTCTTTTTTCTATTACTTCATTCTTTGAGCTAAATGACCCTGAAATTGAAAATCACTATAAATGAACTCTGAAAAGGTTGAAAGTTGGCATGGTATCATAATTTCACCCACATAGCATGTGCTAAAAAGTTGAGAGGCTTACGGCAAAAACTGGATGCACTTCGTGTACAAAATGGACAATCTCTTTCGAAGTATTAGGGTTTCGGACGAAAACTCATCTGTTACAAAGGGATTTCATTTTTTTGAACTTATTTGAACTCCAGACTTTTTGTGTGTTTAAAATGCACCATTCAAAGCCACATCATCAATTTTCAACCCTTTTCGACTTCATTTGGTATTTTTCATGCATTTACTGATTTTTTGAGCTAAATGACCCTGAAATTGAAAAACACTACAAATGAACTCTGAAAAGGTTGAAAGTTGGCATGGTATCATCATTTCACCCACATAACATGTGCTAAAAATTTGAGAGGGTTACGACAAAAACTAGATGCACTTCGTGTACAAAACGGACAATCTCTTTCGAAGTATCAGGGTTTTAGATGAAAACTCATCTGTTACAAAGAGATTTCATTTTTTGAACTTATTTGAACTTCAGATTTTGTGTGTGTTCAAAATGCACCATTCGAAGCCACATCATCAATTTTCAACCTTTTCTGACTTCATTTGGTATTTTTCATGCATTTACTGATTTTTTTGAACTAAATGAGCATGAAATTGAAAAGCACTACAAATGAACTTTGAAAAGGTTGAAAGTTGGCATGGTATCATCATTTCACCCACATAGCATGTGCTAAAAAGTTGAGAGGGTTACGAAAAAAATTGGATGCACTTCGTGTACAAAACGGACAATCTCTTTCGAATTATCAGGGTTTCGGGCGAAAACTCATCTGTTACAAAGGTATTGCATTTCTTCACATGTAATTGCAGTGATATTCTAGATCAAAGGCATCATCATAATGGTTGTGGAGAGAAAGTCTTCACTTTTTCTTCACTTGTGTCCTTTGCTTATTGCACCGTAACCATGGGTAATCTTCATCGTTTAACAGGGTGCTTGGGTCAACCTTGACTTTGAAGGGAGGAATGTCATGAAACTTTTCATAATCTTCAGACATGTCTGTCTTTCCCTCCAATCCCACGATGTCTTTTTTTTCCTGAAAGAACTATGTGGCGCTTTGCCTCAGCGTATGATGTACTCGCTTCCTTATCTTATATTTTTCTTGGTTTGGTAGACATGTCCTTCGCATAGAAAATTTGCGCCACATCATTGGCTAGGACGAATGGTTTGTCTGTGTACCCAAGATTGTTTAGATCCACTGTTGTCATTTCGTACTGTGGGTCTACCTATACCCCGTCTCCTGAGAGATTGACCCATTTGCACTAAATCAAAGGGACCTTAAAATCATGTCCATAGTCAAGTTCCCATATGTCCACTATGTAACCATAATATGTGTCTTTCCCCTCGTGGTTGCTGCATCAAAGCGAACACCGCTGTTTTGGTTGGTGCTCTTTTGATCTTGGGCGATCGTGTAAAATGTATTCCCATTTATCTCGTACCCTTTCTAAGTCAATACAGCTGAAGATGGTCCCCTGGCCAACGAGTACAGCTCATCAGAAATAGAGTTGTCACCCATGAGACGTGTTTGCAACCAACTGCTGAAAGTCCTAATGTGTTCATATGTAATCCAGTCGTCACACTACTCCCGATGTTTGGAACGTAGAATATTCTTGTGTTCATTGACATACGGGGTCACCAAGGTAGAATTCTGTAGAACTGTGTAGTGTGCTTGAGACCAAGAATGCCCGTCCCTACATATTATTGAGTCCACTCCTAGCGTGCCTTTTCCAGTGAGTCTCCCCTCATACCAAAATTGAGGGAGACCAATCTTCTTAAGGTCAGGAACGAAGTCAACACAAAACCCAATGACATCCTCTGTTTGATGGCCCATGGAGATGCTTCCTTCTGGCCTAGCGCGGTTACGAACATATTTCTGTAAGACTCCCATCAACCTCTCAAAGGGGAACATATTGTATAGAAATACAGGGCCCAGAACGATAATCTTGTCGACTAGATGAACTAGGACGTGCGTCATGATATTGAAGAAGGATGGTGGGAACACCAGCTCAAAACTAACAAGACATTGCACCAAATTACTCCTTAACCTTGGCAGGATTTCTCACCTTCTGAGAGATTGCATTCAGGAATTCACATAGCTTCACAATGGCTAATCGAACGTTTTCCTGTAGAAGCCCCCTCAATGCAACCGGAAGCAGTTGCGTTATAATCACGTGGCAATCATGAGACTTTATGTTCTAGAACTTTTTCTCTACCATATTTATTATTCCCTTTATATTCGATGAGAAGCCAGACGGGACCTTCATACCGAGAAGGCATTCAAAGAAGATTTCCTTCTCTTCTTTGGTAAGAGCGTAGCTGGCAGGACCTTCGTACTGCTTTGGATGCATGCCGTCTTTTTCATGCACACGTTGCTGTTCCTCCCGTGCCTCTGGTGTATCTTTTGCCTTCCCATATACTCCCAAGAAGCCTAGCAGATTCACGCAAAGATTCTTCGTCACGTGCATCACGTCGATTGTAGAGCGGACCTCTAGGGCTTTCCAATAGGGTAGGTCCCAAAATATAGATTTCTTCTTCCACATGGGTGCGCGTACCACATCGTCAGTCGGAACAGATAGTCCGCCAGGACCCTTTCCAAAGATTACTTTTAAATCAGTGACCATGTCAAGTATGTGATCACCAGTACGGAGGGCGAGTTTCTTTCGGTGATCTTCCTCACCTTTGAAATGCTTTCCTTTCTTTCGACATTGATGGTTGGTCGAAAGAAATCAATGATGGCCCAGGTACACATTCTTCCTGCATTTGTCCAAATATATACTGTCGGTGTCATCTAAACAGTGTGTGCATGTGTGGTATACCTTGTTTGTGGGTCCTGAAAGGTTACTGAGAGCAGGCCAATCGTTGATGGTTACAAACAGCAACGCATGTAGGTCAAATTCCTCCTGTTCTTTCACATCCCACACACGCACACCTCTTCCATTCCATAGCTGTAAAAGTTCATCAACTAATGGCCTTAGGTACACATCAATGTCATTGCCGGGTTGCTTAGGGCCTTGGATGAGCACTAGCATCATAATGAACTTTCGCTTCATGCACAACCAAGGAGGAAGGTTATACATACATAGAGTCACACGCCATGTGCTATGATTACTGCTCTGCTCCCCAAAAGGATTAATTTCATCCGCACTTAAACCAAACCATACGTTCCATCTTTCTCCACTACGACCAGTCAATGGGTGCTCTCAACTTCCCGTCTTTCTTACGATCCTCTTTGTGCCATCGCATCAACTTGGCATGCTCTTTGCTTCTAAACAGACGTTTCAACCGTGGTATTATAGGAGCATACCATATCACCTTGACATGAACCCTCTTCCTGGGGCGCTCGCCGTCAACATCACCAGGGTCATCTCGTCTGATCTTATACCACAATGCACTGCATACCGAGCATGCGTTCAAATTTTCATACGCACCGCGGTAGAGGATGCAGTCATTAGGGCATGCATGTATCCTCTGCACCTCCAATCCTAGAGGGCATACAACCTTCTTTGCCACGTACGTATTGTCGGGCAATTCGTTATCCTTTGGAAACTTCTTCTTCAATATTTTCAGTAGCTTCTCAAATCCTTTGTCAGGTACACCATTCTCTGCCTTCACTGCAGCAATTTCAGTGTGGTACCGAGCTTTGTGTTGCCATCTTCGCAATTGGGGTACAACCCTTTTTTGTGATCCTCTAACATGCGATCGAACTTCAACTTCTCCTTTTCACTTTCGCATTGTCTCTTTGCATCAACAATGACCTGGCGAAGATCATCATCGAGCACATCGTCTGGTTCCTCTTGATCTTCAGCTTCCCCCGTTGCAGCATCACCGTATTCAGGAGGCACATAGTTGTCATCATCCTCTTCTTCTTCGTTGTCTTCCATCATAACCCCTCTTTCTTCGTGCTTGGTCCAGACATTATAGTGTGGCATAAAAACCTTCTCAAGCAGGTGGAAATGTAGGGTTTTAGAGTTGGAGAAAGCCTTCGTATTCCCACAGACAGTACATGGACAATGCATAAAACCATTCTGCTTGTTTGCCTCGGCCGCTTCGAGAAAATTTTGCAGGCCCTTAATATACTCGGAGGTTCGTCGGTCACCGTACATCCATTGCCGGTTCATCTGCGTGCGTTATATAATAAAGTGTGTTAAAAACCATTACAAAATATCATGAATAGAGAAGTCACCAAATTAACGGCGGTGAGGACGGGGACGGGACAGGACGGACCGCCAAACCTAGACAAATCTTGAGGAAAATGGAGCTTGGACAAGGAGCTTCGAGAGGAGAAAGCTTAAGTGTGGCTTGTGCATTTCATCGAACACCTCATGTGCATATGAGGTGAGCTAGAGCACCACAAAGCTCTCCCACGGCCGGCCAAAAAAATAGAGCAGTGCACTGCTTTGGTCGCGGACAGGGGGTATATATAGGCCAACCATTGGTCTCGGTTTGTGGCTGGAACCGGTACTAAAGGACCACATTTGGTCCCGGTTCCAGCCACAAACCGGCACCAATGATTGTGGGCCAGGAGCGAGGCCCATTGGTCCTGGTTCATGTCTGGAACCGGGACCAAAGGGGTCAGACGAACCGGGACCAATGGCCCACGAGGCCCGGCCGGCGCCCTGGCCTCATGAACCGGGACCGATGCCCCCATGGGTCCCGGTTCGTGAGTGAACCGGGATTAATGGGATTTCAGGCCTGGACCAAAGCCCTGTTTTCTACTAGTGTACCTCAAAAGTAGTTTTTTTCCGGAAATTTCAAAACTGTAGTATCGATTTTAGAAATTGCATTTCTATGACCCCGACGGCCGTGTGTCGGCTGACAAGGTACTTTTTGGTTGCAGTCATGCCAAAGAGTCTATTTTCATCCGCGCCTCAACCGAAGAGGGTGTTTACATCCATGTATAGGACGAAGATGGGCTCTTCACCGTGGCACGGGCCGATAATCATCTCTTCGGTCCCTCTTAGGTTGAAGAGGGCTTCTAGGTCCACCTTCCCGCGTAACTTCCGATTTTTGAATGAAGTTGCATGTCATCCATATGGAGGACGAAGAGTTGCTCTTCTTTGTTGTCATGGACGAAAATCACTTTTTTTTATTTGATTGTCGTTCGTCATTCCCTCTCACACCCTTTCCATTCCCGTCACCGTTCGCATGCCATTTCCCTTTCCGTCATTCCACTCCCACCATTTCTCTTCCCACCATCACCTCTCCGGCGCCTTTTCTTTTCTGCAGTCACCTCTACTATGCCTTTTCTTCCCGCCGGCCTCTCTAGCCCTTTCTTTTGCCTCACTCATTCTATAAAACCCATCCACCGCGTGTTGTGTTATGCATCGTTCCTTAGCCGTTTCTCCGGTCATGTCTAGTGACGCCTCCCATCATTTTACTTCAATAATGTCTCATTTACTTTTGTCTGGTGCCCCATAAATGAAGATGAGTAATATGGGGGGGGGGTCCATGTGTCCCTTTTGATGAATTAGTTAGTAGTTAGATCCACCTAATGGAGTTGGGTAAATGTATTTTTTACAACCCGGGCTTTTGGAGATGCTCCTGGCAAGGAACTAAGAGGAAATTCGATAGGAACTTTTGAGGTTGCGTTTGCATGGAAGGTGGAGGCGAATTACTGAACTCAAATATATGTATGCACATATTTATGAGTTATTTGTTCTTTCTCACCATCCAAAAATAACTATTTCACATAGGCAATAGGAGGGCCACTTTAAGATAATTGATATCTTAGATTTCATTCAATTAGTCGTTAGCCTTGTAGTTCTAATTTTGTTCCTTTTTAGTATTTGTAATTCGCAGTGTTACCCTGAGGACGCAAAGTTGTTGAACAAGGAGAACTTTAGCTTTTAGTGGATGAAGATCCTATGGGGTGGATTATCCAGATGGCAAAAACTCCAAAAGCACTAGACTAGACCGTGCTGAGTGTTGCATCAACGAAGGCTGTCGCAAGCTCTAAGAAATTGCGACCATGATGATGACTTCATGCAAGAAAATGAGGTCATGACAGATCCAAGGGTAATGCTGCATCAACATGCGGTGGTGGGGTGGGGGGATGGGGGTGGGGGTGCAAGCTATATGAAAGTGAACGGCGATGAGAATCATTTCATGCGAAGAAAATGAGCTGAAGACAGATCCAAGGGTGGTGCAAAAGTTTAATAGACCAGGTAAGAGTGTTGTATCATGCTAGGGAAAACTAGCAGGTCAGATTTGAATGCAACCATGAAGACCTTTGGTGAAACCATGTTAGCAAGAATAGTGATGATGGTTTCATGTAGTGTTTGGAGACGATTCGAAGCATTGTGTTGTATCTTAATATGAGTGGTGGTACTTTAATTTCATCATTCTGATACACATTAATTTCCTTTTGTAGTATGTCGTATTTTTTTATTGTTTTACAATATCTTAGTTAGAACTTTCTTAATAGTTAGGAAGTTTGAAAGTAATATCAGTAGAAATGTGTCTCATACATAGACCATGGCTTGCACAACTACAAAAAGTCTGAAAGTAACATCGATGCAAGTATGTCTCATACATAGATATGACTCACACGTGGAGAAAAATCTGAAATTAACATGGATATAGCTATAAAAGTATGTATCACATATTTTTTTTTGGAAAAGGAGGTTGAACCCCTGGCCTCTGCATCAATTGATGCATACAACCATCTTTATTAATTATTCCACAAAGATCTTACAAGAGCATACATCAATCCATCTGAAGCCGCCACTCACACCTACAAACTCGATAATATGGAGTGCTCTCACTCCCCATATCTAAAACCGATGTCGTCGTCAATCCATCAATGAGCAAGGACATGTGGCCTCCTCGGTCGAGGTTTGGAAGGTGAGAAGCGACCACGTATGGGTTGAAGCCGACAAAAGACTTGACCGTACAAACCCACGTCATCCTCGGTCCGTGTCTCTTGCGTTGTTAGTGGTGGAGCTTGAAATATGTGTTGAGATCCCGAACGGAGGGATCCAAAAGTGTGTCCAAATGTCTTCGGGAGTCCTCAACATCTCCATGGTCACCTGACCAACTACTACGAGTGAGCACAGACGATTGCACAAACTGTGACAAGGTGGGACGCGGGGTGTCACCTAAACTGTGAAATCAATTTTTTTTACACATTTCAAATTAATTAATAAAAGTAAATTAAGAGAACAAATGTCGAATTACTATTACATAGGCCCATTTGTTACTGATTTCCTAGTTGTGAAGGAGATGGTGGGATGTAAGACAGTCGTGGGCGCGGATCCTTACGATGCAAAGAGGGATGCGAGGGTGAAGCATGCATGTTGTTATGTCTCCTGACGGTGCGAGAGGGGACGTGGCAGACGCCACACCGACGGAGGTTCAGGGCACCCGAGCGCTAGACTTCTACGCTTTTTGAACGCCCTTTATGAAACCGTGTTCAGAAACTACCGCTTTACATTTTTGTGCGGAAAACTACCATTTTTGTCTTAATCCGTGGCAAAAAAAACTACCAAGTGAGAAAAGTGCCCGATTTACCTTTTCTAAATGCCTTTCTGACATACTGGGCCCACAAGTCAGGTTGACCGTTAATTTTGACCGTTATTACAGATAGGGCCCACACGCCAACCCTCTTCTTCCACCTCTCTCCACCCTCATGTGCATTACATCGAACAGGTTATGTGTGTCTCGTGGCAGGTGACGTGGCCGGCGAGCCACACCCCGATGCAGTCTGAGTGGAAGGCGTGGCTGCACTTGGGGAGAGCCGGAGCTTGTCCCCATCCTCGAACTCGCTGTGGCAGACGGCGCACTCGAGCACGGCCGTGTCATCGTCGCCCTTGCCTCCCGCTTCCTTCTCCCGGAACGCCCTCGCCTCGGCGTAGGTCATGGTGGGGAACGAGGCGACCACCTCCGGGTCGAACCCGCGCAGCCGCCAAGTTGTCAGTGGCTGAGCTGCGCACGCACGCGGCGGCCAGCCAGCAGCGCAGCCACGCACGCACGCGACGGCTAGCTAGTAGCAGCTGTGCTGCGCATGCGCACACGCGCGGTGACCAGCCAGCCTGCCAGCGGCTTCGCATGCACGCACGCCCGTTGCGGTCTGCCAGCGGCGACTGCTCACGCACGGCCTCTGTTCGGACGACCTCGTACGCAATCCAGACAGGGATACGACCACACGTGGGCAAAACAACGGCGGCGCCGGCGAGCAGGCAGGCCGCTCCGCCGGGTGAGCAGCAGGCAGGCCGCGCCGACGAGCAGGAAGGCCGTCCGCCGCGCCGTGCGTTGGCCTCCGCTTGAGCTGGCTGGCTAGCCCCCGCCGTTGGCCTCCCGTTAACGGTCAACCTGACTCTTGTGGGCCCAACATGTCAGAAAGTCGTTTAGAAGAGATAAATCGGGCATTTTTCATACTTGATAGTTTTTTTTACCACGGATTAGGACAAAAGTGATAGTTTTTCGTAAAAAACGTAAAATGATAGTTTTTGGGCACGGTTTCTTGTAGTAGTTTTTGTTTAAATACTCGATTTTTTTAAGGGCCAAGCCACATCATCATCATCAGGATATACATGGTATATTTTGCTGAAAAGTGATGGGACGGAATGATGAGGCGTAGAACAAAGAGGAAGCTTAAGAAAGAGGAGAAAATAAATGCCTGTTCAATACCTTGCCGTTTCTCAAAGATTTACCGATACTAGCATTTTTGCCGGGTAGCCGGTCTCATACTTGCCAATCCATCAATCACTGCTACTCGAGTGGCCGATCGTCAGGAATTCAGGATTGGCAAGACTGGCAAGTAATCACTCGTCATCTCTTATCAGGAAATTAATTACAAAACATTCAGTTCCAGCGCAAGATGATTTCCTCCTCTCCAGCTCCCCGACACGACGAACCTACCCTCAATTCCATGCGTGGGGGAGAAGGTAATTGCGCATAGTTACACTGCGAGCTGGCAAATATTTGTCAATCAGTATTTAATGTCATATCCTGACTTAGAGCATGGTTAATAGTATAGCCAACTGTTGGTTATAAGTCATTGTCATGTCATCTATAGTCCATCTTATAACCTACATATACAATAGTTGATTCGAAAAGTGTACTATTTTTTTATTATATGACCCACTTTCATTCTCACAAAGTGTCTAAAAACACGTACTAGAGCTGACTCTTCATCAAGAGTCCGCTTATCTTGTCCCCTCTTCTCTTTCCTTCAACTAAATAAAAATATACTAATTTATTTTTTATACCCCGCTAACTCAGCTCTATTGTATTTGCTTTCACCAATATCCCTATTTATACCGCTCTGCTCTGCCCTGCGTAGCAACAGAAGCAACCAATCGTTGGGCGTCAAAATGCGTGCGACGGCGATATCTCGCGCTCTCCTGCTCGTCGCCGTCGAGCTGACGGCGCAGCTCTGCGCTTGCACGGCGTACGGCGGTGGCGATGGGTTCAGCGTGGAGTTCATCCACCGCGACTCCGTCGGGTCGCCGTTCCACGACCCCTCCCTCACCGCGCACGGCCGCGTGCTCAAGGCGCTCGGGCGATCCTACGCCCGCGCCCCGGCACCGTCCGCTGCCGGCGTCGTGTCCGAGCTCACCTCCACGCCGTTCGAGTACCTGATGGCCGTGAACGTGGGGACGCCGCCCACACGCATGCTCGCCATCGCCGACACCGGCAGCGACCTCGTCTGGCTCAACTGTAGCAAGAAGGGAGCCCGCGGTCCTGGCCCGGAGTTCGCCGGCGACGCGCCCTCGCCCCCGGCCCCGCCGGGCGTCGTGTTCGACCCCTCCAAGTCCAAGACGTACCGCCTCGTGGGCTGCGATTCCGGCGCGTGTCGCGAGCTCCATGAATCATCCTGCGTCGACTCCAAGTGCGCCTATTTCTACGCCTATGGCGGCGGCTCCGCTACGAGCGGCGTCCTCTCCACCGAGACCTTCACCTTCGCCGACGACGCCCCCGGCACCCGCGGTGACCGGACGACGCGCGTGCCCAACGTCAACTTCGGCTGCGGCACGTCCTTTATCGGGTCGTTCATCGGGGACGGCCTCGTCGGCCTCGGCAACACCAACCTCTCCCTCGTCACGCAGCTCGGCGCGCACGCCTCGCTCGGCCGGAGGTTCTCCTACTGCCTCGTGCCCTACTCCGTCAATGGCTCCTCCGCGCTCAACTTCGGCGCCCGCGCCACCGTGACGGAGCCGGGCGCGGCTACGACGCCGCTGATCCCGTCCAGAGTGAAGTCGTCCTACTACACCATCGACCTCGTGTCCGTCAAGGTCGGCAACGCGACCTACGGGGCGCCGCAGCAGTCCCACGCCATCGTCGACTCCGGCACAACGCTGATGTTCCTCAACAAGGCGCTGCTAGACCCACTGGTGAAGGAGCTGGCCCAGCGGATCAAGCTGCCGCGGGCCCCGCCGCCGGAGGACCTCAGGCTGCCGCTGTGCTACAACGTGAGCGGGCTTCGGGAGGGGCAGATCGCGGCGAAGATCCCTGACGTGAAGCTGGGGCTGGGCGGCGGTTCGGCGGTGACGCTGAAGGCGTTGAACACGTTCGCGGTGGTGCAGGAGGATACCTTGTGCCTGGCGATTGCGCCGGCGCGTCGGACGTCGATGATCGGGAACATCGCGCAGCAGAACATGCACGTCGGGTACGACCTCGACAAGCAAACCGTCACCTTCGCAGCAGCCGACTGCGCAAGATCCTCCGCGGCCCACGCACCCGCCCCGGCCCACGCCCACTCACCCGCACCCGCACCCGGCCCGGCCCATGCCCACGCCCCAGCCCCGTCCGGCTCCGTGGACGTGTAGCCATAAATCTGATCACCATGGTTGTTAGTACTCACAGGAGTGCAGATTTTAGTTGCTTGCATCAAATATTGTGGAAAAAAACAAATAGTACAAATCATTGTTGTCCCGTTCTCCGTATGTCACATGCGCACTCCCTCCTAAAACACTTAAAGAAAATTTTGAAAGATTTGATGCTACATTTTATGTTAGTAAAAGCACCATTTATCAGGAAAACAAATGTTTGTGGGCTGGTTCAAACTCGTGCAAAAACAATGATTCCAGAGCCGGCCATCCAACCCAGTTCCCTAAAAATGTCTGCCCCTATTTGTTTAAGTTCGCAACTCTAAAAATAAATAGAGAAAATAAAATAATGTGTCCATGAATAACATTCAACTATCTCTACTTGACAATAGTTTAAACTTGAAGGGTTGGACACGCTTTGCTGCGTTGTTGATGTTTTTGGATTTTCAGTTGTACTCAATCTATCTTAAAATATAAGGTGCATTAGTTTTTTGAAAGTCAAACCTCTTTAAATCTGATCATATTTTTATAGAAACATATCAATATCCATAATATCAAATCAAATTCTTAGATTCATCATGAAATTAATTTTCATATTTTATTATTTAGTATTGTGGATATCGATATTTTTGCGTCTCAACTAGACCAAAGTTTAAAATAAGTTAACTTTTCGCTGAACTAATACACCTTAGATTTTAGAACGGAGTGAGTATTACCTTTGGTTAGTGGCGAAAATGATGGAGTGTCTTTTCTTTTTATTTCATATAATGCGGTGTTCTGGTGGTCTTTCGCGGTGTTATTTTGTGATCTAGTAATCAACTCATACTTATATGCGAAAAATTTCTGTGTCGGTGGCTGCATGTATTATATTGGTGTGACAGTATCACATGTTGAAGCTATTTTTTTCTATGCGATGAGAGTGTGCCTAGGATAGGTAAGTTGTTATAGGCCAATTTCTTTTAGTTGATTTGAAAAATTATTGACCCAGTCAAAATCATGAAAGAAATCTAATATTTAATTTCTCAATGAAATAAAAAGCATATCTAATTAAAATAATTGAGTAAGAGATTGCTCAATGAAATAAAAGAGAATAATTAATTAAAATAATTGAGTGGGAGATTGTTGACCCGGTCAAAATCGGTCACCCAATTTCAAATTGGTGACCTCAATTGAATGAGAGGCCTCCAATTTCAAGGAGATTAGTGATATATTATATGTAAATGATCCAAGATGATCGGATGTTCAACAAGTTTTCCAAATACAACGGTACTCGAGTCAGAATCGATATTTGGTCTCACACATGGTTCCCTTTGAGATTCATCCAATAATGTATGAGCGTAAATGGTGTGCCTTTGATCATGTGATACATCACGACATCTCATCTGGGATAAATAAAATGATGATTATCATGTTGCAACATCGAGCAAATCAATGAGTTGACTAACATGTAAAACAACACGGAGGAAAATTTACGATCTTCCTGGTTGACGAGCCCGATGGCCACGTTGTCTCCGCTCGTGCAATCTTACTGCAAAATTTCATGACGGAGTCGAAAATGGTGTATCATGGATCATGTGCAACTCGTAGGGCATGAAGTTCTTTTGCCAATGAAACGATGCATGCATGTTGTTCCAAAAAGATTGACTTCTTTTGCTCATGAAATTCTTTAATATTGTTTTTCAAGATGAGAGGGCTTCATATAATAACAACAACAACAACAACAACAACAATAATAATAATTTTCATAGAAATTACCATGATTATTAGATGTATTACCAGGATATGGTCCATGATTATTATTGAAGTTCCCTCTATAGGCATTATTATTGAAATTGCTCCTTCAAAACAAATTCACATCAGTAGCATCATTCATTTGTTCAATGAAGGTAGCTAAAGGCACATCATATGGATCAATAGAAGCATGGACATAATGCATCAACCTTTTCACTTAGGGAGGAAATTTTCTCGACATAATTTACCTTCTTGCCAGTTTGGAGAGCGCTCGATGTGCCGTTGGGAATACTTGCAAGCCATATTAAGATTTGTATTTTCTTGAAGTGTTATCCCCATAAAAGTACCACTTGTAGCTGAATCTAGAAGCTTTCTCGATACAACGTTTAGTCCAACATAAAAAAATTATACTATCATCGAAAGGCTCAATCTATGTGTAGGACAATTGTTAAGCATAATTTTCATCGTTTCCCATGCTTGTGCAACAAGTTCTTGGTAAAGTTGCCTAAAATTAATAATTTGGTTCCTTAGAGAAATATTTTTTACGGGAGGAAGATACTTGCCAATGAAAGCATCTTTGCTTTAGACCAAGAATCAATACTTTTTTTTCAACAAAGAAGACAATTTTGCTTTAGTTCTATCTGCTAGAGAATATGGAAAACGGAAATAATTTGCTACCTATTGTGGTAGCTAGTATTCCTAGTATGACCTCTAAGACTAGCTCAAGTGTTGTTGGTGATCATGTTTTTCTGGATCTTAGGATATTGTTAAGTGTAACAATGGTCCTAAAATAACTTTGAAAGTATGGTGTTACAATAACAATCATATTGAATCGACCCCAATAATTGTTTGTTATAAATTGTGATTATATCGTCACAAGTCAATTGTTATAACACAGCAAGTTAACATATGCTTAAGTTCCTCAGAACATGAGAGTATCTTAGTTTCTTCTTACCATATGATGCGCTTTGTGGTTGCTCAAACGTCATCTGTAATAGGGTGATCATAATGACAACTTACGAGTTCATCAGCAAGTTTGACAAGGTACTATATAGCTCAAGAGTGGGATTTGCTCCTCCGACGATGGAGAGATATTCTTAGGCCCACCCCTCACTGTGACGACATCGTTCATAGTATGGATAGACATATGTGACTATGTTATGGGGATGCCAGAACATTTCAATGAGAAAGAAGAACAAAACCGGTAACGAGAGAAACGGTGTGGTGAGCATGAGAATGACTCAACAGGATACCGATACTTCTCACCTCGGATTTCGTAAAGTTTCGCGAAGCAAAGGGAATAGCACAAGATAACCAATGGTTCACTGGAATGACATTTGTGTACTCACAAGGATCGATATGGACATCCACGGTTCCACTATCGGTCACTGAACAAAAAGGATTTTGTTCATGTCTATGTTTTACCGAACCTACCGAGTCACAAGATTAAGGAATCCCGATCTTCTGAGTGTTAGTAGGACATGTGTAATGAGGAAATATTTATGAAATAGTTTCATTAATATCCAAATAGTTTCAAGAGGAACCAGAAGCGTTTCTGGGTCACCGGAAGGGTTTCAAAGGCTATCTGGTAGTAATGGATATTACCATAAATAATATATAGGTGAACAATATTTACAAAAATTTCAAATTAATAATAAAAGGCTCTAATAATAGTGAATAGGCTTTTATATTTAATATCAACGAACCTTAAAAGGCCAAGTGGTGGAAACCATATTGAGCCAAAGTTTCCCCCTCATCAGGCCGGCTCAACGGGGATGGATTCCTCCCCCTTGTGGCGCCCCTCCTCTCCCCTCCACCTACATATACTAGAGCCATTGACCCTATTTTGTACATAATTTTTAAAACCTCCTCTAGTTCTCTAGTTCTAGCGCTAGTTGGTCATAGTTGATCAATAAAGCTAGACCTAGATCATCTAATCGTCATAATTAGAAGCCCATCGTGGTTTTAAAATCCTCTCTCTAATTCTCTGGTGACGATTAGCTTTGGATGGTGAATCGCTGCTAGATTGTGAAGACCGTGCTATTGCAATCTTTGGAGAGGTACTGCTTTCGGTCTCACGTTTGAGGGATCATTCATCAACGATTCGAGGGACTTCAAGTACGATCTATACTGAATTGACTTCTTTCGCTACAACTCGGAGTTGGAAAGGGTCTGATCCAAACCGTATTGCATCTTCATAGTGTTCCTAGTTGATAGTAGGGCAATTTTTTTCATTTTCTACTATGTTTCCCAACATAAGTTACTACGGTTTGGCTTGTTACAAACTTGTTGCTACTTCTTGTTAGGGACGTAGTAGTAAATCAAAAAATTTCCTACGATCACCAAGATCTATCTATGGAGAAACCAGCAACGAGTGGGGAGAGATTGCATCTTCATACCTTTGAAGATCGCTAAGCGGAATCTTTACAAGAACGCGGTTGGTGGAGTCGTACTCGTAGCGATTCATATCGCGGTTGACTCCGATCTTAGCGCCGAACAACAACGCCTCCGCGTTCAACACACGTGCAGCCAGGTGATGTCTCCTACGCCTTGATCCAGCAAGGAGGAAGGAGAGGTTGAGGGAGAGCTCCAGCAGCACGACGGCGTGGTGACGGTGGAGCTGCGTGGTACTCCTGCAGGGCTTCGCCAAGCACTACGGAGAACGAGGAGAAGGAGAAGTAGGGCTGCATCGAGAGGGAGAGAGAGTCGTGTCTCCGGCTGCCCCAAGGGCTCCACTATATATTGAAGGAGGAGGAGGGAGGGCTGCGCCGTAGGGTTTCCACCCTAGGGTGGTGCGTCAGCCACCAGATCCCATCTGGCCGGCGGCCAAGAAGGAAAGGGGTGCGGCTGCCCTAGGGTGGGCCTTAGGGCCCATCTTCCCTAGGGTTTGCCCCCCTCCCACTTCAGCTGCGCCTTGGGCCCTTGTGGGGGGCGTACCAGACCACCTAGGGGCTGGTTCCCTCCCACTTGCGGCCCATGCAGCCCTCTGGGGCTGGTGGCCCCACTTGGTGGACCCCCGGAACCCTTCCGGTGGTCCCGATACGTTACCGGTAATTCCCAAAACATTTCCGGTGACCAAAACCTCACTTCATATATATGAATCTTTACCTCCGGACTATTCCGGAGCTCCTCGTGACATCCGGGATCTCATCCGGGGCTCCGAACAACCTTCGGTAACCACATACACTATTTCCCTATAACCCTAGCGTCATCGAACCTTAAGTGTGTAGACCTTACGGGTTCGGGAGACACGTAGACATGACCGAGACACCTCTTAGGTCAATAACCAACAGCGGGATCTAGATACCCATGTTGGCTCCCGCATGCTCCACGATGATCTCATCGGATGAACCACGATGTCGGGGATTCAATCAATCCCGTATACAATTCCCTTTGTCTACCGGTATGATACTTGCCCGAGATTCGATCGTCAGTATCCCTATTCCTTGTTCAATCTCGTTACCGGCAAGTCTCTTTACTCATTCCGTAACACATCATCCCATCGCAGTTAGCCCACAGTGAGACCCGCCCTAAGGGCTCCGGGTCACACCAAGCAGCTCGTACACCAGCCCAAGAGTGGGCTGTGAAGACTTAAGCCCAGGACGCTTGGCGGCTTGACAAGATGGGCCAGAACGTGGCCCGGACGGAGAAGACCCAGGCATGTAAGCCGCCCGAAGACAACTTGACCAGGAAGGCAAGATAAGGTAGAGATAGACTCATACATGTATTGAGAGTCGGTTACGACTTGTATGACCCGTGGTCTTGACCTCCTATATAAAGGAGAGACTCGGGGCGACTTAGAGATCAGATTATCGAGAACTAGGTCAAGCAATAGATCCCTTGTAATCGATACGCCTAGCAATACAAACACAAGCAGGACATAGGCTATTACCTCGACTTGAGGGGCCGAACCTGGGTAAACTCGTGTCCTTCGTCCCAACCAACCCCTTTGAGTCCATCACCTTAGCGATGGCCTCGAATCCAAGTCTGTTCACCCAGACATCTGCCATGACAAAATTATGACAGTTGGCGCCCATCGCGGGGCTCGCGCTCGGTGGTGTTGAGTTCTCAAAGGGCTCTCTCCCAGGGCTCGAGGGATACATGGTCGGAAGGATGAGCAAAAGTCGCCGCGGACGGCTCTACATCGGTGACGCCGGCTGGGGTCCTGATGCTGGCTCTGTCGAATATGGATTCCGGATTCCCTTCGGCGGGATCCAGGTCTTCATCGGCAGGATCGACGGATCTAAAACCGGGCCAGACATCTGCACCATCATCGTCGATCCGACTCGGCATGCACAACCCGCCCGTGATGTGCGACCCGCCCGTGTTAACCCGGGCCGAAAGCATGTATTTGTGGGCTTCACTCAAGGTATGGATCTTGAAGCTTCTCATCATAGGAGACTCTTGTCTGCTCGGAGGACGAGTCTTCGAGCGGGGAAACAGAGTCGATCTACCAGCTTCACAATGGTGGCCTCGGGGGCTACGACGAGCCTTACCCTGGGTCAGAACATAAAGAGTCGGACGGTTTCGGGCCGCCAATTCATGCGGCCGTGTTCATGACAGGATCGGCCCCAGGTGCGAGCAACACAGCTGCTAGAGCAGCAACCTCGGGGGCTAAGTCGCCACTGCCGTCTCAAGTTCTTCTAGATCTGATAAATGAACTCGCGGCCCTGATGACCACTGAAGTCACGCTGGATAATCAAGCCGCTCAGAACTTGGAGATTGTGAGACTCAAGGACCGGATGGCGGAGGAGCAACAGAGGATGGCCGAGCTAAAGGTTCAGATGGAAGCAGAGGCAGAATATATTAAGACGGATGCCTTCCGCCTTGGGCTGGAACCGCAATCGACGGCTGTGGTGCATCGGATGAGACATCAATCCCGCTTACCAGAACACTACGAGGCTAGGAATCTCTTCAACACACCAGGAACGGGATGGGCAACGGATGCACCTGGAAGCCGGCTGGCAGCTCGACCACAGCTTAACCCGGCCCGACGAATCCAGGCCTCACCAGTGGTCTTTCCAACACCGGCGGTTCATTATTCCAACCCGGCAAAGAACATGGTGGCCACGACCATCCGGGTTGAAACAATCCCTATTTCGGATGAAGCGCCTTTTACAGAAGAGGTACGGAATGCCATTGGATACCTTCAGACGGCGATGGCCCAGCAGGAGAAGTATGCTCACAGTCGGAGCCGCGTTTATTCAACCCCTCTCCCCAGCCATAGCTTTAGCCAGCGCTATGAGTCGCCGGCGGTTTCCAACAGCGATCAGCACAGAGGACCTCCGGGCAAGAAACCAGCAAGCGGCGGCAGCTTTGGCCACGGTGACTCACCAAGAGCCCATGCCCTCAGTATCAGTGGGAGCGGGAGTGACCACCAACGTCGTGGGAGTGCCATGCTTATCACCGGCTCTGCGAAGTGAGCGGTTGCCGAAGGATTTCAAAGGACCTCGCAAGGTTCCGAATTACACTGCTGACTTACCTCCGGAGGCCTGGATCGAAAGTTATGAGCTGGCTATGGAGATGTTGGATGTCAGTGAGGCAGTGTGTGCTAAGTACTTCATCATGATGCTTGAAGGTCCGGCCCGCACGTGGTTGAAAGGGTTGCCACCCAATACCATCAATTCGTGGGCTGAGTTAAGGGCAAGGTTCATCAAGAACTTTCAAGGGACTTGCAAATAGCCTATGACCATTGTGGATCTCGATCATTGCATCCAGCAGGAGGGTGAGTCGGCTCATCATTGGGTCCGACGGGTGTCGACCATCATCCACTCATCTGAACAGATCACGGCGTCTCAAGCAGTACTGATCCTAGAAAAGAACCGTCACTTCATTCCTGTGAAGCAGAAGCTTGGCTGACTCAAGCGTACGTGTCAGGACATGGGAGAACTCATGACGGCTCTTACAAAGTACGCTGACTCTGATAACACAAAGGATCCAGGTTCTAATGAGGAGAAAGCCGGCCAAGGTAAGAGGAACAACCCGGGCAAGGGTGTGGCAAACAATGGTAACCAGAGTAAGCGAAAAAACTTGGATGGCGGGTCAGAGCTGGTGGCCAACGCGAGCACCGACCAGAATCATCCTAAAGGCAATGGGAAGTTCAGGCCGCCCTTTAACAAAAATAGGACTCCTTTCAATTTGGAGGAAATGCTCAATAAATCCTGTCCGGAGCACAGCCGGCCTGACAAACCTTTAGCGCACACATGGGGTGATTGCCATATCATGCAGAAGTTCAAGAATTACAACATGCAGTAGCATAACAACCATGGCGGTGGCCCGCCCGACGGCTCAGGACCAGGCGGGTCAGGAGCCGGATTTGGATCCGGCGGCTCAGGGTCCGGTCATCATGGTCAGGGAAATCAAGGAGGACATCCTCAGCACTCTGGTAACAACAATCAGCAGCAGCATAACCAGTCTGGATATCAGAGTAATCCAAAGCAGCTCAGTTCGGGCCAGTATCATGTCTTCACGACCAGCCTTAACAAGCGGGATCAGAAGTTGCGCAAGCGGGCGGTTAATGCAGTTGCGCCGGCTCTGCCTCAATACTTGAAGTGGTCCGAATATGACATAACGTGGATCCGGGAGGATCACCCGCTGCGTGTTGATGACCCGGGGCGGTTGGCCTTGGTGGTTGCCCCCCAAGTGGGAGGGTATATGGTGAATAAGGTGCTTATGGATGGTGGCAGTAGCATCAACATCCTATATTATGATACCTTCCGGCGGATGAAGTTGCTTGATAAAGACCTTAAGCCTTCATCAACCATTTTTCATGGTGTGGTGTCGGGCAAGTCGGCTTATACAGTGGGCAGGATTTCTTTGCAGGTCGCCTTTGGTGACGAATACAACTATAGGGTGGAGTCCTTGTGGTTTGAAGTGGTCAAGATCAAGAGCCCTTATCATGCGTTGTTTGGGCGGCCGGCTTATGCTAAGTTCATGGCTAGGCCCTGTTATATCTACTTACAACTCAAGATGCCCGGGTTAAAAGGTACGATTACTGTTCATGGTGATCGGAATACGGCTATTGAGTGCGAGGAAGGAGACGCGGCTTATGCGGAATCCAGTTGCGCTGAGGCGGAGCTTAAGTTTTATAGGAGAATGTTGACCCGGAGGATATGACCCCGCTAAAAAAGCCCACGACGGAGGTTGAGCCGCCCCTCAAATTTTCGACGGATGATACCAAGGCGGTAGATTTCACTCCGGGCGACTCATCCAAACAGTTCATCATTGGGGCTAACATGGATCCCAAATAGGAAAGTGCGCTCATCGAATTCATCCGTGAGAATCGGAACATCTTTGCATGGAAACCTTCCGACATGCTGGGTGTATCGAGAGAGTTCGCTGAGCATAACCTTAATGTGGATCCTAAGTTTAAACCAGTCAAGCAGTTTCTATGACGGTTCAATGAGGAGAGACGCAAAGCCATTGGGGAAGAGATCGCCCGGCTCTTAGTGGCGGGTTTCATTGTCGAGGTCTTTCACCCGGAGTGGCTTGCTAACCCAATGCTGGTGCTCAAGAAGAACGGCACGTGGCGTATGTGCGTGGACTATACGGACCTTAACAAAGCTTGTCCGGCTGCTCCTTTTGCTCTCCCTCGTATTGATCAGATCATTGATGCTACAACGGGTTGTGAAAGCCTGTGCTTCCTCGATGCTTATTCAGGATATCATCAGATCAAGATGGCAGTTAAGGACCAAGAGAAGATGGCTTTCATTATGCCTTTTGGAGCCTTTTGTTATGTGTCTATGCCTTTTGGGCTCAAGAGTGCTCAGACGACTTATCAGCGCTATGTGCAGAATTGCCTTCACAGTTAGATCAGATGCAACGTTCACGCTTACGTGGATGATATTGTGATCAAATCAAGGAAGAAGGAGACCCTTCTAGCGACTTAAGGGAAACCTTTGACAATCTTCGGATCTATAAGATGATGCTTAACCCGGCAAAGTGTGTCTTTGGTGTTCCGGCTCGCAAGCTCTAGGGATTTCTGGTTTCTGAGCGTGGCATTGAGGCTAACCCGGATAAGATCAAAGCTATCACCTCCCTGGCAGAGCCGGCTTGTATTAATGATGTCCAACGCCTGGTAGGGCGGATCGCCGCATTGAGCCGGTTCATAAGCCGCCTTGGTGAGAAAGCTATCCATTTATATCAGATGATGAAAAAGACTGACAATTTTGTCTGGAGTACGGTGGCGGGTGAAGCGTTCAAGGCGCTCAAGAAGCAGCTCACAGAGCCGCCGGCATTAGCTGCTCCGGCTAAGAAAGAACCTTTGCTCCTGTACGTGGTGGCTAGCAACCAGGCTGTCGGCGCGGCAATTGTGGTAGAGCGCAAGGAAGCAGGGAAGGAATATCCAGTTTAGAGGCCAGTTTATTATATTAGTGAGGTCTTGACAGAGTCTAAGCAGAGATATCCACATTAGCAGAAGCTAGTGTATGGGGTATTCATGGCCAACCGCAAGTTAAAGCATTACTTCTTAGGGCACCAGATCACTGTGGTCAGCTCTACTCCGTTGGGGGATATAATTCAAAACAGAGAAGCCACTGGTAGGATTGCTAAGTGGGCATTGGAACTGGGACCTCTCAATATAAAATATGTACCTTGAACGACTATCAAGTCTCAAGCCCTTGTGGATTTCATAAATGACTGGACAGAGTGTCAGGCGCTGGAGGAAAAGCCGGACAACACATACTGGACTATACATTTTGATGGATCCAAGCAGCTAGAAGGATCAGGGGCAGGAGTTGTTTTAACATCTCCCAAAGGTGATAAGTTCTGTTATGTGCTTCTGGCTGATGTTCCCTTGCTCCAACAATGCGGCTGAATATGAAGCCGTGCTTCATGGTCTTAGAGTCTCTAAGGAGATGAATTTAAGCCGGGTAAGGTGTTTCGACGAGTCAGATCTTGTGGCTCAGCAAGTTTCAGGCACTTGGGATTCCAGGGGCCCACGAATGGCGGCTTATCGTCAGGCGGTGGATGTCATTGCTGGTCACTTTAAGGGTTATCAGGTGGATCATATTGATCGTCACAGGAACAAGGCGGCTGATGCCCTGTCAAGGTTAGGCTCTCAGCGAAAGCCGGTGCCGCCCAATATCTTTCTGGACGTCTTACATCATCCGACTATCAAGTTACCCTCAGAGGAAGATTTGGCTCTTCCTGACCCGAAGGGGCAATTGGTGGCGGCTTTGCATGCTATTCCGGATTGGACTTTGCCTTACTTAGCATATTTGACTTGGGGCGAGTTACCTGATGATGAAAATCTGGCCAGACAGATCACCCGGCGGTCCAAATCCATGACAATAGTTAATGGTGAGTTGCACAAGTGCAGCATTACCGGGGTGTTTCAACGTTGTGTCTCGCCATAAGAGGGTAAGGAAACTTGAATGAAATTCACACTGGAGATTGCGGACATCACGCCGGCTCAAAATCTCTAGTGGTCAAGGCTTTCCGACACGGTTTCTTCTGGTTGACGGCTCACAAGGATGTAGAGGATCTGGTCCGCAAGTGTGACAACTGTCAAAAATTTGGCCGACGTGCTCATGTTCCGGCTCAAGAATTGTGCATGATACCAATTACTTGGCTGTTTGCAGTCTGGGGACTTGATATGGTCGGGCCTTTCAAGAGATCCAAAGATAAGAAAATGCACCTCCTGGTGGCGGTTGATAAGTTCACCAAGTGGGTAGAGGCTGAGCCGGTCAGCAAGTGCGACGCGGCTATGGCGGTTCAGTTTATTAAAAATCCAATCTACCATTTTGGTTACCCTCACAGTATCATCACGGACAATGGCACAAACTTGTCCAAGGGGGCTATGAAAAAATTCTGCGATTTGGAGCACACCCGACTTGATGTTTCGGCGGTTGCCCATCCATAGTCCAACGGTTAGGCGGAGCGTGCCAACCAACAAATCTTGAGAGGTATCAAGCCATGGCTTATGGTTCCTCTGCAACAGACGCCGGGTTGTTGGGTGGAAGAGTTGCCGTCCGTCTTATGGAGCATCAGAACCACCCCCAACAGGTCCACAGGGTATACACCTTTCTTCATGGTTTACGGTGCAGAGGCCATGTTACCAAGTGACATCCGGCATGACTCACCACGAGTGACGGCTTACATTGAAACAAACAATGAGACGGCGCGTCAAGACGCGTTGGATGCTTTGGAGGAGGAACGCGACCTGGCGGCTGCCCATTCGGCGATCTATCAGCAAGACCCGCGCCGCTATCATAGCCGCAGGGTCAAGACCCGGACGTTTCAAGAGGGCGACTTAGTGCTGCGGCTGATTCAAGACCAGACAAATATGCATAAGTTATCTCCTCCATGGGAAGGACCTTTCGTGGTCAGCAGAAATCTCAACAACGAGTCTTATTATCTCATTGACGTGCGGGATGACTCAGATACCTCGGGTCAGGAGACCCGCCGGCCGTGGAACATAGCGCATCTGCGGCCTTATTATACTTGAGTTGTTGAGAATCAACATTGTACACTATCATTGTACATATCATATTTATATATGAATAAAGTAGCATCCCTGCAAGCCGGGGCCTCTGCCATTTCACATATCTTTGTCCAGGCCAGAAAAATCCAAAACTTTGGTTGTCAAAGGGGGCTTCCCACCTCCGGGTGTAGCTTATCTAACCCTAACAACCGGCTTTCAAGCCAAAAAATGTTGACAAGTCAACATTGGCTGTCGAAGGGGGCTTCCTACCTTCGGGTATAGCTTATCTAACCCTAATAGCCGTCTCTTATGCCAAAAAAGTTGACAAGTCAACTTTGGTTGTCGAAGGGGGCTTCCCACCTCCGGGTGTAGCTTATATAACCCTAACAACCGGCTTTCAAGCCAAAAAATGTTGACAAGTCAACATTGGCTGTCGAAGGGGGCTTCCTACCTTTGGGTATAGCTTATCTAACCCAAACAACCGGCTCTTATGCCAAAAAAGTTGACAAGTCAACTTTGGATGTCGAAGGGGGCTTCCCACCTCTGGGTGTAGCTTATCTAACCCTAACAACCGGCTTTCAAGCCAAAAAATGTTGACAAGTCAACATTGGCTGTCGAAGGGGGCTTCCTACCTTCGGGTATAGCTTATCTAACCTTAACAACCGGCTCTTATGCCAAAAAATTTGACAAGTCAACTTTGGTTGTCGAAGGGGGCTTCCCACCTATGGGTGTAGCTTATCTAACCCTAACAACCGGCTTTCAAGCCAAAAAATGTTGACAAGTCAACATTGGTTGTTAAAGGGGGCTTCCTACCTTCGGGTATAGCTTATCTAACCCTAACAGCCGGCTCTTATGCCAAAAAGTTGACAAGTCAACTTTGGTTGTCGAAGGGGGCTTCCCACCTCCGGGTGTAGCTTATCTAACCCTAACAACCGGCTCTTATGCCAAAAATGTTGACAGGTCAACATAGCCATCTAGGGGGCTTCCTACTCTACGGGTGAGGCTTATTAAACCCTATCGGCCGGCTCTTAAGCCAAGCAATTGACTCCGTCAACACGTTAGGAAGATACAGTATCTTCGGGTCATGCTTTTAAGCCGCCCTCCTAACGGTGTAAAGATACATCTATTCTTGCAGGAAAGTAAGCCACCAAGGGCCGGCAGGGTATGCAATGACAAGCACAAGGAAGATGATATACATATATATATATGTTAAGCCGGACTTTTCATATGTGCGCGATGGCACAGTTCAAAGAAAGGCAAAAGTTACTACCAGTCTATTACATATGCTCTCGGTGGAGCCCAAAAATACCTTAAATTTTTTTACACCGCTCACGGTGGGTCACAAGAGCTGGCTATCAATGGCGTTTATGGCTCCTTTACACGGCCGACGGGTTGCCCTGCTCCGGGTCTTCAACCTCCTTGATCTGAAGATGGTCCAAGTCCCAGTTGTAGTTGGTTAAAGCCGCAAAGTTACCTTCCTCAAAGAAGAGTGACGGGACAAGTTCAGAAGAAAAAATATGCTTACTACGGGCGGGTATCAGATCCTTGCTTTCAAAGAGAGGGCCACAGATCCTTTTCTGATCTGCGCTGTAAGCTGCGTGGTAAGTCGCCAGATTAACTTCTTCTGCTAAGACGGAGGCCAGTACTTTGGAATTCTTCATGCACCGCGCATAGTCAGCGTCCGTAAATTCGGAGCCATCATCCTTTTTTGAGGGAAACCCGTCCATCATGTCAGCTGGAGTTAACTCAGGGGCAAAAGCTAGTGCCCGACTTATAGCTGCGATCGCCCCTTGACGGGCGGCTGATCTCTTCAATTCTACGATTTGCTTTGGCATCATGGATATAATCTATAAGACCCCTTTGAGAGTTGAAGGGATGTCATCCTTGTACTGTATGGCTTTAATTGTTCACACATCACCGTAGTAGAGTTGTTCTGTCAAAGTGTATATGGCATTCAGGGGCAGCAGGCTGTTGGAGGCAAGTTGGTGGCTCCTAGGACCTGCATAAGACGGAGGTCTCGTCGTAAGCCGCCAATGCAAGTACAATGCGCAAATTGAGTTATGTCGTCAAAAACTTACCAAAGAGGGCGGCTGACATCTTTGTGATGTGTCGCTTCAAGGACTGTAGTTCATCGGATGCAATCATAAGCCGCTGATCAGCATCATCCGCCCATTTGGTCAAGGCGACTTGTTTAGTCTTAGAGGATTACTAGAAGGTTGCAAAGTCGGCCTTGACTTTGGTTAATTCTTCGGCAAGGCGCCGACATTTCTCATCAGCTTCACTCCGGGCGGCTTGCTGCGTGGCTAGATTGCTTTTTAAGTCGGCCACTTCTGACCCGGCTTCGTTTAAAGCTTCCTACAAACTATCAAATCATGGAATGAGCCGATAGGAGGAGAAATTTAAAAAGTCATCAAGTCTCAAACAGATTGCAAGCAATATGTATGACACTTGGGGGGCTAATGTCTATTTTGATCTCCTAAGGTTACAGGCAGTGCCGGATCATCTTTATCAAGTTAACTCGGAACTTGGGGGCTACATATTGGTTTTTAAGGCTGTTCACAATGAAAGTCCCGGCTCAACCTCGACAAAATTGAGCCGGCCCTTGGGGGCTACAATTGCCTCTGGTATCTATTCTCAATAAAGTCCCAACTCAACTTCGACAAGATTGAGCCGTCCCTTGGGGGCTACAATTGGCTCTATTATATATTTCATATAAAGCTCCGGTTCAATGTTATCAACCTTGAGCTGGCCCTTGGGGGCTAACAACAATGGTTTGAGATCACATCTAAGTAAGATGAGGCCTACATGTTAGATGTTTCTACTTCTACCAAGATTGAAGAGCGGGATTATTATCAGCCAGGGCTACGGAAGGGTATAATGAGAAAAAAGAATACCTCATATTTTCTCTTCATTAAGTTAACAAGCTTGAGCTCCAGATCCCGGCTTGTAGACAACTGGCTCATATAGCCAGCATGAAGTTCATCAACTGTCATTTTCTCGAGTGCAGGGAGCTCAAACTCCAACTTCCTGGAAGCTTCAACCGTCTCACTATGCTTTGTCAGCACGTGAGGTGAAGGAGAGTGGAAGCCGGCACCGGTAATCAGGACGTCCTGAACAGTGGTGTCATCAGCAGCCTTGGCAGGGCTCGGCGGCTTAGAAGGGTCCCTCTACAGACTCTCTGAAATAATGTTGTCAGCAGCCGGCTCTACAGAAGCCGCTGGGGGGTTTGCATCTGGCATAGGCGCGTCCGGCTTGGCAAGCTCCGGTTCTTGAGCAGTAGGGCCAGGGGAGGGCTTGTTGGTTTTCCTTCACTTGGCTGAGCCCTAGAAAAGCATGAAAGTTAGAGCCTAGGTTTTATAGCCGCCAAAGAGTCGGACGTAAGGCTTGGAAAAACACGTACAATGGATTAATCTTGGGAGGCGACAGAGCAGTGGCCGTAGAGTCGCCAGACGAAGGCGATGATCCCTGAAAGGGTAATTCAGATAATGTAAGGCAATCTTGGAATTATCAAGGAAGAGCTAATAAGATCAAGCAGAGAAGAGATACATACTTCTACGGGGCACTTCTTCTGAGTCGAGGAGTTAGGTAATCCGGACATGAGATCAGTAGAGCCGGCGCTTCGGGTCTGGCATCGGTCGGCTTGTTGTTTCTTTTTCAAAAGAAATTGGGGATCCAAATAAGCAAGAGGATGAGAAAGGGGAACTTTTCAAACGACCTGCTGTATCTTCTAGGGAACAAAATATTCTGAGTCAGACGAAACATAAGTTACCTTAGGGGTGTTGGCGCGGCTCATCTCTGCCTCGTCCTGTGAATGGCTGTTATCAGTAAGGCAAATAAAGAAATGGTAAGAAGTAGCCAAATTATACCTCTGAGCCAGATGATTCTGGTGGTTCAAACCATTCTTCTTGAGGAGTGGTCTTCTTCGTCCTCTTGGCTAGGGCCTTCTTCTTGGTTTTCTTCAGAGGAGGAACATACTTCTTCTTCCAGAAGTCGGAGTCAGCCTGAAAAGATAAGCCGGCCAGTAGAGATGAATTGCCAAGATATAACTTTACAAAGAGAAGAGACTATGAAGAGTCGCCTTACGTCTGGGGCCGGGTTAATGACACAGAAAGGCGCCAGCCCAATGGCGCTGCAAGCTCCTGACGTCTCGTGGACAAGACTCCGGATGACAGTTGTAATACCATCTTCGGTTAATGTCGTCCGGCTGAAGCAGAGGGAGTCATCGTACTGGCCCGGATATTCGCACATAAGGCGATTTCTCCGGCTCAAGGGAATAATCCTCCAAGAGATCCAGCAGCGGATCAAATCCAATCCTATCAGTCCGTTGGCCATGAGGGCTTTAATCTTGGCGTGAGTTGGCTCGTGCTTCGCCCTTTCAGCAGGTGACAGCTAGCCGGAAAGTTTAGAGGTCGTCTTGAGCCGGGATGGGCGATAACCCGATAACGAATGCTCACCCTCTGGGGAGGTATCTTTACAATAAAACCAAGTCTTATTCCAATCTTTTGGATGACTCGGCATCTAAACAGCCGAAAAAGTTATGTCCCAACGCCTCTGAATGGAAATCCCACCGAGTTCTAAGCTTAGGCCAGCCTTCACTTCGGTCTGCCGATTCGCGTAAAAGAACTCCCGGAAGATACCAACAGATGGCTCGGTTTGCAGATAGACCTCACTGAGCACTTGGAAGTTACATATGTTTGAGACAGAATTGGGGGCAAGGTCTTGAGGGCACAACTTGTAAAAGTGAAGGACGTCCTGGAAGAATTTTGAGCCGGGGGGTACGAACCCACATTCAATGTGATCTGAAAAGACAACCACCTCGCCCTCCTGAGGAACGGGCTTCAGTTCATTGCTCGGAACCCGCCAATGGATGACCTCTTTGGCGGGAAGGGTGCCCGCATGCACAAAGTCCATTAGGAACTCTTCCGTGATGCAAGAGCCGACCCAATTGCATGAGTTGGATGCAGGAGACATGGTGGCGGCTTAAAACAACTGCACAAGATAAGCAATGTGTGGCGAGTCAGGGAACGACAGACGTCTACAGGCGGTTACAAGCTTAAGATCTAAAGATTAAGCCGCCAGGATCCGGTTGGTAAGAACCAGAATACATGGCGGGTCAAGATTATGAAAAGACAAGGCAAAATTCGGCTAAGTCTGGAAAACAGGTTTCACAAGGTATCACTAAGATTGCGGATCTACAAAACAAAGGAAAATTTTCTATTTCAGACCTAGAGACGAACTGATGAAAGCGGAGAAAGTTTAAAAACGGCAGGCGGAGCTATTGCAAATCTGTGCAGTATTACTATCGATCTCCTACATAACGCCGCATCGGGGACAAGATATCGTCAAGTGTTTTATGGGCTAAGCATGGCCGGCATTGAAGGAGGCTCGTGTTCTACGCGGCGGGAGGAGCTCCATGAAACCCTACCGAAATGGCTATGGATCTAGGGGAAGAAGGACTCACCGGAGATGGCGCAGCGGACGCGGAGAGAACTCTAGAATGAAATAGGTTGATGCAGCGGCCTTGTCGACGATGATGAGGAGATGGCGCCGGAGTGAGATGCGCTGGAGCAGAGGCGTCGGAAGGAAGGAGACGAAGAGCGAGCAGGAGGAAGGCGAATGCTGCCCCTCGCGGTCCTATTTAATAGAAAAAGGCGGAAACAGGCGCGAAAATCAAGGCGTCGGATGTCATTTGACCGAGACGGACGCCTCGATTTCTGGACTATCCATTTAATAAGGGAATATTCGTTGCGTGCGTCAGAGGATCTTTTTGACAGATTTGACATGACTTCACGACGGGTCATTATTTTCTGGGCGACTCGCCGAGGAGTAAGAAGGAGGCTGAAGTGAGCAAGCTCAAATCAACCTGGGGCCTAATGTTGGGGATATAACCCCACGTTAGACCCGCCCTAAGGGCTCCGGGTCACACCAGGCGGCTCGTACACCAGCCCAAGAGTGGGCTATGAAGACTTAAGCCCAAGACGCTTGGCGGCTTGACAAGATGGGTCGGAACGTGGCTCGGACGGAGAAGACCCGGGTGTGTAAGCCGCCCAGAGACAACTTGACCAGGAAGGCAAGACAAGGTAGAGATAGACTCATACATGTATTGAGAGTCGGTTACAACTTGTACTACCCGTGGTCTTGACCTCCTATATAAAGGCGAGACCCTGGGCGACTTAGAGATTAGATTATCGAGAACTAGGTCAAGCAATAGCTCCCTTGTAATCGATACGCCAAGAAATACAAACACAAGCAGGACGTAGGCTAGTACCTCGACTTGAGGGGCCGAACCTGGGTAAACTCGTGTCCTTCGTCCCAACCAACCCCTTTGAGTCCATCACCTTAGCGATGGCCTCAAATCCAAGTCTGTTCACCCGGACATCTGCCGTGACAAAACCACGACATAACTCCTTAGTCACTTTGAGCTCATTATGATGATGTCTTACCGAGTGGGCCCAGAGATACCTCTCCGTCACACGGAGTGACAAATCCCAGTCTTGATTCGTGCCAACCCAATAGACACTTTCGGAGATACCTGTAGTGTACCTTTATGGCCACCCAGTTACGTTGTGACGTTTGGCACACCCAAAGTATTCCTACGGTATCCGGGAGTTGCACAATCTCATGGTCTAAGGAAATGATACTTGACATTGGAAAAGCTTTAGCAGACGAACTACACGATCTTGTGCTATGCTTAGGATTGGGTCTTGTCCGTCACATCATTCTCCTAATGATGTGATCCCATTATCAATGACATCCAATGTCCATGGTCATGAAACCGTGACCATCTATTGATCAACGAGCTAGCGAACCAGAGGCTCACTAGGGACATGTTGTGGTCTATGTATTCACACATGTATTACGGTTTCCGGTTAACACAATTATAGCATGAACAATAGACAATTATCATGAACAAGGAAATACAATAATAACCATTTTATTATTGCCTCTAGGGCATATTTCCAACAGTCTCCCACTTGCACTAGAGTCAATAATCTAGTTACATTGTGATGAATCGAAAACCCATAGCATTCTGGTGTTGATCATGTTTTGCTCGTGAGAGAGGTTTAGTCAACGGATCTGTGGCATTCAGATCCATATGCACTTTACAAATATCTATATCTCCCTCCAGAATGTAATCACGGATGGAGTTCAAGCGGCGCTTGATGTGTCTTGTCTTATTGTGAAACCTGGACTCCTTCGCAAGGGCAATAGCTCTAGTGTTATCACAGAATAGAGTCATCAGGCTCGACGCATTGGGAATCACTCCTAGGTCGGTGATGAACTCCTTCATCCAGACTCCTTCCTTTGCTGCTTCCGAAGCAGCTATGTACTCCGCTTCACATGGAGATGCCGCCATGACGCTTTGCTTGCTGCTACACCAACTGACTGCCCCTCTGTTCAAAATATACACGTATCCGGTTTGCGACTTGGAGTCGTCCGGATCTGTGTCGAAGCTAGCATCGACGTAACCCTTTACGACGAGCTCTTCGGCACCTCCATATCCGAGAAACATGTCCTTTGTCCTTTTCAGGTACTTCAGGATATTCTTGACCGCTGTCCAGTGTTCCACTCCGGGATCACTTTGGTACCTCCCTACCAAACTTATGGCAAGGTTCACATCAGGTTTGGTACACAACATGGCATACATAATAGCGCCTATGGCTGAAGCATAGGGGATGACACTCATCTCTTCTCTATCCTTTGCCGTGGTCGGGCATTGAGTCGTACTCAATCTCACACCCTGTAACACAGGCAAGAACCCCTTCTTGGACTGATCCATATTGAACTTCTTCAATATCTTTTCAAGGTATGTGCTTTGTGAAAGACCTATGAGCCGTCTCGATCTATCTCTATAGATCTTGATGCCTAATATGTAAGCAGCTTCTCCAAGGTCCTTCATTGAAAAAAATTTATTCAAGTAGGCCTTTACACTTTCCAAAAGTTCTATATCATTTCCCATTATCAGTATGTCATCCACATATAATATGAGAAATGCTACAGAACTCCCACTCACTTTCTTGTAAATACAGGGTTCTCCATAAACCTGTACAAACCCAAACACTTTAATCACCTCATTAAAGCGAATGTTCCAACTCCGAGATGCTTGCACCAGCCCATAGATGGAGCGCTGGAGCTTGCATACTTTGTTAGCATCTTTAGGATCAACAAAACCTTCCGGCTGCATCATATACAGTTCTTCCTTAAGGAAGCCATTAAGGAATGCCGTTTTGACGTCCATTTTCCAGATCTTATAATCATAAAATGCGGCAATTGCTAACATGATTCGGACAGACTTCAGCATCGCTATGGGTGAGAAAGTCTCATCGTAGTTAACTCCTTGAACTTGTCGATAACCCTTAGTGACAAGCCGAGCCTTATAGACGGTCAGATTACCAACAGCGTCAGTCTTCTTTTTAAAGATCCATTTATTTTCAATGGCTCGCTTATCATCAGGCAAGTCCACCAAAGTTCACACTTTGTTCTCATACATGGATCCTATCTCGGATTTCATGGCTTCAAGCCATTTGTTGGAATTCGGGCCCGCCATCGCTTCTTCATAGTTCGAAGGTTCATCGTTGTCCGGCAACATGATCTCTAGGACAGGATTGCCGTACCACTCTGGTGCGAAACGTGTCCTAGTGGACCTTCGACGTTCAATAGTAACTTGATCTGAAGTTTCATGATCATCATCATTAACTTCCTCTCTATCCGGTGCAGGCTCCACAAAAATAACTTCCTATGCTACGCTACTCTCCAGTTCGAGTGGAGGTACAATTACCTCATCAAGTTCTATTTTCCTCCCACTTACTTCTTTCGAGAGAAACTCTTTCTCGAGAAAGGATCCATTCTTGGAAACAAAGACTTTGCCTTCGGATCTGAGGTAGAAGGTATACCCAATAGTCTCTTTGGGATATCCTATGAAGACGCACTTTTCCACTTTGGGTTCGAGCTTCTCAGGTTGAAGTTTCTTCACATAAGCATCGCATCCCCAAACTTTTAGAAATGATAGCTTAGGTTTCTTTCCAAACCATAATTCATACGGTGTCGTCTCAACGGACTTTGACGGTGCCCTATTTAAAGTGAATGCGACAGTCTCTAATGCATATCCCCAAAATGATACCGGTAAGTCGGCAAGAGACATCATAGATCGCACCATATCCAATAGAGTGCAATTACGAGTTCAGACACACCATTTCACTGAGGTGTGCCAGACGGCGTGAGTTGTGAAACGATTCCACATTTCCTTAGGTGCGTGCCAAACTTGTGACTTAAATATTCTCCGCCACGATCAGATTGTAGGCACTTTATTTTCCTGTCACGTTGATTCTCTACCTCACTCTGAAATTCCTTGAATCTTTCAAAGGTTTCAGACTTGTGTTTCATTAAGTAGACATACCCATATCTGCTCAAGTCATCAGTGAGGGTGTGAACATAACGATGGCCACCGTGAGCCTCGACGCTCATTGGACCGCATACATCAGTATGTATTATTTCCAACAACTCAGTTGCTCACTCCATTGTTCCAGAGAACGGAGTCTTGGCCATCTTTTCCAAGAGGCATGGTTCGCACGTGTCAAATGATTCAAAATCAAGAGACTCCAAAAGTCCATCAGCATGGAGCTTCTTCATGCGTTTGACACCAATATGACCAAGGCGGCAGTGCCACATGTAAGTGGGGCTATCGTTATCAACCTTACACTTTTTGGTACTCACACTATGGACATGTGTAACATCGCGTTCGAGATTCATCAAAAATAAACCATTGACCAGCGGGGCATGACCATAAAACATTTCTCTCATATAAATAGAACAACCATTATTGTCAGATTTAAATGAGTAGCCATCTCGCATCAAGCGAGATCGAGATACAATGTTCATGCTCAAAGCTGGTACTAAATAACAATTATTAAGGTTTAAAACTAATCCCGAAGGTAGATGTAGAGGTAGCGTGCCGACGGCGATCACATCGACCTTGGAACTATTCCCTACGCGCATCGTCACCTTGTCCTTTGCCAGCCTCCGCTTATTCCGCAGCTCCTGCTTGGAGTTACAAATGTGAGCAACTGCGCCGGTATAAAATACCCAGGAGCTACTACGAGCGCTGGTTAGGTACACATCAATAACAAGTATATCACATATACCTTTAACGTTGCCGGCCTTCTTATCCGCTAAGTACTTGGGGCAATTCCGCTTCAAGTGACCCTTGCAATAAAAGCACTCTGTCTCAAGCTTGGGTCCATTCTTGTTCTTCTTCCCGGCAACTTGCTTACCGGGCGTGGCAATAGCTTTGTCGTCCTTCTTGAAGTTCTTCTTACCCTTGCCTTTCTTGAAACTAGTGGTCTTATTCACCATCAATACTTGGTGCTCCTTTTTAATCTCGACCTCCGCTGATTTCAGCATCGAGTACAACTCAGGAATGGACTTCTCCATACCCTGCATGTTGTAGTTCATCACAAAGCTCTTGTATCTAGGTGGAAGCGACTGGAGGATTTTGTCAATGACCGAGTCATCCGGGAGATGAACTCCCAGCTGAGTCAAGCGGTTGTGCAACCCAGACATTTTGAGTATGTGCTCACTGACAGAACTATTCTCCTCCATCTTACAGCTGAAGAACTTGTCGGAGACGTCATATCTCTCGACCCGGGCATGAGCTTGGAAAACCAGTTTCAGCTCTTGGAACATCTCATATGCTCCATGTTGCTCAAAACGCTTTTGGAGCCCCGGTTCTAAACTATAAAGCATGCCGCACTGAACAAGGGAGTAATCATCGCAGCGTGACTGCCAAGCGTTCGTAACGTCTTGGTCCGCTGGGAAAATGGGTGGGTCACCCAGTGGTGCATCAAGGACATACAATCTTTTGGAAGCTATGAGGATGATCCTCAAGCTACGGACCCAGTCCACATAGTTGCTTTCATCATCTTTCAGCTTGGTTTTCTCTAGGAACGCGTTGAAGTTGAGGGTGACATTAGCGTTGGCCATTAGATCTACAATATAGATTGTAAAGACTAAGTTCATGATAATTAAGTTCACATAATCAAATTATTTAATGAACTCCCACTTAGATAGACATCTCTCTAGTCATCCAAGTGACACATGATCCATGTCAACTAGCCCATGTTCGATCATCACGTGAGACGGACTAGTCATCCATGGTGAACATCTCCAACTTGATCGTATCTTCTATACAACTCATGTTCGACCTTTTCGGTCTTTCGTGTTCTGAGGCCATGTCTGTACATGCTAGGCTCGTCAAGTCAACCTAAGTGTTTCGCGTGTGTAAATCTAGCTTGCACCCATTGTATGCGAACGTTAGAACCTATCACACACGATCATCACGTGGTGCTTCAGAACAACGAGCCTTAGCAACGATGCACAATTAGGGTGAACACCTTACTTGAAATTTTATTGAGAGATCATCTTATTTACTACCGTCATTCTAAGCAAATAAGATGTAAACATGATAAACATCACATGCAATAAATATAGTGACATGATATGGCCAATATCATCTTGCTCCTTTGATCTCCATCTTTGGGGCACCATGATCATCACTGTCACCGGCACGACACCATGATCTCCATCATCATGATCTCCATCATTGTGTCTTCATGAAGTTGTCTCGCCGACTATTACTTCTACTACTATGGCTAACATTTAGCAATAAAGTAAAGTAATTACATGGCGTTTATGATTGACACGCAGGTCATACAATAAAATAAGACAACTCCTATGGCTCCTGCCGGTTGTCATACTCATCGACATGCAAGTCATGAATCCTATTACAAGAACATGATCAATCTCATACAGCACAATCCATCACATCACATCCTTTGGCCATATCACATCATAAGGCATATGCTGCAAAAACAACTTAGACGTCCTCTAATTTGTAGTTGCAAGTTTTTATGTGGCTGCTATAGGTTTCTAGCAAGAACGTTTCTTACCAACGCCAAAACCACAACGTGATATGCCAATTTCTACTTACCCTTCATAAGGACCATTTTCATCGAATCCGGTCCTACTAGAGTGGGAGAGACAGACACCCGCTAGCCACCTTATGCAACAAGTGCATGTTAGGCGGTGGAACCGGTCTCACTTAAGCA
Source organism: Hordeum marinum (assembly GCA_022496015.1). Taxonomy (NCBI): domain Eukaryota; kingdom Viridiplantae; phylum Streptophyta; class Magnoliopsida; order Poales; family Poaceae; genus Hordeum; species Hordeum marinum. The sequence goes on along the minus strand of CM039678.1, from coordinate 50,747,216 downwards.
TACGTGTAAAGTTGGTCCGGGCCGCTTCATCCCACAATACCACCGAATCAAGATAAGACTAGTAGTGGTAAGCAAATTAACAAGATCAACGCCCACAACTTCTTTGTGTTGTACTCATACATAGATTCTACGCATAAACCTAGCTCTGATACCACTGTTGGGAGACGTAGTAGTAAATCAAAAAATTTCCTATGATCACCAAGATCTATATATGGAGAAACCAGCAACGAGTGGGGAGAGATTGCATCTTCATACCTTTGAAGATCGCTAAGCGGATGCGTTACAAGAACGCGGTTGGTGGAGTTGTACTCGTAGCGATTCAGATCGTGATGGACTCCGATCTTAGCGTCGAACAACGGCGCCTCCACGTTCAACACACGTGCAGTCTGGTGACGTCTCCTACGCCTTGATCCAGCAAGGAGGAAGGGGAGGTTGAGGGAGAGCTCTGGCAGCACGACGACATGGTGACGGTGGAGCTGTGTGGTACTCCGGCAGGGCTTCACCAAGCACTACGGAGAACGAGGAGAAGGAGAAGGAGAAGAAGGGCTATGCCGAGAGGGAGAGAGAGTCGTGTCTTCGGCTGCCCCAAGGGCTCCACTATATATAGGAGGATGAGGAGGGAGGGTTGCGCCCTAGGGTTTCCACCCTAGGGTGGTACGGCAGGCACCAGATCCCATCTGGCCGGCGGCCAAGAGGGAGAGGGGTGCGACTGCCCTAGGGTGGGCCTTAGGGCCCATTTACCCTAGGGTTTGCCCCCCTCCCACTTCAGCTGCGCCTTGGGCCCTTGTGGGGGGCACACCAGCCCACCTAGGGGCTGGTTCCCTCCTAGTCACGGCCCATGCAGCCCTCTGGGGCTGGTGGCCCCACTTGGTGGACCCCGAAACCCTTCCGGTGGTCTCGGTACGTTATAGGTCATTCCCAAAAAAAATTCCGGTGACCAAAACCTCACTTCCTATATATGAATCTTTACCTCCGGACCATTCCGGAGCTCCTCGTGACGTCCGGGATCTCATCCGGGACTCCGAACAATCTTCACGTACACTATTTCCCTATAACCCTAGCGTCATCGAACCTTAAGTGTGTAGACCCTACGGGTTCGGGAGACACGTAGACATGACCGAGACACCTCTCCGGTCAATAACCAACAACGGGATCTCGATACCCATGTTGGCTCCTGCATGCTCCACGATGATCTCATCGGATGAACCATGATGTCGGGGATTCAATCAATCCCGTATACAATTCCCTTTGTCTACCGGTATGATACTTGCCCGAGATTCGATCGTCAGTATCCCTATACCTTGTTCAATCTCGTTACCGGCAAGTCTCTTTACTCGTTCCGTAACACATCATCCCGTGGCTAACTCCTTAGTCACTTTGAGCTCATTATGATGATGTCTTATCGAGTGGGCCCAAAGATACCTCTCTGTCACACGGAGTGACAAATCCCAGTCTCAATTCATTCCAACCCAATAGACATTTTCGGAGATACCTGTAGTGTACCTTTATAGCCACCCAGTTACGTTGTGACGTTTGGCACACCTAAAGTATTCCTACGGTATCCGGGAGTTGCACAATCTCATGGTCTAAGGAAATGATACTTGACATTGGAAAAGCTTTAGCAGATGAACTACACGATCTTGTGCTATGCTTAGGATTGGGTCTTGTCCATCACATCATTGTCCTAATGATGTGATCCCGTTATCAATGACATCCAATGTCCATGGTCATGAACCCGTGACCATCTATTGATCAACGAGCTAGCGAACTAGAGGCTCACTAGGGACATGTTGTGGTCTATGTATTCACACATGTATTACGGTTTCCGGTTAACACAATTATAGCATGAACAATAGACAATTATCATGAACAAGGAAATATAATAATAACCATTTTATTATTGCCTCTAGGGCATATTTCCAACACTTCTGTTGTTGTTACTAATACTTTGCTACCATTGCTATAATATTATTGTGCTACTAATAAATTGCCGCAAGGAAGTGATTTCTCAGTTGTGATTGAATTGACAGCTCAACTTCTAAGGCTTATAAATATTCTTTGGCCCCCTTGCATCGAATCAATAAATTTGAGTGAAATACTACTCTCAAATATTGTTGTGATCCCCTATACTTGTGTGTTATCTTAATTTATTGATGAAATACTACTATCGCCAATAAATTAAGATAACACACACATAATAACCACATATACACTCTATTAGTAGAAACTCTGCGCCTAGGATGCTTAAGTACCACCTAGGCACTAGGCGAAGGCCAACCGCCTCGCTTACGCGTACCTCTTTTTCCAACATTTACATGATGATATGTCACATACAGTAGGCACTCCTTATGTTATTGATGATACTTGTGGTGATGCTTCTACTTTGCTTGATAATACTTTGTCTCTTGGTGATTTACTTGATGCACATATTGCTAATGCTAAAGAATCTGAAACTTCTGAAAATTATGAATCTCCTATTACACCTAGTGATCCTATTAGAGAAAGATTATTTTATGTGCCTAATCCTGATTATGTGTTGATGAGGAGATTACTAGAGAGTTTATGGCTTATGATACTAATAATGGTATAAAGGGCTTGATTGCTATACTTAAGGATAAGTGAAAGTAGTGGTTGCACCCAAGTTTGGTGCACCCACTCAATGAACAATAAAAAAAAGAAAATTAAAAAAAACTAAAACTTCGTGGAATTGATTATGAGCAAATGTTGTACAAGCGTGCAAATTTTGGTTGCCAAATAACATCGAGTGATCTCCATATGAAATAAAATACAAACTCATGCTCTCAACCACGTTTCACAAGGTATGTTTTAGCACATTATTTTTGTACAGAGCTCCTCAGACATCATTTGGCCACAAAAGTTTGCAAGCCCCTAAATCATTTGATCATAACCAGACTTGCCAAATTTCAGATTTTTTTACTTGATTTTATAAGTTTTCGATCGTGGGTGTAGCGAGGGTGCAACCACACTCTAAGGAGATGATGAGATTTGATCCTAAGTTTGCTACTTCTCATATCTTTGTTACTGATAAATATTATGAATTCTCTCTTGATCTTGAACTTATTACTTTGGTAGAATCTGATTGTTTTCATGCTTATGAATCTGAAAAAGTTAGGGCACACTTGACTAAATTGTTGAATGATATTACTATGCTCAAGAGGAAAATATTTGACACTACTATATTCTTAAGTTATTTTCTTTCTCTTTCAATGGTGATATTAAAGTTTGGTTTACTCATCTTGCTCCTGGAGGTGTGCGTAGTCTTGAGGATATGATCAATTACTTTAGTGGAAAATATTTCCTCATCATATACATGAAACCAGCAGCCTTATAGGATACATACAATTCTAAACAACTTGAGAAAGAATGTCTCCCTCAAGCTTGGGGGAGGCTTCTCTCATTACTCAATGCATTGTCAGATCATCCACTCAAAAAGAATGAAATTCTTGATATCTTTTATAATGGACTAACCACTAAATCTAGAGATTATCTATATAGTTGCCTTGGCATTTTTAGTAGTCAATAACATGGTATTTTTATTAATAACAGGATAGCATTTTTATAATTATAACATGCCATTTAACATCACATTTATTTAATAAGAGGATGATAAGTTATTATTAATATAATGGTATTTAATAATTAATAGCATGTCATTATTTTTATTAATAGGATGGCAATTTACCAATACAATGACATTTCTAGAAAATAGGATCAGGCCCATAAAATGACATTTTTTTTCACAAGCATGGTATTTTCATTTTTTAAGGAGCATTGCATTTTTTTGTTTAAGAGCCGTGTCATTTTTTATACAGATCATAGTTTTTTTTTCATTTTTATGTAGCATGGCATTTTTGGTTAAAACAACACCATTTCTAGCATATAGGTGTATTTTTCTTCTTTTACATGGAATTTTTTAGGTACGATTCTCACAGTCACTTTTTTATGTGCATAAGACATTTTTTAATTTCAAATATGGCAATGTTGTACAAACTGGGCTTTTTTTTGGCCAAACTAGGACATGGTACGAGAGGGGAAGAATACCACCCCTCAAAAAAAAAAACTCTGTTGGGAACGATTTGTTCGATGAGACCACTCCCCTTGGAGCACGGTCATCACATGTTGACCTCCAAAATAAATCTGTTTAATCCATTGCCGTTTCTTAAAGATTTATCATTAGGATGTTGCTAGGTTTCAGTTGACTAAGACTTAATCTAGTCTTAGTACATAAGAATTAGAAAAACATTTTTTTACACGAGTTTTCATGCAAAATCAAAGAAATATAACATCGATCGAGACATAACGAATTCTCAATCGATTGAGACTTAGCAAAGCTGTTATCATTACTATAGCATTTTTCCCGGGTGGCCGGTGACATACTGCCAATCAATCAATCACTGCCAGTCGAGTGCCCGATCACCAGCATTCGCAAGATTGGCAAGTAATCACTCCTCATCTTTAATCACGAATTAATAGCAAAATCTTCAGTTTCACGCACAAGATGATCTCCTCCTCATCTCCAGCTCTCCAATGCGTAGAATCTACCCTTAATTCCATGCTTGATGCAGAAGGTAATTAATTGCGCATGGTTACTGCAGCAAGCTGGCAAATATTCGGCAACATTCAGCACTTTATCATATATCCCGACTTGCCTAATTCTTCTCACCATTAACTTCGGCAAATTCCCCTATTTATCCTGCTCTACCCTGCATATCAACAGAGGCAACCAATCCTTCCATTGGGAAGTTGAGCGCACGCGAGGTACGTCACAATGCCTGCGACGACGACGGTCTCTCGCGCTCTCCTGCTCGTCGGCGTCGCGCTGACGGCCCAGCTGTGCGCTTGCACGGCGTACGGCGGCGGCAGTGATGGGTTCAGCGTGGAGTTCATCCACCGCGACTCCGTCGGGTCGCCGTTCCACGACCCCTCGCTCACGGCGCACGGGCGCGTGCTCAAGGCGCTCGCGCGCTCCTACGCCCGCGCCGACGCACCGTCGGCCCACGGCGTCGTGTCCGAGCTCTCCTCCACGCCGTTCGAGTACCTGATGCCCGTGAACGTGGGCACGCCGCCCACCCGTTTGCTCGCCATCGCCGACACCGGCAGCGACCTCATCTGGCTCAACTGCAGCAAGAAGGGAGCCCACGGTCCTGGCCCGGCGTTCGCCGGCGACGCGCCCTCGCCCCCGCCCCCGCCGCGGGTCGTGTTCGACCCGTCCAAGTCCAAGACGTACCGCCTCGTGGGCTGCGACTCCGGCGCGTGCCGAGAGCTCCCGGACTCCTCCTGCGCCACCGGCGACAAGTGCACCTATTACTACTACTACGGCGACGGCTCCGCGACGAGCGGCCTCCTCTCCACCGAGACCTTCACCTTCGCCGACGACGCCCCGGGCACCCGCGGCGAGAGGACGACGGGCGTGCCCAATGTCAAGTTCGGCTGCGGCACGAGCTTTGTTGGCTCCTTCATCGGGGACGGCCTCGTCGGCCTCGGCAATAGCAACCTCTCCCTCGTCACGCAGCTCGGCGCAGAAGCCTCGCTCGGCCGGAGGTTCTCCTACTGCCTCGTGCCCTACTCCATCAACGCCTCCTCGGTGCTCAACTTCGGCGCCCGCGCCGCCGTGACGGAGCCGGGCGCGGCCACGACGCCGTTGATCCCGTCAAGGGTGAAGACCTACTACACCATCAACCTCGCGTCCGTCAAGGTCGGCAACGCGACCTACAAGGCGCCGCACCAGTCCCCCGCCATCGTCGACTCCGGCACAACGCTGACGTTCCTGGACAAGGCGCTGCTGGACCCACTGGTGAAGGAGCTGGCCGGGCGGATCAAGCTCCCGAAGGCCCCGCCGCCGGCGGACCTCCATCTGCCGCTGTGCTACAACGTGAGTGGGCTACGTGAGGGGCAGATCGCGGCGAAGATCCCGGATGTGAAGCTGGGGCTGGGCGGCGGCGCGGCAGTGACGTTGAAGGCGTTGAACACGTTCGTGGTGGTGCGGGCGGAGACCCTGTGCTTGGCGATTGCGCCGGCGTCGGAGCGCCTTCGGACGTCGATCATCGGGAACATCGCGCAGCAGAACATGCACGTCGGGTACGACCTCGACAAGCGCACCGTCACGTTCGCCGCAGTCTACTGCGCGAGGTCTTACCCCGGCGACGCCCACGCGGGCCACGCACCCGCCCCAGCACCCGCTCCGGCCCATGCCCATCATGCCCGCGCCCACGCACCCGCCTCAGCCCCCTCCGGCTCGGCGTAGGCATGCCATAAATCTGTTCACCACCTCTCTAAAAAAAAGCTGATTTCACCATTACTTTTTTTTCCGGGTCATGATATTGCCCACACCTACGAGGGTTAAGGGGTCTTGACACATATCCCGTGTGGTGTGTAAGAAAACAGACTGCACGCCTACATGTGGACAAAACAGGTAACACCCACACGCCCGGCCTCTTGCCTCGCGTCCTGCATGTCCGGCCTCCCACCTCGCGGCCCCGCGTGTCCGTCGTCCAACAAAACTGGAGTGGGTCCCCGCGTGACAGTCACCACGCACCCTCACCCTAAACTTGTTCGGACCCTCTTTCATGTTTGTTTAACTGCCCTTGTCATGATTGCTGAACTGCAGTTGCCATGTCTGGACAACTACATTTGCCATGATTGCTCAACTGCAGTCGTCATGTCTGAACAACTGTAGTTGTCATCTCAGGTCAAGAGTTGTCATTTATGAACAACTGCAGTTGTTGCCATGTATGACCAACGGCAACTGTTGCCATGTATGGCCAACTGCAGCTACAATGACTTATCACTTGCAGTTGTCATGCCTGGTCTACTACAGTTGCCATGATTTAAAAATTGTAGGAGTTGTCACCTACTAACACTAGACAGTTGCCGTGTAACACTAGAAAGACAATGCAAAATAATATCTTGGGGTATAGTGGGAGTTGCCATATGCTTCTAAGCACATTAGGCAGTTGCCACAGAAACAATGCAAAAAAAGACATGTTAAAAATAATATATTCGGATAAAAGAGAGAGAGAGAGAGAGTTGCCATCTGCTTACAAGCACACTAGGCAATTGCCATGTACCACTGCAAAAACATGGCCACTAAAAGTTTGGGATAAAGCGAGAATTGCGGGAGGAAAGGGAAGAGGTGACAGGTGGCGATCGTGCGGGCGTGTGGGCGCGACAGCAGTTTCACTGCACGTCGGGCTGGCAGCCGCGAGCTCTACATGCGTGAAACATACGTGTGAGTGAACTGATAAACGCCCTGCTACCTTAGCGAAGTAGATAAGTATTCCCTTCAGTTGTTGAGAACCAAGGTATCAATTCAGTAGGAGGAACAAGCAAGTCACCAATGGATGCACCTACACAAACAATCAAACTCTTGCACCCAACGCTATAAAGGGGTTATCAATTCCTTCATGATTACTTGCAAGGATTATATCCGATAGAGATAGATGTAAACGAGAACAGAAAGTAAAAGGTAAATAAATTGCAGCAACGTATTTTTGGTATTTTTGGTTTATAGATTTGAAAATATATTACGGAAAGTAGACCCGGGGTCCATAGATTTCATTAGAGGCTACTCTCTTAAAGGAAAATATCATGGTGGGTAAACAAATTACTGTCAAGCAATTGATAGAAAAACAAATAATTATGTAGTTATCCAAGGCAATGATCATGCATATTGGCATCACGTCCGTGTCAAGTAGACCGAAACGATCCTGCATCTACTACTATTACTCCACACATCGACCGACTCCTGTCTGCATCTAGAGTATAAGTTCATGAAGAACAGAGTAACGCATTAAGAAAGAGGACATAATGTAGAGGGATAAACTCAAGAAAAGAGCCACATAGTTCTTTCAGGGAAAAGAAACATTGTGGGAGTGGAGGACAAGACAGACATGTCCGAAGATTATGAAAAGTTTCATGAAATCCCTCCCTTCAGAGTGAAGACTGACCCAAGCATCCTGTTAAATGATGAAGATTATCCATGGTTACGGCGCAATCATAAGAAAGGGACAAAAACGCAGAAAAAGTCTTACACCGCGAGATCCCACTCTGGGATGTGACCGGCTTCACCGTCATCACCTTCTATATATTTATGTGAAGGACATGCATGCATTTCCTAGCTAGCATGGTATATCTTTGTAACAGTTTGTACACGAAGTGCATCCAGTTTTTGCCGTAACCCTCTCAACTCTCTATAAGTTGCTATGTGGGTGAAATTATGATGTCATACCAAGTTACAACCTTTTCAGAGTTCATTTGTACTGCTTTTCAAATTCAGGGTCATTTAGCTCAAAATAAATCATTAAATGCATGAAAAATATCAAATGAAGCCAGAAAGGGTTGAAAATTGATGATGTGCCTTTGAATGGTGCATATTGAACACACAAAAAGTATGGAGTTAAAATAAGTTATTAAAAATGAAATCCCTTTCTAATAGATGAGTTTTCGTCCGAAACCCTCATACTTCTTATGAGATTGTCCAATTTGTACACGAAGTGCATCCAGTTTTTGCTGTAAGCCTCTCAACTCTCTAGAAGTTGCTATGTGGGTGAAATTATGATGTCATGCCAAGTTACAACCTTTTCAGAGTTCATTTGTACTGCTTTTCAAATTCAGGGTCATTTAGCTCAAAATAAATCATTAAATGCATGAAAAATATCAAATGATGTCAGAAAGGGTTGAAAATTGATGATGTGCCTTTGAATGGTGCATATTGAACACACAAAAAGTATGGAGTTAAAATAAGTTATTAAAAATGAAATCCCTTTGTAATAGATGAGTTTTCGTCCGAAACCCTCATACTTCTTATGAGATTGTCCAATTTGTACACGAAGTGCATCCAGTTTTTGTCGTAAGCCTCTCAACTCTCTAGAAGCTGCTATGTGGGTGAAATTATGATGTCATGCCAAGTTACAACCTTTTCAGAGTTCATTTGTACTGCTTTTCAAATTCAGGGTCATTTAGCTCAAAATAAATCATTAAATGCATGAAAAATATCAAATGAAGTCAGAAAGGGTTGAAAATTGATGATGTGCCTTTGAATGGTGCATATTGAACACACAAAAAGTATGGAGTTAAAATAAGTTATTAAAAATGAAATCCCTTTGTAATAGATGAGTTTTCGTCCGAAACCCTCATACTTCTTATGAGATTGTCCAATTTGTACACGAAGTGCATCCAGTTTTTGCCGTAACCCTCTCAACTCTCTATAAGTTGCTATGTGGGTGAAATTATGATGTCATACCAAGTTACAACCTTTTCAGAGTTCATTTGTACTGCTTTTCAAATTCAGGGTCATTTAGCTCAAAATAAATCATTAAATGCATGAAAAATATCAAATGAAGCCAGAAAGGGTTGAAAATTGATGATGTGCCTTTGAATGGTGCATATTGAACACACAAAAAGTATGGAGTTAAAATAAGTTATTAAAAATGAAATCCCTTTCTAATAGATGAGTTTTCGTCCGAAACCCTCATACTTCTTATGAGATTGTCCAATTTGTACACGAAGTGCATCCAGTTTTTGCTGTAAGCCTCTCAACTCTCTAGAAGTTGCTATGTGGGTGAAATTATGATGTCATGCCAAGTTACAACCTTTTCAGAGTTCATTTGTACTGCTTTTCAAATTCAGGGTCATTTAGCTCAAAATAAATCATTAAATGCATGAAAAATATCAAATGATGTCAGAAAGGGTTGAAAATTGATGATGTGCCTTTGAATGGTGCATATTGAACACACAAAAAGTATGGAGTTAAAATAAGTTATTAAAAATGAAATCCCTTTGTAATAGATGAGTTTTCGTCCGAAACCCTCATACTTCTTATGAGATTGTCCAATTTGTACACGAAGTGCATCCAGTTTTTGTCGTAAGCCTCTCAACTCTCTAGAAGCTGCTATGTGGGTGAAATTATGATGTCATGCCAAGTTACAACCTTTTCAGAGTTCATTTGTACTGCTTTTCAAATTCAGGGTCATTTAGCTCAAAATAAATCATTAAATGCATGAAAAATATCAAATGAAGTCAGAAAGGGTTGAAAATTGATGATGTGCCTTTGAATGGTGCATATTGAACACACAAAAAGTATGGAGTTAAAATAAGTTATTAAAAATGAAATCCCTTTGTAATAGATGAGTTTTCGTCCGAAACCCTCATACTTCTTATGAGATTGTCCAATTTGTACACGAAGTGCATCCAGTTTTTGTAACCGTGTCAACTCTCTAGAAGTTGCTATGTGGGTGAAATTATGATGTCATGCCAAGTTACAACCTTTTCAGAGTTCATTTGTACTGCTTTTCAAATTTAGGGTAATTTAGCTCAAAATAAATCATTAAATGCATGAAAAATATCAAATGAAGCCAGAAAGGGTTGAAAATTGATGATGTGCCTTTGAATGGTGCATATTGAACACACAAAAAGTATGGAGTTAAAATAAGTTATTAAAAATGAAATCCCTTTCTAATAGATGAGTTTTCGTCCGAAACCCTCATACTTCTTATGAGATTGTCCAATTTGTACACGAAGTGCATCCAGTTTTTGTAACCGTGTCAACTCTCTAGAAGTTGCTATGTGGGTGAAATTATGATGTCATGCCAAGTTACAACCTTTTCAGAGTTCATTTGTACTGCTTTTCAAATTCAGGGTCATTTAGCTCAAAATAAATCATTAAATGCATGAAAAATATCAAATGATGTCAGAAAGGGTTGAAAATTGATGATGTGCCTTTGAATGGTGCATATTGAACACACAAAAAGTATGGAGTTAAAATAAGTTATTAAAAATGAAATCCCTTTCTAATAGATGAGTTTTCGTCCGAAACCCTCATACTTATGAGATTGTCCAATTTGTACACGAAGTGCATCCAGTTTTTGTCGTAAGCCTCTCAACTCTCTAGAAGTTGCTATGTGGTGAAATTATGATGTCATGCCAAGTTACAACCTTTTCAGAGTTCATTTGTACTGCTTTTCAAATTCAGGGTCATTTAGCTCAAAATAAATCATTAAATGCATGAAAAATATCAAATGAAGTCAGAAAGGGTTGAAAATTGATGATGTGCCTTTGAATGGTGCATATTGAACACACAAAAAGTATGGAGTTAAAATAAGTTATTAAAAATGAAATCCCTTTGTAATAGATGAGTTTTCGTCCGAAACCCTCATACTTCTTATGAGATTGTCCAATTTGTACACGAAGTGCATCCAGTTTTTGTAACCGTGTCAACTCTCTAGAAGTTGCTATGTGGGTGAAATTATGATGTCATGCCAAGTTACAACCTTTTCAGAGTTCATTTGTACTGCTTTTCAAATTTAGGGTAATTTAGCTCAAAATAAATCATTAAATGCATGAAAAATATCAAATGAAGTCAAAAAGGGTTGAAAATTGATGATGTGCCTTTGAATGGTGCATATTGAACACACAAAAAGTATGGAGTTAAAATAAGTTATTAAAAATGAAATCCCTTTGTAATAGATGAGTTTTCGTCCGAAACCCTCATACTTCTTATGAGATTGTCCAATTTGTACACGAAGTGCATCCAGTTTTTGCCGTAACCCTGTCAACTCTCTACAAGTTGCTCTGTGGGTGAAATTATGATGTCATGCCAAGTTACAACCTTTTTCAGAGTTCATTTGTATTGCTTTTCAAATTCAGGGTCATTTAGCTCAAAATAAATCATTAAATGCATGAAAAATATCAAATGAAGTCAGAAAGGGGTGAAAATTGATGATGTGCCTTTGAATGGTGCATATTGAACACACAAAAGTATGGAGTTAAAATAAGTTATTAAAAATGAAATCCCTTTGTAATAGATGAGTTTTCGTCCGAAACCCCTATACTTCTTATGAGATTGTCCAATTTGTACACGAAGTGGATCAAGTTTTTGCCGTAACCCTCTCAACTCTCTAGAAGTTGCTCTGTGGGTGAAATTATGATGTCATGCCAAGTTACAACCTTTTCAGAGTTCATTTGTACTGCTTTTTCAAATTCAGGGTCATTTAGCTCAAAATAAATCATTAAATGCATGAAAAATATCAAATGAAGTCAAAAAGGGTTGAAAATTGATGATGTGCCTTTGAATGGTGCATATTGAACACACAAAAAGTATGGAGTTAAAATAAGTTATTAAAAATGAAATCCCTTTGTAATAGATGAGTTTTCGTCCGAAACCCTCATACTTCTTATGAGATTGTCCAATTTGTACACGAAGTGCATCCAGTTTTTGCCGTAACCCTCTCAACTCTCTAGAAGTTGCTCTATGGGTGAAATTATGATGTCATGCCAAGTTACAACCTTTTCAGAGTTCATTTGTACTGCTTTTCAAATTCAGGGTCATTTAGCTCAAAATAAATCATTAAATGCATGAAAAATATCAAATGAAGTCAGAAAGGGTTGAAAATTGATGATGTGCCTTTGAATGGTGCATATTGAACACACAAAAAGTATGGAGTTAAAATAAGTTATTAAAAATGAAATCCCTTTGTAATAGATGAGTTTTCGTCCGAAACCCTTATACTACTTATGAGATTGTCCAATTTGTACATGAAGTGCATCCTGTTTTTGCCGTAACCCTCTCAACTCTCTAGAAGTTGCTATGTGGGTGAAATTATGATGTCATGCCTGTAAGGGAACGTTGCATGGGAAATAAAATTTTCCTCCGCACACGCAAACCTATCCATGGTGATGAGCATCTACGAGAGGGGGAGTTGATCTACGTACCCTTGTAGATCGCTAAGCAGGAAGCGTTAAGAAACGCGGTTGGTGTAGTCGTACGTCTTCGCGATTCAAATCGCCGAGCGTCCCGCGATCCAATCACGATCCATCCTGCGATCTCGTCACGATCTGTCCCGCGATCACGTCACGATCCGTCCCGCGATCCAATCACGAACCGTCCCATGGCCTTGATCACGGTCCTTCCGATCTAGTACCGAACGGACGACACCTCCGCGTTCAGCACACGTGTAGCTTGATGATGATCTCCACCGTCTTGATCCAGCAAGAAGAAGTGGAGAGGAGTAAGAGTTCGCCGGCAGCGTGACGGCGCTCCGGTGATGGTGGTGGAGTAATTCCGGCAGGGCTTCGCCTAAGCGCTGCGGAAAACCGATCTAGAGGAGAAACTATGCACCGATGGAACGGGTAGCATGTGGCCGGAAATTCTGTCCAAACAGCCCCCAATCCACTAGTATATAAAGGAGGGAGGGAGAGGCAGCCTTGGCGCAGGTCCAAGGCCTCCTAGGAGTCGGCCGGCCAAGGGGGAGGAGTCCTACTCCTCCTCCAATCCTAGTTGGACTAGGATTGCTCCCTATTGGCCCTTTTTTCCACCTTTTCCTTAGGCCTTTTTTATCTCCTGCGCCATGGGACTTTTGTGGCTGTTCCACCAGCCCACTAAGAGCTAGTTATTACTCTCCCACAGCCCATGGTCCCTCTAGGGTGGAAATACCCCTCCCGGAGGTCTCCCGGTACACTACCGGCACTCCCGGTACACTACCGATGAGCCCGAAACTTTTCCGGCGACCAAACTGGGACTTCCTATATATGAATCTTTACCTCCGGACTATTTCGGAGCTCCTCGTGACATCCGGGATCTCATCCGGGACTCCGAACAGCCTTGGGTCACCACCATACATAACTCTATACTACCGAAACGTCACCAAACCTTAAGTGTGCAGACCCTGCGGGTTCGAGAACTATGTAGACATGACCGAGACACCTCTACGGTCAATAACCAATGGCGGGACCTGGACGTCCACATTGGTTCCTACATATTCTACGAAGATCTTTATCGGTCGAACCTCTATGTCAAGGATTCAGTTAATCCCGTATAATGTTCCCTTTGTTCTTCGGTATGTTACTTGCCCGAGATTCGATCGTCGGTATTCCAATACCTAGTTCAACCTCGTTACCGGCAAGTCTCTTTACTCGTTCCGTAATGCAAGATCGCGTGGCTAACATATTAGTCACATTGCTTGCAAGGCTTGTTGTGATGTTGCATTACCGACTGGGCCCTCAGATACCTTTCCGTCACACGGAGTAACAAATCCCAGTCTTGATCCGTGCCAACTCAACAGACACCCTTGGACATACCTGTAGAGCACCTTTATAGTCACCCAGTTACGTTGTGACGTTTGATACACACAAAGCATTCCTCCGGTGTCAGTGAGTTGCATGATCTCATGGTCATAGGAACATATACTTGACATGCGGAAAACAGCAGCAATAAACTTACACGATCATATGCTACGTTTGTAGTTTGGGTCTTGTCCATCACATCATTCTCCCAATGATGTGATCCCGTTATCAAATGACATCTCATGTCCATGGCTAGGAAACCTTAACCATCTTTTGATCAACGAGCTAGTTCACTAGAGGCATACTAGGGACATTGTGTTTGTCTATGTATCCACACATGTATCCATGTTTCCAATTAGTACAGTTCTAGCATGGACAATAAACAATTATCATGAACAAGGAAATATAATAATAAACACTTTATTTATTGCCTCTAGGGCATATTTCCAACAGTCTCCCACTTGCACTAGAGTCAATAATCTAGCTCACATCACTATGTGATTTACATTGTAATGAATCGAACACCCATGCAGTTCTGGTGTTGATCATGTTTAGCTCTTGGAAGACGTTTAGTCAACGGGTCTGCAACATTCAGATCCGTGTGTATTTTGCAAATATTTATGTCCTTCTCCTCGATGTAATATCGGATGGAGTTGAAGCGTCGCTTTTATATGTCTGGTCCTCTTGTGAAACGTTGGTTCCTTGGCTAGAGCATGGCACCAGTGTTGTCACAGAACAGGCTCATTGGATTCAGTGCACTGGGCACTACTCCGAGATCTGTCATGAACTGCTTCATCCAGACACCTTCCTTCGCTGCCTCCGAGGCTGCGATGTACTCCGCTTCGCATGTAGAATCAGCTACCACGCTTTGCTTGGAACTGCACCAGCTTACCGCTCCCCCGTTAAGAATAAATACGTATCCGGTTTGCGATTTAGAGTCGTCCGGATCAGTGTCGAAGCTTGCATCGACGTAACCCTTTACGATGAGCTCTTCATCACCTTCATAAACGAGAAACATGTCCTTAGTCCTGTTAAGGTACTTAAGGATATTCTTGACCGCTTGCTAGTGCTCCATTCTAGGATCACTTTGAAACCTTCTAGCCATACTTATGGCAAGGCTGACATCGGGTCTTGTGCACAGCATTGCATACATGATAGAGCCTATGGTTGAAGCATAGGGGATGGCACTCATCTTTTCTCTATCTTCTGCAGTCACTGGGAATTGAGTCTTACTCAACTTCACACCTTGTAACACAGGCAAGAACCCCTTCTTGGACTGTTCCATTTTGAACTTCTTCAAAAATTTATCAAGGTATGTGCTCTGTGAAAGTGCTATTAAGCGTCTCGATCTATCTCTATAGATCTTGATGCCTAATATGAAAGCAGCCTCTCCTAGGTCCTTCATTGAAAAACTCTTGTTAAAATATTCCTTCACGCTTTCCAGCATTTCTATACTGTTTCCAATCAACAATATGTCATCCACATATAATATTAGAAACGCTATAGAGCTCCCACTCACTTTCTTATAAATACAAGCTTCTCCATAAACTTGTATAAACCCAAACGCTTTGATCACCTCATCGAAGCGCTTATTCCAACTCCGAGATGCTTGCACCAGCCCATAAATGGATCGCTGGAGTTTGCAAACTTTGTCAGCATTTTCAGGATCGACAAAACCTTCTGGTTGTATCATATACAACTCTTCCTCAAGGAAACCGTTGAGGAACGCTGTTTTGACATCCATCTGCCAAATTTCATAATCGAAATAAGCAGCTATTGCCAACATGATTCTGACAGACTTAAGCGTCGCTACGGGTGAGAAGGTCTCATCGTAGTCAATTCCTTGAACTTGTGAAAAACCCTTTGCCACAAGTCGAGCTTTATAGACGGTGACATTACCGTCCGTGTCCGTCTTCTTCTTAAAGATCCCTTTGTTCTGAATGGCCTTTCGCCCTTCAGGTAATACTTCCAAAGTCCATACTTTGTTTTCATACATGGATCCCATCTCCGATTTCATGGCCTCTAACCATTTCTCGGAATCCGGGCCCATCACCGCTCCTTCATAGCTCGTAGGTTCATTGTTGTCTAACAACATGACCTCCAAGACAGGATTGCCGTACCACTCAGGAGTAGTACGCGTCCTTGTCGACCTACGAGGTTCATTAGTAACTTGATCTGAAGTTTCATGATCATCATCATTAACTTCTTCTTCAACCGTCGCAAGCTCCACAAAAACATCTTTCTGCGCTGCGCTACTTTCTGGTAGAAGCAAAGGTTCAACAACCTCATCAAGCTCTATTTTCCTCCCACTCAATTTTTTCGAGAGAAACTCTTTCTCAAGAAATGTTCCGTTCTTAGCGACAAAAACTTTGCCTTCGGATTTGAGATAGAATGTATACCTGACTGTCTCTTTTGGGTATCCTATGAAGACGCATTTCTCTGCTTTGGGTTCCAGCTTTTTAGGCTGAAGCTTTTTGACATAAGCATCACATCCCCAAACTTTAAGAAACGACAACTTTGGCCTCTTACCAAACCATAGTTCATATGGCGTCGTCTCAACGGATTTCGATGGTGCCCTATTTAAAGTGAATGCAGCCGTCTCTAATGCATAACCCGAAAAGGATAGTGGCAAATTAGCAAGAGACATCATAGAACGCACCATATCTAATAAGGTCCGATTACGACGTTCGGACACACCATTACGTTGTGGTGTTCCAGGCGGTGTTAACTGTGAAACAATTCCACACTATCTTAAGTGACTACCAAACTCGTAACTCAGATATTCACCTCCTCGATCGGATCGCAGGAATTTAATCTTCTTGTTACGATGATTTTCATCTTCACTCTGAAATTGCTTGAACTTTTCAAACGTTTCAGACTTGTGTTTCATTAGGTAAATATACCCATATCTACTTAAATCATCAGTGAAGGTGAGAAACGATATCCACCACGCGCTGCAACATTCATTAGACCGCACACATCGGTATGTATGATTTCCAATAAGTCGCTTGCCCGTTCCATTATTCCAGAGAACGGCATTTTAGTCATCTTGCCCATGAGGCATGGTTCATATGTGTCAAGTGATTCAAAATCAAGTGACTCCAAAAGTCCATCAGCATGGAGCTTCCTCATGCGTTTTACACCAATATGACCTAAACGGCAGTGCCACAAGAAAGTGGTACTATCATTATCAACTCTGCATCTTTTGGCATCAATGTTATGAACATGTGTATCATCATTATCAAGATTTAAGATGAATAAACCCCTCACATTGGGTGCATGACCATAAAAGATATTACTCATATAAATAGAACAACCTTTATTCTCCGATTTAAATGAGTAACCGTCTCGCAATAAACAAGATCCAGATATAATGTTCATGCTTAACGCATGCACTAAATAACAATTATTCAGGTTCATCACTAATCCCGATGGTAATCGAAGAGAGAGCGTGCCGAGGGCGATCACATCAACCTTGGAACCATTTCCCACGCGCATCGTCACTTCGTCCTTTGCCAGCCTCCGTTTATTCCGTAGTTCCTGTTTTGAGTTGCAAATATGAGCAACCGAACCGGTATCAAATACCCAGGCACTACTACGAGAGCTAGTAAGGTACACATCAATAACATGTATATCATATATACCTTGTTTGTATTTGGCCGCCTTCTTGTCAGCCAGGTACTTGGGGTAGTTCCGCTTCCAGTGACCAGTTCCCTTGCAATGAAAGCACTCAGTCTCCGGCTTAGGTCCATGCTTAGGCTTCTTTACAGGAGTAACAACTGCTTTGCCATACTTTTTGGTTTTACCCTTCTTGCCTTTGCCTTTGCCGTTTTTCTTGAAACTAGTGGTTTTATTGACCATCAACACTTGATGTTCTTTCTGGATTTCAGACTCAGCGACTTTCAGCATCGCAAACAGCTCGGCGAGAGACTTGTTCATACCATGCATGTTATAGTTCATCACAAAACTTTTGTAACTAGGTGGCAGTGATTGAAGAACTCTGTCAGTGACCGCCTCGACCGGAAGGGCAATTCCCAACTCAGCCAGATGAGTCGAGTACCCAGACATTCTGAGTACATGTTCACTGATAGACCCGTTCTCCTCCATCTTGCAAGCATAGAACTTATCGGAGGTCTCATACCTCTCGATCCGGGCGTTCTTCTCAAAGATGAACTTCAACTCCTGGAACATCACATATGCTCCATGACGTTCAAAACGTCTTTGAAGTCCCGGTTCTAAGCCATAAAATATTGCACACTGAACTATTGAGTAATCTCCAGAACGTGCCTCCCAAGAATTCTTAACGTCTTCGGAAGACAAGTCTGCAGGTTGGTTACCGAGCGGTGCATCAAGGACGTATAATTTTTGGGAAGCCGTGAGGATAATCCTCAGATTACGGGCCCAGTTAACAAAGTTACTTCCATCATCTTTCAGCTTAGCTTTCTCTAGGAACGCATTAAAATTCAGGGGTGCTACTGCGCGAGCCATTGATCTACAACATAAATATGCAAAGGTTACTTAGACTATTGTTCAAGATAATGAGTTTAGTCAATCAAATTACTAAAGCTCCCACTCAAATTGACATCCCTCAGGTCATCTGAGTGTCACATGATCCAAATTCACCAACTCAAGTCTGATCATCACGTGAGTTAAGGTGGCTTCATTGGTGAACATGATTATGTTGATCATATCTACTATATGACTCATGCTCGACCTTTCGGTCTCTTGTGTTCCAAGGCCATGTCTGTACATGCTAGGCTCATCAAGTTTAACCTGAGTGTTCCGCGTGTGCAAAACTGTCTTGCACCCGTTGTATGTGAACGTAGAGTCTATCACACCCGATCATCACGTGGTGTCTCAACACGACGAACTTTCGCAACGGTGCACACTCGGGGAGAACACAATTTTATCTTGAAATTTAAGTGAGGGATCACCTTATAATGCTACCGTCGTACTAAGAAAAACAAGGTGCATGAAAGGATTAACATCACATGCAATTCATAAGTGACATGATATGGCCATGAACTTGTGCTTAAGATCTCCATCTTCAAAGCACCGGCATGATCTCCATCGTCACCGGCACGACACCATGATCTCCATCATCTTGATCTCTATCAACGTGTCGCCATCGGGGTTGTGGCGCCAGCCCTGCTTCTACTTCTATTGCTACCATTTAGCGATAAAGTAAAGCATTACATAGCGCTTAATGATTGACACACATGTCATACAATAATTAAAGACAACCCTATGGCTCCTGCCGGTTGCCGTACTCATCGACGTGCAAGTCGTGAAATTCTATACATCACATGATCATCTCATACATGACATATATCACATCATGTAATTGGCCATATCACATTACAGCATACCCTGCAAAAACAAGTTAGACGTCCTCTAATTGTTGTTGCATGTTTTACGTGGCTGCTACGGGTATCTAGCAAGAACGATTCTCACCTACGCATAAACCACAACGGTGATACATAGTTTGCTTTTCAACCTTCTCAAGGACCGCCTTTGTCGGGTCCGATCCAACTAAAGTGAGAGAAACTGTCACCCGCAAGCCATCTAAGCAACAAGTTGGGTCGAGGGAACCGGTCTCTCGTAAGCGTACGAGTAATGTTGGTCCGGGCCGCTTCATCTCACAATACCGCTAAACCAAAATACAACCAAGGAAGGAAGCAATCTAAGCATCTTCGCGATTCAAATCGCCGAGCGTCCCGCGATCCAATCACGATCCTTCCCGCGATCTCGTCATGATCCGTCCCGCGATCACGTCATGATCCGTCCCGCGATCCAATCACGAACCGTCCCGTGGCCTTGATCACGGTCCTTCCGATCTAGTACCGAACGGACGGCACCTCCTCGTTCAGTACACGTGCAGCTTGATGACGATCTCCACCGTCTTGATCTAGCAAGAAGAAGTGGAGAGGAGTAAGAGTTCACCGGCAGCGTGACGGCACTCCGGTGATGGTGGTGGAGTAATTCCGGCAGGGCTTCGCCTAAGCGCTGCGGAAAATCGATCTAGAGGAGAAACTATGCACCGGTGGAACGGGTAGCACGTGGCCGGAAATTCTGTCCAAACATCCCCCAATCCACCAGTTTATAAAGGAGGGAGGGAGAGGCAGCCTTGGCGCAGGGCCAAGGCCTCCTAGGAGTTGGCCGGCCAAGGGGGAGGAGTCCTACTCCTCCTCCAATCCTAGTTGGACTAGGATTGCTCCCTATTGGCCCTTTTTTCCACCTTTTCCTTAGGCCTTTTTATCTCCTGCGCCATGGGCCTTTTGTGGCTGTTCCACAAGCCCACTAAGAGATGGTTATTACTCTCCCACAGCCCATGGTCCCTCTAGGGTCGAAATACCCCTCCCGGAGGTCTCCCGGTACACTACCGGCACTCCCGGT
This sequence comes from Hordeum marinum, assembly GCA_022496015.1. Taxonomy (NCBI): domain Eukaryota; kingdom Viridiplantae; phylum Streptophyta; class Magnoliopsida; order Poales; family Poaceae; genus Hordeum; species Hordeum marinum. Next base: position 50,726,741 of record CM039678.1, on the reverse strand, counting down.
ACACTACCGATGAGCCCGAAACTTTTCCGGCGACCAAACTGGGACTTCCTATATATGAATCTTTACCTACGGACTATTCCGGAGCACCTCGTGATGTCCGGGATCTCATCCGGGACTCCGAGCAACCTTGGGTCACCACCATACATAACTCTATACTACCAAAACGTCATCAAACCTTAAGTGTGCAGACCTTGCGGGTTCGAGAACTATGTAGACATGACCGAGACACCTCTACGGTCAATAACCAATGACGGGAGCTCGACGTCCACATTGGTTCCTACAAATTCTACGAAGATCTTTATCGGTCGAACCTCTATGTCAAGGATTCAGTTAATCTCGTATAATGTTCCCTTTGTTCTTCGGTATGTTACTTGCCCAAGATTCGATCGTCGGTATTCCAATACCTAGTTCAACCTCGTTACCGGCAAGTCTCTTTACTCGTTCCGTAATGCAAGATCGCGTGGCTAACATATTAGTCACATTGCTTGCAAGGCTTGTTGTGATGTTGCATTACCGCGTGGGCCCTCAGATACCTTTCCGTCACACGGAGTAACAAATCCCAGTCTTGATCCGTGCCAACTCAACAGACACCCTTGGAGATACCTGTAGAGCACCTTTATAGTCACCCAGTTACGTTGTGACGTTTGATACACACAAAGCATTCCTCCGGTGTCAGTGAGTTGCATGATCTCATGGTCATAGGAACATATACTTGACATGCGGAAAACAGCAGCAATAAACTTACACGATCATATGCTATGTTTGTAGTTTGGGTCTTGTCCATCACATCATTCTCCCAATGAGGTGATCCCGTTATCAAATGACATCTCATGTCCATGGCTAGGAAACCTTAACCATCTTTTGATCAACGAGCTAGTTCACTAGAGGCATACTAGGGACATTGTGTTTGTCTATGTATCCACACATGTATCCATGTTTCCAATTAATACAGTTCTAGCATGGACAATAAACAATTATCATGAACAAGGAAATATAATAATAAACACTTTATTTATTGCCTCTAGGGCATATTTGCAACAAATGCCATAAACAGATTCTTTATATTTTTCTGATATTTTTTCATATATTATTTATTTCCATTGGAGTCCTACGTTTTTTCTATGATTTTCTAAAGTTTACGGGGTTTTCTGAAAATAATAACTAATATTTAATTAAAAAACACTTTTAGTACCGGTGCTAGCCACGCGCCGGTACTAAAGGTTCACCGCCCCCGCGCTCTGTTGGAAGGACCTTTAGTACCGGTGCGTGGCTAGCACCGGTACTAAAGGGTCTTTAGTACCGGTGCTAGTCACGCACCGGTACTAAAGGTCCACCGCCCCGCGCTCTGTTGGGACGATCTTTAGTACCGGTGCGTGACTAGCACTGGTACTAAAGACCCTTTAGTACCGGTGCTAGCCACGCACCGGTACTAAAGGGGTGCCTGGTATAAATTGAGCACTTCGTCGTCCCGGGCAGAGCCACGCACCGGGAGAGCTCCAACTTGCTCTGCCAGGCTGCCGAAATCGCCCTCGCCGCCGTCGCCCTCGCCGCCGTCGCACCACCACCGGTCATTACCGTCGCCCTCACCACCGCCGCCGTCGCACCACCACCGCCGTCGCCCTCGCCGCCGTCGGTCACGCCGCCGTCGCCCTCACCACCGCTGCCGTCGCCCTCACCACCGTCGCCCTCGCCGCCCTCGCCCTCACCGCGGTCGCCCTCGCCCTCACCGCGGTCACCCTCGCCGCCGTCGCCCTTGCCGTCGTCGACCTCGCCACCGTCGCTCTCGCCGTCATCGCCCTCGCGGCCGTCGCACCACCACCGCCGTCGCCATCGCCGCCGTTGGTCGCGCCGCCGTCGCCCTCACCACCGCCGCCGTCGCCCTCGCCGCGGTCGCTCTCGCCTACCCGGACGCCGCCCCTCACCGTTGTCACCCTCGCCGTCGTCGCCCTCGCCGTCGTCGCCCTCGCCTACCCGGACGCCGCTCCTCGTCGCCGGTCCCATCGTCGCCGGACCGCTCACTCCGACCGCCGCTCCGTGATCCCGTTGTCGTCGCCCGGAGCCCGTCGCCGACGCCACCTTCGGGTCAGGAGGCTAGGTGAGATCTCTCGGCCAACCCCTCTCCCCGACGATCGCCCCGATGATCGCCGGACTAGTGTGTAGATGCTAGGGTATCTAGGGTCCCTCGACGTCGAACCCCGACACCCCGACACGACACCCCCGACACCCAACCCCGACCACGACACAACACCCCTATTTAGTTAGTTAGTTAGTTAGGTTGTCAGGTTATTAGGATATGTGTTAGTTTATGTTTAGTTTAGGTTTATTTTAGTTTATGTTTAGTTTAGTTTTAGGTTTAATTTAGTTGGATCCTAATGCGTGTGTGACTTTCGGTCTGTCGTCGATCCTAATTTAGTTTAGGGTTTCATGTGTGTTCTTGATGGAGGAATCCTGACTGTTATCGTGGGGGGCGCTTCCTCTTTCTCCTCTTCTTTGCGATATACTCATCGATATATTGTGCAAGAAGAGGAGAGGGGAAGCGTCCATCACCGCCGGTAGAACCTATTACTGCGAGAGAGTGTCCACCAACATATATACACCACCGTATCAATGTGAGAGAGTGCGCACCAACACACCATGAGATATGTGAGAGTTATTTGAGGAAAGTCTCGACAGACCGATAGTCACACACGCATTTGGATCCAAAGCGTGCCGTAATTCTTGATTTTGCTAGATGCTAAGTGTTAATTTTGCTAAGTGTTAATTTTGTTAAGTGTTAATTTTGCTAAGTTTTATTTAATTTGTTTTCGTAATTAAGTGTTTCTTCTCGACATCGACGATGCCGATCCCGCATCCTCCTCGTCGAGTCGCCGGAGAGGTCACTTGATTGAGCCGAGGGGCCCTGTCAGGGACTGGGCTCCGCCGGGCTGGTACTGGGAGGTGCTGCCTTCCGGGCGACGCAGCTTGGTGAGGAGCCAGCCTGTCGTCGACCCGGAGGTTCTGTGATGGCAGCCGCATGGGCCACGGAGTTTTCAGAGGCTTGAGTCCCCCGCGGAGGTGGTACAGTACCATGTCAACAAGGAGAACGAGCACGTCCGTTGCTACATGGCAGCTTTGGAGGCCAGGTCCGACAATACCTGGCAGATTTTTCAGGGATCTTACTGCAGCTATGTTCCTGTGATGGTTCCTTCTCTTTGGGTGTCCACCGCCCGCCCCGATATCCGCCGGGCGCTAGGGTTCTATCTAGATCAATATATTAGCTAGCTACTATTATAATGTATTATTATGATGTATTAGCTAGATCGATGGAGATTAGCCGATGTATTGAAAATTATCCAAGATTATGCAGATGAGATCTTTTCTAAGAACTATACTATATATGTATTCGATGATGCATTATTAATTAACTATCAGTTATTTTGCTTCTTGAATGCATGCTAATTTAAATACTAATTTGTTTTATCTATATTATTATGGACTAGTTATTAAGCTATGGACAATACCGGTAGAGCTCATGAAGAGGACATCTTCGACATGATACGCTCCTCCGAAAACCCAGCGGACCTTCGAGGTGAATCACATGACCATGATGATGGCTCACAATATCTGAACGATCACGGTGATGGATGTGAGACCGAGGAAGAACAACTTATGTTCCAAAATCCGGAACAACCAAGAATGTTCGGCGAGGTATATACACATCCATTAGCCTCTGGTGATCATTACATGTGTATTAATTGATTTGTATATATATATATATATATATATATTAACAAATCTTTCTTATTTTAATTATCAGCCCTACGGATCGAGCCGATCTAGTAGAAATGTACGAGGCGCTGCCAAAATATTGGACGGCAACGTAAAGCTCAATCTTGATGCTTTCAAACATAATGGCGAACCGACTCACCCTGAAGCCAATGCCAAGACATTTGTGCGTCAATGCGGAGTGGTTGTTAGGGACGGAGTCCCAATCACAATGCATGAATGGTTTCAGCCAAAGGAACCAAAACTAGGAGTGAATTATGTCAATACAAGAATTAAAGATGCCCTTTGGCGAGAGCTCATGGAGCATTTCACCCTACCAGATTCTCTCTCGGAGCGTCAAAGGAGCAAAGTCAAGGAGTTTGCTCTCCATAAGATGGCCGGCGCATTCCAGACTTGGAAGAAAAGATTATGGACCGAGTACAATGCTAGAGGCAAGAAGGCGCCCGAATTCAAAGGAATATACGAGAAGGTAAGGGATCACTAGGACGCATTTATCGAGTACAAGACATCAATACCTGCTATGGAGAAGTCGGCAAAGAATAAGATAAATGCTGAGAAAAAAGTGTCACCATAAACTAGGGACAAGTGGATACAAGTTAGCCATTCCTAAGTGGGATGCATTAGAGAATAAGATGCTTGCTGAAGGGATCACTCCAGTAACCTTCAACTGGCCCAAGAGGTGCAGGAATTGGTTTTTTGCGCATGAGGGAAAGTTGGACCCAGCCACAGGGAAGATTATTGGACTGGCCAGTCTGAAGCATGCATCAGATGAGTTGATTCAAGCAATAAAAGATGCCCAAGAAGGACAGTTTCACCCCAATAGAGAGAACGACGAGCTTACACGCGCCCTCGGGAATGCCGAACATGGAGGACGAACACGAGGCATGGGCGTTGTTCCGTGGTACGAAGGGTTTGCGGGATGGCAGGACAGTTATAAAAGCCATTCGAGAAAAAAAAGGTGGAAGCAGACCGACTTTCGAAGTTGGAACAGAAGTACGAGTAGCAGCAGCTGTAGATACAGGTACTGACCCAGCAAAGGGAAACTCCGCAGCAGGAGGCAGGGGAAGAACCCGTCCCATCTACAATGCAGAAAAGCAGCGTGGGTTCCACGGGGGCATCGCTGGGTCACACCCCCGTGGATGATATCACCGAGAAGACAAATTGTGAGCTAATCCAGAAAATGAAGAACATACCCGTGCGGGTCGCGATGGACTATGCTTTACCAAATACACCTGATGTTCTCTAGCATTGCAATCCGGTTCTAGCTGGGTATGCTCGTGTCGCGCTGGATGCAATAGAGCCGGGATATGATGAACTGTTGCTTGACATCCCTAGAGGTGAGGGGGAGTCCACATTGGCAGAAGCCGGCCATGGTCTCATTCTATGGAGTAAGGAGTGCATCGTCTTTCCACACTCGGCGCTAAGGCCACCGGCTCCTCCGAGTATCGATGTCCAGCCCGAGGGATCCCAGCCAAAGGCATCGCAGCCCCAGCAGTCCTCCCCACCTCGCCAGCAGTCCTCCCCACCTCGCCATCAGTCACCTCGCCAGCAGTCACCTCACCAGCAGTCCTCCCCACCTCGAGCTCCCCCATAGTCGTCCCCACCTCGAGAGGCGTCCCACCTCGCCAGCAGTCCTCCCCACGTCGCCATGAGCAGTCCTCCCAACCTCGGGACGGAGCACGACGTGAGTCCATATCATCATCGATATCGATCTCCGCCGCGTGTGCCGACTCCACCCCTGCTGCGGTCCCACCAGCAGGGCTCCCAAAAGAGGAAGGCCACCAGCAGTCCTCTTCGGAAGAAAGCAAAGAAGAAACCCGAGCCTCCGGCCAAAAGGAAGCTACCTTATGACATGACACCGGAGGAAAATAAAATTGAATGCGATCTCCAAGTGAAAGCCTTTTTTGCGAAGAAGACCGTGCCGCCAAAGGAGGTAATACCCAAGGAAGTCCAAGATCACTTTATGGAACACTTTATTGATCGACCCCCGGCATATATCGAGCGTATGCCGACAGACTATGAGCGACAGATTCAGAAGGCAAGTGAGCAGAGAAGTCGGCCCAGCCCAAGGAAGAAGTCAGGAATTATGACATCAACTAGCGGGAAAACAGTTCCCCAGCTCGGAGAACAATCCAAGCAATCGATCTCTCCGCTCAAGGTGAGTACCAATCCAACCAAGCAACCGATTCAACCAGTCGACGTGCAAGGCAACCCAATCGACCTCGAAGTACTAAAGGCTGCAGGTCTCACTCTTGACCAAATCCTTGGCACCGAGGAAATCCGCGGGTACGATGCAACTGAGTACGCAATGCAATATGCCGTCAGAAAACCACTTGTCACACCCGAGCAGTACAAGGAACTACCAACTGCGATGCGACGGTTGCATGATTGGTACATGCGTGAAGCAAAGCGAGGGGAGACGGTGGTCATGGTCAAAGTAAGGAAAGAGCATTACGTCAATGCATGTGACATATGTCTTGAATTCTCAGAACTTTTCCAGTTATACCACATGGACTCTATTGACAAAACTCTCATCAGTTGCTATTGTCTGTAAGTGATTTATATCTTTAGTAATTTAAGTCTATAGCTAAGATATCATTCATTGACTTATCCTCGTTATATATGTTCTTTTCTATGCTATTATGCAGATTGAAGATGTGGGAATTGAAACAAGAGGGAATCGATGACATTGGGTTCATCGACCCAAATACCGTTAATGGTCATGTGGTAAAACATTATGCCAAGGACACAGAAGATCTCTTGGAAAATTTTATAGAGGCAGTAATGAATACCAATAAATCTACTATAATATTTTCTTACAACATGGGATGAGTGTTTACTCTCTTGTATACTACAAATTCTATTTTTGCTTACTAGCTCGCTGTCAAGTGTAGTTGATGAGTTATATGCGCATGCTTGCTTAATTATATAAACTTCTGCATAGAGACCACTATATCCTCCTATATATTATCCTCGCGGATGGACTTGTTCAAGTGTACGACTCACTAGATACACCAGAACAATCATACGTGGACTTGTATTTTATTATAGAACGGTAATTTCAATCTTTATCGACCTCGCTTTCTTTCATTATTTCCTGATATAAAAAGTAATTATAATAACTCTTTCGTTCTTTTTCTTTGCCGGATAGTGTTTCGAAAAAGATGATAGAAAAAAACCATCACGGTCGTCAATGGAAACCGAAGCTGAAGTGGAAAAGGATGCAGGTAATTAAGTAGTACTAGTAGGTCCGCGCATCTCATTAATTCTATTTTCAATACCATTATCATGCTCGATTATTAATTATCTTATTCAATTCTATTCTTTTGCAAAGTGCGCAAAGCAGCCACAGGGGACAAATTTATGTGGATATTTCCTTTGCGAGAACATTCGCATCCAGATCGAAAGTCATATACGTCGCAGAGCAGCACGTGAAAGACAACTCCAGGTTTGGGAGATGATGTCGAAGCTCTCACTCGAGAAACGCTTTGTAGCACTTCAAGAGGAATTTGCGGCATTTCTTCTTCAACATGTCATTCATATAAACGGAGAGCACTATTCCTTACCGCTGCCTCAATAATGCCAGCAAATCAGTAGTAGAGAACTGAGATTTCATCCGGAGCACTAGCTAGCTAGTCCCGGCCGGGTTTTGGGCCTTAAGTTAATTATAAGTCCCGAATTTATATGGATGTGTGATTCCATTTGTATATATATACTGTGTATGAGATATTGTATATTATATTACATATATATATATGCATGAACTTGTGTACTGTTTACAGTATGTAGCACCGTAAAATAAATTTGAAATGAATGGAAAACACAAAAAATAGAGAGGAAAATTAAAACCTAATTAAAAGCTAAAACAAAAAAAAACAGAAGACTTAGTACCGGTTGGTATCACCAACCGGTACTAAAGGTCTTCCACCACCAGTCCACGCAGGCAGCCACATGGAGGGCCTTTAGTACCGGTCCGTGGTCCAACCGGTACTAAAGGTCTGGACCTTTAGTCCCGACCCGTTAGTACCGGTTGGGAAACCGGTACTAAAGGTCCATCCGGCCCGGGACTATAGGCCTGTTCTGCACTAGTGGGTACTTGGTAGGGTTGATGTAGATCTCCTCAGTCACGCTGGCAGAATTGGCAAGTTGATGGGAAAGTTCTTGTCTTGACTTGCTATGTATCCTCCCCGGCAACGGCGCCAGAAATCCTTCTTGCTACCTCTTGAGCTCGCGTTGGTTTTCCCATGAAGAGGAAATGGTGATGTAGCGAAGTAGATATGTATTTTCCTCAGTTGCTGAGAACCAATTTATCAATCCAGTAGGAGGAACAAGCAAGTCACCAATGGATGCACCTACACAAACAATCAAACTTTTGCACCCAACGCTATAAAGGGGTTGTCAATCCCTTCATGATTATTTGCAAGGATTAGATCCGATAGAGATAGATGTAAATAAATTACAGCAAAGTATTTTTGGTATTTTTGGTTTATAGATCTGAAAATATATTATGGAAATTAGACCCGGGGGTCATAGATTTCACTAGAGGCTTATCTCTTGAAGGAAAATATCATGGTGAGTAAACAAATTACTGTCAAGCAATTGATAGAAAAGCGAATAATCATGTAGTTATCCAAGGCAATGATCATGCATATAGGCATCACCTCTGTGTCAAGTAGACTGAAACGATTCTGCATCTACTACTATTACTCCACACATCGACCGACTCCTGCCTGCATCTAGAGTATTAAGTTCATGAAGAACAGAGTGACGCATTAAGAAAGATGACATGGTGTAGAGGGATAAACTCAAGCAATATGATGAAAACCCCATCTTGTTACCCTTGATGGCAACAATACAATACGTGCCTCGCTACCCCTACTATGTCACTGGGTGAGGACACCGCAAGATTGAACCCAAAACCAAGCACTTCTCCCATTGTAAGAATTACCAATCTAGTTGGACAAACCAAACCAATAACTCGAAGAGACTTACAAGGATATGAAATCATGCATATAAGAATTCAAATAAGATTCATGGATAATCTGAACATAAACTCACAATTCATCAGATCTTGACAAACACACCACAAAACAGGATTACATCGGATAGATCCCCATGAAGATCATGAAGAACATGGTATTGAAGATCAAATAGAGAGAAGAAGTCATCTAGCTACTAGCTATGGACCCGTAGGTCTGTGATGGACTACTCACGCATCATGAGAGGGGCAATGAAGTTGATGTAGATGCCCTCCACGATCGAAATTCCCTTCGGTAGATTACCGAAAAAGGCTCCAAGATTGGATCTCTCGGGAACGAAGGCTTCTCGTGGCAGAAAAGTATTTGTGTGGCTCGTGCTGGTGTTGGGGGAATATTTGGGTATCTATAGGATGAAGAATAGGGTTAGGAGACCTGTCAGGAGACGGCAAGCCTACTAGCCGCGGCCAGGTGGGTGGCCGCGCCTACCAGGCGTGCACTCCAAGCCTGTTGGTTTTGTTTCCTTCCAGACAAAATCATTTCGAAGATTTTATTCTGTTTGGAATCCCTTTAATATTTCATATCTGCAAAACTCAAAAACAAAAAAAAAACAGAAACTGGCACTAGACTCTAGATTAATAGGTTAGTCCAAAAAATAATACAAAATGACATATTAATACTTATAAAACATCCAAAACAGATAATATAATCGCCTGACATCATCAAAAATTATAGATACGTCAGAGACGTATCACGCCCACACACCAGCCCCTTCCTACGCGGCACACAAAATCTGCCAAATCGTGTCAAGATTCATGCATACTCGAATGGATGACGACCCGTGCATGTGGGCAAGTTGCAAAATGCCCACACGTGGACGTTATCTTTTCCGTTTTTTCTTTTTTAGAAATTGTCACCATTACTGGTACTAGTTGGTATTTTCAAACAAGGAAAGACCTATTTGCTTGTGATCGCGTGCATCAACTGTCAAACCAAAAGCAAACAGAAAAAATGTCTCTCGTACTTCGCACAATTTACATGTGGACTCGATGAAGAGAAAAAAATATGAAATGTTCGATAAACACACGTATGCGCAAAGATGATGCTACGAGCTCCCTCGGCTCTAGAGTAGCAAACTCCAGTGACAGAGGACGAAACTTTTTTGTGGTGGAGCGAACACTTAAGACAATTTATTTTTATGCAAAACCAACTAAATAATACTTTTTCCATTTCAAATTAAGTGACTTAATTTTATAGTAACTTTATACTAAAATTAGTATAAAGTTGAGTCACTTAATTTAGGACGGAGGAAGTATATACTAACAGTGCACATCAATATTGTATTATGATCTAAACATAGTAACCAAATACAACATGTTTTAAATAGAAGAACAAACTAAAACATACCGATAGGGAAGCTCAATGGAGCCTAGAAGGCCCAGGCAATGAAACTGACCTACACTTCTTTTGATAAGCATCGTTAATTTAGCCAACATCAAGACTTTTGAATATCATCTTGCTGCGCAATTTGTTGAGTTGTATATTTGTGTGTATATGTAATGATTGGGGGACTAAGAGCATCAATAACTGACCCCCTCATACTTGTCTCAAACGTTCGGGTAGGCCGTCCGGTCACTGACCAGTCATAAAAATTTGACCCAGACGGGCTTCTTAAGCGGGCCTCAAATGCCCAGGCTGACCGACGCCCCTTATATCCAACCCAAATATGAGTCAGATATGGAGGCGCACGGGCGCGCTCAGGCACACTAGCCACGTCGGACCCGACAGCCCAAACCCTACTGCAGATTGCATTAAATCCTCCAAACCTTTCATCCTTCTCCCGCCACCCTCCAACATTTCCCGCGCCCGAGCCCTTGCCGTCCGCCACTCTTGTTCCCCATCCTCACCACCGGTCCCGATCCACCATCGTGATGGCTTCCAGCCCGTCTAGGTTATGGTCGATCTCAAAGCCGGCAAGAAGAGGAATGATAGCTCAAGCTCCCACCAATCCATTGGGTTGGACAATGAGGACGACGAGGTTGTCATCGTCAATGGAAAAGCTATTGTGCCAAAGGATAACCGACAAGTCATGGGAAACAAGTGGGAGAAGGCAAGAATCTCCTGTGAAGCCGCGACTATGAAAATGTCGTCCACATGGACGGGCATTTGTAAGGTAAGGGAGAAAAAGAAAGAGGAAAGGTACAAGCTCATGTTGGATGTGCAACAAGAGAGGATGGAGTGGGACTGGACGAGGACGGAGAGGAGGCTTAAAATTGAGAGGGAGAAGATCGAGTTGGAGAAGCAACATGCGGTGATCTAATGGGAACTTGAGAAGGCCAATACATTTGGAAAGATTGAGCTCGAGAAGGAAAGGTTGCAACTCGCGCGGATATGGAGGATACGAAGATCATGTTGGCGGAGGAATCCCTCTTGTATGCGCATGCGAAGAAGTGGCTTGCAAAGAAGGAAAAGAAGATCAATGACCGTAGGAAGCAGGAGGCCGCGAGGGCAGCTTCGACAGCGGATCATGCTCATAGGATGCAGGCGGAGCACACAACCTGGATGGAGGCGGAGCAGGACAAGCTGGACGAGCAAGAGGCATGGATGGCAGCGTCCGGCCCGTGATCCGACAAGCACTCTTTCTCGCTCGGACATTGCTTTGATTTTTTTTGAACTGTTGAATTCAAACAATTTGTATCGAATGATCGACATGCATGAATTGCATGGATTTAAGGATTGCATTTGAGGCATGTGGACGTGCAGCACAACATACGAGGGGCTAGCGGGCGCTGTCCGTGGGCGTGCTCGGTCGCGCCCACGGGTGTATGAGGAGCTGGCTTTGCCAAGTCCGTCTGTAGATGCTTTAAGATATAAAACACCATATCCATATATAATACATAGTGGAGAGGCTGAAGGATGCACTCCAGGTTTTTCCGCACTACAGTTCTTCCTTCTACTATCTTCTAATCCAGAGTTCTTGAATATTTCTCTGATGTGCAACACGATCTTGATGGTTTTTGTAAAAAGCTCCTACTCCTAGTTGTTAGGAAAGCGCTCGTCCGCCCCCACGCGCGCTCGGCGCTCCTGCCGTTCGTGGCCTGCCCGCGCTCTCCCGCCCGCGCCGCTGTTGCACCTAAGCGGCTAAGCCTCTACTGCCTGTTGGCTGCAGTCCTCGGATGTTGCCGACTGCTGCTAGGGTTTGTGTCGGGCGAGAGTGTGGAGCATGGTGTGGCGTCGTGCGTGGCCTGGACGAAACGACTCGCTCGAGCGAGGCTGCGAGGACACAACCACACGAGGTAGTGCGCGGATGACCCAGTCAGTGGCATGGCTTGCTTACGTTTTTTCCCTTAAAAGTAACGTGACCTGCTCTGCTAAGGCCCAATAAGAGTACATGTTTCTGGGGCTAGTAAAATGTTTCACCCTATTTCTTAGCGATCGACTAGTTTTTAGCAGGGATTTGTCAGACAACTTGAACCAGCAGTTTCTATAGATGTCTTCTCGCGACGGCCTAGGTTTTTCTAGTCCTTCGACGATTCCTTCTCCATGAGTCCTTTCTCCGGTGACAACATCGATATCCTTCCTCCTGTAGCTTTTCTCTTTCATCCTCTTCTCGGGCTGATCAAGGGGGCAACTTTGTTGAGCCTTGCTTCGGTAACCGCTCGCTTAATATATAAGGGCATTAAGGGCATACGGTGGTAAACGTATTCCGCGGCGTATGCCGCGTGCGCATGCACGTACAGCCGAAGCAAGGCTCGCACACGGGCTTGAGCCGATACGGCCGACCCGCATCTACCCTGCGCCCCTCGTCAGAAAAAATATTCGACGACCTAGCTACGATCACGTGGCCCAGTCCAACGGCGCCCCGTCCGGCCGATCGCCGTCCTTCCCCGCCGTGGACGTAGTTGGAGTCGCCGCCGTACGCGATCTGGCCTCCGTGCAGGTCGTCGATCCTACCGCGTACCAGACGGAGATCGGTAAGCCGGGCAAACACACCGGAGGGCGGCAGGCGAGGCCAAGATCGTCTAGGTCGAGAGAGATCCGGTGCAGGGACCACGTCTAGGGCAACACCGTGCACCTCCTTCGCCGTATCCAACAACGTGATCAGAGTCGCCGCCGTACGCGATCTGGCCTCCGTGCAAGTCGTCACGGTGACGTGGCCTATGCGGACACCGTCGCCGTCCGCAACGGCGTGATCAACCTCCGTGCACCTCCTTCGTCGTCTCCATCGACGTGATCTACCTCCGGGCACGTCCTCGCCGTCTGTGGGCAGGCCGGAGTGCACGTACCTGAACGCCTTGCCACCGGACATTGGGACCCGCCAGCGTCTTGGTTTGCCATGTAAGCCTTCTAGTTTGGCCAAAAAAAAATTAGTAGCTGTAAATAATTATTTACAATCATGATTTAAATGTTGCAGTGTTGGTAGTGAGGTCATTCAATGGAGAAAGAAACTAGATTTACGGATGCATTCTTGGAGACGAGTGAGTGGTATGGTAGCGATAGTGTTGATCATACGAATGAAGATGAAAGTAAAAATGATGATGATAGGAGCGACAATGAATCCTGGTCGTTGTACGAAAATTTACCCGAGGAGGACTTTCAAAAGTAGGAGGATGGTGCTTATAGTGAAAACGTAAGTGACGTGTACATTGATATCGTCGGACGAAGAACCATATGGTTACTTACATGTGCATATGATTTTTTATGTGCACGAGGATATTGACGTCCAGAACGAGGAAAATGATGGTGTGGAATCTTTCGCGGATAACATAAGTCAGGTTCGATCCAAACTTTTAGATGTCATATAGTAATAAAAACTAATTAATGACAACTTACACTTGCTTATGTGTAATATTGTAGGCTAACTTCGATGGTTGGAGTGGTGATGATGGCCATGAGCATGAGGATGCAGCTAATATGGACATTGAGGAGGCTGAAATCCAGCAACGGGCGCTGGAGACACAGTTGAAGGTTATGGGTATGACCTTTGCATCACAATGGGAGGCTTACACGTTCTACAATAAGTACACCAGAGACTGTGGATTCAGTGTCAGAAAAGATAAGGTGAAACGAGGAAAAGGTCTTTCAACCACTATTCGTTATAGGCGATACATTTGCTCGAGGGCAGGAAAACGACTGAGTAAATTTTTAAACCCGGAGGACCATACCCGCAGGCTAAGACCTGAGACTCGTTGCGAGTGTGGCGCACATTTGGTCGTGAAGTTGGACAAAGGACGTGGAGTTTGGTTCATGACATCTTTTATGGATGATCACAACCATTTGTTGGCTAGAGCAGATGAGGTGGCATTTCTGCGGTCACATAGAGTGATGGGAGATCACCAGATAGCTGAGATCTTGGCGATGGAAGGAGTTGGGATCAGAAAGCATATCATCGTTGACAACTTCATTAGCAGGTATGGTTCGTATGATAAGTGCGGGTTCCTGAGACGAGACGTCTACAATCTATGTTGCCGAGAAAAAATGAAGTTGATTGCGAAGGGTGATGCTAACACGGCAATCGAGATTATGAGGAGCAGAAAGGAGAAGGATCTAGACTTCTTCTTTGAGTACGTGCTCGATAAGGAGGGCCGTTTAAAGAGCATGTTCTGGTGCGATGCACAGTCGCGGCGGGACTATCAGTTGTATGGAGATGTGGCTGTGTTTGACTAAGATGAACAGATATGGTATGCCGTTCATCCCCTTTGTTGGTGTAAATAATCACCGTTGCACCACAGTGTTTGGTTGTGCCATTGTGTCCGACGAGACCGAAGCGACGTACGTGTGGCTGCTCCAGACATTCCTGAAGGCCAATTGTCAGAAGAAGCCAAGGTTAATCATCACAGATGGAGACGCTGCAATGATACGAGCTATTAGGTTGGTTTTGGCTGATGTGTTGCACCGTCTCTGCTCATGGCACGTGGAAAAAAATATGCAGAAGCACCTTAATTACAAATCACTAAATGAGTTCAGGGCACTCTTGTACTATTCCACCTTTCCTGCCAACTTTGAGGCGAGATGGCACGCTTTTGTGCTTAAATGGAAGACTGATAAAACAGAAGAGTGGCTGCGTAGGATGTAGAGGAAGAGGAGTTTGTGGGCAGCATCATATCTGTCAGATGGTTTTTTCCTGGGTATGCGCAGTAATCAGAGGAGTGAAAGCCTTAACTCTTGTCTTCACCTTCACTTGGATGGCGGTATGACTATTGTTGATCTAGTTGTGCATTATGAAAATTGCATAGTTCGACTACGTGAGAATGAGGCGCATGATGACTGTGTTTCTAATCAGTCAGTGCCACCAGCAGCGACTGAATATAAGGACATTGAGATGCATGCTACCGAAGAATTCAGTCATGCCAATTTTTATATTCTTCAACAAGATCTGAAGAAGACGGGAGAGCTTGAGATTTTTGAGACGCTAGTGGGAGTTGACTGCGACACCTTCATCGTGACATGGAAAAATAACCGCAAATTTCAGTTCAGCGTGAATTATCGACCTGAAAACTCTGAGAATACTATAGACTGCAGTTGTGGACGAATGCTTCGGAAAGGGTTGCCTTGCAAACACATTCTGTATGTGTTGGTTCATCTGAAAATATCTAAAATACCTAAGTGCTGCATTCTTAAGAGGATGTCGAAAGTTGCGAGAGGTGGGTTGCCTGCACAGCGGAAGAGTGACATGTTTGGCTGGGGTTGGTCAGGGTCAAAGCAGTGGGCTCGCTATAGTCAACTCAGTATAACAGGAGCAGAAGCTTTCCATGTTGCATCAAATGATCCATTCGTCTTCGATGAGTTGATGCAGTGTGTGCGGAATATAATAGCTAAGAAAAAGGTCCCTAATGATGATGTTGTTGGTAGTAGAAGGAATGTGCATGAAGAGCCACATGAACCGGAACAACATGTTGATGCCATAGGTGATCCCGTGAAAGTTTCCACGAAGGGCGCCCCTAAACAGAGCAAGACAGAGCGAGCGAAGAAAGATCCAAATGTTACAAAAAATGGAAGACCAAAATCATTTTCTGAGAGAAAACCCGGTTCTCGTTGTGGCATATGTCGCGAAGAGGGCCATAGACGGCAAACGTGCCCAGAGAACGAAAAGTAAGTTTTGCATTTTTTAATCATCTTTTGTTCCTCTCTTTACAATTGTTATGTAGGAACCGGGCATAGAGATGAAGTTTTATTAATCAATGCAAGGCAGAGTTCAATTCGCATGTCGTTTTGTTGCTAGACGTACTATATTTGCAGACAATTTTTTTACGTTTTATTGTCGCTTTCGTGTGAACTTTTGTTTAATTGTTCTGTGTGAGCAATACAATCAGTATTACTTTTTGCTGTTATGTGTATTTCTATTTGTGTTAGAGGAATTTTAGTAAGTACTGATTTTGGTGACGGAGAATTAAAAAAATTGCCCACCCCACCTCGAGCCTACTAGGGCACGTCCCGATCAAGCCATGGCCTCGGGCGGGTCCAGAGGCGGGGCCAAACGGGGCAGGGCAGGGCGCGGCTGGTGATATAGAGAACTGAGGAGCTTACCTGGGAGGGGGCACGCGGCTATTTAAGCCGGTGCAGGCGCGTGTCGGCGGGTGAGGTGGGACTAAACTTAGCGCCCGCACTGCGGCGAAAACGCATGGGACGGGCTGCGGGCGCTCGCGTGGGCCGCCAGCCTAGCTGCAGCATGCGAGGTCGTGTAGGCCGGGCCAGTTACCGCACGACTGCGCATGGGGCGGGCTGCGGGCGCTCGCGTGGGCCGCCGGCCCAGCTACGGCGCGCGAGGTCGCGTAGGCCGGGCCAGTTACCGTAGGACTGCGGGGGGTGGCGGTGCAGGTGCTAAGTTTAGTCCCACCTCGCCCGCCGAGACGTGCCTGCATCGGCTTAAATAGCCACGCGCCCCCTCCCAGGTAAGCTCCTCAGTTCTATATCACCAGCCGCGCCCTGTCCTGCCCCGTTGGGCCCCGCCTCTGGACCCGCCCGAGGCCGAACGACCCTTTTGCCACGTGGCTTGATCGGGACGCGCCCTAGTAGTCTCGAGGTGGGGCGGGCTCTTTTTTAAGCACATTTTAATTTTTTTGTTGGGCATTAATTTTTTTGAATAAGTAGCATAAGACAACAATAGTATCAGCAGTAATATACATGCAACAGCAATAATATCACAGTAATATATATTAGAGCTGACGCTTCTCAAGTACACAAAATCATAGATGCCACCGTATAAGACAATTTCAAAGTGTCATGTATCATTATAATAAAAAATAAATCAGAAATAACACAAGTAATAATTTCAAAGTGCTTCTCGCATAACATATAAAAAATTAACAAGTACGGAACAACAGTAGGAAAACCTTCTCCGGGACAAAAACCCTACCCAACGCTACTACTTATTCCCTCTCCATGATTTTCACAATTTTCATATTCACCTTGTCCATTGTGTTAGCCTCTGAAAAAAGAAGATCCGCCACAATACGTGGCCTTGCTTCATTAATCTCTTCCTGGTCAAATTCAAATGTCCAGCCATCGCCGTCCCAGTTTTCGGTGCACCTCATTATGAAGAGTCCACACGACACTCTGAAAAAAAAACGCGTGGTCAGGTAAGGATATAACATAGCATTATTTGTGACATTGATTTGAGGAGTAGACTTATGTATCCCTCTGTAACGGCATGTCGTACTCCTTTATTGGCCACGAAGTTACATCCGGATAACGTTTCACTTGTAGATATTTGTTTGCCTGCTGCAGATCTATACCAATTTGTGCTCTCTAAAAAAGTAAACAAAACAATATATAAATAATGTCCCAACAATATTATGTTCATGTCTATACGGGTCCGTAAACTTACCAATGTCTCAATCATCTTATGAACTCTTTGAGAGATTTTACCACCAGAGTTGAGAACTTGAAATTCTTCCTTCACTGTGTGCATCACAACGGTTATGTAATGATTGTTGTTCACGTGCACAGAAAAATAAACATGTACAACCACAAATATATGTTAGTGCAATGGAGATCGTTACATACTGAAACAAACAAATATGTAAGCAATACCTTTTCCCGTCCAAAATACTCATCCATACATCTATTAAGGACTTTTGTTTTTCTTGTCAACCTCTCCACATCAGTATTCTTGGCAGACTTTTGCTTTCCAGCAGCACGGTTAATAAGATGATGTCGCAACCACGTTGTCGCTATATGACGATCACGAAAACCACGGGTCCGTAGGTGTTTACAATAAGAATTTATAACCTACGGATATGGCCACAAATATAATGATCTCAGTAATTTCACACAATAGTTTACAAGTGTTATTCAAAATAAACATACTTACTGCGTCATTCAACCACTCATAGTGGAGGACTTGATGAAGCATTTCTACCGTGCAAATGTCCCCATCTGGTTCCGGCACCTGTACCACCTTATCTGCGAGATGCTTCTTGGACGATGCCAACTTCTCAATAAAAAATCTAGCTGCCTCGATGTGATCGGGATTCATATTTTGTGTACTTGCTAAAATAGAATGTGGTGAAGAAAAGAGAGCTACAACAATGAAATTATAGTAAGTTAAATAAGTGCTACAATGATACGACAATTACATTGACAAAAAATTCATATGTGACTTACTTTTTTTCACCCATTTGTTGTTAGTGTTTTGCACTTAGGGGGACACACAATATTGTGAAGGTCTTGTCTTGCGCTTACCTAAATTCCCCTTACTACCACTAGCCTTAGCTTTCTTGCATATTGTCCGGAGGCTGTCAAAAGTTTCATCAGACTTTGCTGTAGACGAACCACCCCTAGACTCATCGGACAAATCAACATTTCGCGGGGTTCGGGAAATAGATGGGAATACTTTTGTCGGTATGGAAGATTCTGGAGACGGAGACTTTCCATTATCCAAAATAATGAAAGGACCATGAGGATCACCTTTACCGGGTGTAGTAGCTGGAGCACCCGTGTATCAACGGGCACGGAGGTGCCATATAGTTCACACGTGAAGGATGAATCCTTCTTCTTCTCCGTCTTTGGATGCGAAGTACCGGATGATTCAACCTCCTGGAATTCTTTGGCCTTGTACTTGTCATTGTCGCTCCCCACATGTTCATCGGCAACATCAAAATCTTCACTGCTCCCTCGCTTGAAGGGTTTGTACATTACACCTTCCGTGTTGAGCTTCTCAATGACAATCTACAAAGACAAATGAAACACATTTAGTACATGAACACTTAGAGCACATTCAGTAGAAATTCATATTTAATTACCTCAGCACATCTCGATGGAATAAGAAGAACCTCCTTGTGAAGAAGTTTGATGTATGTGACCAGACGGTCCACATTGTTGTTCGCGCTAGATGAAACCGCTGAGCTACTTGACTTCCTAGGCCTGCCACGGCATTTTCTTTTTGATGTTTTAACTTCTACCTCAGGGATAGTACCTTCACGTGCAATCTTAGCTCGTCTGTACTCTTCGCTAATGCGGTTGTCAATCTGTAGAGTACACAAGAAATTAAATTGAATAACAACCATACTAAATTACTACATGCAATAAATAACAACTACATTTAATTACTTACGATGCCGGTACCACGACCGTGGATGTTGTCATACTCGTCTCGCTTCTTTGCGACATCTTCACCCCAGTTCAACATGAATGGATACACACGCGACAGTGCATCAAAACTTTTCATATCATTAGGCTGCACTTTCTCCCAGTAGATGTACTGCATAATATAATCAAATTAGTTTTACATGGTCTAATATAAAAAAATGCGTCATAAATATGAAGAATTCTTCAATGAGCTTTACCTGGAAAAGCGCCAAGTTCCCAATAGGCCACTTGAATTTCTCAAGATCTAGCACTGTTTTTCCAATAGCATCCATGCAAACTTTCAATGTGAATGCGTTCCAATTAAATGTCTTGATGGCATCAATATTCTCCACCAATTTGTAATACCGGTAAGGAACAAATTTGGTCGATTGTGGGGCTATGACCGTACCAACCAGAACCAAGACGGCCCTTCTAACAAAATCGTCATCGTATGTTTGACTATCAAGAATGTTCTTTATCAAGTCATCTATGAGTATCATCTCCATTCTTTTCTCAATGAAACGACGCGGCACAATTTTTTTGGCGTCTAGATCTATCGATGCAATCAATGGCATGATATTATCACCCTCGTTTCGAAGCCCGAAGATGTGATAAACATCTTTGTGCCGAACAGTGATGTCACCACCTTTCAGCCCAAGAACAAATCGTTTTGTATGAACATCATACGCTGTTATCATGAATTGTAATAAATTCTTCCGCATTAGCACGGAAGGGATTCTTAACATGACGTTCAAATTAGTGCAACTAAACCGAGTTCTCTGTCTAGGTGTGAGTTTGTCGGCCAAAGAAAACCACTTCTCCACAGAACAGTATACATCTCCGTACTCATCCATCCTAAACGAAAGTTTTCACAATAATTTGTTAGAACATGATAACGACATGAACAAATTATCAAAAAAAATACGTGACTTTACCTTCTGACAATATGCCGCCGTACAGAACCATGACGCCCGGCGCCCCGCTGTAGGGTATGGGTGCAGGGCAAGATCGCCACTGCGGTTGTTGATCGGGCACGGTGTCGTTCTGCTTCCCGGCGGCGTCCAAGAGAGAGGCGACGTCAGGCAACCGTGTGTGGGCGCGGTTGCTGTGTACGGCGTGGAGGTGACGGGAACAATGACGAACTTGCCGACGGTGTGTTGTGTACAGTCGTGGAGGCGACGGGGGTCCGGCATCAGCGTGGAGGCGGCGGGGGTCCGACGTCGGCGTGGAGGCGCGGCGGGGGTCTGGCGTCGGCGTGGAGGCGGCGGGAGATGGCAACATGGAGGCGGCAGGGTTTGGCGATCCTGTGCGGGCGGGGTTGTGGCGTGCGACGTGGGGGGCGGCATGATTGCCGATGCCCTACATGCACGTCGTTATCGACGCCCTTGCATGCACGGGCCGACAACCAGCCGGGTTAAAAAAAATATGCACCGCACACGGGTGGGCCCATGCAGCCAAGCCACGACGGCTACCGCCCAAACTGCTATTTGTTTAGTTCCACATTTCAAAATCATGGAGTGTCACAAAAAATTCTTTACAATTAGTCTTCTGTGGTGAATTCGTTCACAGTACATGATTTTTTACACGTCCAAGTGAGGTTTGTTTCGACAACCTTCAAATGAGCCCATTTTTTTATTCTCCGATTTCGTTCATTTTTGGTGTGGGGTCCTACGATGGGCATGCTCACGCGCTCGCAAAAGTTGGGTAGATTTCATGCATGTATGCATGCACATCCTGTGTAACCCTAGGGTGTCGGTAGGGGCGGAAAGAGGGTTGCAATGCGATCATGATTCTCCGCTCCACCAAGCAGACCCAATATCTTTCCACAACCTTTGTGGGTCATCACAAGGTGGCACGACAATTTTTTTGATTTTCTGACATTCCATGCATTTTCTGTGATTTTCCATGCGAAAACCTTAAGAAACAGTTGCCGGACGTGACGCAACGTGCGTTCGGTCTCCGATTTCGTTCTTTTTTGGCGTGGGGTACTAGGGTGGGCATGCTCACGCGCTCGCAAAAGTTGGGTAGACTTCATGCATGTATGCATGTACATCCTGTGTAACCGTAGGGTGTCGGTAGGGCGGAAGGGGGTTGCAATGCGATCATGATTCTCCACTCCACCAAACGGACCCAATTTTTTCCCACAACCTCTGTGGGTCACCACAAGGTGGCACGACAATTTTTTGATTTTCTGACATTCCATGTATTTTCTGTGATTTTCCATGCGAAAACCCTAAGAAACAGTTGCTGGACGTGACGCAACGTGCGTTTGGTCTCCGATTTTGTTCATTTTTGGCGTGGGGTCCTAGGGTGGGCATGCTCACGCGCTCGCAAAAGTTAGGTAGACTTCATGCATGTATGCATGTACATCCTGTGTAACCCTAGGGTGTCGGTAGGGGCGAAAGGGGGTTGCAATGCGATCATGATTCTCCGCTCCACCAAACAGACCCAACTTTTGCCCACAACCTCTGTGGGTCATCACAAGGTGGCACGACAATTGTTTTGATTTTCTGACATTCCATGCATTTTTTGTGATTTCCCATGCGAAAACCGTAAGAAACAGTTGCCGGACGTGACGCAACGTGCGTTCGGTCTCCGATTTCGTTCATTTTTTGCATGGGATACTAGGTTGGGCATGCTCACGCGCTCGCAAAAGTTGGGTAGACTTCATGCATGTATGCATGTACATCCTGTGTAACCCTAGGGTGTCGATAGGGGCGGAAGGGGGGTTGCAATGCGATCATGATTCTCCGCTCCACCAAACGGACCCAATTTTTTCCCACAACCTCTGTGGGTCATCACAAGGTGGCATGACAATTTTTTTGATTTTCTGACATTCCATGCATTTTCTGTGATTTTTCATGTGAAAACTCTTAGAAACAGTTGCCGGGCGTGACACAACGTGAGTTTGGTATCGGATTTCGTTCATTTTTGGCATGGGGTCCTAGGGTGGGCATGCTCACGCGCTCGGAAAAGTTGGGTAGACTTCATGGATGTATGCATGTACATCTGTGTAACCCTAGGGTGTCGATAGGGGCGGAAGGGGGTTTGCAATGCGATCATGATTCTCCGCTCGACCAAACGGACCCAATTTTTTTCCACAACCTCTGTGGGTCATCACAAGGTGGCACGACAAATTTTTTGATTTTCTGGGGTCAATCTGAAGATGGGCAAAAAATGACCTTGTTCTATAAAAAAATTTTGTAGCTCTTTTTTTGACATCTTTGAAATGAACCCAAAAATTTTGTAGCTAAAACCGTAGGAGTGAAGGGTCCGTCTCGAGGGACATTTTTTTCGACATCTTTGAAATGAACCCAAAAAATTTTCATGGCCTTGTACCATCATGAAAAGCATGTATGCAAAGTTTCGTGGCTATTGGACATTGCATGAATTTATATTATTTCCTATGATTTTCCGAGGATAAAACCCTAAGATACAGAAAATTAAAAGAATTTCTTAAACAAGTTCTTGTTTCAACCTAAGACAAAAATACATAGTTCATACAAACTTTATTTTTTTTTGAAACTTTTCCTTTTTTGTTTGTTTAAACTTTTCTCTATTTTTTGTTTCAACCTTTTTCTATTTTTGTAACAACTCCGGGCATCATCGTTCATATAACTAACAATTTTTTTCTGTTTTACATAAGTAACAATTTTTGTAGTACATTTATAATTTTTTTATTTTCTTTCGTTGTCATTAAAGTCTAATAAACAAATAAATTATATACTGTCGAAATTTATTTCAAACATATTTCATACGAACTTCTCAATATTTCATTCAAACTTCTCAAAAATTATTTATACATAGTACTTGAAATTAAAACATAGTTCATACGACACTTCTCCATACTTGAAATTAAAAAGCTAACTTATTCAGAAACCCTAATCTACTCCTCGTCGCTCGCGTTGAGGTCGATCACGTCGCCGCCATGAACTGCGCCGCCGTCTACTGCTGCTCTGGCCCCGCCGTCGCCGTTGTCATCGTCGCTGCTTTGCTCCATACGCTCCCAGTCGATGTCGTCTATGGGAGCGTCCTCGTCCTCCAACCCCACCACTGCCTCCATCGCGGCCGCCTCTTCCGCCGTCTCTTCCGCCGCCCGCCATGCCGCCTCCTCCTCCGACGCGGCAAGTACGGCCGGCTTGCCGGGGACGTCGCGCGGGGTCGCCCTCCTGCACCAGTAGCATCTGTTGCGGCGGGACCTCCACCGCCGGCGGTGGTGGCGCGTCGAGCGCCGGTGCAGGCGGTGCGGCCGGTGGCTCGTAGCGGCACCTGGCGCGTGCAGCCCGGCGACACTTGGCCACCGTCGCCCAGTAGTCGCGGCCGTGCCAGAACCGCCGGCGCTCCAAGATGTTCCAGCGGCCGCTGGGATGGTTGCGCTGCTCCTCGTCGGTGGCGCCGAGGCCGAGGGTGGTGTAGCCGTCGGCGCGGATGTGCCACCCGTGCAGCAGGCGGGACGGCGGCGGGACGAGGAGGCCGAAACGACAGAGGTCGTTCACGTCCCTCCACGTCAGTGCCGTCGGTGCCGCGCCGCCGTGCCCGGAGCTGCTGTCGGCGCTGTAGGCCATCGGAGCGACGTGGGAGAGAAGAGAGGGAGGGGCGTCGGGTGAGAGAGGAGAGAGGTAGGCGGCGGTGGGAAGATCCGGCGACGCAGGGAGGGGCGGCCGGGGCCGAGGGCAGTTGGGGGCATTAGATGCGCTGCGGCAGCCAAGGCGCCGAGGCGTCAACGCGGCCAGCCGAGGCGGACGGTGCTCCGATCGACGCAATGAAGGCGGCGGCAGGCGACGGGACGCGGCGGCAGCGTCATTAAAGCGGTGGCAGGCGACGGGGCGACGGAAGCGGCGGCGGCAGGCGCGGTCTCTTCGGGGGAAACCGCCCCTGTCGCGGCGCTATTCCCGCGATGAGGGGGTCAAACCACCCCGCACGCGCGGCGCCACGTCGACACGCACGCCGCCACCGGTCCAACGTCGACTTTTTTTAAAAAACACGTCATGCATCTGACATAGTGGGCCCATGGCATGCGGCTCGACTCGCTTCCTTACGGCTGCTAAGCGGCTCGGCTCGCCCCGCATTGTGGTATACACGGGCGGGCCGCGCAGGGTAGATTTTTTAACTTAAGACGATCGTGTCCCTGGCAGCGAAGGGGTATGGGCAAATCTCAGCCCTTGATGTGTTTAGGGGGTGTATCGAAGTAGAAGTGAACTTTGTTTGCCTACCCGACCTTGGTTGACGGGTCAAGGGTTTTAGGGTTTCTACGGGAATTCTCTAGTGATCTAGAGTTTTTCTTCGAGGAGTTGAAATGACGTCTGTGCAAGGGGCGAGGCATTGTCCGACCATGGTGTTGAAGCCAGGGTGGCCTGCTTGATTGGCTTACTCTACAAGAAGATGAGAGGGGTGATCTAGTTTGGGAGGAGGAGATCGATGCGGATGAGGTCATGCCTAAGTGGCTTGCCCTAGGCCAACTTCTAATGTCAAAATCTTTCAGCCAGAGTGTTTTGATCGATGATATGCTGGCTGCATGGAAACATGTCCAAGCTGAGGTCTGACGTAGGAATGTAGGATCAACTCTAATCTTTCTATATACAATTTAATTGCCTTGGAGATTGCAACAAAGCCATGCATAAAGGTTCATGGGATTTTAGACATTATGCTCTTATCTTAGTTGAGTATGATGTGTTCTCAAAACCTGAGAAGGTCAAGTTCGAAAAATTGGAGACTTGGGGTCAGATCCATAAGCTGCCTGATGCTGTCTTCAAGAACAAAATGTTCCTAGAGAATCTTGCAAGTCAGGTGGGTCAACTTCAGGAGGTCTAATTCACATTGCCTGATGGTTTTGTTAGGTAGTTTATTGGGGTAACGGTGAAACTGGATGTTGGAAAGAAGCTGTCGAGGGTTGTCTATTTTACAAAGGCAGGCAAAACAGAGAAATACAACGTCAAATTTGAGAAACTCCCCACGTTTTTCTATGATTGTGGGATGATGGGTCACTGGTACGAGGAATGTGGGACGGGCGAGCATGGTATCTCCAAACTTGAATGGGCCTTTTTCATCCTAGCCGGGGTAGGAAACATTGGTTCAGGCCGTGGTACTGGTAATGGGTGTGCTGCTAGTGATGGTTGAGGAGAGAACATGAGAGATGATTTCAGAGGAGGTAGATGAAGAGGCCGTGGAAGGAGAGGTAACAATCCTGGAAGGGGACCTCGTGCTGCAAACAGAGAGAGGTAGTATGCCGAAGAGTTGGAAACGGAGAAAACCGATCCAACCAGTATGTTAATGCAGATAGAGAAGGGAACAATTGCCGAGTATGATAATAATAAAACCTGGAGATTCAGTGCTCAACAGGTATCTGACGCGATCGAAGGGGAGACAGATCAGATAAATGGCAGCCAGAAGGAAGATCCTCTCATCTTGGGGAAAATAATAGCGGCTGGTTCCAACGTGATGATGGTCTGCAAGTGCACATGGTTTAGTAGACTTCGATCGCGTCATTTATCTGATGATGATCCAACGTGATGATGGATCACATGAATTAGATTTTTGCCTCTTGAAGTGAATTATGTATTTTTATGCATGCATATAATTGTAGACTTAAAGCAAAATAAGGACGAAAATAAATTGTAATTGAGTAGTGCAATAAACTTTGAAGTAAATAACATAAAAGTAAAGAAAGAGCAGCGATCGAATGATTGATGAAACGACAAAGGAGTAAGGCATTCTCAAGAAGTCTAGAATCCCCATTGGTATGTTTCTAACGCACCTATGCTAGGGCATAGTATGGTATGGTCACTTGAGCCACTGTTGATGATTATGTTGGGCGGAGCCGGGTACATAACAAGTTCTATTCAAGATAGACTTCATGCCATGCACGCCACCATCATAGTCTTTCCCATGGGGTTACAACTGATGATAAGTAAGGGTTTACCCCGTGGACGTGGCCTCTCTAAGGGTTTTCCGTAATTCCCCTATCACTTGCAAAGGTTAGGAGGAAAATGCTTTTACTATCACCGAATTACCCTCACACCCTGATAATCCCCAAGTGCAAGCAATAATCGTAGCAATTTCTAAAGGTGGAAGTGATAAGTATGGAGTGTTGAACCCACAATGAGCTAAAGGTAAGATCAATATTCTCTCAAGTCCTATCTGCCACCGATACGACTCTACGTACACCGAACGTTTGCTTTCAACTAGAAACGAGAAATGAAACTACGTTGTGGGTATGAAGAGGATAGTTTTGCATGATATCAGAGAACTAAAATATAAATATAGGTGCTATTATCATAATATTACAATATATTACAAATGGCGAGTGTGGAATAATGATAGGTCGGTGTGCGGAATTATCCTAGGCAATTGTTAACAAGATCGAAAATCATCATTGCAATTTTATATGAGGGAGAGGCATAAGCTAACATACTTTCTCTACTTGGATCATATGCACTTATGATTGGAACTCTAGCAAGCATCCGCAACTACTAAAGATCATTAAGGTAAAACCCAACCATAGCATTAAAGCATCAAGTCCCCTTTATCCCATACGCAACAACCTCCTTACTCGGGTTTATGCTTCTGTCACTCAAGCAACCCACTATAAGCGAATAATGAACGTATTACAACACCCTACAGCGGGAATCCTTCACGTGTGCGCGGCACGGAAAGCACCATAGGACAATACCAAAATAAACATACAACTCAAGCCAATCTAGATCATCAATCAACCCAAAGGACAAAAGTACTACTCAAAACATCATAGGATGGCAACACATCATTGGATCATAATATGTAGCATAAAGCACCATGTTCAAGTAGGTGATTACATCGGGGCTGTGGGAGAGTGGACCGCTAAAAGGAGATGAGGATGGTGATGAAGAAAGTGATGTTGATGAAGACGATCACCGTGGCGATGGTTCCACCGACGGCATTCCGGCACCACCGGGAGAGAGGGGGAGAGGTTCTCCCCCTTGTGCTTCCTCCTCCATGGGCTCCCCCTCTGTGGGTAGAGGTTCTCCCTCTGGTCCTTGGCCTCCATGGTGTTTATGGCCCCTCCAGGACGATGAAGATGGCCTCCAGTGATGGTGACCCTCTCCGACAGGGTGCCGGAGAGGGCCAAGATTGTTTTTTCGTGGCTCTGGAGATGTGTGGCGGCTGAACTCCTGATCTGGGTTTCTTTTCGGAGGTTTCTGTATTTATAGGAGTTTTTGGCGTCGGTCCCATGTCTAGAAGGTTCCCGAGGAAGTCACAAGCCAGGGGCGCGCCCCTGTGGATTGTGGCCTCCTCGGCCTTCCTCTCCGATGACTCTTCGCTCCAGTATTTTTTATATTTTACAAAAATATTCTCCGTAAATTTTCAGCTCATTCCGAGAACTTTTATTTCTGCACAAAAACAACACCACGGTAGTTCTGCTGAAAACAACGTCAGTCCGGGTTAGTTCTAATAAAATCATACCAAAATCATATAGAATTATTGTAAACATGGTGAATACTTCATAAACATAGATAGGTTGGAAACGTATCACACCCTAGCTCTTTACAATGACAACGACATACTTCGTGACCAAACACATCACAAGTATCAGGACGCCCGAGGTTGCATCGTTGTAGTCACACATGTGCACTCTTTTGCATGCTCAAGCCAAATCGAGCGTTTCCAGTAGGCATGTATCAAAGGTGCTTTAGGTTCCATGATGTGCAGGGTAAAGAGTGAATGCAGGCTACCAAACACCTGAATCTCCTACCATGCGAGATCTGGTTGGGCCTTATACAGACAACCAAACACATCCTTAGGGTAATGCTCATGAAGTAGAGGCGACGATTCCTTGAAGGTAGAATAAGGTCCTCTCACCTAGACCCCTTCCTAGCGGTGTGTAGCGTTATAAGAGGGCATGTGGAGGTGTCTCTCCGATGGATCTCATGGGTTTTGGTCGGTGTTGGTCTTCGTTGTATCTCAATGGATCCCGTCTACATGTTGCATCTTTTCGATTCACGCTTCTCTTTATCGGCGGCAATTGTTGTGGTGCACTAGTCCTCTGAGATTTTAGCAGGATGATTTTTTGACTATCTACTACAACAAATTTTGCCCGATTCTAGTGAGGGAGGGGCGACAACGACGACAACGCATCCTTGATACATCTCCAACGTATCTATAATTTATGAAGTATTCATGTCATGTTTACAATAATTCTATATGATTTTGGTATGATTTTATTAGAACTAACCCGGACTGACGTTGTTTTCAACAGAACTACCATGGTGTCATTTTTTGTGTGTAGAAATAATAGTTCTCGGAATGGGCTGAAAATTTAGTATGATTTTTTGTGGACCAAAAAAGACCCTCGAAGCATTGGAGCTGGGACAGAAGAGCCACGAGGAGGCGACAAGCCTGCCAGGCGCGGCCAGAGGGGGTGGCCGCGCCTAGCAAGCTTGTGACTCCCTCGTGGCCCCCGTTGACGTGAGATCGATGCCAAAAATTCCTATAAATCCAGAAACCACCGAAAAGAAACCTAGATCGGGAGTTCCTCCGCCGCACACCTCGAGAGCCACTAAAAACCAATCTTGGCCCTCTTCGGCAACCTGCCGGAGGTGGGTCACCATCACCGGAGGCCATCTTCATTGTTCCGGAGGGGCCATCAACACCATGAAGGCCAAGGACCAGAGGGGGAACCTCTCCTCACAGAGGGGGAGGCCATGGAGGAGGAAGCACAAGGGGAAGACCCTCTCCCCCTCTCTCCCGGTGGTACCGGAGTGCCACCGGGGGAACCATCGCCGTGGTGATCGTCTTCATCAACATCACCTTCTTCATCACCATCCTCATCTCCTTTTAACGGTCCACTCTCCCGCACCCCGCTGTAATCTCCTGCTTAAACATGGTGCTTTATGCCACATATTATGATTCAATGATGTGTTTCCATCCTATGATGTTTTGAGTAGATTTCTTTTGTCCTTTGCGTCTTTTGTCCTTTGGGTTGATTGATGATCTAGATTGTTTTGAGTTGTATGTTTATTTTGGTGCTGTCCTATGATGCCTTTCGTGCTGCGCACACGTGAAGGATTCCCGCTGTAGGGTGTTGCAATACGTTCATGATTCGCTTATAGTGGGTTGCTTGAGTGACATAAGCATAAACCCGAGTAAGGGGGTTGTTTCGTATGGGATAAAGAGGACTTGATGCTTTAATGCTATGGTTGGGTTTTACCTTAATGATTTTTAGCAGTTGCGGATGCTTGCTAGAGTTCCAATCATAAGTGCATATGATCCAAGTAGAAAAAATATGTTAGCTTATGCCTCTCCCTCATATAAAATTGCAATGATGATTTCCGATCTTGTTAACAATTTCTTAGGATAATTCCGCACACCGACCCATCATTATTCCACACTCACTATTTATAATATATCGTAATATTATGTTAACAACAACTATTTTAATATTTTGGTTCTCCGTTTTCATGCAAAGTTATCCTCTTTATACCCACAACGTAGTTTTATTTCTCGTTTCTAGATGGAAGCAAATGTTCGGTGTACGTATAGTCGTATCGGTGGCAGATAGGACTTGAGAAAATGTTGATCTTACCTTTGGCTCCTTGTGGGTTCGACACTCCATACTTATCATTTCCACCTTTGAAAATTGCTACAATGATTCCTTGCACTTGAGGATTATCAATCCTCGACTCACTCAAGTGCATGTAATCGTCGCTAGATGGTCTATGAATCTCGATGTAATTTTTCTTCTTCTACTATTTCTTACCTAAAGATGCTGTATAAACTAGAAGTTTTTTTCCTAAATAAAAACATAGTGTGTAGCATAATAAAAAGGATACCCCAAATCTTTCGAGTGTGGCACGGGCCCGTCAGGTGACCCTATACCTGGCCATCCATCGGGTCAGGCCTAACCAAGCC
The DNA here is from genome assembly GCA_022496015.1 of Hordeum marinum. Taxonomy (NCBI): domain Eukaryota; kingdom Viridiplantae; phylum Streptophyta; class Magnoliopsida; order Poales; family Poaceae; genus Hordeum; species Hordeum marinum. The sequence continues at coordinate 50,696,547 of CM039678.1, read as the reverse complement.
CCTATACCTGGCCATCCATCGGGTCAGGCCTAACCAAGCCCGAGCCAAAAAAACAGGCCTGAGCCCGACTAGGCCCGGACGTCGGGCCTGGTTTTTAGGACCAAGCACGACCCCTCACAGATAAAGCCCGTCGGACCTCGATCCGAGCCTCTTTGATGAAATAAAAATATGACAGGCCTGGGTCCTTCTCGACCCGTCTGTCAGACTCAAAATCTAGGCCCAAGCCCGGCTCATGGAAAAGGTCGAACCGGACCGGGCTGAGTTTTTTTGGTCCGGGTCTTATAGGTGACCCTTATGTCAAAAAAAAAAAAGATATAGGTGAAGTGACCCTGCATCTCGACTGGCCGTGGGGAGTGCGGGCACACACTGACACACGAGCACACTTCCACTCGCACGCGGAGAGACAGAGCTGCTCGCGCCGGCGCCGTACCCAAGAAGGTTTCCTTCCTCGGTAAGCTGGCTGAGATATCGATCGGATCCCCGCCGAGCTCCAGATGGCGACGGCGCCGCTCGGCGTGAGGCTCCTCGTCGGCGCCGAGGCGCAGCCCGCGGCGCCGTCCGTCGACGAGGACGCCGCGGCCTTCCTCGCCTTGCCGGTCAGCCTGCTCGGGAAGGAGTGCCTGATGGACAGCGCCGGCAACCTCTACGCCAGGGTCGAGGCCCTGCCCCGCGCGGGCGCGGCCGAGGACGCCCTCCTCCGCGCACCGGCGGGCGCGGTCGTCGTCGGCTCCGCCAAGCGCCTGCTCGCCCTCGCCGGGGCAATGAGAAATGTGGAGCGGCTTGCCGGCGGGACGGCCCCCACGGACCGCGCCGAGCCGAGCACCGCGGCCGACATGGACATCGACTCCGGCGGAGACCATCCGGGCAGGGATCCGGGCGCCAAAAGGAGGCGCGGCGGCGGCGGCGCCGGCGACGACGCGCACGGCGTGTTCCAGAGGCCGGCGAAGCGCCGGATCCTCGCGTGGAGGGTGCGCCAGTACCGGTCCCTGGTGGCCAAGGCCAAGGCGACGGCGAGGAGGGCCAGGATCCGGGCGACGCGGAGGAGGAGGACGACCGCCTGGAGGAGCGTCCAGCAGCAGCTCGCGCGGGCCACCCTGAGCTGCGACGGCCTGCACAGATGGAGCCCCGGCGGCGCCGGCGGCGGAGCTGCTTAGCAATAAGTAAGATCCGACCTCATGCCAAGGAAATGGGATTATCACTCTAGCAATTTCTTTTGTCACTCTGTTAGTGTAGTTCCCCTTGATCCCAAGGACAGGGATGGTCAGCTCAATTAGGTTGGTAATTTGTGATCTCATCCAATTGCGTGTAGAAATTCCATGATTATGCTCTGAAAACTTACTAGTGGGGAATTAAGCAAGAATTTAGACCATTTACTACTGACAATCTGACAGACAGCTGTTTATGTTAGTGACCTAAGGTTATTGTGCACTTCAGCATTTCAGCATTTGTGCCCTAAGTTGATTTACCAGATGGTCTCGGCTGATTTTGCATGTTCATTCGTACCTTCCACTAGGCACTGATCTGTCTCCAGTCTCCACCGCATTTCACTAGGAGCAGCTTTCGCTTCTTCAGCAGACACACATTACGTTTCAGATTTATTTGGCCTCTTTGGTTTCTCTTTTTCTCGTTTGATACAGTGGAGGAAATATCCTTGATCTCAGTAACGGAATCACCAAACCTCACAAAGTTGATCAAGAAGGCAAAATAAACGAGTCGCGAAAGGGGAATAGCATCTCTCTAGCCATTGTAGACAAATTTGGCATTCAGACCACATCTTCTTACACGGATCTTTCCACCCTTGTGAGGTCTGAGCTATCAAATATTCGAATGCCTAGACTTTTCTGGCTAATGCAATAGCTTTGGAGTATCACCCTGTGTACACATTTAGAAGATTTTTGCAGTTAGGCAATTCTACTACACGAGATTCTACAAGATTAATGAACCCCATGAACAGTTCTCAACCTTTTCTACTTGGATGCAATTCAGTCATCTTTGGAGAATAATTCACTCTTTTGAATTGCTACAAGTACTCAACTAGGCCAATCAGGACTAGTCAACTAGCTGATATACACAGTACTGTGAGCTCTGCTATATTTTTGGAGGATTACAGGTTTACAGCAACAGTGTTTCAGGCGATCTAACCGCTGATTCCAGAGTAGAAGTGTTTGTGGTACCTTGAGGGTTGAGGCTGCTAGCGTGTGGTGTAGCTAGTTTCTTTCATGAATTAGTGTGTATACTGGTTAAATAAGTAATGTTCTTTAGCTGTATTACTACTTTACCCTCACATATGCAATGCAAAAGATCTGAGATCGCCTCGAAGAGCGTCCAACAGCAGCCCTTGCGCGTAACCCTTAGCTGCGATGGCCTGCACAAATTGAACCACGGCGTCGGAGCTGCTGAGCAATAACTAAGATCCGCTGGCTGTGACACATCGCAGCTCAGCGGCATTAAGGTGGCTCCGACGGCTCCGTCGGTGAATCATCTTTTATTCGCGGATGATAGCCTGCTGTTTTTTAAGGCGTGTGTTGATGGAGCTGAACAGCTATCAAACCTTGGAGCTGAACAGGTATCAAACCTACTGGAAACCTACTGTATGGCCTCGGGCCAGAGGATAAACAGGGACAAATCTTCTATTTTCTTCAGTAAGGGGTGTCCACAGATAGTTAGGGATGCAGTTAAGGGATGTTTGCATGTTCCTAATGAATCCTTGAGCAATAGATACCTAGGCATGCCTACTGACGTGGGACACTCAAAGATGGGCACATTTAAGTATCTCAGCGACCGAGTCTGGGACAAGGTAAAAGGATGGATGGGTAAATGTTTATCTGCTGGAGGTAAAGATGTATTGATAAAGTCTGTAGCACAGGCCATCCCAGTTTATTCAATGTCCTGTTTTAAGCTCCCTAGAGGGCTGTGTATAAATTCTATCATAAGGAAGTTTTGGTGGGGCTGCAAACAGGGTCAGAGAAAACCAGCTTGGGTGTCCTGGGAGGTGATGACAAGACCCAAATATCTGGGAGGATTGGGCTTCAGAGATTTTGAACTTTTTAACCTTGCACTCTTAGCAAGGCAAGCCTGGAGTATCTTACAAGAGCCAGAATCTCTCAGTGCCAGAATTTTGAAAGCTTCATAATATCCGGACATAGACTTCCTCAGTGCTGAGCTAGGTACAAAGCCCTCGCAGATTTGGAGAGCAATTCTGGAAGGGAAAGACATTCTCAAACAAGGCTTAATCCGCAGAATTGGCAACGGACGTACGACGAATATTTGGGCTGACAATTGGATACCCAAAGAAGCGTCGCTCCGTCCAATTGTATCAAGGGTGGCGAACCCTCCTCAGTTAGTCTCTGAACTTTTGTTACCAGCGTTGGCAGCATGGAACGAACAGCTTGTAAGGGCCATCTTCTTGCCTATTGATGCCGAGTCAATTCTGAAACTGCCGGTCTGTACGAGGAACATTGATGGTTTCTGGGCGTGGCATCCGGATAAGAAGGGAATGTTCTCGGTAAGCTTAGCATATAGATTCCTGATCAAAACCAAAACTGAGAGGGAGGGCTGGCTGCATGAGGAGGCAGGAGTTTCCAGTAATGAGAGAGAAGAGAAAGGCTGGTCGAAGCTATGGGGCATTACAGTTCCATCGACGATCAAAGTTTTTTTTTGGCGTTTGGCTCGGCACTCCCTGCCAACGACCGATGTGCTGCACAGGAGGAACATGGAGACTAGAGATGCATGCCCACTTTGCGGGGTTCTTGATTCTTGGCGTCATGCATTGCTGTCTTGCACCTCGGCGAGGTGCACCTGGGGCACTTGCTGAACCTGAACTAGTTGCGATGATGGCGGATAACGGCGAGACTAGGGCGAAGAATTGGCTGTTTGGTCTGAGGGATAATATGGATCATTCTACCTTTGTATCAATGGCAGTCACGCTCTGGGCTATATGGTATGCGAGGAGGAAGGCAGTCTATGAGGGAATATTTCAATCTCCACAGCAAACTTCGTCATTTGTAAAATCGTATATTCAGGACCTTGGACAATTACCCAAAGCTGGGGAGAGGAAAGCTAGCATGGCGCCATGCCATGCCTTGCCTAATACATGGACAGCTTCACCTGAAGGTGTCATGAAGATGAATGTTGATGCAGCGGTGGCTCGTAATTGACACGGGGGAGCGGTGTCAGCTGTGTGCAGGGATCACATAGGACTTTACCTTGAATCATCGGCACTAGTGGTCCGAGGCATTTCTGACCCAACGATGTTGGAAACGATTGCTTGCAGGGAAGCACTGGCCCTGTGGGAGGATCTTGGTGTTTCAAGTTTCATTGTGGCTTCGGACTGCCTTGGAGTGGTCAGAGATATCAACTTGGAAACAAGAGGACCACATGCAGCGGTGGTGCATGAAATAACAGAGCGAAGAAGCGGCTTTACCTCCTGTTCTTTTATTCATGAGCTTAGAAATCATAATTTTGAAGCTCATAATCTTGCCAAATTCTCTTGTAATCTCGGTTTAGGTAGACATGTCTGGTTGGGTGCTCCTCATGAACCGAACCGTGTACCTATGAACATCCTTGAAGTTTAATAAAGTTGGCGAGATTTTCTCAAAAAAAAAAAACTAAGATCCGCTGGCTCAAACCTTGTGCTAAGGATTGTGATTAGGTAGCTACCATCTTGTACTGTTACTCTTGTTACGGTATATGTGGATTGCACTAGCCCTTTTCATCAGTTCGGACTTTTGGTTGCGTTGGCCAGTGCATGAAGCTTAACATGATACCAGAGCTAAGGTCTTGAGTTCAAGTCCTGGCTTTCACAATTTATTTAAAAGATTGTTGGTAGGCCCCCTTTGTGTCCACGTAGAGGCCTCTTGAGTCATACGTGTGTTTCGTGCGCCGTCGCTCTCTTCCGGTTGCATGTTTTGACTTGTCTTCCCCGTCACACGGATTGCACTAGCCCTTTAAATCAGTTCGGACTTTTGGTTGCGTTGGCTAGTGCATGAAGCTTAACAACTCTATTAGACAGCGCACCTTGATCCCAAGGACAGGAGTGCTCAGCTCAATTAGGTTGATCTTTTGTGATCTTACCCAGATGCACGTAGGAATCACATCTTTATGCTCTGAAATACTTATCAGTGGAGAATTAAGCAAGAAGTTAGACTATTTACTACTGATACTCTGACAGACACCTAATGTTGTTGTACCCTTCAGCATTTATTGATTTACTAGATGACAACATCAGATTTCATGCCTCCACCAGGCACTGCATTTCACTTAGCAGCAGTTTCCGCTTTGGTTCATCTCAGCTTTATTTGGCCTCTTCAGTTATAGGAGTCTTTATTTTTAATTTTTTTATAAAGTGGACAAAATATCCCCTGATTTCATCAATGGAATCGCCAAACCTTCAATTTTGATCGAAAATGCAAAATAAAAGAACCAAACAACAGAGTGGCCTCTAGCCATTGTAGGAAAATTTGGCACATGAAAAGTTCCAGATCATCTTGTTACGAGGATCTTTCCACCCTTGCGTTGTGTGTCTTCTGAGATATCAAATATTCAAATGCCTTGACTTTCTGGCTAATGCAATAGCCCTGGAGCATTACCTGTTTACACATTTAAAAGATTTTTGCAGCTAGACGATTCTACTGCACAAGATTCTACAAGATAAATGAACCACATGAACAATTCTCAAGCTTTGCAACTTGGATGCAATTCAGTCTTTTTTTTGGAGAATAGTTCACTCTTTTAATAAGCTATAAGTAGCCAATTAGGCCAACCAGAACTTCTGAAGTAGGTTATATACACACAGTGCTGTGAGCTCTGCAATATCTTTGGAGCATTACAGGTTTATGGCAACAGTATTTGAGTGGATCTAGTGGCTGATTCCAGAGCAGTCATATACTTATGAGTAGAAGTGTTCATGGTATCGTGAGGCCCCAAACGTGTGGTGTAGCTGTTTATTTCATGAATTAGTGTGTACTGGTTAAATAAGTAGTGTTTTTTAGCTGTATTACTACTTTATCCTCACATATGCAATGCAAAAGATTGGAGATCACCTTGTAAGTTTGCTACATTATTATATCTCTTTTAATAATCCCGTTTTATTTCAAAAAACAGTAGAAACCATTTGATGAAGGTCATGTATAATATATTTGCATCGCATATCGCACACATTGATCGGAAGCCTTAGAAAGTGTTAGAAAGTTCAGATCGTGTTGTATGCTCTATTCTTGAACAAGTCTTCTTTTATGTTATTTTTTGCTGGTTTTTGATGGACTTTCTCGGGGTATCATAGCATGCACATGGGTCTTCTGTAGTATGCTACCGTTACCATCTGAACCGTGTTCCATGTGAAACTACTTAATAAATTGTGCTGAGCGGGGTGCATTTTCCCCACTTATATTTTACATTGCAGACGATGTCTTGATTAGGAGAGCACAAGACCATGGCTTGATTAAGGGTCTACTTACCGATTTGCTGAATGATGGGCTAGTCATCATCCAGTATGCCGACGCCAGAAATGTTAAGTTTATTTCGCGCATTTTTAACATCTTACTGGTTTGAAGATTGATTTACGCAACAGTGAGGTGACTTGTTTTGGTCAAGCTGTAGATAAGCAGGATATCTATGCTCATATCTTTACCTGCAATGTCGGCGATTTTCATGTAAGTATTTAAGGCATCTCTATACATTTTAAGCGCCCGACAAATAAAGATTGGAAGGGAACTGAGGATGGTAAGATAGAGAAGCAAACTGACAGTTGGAAGGGTGATATCACTTCCATTGGTAGCATGTTGGTGCTCATGCAATCTGCTTTAAGTAATGTTCCAAGTTTGTATGCTCTCTTTTCTTGGAGTTCCTATAGAGGGGAACTCCTTTATCTTTTTCGGGCTAGAAGGCTGTGGCAAGAAGAGAAACAGGGTGTGAAAAAGTACCACCTGGTTCGATGGCCTGGCGTTTTTCAACCTAGAGAAACCGGGTGTGTGTGTGTGGTACTTTTACTCAATGTAAACCAAATCCTTGGCTGGTGTTGTTGACGCCAAGGGTTGGTTTTATAAGTGCTGTCAAAGGATTGTTGGTGACGATATGAAAACAAGACATTTACTCAGAATATAACCTTTCATAAGGTTTTCTCCAGGGGCATCGATAGGTTTTGGCCTTTTAGGCGGTTTTTGAGAGAGGATACTCTCACTATGTGGCAAAACCTGAAGCAAATGTGCTGTCAGAGGAACCTGATGGAGTGACGTGGTTTTCGACTAACTCAGGTAAATTCTCTCAAGTTCTATGTACCACCATCTGACTATCTAAGAGGGTTAGTTCTCCCTGTACAATGTTGTGGATCCTTAAGCTTCCCCCAAGTTTTCTGTTGGTTGGTAGCCCGAAACTGTACTCTGATTAGGGACAACCTGAAGTAAGAGCATCTACAACCGGACCTCTCAAACACGCCTCATACCTTTGGGTGGGCTGTTCGGTCAGTGTCCGGTCAAAAAAAGTTGATCCAGACGGACCCCTCAAACGGGCCTCAAACGCCCAGACTGACCGGCACTCTTTATATCCAGTCCAAATATGGGACGGATATGGGCACGCCCGGACGCGTCCGCCTGACAAGCCCGGCCCACCTAGACCCCACCCTGTCCCACTAAAAACCCTCGTCTGGCCAAACCCTAGCTCACTCACTCTTCCCTCTCTGCCCGCTCCTTTCCCCTCGCCGACGAGCATGTCGAGCTTCGGCAGTGCCTCCGGCGACTCCGATCCAGAGTACAAGCTGGCTCTCCACGTCGCCTTGGAGCGGTCCAAGGCGGAGACCGGAGGCAACTGAGGATCTGGAGCGTCTTCGCAGCCGCCCGCTCCCCGTCGGCGCATTTCGGACGCCGGCGCTGGCCCGTCCCGTGCCATTGGCGGCGGCGACCGACGGCCAGCCCAGTCCGCGCCGGCGGGGCGGGCTTCCTCCCGCTATGCCCTCCCTCTGCCCGCCGCTGCTCCCCCTGCGGGGTAGCGATGTGTGCTTGTGCCAGCACCTTCGGCCCGGACGCACACGCCGGAGTCGGAGGCGCGCGCCGCCCGCCGCGAGAGGCATCAACGGAGGGAGAGGGAGGCCGCGGAGACGGCGAAGGAGCGGGCGCGGGCTCTGGCGGCTCTGGATGAGGACCACCTCCTCGCGTGGGTCTGCCATCGGTTGCTCACGACGGTGGAGTCAGACGCGAGGAGGCTCCGCCGCAAGAACGCCAAGGCCCTCCGCATCGCCATTGAGGAGTCCGAGCGGCTAGCGGCAGTTAAGGCGAAGGAGCGGGCCAAGCTGGCCAAGTTCAAGCGCCGGCAGGACCGGGTGGCGGAGCGGCTGAAGGGCCTCGTGATCGTCTCCGACTCCTCCTCCTCCTTCGACGACGGCTCCTCCTCCGACGACCAGCCCCCTGCCGCTGACGGCTACAGCTAAGCGGGTGATCGCAAGGGGAAAGGTCCGTCCCGCAAGTACTAGTTAGACTAGCTCTTAGTTTTAAATTTGTTCGTCGTATGTATGAACTGGTGGAACTTTTGTTGCAGTTTGATCCACGTTGCATGGGTAGTATGGAAATAGGGGTTCGGATATGAGGGAGACGGATGTGGACGAGGGGGTTTGAGGGGTCGGATTTGTCATGTGCGGCTATAGATGCTCTAATGAAGTTGACTTGTGTGAGTTTTGTGATGAGCATGAAGCTCTAGAGCACATGTTCTTCCAATGCCCTCTTGCAAGATATCTTTGGAATTTTGCAAGTGCCTCTCTAGGGATTGACATTGACAGTAAGCCTTCATGCTTAAATGACTTGTGTGGTAATTGGTTTGCAATCCAAACTATTCAAAAAAAGAAACTTAGTAATTAGCTTGCTGCTTTCACTGGGAGGTAAAGGGAAGTGGTGTTGTTCGGTTCTGCTGCTATTTTCAGGAGTCCATGGAAACAAATGAGGTCAGTAGTGACTAAAACATCTTATATTTGTTTACAGGAAGAGTACTAGTTACTGAAGCAGCAGTTCATAATTTTCTCTAGTTTTATATAAAAAAAAATTCATGAAACTTCAATTTTTCTTTTTCTGAAAATGATCCGATCTATTATAATTATTATAAAAATTCATCGGAAGTACAAAGTATCTTACATATAATAAAAGTTACATCGAGAATCCTAGACCACCTAATGATCACCACTGTTGGAGCTGGTTTGACCTTGTCAAATGATAGTCGGGAAGTCTTGGAAAGTCTTTGTGCACGTGCCGCGAAGGACAAAATCGTGTAACTGTTAAAACCTTGCATAGATCTGAAGTACCAGAGACCAAATCTCATCACATGACGAGAAATTCTAACCTCGCTGTGGAGATGTTAAGAATCTATGTCTAAGCTCTGTTGACTACGTCCAAAAAAAACAAACTCCAAGAGTATCGAAGCCCGAAAGACAAACTCAATGAAGAAATGTCGTCATCCCCTTGAACGTCGCACTTGTGAGGACTAAATAAAAAATTAGCCTAAACCACAAACATAAAACTTCAGATCAGTAACTCTGATATTGCTCATTCAAATGAGCTTAAAAATTTCGAGAATAACCACTAAAATACTTGAAACTTTTAGGAAAAAATTAGGATTTTGGGACGGGCAAAACTTGGGCTTTTGAGTATGGTCTGCCCAAGTATTGCATATCTAAGTGATTCAATTAAACATAAAAAAAATTGCCCACACAAATCTCCATGTAAAATCAATAACATAAATTAAATGTGCAATACTTAAGACACATTTAGATATGCATCAATAAAACCGTTAACAAAAACAAATTGTTGGTTGCTGATTAGTAGTACAATATAAGATCATCTCGAACCGATCCCCAATAAGGTCTTAGAGGAGCAAAGAGTTAACGCACCTACCTGATCCCTCGACCCTTTTGGAGGAGGAAAACTGTAATCCTTAAGCTCCACGACACTGCTCCTTAAGAAAAAATTCCTTCCTTTTCTCTCGTCTGTCACTGCCGGAAACCACGTCGCAAGCCGTTGGCAGTCCTAGTGTCCGAGAAAATGGAACCCCCCACCCCCCAACGTCATAGCAACTGCTCCCAACTGCAGTTGCTACGTATCACAGTTTCGAACCATCCCTCGACGCGGACGGTTTCTTTGCTCTCGCGACTGTTATCGGTGATTCTGAGGCGCCGGTCCCTGCCTCCTCCGTCCGCCGTTCCGGCGACATGAGGGGGTGGAGACCCTGGTACTTCGGCTTCGTGTTGTAGTTAGGGTTTGTCAAGTGTTTTCTTGAAGCGCTGTTTCCATGGAGAAGACGGCGACGCGTCGGAATAATTTGCCTTTGCCTTTCCTCCATCTTGGCGTTGCTTCAACCGGTGACGTCGAGGGGCAAGCGGCTCGGTCGTCTCGCCGATCTCTAGATCTGGCGAGGTTTGTGTCTGGTGGTCGGTCATTGGCACTCTTGCGGATGGCGGTTGTGTCGGCTATCGTAGTTGTGTTTGCTGTCTTGCAGTTGTTTACGTGGATGGCGGCAGGCGGCGGTGCTCCTCTTCTTCGACTATATCAGATGAAGTTGACAGCGTCGAGATCCGGTGACCACAGGGAAGATCCCTGGCCGACGTGCCACAAAGTCTCGGTCTCGTCGCTTGCGGCGGTCCGGTTCATCGGCTCGAAAAGCATCTTGGTATGCGATGGTGCTCTCTCTGATCTCGGTATGACGGCTGGTCTTCTCTTTTTCCGGCATTGCCATGGTGACGGCGAAGGACGTTTGTGGACTATGTTTCGGTGGAGAACAAGTTTCTACAAGGATGGAATAGTAATTTTACTTTTATGAATTTTTTTATGCAAAATTGCTTGACAAGCATGTTTGTCTTTTATAATGACCATATGTGTAATCTGTATGAACAAATTGTTTAGTGAAATATACGGTTGCTTAAAAAAAACGTCCTAGCAACTCCGGCGACCCTTGCCAACATCGGAATCTCGTCGGCAGCATTAAGAGCATCTACACATCTACAGTGGAAGGTTGTAAATATGACCTCCCCAGAAATGCCTGCGGACATTCAAATGCGTTCGCAAGGAGTGACCGGACACGTCTCAAATAAACACAACTGCATCCGGACATACCATACCAGATTCTCAAATCCATACAAAAACATACAAACGAAAAAACCTACATACTACGAAACCTAACTAATACTCCTCGTCGAAGATTTCGACGATCTCCGCGCCCTCCCGCGAATACATGGACGGTAGTTGCAGCTCCGTACCCTTCGGCTACTCCGCTTTGTCCCCTCCGGCTACTCCACTCCGGCCTCCTCCGTCGCTATCTCCGTGCCGAGCTGGTCGAAGAGTGTATCGGCCTCCGCATGCCTCTATCGGATGAGCTCCCGGTTGGCCGACACCTCGGTCTCATCTTGGATGGACTCCAAGATGGCATGCTGCTCCGCAATCTTCTTGGCTTGGGCGATGGCGAACTTCACATCCACCTCCGCCATATTCAAGCCCGGAGCATGCTCTGGTAGCTCCTCCTCCTCCTCCGGCTTCGGCAAGTCCGGAGGCATACTCGCAACGATGCGGGCGGCTCGCCTAGCTTGGATCTCCGCCTTGATTTGCATCAGGCGCTCTGGCGTGAACATCACGTATGTGGTGATCCTATGACAGACCATATTGACGCCAGAAAGCATGGAAAAGAGGCGGACGGACTTAGGTGGCGACATAGAGAGGGCGGAAGTGGGCGTGCTAGGGTCGGGGGACGTCGACCAGCTTAAATAGTCAAATTTGGCGTTGGGCGGTGAGTTGGAGCGGCAACACGCGGCGTACATGCCGCGGCGATGGTCGACACGTCTGTCAAACCGTCGGATTTCCGGGCGAGTCCGCATGGGATCCCATCGTCAAGCCGACGTGACGGACGTGTCCGGACGCTCCATATCCATTTCATATTTGAACTGGATACGAGGGATGTCAGCCAGCCGAGCATTTCAGACCGTTTAAAACGTCCGACTAGATCGATTTTATATGACCGAACGACCTACCTCAATGTTTAAGACGTGTACGAGGGTCCAGCGGTTATAGATGCTCTAACTTCGTAAAACCGCACCGTTCATCCCCGCGCACTTTCTTGCGACCATCGAGCCGTACGCTTCACCTCGTGCGTATGTGCATCTGTGTTGTTGTGTGCAGCTGCTGACCGTCCTGTGTCATTAGTCATTACCTGCATTGGTGGATGGATGGTTGACTGATTTGCGTGTGTGCGGGTGCGTTGCTGCTGCGCGCGTGTCTCGCCGTCCCAAGCGCATCTCCCGACCCGCCGTTGTCCTTGTCCTGGCTAGTTGCCGGAAGGAAGAAGAAGCAAGAACATGTAGGATCGGCTAGGCCCGGTCATCGTCGGAGGAGGAAAATTATCCTCCTATAAATATACTCGGAAATATACTCGTCTAAATTGCATGAGATCGGTAAGAGATGCTATAATCGCATACATCCGATGAAGGGAGCTTCTCCTGTGATCAAACCGAATCACCAGAGAAGGGGATCCGGGACCTGCATTTGAAAAGAAGACCCTACGCTGCCCTGACCCGACGATCCTGACCACCAAGAGGAGAAAGAACATAGCTCCAGAAAAGAGGATCGCCGGCGGCCGGCAAGAGTCTGAAGAAGCAAACACCGGCAACTCGAGGAGAGACGAGCAGGCGATTTTGTTGAACCTAGCCAAAACAAGGAAACGGGAACCAAGATCCGGATAGAAGCCCAAACCCGAGCCATGGATCCCAGATCTGGAACCAAGATCTAGCCACCACTGCATCCTTGATCTCTCGATCGACCCCAAGAACAAACGCCGCCGCCCTTTTATTCACTGCCACGAGGAAGAAATCAACGGAAGAAGCAAAAGATAGGGGAATGGTTTCTTAACAAATTCGACCAGGACGCATAACAAGATTGGATACACATCCATCGGAATCGGCAACAACCCACACCACCACCGGCCGGGAGGACACCCGTCACGCGGCCAGCAGGCCGCCGCCTTCCTGCCGCTCAAAGAAATCGATCACGTCGCCGTCCTCCATCTCGAGCTCCGCCGGCGTGCGCCAGCCGACCACGCGGACGGCGTCGAAATGGAAGGTGCCGGTGCCGTACTCGACGCCGGGGACCTTGCTGTAGTACATGTCCATGACGGCCTGGAGCTTGTCGGTCATCCTGATATGGTGTGGCGGACCAGGTTCTGCTTCTGGTCCACCACCTTGAGCGTCACGAACAGGGGCGCCGCCGCCGCCTTGGAGTCCTCCTCCCCCTCCTCCCTGCCCGGCGACGACATGGCTTCGGAGTTCTTCTTTTTCGCTTGCGCCGCCACGCCGCCACGGGGAGGTGATGCGACGAGGGCTAGGGCGTGCGATTATAAATGGTGAGGCGCGTCCTTTCGTGGTTGTTTGCATACCGAATTTTATTTTATTATTTTTTGGCGAAAGAGTTTTTATCAAAGGTTTGGCGATATTAACAACATGTTAATAGGAAACAATTTTCTAATTGTTTTTTTAGCAAAAATAGTTTCGAAAAATATGTGCAATGAATGTTTTTCCGTCTCTTTACAGCAGGGCACGATAAGGGCATGTACAATGTACTTTGTGTTTAATTTAAAGATGACAATAAAAAATGTATATAATGAGTTATTTTTTTAGCTTTATGTAAAATAACTTAGCTATTACTAAAATCACAGTGACACATTTGGCCTAAGAATTCATCTCTTAAATAAAAGAAAACGTTACTCTTTTTTATATATATTCTCTTTCTTTCATCTAAGAGCAATTATCCTACTGTCAGTGAATGACAATGGATACCCATTACCCACATATCCTGCGGGTAAAAACCCTATTAGGACAAATATATGGATAAAAAAAAACTCATGGGTACATAAATGCGAATTTTTTAAAACCCATCGGGTATAGTCGGTATGGGTATGGTTTAGTATAGCCCATACCCGTGTACCCACATACCCGCATATAATCTAGAAAATAGGCATTAAATATTATTTATCCACATATTAAACGTATTATAAGTACATAAATCTCGCAACTAGCCAACGTTCAGAATGTGTTGCTTTTTATGAGTATGTGTTTCTGTTAGGAAAGTGTTGTTGTTTATACATTATTATTATAATTTGTAGTTTATAACTATGTACTTCTCAAATTGACGTGTTTCAAATTTGGGTAATTTTATCTGTGGATACCCATTTATCCTGACGGGTGACGGGTATGAAAAAAATTAAACCCGTCGATGAATATAGATACTCATGATGGATAAGATTTGGGACGACGGGTAAGGATATGAGATGGCTTCACCTCTACCCAAACCTGACGGGTGTCATTTCTTTGTCACACCTAAAATGACATTATTGTATGTTTGCGTACGGTCGTCCATGGTCTTAGTGCGCTCACGTTTCATTACGGCGAGGTATGGCTGACTTGTGTCATGTCTACATCGTCCCACATAATTATCACTAGAAAGTGAGGCAACTTCACGATTAATTTAGAAAACAAATCATGACTAAAATAAGTATTAGCAAGCATCGTTCTTGCATATTACTGCTTTCATCCCACGAGATGCTTTCACAAGCTATAAACAAGCTTGCAAACCGGTCTTATATTATGAATGAAGGGAGTGTTGGGCTAGCAAAAGAGTACGTGTGTAGCGATGGGGAGAAAAAATATCACATGCCCCTAACCCAATAACCATAACTCAAACCCGATAGGTCAATGGTCTTTATTTTAACACATGGCATTTCATCTGTGTTATCACTTATCCTTCTTTCCACCCTTCTCAATGGTGGTATCGATAATCACACAATCAAAATGTGTTTGAATGTGCAATCCTAAGGGTATCTCTATGTGTGTGCATAAGATGAGAATTTTGCTTTACTTCTGTGAGGTTTGACAAGGCGTGCATGCATGATTATAGATGGTTTCTTTCGTCTTCAATCTGGTTTTGCTAAGATGCTCATTTCCAATTTAGATTTGCACTGATATGAAAGAAAGAGGGGATTCACTATTGATTAAGTTTGCATCCTAAATAGTATTTAAAAAATGGTTAACGATAAAAAATTGCATTCGTATTGTACACATTTTTCTAATCCAATTCCATATATAACATGTTAAATTTGAAGATAGCGTCTAAAAGATATGAATAATGTTAAAAATCATTTTGTACGAATAATGGATTGATTAACACAAATATCAAGGGTTCCTGCAAAAGCGAACATCCCACTTAAAACTGGATTGCCATTTGATTATCGGAAACATCTGCAGGTTTTTAGCAAAAGCAAAAATCCAACTTAAAAAACTAGACTATGGGTTGATTCTGAGAAAAGAAAGAGGATTTTATGCAGAACACACGATGGACACGCAGAAATAGTCCTTCCTTTATTAATAGGTATAGATGAATTGTCGCGGTCCACTTATGGTCATTTGGTTGATGAAATCAAGACTCTCATGGAGGAGCGAGAGTTTGTTTTCCAGAAGCTTAGAAGAGAATGGAATACGGGAGATGTTGGGGATATAACCCCGTGGTAATACCCGCCCAGGAGGGACCAGGGCATACCTGACGGCTCATAATCAAGACCTGTAAGGTGGGCCGGAAGACGTAGGCCTGCCTGTACGGCGGCTTACCAGGATGGGCCAAGATGAAGGCCCAGACAGAAGATGGTATGAAGACCCGGGCGGTTAAGCCGCCCGGAGACGGCTTGCCCAAGATGGCAAAGCGGCTTAGAGACAGGATTGACTACGTTGTAAGAGTCGGTGTAGGACTCGTATAAGCCAGGGCTTTGACCTCCTATATAAAGGCGAGACCCCGGGGCGGCTTAGACAGAAATCAATCAATCGAGAACTAGGTCAAGAGAATCCGTTTCCTTGTAATCGATACTCCAATCAATATAACATAAGAAGGATGTAGGCTTTTACCTCTTCTCGAGGGGCCGAACCTGGGTAAACTCGTGTCCTTCATCTCGACCAACCCCTTCGAGTCCACCACCTTAGCGATGACCTCGAACCCAAGTCTTCGGACATCTGTCGTGACAAAACCATGACAGTTGGCACCCACCATGGGACTCGCGCTCGGTGGTGTTGGGTTCTCAAAGGGCTCTCTCCCAGGGATCGAGGGGGTACGCTGTTGGCAGGATGAACAAGAGTCGCCATGGCCGGCTCTACATCGATGACACCGGCTGGGGCCCCGAGGCCGACTCAATTGAGTACGGTTTTCGGGTTCCCTTCGATGGAATCCACGTCTTCATCGGCAAGATCGGCGGATCTAAACCCGGGCTGGACATCTGCACCGACATCGTTGAGCCGGTCCGACGCGCGCAACCCGCCTGACACGTGGAATCCGCCTGTGCTAACCTGGGCAGGAAGGATGGCTTCGTCGGCTTTACTCAGGGCATGGATCTTGAAGATTCTATGTCACAGGGAACTCTCATCTGCTCGGAGGATAGATCTTCAAGCGGAGAGACCGAATCAATTTACCAGCTTCACAATGGCAGACTCGGGGGCTACGTCGAGCCTTATCCCGAGTCAGAATATCATGAGACGGAGGATTATGAGCCGCCGTACCATGCTGCCGTATTAGGCGGGTTCAACACCGGCCCCGAGTAGCACAGCCGCCGGCGCAACTGGATCAGGGGCTGGCAGGCCGCCGGCGCAGGTTCTTTTGGATCTTATGAACGAGCTTACAACCCTGATGGCAACTGAGGTCACAACTGAAAATCAAGCGGCCTGGAACACGGAGATTGCGAGGCTGAAGGACCAGATGACCGAGGTCCAACAGGAGACCAGTACGCTGAAGGCTCAGATGGATGCGGAGACGGAGCGCCTTAGGGCGGATGCTTTCCGTCTTGAGCTGGAGCAGTAGTATGCAACGGCGGTTCAGCGGATGAGGCATCAATCCCGCTTGCCGGATTAGTATGAGGCCAGAAACCTTTTCAACACGCCAGGAACGGGACGGAACATACCTTTAACCTTAACCCGGACAGCAGAACTACCTGGAAGCCGGCCGGCGGTTCAGTAGCTTAACCTGCCCTGACGGAACCAGACCCCACCAGTGTCTTTCCTAACGCCGGCGGGTCACTATTCCAACCCGACGGAGAACATGGTGGCGGCAGCAACCCAGCTTGGTACAATTCCTATCCCAGATGAGGCGCCTTTAGCAGAGGAGGTGCTGAACGCTATTGGATACCTGCAGACAGCAGTGGCCCAGCAGGAGAAGTACACTTACAGCCGGAGTCGCGTGCATTCAACCCCCATCCCCAGCCGCAACTACAGCCGGCTGATACGTCCATTTTGCATCATGTTTTCTTGCTGTTATTTATAATGTTTTTATCTATAATAATGCTTTTTGGAGTAATTCTAATGCCTTTTCTCTTTTAATTTGCAAGGAACACACCAAGAGGGAGAATTCCGGCAGCTGGAAATCCGGACCTGGAAAAGCTACGTTAGGCTACCTATTCTGCACAACTCCAAACAAGCTAAAACTTCACGGAGATTTTTTATGGAATATTTAAGAATTGTTAGAGCAAATAACTACCAAAGGGGCCCCACCAGGTGGGCTCAACCCACCTGGGCGCGCCAGGGAGCCTAGGCACGCCCTGGTGGGTTGTGCCCTCCTCGGCCCACCTCCGGTGCCCATCTTCTGGTATATAAGTCATTTGAACTAGAAAAAATAAGGAGAAGGCTTTCGGGATGAAGCGCCGCCGCCTCGAGGTGGTACTTGGGCAGGAGCACTTTTGCCCTCCGACGGAGCGGTTCTGCCGGGGGAACTTCACTCCCGGAGGAGGAAATCATCATCATCATCATCACCAATAACTCTCCCATCTTGGGGAGGGCAATCTTCATCAACATCTTCAACAACACCAACTCCTCTCAAACCCTAGTTCATCTCTTGAGTTCAATCTTGTTACCAGAACTATGTCCTTTGCCTCAAAAGGATTGGGCTACCTTGCTGCACTTTTGTACTATATGTGTTACTTGCTCATTACAAATTATCTTGCTGTCAAACTACTTCGCTACTTACAGTTTCAACACTTGCAGACATTACCTTACTGAAAACTACTTGTCATTTCCTTCTGCTCCTCGTTGGGTTTGACACTCTTACTTATCGAAAAGAGCTACAATTGATCCCCTATACTTGTGGGTCATCAAGGCTATTTTCTGGCGCCGTTGCCGGGGAGTGAAGTGCCTTTGGTAAGTGGAATTTGGTAAGAAAACATTTATATAGTGTGCTGAAATTTATTGTCACTTGTTACTATGGAAAACAATCCTTTGAGGGGTTTGTTCGGGGTATCTTCACCTCGTCCAGAACATAATTAGCTACCCCTCAACCTACTGCACCTACTGAAAATATTGAATATGAAATTCCTTTGGGTATGATAGAACAACTGCTAGCTAATCCTTATGCAGGAGATGGAACAGAACACCCTGATATGCACTCGATATATGTGGAACAAATTTGTGGATTGTTTAAGCTTGCAGGTTTACCCAGGGATCAAGTTATGAAAAAGGTTTTCCCTTTATCTTTGAAGGGAAAAGCATTGGCATGGTATAGGCTATGCGATGATATTGGATCATGGAATTGGAATCGTTTGAAATTGGAGTTCCACCAGAAATTTTATCCTATGCATCTAGTTCATCGTGATCGGAATTATATATACATATATTTTTTGGCCTCGTGAAGGATAAAGTATCGCTCTAGCTTGGGGGAGGCTTAAGTCAATGTTATATTCATGCTCCAATGATGAGCTCTCAAGAGAAATTATTATCCAGAATTTTTATGCTCGGATTTCTCGTAATGATCAAACCATGCTTGATACTTCTTGTGCTGGGTTTTTTATGATGAAGACTATTGAATTCTTGTGGAATCTTTTGGAAAGAATTAAACACAACTCTGAAGATTGGGAACTCAATGAAGGTAAAGAGTCACGTATTAAACTTAAGTATGATTGTGTTAAATCTTTTATGGATACCGATGCTTTTCAAAAGTTTCGCACTAAATATGGACTTGACTCTGAGATAGTAGCCTCCTTTTGTGAATCATTTGCTACTCATGTTGAACTCCCTAAGGAGAAGTGGTTTGAATATCACCCACCTGTTAAAGAAGAAATTAAAAAACCAGCACTAGTTAAAGAAGAAACTATACTGTATAATGTTAATCCAGTTGTTCCTTCTGCTTATATAGAGAAACCACCTTTCCTTGTTAGGATAAAGGAACATGCTAAAGTTTCAAATGTGGTTAACAAAAGCTATATTAGAACACCTAAACCTGAAGAACAAATTAAAGTAGAACCTAGCATTGCTATGGTTAAATATCTCTTGGAAGAAGATATTGATGGGCATGTTATTTACTTCTGTGAAGAAGCTGCTAGAATTGCTAAACCTGATAGAAAAGATAAACATAGACCTGTTGTGGGCATGCATGTTATTTCAGTTAAAATAGGAGATCACTGTTATCATGGTTTATGTGACATGGGTGCTAGTGTGAGTGCTATTCCTTACACTTTATATGAAGAGATTATGAAAGACGTAGAACCTACTGAGATAGAAAAAATATATGTTACTATTAAACTTGCTAATAGAGACACTATATCACCAATTGGGATTATTAGAGATGTTGAAGTATTGTGTGGGAAAATAAAATACCCTACCGATTTTCTTGTTCTTGGTTCCCCACAAGATGACTTCTGTCCCATTATCTTTGGTAGACCTTTCTTGAACACAGTTAATGCTAAGATGGATTGTAAGAAACAAACTATGGGAGTTAGCTTTGGTGATGAGTCTCATGAGTTTATTTTTTCCAAGTTTAGTAGAAATCACCATGAAAAAGAATTGCTTAGTAAGGATGAATTAATTGGTCTTGCTTCTATTGATGTACCACCTACTGATCCTTTAGAACAATATCTGCTAGACCATGAAAATGATTTACATATGCATGAAAGAAATGAAATAGATAAAGTTTTCTTTGAACAACATCCTTTGCTTAAACACAATTTACCTATTGAAACTCTTGGAGGTCCTCGTCCACCTAAAGGTGATCCTGTGTTTGAACTAAAACAATTGCCAGACACTTTGAAATATGCTTATCTTGACGAAAAGAAGATATATCCTGTTATTATCAGTGCTAACCTTTCAGAACATGAGGAAGAAAGATTATTGGAAGTTCTAAGGAAGCACCAGGCTGATATTGGATGTACTCTTGATGATTTAAAGGGCATTAGTCCCACTCTATGTCAGCACAAAATCAATATGGAACCTGATGCTAAACCAATTGTTGATGACCAACGTCGGTTAAATCCGAAGATGAAAGAGGTGGTAAGAACGGAAATATTAAAACTTCCGGAAGAAGGTATAATCTATCCTATAGCTGATAGTAGATGGGTAAGTCCTGTTCATTGTGTTCCTAAGAAAGGAGGTATTACTATTGTTCCTAATGATAAAAATGAACTTATTCCAGAAAGAAGTGTTACAGGCTATAGAATGGTAATTGATTTTAGAAAATTAAACAAAGCAACTAGAAAAGATCATTACCCTTTGCCTTTTATTGATCAAATGCTTGAAAGATTATCTAAGCACACACACTTTTGCTTCCTTGATGGATATTCTGGCTTTTCACAAATACCTGTATCACAACCTGATCAAGAAACGACCACTTTTACTTGTCCTTTTGGAACCTATGCTTATAGATGTATGCCTTTTGGTTTATGTAATGCACCTGCTACCTTTCAAAGATGCATGATGGCTATATTCTCTGATTTTTGTGAAAATATTGTTGAGGTTTTCATGGATGACTTCTCTGTTTATGGGAAGTCTTTTGATGATTGTTTATGTTGGGGAACGTTGCATGGGAAACAAAAATTTTCCTATGCACACGTAAGATCTATCCATGGTGATGAGCATCTACGAGAGGGAGAGTGAATCTACATACCCTTGTAGATCGCTAAGCAGGAAGCGTTAAGAAACGCGGTTGGTGTAGTTGAACTTCTTCGCGATCCAAATCGCTGAGCGTCCCATGATCCCATCACGATCCGTCCCACGATCTCATCATGATCCGTCTCGCAATCTCATCGCGATCCGTCCCATGATCCAATCATGAATTGTCTCGCGATCTTGATCACGGTCCTTCCGATCTAGCGCCGAACGGATGACACCTTCGCGTTCAGCACACATACAGCTTGATGACGATCTCCGCCTTCTTGATCCAGCAAGAGGGAGCGAACAGGTAGACGAGTTCTCCGGCAGCGCGACAGTGTTGTAGCGATGGTGTTGGAGGTATTCCAACAGGGCTTCGCCTAAGCACTTCTGAAAACCGATCTAGAGGAGAAAACGATCTAGAGGAAGAAGAGGCAGCATGTGGCAATTAGGGTTCGGGCTGCCCTCAAAACCTCTAGTATATATAGGAGGAGAGGAGGAGGAGGAGGAGGCTGGCACACAAAGGGCCATCCCTTTGATCTTGGCGCAAGGAGGAGTGGAGTCCTTCTCCTCCACTCCTAGTTGGATTAGGACTCCTTCCTTATTTAGCCTTTTTGCCTTTTTCCACCTTTTTCTCCTTGCGCTTTTCTTCCCAGTCGCATGGGCCCTTTGTGGGACTTCCACCAGCCCACTAAGGGCTGGTATTCATCCTCCCACAGCCCATGTAGCCTCTTGGGTTGAAATACCCCTCCCGATGGTCCCCCGGTACACTACCGGCACTCCCGGTACACTACCGATGAGCCCGAAACTTTTCCGGCGATCAAAACATGACTTCCTATATATATATATATCAATATTTACCTCCGGACCATTCCGGATCTCCTCGTGACGTCCGGGATCTCATCCGAGACTCCGAACAACCTTCGGTCACCACCATGCATAACTCTATACTACCGACACATCACTGAACCTTAAGTGTGCAGACCCTGCGGGTTCGAGAACTATGTAGACATGACCGAGACAGCTCCAGGGTCAATAATGAATTGCGGGACCTGGAAGCCCATATTGGTTCCTACATATTCTACGAAGATCTTTATCGGTCGAACCTCTGTGTCAAGGATTCAGTTAATCTCGTATGATGTTCCCTTTGTTCTTCGGTATGTTACTTGCCCGTGATTCGATCGTCGGTATCTCCATACCTAGTTCAACCTCGTTACCAGAAAGTCTCTTTACTCATTTCAGTAATACAAGATCTCGTGGCTAACACTTAGTCACATTGATTGCAAGGCTTATTGTGATGTTGTATTACCGAGTGGGCCCGAGATACCTCTCCGTCACACGGAGTAACAAATCCCAGTCTTGATGCATGCCAACCCAACAGACACCCTCGGAGATACCTGTAGAGTACCTTTATTGTCACCCAGTTACTTTGCGACGTTTGATACACACAAGGTACTCCTCCGGTGTCAATAACTTGCATGATCTCATGGTCATAGGAACAGATACTTGACATGCAGAAAATAGTAGCAATAAACTGACACGATCTTATGCTACATTTGTAGTTTGGGTCTTGTCCATCACATCATTCTCCTAATGATGTGATCCCGTTATAAAATGACATCTCATGTCTATGGCTAGGAAACCTTAACCATCTTTGATCAACGAGCTAGTCTACTAGAGGCATACTAGGGACATGGTTTTGTCTATGTATCCACACATGCATCTAAGTCTCCGATCAATACAATTATAGCATGGATAATAAATGATTATCATGAACAAGGAAATATGATAATAACCAATTTATTATTACAGTCACCCAGTTACATTGCGATGTTTGATACACACAAGGGACTCCTCCGGTGTGAGTGAGTTGCATGATCTCATGGCCATAGGAACAAGTACTTGACATGCAGATAACAGTAGCAATAAACTGACTCTTGGAAATATGCCCTAGAGGCAATAATAAATTGGTTATTATCATATTTCCTTGTTCATGATAATAGTTTGTTATCCATGCTATAATTTTATTAATCGGAGACTTAGATGCATGTGTGGATACATAGACAAAACCATGTCCCTAGTATGCCTCTAGTAGACTAGCTCGTTGATCAAAGATGGTTAAGGTTTCCTAGCCATAGACATGAGATGTCATTTGATAACAGGATCACATCATTAGGAGAATGATGTGATGGACAAGACCCAAACTACAGACGTAGCATAAGATCGTGTCAGTTTATTGCTATTATTTTTTGCATGTCAAGTATCTGTTCCTATGACCATGAGATCATGCAACTCACTGACACCGGAGGAGTGCCTTGTGTGTATCAAACGTCGGAACGTAACTGGGTGACAATAAAGGTACTCTACAGGTATCTCCGAGGGTGTCTGTTGGGTTGGCATGGATCAAGACTGGGATTTGTAACTCCGTGTGACGGAGAGGTATCTAGGGGCCCACTCGGTAATACAACATCACAACAAGCCTAGCAAGCAATGTGACTAAGTGTTATTTATGGGATCTTGTATTACAGAATGAGTAAAGAGACTTGCCGGTAACGAGGTTAAACTAGGTATGAAGATACCGACGATCGAATCTCGGGCAAGTAACATACCGAAGAACAAAGGGAACATCATACGGGATTAACTGAATCCTTGACATAGAGGTTCGACCGATAAAGATCTTCGTAGAATATGTAGGAACCAATATGGGCATCCAGATACCACTATTGGTTATTGACCGTAGAGACGTCTCGGTCATGTCTACATAGGTCTCGAACCCGCAGGGTCTGCACACTTAAGGTTTGGTGACGTTTCGGTAGTATAGAGTTATGTATGGTGGTGACCGAAGGTTGTTCAGAGTCCCGTATGAGATCCCGGACATCACGAGGAGCTCCGGAATGGTCCAGAGGTAAAGATTGATATATAGGAAGTCCTATTTTGGTCACCGAAAAAGTTTCGGGCTCATCGGTAGTGTACCGGGAGTGCCGGTAGTGTACCGGGAGACCATCGGGAGGGGTATTTCGACCCAAGAGGCTACATGGTCTGTGGGAGAGTAAATACCAGCCTTTTGTGGGCTGGTGGAAGTCCCACACAAGGCCCATGCGTCTGGGAAGAAAAGCCCAAAGGGAAAAAGGTGGAAAAAAGCCCAAAAAGGGAGGAATCCTAGTCCTACTAGGATTGGAGGAGTCCTCCTCCTCTCCTCCCCACTTTGGCCGACCCAAGGAGGCTTGGCCCTTGCGCCAAGTCCTCTCCTCCCTCCCTCTTATATATACTAGAGGTTTTAGGGTTTTTGCACTGAATTTATGCCACGTGTTGCCCGTTCCTCGAGTACCCAGTTTCTCCTCTAGATCGGTTTTCTACAGTGCTTAGGCGAAGCCCTGCCGGAATTGTTCCACCACCATCGCCGCAGCATCGTCATGCTGCTGGAGAAATCTTCTACCTCTCCGCTCCCTCTTGCTGGCTTAAGAAGGCGGAGATCGTCATTGAGCTGTACGTGTGCTGAACGTGGAGGTGCCGTCCGTTCGGCACTAGATCGGAAGGACCGTGATCAAGATCGTGAGACGGATCGTGATGAGTTCGCGGGACGGATCGTGATGAGTTTGTGGGATGGATCATGATGAGATCACGGGAGGCTTGGCAATTTGGATCGCGAAGACGTTCGACTACACCAACCGTGTTTCTTAACGCTTCCCGCTTAGCGATCTACAAGGGTATGTAGATCCACTCTCCCTCTCGTAGATGCTCATCACCATGGATAGATCTTGCGTGTGCGTAGGATTTTTTTTGTTTCCCATGCAACGTTCCCCAACAGTGGCATCGTGATCTAGGTTTATGTGTAGATGAGATCTCGAGTAGAACACAAAGAGTTTGTGGGCGTTGATGCTTAGATTGCTTCCTCCCTTGGTCGTGTTTTGGTTCAGCGGTATTGTGAGATGAAGCGGCCCGGACCAACATTACTCGTACACTTACGAGAGACCGGTTCCCTCAACCGCAACTTGTTGCATAGATGGCTTGTGGGTGCCAGTTTCTCTCACTTTAGTTGGATCAGATTCGACAAAGGCGGTCCTTAAGAAGGTTGAAAAGCAACTAGTGTATCACAGTTGTGGTTTTTGCGTAAATGAGAATTGTTCTTGCTAGATACCCGTAGCAGACACGTAAAACATGCAACAACAATTATAGGACGTCTAACTTGTTTTTGCAGGGTATGTTGTGATGTGAGATGGCCAATTACATGATGTGATATATGTCATGTATGAGATGATCATGTGTTGTATAGAATATCACGACTTGCATGTCGATGAGTACGGCAACCGGCAGGAGCCATAGGGTTGTCATTAATTATTGTATGACCTGCGTGTCAATCATTAAGCGCTATGTAATGCTTTACTTTAGCGCTAAACGGTGGAAATAGTAGTACAAGCATGATGGGCGCGACAACCCCGATGGCGACATGTTGATGGAGATCATGGTGTCATGCCGGTGACGACGGAGATCATACTGGTGCTTTCAAGATGGAGATCAAAAGCACAAGTTCATGGCCATATCATGTCACTTATGATTTGCATGTGATGTTAATCCTTTTATGCACCTTGTTTTGCTTAGGACGACGGTAGCATTATAAGGTGATCCCTCACTTAAATTGTGTTCTCCCCGAGTGTGCACCATTGTGAAAGTTTGTCGTGTTGAGACACCACGTGATGATCGGGTGTGATAGACTCTACGTTCACATACAATGGGTGCAAGCTAGTGTTGCACATGCAGAACACTCGAGTTAAACTTGACGAGCCTAGCATGTACAGACATGGCCTCGGAACACAAGAGACCGAAAGGTCGAACATGAGTCATATAGTAGATATGATCAACATGATGATGTTCACCATTGAAACCACCTCAAGTCACGTGATGATCGGACTTGAGTTGGTGAATTTGGATCATGTATCACTCGAATGACCAGAGGGATGTCAATTTGAGTGGGAGGTCTTAAGTAATATGATTAATTGAACTAATCATCATGAAGATAGTGTCTTTGCAAAATTATGTTCTAGATTACTAGCTCACGCTTTAGCTCCCTTGTATTTTTATATGTTCCTAGAGAAATAGAGTTGAAAGATGATGGTAGCAATATTGCGGACCGGGTCCGTGATCTGAGGATTGTCCTCATTGCTGCACAGAAGGCTTATGTCCTTAATGCACCGCTCGGTGTGCCAACCCCTCTAGCTTCGTCTATAGATGTTGTGAACATCTGACAGGCACGTTCTAATGACTACTTGATAGTTTAGTGCGTCATACATTACGGCTTAGAATTGAGGCTCCGAAATGTTTTGAACGTCATGGAACATATGTGATGTTCTAAGAGCTGAAATTAGGATCTCAGGCTCGTGCCCGTGTTGCGAGATATGAGATCTCCAACAAGATTCTTTGCCTACAAGATGAAGGAGAATAGCTCAATCGTTGAGCATGTGCTCAGATTGTCTGGGTGCTACAATCGCTTGAATCGAGTGGGAGTAGATCTTCCAGATAAGATAGTGATTGATAAAGTTCTCCAAGTCACTGTCACTAAGCTACTAGAACTTGGTGATGAACTATAAACACCAGGGATAGAAATAATGATCCCTAAGCTGTTCACGATGTTTGACACCGCTAAGGTAGAAATCAAGAAGGAGCATCAAGTGTTGATGGTTAGTAAAACCACTAGTTTTGAGAAGGGCAAGGGCAAGGAGGGAAACTTCATGGATAGAAAGTCAGTTGCTGCTCCAGTGAAGCAACCCAAAGTTGAACTCAAACCCGAGACTAAGTGCTTCGATTATGAGGAGAGCGGTCGCTGAAGTGGAACAACCATAGATAGTTGGTAGATAAGAAGGCTGGCAATGTCGACGGAAGTATATTTGATATACGTGTTATTGATGTGTACCTTGTGAGTAATCCTGGTAGCACCTGGGTATTGGATACCGGTTCGGTTGCTAAATGTTAGTAAGTTGAAATAAAAGCTATGGAATAAACGGAGAACTAGCTAAGGGTGAGGTGACGATGTGTGTTGGAAATGTTTCCAAGGTTGATGTGATCAACATCGCACGCTCTCTCTACCTTAGGGATTAGTGACAAACCTAAATAAATGTTATTTAGTGTTTTACGTTGAGCATGAACGTGATTAGATCGTGTTTATTGCAACACGGTTATTCATTTAAGTTAGAGAATAATAGTTATTCTGTTTACATGAATAATACCTTCAATGGTCATGCACCCAGTGAGAATGGTTTGTTGAATCTTGATCATAGTAATACACATGTTCATAACATTGATGCCAAAAGATACAAAGTTAATAATGATAGTACCACATACTTGTGTCACTCCCGCTAAATGTCATATTAGTATAAAGCGCACGAAGAAACTCCATGCTGATGGATCTTTGGACTCATTCGATTTCGAATCAATTGAAGCATGCGAACCATGCCTCTTGGGCAAGATGACTAAAGGACCCCGTTTCCAGATGGATGGGGCGGGCAAGTGATTTATTGGAAATGGTACATGTTGATGTATGAAATCCAATGAGTCTTGTAGCGTGCGGTGGATATCATTATTTTCTTACCTTCAGTGATGATTTGAGTAGATATAGTGTATATTTACTTGATGAAACACAAGTCTGAATCGTTTAAAAGGTTCAAGCAAATTCAGAGTGAAGTTTAAGATCATCGTGACAAGAAGATAAAAATGTCTGCGATATGATCGTGGAGGTAAATATCTGAGTTACGAGTTTGGCATACAACTTTAGACAATGTGAAAGTTGTTTCACAACTCACGCCACCTGGAACACCATAGTGTGATTGTGTGTTCGAACGTCATAGTCGTGCTCTATTGAAAATGGTGCTTGCTATGATGTCTCTTATCATTTTGCTACTATAATTTTGGGGTTATGCATTAGAGACAACTACATTCACTTTAGATAGGGCACCATCTAAATACGTTGAGATGACACCGTGTGAATTATGGTTTGATAGAAACCTAAGCTGTCATTTCTTAATGTTTGGGGCTGCAACACTTATGTGAAAAAGGTTTTCACCTAATGAGCTCAAACCCAAAGCGGACAAATGCATCTTCATAGAATACCCTAAAGAAAGTTGGGTAAACCTTCTATCTCAGATCCAAGCATAAAGTGTTTGTTGCTAAAACTGGGTCCTTTCTCGAGAAAGTGTTTCTCTCGAAAGAATTGAAGGGGAGGAAGATAGAACTTGATGTGGTTGTTGAACCTTTGTTCAACCAGAGAGTAGCGCGGCGCAGGAATTTGTTTATGTGAAGCCTACGTTAGTTGAAGAGGAAGTTAATGATGATGATCATGAAGCTTCGGATCAAGTTACTATCAAACCTAGTAGGTCGACAAGGATGTGTACTGCTCCTAAGCGGTACGCCAACCCTGTCTTGGAGGTCATGTTGTTGGACAACGATGATCCTACGAGCTGTGGAGAAGCGATGATGGGCTTGGATTCCGACAAATGGTTAGAGGCCATGAAATCCG
Organism: Hordeum marinum; assembly: GCA_022496015.1. Lineage (NCBI taxonomy): Eukaryota > Viridiplantae > Streptophyta > Magnoliopsida > Poales > Poaceae > Hordeum > Hordeum marinum. The sequence continues at coordinate 50,668,147 of CM039678.1, read as the reverse complement.
AGAAAGGATCCATGTATGAAAACCAAGTATAGACTTTGGTAGACTTGCTCGTTGGACGGCAGGTCGTTGAGTACAAATGGATGTTTAAAATGAAGACAAATGCTCATGGTAAATGTCACCATTTGTAAAGCTCGACTTGTTGCAAAAAAGTTTACGACAAGTTGAAGGAGTTGACTGCGATGAGACTTTCTCACTCGTAGCGATGCTAAAATCTGTCGGAATTATGTTAGCAGTTGCTGCATTTTTCAATTATGGAATCTGGCAGATGGATATCAAAACATAGTTTCCTTAATGGGTTACTTGAGGAAAGGTTGTATGTGATACAACCAGAAGGTTTTGTCAGTCCTAAGGATGCTAAAAGGTGTGCAAGCTTCAGTGATTCTTCTATGAACTGAAGCAAGCATCTCGGAGTTGGAATATACACTTTGATGAGGTGATCAAAGTTTTTGAGTCTATACAAAGTTTACTAGAAACTTGTATTTACAATAAAGTGAGTGGGAGCACTATATAATTTCGGATAAGTATATGTGGACGACATATTATTGATCGAAAATGATGTAGAATTTCTGGAAAGCATAAACGGTTGTTTGAAAAGAGTTTTTCAAAGGAAGACCTGGATAAAGCTACCTAATTGTTGAGCATCAAGATCTATAGAGATATATCAAGATGCTTGATGAGACTTTCAATGAGTACATACCTTGACAAGATTTTGAAAGACTTCAAAATGGATCAGCCAGAGAAAGAGTTCTTGCCTGATTTGTAAGATGTGAAGTAGAGTGAGACTCAAAGCTCGACAACGGCAGAAGAAAGAGAAAGGACGAATGTCGTCCCCTATGCTTTAGCCATAGGCTCTAGATTATGCCATGCTATGTACCACACCTGGTGTGTGCCTTGCCATGAGTCTATCAAGGGGTACAAAAGTGATCCAGGAGTGGATCACTAGACAACGGTCAGGATTATCCTTAGTAACTAAAAGACTAATGATATGTTTCTCGATTATGGAGGTGATAAAGAGTTCGTCGTAAAGAGTTACGTCGATGCAAGCTTTAACACTAATCCGGATGACTTGTAGTAGGAATCTGGATACGTATAGTGGAGCAGCCATTTGGAATAGTACAAGTGGATGTGTGGTAGCGGTGTTTATAGTTTGACAAAGAGGTTTGCAAAGTACACTCGGATCTGAATGTCGCAGACCCGTTGACTATAAGACCTCTCACACATGCAAAGCATGATCGAGCCCTAGAACTCATTGGGTGTTAGATTCATAACAATGCGAATCACATGGTGATGTGAACTAGATTATTGACTCTAGTGCAACTGGGAGACTGTTGGAAATATGCCCTAGAGGCAATAATAAATTGGTTATTATCATATTTCCTTGTTCATGATAATCGTTTATTATCCATGCTATAATTATATTGATCGAAGACTTAGATGCATGTATGGATACATAGACAAAACCATGTCCCTAGTATGCCTCTAGTAGACTAGCTCGTTGAACAAAGATGGTTAAGGTTTCCTAGGCATAGACATGAGATGTCATTTGATAACGGGATCACATCATTAGGAGAATGATGTGATGGACAATACCCAAACTACAAACGTAGCATCAGATTGTGTCAGTTTATTGCTACTGTTATCTGCATGTCAAGTATCTGTTCCTATGACCATGAGATCATGCAACTCACTGACACCGGAGGAGTGCCTTGTGTGTATCAAACGTCGCAACGTAACTGGGTGACTATAAAGGTACTCTACAGGTATCTCCGAGGGTGTCTGTTGGGTTGGCATGGATCAAGACTGGGATTTGTTACTCCATGTGACGGAGAGGTATCTTTGGGCCCACTCGGTAATACAACATCACAACAAGCCTTGCAAGCAATGTGACTAAGTGTTAGTCACGGGATCTTGTATTATGGAATGAGTAAAGAGACTTGCCGGTAACGAGGTTGAACTAGGTATGGAGATACTAACGATCGAATCTCGGGCAGGTAACATACCGAAGAACAAAGGGAACATCATACGGGATTAACTGAATCCTTGACATAGAGGTTCGACCGATAAAGATCTTCGTAGAATATGTAGGAACCAACATGGGCATCCAGGTCCCGCTATTGGTTATTGACCGTAGAGATGTCTCGGTCATGTCTACATAGTTCTCGAACCCGTAGGGTCTGCACACTTAAGGTTTGGTGACGTTTCGGTAGTATAGAGTTATGTATGGTGGTGACTGAAGGTTTTCCGGAGTCCCGGATGAGATCCTGGACGTCAGATGGAGATCCGAAATGGTCTGGAGGTAAAGATTGATATATAGGAAGTCCTATTTTGGTCGCCGCAAAAGTTTCGGGCTCATCGATAGTGTACCGGGAGTGCCGGTAGTGTACCAGGAGACCATCGGGATGGGTATTTCGACCCAAGAGGCTACGTGGGAGAGTAAATACCAGCCTTTTGTGGGTTGGTGGAAGTCCCACACAAGGCCCATGCGACTAGGAAGAAAATCCCAAAGGGAAAAAGGTGGAAAAAGGCCAAAAAGGGAGGAATCCTAGTCCTACTAGGATTGGAGGAGGAGTCCTCCTCTCCTCCCCACTTCGGCCGACCCAAGGAGGCTTGGCCCTAGAGCTAAGTCCTCTCCTCCCTCCCTCTTATATATACTGGAATTTTTAAGGTTTTTGCACAGAATTTTTGCCACGTGCTGCCCGTTCCTCGAGTGCATAGTTTCTCCTCTAGATCGGTTTTTCTGTAGTGCTTAGGCGAAGCCCTATCGGAATTGTACCACCACCATCGCCGCGGCTCCATAACGCTGCCAGAGAACTCTTCTACCTCTCCACTCCCTTTTGCTGGATCAAGAAGGCGGAGATTGTCATCGAGCTGTACGTGTGCTGAACGCGAAGGTGTCGTTCGTTCGGCGCTAGATCGGAAGGACCATGATCAAGATTGCGAGACGGATCGTGATGAGTTCGCGGGACGGATCGTGATGAGTTCACAGGACGGATCGTGATTGGATCACGGGACGGATCGTGATGAGATCGCGGGACGCTCGGTGATTTGGATCGCGAAGAAGTTCGACTACACCAACCGCGTTTCTTAACGCTTCCTGCTTAGCGATCTACAAGGGTATGTAGATCCACTCTCCCTCTCGTAGATGCTCATCACCATGGATAGATCTTGCATGTGCGTAGGAATTTTTTTTGTTCACCATGTAACATTCCCCAACACAGACACGATCATATGCTACGTTTGTAGATTAGGTCTTGTCCATCACATCATTCTGCTAATGATGTGATCCCATTATCAAATGACATCTCATACCCATGGCTAGGAAACCTTGACCATCTTTGATTAACGATCTAGTCTATTAGAGGCATACTAGGGACACGGTGTTGTCTATGTACATGTATCTAAGTTTCCGATCAATACAATTATAGCATGGATAATAAACGATTATCATGAGCAAGGAAATATGATAATAACCAATTTATTATTGCCTCTAGGTCATATTTCCAACAGTCTCCCACTGGCACTAGAGTCAATAATCTAGTTCACATCACCACGTGATTCACAGTGTTATGAATCTAACACCCAATGAGTTCTGGGGCTCGATCATGCTTTTCATGTGAGAGAGGTCTTTTAGTCAATGGGTCTACGACATTCAGATCCGTGTGTACTTTGCAAATCTCTATGTGAAACTATAAATACTGCTACCACACTCCACTTGGGGCTATTCCAAAGGGCGGCTCCACTATACGTATCCGGATTGCTACTAAGAGTCATCCGGATTGGTGTTAAAGCTTGCATCGACGTAACTCTTTACGACGAACTATTTATCACCTCCATAATAAAGAAACATTTCCTTAGTCTTTTAGTCACTAAGGATCATCTTAACCACTGTCTAGTGATCCACTCCTGCATCACTCTTGTACCCCTTGACGGACTCATGGCAAGGCACACACATGTGCGGTACATAGGATGGCATACTATACAGAGCCTATGGCTAAGGCATAGGGGACGACGTTCGTCCTTTCTCTTTCTTCTGCCGTGGTCGAGCTTTGAGTCTCACTCAACTTAACACCTTACAAAGTAGGCGAGAACACTTCTCTCTGACTGATCCATTTGGAACTCTTTCAAAATCTTGTGAAGGTATGTACTCATTGAAAGTCTCATCAAGCATCTTGATCTATCTCTATAGATCTTGATGCTCAACAATTAGGTAGCTTTATCCAGGTCTTCCTTTGAAAAACTCCTTTCAAACAACCCTTTATGATTTCTAGAAATTCTACATCACTTCCGATCAACAATATGTCAACCACATATGATTATCAAAAACTGTATAGTGCTCCCACTCACTTTATTGTAAATACAAGTTTCTCATAAACTTTGTATAGACTCAAAACCTTTGATCACCTCATTAAAGTGTATATTCCAACTACGAGATGCTTGCTTCAGTCCATAGAAGGATCACTGAAGCTTGCTTGCCTTTTAGAATCCTTAGGACTGATAAAACCTTCTGGTTGTATCACATACAACCTTTCCTCAAGAAAACCGTGAAGGAAACGATGTTTTGACATCCATCTGCCAGATTTCCTAATTGAAAAATGTAGCAACTGCTAACATAATTCCAACAGACTTTAGCATCGCTACGAGTGATAAAGTCTCATCGCAGTCAACTCCTTGAACTTGTCATAAACTACATTGCAACAAGTCGAGCTTTATAAATGGTGACATTTACCATCAGCGTCTGTCTTCGTCTTAACGGTCCATTTGTACTTGACGACGTGCCGTCCAACGAGCAAGTCTACCAAAGTCTACACTTGGTTTTCATACATGGTTCCTTTCTCTGATTTCATGGCCTCTAACCATTTGTCGGAATCCGGGCCCATCATCGCTTCTCCATATCGCATAGGTTCATCGTTGTCCAACAACATGACCTCCAAGACAGGGTTGTCGTACCACTCAGGAGAAGTACGTATCGATGTCGACGTATGAGGTTCGATAGTAACTTGATCCGAAGCTTCATGATCATCATCATTTACTTCCTCTTCAACTGACATAGGTTCCACAGAAACATCTTTCTGCGCCGCGCTACTCTCTGATTGAAACAAAGGTTCAACAACCTCATCAAGTTCTATCTTCCTCCCACTCAATTCTTTTGAGAGAAACTTTTTCTCGAGAAAGGACCCGGTTTCAGCAACAAACACTTTATGCTTGGATCTGAGATAGAAGGTTTACCCAACTGTTCTTAGGGTATTCTATGAAGATGCATTTGTCCGTTTTGGGTTCGAGTTCATTAGGTGAAAGCAATTTTTCACACAAGCGTCACAACACCAAACATTAAGAAATGACAGCTTAGGTTTCTATCAAACCATAATTCACACGGTGTCATCTCAACGGATTTAGATGGTGCCCCATTTAAAGTGAATGTACTGGTCTCTAATGCATAACCCCAAAACTATAGTAGCAAAACGATAAGAGACATCATAGCACGCACCATATCCAATAGAGCACGACTATGACGTTCGGACACACCATCACACTATGGTGTTCCAGGTGGCATGAGTTGTGAAACAACTTTCACTTTTTCTAAAGTTGTATGCCAAAATCGGAACTCAGATATTCACCTCCACGATCATATCGCAGACATTTTTATCTTCTTGTCATGATGATCTTAAACCTCACTCTAAATTTGCTTGAACTTTTCAAATGATTCAGACTTGTGTTTCATTAAGTATATATACACCATATCTACTCAAATCATCAGTGAAGGTAAGAAAATAACGATATCCACCGCACACTATGAAACTCATTCGATTGCATACATCAACATGTATTATTTCCAATAAATCACTTGGCCACTCCATCAAACCGGAAAATGGGGTCATTAGTCATCTTGCCCAAGAGGCATGGTTCACATGTCTCAACCCATTCGAAATCGAATGAGTCCAAAGATCCATCAACATGGAGTTTCTTCATGCGATTTATACCAATATGACATTTAGTGGTAGTGCCACAAGTATGTGGTACTATCATTAGTAACTATGTATCGTTTTGCATCATTGTTATGAACATGTGTATTACTACGATCAAGATTCAACAAACCATTCTCACTGGGTGCATGACCATTGAAGGTATTATTCATGTAAACACAGTAACCATTATTCTCTAACTTAAATGAATAACCATGTTGCGATAAACATGATCTAATCACGTTCATGCTCAACGCAAAACACCAAATAACATTTATTTAGGTTCATCGCTAATCCCGAAGGTAGAGAGAGCGCGCGATGTTGATCACATCAACCTTTGGAAACATTTCCAACACACATCGTCACCTCACCCTTAGCTAGTTCTCCGTTTATTTCGTAGCTTTTATTTCGAGTTACTAACATTTAGTAACCAAACCGGTATCCAATACCCAGGTGCTACTAGGAGTACTAGCAAGGTACACATCAATAACACGTATATCAAATATACTTGTGTCGACATTGACATCCTTCTTATCTACCAAGTATCTAGGGTTGTTCCACTTCAGCGACCACTGTCCTCATAATAGAAGCACTTAGTCTCGTGTTTGGGTTCATCTTTGGGTTGCTTCACTAGAGCAACAACTGACTTGCCATCCATGAAGTTTCCCTCCTTGCCCTTGCCCTTCTCGAAACTAGTGGTTTTACTAACCATCAACACTTGATGCTCTTTCTTGATTTCTACCTTCGCAGTGTCAAACATCGCGAACAGCTCAGGGATCATTATTTCCATCCCTGGCAATTTATAGTTAATCACCAGGTTCTAGTAGCTTAGTGACAGTGACTTGGAGAACTATATCAACCACTATCTCATCTCGAAGATTAACTCCCACTAGATTCAAGTGATTGTAGCGCCCAGACAATCTGAGCACATGCTCAACGATTGAGCTATTCTCCTTTATCTTGCAGGCAAAGAATCTTTTTGGAGATCTCATATCTCACAATATGGGCATGAGGCTGAGATCCCAATTTCAGCTCTTAGAACATCCCATATGTTCTATGACGTTCAAAACGTTTTAGAGCCTCAATTCTAAGCCGTAATGCATGACACACTAAACTATCAAGTAGTCATCAGAACGTGCCTATCAGATGTTCACAACATCTACAGACGACACTAGAGGGGTTGGCGCATCGAGCGGTGCATTAAGGACATAAGCCTTCTGTTAAGCAATGAGGACAATCCTCATATCGCGGACCCAGTCCGCAATATTGCTACCATCATCTTTCAACTCTATTTCTCTAGGAACATATAAAAATTCTATGGAGCTACAGAGTGAGCTAGTAATCTACACCATAATTTGCAAAGACACTACTCACTAAGTTCATGATAATGAGTTCAATTAATCATATTACTTAAGAATTCCCACTCAAATTGACATCCCTCCGATCATTCGAGTGATACATGATCCAAATTCACCAACTCAAGTCCGATCATCATGTGAGTTGAGGTGGTTTCAATGGTGAACATCATCATGTTGATCATATCTACTATATGACTCATGTTCGACCTTTCGGTCTCTTGTGTTTCGAGGCCATGTCTGTACATGCTAGGCTCGTCAAGTTTAACCCAAGTGTTCTGCATGTGCAACACTGTCTTGCACCCGTTGTATGTGAACATAGAGTCTATCACACCCGATCATCATGTGGTGTCTCGACACGACGAACTTTCGCAGCGGTGCACACTCGGGGAGAACACAATTTATCTTGAAATTAAGTGAGGGATCACCTTACAATGCTACCGTCGTCCTAAGCAAAACAAGGTGCATAAAAGGATTAACATCACATGCAAATCATAAGTGACATGATATGGCCATGAACTTGTGCTTTTGATCTCCATCTTGAAAGCACCGGCATGATCTCCATCGTCACCGGCATGACACCATGATCTCCATCATCTTGATATCCATCAACGTGTTGCCATCATGGTTGTCGCGCTCACCATGCTTCTACTACTATTTCTACTGTTTAGCGATAAAGTAAAGCATTACGTAGCGCTTAATGATTGGCATGCAGGTCATACAATAATTAAAGACAACCCTATGGCTCCTGCCGGTTATCGTACTCATCGACATGCAAGTCATGATATTCTATACAACACATGATCATCTCATACATCACATATATCTCATCATATAATTGGCCATATCACATCACAACATACCCTGCAAAAAACAAGTTAGACGTCCTCTAATTGTTGTTGCATGTTTTACGTGACTGCTACGAGTATCTAGAAAGAACAATTCTCACCTACGCAAAAACCACAACGGTGATACATAAGTTGCTTTTCAACCTTCTCAAGGACCGCCTTTGTCGAATCCGATCCAACTAAAGTAGGAGAAACAGATACCCGCCAGCCATCTTTGTGCAACGAAGTTACACGTCAGTCGATGGAACCGGTGTCTCGTAAGCGTACGAGTAAGGTTGGTCCGGGCCGCTTCATCCGACAATACCGCTGTACCAAAAAACGACCAAGGGAGGAAGCAATCTAAGCATCAAAGCCCACAAACTCTTTGTGTTCTACTCGAGATCTCATCTACACATAGACCTAGCTCATGATGCCACTGTTGGGGAATGTTGCATGGGAAACAAAAAAAATTCTACGCACACGCAAGATCTATCCATGATGATGACCATCTACGAGAGGGAGAGTGAATCTACATACCCTTGTAGATCGCTAAGCGGGAAGCGTTAGGAAACGCGGTTGTTGTAGTCGAACGTCTTCGTGATCCAAATCGCCGAGCGTCCCGCGAACCCATCATGATCCCTCCGGCGATTTCATCACGATCCTTCTCGCGATCTCATCGCGATACGTCCCATGATCCAATCATGAAACGTCTTGTGATCTTGATCACGGTCCTTCCGATCTAGCGCCGAACGGACGACACCTCCGCGTTCAGCACATGTACAACTCGATGACGATCTCCGCCTTGTTGATCCAGTAAGAGGGAGCAGAGAGGTAGACGAGTTCTCCGGCAGCACGACGGCGTTGTGGCGATGGTGGTGGAGGAATTCCAGCAGGTCTTCGCCTAAGCACCGTTGAAAACCGATCTAGAGTAGGAAACGATCTAGAGGAAGAAGAGGGCGGCACATGGCAATTAGGGTTCGGGCTGCCCTCAAAACCTCTAGTATATTTAGGAGGAGAGGAGGAGGAGGCTGGCGCACAAAGGGCCAGCCCTTTGATCTTGGCGCAAGGAGGAGAGAAGTCCTTCTCCTCCACTCCTAGTTGGATTAGGACTCCTTCCTTATTTAGCCTTTTTGCCTTTTTCCACCTTTTTCTCCTTGGGCTTTTCATCCCAACCACATGGGCCCTTTGTGGGACTTCCACCGGCCCACTAAGGGCTGGTATTCATCCTCCCACAGCCCATGTAGCCTCTTGGGTCGAAATATCCCTCCCGATGGTCCCTCGGTACACTACCGGCACTCCCGGTACACCACCGATGAGCCCGAAACTTTTCCGGCAACCGAAACAGGACTTCCTATATATCAATGTTTACCTCCGGACCATTCCGAAGCTCCTCATCTGAGATCTCATCCAGGACTCCGAACAACCTTCGTTCACCGCAATGCATAACTCTACACTATCGAAACGTCACAGAACCTTAAGTTTGCAGACCCTGTGGGTTCGAGAACTATGTAGACATGAACGAGACACCTCTATGGTCAATAACCAATAGCGGGACCTGGATGCCCATATTGGTTCCTACATATTCTACGAAGATCTTTATCGGTCGAACCTCTATGTCAAGGATTCAGTTAATTCCGTATGATGTTACCTTTGTTCTTTGGTATGTTACCTGCCCAAGATTCGATCATCGGTATCTCCATACCTAAATCAACCTCGTTACCGGCAAGTCTCTTTACTCGTTTCCGTAATACAACATCCCGTGGCTAACACTTAGTCACATTGCTTGCAAGGCTTATTGTGATGTTGTATTACCGAGTGGGCCCTGAGATACCTCTCCATCACATGGAGTAACAAATCCCAGTCTTGATCCATGCCAACCCAACAGACACCCTCGGAGATGCCTGTAGAGTACCTTTACAGTCACCAAGTTATGTTGCGATGTTTGATACACGCAAGGCACTCCTCCGGTGTCAGTGAGTTGCATGATCTCATGGTCATAGGAACAAATACTTGACATGCAGAAAATAGTAGCAATAAATTGACACGATCATATGCTATGTTTGTAGTTTAGGTCTTGTCCATCAAATCATTCTCATAATGATGTGATCCCATTATCAAATGACATCTCGTGTCCATGGCTAGGAAACCTTGACCATCTTTGATCAACGAGCTAGTCTATTGGAGGGATATTAGGGACGCGGTGTTGTCTATGTATCCACACATGTATCTAAGTTTCCGATCAATACAATTATAGCATGAATAATAAACGATTATCATGAGAAAGGAAATATGATAATAACCAATTTATTATTGCCTCTAGGGCATATTTCCAACAGTTTAAGCAATCTTGAGCGAGTTTTGCAGAGATGTGAAGAAAGAAATCTCGTCTTGAATTGGGAGAAGTGCTAGTTTATGGTTAATGAAGGCATTGTCTTGGGTCATAAAATTTCTGAAAGAGGTATTGAAGTGGACCAAGCTAAGTTTGATGCAATTGAGAAAATGCAATGTCCTAAAGATATAAAAGGTATTCATAGTTTCTTAGGTCATGCTGGTTTCTATAGGAGATTTATCAAAGACTTTTCTAAATTTTCTAGGCCTCTTACTAATCTCTTGCAAAAGGATATCCCTTTTGTTTTTGATGATGATTGTCTTGAAGCCTTTGAAATACTCAAGAAAGCCTTAATTACTGCACCTATTGTTCAACCACTGATTGGAACTTGCTTTTTGAAATTATGTGTGATGCTAGTGATTATGCTATTGGTGCTGTTCTAGGACAAAGAGTTGATAAGAAATTGAATGTTATTCATTATGCTATTAAAACTCTAGACAGTGCTCAAAGAAATTATGCTACTACTGAAAAAGAATTCTTAGCAGTTGTGTTTGCTTGTGATAAATTTAGACCTTATATTGTTGATTCCAAAGTAACTGTTCACACAGACCATGCTGCTATTAAATATCTTATGGAAAAGAAACACGCTAAACCTGGACTTATTTGTTGGGTTCTCTTGTTACAAGAATTTGATTTACATATCATTAATAGAAAAGGAGGTGAGAACCCCGTAGCTGATAACTTGTCTAGGCTTGAAAATGTGCTTGATGACCCACTGCCTATTGATGATAGTTCTCCTGATGAGCAATTAGCTACAATAAGTGTTGCTAATAGTACTCCTTGGTATGCTGACTATGATAATTACATTGTTGCTAAATATTTACTACCTAGCTTTACTTAACAACAAAAGAAAAAACTTCTTCTATGATTTAAGACATTACTTTTGGGATGACCCACATCTTTATAAAGAAGGAGTGGATGGTATTATTCGATGTTGTGTACCTGAGCATGAACAGGGACAAATCCTATGGAAATGTCACTCCGAGGCTTATGGAGGGCATTATGCTGGAGATCGAACTGCTGATGAGGTATTGAAATCTGGATTTTATTGGCATACTCTCTTCAAGGATGCCCGTAAGTATGTCTCATCTTGCGATAAATGTCAAAGAATAGGTAATATTGGTAAGCGTCAAGAAATGCCTATGAATTAATCACTTGTTGTTGAACCATTTGATGTTTGGGGATTTGATTACATGGGATCTTTTCCTTCCTCTAATGGGTATACACATACACTAGTAGAAAACATACCTTTCGTCTGCCTCATTAGTCGTGGTTGGCTTTTGAACCGACACTAATGTGATCATTGGTGCCGGTTCGTGACGGGGATCATTAGTGCCGGTTCGTTACACACCTTTAGTCCCAGTTCATGCCACGAACCGACACTAATGGTCTGGTGGCAGGCTGGCATCAACCTGGGATCCCACGGCAGCCTATAGTCGCGGTTGGAGCCACCAACCGGGACTAAAGGGTTGGTCATGGATGTGGTGGGATTTTAGTCCCACCACGCCAAGCGAGGGGCGCTTGCATCGGTTTATAAGCGCACCCCTCTCTGCCTTGTTGAGTTCCTCTCAAATTGAAAATAGATGCCCTTATATGGGAAAATTGACCTCAAATCAAACTGAATTTCAGTCTGATTTCAGGTCCAATTTTCCCTATATAAGCACATCTATGTTCATTTTTGCTATTATTTATGTTATTTCAATTTTTTAAACATATTTCAACTCAAGACTTTTTATGCATTCAATATGCACCATTCAAAGCCACATCATCACTTTTCAAACCTTTTCTGACTTCATTTGCTATTTTTCATGCATTTCATGATTTATTTTGAGCTAAGATGACCCTGAATTGAAAAGCACTACAAATGAACTCTGAAATGGTTAAAACTTGGCATGGTATCATCATTTCATCCACATAGAATGTATTAATTTGGTCTTTTCGGTGTTGTGTAATGAAGATGAGCCGGCAATCGATGTACGAGGACCGATGCTCTTCCCAGTTCATTAATGGCATGCATACTTTCCTGGTTGCGGCTGAGGCAAACAAGCGTCTGGATGGTTTTATGTGTTGTCCATGTGTTGGCTGTAAGAATGATCGAAATTACTCTAACTCAAGAACCATTCACGTCCACCTGTTTGAGTCTGGTTTCATGTTCGGCTATAACTGTTGGACCAAGCAAGGAGAAAGAGGGGTCCTAATGGAAGAGAATGAAGAAGAAGAGGATGACGACAGCTATCCTGGCCATGGGTTCCATGAATACGATGGTATAATATGTTCATAATTGTGCTAGGCCAGAAGGAAGCATCTGTTGGAAATATGCCCTAGAGGCAATAATAAAATGGTTATTATTGTATTTCCTCATTCATGATAATTGTCTATTGTTCATGCTATAATTGTGTTAACCGGAAACCATAATACATGTGTGAATACATAGACCACAACATGTCCCTAGTGAGCCTCTAGTTGACCAGCTCGTTGATCAATAGATAGTCACGGTTTTATGACCATGGACATTGGATGTCATTGATAATGGGATCACATCATTAGGAGAATGATGTGATGGACAAGACCCAATCCTAAGCATAGCACTAGATCGTGTAGTTCGTTTGCTAAAGCTTTTCAATGTCAAGTATCGTTTCCTTAGACCATGAGATTGTGCAACTCCCGGATACCGTAGGTATGCTTTGGGTGTGCCAAACGTCACAACGTAACTATGTGGCTATAAAGGTGCACTACAGGTATCTCCGAAAGTGTCTGTTGGGTTGGCACGAATCGAGACTAGGATTTGTCACTCCGTGTGACGGAGAGGTATCTCTGGGCCCACTCGGTAAGACATCATCATAATGAGCTCAATGTGACCAAGGAGTTAGTCACGAGATGATGTATTATGGAGCGAGTAAAGAGACTTGCTGGTAACGAGATTGAACAAGGTATAGAGATACCAACGATCGAATCTCGGGCAAGTATCATACCGATAGACAAAGGGAATTGTATACGGGATTGATTGAATCCCCGACATCGTGGTTCATCCGATGAGATCATCGTGGAGCATGTGGGAGCCAACATGGGTATCCAGATCCCGCTGTTGGTTATTGGCCGGAGAAGTGTCTCGGTCATGTCCACGTGTCTCCCGAACCCGTAGGGTCTACACACTTAAGGTTCGATGACGCTAGGGTTATAGGGAAATGATATACGTGATTACCGAAAGTTGTTCGGAGTCCCGGATGAGATCCCGGACGTCACGAGGAGCTCCGGAATGGTCCGGAGGTAAAGATTGATATATAGGAAGTCCAATTTTGGTCACCGGAAAGTTTTCGGGCTCATCGGTAGTGTACCGGGAGTGTCGGGAGGGTGCCAGAGGACCCCCGGGAGGGGTGTGACGACCAAAGGACTTCGTGGGCCCTTAGAGGAGGTGTGCCAGCCCTTTGTGGGCTGTCCTATACCTTCTAGAAAGGCCCATGCAGCTGGAGATCTGGAGATAAAGGGCAAAGGGTTTTAAAAGAGGAGATCCACCTCCCTTGTGGGAGGTGGACTCTATCCCCACTTCGGCCAAAGCCCTCCTCTTTGGAGGAGGGGCCAAGGCAGCCCTCCCTCTCCCTCCTCCTATATATACTTGAGGTTTTGGACTTTTGAGAATAGTTCTGAACTCTCTCTCTCACGGCAAATCCCAACCTCTCCTCTTCCTCCTCCTCAGCGCTTAGGCGAAGCCCTGCCGGAATACCTTGCTACTCCACCACCACCACGCCGTCGTGCTGCTGTTGGAGCCCTTACCCAACCTCTCCTTCCTCCTTGCTGGATCAAGGCGTAGGAGACGTCACCGGGCTGCACGTGTGTTGAACGCAGAGACGCCGTTGTTCGGCGCTTAGATCGGAATCCACCGCGATTTGAATCGCTGTGAGTATGACTCCATAAACCGCGTTCTTGTAACGCTTCCGCTTAGCGATCTTCAAAGGTATGAAGATGCAATCTCTCCCACTCGTTGCTGGTTTCTCCATAGATAGATCTTGGTGACACATAGGAAAATTTTGATTTACTACTACGTCTCCCAACAGCATCTCCAAGGGCCATAATAGTAGTGTACTTATGTGTTTTTTGCGTTCAGTATGCACCATTCGAAGGGAGGCCATCAATTTTCAATCCTTTCTCACTTCATTTTCTATTTTTCATGCATTTATTGATTTTTTGAGCTAAATGACCCTGAAATTGATAAGCACTACAAATGAACTCTGAAAAGGTAGAAAGTTGGTATGGTATCATCATTTCACCCACATATCATGTGCTAAAAAGTTGAGAGGGTTACGACAAAAACTGGATGCACTTCGTGTACAAAATGGACAATCTCTTTCGAAGTATCAGGGTTTCAGACGAAAACTCGCCTATTACAAAGGCATTTCATTTTTTGAACTTATTTCAACTCCAGACTTTTCGTGCGTTCAGTATGCACCATTCAAAGGGAGGCCATTAATTTTTAACCCTTTCTTACTTCATTTGCTATTTTTCATGCATTTACTGATTTTTTTAGCTAAATGACCCTGAAATTGATAAGCACTACAAATGAACTCTGAAAAGGTAGAAAGTTGGCATGGTATCATCATTTAACCCACATAGCATGTGCAAAAAAGTTGAGAGGGTTACGGCAAAACTGGATGCACTTCGTGTACAAAATGGACAACCTCTTTCGAAGTATCAAGGTTTCAAACGAAAACTCACCTGTTACAAAGGCATTTCATTTTTGAACTTATTTCAACTCCAGACTTTTTGTGCGTTCAGTATGCACTATTCGAAAGGAGGCCATCAATTTTCAACCCTTTCTGACTTCATTTGCTATTTTCATGCATTTACTGATTTTTTGAGCTAAATGACCCTGAAATTGATAAGCACTACAAATGAACTCTGAAAAGGTAGAAAGTTGGCATGGTATCATCATTTCACCCACATAGCATGTGCTAAAAAGTTGAGAGGGTTACGACAAAAACTAGATGCACTTCGTGTACAAAATGGACAATCTCTTTCGAAGTATGTGGGTTTCAGACAAAAACTCACATGTTACAGAGGCATTTCATTTTTTAAATAACCTAAGAATTACCAAATTGGATGTAATGATAAAACACGATAATATTAAATAGTATAGAAAAGAATCACTGGAAAATCTATTTTTAAAATAAAGTTATTCACAAACTAGTGATTCACACAAATTTCAAATAATTCAAATTTAAATTATTCGAATTTAAAAACTACTGCCACTAACAGAAATTTTATATTTTTTGACCTAACGCAAAAAGATTCACTCATTAACTCTCAATAAAGCACAAAAAACTCAGAAACAAAAGAAAATAAATAAAGCAAATAATGAAAAATAAATTTAAAAAATCTCGCCTAGCGGGCCGCCACGGCGTGCATACGACTAGAAACCCAACCTGGGCCAGGATGCAGGCCTGCAAGGCCCAGTAGGCCCATAGGGAATCGCAGCAGAGGTAGGCCCAGATGGCTTGCATTAGAGAGGAGCTCAATGCAGTGCCCGTGATGGGGCTTATAAACTGGTCGAGGCACCCCTCGACTAGCGAGGTGGGACTAAACTTCCACCACAATGCACCGTGCCAGGAACACACCTTTAATCGCGGTTGGTGGCTCCAACCGTGACTAAAGACCCCCTTTAGTCGCGGTTGGAGCCACCAACCGCGACTAAAGGGTTTCGCTTCCCGTCGCCCGTGCCCGCTGAAATTCACCTTTAGTCGCGGTTGGTGGCTCTAACCGCGACTAAAGGGGGGTCTTTACTCGCGGTTGGAGCCACCAACCGCGACTAAAGGCCTCCTTATATATACAATACTTCAAAAAAAATTCACAGTTACTTTGCATTCTTCTCCTCTTCGCGACATCGCCGCGCTGTCGCCATCTCGCCTCCCCGACCCCGCCCGTGCCCTTGCTGTCTCGCCTCCTCGTGCCGATCTCCGATGCCGCCAACGCCCGTTCCTCGCCGAGCCCGGCCTGACGCCGCCCGGACGCCGTCCGGACGCCGCCCGTGCCCGCTCCTCCGGCCCCGAGCTCCTCACCGTCAACGCCCCCAACTCGCCTCGCCTCGCCGTTGCCCCGTCGCCCCGCTGTGAGCTTCCCCCTCCCCCCTCTCCCTCGCCCCCTGTGCCGCCATGGCGGCCGCCGACCCCTCCCCGGCCCGAACCCCCCCAATTTTGATGAACACGCACACACACACAACTGTGATAATTAGATGATTAATTAGATGTATAGATGATTAGATGCAAGAATTTTGATGTATAGAAAAAAGTTAAGGAATTTTTTTATTTGAGGAATTTTGACATAGATGCATGAATTTTGACATTTTCTTCACTAGATGATTAGTTAGATGTGTACAAAAAAGTGAAGGAATTTTGACATTTGAGGAATTTTTACATTTTGATACAATATATGTATAGAAAAAAGTTGATGAATTTTGACATTTGATCCAATGTATATCAATTAGTATTTGCAAAATTTGCATATTTTAATATTGCATATTTTAATGTTTTCCATTTTATGTTTTCCATATTTTAATTTTTTTGGGTTATATGTATGATACTATTCGAGATGTATTAGTGATACTATTCGACGATGTATGAACGCAAGAGATGATTTAGTTTTGCTTATTGAATGCATGCTAATTTGAATACTAATTTGTTTTATGATTTAGTTTTGCTTATTGAATGCACGTCTGTTTCAACTATGAACATAGGAATGTCTTGTGCTACAATGTAGGATCGATATATCGACTTCTTGTGATTTGCCAGTCATTCCGGCAAAACATAGGGCATTTTTTCTATGTCATTGCTCGATATATGGAACAGGTTGACTTTACGTTTGTTTCGGCTCCTTGTATGTGTCCACCATATATATATATATGAGAGAGGAAGAATCCCAATGTTGTCTTGGGTGTCGCTTCTCATTCGTCCCCGTGTGCTAGACATTTTCGTGTAATGCACTCAGGGACGAATGGAGTAGCCACCATCACCGACGGTCGCAATATAAGAAGGAGTGCCCACCATATACGTGATATGAGAGTTTAGGAAGGAAAGATTCGACAGACCTAAAGTCAACCTGTTGCATATTGAGTATAGTATGATCTGTGTGTTGATCAGTTTTCTCGTAGTTTCCTTTGATCGATTTTAAATGTTTCAACTATGAACATAGGAAATGTCTGACGACAAAAGGGAATTCGCTATGTGCGAATACTGCGAAGGCGAGCGCGGCCTCCGTGACAAGCCTTACCTATTGATGGTAGGCGCTTCAACATCATGCTGGATGAGACCTTTGAAGTGGATACAGTAAGTCACAATGACAAGTCTTTTTTCATAATTAAGCATGACTTCTGCTTCTTTTGCTTCAACTTATAATTTTATTTTTTTACTATTCTACTAGTGTATGCCCTGCCATGCAAGAATTTATGTCTTGGATAAGATTGGTTTCTATACTAAATAAAGTTTGGAGGTAAAGAGAGTTCACTTGAGGACAGAGCATGGTTATACTTTTGCCGTAAAATTATACAATGCAGACACCTACTCCTATTTTGAATGCAAAAGTTGGAGAGCACTATGCAAGGCTTATGCATTTGAGCCTAATATGCTTATCACCTTTGATATTCGTCCGGAAGATGAAATTGAAGGTAATATCGACATTTGGGTCGATGTGCAGATGCCTCCAGTTCTACCATTATGTGAGTTTCTCAACCATATTTATTAAGTAATTTATATATTTTATTTAAAAATAGTTGACAACTTATTTCATTGACAGCTTATTTTCATTCTTCAAAAAATGTATGGAAGATGGTAGACAGAACCTACTACTACAATGATGAAGCAGAATTAACTTATAAGGATAAATATCATCTTATTGCATTTCTTAATGATCTTGAGAATTACAATAGCTATTATCAAACTCCTCCACATTACGGTCAATACGTGCCACTAGTGCACGTGGTGAACAACGGTAACATCCATGGAGATTGCATGGTAAGATTTTCTACTATTACGACATTCATGCATCTTTTGCATAAATTATTCTAAAACTAAACTACATTGCTAACTACAAAGTTATTACTATGTTTTTCAACAGAAAATCCCAAAGGATTGTGTGCCTTCTCTGATGTTTCTGAGAGGTCGCGTTGATGTTATGAGCTTATGGCCAGCATGGCCAGGTCAGCCTAGGCATCACTCCTGTCCATACCAGATTTCTAAAACCAATGAAGACATGACAATCAAAGATTGGAAAAAATGTATGGTCAATCGTACAGAGCTACTTGGAAGCAACATTGTGTGTAGGCCAAGAATTGGAGACAGGATGATCTCCATTCTCCATAATGGAGAGTCAGGGCCTATCTTGTTTTTATGATATTGTACCTAAGAGAGGGTAGAGTAGGTCCTAGGTACAATGTGTTATTATGTGCTACAATGTGTTAGAGTTGATGATGATGAGGAGGAGGAGTTGTGATTATGACTAGTGACCAACTTGTTATATGATGTCTCATTGACGAAAATGATGATTAAATAGTGTTGGTGGTAATGACTATGATGATTATTAGCTATAGTGTTGTTGGTGATGATATGATGCAAGAGTTTTTATATTAATATGTTGATGATGTTGATCATGATTATCATGATGATTTGTTATATCATTGGGGGAAGGAAAGCAGATTAGATTCACGTGGATTGATCAAAAGTGAGCAAAATTTGAATTAGTAGGATCGTCGTCCTACTAATTCAACTTTTGATCACTTTTTATTCATTTGGATGAATAAAATCCATGTTTCTTCCTCACAATGATATAATAATTCATCATGAACATAATGATATAACAACCTCTTAATTGGTACTGTATCAAAAAAATTATAATGACATATAAATACACTAAAAATTAAAAATAATGAAAAACAGATTACTAGTAGCACGGGTTTGCAAGAACGGGCAGTAGCGTAATATATGTTTGAAATGAAAATTAATTAAATGGAAAACACAAAATTAAAAGGAAAATTAAACCATAATTAATTCATAAACTCCTAAAGAATTAAAAGGAAAAATAAAACAAAACAAAAAAACTAAATAATTTTAGTCTCGGTTGGTGTTACCAACCGGGACTAAAGGTCCCCCAGCCAACGGCGCCGTCAGATGCCACGTGGAGGGCCTTTGGTGCAAGGCCGTGTTGAACCGGCACTAAAGGGGGGGGGTAGGCTTTAGTCACCACCCTTTAGTGGCGATTCGAGAACTCGCAGTAAAGTTCCTTACGACCCATGACTATAGGCCTGTTCTGCACTAGTGATATTTTGGTTGCTAATGATTATGTTACTAAATGGGTAGAAGCTATTCCAACCAGTAGTGCTAATCACAACACCTCTATTTAAATGCTTAAGGAAGTAATTTTCCCAAGGTTTGTAGTCCCTAGATATTTAATGACTCATGGTGGTTCACTTTATTCATGGTTCTTTCCGTAAAATGCTTACCAAGTATGATGTTAACCATAGAATTGCATCACCCTATTATCCTCAATCTAGTGGTCAAGTTGAACTTAGCAATAGAGAAATAAAATTAATTTTGCAAAAGACTATCAATAGGTCCAGGAAGAATTGGTCTAAGAAATTAGATGATGCACTTTGGGCTTATAGAACAGCATATAAAATCCTATGGGTATGTCTCCTTATAAAATGGTTTATGGAAAAGCTTGTCATTTGCCTCTTGAGTTAGAACCTAAAGCAGTTTGGGCAGTTAAAGAGCTCAATTATGATTTCAAACTTGCTGGTGAGAAGAGGTTTTTTGATATTAGCTCATTACATGAATGGAGAACCCAAGCTTATGAAAATGCAAAATTATTCAAAGAAAAAGTCAAAAGATGGCATGACAAAAGAATTCAAAAGCGTGAGTTTAAAGTCGGAGAATATGTTCTTTTGTACAACTCTCGTTTAGATTTTTTGCAGGGAAGCTCCTCTCGAAATGGGAAGGCCCGTATGTCATCGAGGAGGTTTACCGGTCTGGTGCCATCAAAATAAATAATTCCGAAGGTACTAACCCGAAGGTTGTCAATGTACAACGAATAAAGCATTATATCTCAGGAATGCCTATTAATGTTGAAACTAATATTATCCAAACTTTGACACCGGAAGAACACATAAAAGAGTCCTTCCGAAACACGCCAGAATCGTGAAAATAAGGAGGTACGTGATATGGTAAGTATACGGACTCCGAAAAATCCGCAAAAATATTATCTGTCAGTTTTGGAATTTTGGAAATAAAGAAACTCCCATGGTCCCGTGGTGGGCACAAGACACGAGGGCGCGCCATGCTTGCCTGGCACGCCCAGGTGGGTTGTGCCCACCTGGGACACCTTCCGTACCCCGTTTTTCTTCCATGAACTTGTCCTCCAAGATAAAAAAAATCTATATATACTTCCCGAACCTGTTAACCACCGTATCGCGAAGAAATCCTATGTTCTCTTTTTCCCTTGTTGTTTTCTATCAGATCCCATCTACCATGGCTGCTTCAAGCTCCTCCAAGGACAAGTTCTTCAAGAACGTCATCAACCCATATCTTCGGGAGGTGGTGCAACACCCTCAGGTCATTGAAGTGCATGAGGGGGTGCTGCACCTTCGTGATGTGCCCTGTCCCAAGGGGAGGGGAACCGTGGAGTCTAGGCTTGAAGCTGTGGAGCAAGATGTCTTCCGGTGCAAGGGGATGGTGGAGCATGGACTCCATGCCAATCACCTCATGATCAAAGACCTCTCCCGTGATCTCAAGGTGGATGGCAAGCCCATGAAGGACATTGTCTTCACCTTCAACGAGCAAATCAACTTCCTCCAAAGCGAGATCTATGACCTCCAGAACCAAGTCTTTAAATATGAGGCAAGGTTTAAAGGCATGAGTTTGGATGCTAGTTGCAGGACCCTTGAGACTCACTCTTCCTCTCATGATGATGGACCATTGCCATGGAAATCCGAGGACAAGACTTCTACTTCACCACCATCATCTTCTTCATCACCAAAGGAGAACTGAGTATTAGGTATGGGCACTCCCCTTGGCTGTTGGGGAACTTCGCATGGGAAACAAAAAAAAATTCCTACGCACACGCAAACCTATCCATGGTGATGAGCATCTACGAGAGGGAGAGTGGATCTACGTACCCTTGTAGATCGCTAAGCGGAAGCGTTAAGAAACGCGGTTGGTGTAGTCGAACGTCTTCGTGATCCAAATCGCTCAGCGTCCCGCGATCTCATCACGATCCGTCCCGCGATCCAATCACGATCCGTCTCACGAACTCATCACGTTCCGTCCCGCGAACTCATCACGAATCGTCTCGTGGCCTTGATCACGATCCTTCCGATCTAGTACCGAACGGACGACACCTCCGCGTTCAGCACACGTGCAGCTTGATGATGATCTCCACCGTCTTGATCCAGCAAGAGGAGGCGGATAGCAGGAAGAGTTCTCCGGCAGCGTGCTGGCGCTCCGGCGATGGTGGTGGAGCTATTCCGACAGGGCTTCACCTAAGCACTGCAGAAAACCGATCTAGAGGAGAAGCTATGCACTAGAGGAACGGGTGGCACGTGGCTGAAAATCTTGTGTCAAAACCCTCAAATCCTCTAGTATATATAGGAGGAGAGGAGGAGGAGGCTTGGATGCCAAAAAGGCAGCCCTTGGGTCGGCCAAGCCAAGGAGGGAGGAGTCCTCTTCCTTCTCCTCCAAGTAGGATTAGGACTCCTTCCTTATATAGCCCCTTTTTGCCTTTTTCCACCTTTTTTCCTTTTGGTATTTTCTTCCCAGACTCATGGGCTTTGTGTAGGACTTCCACCAGCCCACTAAGGGCTGTTATTCACCCTCCTACAGCCCATGTAGGCTCTTGAGTCTAAATACCCCTCCCGGAGGTCTCCCGGTACACTACCGGCACTCCTCGTACACTACCGATGAGCCCGAAACTTTTCCGGCGACCAAACTGGGACTTCCTATATATGAATCTTTACCTCCGGACCATTCCGGAGCTCCTCGTGATGTCTGGGGTCTCATCCAAGACCCCGAACAATCTTCGGTCACCACCATACATAACTCTACACTACCGAAACGTCACCAAACCTTAAGTGTGCAGACCCTGCGGGTTCGAGATCTATGTAGACATGACCGAGACACCTCTATGGCCAATAAACAATGGCGGGACCTGGACGTCCACATTGGTTCCTACATATTCTATGAAGATCTTCATCGGTCGAACCTCTGTGTCAAGGATTCAGTCAATCCCGTATAACGTTCCCTTTGTTCTTCGGTATGTTACTTGCCCGAGATTTGATCGTCGATATCTCCATACCTAGTTCAACCTTGTTACCGGCAAGTCTCTTTACTCGTTCCGTAATGCACGATCCCGTGGCTACCATATTTGTCACATTGCTTGCAAGACTTGTTGTGATGTTGCATTACCGTGTGGGCCCTGAGATACCTCTCCGTCACACGGAGTAACAAATCCCAGTCTTGATCCATGCCAACTCAACAGACACCTTCGGAGATACCTGTAGTGCACCTTTATAGTCACCCAGTTACGTTGTGACGTTTGATACACACAAAGCATCCCTCCGGTGTCAGTGAGTTGCATGATCTCATGGTCATAGGAACATATACTTGACATGCGGAAAACAGCAGCAATAAACTAACACGATCATATGCTACGTTTGTAATTTGGGTCTTGTCCATCACATCTTCTCCTAATGATGTGATCCCGTTATCAAATGACATCTCATGTCCATGGCTAGGAAACCTTAACCATATTTTGATCAACAAGCTAGTCTATTAGAGGCATACTAGGGACATGGTTTTGTCTATGTATCCACACATGCATTTAAGTCTCCGATCAATACAATTATAGCATGGATAATAAAAGATTATCATGAATAATTAAATATGATACTAACTAATTTATTATTGCCTCTAGGGCATATTTCCAACATTGGCTTCCACCACGCTTGGGGGAGGTGCCCCGGTATCGTATCATCCCACTATCTTTTTGCTTTTACTTATATTAGTTCAATCTTTTGCCTAGATGAAATAAAGTTCAGTTCGATCCTTTCTTATTTGAGGGTTTGCTTAGTGATCTATCATTGTAATCGTGTGCAAGTTATATAATAAAGTTTAGTTTGAGTTTTTGCTTTCTTTACTTTCATGTTGCAAATAAAGAAAAAGAAATACGAAAGGAATGGAAGAAAGAAAATAAATCAATAAGATCATATACTAATCCTATGGTAGGTGATGGCACCACATAAGGAAAAGTATAAGTAAGAAATTTTATTGGAGATTGACAAACATAGCATTAGTCAATGATGCAAGTCATGAAAGAATTAATAAGGGAAGAGAAGATTCACGTATAAATATACTATCCTAGAAATCTTTGTGATTGGGAGCCCTCGTCAAAATATTATATGCCAAAATTGTTGATGTTGGACAAGGAAGACAACTTAATGGTTTATGTTTGTTTATATTCACATAGAAGTCATATTATCATAGATCCTTTAACATGTGATGCTTGCCCCCTACCTTCGCTAGCCAAAATTTCTGCACTAAGTAGAGATACTACGTGTGCATCCAAAAATCCTTAAACCCAAATCCTATTTTCAAGAGTCCACCATACCTACCCATGGATTGAGCAAGATCCTTCAAGTAAGTTGTCATAGGTGCAATAAGGCAATAAAAATTACTTCTAAAAGTGTAAGATCATTTAGTGTAAGAGAAAATTGAGTGTTGTATGAACTTGGATGACAAAGAATAAAAGTGACAGACTACATAATAAATGTTGTCATCTTAAGGGGCAATACAACGTGACATTCTCTTGCACTAAGGAATTGAGCATACAAACAAATAAGCACACGACAACCTCTGCTTCCCTCTACGAAGGGCCTATCTTTTACTTTTATGCAAGAGTCAATGTTTTTATCTATTCCTCTTATTTTTCTCCTTTGGCAAGCATCATGTGGTGAGGAACGATCTAGGCACATATGTCCAATTGAATATAGATAGCATGAATTATTATTGTTGACATCACCATTGAGGTGAGGATGTTGGGAGGCGACACTATAAGCCCCTATCTTTCTATGTGTCCGGTTGAAAGGTTTTGCTCATGGGTACAAGGCGAGTGTTAGCAATCATAGAAGACTATATGATGGTTGAGTATGTGGACTTGCCTAAAGGCTCCGATACGTGACCCTTCCTGAAAAGATGATGAATTGTAGTTGCAAAGTCGACTGAGAATGTAGTTTGTTGGTTTCTAATAGAGTTTTTGCTTTATACTTCGATTGTGTCATGAACTGTTACTTATTCATGAGAAGTATATGATAAAAGTTCTATGATAAAATTCCTATGTTTCATTTTGTTTCTGTTATAATAATCAACATGATGCTTCTATGTCCATAATTTATTTTTATCGACACCTCTCTCTCAAAGCATGTGGACATGTTTTTTGATTTTGGTTTTCGCTTGAGGACAAGCGAGGTCTAAGCTTGGGGGAGTTGATACGTCTATTTTGCATCATGTTTTCTTGCTGTTATTTATAATGTTTTATCCATAATAATGCTTTTTGGAGTAATTCTAATTCCTTTTCTCTCTTAATTTGCAAGGAACACACCAAGAGGGAGAATTCCGGCAGTTGGAAATCTGGACCTGGAAAAGCTACGTCAGGCTACCTATTCTGCACAACTCCAAACAAGATAAAACTTCATAGAGATTTTTTATGGAATATTTAAGAATTATTAAAGCAAATAACTACCAGAGGGGGCCCACCAGGTGGGCACAACCCACCTGGGCACGCTAGGGAGCCCAGGCGTGCCCGAGTGGGTTGTGCCCTCCTCGGCCCACCTCCAGTGCCCATCTTTTGGTATATAAGTCATTTTGACCTAGAAAAAATAAGGAGAAGGCTTTCGGGACGAAGCGCCGCCGCCTCGAGGCGGAACTTGGGCAGGAGCACTTTTGCCCTCCGGCGGAGCGATTCCGTCGCGGGAACTTCCTTCCGAGAGGGGGAAATCATCGTCATCATCATCACCAACAACTCTCCCATCTTGGGGAGGGCAATATTCATCAACATCTTCAACAACACCAACTCCTCTCAAACCCTAGTTCATCTCTTGAGTTCAATCTGGTTACCGGAACTATAGATTGGTGCTTGTGGGTGACTAGTAGTGTTGATTACGTCTTGTAGTTGATCACTATATGGTTTATTTGGTGGAAGATTATATGTTCATATCCATTATGCTATTTAATACCCCTATGATCTTGAGCATGATTATTATTTGTGAGTAGTTACTTTTGTTCTTGAGGTCACGGGAGAAATCATGTTGCAAGTAATCATGTGAATTTGATATGTGTTTGATATTTTGATAGTATGTATGTTTTGATTCCCTTAGTGGTGTCATGTGAACGTCGACTACATGACACTTCACCATATTTGCGCCTAAGGGAATGCATTGTGGAGTAGCAATTAGATGATGGGTTGCGAGAGTGACAGAACCTTAAATCCCAGTTTATGCGCTATTCCATAAGGGACCGATTGGTTCCAAAAGTTTAATGCTATGGTTAGAATTTATTCTTAATACTTTTATCGTAGTTGTGGATGCTTGCGGGAGGGTTAATCATAAGTAGGAGGTTTGTTCAAGTAAGAGCAGCACCTAAGCACCGGTCCACCCACATATCAAATTATCAAAGTACCGAACACGAATTAAACCAACATGATGAAAGTGACTAGATGAAATTCCCGTGTACCCTCAAGAACGCTTTGCTTATCATAAGAGACCGATTTGGCCTGTCCTTTGCCTCAAAAGGATTGGGCTACCTTGCTGCCCTTTTGTTACTATATTCGTTACTTGCTCGTTACAAATTATCTTGCTATAAAACTACTTCGCTACTTACAATTTCAGCACTTGTAGACATTACCTTACTGAAAACTACTTGTCATTTCCTTCGGCTCCTCGTTGGGTTCGACACTCTTACTTATCGAAAAGAGCTACAGTTGATCCCCTATACTTGTGGGTCATCACCGGCGTTATGAGTCGCGGGCGGTTTCTAGCAGTGATCAACACCAGAACCACCACGAGTTGACCGGGTGGCTCTGGATGCTCAGGCACTGGTGGATCGGGCGAGAGCACAGCAAGAGGCGGCGGCTCTGGCGGTGGCTCATCAAGAACCCGCAAACACACCTTCCATCTCGGTAGGAGCAGGAGTAACCTCCAGGGCTGTGGGAGTGTCGTGCTTAGCGCCAACTTTGCGGAATGACCGTTTGCCAAAGGATTTCAAGGGCGCTCGCAAGGTCCCAAATTATACTGTTGGTCTACCTCCAAAGGCATGGATCGAAAGCTATGAGCTGGTCCATGGAGATGTTAGACGTCAATGATGTAGTATGTGCCAAATATTTCATCATGATGCTGGAAGGACCGGCTCGCACGTGGTTGAAGGGCTTGCCACCCAACACAATGAATTCCTGGGCCGATCTAAAGGCGAAGTTCATAAAAAATTCCAAGGAACGTGTGAGCAGCCAATGTCGATTGTGGATTTGGATCATTGTGTGCAACAGGAAGACAAATCGGCTCATCACTGGGTCCGACGGGTCTCAACTATCATCCACTTGTCTGAGTAGATTACGACGGCTCAAGCGGTTTTGATTCTGGAAAATAATTGCCACTTTACGCCTCTGAAGCAAAAGCTTGGCCGACTCAAGCACTCGTGTCAAGACATGGGGGAACTCATGGCGGCTCCTACCAAATTTGCCGACTCTGACAACACGAAAGACCCAGGCTCTGATGAGGAGAAATCAGGTGAGGGTAAGAAAAGTAACAATGGCAAGGGTGCGGCTGGAAACGGCAACCATGGCAAGCGGAAGAATCTGGACGGCGGGTCAGAATTGGTGGCAAACACCAGCGCTGGGAACAATCGTGCTAAGGGTAAAAAGAACTTCAAGCAGCCCTTTAATAAGGGTAAAACTCCTTTCAACCTGGAAGAGATGCTCAATAAACCTTGTCCAGAGCACAGCTGGCCCGATAGACTGGCGGGCCATACATGGAGGAATTGCAGCATTATGTGGCAGTTTCAGGATTACAGCTTGTGGCAGCATCATAATAATTATGGTGGCTCGTCACGTGGCTCAAGGCCAGGCGGGTCAGGAGCCGGTTTTGGTGTTGGCGGCTCAGGATCCGGAAATCAGGGTCAGGGAAATCAAGGAGGCCATCATCAGCAATCTCGCGGCGGTAATCAAAAACAGAATAACCAGTCTGGGTATCAGAGTAACCCAAAGAAGCTCAACGCGGGTCAGTACCATGTTTTTACAACCTGCCTTGACAAGCGAGATCGGAAGGTGCGCAAGTGAGAGGTTAATGCAGTCATGTCGGCCCTCCCGCAATATTTGAAGTGGTCTAAGTATGACATAACTTGGAGTAGAGAGGATCACCCACCGCATGTTGATAACCCGGGGCAACTGGCTTTGGTAGTTGCCCCCCAAGTGGGAGGATATGTGTTTACTAAGGTACTTATGGATGGCGGCAGCAGCATTAATATCTTGTACTATGACACTTTCCGCCGGATGAATTTGCTTGATAAGGATCTTATGCCTTCTTCGAGAGTCTTTCATGGCGTGGTACCCGGAAAGTCGGCTTATCCAGTGGCTAAGATCTCTTTGGAGGTTGCTTTTGGTGATGAATACAACTACAAGGTGGAATCCTTGTGGTTTGAGATGGTCAAAATCAAAAGTCCATATCATGCTCTGTTTGGACGACCGGCTTACGCCAAGTTCATGGGTAGGCCTTGCTATGTCTACTTACAGCTCAAGATCTCCGGGTTGAATGGGACGATTACCGTGCATGGTGATCGGAAGACGGCCATTGAGTGTGAGGAAGGAGACACAGCTTACATAGAATCAAGTTGTGTTGAAGCAAATCTCAAGTTCTATAAGTAAAATGTTGACACGAACGACAGGACTCCACTCAAAAAGCCTAACACGGAATCTGAGCCGCCCCTCAAGTTTGCAGCGGATGATACCAAGCTGGTGGATTTCACTCCGGGCGACTCATCACAACAGTTCACTATTGGTTCCAATATGGATCCCAAATAGGAAAGCGCGCTCATCGAAGTCATCCGTGAGAATCAGGACATCTTCGCATGGAAACCTTCTGACATGCCGGGTGTATCGAGGGAGTTCACTGAGCACCATATTAACATGGATCCTAAGTTTAAGCCGGTTAAACAGTTCCTCCGGCGACTCAATGAACAAAGGCGCAAGGCTATTGGGGAAGGGGTGGCCCGGCTTCTGGCATCAGGCTGCATCGTTGAAGTGTTTCACCCAGAGTGGCTTGCTAACCCAGTGCTAGTGCTTAAGAAGAACGACACGTGCCTTATGTGTGTGGATTACATGGATCTTAACAAGGCCTGTCCAGTTGACCCGTTTGCTCTCCCCCATATTGACCAGATTATTGATGCAATGGCGGCTTGTGAGAGCGTATGCTTCCTGGAGGCTTATTCCGGTTATCACCAGATCAAGATGGAAGTCAAGGACCAAGAGAAGACGGCTTTCATCATGCCTTTTGGAGCTTTCTGCTATGTGTCTATGCCTTTCGGGCTCAAGAGTGCCCAGGCGACTTACCAGTGTTGCGCGCAGAACTGTCTTCACAGTCAAATTGGACGCAATGTTCATGCATATGTGGATGATATTGTGGTCAAGTCAAGGAAGAAGGAGATTCTACTTGACGACCTAAAGGAAACTTTCGATAACTTACGGGTCTGCAAGATGATGCTTAACCCGGCTAAGTGTGTTTTTGGAGTTCCTACACGCTAGCTCTTGGGTTTTCTAGTCTCCGAGCATGGCATTGAGGCTAATCCGGAAAAAATAAAGGCTCTTACTTCCCTGTCTGAGCCGGCATGCATCAATGTTGTTCAACGCCTGGCGGGTCAAATCGCTGCGTTAAGCTGGTTCATAAGCCGCCTGGGTGAGAAGGCTATTCCTTTATACCAGACGATGAAGAAAACAGACAACTTTGTCTGGAGTAAGGCGGCGGGTGAGGCGTTTGAGGCACTCAAGAAGCAAATCACTAAGCCTCCAGTTTTGGTCGCTCCGGCTGAGAAGGAACCCTTGCTCCTATACATGGCGGCTAATAATAGGGCAGTCAACGCCACGATTGTTGTTGAGTTTAAGGAGGTAGGGAAAGAATATCCAGTTCAAAGGCCGGTTTACTACATCAGTGAAGTCTTGATAGAGTCCAAGCCGAGGTACCCACATTGGCAGAAGCTGATATATGGGGTGTTCATGGCAAATCGTAAGCTGAAGCATTACTTCCTGGGACAGCAGGTCACAGTGGTTAGCTCTTCCCCGTTGGGAGACATAATTCAAAACAGAGAAGCCACCGGCAAGATTGCTAAGTGGGAATTGGAGCTTTGACCTCTTAATCTGAAATACGTGCCTCGCACGGCTGTCAAGTCTCAAGCCTTGGTGGATTTTATAAATGACTGGACAGAGTGTCAGGCGCCCGAGAAGAGGCCAGACAACACGTACTGGACGATTCACTTTGACGGATCCAGACAACTAGAAGGGTCAGGGGCTGGGGTTGTCTTAACTTCCACTAAAGGTGACAAATTCTGTTATGTGCTAAGGTTGATGTTTCCTTGTACTAACAATGAAGCTGAGTATGAAGCTTTACTTCATGGCCTCCGGGTGGCTAAGAAGATGAACTTGAGCCTAGTTCAATGTCTCAGCAACTCAGATCTCGTGGCCCAGCAAGTTTCAGGCACGTGGGATTTCAAGGACCCGTGGATGGCGGCTTATCGTCAGGCGGTAGATATCATTGCTGGTCACTTCAAGGGATATCAGGTGGATCATATTGATCATCGCAGAAACGAGGCGACTGGCGTATTGTCAAGGCTGGGCTCCCAGCGTAAGCCGGTGCCACCTAACATTTTCTTGGACGTGCTACATCATTCGTCAGTTAAGCTACCTTCAGAGGAAGACCTGGCTATACCTAACCCGGAGGGACAACTGGTGGCGGCTCTACATGCTATCCCTGACTAGACGTTGCCTTACCTAGTGTACCTAACTCACGGCGAGTTAACTGAGGATGAGACCTTGGCAAGGCAAATCATCAGGCGATCTAAGTCTATGACGATCATCAATGGTGAGTTACATAAGTGCAGTGTTACCAGCGTTTTTCAACGTTGTGTTTCGCCTGAAAAAGGTAAATAAATCTTGACTGAGATTCACGCTGGCGATTGTGGTCATCATGCCGGCTCAAAATCTCTAGTGGCCAAGGCTTTTCAACATGTTTTCTTCTGGCTGACGACTCGTAAGGATGCAGAAGATTTGGTTCTCAAGTGCGATGGATGTCAGAAGTTCGGGCGGCATGCTCACGTGCCAGCTCAGGAATTGCGAATGATTCCAGTTACCTGGCCGTTTGCGGTGTGGGGGCTTGGTATGGTCAGACCCTTAAAGAGATCCAGGGACAAGAAGACCCACCTCTTGGTGGCGGTGGATAAGTTTACCAAGTGGGTGGAGGCTGAGCCGGTCAGCAAGTGTGACATGGCTACAGCGGTTTAGTTTGTTAGAAAATTGATCTACCGCTTTGGTTACCCTCATAGTATCATCACAGATAATGGTACGAACCTATCCAAGGGGGCTATGCAAGCATTCTGTGAAAATGAGCACATCCAGCTTGACGTTTCTGCAGTTGCTCATCCACAATCCAATGGTCAGGCAGAGCGTGCTAACCAGGAGATCTTGAGAGGCATCAAGCCCCGGCTTATGGTTCCTCTACCGCAAACGTCGGGTTGTTGGGTAGAGGAGTTTCCATCAGTTTTATGGAGCATCAGAACTACTCCCAATAGATCTACAGGCTATACGCCCTTCTTCATGGTTTATGTAGTACAAGCCATGTTACCAAGCGATATACGTCATGACTCGCCGTGGGTGGCGGCTTACGTTAAGGCGGATAACGAGACAGCGTGTCAAGACGCGTTGGACGCTTTGGATGAAGAGCGTGATCTGGCGGCAGCTCTATCGGAGATTTATCAACAAGACCTGTGTCGCTATCATAGCCGCAGAGTTAAGACCCGGACGTTTCAAGAAGGCGACTTGGTGTTGCGTTTGATTCAAGATCAGACAGATGCGCACAAGCTATCTCCTCCATGGGAAGGACCTTTCGTGTTCAGCAGAAATCTCAACAACGGGTCATATTATCTTATACATATACGAGACGAGTCAAGCACTTCTGGGCAGGAGACCCGTCGGACATGGAATATAGCTCATCTGCGGCCTTACTATACTTGAGTCATCAACTCCCACCATTGTACATCATCATTGTACATATCACACACACACACACACGCACACACACACATATATATATATATGACATGACGGATGAGAATTCAATGCATGCGAGGTAAGATTACAACATGACAGTTAGGTAAGATTACGACATGTGTGAGGTAAAATTACCACATCCAAAAAAAATCATGTCTTTTGCGAGTTTACACTAGGGTGAAGAATTATTTATTCTTCACCCTGGATGACGAATAGACTTTCTATATATATATATATATATATATATATATATATAATAAATTTAGCATCCCTGCAAGCCGGGGCCTTTGCCATTTTACGTATTTCAGCTTGTGCAAAAGTTGTCTCCATTAACATGGTCATGTGGGGGCTTCTACCCCGCTAGGGTTCAGCTTACACACCCTTTTGATCGGCTCTTCAGCCACCGTAAGGTGGGTTGTATACCCAAAAGTTGACTCCGTCAACAAGGTCACTTGGGGGCTTCTAACCAACCAGGGTTCATCTTACACACCCTTTTGATCGGCTCTTCAGCCATCGTAAGGCGGGTTGTATACCCAAAAGTTGACTCCGTCAATCAGGTCATTTCGGGCCTTCCAACCCACCGGGTTTAGCATACACACCCTCTCGATCAGCTCTTCAGCCACCGCAAGTTTGAGTTAAACCTGCCGGTATGCTGCTGCTGCTCCGCTATGTGACCCGTCGAACTCTTGCGAGTTAATCTCGATTAGAGACCCTGAGCTGTTCAAACATATTTGGCAGTCACTCTCGCTAGAGACCCTGTACTAGTCAAGGTTAAACCGGAGGCTCTTGTCACATGAGGGCTGGCTTATAGAAAGCGAGGACAAACTCACCCATCTGCTGCCGACTCTCCGCTATGTGGCCCGTTCGTACTCTTAAAAAATTACTCTTTTAAAGACCTTGCACTGTTTAAGGTTCAAACGACGAATTTGTGTCATGTGAGAGGTATCTTATGGGCCCTAAGGGTACTCATGCCCTGTTGTGTCTCTTTCTGGTTCGTTGTGCTCTTACCAGTTAATCTCGCCTAGAGACCCTGAGCCATTCAAAAAAATTGACGGTCACTCTCGATAGAGACCCTGTACTGTTAAAGAGTTCTAGTAGCGAGTCCACCCAGAAGAACCGGCATATGAGTGTCCGAAAAAGCAAGGACAGGAAAGATTTAACATCTTCGGGTTGTGCTTTTTCAAGCCGCCCTCACAGCAATGCAGAACATATTTTGTTGTTTGTTTTCGCAGGTCTTACCTCTTAAGATAAGCCGCCATGAAGTCTGATGACAAGATATGAGTGAAACACAAAGCAGCTAAAGATATATCAAGTTGTGCAGTTTCCTACGTGCACGATGGCACGGTTCAGACAATCAATGTTTTTTCTAAGCCTATTACAAAGCTCTCCACAGAGCCCAAAAAGCAAGACTTAAGTTTTTGTACACTGCTAAAGTTTCGACGGGTCAAGGAGCCGGGTTATCCCACCGCAGGATCAACTTGTTCAATTTGACGGTGGGTCATCCCGCGACGGATCTTCGACCTCCTCGATCTGAAGATTGTCCATGTCCCAATTGCAATGTGTTAATGCTTCAAACCGGGCCTCGTCAAAGAGGGGAGACGGGTCAATTTCAGGGAAAAAGAGGTGCTTACGGCGTGCAGGAGTTAAGTCCCTGGCTTCAAAGGTTGGGCAACTCACTCCTTTGTTGTCTGTGCTGTAAGCCGCCTGGTAAGTAGACAAATCAACTTCATCTACCAGTACTGATGCGAGTACCCTAGAGACCTTCATGCAATGGGCATAGTCAGCTTCTATAAACTCTGAGCCGTCATCTTTCTTGGAAGGAAAGCCATCCATCATCTCTTCTATAGTTAGCTCAGGGGTAAAGGCCAAAGCCCGGCTTACCGCAGCCATTGTTCCCTTCCTGGCGGCTGATCGTTTGAGCTCTTGTATTTTCCTAGGCAGAGTTGATAGGAGCTCTATTACTCCTTTCATGAATTTGGGGATGCTTCCTTTATTCAGCATTGCTTTGATAGTGCAAAGGGTCCTGCAATACAGTTGCTCTGACAAGGTGTATACGGCTTTCAGCTGCAACAGGTTGTCTGAAGCAACCTGGTGGCTTCTTTGACCTGCAAAGATGGGTTTAGCATTATAAGCCGCCTGCATAGTTTTTCAACAAGGAAATTTGCTGAGTTTTCAGTACTTACCAAATATAGCAGTAGTCATCCTCGAGATATGGTGCTTAAGGGTCTACAACTCATCTGATACAAGATTGAGCCGCTGGTCAGCATCATCTGCACGCTTTGCCAAGGCGGCTTGATCCGCTTCAGCGGTCTTCTTGAAAGCAGCAAAATTAGGTTGAGCCTTTGTAAGTTCTTCGACGGCAACCCGACATCTCTACTCCACTTCACCCCAGGCGGTTTTCTAGGAAGCAAGATTATCTTTTAAGCCGGTCAGATCAGACTCGGCCTTGCTTAAAGCTTCCCGTGACATACAAAAACAAAGTCGCCTAGGAGGGGTAAGTCGCCAGGTTGAAATATTAGTGGATGATCGGCTAAGGGAATATAATACAAGTCTCAAGAAGATTGCAAGCAATATACTTGACACTTGGGGGCTAATGTGTGTCTGCTCTCCAATTCTATAATGAAGTTCTGGCTCATCTTCATCAAGTTAAGCCGGACTTGGGGGCTACCATTGATAAACTCGTCAAACTGAGTACCGACTTAATATATACATATTAAACCGTTACTTGGGGGCTACATGCTAAGCTATTGTAGTTATGACAAGGATTGGAAGACCCGGTTTACCATTTGCAATGTTAAACCAGCTCTTGGGGGCTACATAAGGGTATAAGGGAAAAGCAGGAGTACCTCATATTTTTTCTTCATTAAACCGACAAGTTTGAGCTCCATGTTCCGGCTTGTGGAGAGGCGGTTCAGATAACCAGCATCTAACTCATCTGTAGTTAACTTCTCCAGCATGGGGAATTCAAAGTCAAGTTTGTCAAGCAAGGAAGGTTCAGCCTTGTCGGTGTGCTTTGTCAATACATGAGGTTTGGGAGATTGAAAACCCATCCCAGTTATGATGACATCCGGAAGAACTATGTCTTCGACGGCTGTTGAAGGGCTGGGCAGCTTAGAATCGGCCCTTGGAGGACTATCAGTTGCC
Source organism: Hordeum marinum (assembly GCA_022496015.1). NCBI lineage: Eukaryota > Viridiplantae > Streptophyta > Magnoliopsida > Poales > Poaceae > Hordeum > Hordeum marinum. Next base: position 50,633,142 of record CM039678.1, on the reverse strand, counting down.
ATCTCATGATCTGCCGGCTTAGAGGACCATTGAATATCTTTAGGCGCATCTTTCATAGCTTCAGTGGGCTCAGCATGAGCTGCAGGAGAGTCTGGCTTAGCAGTCTTCGGCTCTTGGGCAGTGGGGGCAGAGGTAGACCCGCCAGTCTTCCTTCGCTTTGCTTGAGCCCTGGAAAACACAAAAGATTATTATATAAAGAGCAAGGATGGTAAAAGGATATGATGCAGACACATGGATACGCACTCCTGGTTGATCTTCAGAGGTGGCAGCTTAGTCACCGTAGAGTCACCAGACGATGGGGGCATTTCCTGAAGGCAATTAAGGCAATATAAAATAGAGTAAGGTTACAATACAAGGTTGACAAAGCTGAACGTAGTTAAACGAGTACCTCAGCCGGCTGTTTCCGCTTCAGAGTCGGTGCTCCGGGTTTGGCGTCGGGAGGTGTGCTATTACTTTTTCAAAAGAAAATTGGGGTCTAAATGAGCAAGAGGATGAGAAAATGGGACATTTCGAAGGACTCGCCATATCTTCTTCGGTGGAAGTTGTTCTGAGTCAGAGGAAATGTAGGTTACCTCAAGGGTGTCTGCATGGCTTGTTTCCGTTTCCTCCTGTGCATAATTATTGTCAATAAGGCGCATGAGAGACATCCAAGAGAGTCAAGTTCTACCTCCGAGTCATCAACCTCAGGTTGTTCTTGAACAACAGTTTTCTTCTTACGGCCGCCGGTTTTCACCTTAGCCTTCCTCACAGGCGGGTTGTACTTTTTCTTCCAGAATGAAGAGTCGGCCTATAGATAAGACGCCAGCAAAGATTAGAAGAAGTAAGAGGAAAGTTAGACAAATTTGACCTATTTGGTGGAACAAGAGTTTCCTATAGCCGGAGCTGGACTCTTGGCACAAAAGGGTTTCAACCCAGTCTTGTTGCAGGTCTCCTGCTTCTCGCCAAGAAGAGCTTTGACAGAGGAATTGATGTCTTGTTCTGTCAGAGGAGTGGCGTTGAAGTAGAGAGAGTCATTTGGTTCACCAGTATATTCATACATGAGCCGGTCACGCCGGCTCAGTGGTAAGATTTTCCAAGAAACCTAGCAACGGGTTAGGTCAACGCCTATTAAGCCGTTCGCCAGTAAGGCCTTGATCTTTGCAAACTCTAGAGCATATTTAGCTCGCTCTGCGGTGGACATCTGGTCTGGGAGTTTAGTGTAGCAAAGCCGGGTACGGCGGTAACCCGGTAGCGGATTCTCTTCTTCACGACAAGTGTCTTTGTAGTAGAACCAGGTCTAGTTCCATTCTTTGGGGTGACTTGGTAAGATGGCTGATGGATAGGGCAAATCTCTCCGTCTCTGAATGGAAACACCGCCGAGCTCCAAACTTGGCCCAGCCGCCACTTCAGTTTGGCGGTTGACATAATAATAATCACGAAAGAGGTCAACAGACGGCTCTTCTTGCAGGTAAACTTCGCATAGCACTTGGAACTGACACATGTTGGAGACTGAGTATGGGCCTATGTCTTGAGGGTGAAGCTTGAAGAAATGAAGAACATCTCGGAATTTTTTTGACCCGGTCGGGCTGAATCAACGAAGGAGGTGATCAGTAAACACAACCACTTCTACCTCCTTACGTTTAGGCTTTGATACTGGCCCGAGAACCCGCCAGTGTATGACATCCTGAGCCGGAAGGATACCCGTTTCTACGAAGTCAAGTAAGAGTTGTTCGGTGACTCCGGAGCTGACCCAATTGCAAGATGAAGGTGCTCTCGACATGATGGCGGGTCAAACTGTGAAAAGGCCCTGAGTATGGCGGCTTAGAAAAATATTAACTAGTCGCGGCAGTTGTGGTCAGTATAACGGTGAGGTATTAAGCCGCCGAAGTATCTTATCGGAGAACCGCCAAGGCAGTAGCGGTTAAGTTGACAGAGCGACGATGGAAAATACAGCTAAGTGCGGATAAACAGGTTTCACATGTTGTCTTTATAACTACAGATCTACGGGCAAAGGGAAAAAGTAATATATCTGAACCCTAAAAACAGCACTGGAAGAACAAGCAGTTACCGCACGAGAAAGAATGGGATGCAGATCTATAACAAGTGGATATATACTCCGTACGGACAACCGCGATGAACTAGCAACATTGCGAGACTCAAGGGACTAATCATTAATCTACATTACGATGAATGATCTAATGAACAGCAAAGAACGCTAGTGGAAACCTAAAAGGCTTGGGGGATTCAAACGAGGGGATTGCGGATCTGACAAGGAATGAGAGGAGTACCTTGCGGATGCGGTCGACGCGGGTGAGAATCTGGACTAATCAGGTTGATGCAGTGGTCGGCGTTGTGGGCGACGGCGAAGTCTGGTCGGCGTGGCGGAGCTCCGGAGGAGTGAAGCGTCGAGAGGAATAAGAAGAAGATAGGGGCGGCGGAGAAAAAGAAAAGGCCCCCTCGTGTTCCTATTTAAGAGATGAGGTGGCAGAACAGTGCGCGTGGGAATCAAGGAGGCGAAATGATGATTGACCAAAGGGGACGCCTTGATTTTCAGGCCGACGGTTTTAATGAGAGGGTCTGTTGTGGACGTCACGGAATCTTTTTGGCATATTCAATATGACGTCACGGCGGGTTACATATTTTCTTTTCTAGGCAATAGAATGTGAGACTCACCGCCAAGTGAGTTTGAAGATTGACATGAGCAGGCTCAAATCAACCTGGGGCCTAATGTTGGGGATATAACCCTATGGTAAGACCCGCCCAGGAGGGGTCGGATCATACCTGGCGGCTCATAATCAAGACCTGTAAGGTGGGCCGAAAGACGTAGGCCTGGCTATACGGCGGCTTACCAGGATGGGACAAGACGAAGGCCCAGATAGAAGATGGTATGAAGACCCGGGCGGTTAAGCCGCCCGGAGACGGCTTGCCCAAGATGCAAAGGCGGCTTAGAGACAGGATTTACTATGTTGTAAGAGTCGGTGTAGGACTCGTATAACCCAGGGCTTTGACCTCCTATATAAAGGCGAGACCCCGGGGCGGCTTAGACAGAAATCAATCAATCGAGAACTAGGTCAAGCGAATCCGCTCCCTTGTAATCGATACTCCAATCAATATAACATAAGCAGGACGTAGGCTTTTACCTCTTCTTGAGGGGCCGAACCTGGGTAAACTCATGTCCCTCGTCTCGACCAACCCCTTCGACTCCACCACCTTAGAGATGACCTCGAACCCAAATCTTCGGACATCTGCCATGACAAAACCACGACAGTAGCAGATCGGCGGGAAAATACCCTTTGACTCTCGAATGTATATACATCTGATATGAGAGAGAAAACTTGGTAATTTCACGAAAAGTAAGAAAAATCCCAAACTTGGACGTGGTGAGGCCTCTGCGAGGTCAGGGTCAGCACGGGCTTGCGTAGATAGGGGTTCAACACGGACCTAGCCAGTGCCTTGTCAGACATGGATAAGTCCAAGCAGTGTGTCGCATTGCGTATCTCCTATCGCGTCGACTTCCTGGCCGTCCTCTCCATGGCCAACAAAGTGCTCTACGGCGACGAGGACACTTTGCCGCCATGGCCACTGTGATAGCAAAGGAGGCACCCACACATCTTCATGATCGCCGACGACACCACCTCCTCCTTCACGCCTAGCCATGCCAGTCACGACGCGACGGCGACACCGAATCATTCATGCAATGCCCAATTTAAACGTCATGGTTGTGTCTTGTGTGAGGGGACACTAGCTTCGCCTTCATGCAGATGCGGTGAGGGTGGCTCCTGCTTCACGCGGCAGCGCTGCGGCGAGGAAGGTTCCTCCTTAATGTTGGCTGGCGGCTGGGAGGGCGTTGTCAAACAATGATCTTTGAGCGACCGCTCTGTCAAGAGCACAGTCTGTCGTAGGAACTCATCGTCCGTGACCACGATCTGTGAAAGAGGCACGGCTGGTCTCCTTGTTGCCTGAGCAGATGACCATTTCCTCGTTGTAGGAGGAGCTGGCAGCCGTGGAGGACAAGGTGTTGGGGATCGTAGTAGTAAATCAAAATTTTCCTAGGCATCACCAAGATCAATCTATGGAGAAACCAGCAACAAGTGGGGGAGTGCATCTTCATACCTTTGAAGATCGCAGAGCGGAAGAGTTACAAGAACGCGTTTGGTGGAGTCGTACTCGCAGCGATTCAAATCGCGGTCGATTCCGATCTAAGCGCCGAACAACGGTGCCTCCACGTTCAACACACGTGCAGCCCAATGACGTCTCCCGCACCTTGATCCAGCAAGGAAGAGGGAGAGGTTGGGGAAGACAACTCCAACAGCAGCACGACGGCGTGGTGGTGGTGGAGCTGTGCGGTACTCCGACAGGGCTTCGCCAAGCACTACAGAGGACGAGGAGGTGGAGAGGTAGGGCTGCGTCGAGAGAGAGAGAGAGAGAGAGTTGCATTATCGTCAGCCCCAAAACCCTCACTATTTATAGGAGGAGGGGAGGAGGGTGCGCCCCCTCTAGGGTTCCGACACTAGGGGGTGCGACAGCCCTAGATGGGGAGGGCCGGTGGCCAAGAGAGGGAGAGAGGGGGGCGCCCTAGGGTGGGCCTAGGGCCGATCTGCGCCTAGGGTTTGCCCCCTCTCCTCCTAGCTGCGCCTTGGGCTGAGGTGAGAGGCGCACCAGCCCACCTAGGGGCTGGTTCCCTCCTACTCTTGGCCCATTTAGCCTTCCACGGCCGGTGGCCCCTCCCGGTGGACCCCCGGAACCCTTCCGGTTGTCCCGATATATTACTGGTGATATCCGGAACACTTCCGATGACCAAATCCTCACTTATTATATATCATTCTTTACCTCCGGACCATTACAGAACTCCTCGTGATGTCCGGGATCTCATCCAGGACTCCGAACAACCTTAGGTAACCACATACACAATTCCCCTATAACCCTAGCGTCATTGAACCTTAAGTGCACCCTACGGGTTCGGGAGGCATGTAGACATGACCGAGACACCTCTCCGGTCAATAACCAACAGCGGGATCTGGATACCCATGTTGGCTCCCTCATGCTCCACGATGATCTCATTAGATGAACCATGATGTCAGGGATTTAATTAATCCCGTATACGATTCCCTTTGTCATCGGTATCTTACTTGCCCGAGATTCGATCGTCGGTATCCCTATACCTTGTTCAATCTCGTTACCGACAAGTCTCTTTACTCGTTCTGTAACACATCATCCTGTGGCTAACTCCTTAGTCACATTGAGATCATTATGATGATGTCTTACCGAGTGGGCCCAGAGATACCTCTCCGTCACACGGAGTGACAAATCCCAGTGTCGATTCGTGCCAACCCAACAGATACTTTCGGGGATACCCGCAGTGTACCTTTAAAGCCACCAATTATGTAGTGACATTTGGCACACACAAGGTATTACATCATTCACAAAAAGATACTTGACATTAGAAAAGCTTTAGCACACGAACTACACGATCTTGTGCTATGCTTAGGATTGGGTCTTGTCCATCACATCATTCTCCTAATGATGTGATCCGTTATCAACGACATCCAATGTCCATAGTCATGAAACTGTGACCATCTATTGATCAACGAGCTAGCCAACTGAAGGCTCACTAGGGACATGTTATGATCTATGTATTCACACATGTATTACGGTTTCCGATTAATACAATTATAGCATGAACAATAGACAATTATCATGAACAAGGAAATATAATAATAACCATTTTATTATTGCCTCTAGGGCATATTTCCAACAGTCTCCCACTTGCACTAGAGTCAATAATCTAGTTACATTGTGATGTATTTAACACCCATAGAGTTCTAGTGTTGATCATGTTTTGCTCGTGAGTGAGGTTTAGTCAATGGATCTGCGACATTCAAATCTGTATGTACTTTACAAATGTCTATATCTCCATCCTGGACATATCCACGAATGGAGTTGAAGCGACGCTTGATGTGTCTTGTCTTCTTGTGAAACCTGGGCTCCTTGGCAAGGGCAATGGCTTCAGTGTTGTCACAGAATAGAGTGATCGGGCCCGACGCATTGGGAATCACTCCTAGGTCGGTGAACTCCTTCATCCAGACTCCTTCCTGTGCTGCTTCCGAAGCAGCTATGTACTCCGCTTCACATGTAGATGCTTCCATGACGCTTTGCTTGCTGCTGCACCAGCTGACTGCCCCTCCGTTCAAAATATATACGTATCCGGTTTGTGACTTGGAGTCATCCGGATCTGTGGCGAAGCTAGCATCGACGTAACCCTTTACGACAAGCTCTTCGGCACCTCCATATACGAGAAACATGTCCTTGGTCCTTTTCAGGTACTTGAGATATTCTTGACCGCTATCCAGTGTTTCGCTCCGGGATCACTTTGGTACCTCCCTACCAAACTTACTGCAAGGTTCACATCAGGTCTGGTACACAGCATGGCATACATAATAGAGCCTATGGCTGAAGCATAGGGGATGACACTCATCTTTTCTGTATCCTCTGCCATGGTCGGGCATTGAGTCGTACTCAATCTCACACCCTGTAACACAGGCAAGAACCTCTTTCTTGGACTGATCCATATTGAACTTCTTCAATATCTTGTTAAGGTATGTGCTTTGTGAAAGACCTATGAGGTGTCTCGATCTATCTCTATAGATCTTGATGCTTAATATGTAAGCAGCTTCTCCAAGGTCCTTCATTGAAAAACACTTATTCAAGTAGGCCTTTATGCTTTCCAAAAGTTCTATATCATTCCCCATCAACAATATGTCATCCACATATAATATGAGAAATGCTACAGAGCTCCCACTCACTTTCTTGTAAATACAGGGTTCTCCATAAACCTGTATAAATCCAAACGCTTTAATCACCTCATTAAAGCGAATGTTCCAACTCCGAGATGCTTGCACCAGCCCATAGATGGAGCGTTGAAGCTTGCATAATTTGTTAGCATCTTTAGGATCGACAAAACCTTCCGGCTGCATCATATACAGTTCTTCCTTAAGGAAACCATTAAGGAATATCGTTTTGACGTCCATTTGCCAGATCTCATAATCATAAAATGCGGCAATTGCTAACATGATTCGGACGGACTTCAGCATCGCTACGGCTGAGAAAGTCTCATCATAGTCAACTCCTTGAACTTGTCGATAACCCTTAGTGACAAGCCGAGCCTTATAGACGGTCACATTACCATCTGCGTCAGTCTTCTTCTTAAAGATCCATTTATTTTCTATGGCTCGCCGATCATCGAGCAAGTCCACCAAAGTCCATACTTTGTTCTCATACATGGATCCTATCTCGGATTTCATGGCTTTAAGCCATTTGTTGGATTCCGGGCCCACCATCGCTTCTTCATAGTTCGAAGGTTCACCGTTGTCGAACAACATGATCTCCAGGATAGGGTTGCCGTACCACTCTGGTGCAGAAGGTGTCCGTGTGGACCTTCGAGGTTCAATAGCAACTTGATCTGAAGTTTCATGATCATCATCATTAACTTCCTCTCCAGCCGGTGCAGGCTCCACAGAAACAACTTCCTGTGTTGCGCTACTCTCCGGTTCGAGTGGAGGTACAATTACCTCATCAAGTTCTATTTTCCTCCCACTGACTTCTTTTGAGAGAAACTCTTTCTCTAGAAAGGATCCATTCTTGGCAACAAAGACTTTGCCTTCGGATCTGAGGTAGAAGGTATACCCAACAGTTTCTTTGGGGTATCCTATGAAGACGCACTTTTCCGCTTTGGGTTCGAGCTTCTCGGCTGAAGTTTCTTCACATAAGCATCGCATCCCCAAACTATCAGAAACGACAGCTTAGGTTTCTTCCAAACCATAATTCATATGGTGTCGTCTCAACGGACTTAGACGGTGCCCTATTTAAAGTGAATGCAGCAGTCTCTAATGCATATCCCCAAAATGATAGCAGTATGTCGGTAAGAGACATCATAGATCACACCATATCCAGTAGAGTGCGATTACGATGTTCAGACACACCATTTCGCTAAGGTGTGCCAGGAGGCATGAGTTGGGAAACAATTTCACATTTTCTTAGGTGCGTGCCAAACTTGTGACTCAAATATTCTCCGCCACGATCAGATCGTAGGCACTTTATTTTCCTATCACGTTGATTCTCTACCTCACTCTGAAATTCCTTGAACTTTTCAAACGTTTCAGACTTGTGTTTCATTAAGTAGACATACCCATATCTGCTTAAGTCATCAGTGAGGGTGAGAACATAATGGTAGCCACCGCGAGCCTCAACGCTCATTGGACCGCATACATCAGTATGTATTATCTCCAACAAGTTAGTTGCTCGCTCCATTGTTCCGGAGAACGGAGTCTTGGTCATCTTGCCCATGAGGCATGGTTCGCACGTGTCAAATGATTCGAAATCAAGAGACTCCCAAAGTCCATCAGCATGGAGTTTGTTCATGCGTTTGACACCAATATGACCAAGGCGGCAGTGCCACATGTAAATGGGACTATCGTTATCAGCCTGACATCTTTTGGTACTCACACTATGAACATGTGTAACATCACGTTCGAGATTCATCAAAAATAAACCATTGACCAGCGGGGCATGACCATAAAACATTTCTCTCATATAAATAGAACAACCATTATTCTCAGATTTAAATGAGTAGCCATATCGCATCAAGCGAGATCCAGATACAATGTTCATGCTTAAAGCTGGTACTAAATAACAATTATTAAGGTTTAAAACTAATCCCGAAGGTAGATGTAGAGGTAGCGTGCCGACGGCGATCACATCGACCTTGGAACCATTCCCGACGCGCACCGTCACCTCGTCCTTCGCTAGTCTCCGCTTATTCCACACCTCCTTCTTGGAGTTACAGATGTGAGTAACTGCACTGGTATCAAATACCCAGGAGCTACTACGAGCGCTGGTAAGGTACACATCAATAACAAGTATATCACATATACCTTTAATGTTGTCGGCCTTCTTATCCGCTAAGTACTAGGGGCAGTTCCACTTCCACTGACCGGTACCCCTGCAATAAAAGCACTTAGTCTCACGCTTGGGTCCATTCTTGTTCTTCTTCCCGGCAACTTGCTTACCGGGCGCAGAAACTGCTTTGTCGTCCTTCTTGAAGTTCTTCTTACCCTTGCCTTTCTTGAAACTAGTGGTCTTATTGACCATCAACACTCGATGCTCCTTTTTGATCCCGACCTCCGCTGATTTCAGCATCGAGTACAACTCAGAAATGGTCTTATCCATACCTTGCATGTTGTAGTTCATCACAAAGCTCTTGTAGCTAGGTGGAAGTGGCTGGAGGATTCTGTCAATAACTGAGTCATCCGGAAGATTAACTCCCAGCTGAGACAGGCGGTTGTGCAACCCAGACATTTTGAGTATGTGCTCGCTGACAGAACTATTTTCCTCCATCTTACAACTGAAGAACTTGTCAAAGACTTCATATCTCTCAACCCGGGCATGAGATTGGAAAACCATTCTCAACTCTTGGAACATCTCATATGCTTCGTGTTGCTCAAAACGCTTTTGGAGTCCCGGTTCTAAGCTGTAAAGCATGTCGCACTGAACCAGGGAGTAATCATCACTACGCGACTGCCAGGCGTTCATAACGTCTTGAGTTGCTGGGAAAATGGGTGCGTCACGTAGTGGTACATCAAGGACATATAATTTCTTGGAAGCTATGAGAATTATCCTCAAGTTAGGTATCCAGTCCGTATAGTTGCTTCCATCGTCTTTCAGCTTGGTTTTCTCTAGGAACGCGTTGAAGTTGAGGGCAACATTAGCGTGGGCCATTGGATCTACAAGATAGATTGTAAAGACATTTTAGACTAAGTTCATGATAATTAAGTTCACATAATCAAATTATTTAATGAACTCCCACTTAGATAGACATCTCTCTAGTCATCCAAGTGACACATGACCCACGTCAACTAGCCCGTGTCCGATCATCACGTGAGACGGACTAGTCATCAATGGTGAACATATCCATGTTGATCGTATCTTCTATACGACTCATGTTCGACCTTTCGGTCTCCCATGTTCTGAGGCCATGTCTGTACATGCTAGGCTCGTCAAGTCAACCTAAGTGTATTGCGTGTGTAAATCTGGCTTACACCCATTGTATGCGAACGTTAGAACCTATCACACCCGATCATCACGTGCTGCTTCAAAACAACGAACCTTAGCAACGGTGCACAGTTAGGGGAAACACATTTCTTGAAATTTTAGTGAGAGATCATCTTATTTAAGCTACTATCGTCCTAAGCAAATAAGATGTAAAACATGATAAACATCACATGCAATCATATAGTGACATGATATGGCCAATATCATCTTGCTCCTTTGATCTCCATCTTCGGGGCACCATGATCATCATTGTCACCGGCACGACACTATGATCTCCATCATCATGATCTCCATCATCGTGTCTTCATGAAGTTGTCTCGACAACTATTACTTTTATGGCTAACGATTAGCAATAAACTAAAATAATTACATGGCATTTTTGATTGACACGCAGGTCATACAATAAATTAAGACAACTCCTATCGCTCTTGCCAGTTGTCATACTCATCGACATGCAAGTCATGAATCCTATTACAAGAACATGATCAATCTCATACATCGCATATATCACATCACATCCTTTGGCCATATCACATCACACGGCATATGCTGCAAAAACAAGTTAGACGTCCTCTAATTGTTGTTGCAAGTTTTTACGTGGCTGCTATCGGTTTCTAGCAAGGACGTTTCTTACCTACGTAAGAGCCACAATGGTGATATGCCAATTGCTATTTACCCTTCATAAGGACCCACTTCATCAAATCCGATCCGACTAGAGTGGGAGAGACAGACACCCCCTAGCCACCTTATGCAACAAGTGCATGTCAGGTAGTGGAACCAGTCTCATGTAAGCGTACGTGTAAAGTCGGTCCGGGCCGCTTCATCCCACAATGCCGCCGAATCAAGATAAGACTAGTAATGGCAAGAAAATTGAACAAATCATCGCCCACAACTACTTGTGTTCTACTCATGCATAGATTCTACGCATAGACCTAGCTCATGATGCCACTGTTGGGGATCGTAGTAGTAAATCAAAATTTTCCTACGCATCACCAAGATCAATCTATGAAGAAACCAGCAACAAGTGGGGGGAGTGCATCTTCATACCTTTGAAGATCGCAAAGCGGAAGCGTTACAAGAACGCGGTTGGTGGATTCGTACTCACAGCGATTCAAATCGCGGTCAATTCCGATCGAAGCGCCGAACAATGGCGCCTCCGCGTTCAACACACGTGCAGCCCGATGACGTCTCCCGCGCCTTGATCCAACAAGGAGGAGGGAGAGGTTGGGGAAGACAACTGCAACAGAAGCACGACGTCATGGTGGTGGTGGAGCTGCGTGGTACTCCGACAGGGCTTCGCCAAGCACTACGGAGGACGAGGATGTGGAGAGGTAGGGCTGCGCCGAGAGAGAGAGAGAGAGAGTTGCGTTATCGGCAAACCCAAAACCCTCACTATTTATAGGAGGAGGGGAGGAGGGTGCTCCCCCTCTAGGGTTCCCACCCTAGGTGGCCGGCAGCCCTAGATGGGGAGGGCCGGTGGCCAAGAGAGGGAGAGAGGGGGGCACGCCCTAGGGTGGGCCTAGGGCCCATCTGCGCCTAGGCTTTGCCCCCTCTCCTCCTAGATGCGCCTTGGACTGAGGTGGGAGGCGCACCAGCCCACCTAAGGTCTGGTTCCCTACCACTGTTGGACCATGTAGCCTTCCGGGGCCGGTGGCCCCTCCTGGTGGACCCCCGGAATCATTTCGGTGGTCCCGATACATTACCGGTGATACCCGGAACACTTCCGATGACCAAATCCTCACTTACTATATATAATTCTTTACCTTCGGACCATTCTGGAACTCCTCGTGACGTCCGGGATCTCATACGGGACTCCGAACAACCTTCAGTAACCACGTACACAATTCCCCTATAACCCTAGCGTCATCGAACCTTAAGTGTGTATACCCTACGGGTTCGGGAGGCATGTAGATATGACCGTGACACCTCTCCGGTCAATAACCAATAGTGGGATATGGATACCCATGTTCGCTCCCACATGCTCCACGATGATCTCATCGAATGAACCACGATGTCGGGGATGCAATTAATTCTGTATACAATTCCCTTTGTCCATCGGTATGTTACTTGCCCGAGATTCGATCGTCGGTATCCCTATACCTTGTTCAATCTCATTACCGACAAGTCTCTTTACTCGTTCCGTAACACATCATCCCGTGGCTAACTCCTTAATCACATTGAGCTCATTATGATGATGTCTTACTAAGTGGGCCCAGAGATACCTCTCCGTCACACGGAGTGACAAATCCCAGTCTCGATTCGTGCCAACCCAACAGATACTTTGGGGGATACCCGTAGTGTACCTTAATAGCCACCTAGTTACGTTGTGTTGTTTGGCACACCCAAAGTATTCATACGGTATCCGGGACTTGCACAATCTCATGATCTAAGGAAATGATACTTGACATTAGAAAAGCTTTAGCAGACGAACTACACGATCCTCCGCTATGCTTAGGATTAGGTCTTGTCCATCACATCATTCTACTAATGATGTGATACCGTTATCAATGACATCCAATGTCCATGGTCATGAAACCGTGACCATCTATTGATCAACGAGCTAGCCAACTAGAGGTTCACTAGGTACATGTTGTGGTCTATGTATTCACACATGTATTATGGTTTCCGGTTAATACAATTATAGCATGAACAATAGACAATTATCATGAACAAGGAAATATAATAATAACCACTTTACTATTGCCTCTAGCCATATTTCCAACACAAGGGCCCAAAAGAGTGACACGGCGCCAAGATCTAGATCCTAAAGATCTGAAACTGTTGGGGATATAACCCCACGGTGAGACCCGCCATAAAGGCTCCAGGTCACACCGGGCAGCTCGTACGCCAGTTCAAGAGTGGGTCGTGAAGATTTAAGCCCAAGACATTTGGCGACTTGACAAGATGGGCCAGAGTGTGGCCCGCATAGAGAAGACCCGGGCGAATAAGCCGCCGTTCAGAGACAACTTGGTCAGGAAAGGCAAGATAAGTTAGAGGTAGACTCGGACATGTAATGAGAGTCGCATACACTTGTATGACCCGTGGTCTTGACCTCCTATATAAAGGCGAGACCCGGGGCGACTTAGGGATCAGGTTATCGAGAACTAGGTCAAGCAATAGCTCCCTTGTAATCGATACATCAAGCAATACAAACACAAGCAGGACGTAGGTTGTTACCTCGACTTGAGGGGCCGAACCTGGGTAAACTCGTGTCTTTCGTCCCAACCAACCCCTTTGAGTCCATCACTTTAGCAATGGCTTCGAATCCAAGTCCGTTCACCCGGACATTTGCCGTGATAAAACCATGACAGTTGGCGCCCACCGTGGGGCTTGCACTCGGTGGTGTTGAGTTCTCAAAGGGTTCTCTCCTAGGGCTCGCTGGTCGGAAGGATGAATAAGATTCGCTATGGCTGGCTCTACATCGGCGACGCCGGCTGGGGGCTTGATGTCGGCTCTGTGGAATATGGATTCCAGGTTCCTTTCGGCTGGATCCATGTTTTCATCGGCAGGATTGACGGATCTACGCCCGGGCCGGACATTTGCACCGACATCATTGATTCGGCCCAGCACGCGCAACCCGCCCGTGCTGTGCAGCCAGCCCGTGTTAACCCGGGCCGGAAGCACGTCTTTGTGGGCTTCACTCAAGGTATGGATCTTGAAGCTTCTGCATCGCAGGAGACTCTTGTCTGTTCAGAGGACGAATCTTCGAGCGGGGAAATAGAGTCGATCTACCAGCTTCACAATGGTGGGCTCGGGGGCTACGACGAGCTTTACCCTGAGTCGGATCATTCTGAGCCGGATGATCTTGGACCGCCGGTTCATGCAGCAGTGTTCATGGCAGGGTCGGACCTGGGTGCGAGTAGCACGGCTGCTGCAGCAGCAACCTCGGGGGCTGACCCGCTGCCGTCGGCTCAAGTTCTTCTGGATCTGATGAACGAGCTTGCGGCCCTAATGGCCACTGTAGTTACACCAGATAACCAAGCCGCGCGGAACTTAGAGATTGTGAGGCTCAAGGACCGGATGGCGGAGGAGCAACAGAGGATAGCTGAGCTAAAGATCCAGATGGAGGAAGAGGGAGAACGTATTAAGACGGGTGCTTTCCGCCTTGGGCTGGAATAGCAATCAGCGGCTGTGGTGCATCGGATGAGGCATCAATCCCGCCTACCAGAACGTTATGAGGCTAGGAATCTCTTCAACATGCCAGGAACGGGACGGGCAGCGGATGCACCTGGAAACCGAACGGCGGCTCGACCGACGCCACACCCGGCCCGACGAAACCAGGCTTCACCAATGGTCTTTCCAACACCGGCGGGTCATTATTCTAACCCAGCTGAGAACATGGTGGCCGCGGCCACCCAGATTGAAACAATCCCTATTCTGGATGAAGCACCTTTTGCGGAAGAGGTACGAAATGCCATTGGATACCTTCAGACGGCGATGGCCCAGCAGGAGAAGTATACTCACAGCCGGAGCCGCGTTCATTCAACCCCTCTCCCCAGCCAGAGCTTTAGCCGGCACTATGAGTCGCCAGCGGTTTCCAGCAGCGATCAGCAAAGAGGACCTCCGGGGGATGATCAGGCGGCTCTAGATGCACAGGTGCTCATAAACCGGGCGAGAAACCAGCAAGAGGCGACAGCTTTGGCCATGGCGACTCACCAAGAGTCCGCGCCCTCTGTGTCAGTAGTAGCGGGAGTAACTACCAGGGCCGTGGGAGTGCCATGCTTATCGCCGGCTCTGCGAAGTGAACGGTTGTCGAAGAATTTCAAAGGACCCCGCAAGATTCCGAATTACACTGTTGATTTGCCTCCGAAGGCCTGGATCGAAAGTTATGAGCTGGCTATGGAGATGCTAGATGTCAGTGAGGTGGTGTGTGCTAAGTACTTCATCATGATGCTTGAAGGTCCGGCTAGCACGTGGTTAAAAGGGTTGCCACCCAATACCATCAATTCATGGGCTGAGTTAAGGGCAAGGTTCATCAAAAAAATCAAGGGACTTGCAAACAACCTATGACCATCGTGGATCTCGATCATTACGTCCAACAGGAGGGTGAGTCGGCTCATCATTGGGTCTGACGGGTGTCGACCATCATCCACTCATCTGAACAGATCACAGCGGCTCAAGCCATGCTGATCTTAGAGAAGAACTGACACTTCATGCCTTTGAAGCAGAAGCTTGGCCGGCTCAAGCATACGTGTCAGGACATGGGACAACTCATGACGGCTCGTACGAAGTACGCTGACTCTGATAACACGAAGGATCCGGATTCTGATGAGGAGAAGACCGGTCAAGGTAAGAGGAATAACCTGGGCAAGGGTGTGGCGAACAATAGTAACCAGAGTAAGCGGAAAAACCCGGACGACGGGTCAGAACTGGTGGCCAATGCAAGCACCGGCCAGAATCATCCTAGAGGCAATGGGAAGTTCAGGCCGCCTTTTAATAAAAATAGGACTCCCATCAATTTGGAGGAAATGCTCAAAAAGCCCTGTCTGGAACACAGCCAGCCCGGTAAGCCTTCAGCGCACACATGGGGTGATTTCCATATCATGTAGAAGTTCAAGAATTACCACATGCAGCAACACAACAACCAGGGCGGTGACCGCCCGGCGGGTCAGGACTGGGCGGGTCAGGAGCCGGATTTGGATTCGGCGGCTCAGGATCCGGTCATCATGGTCAAGGCAATCAAGGAGGACATCCGCGGCACTCTGGTAACAACAACTAGCAGCATCATAACCAATCTGGGTACCAAAGTAATCCAAAGCAACTCAGTTCGGGCCAGTATCATGTTTTCACGACCAACCTTAACAAGCGGGATCAGAAGTTGCGCAAGCAAGCGGTTAATGTGGTTGCGTCGGCTCTGCCGCAGTACTTGAAGTGGTCTGAATATGAAATAACGTGGAGCCGGGAGGACCACCCGCCGCGTGTTGATGACCCGGGGCGACTGCCCTTAGTTGTTGCCCCCCAAGTGGGAGGATATATGGTGAAGGTACTTATGGATGGAGGCAGCAGTATCAACATCCTCTATTATGATACCTTCCAGCGGAAGAAGCTTCTTGAAAAGGATCTTAGGCCCTCATCCATCGTTTTTCATGGTGTGGTGCCAGGCAAGTCGGCTTATTCGGTGGGAAGGATTTCTTTGGAAGTCGCCTTTGGTGACGAATATAACTACAGGGTGGAGTCCTTGTGGTTTGAAGTGGTCAAGATCAAGAGCGCTTACCATGCATTGTTTGGGCGGCCGGCTTATGCTAAGTTCATGTCTAGGCCCTGTTATGTCTACTTACAGCTCAAGATGCCCGGACTAAAAGGTACGATTACCGTTCATGGTGATCGGAATACGGCTATTGAGTGCGAAGAAGGAGATGCGGCTTATGCAGAATCCAGTTGTGCTCAGGAGGAGCTTAAGTTTTATAAGGAGAATGTTGACCCGGAGGATATGACCCCGCTGAAAAAGCCCACAACGGAGGTTGAGCCGCCCCTCAAGTTTTCGGCGGATGATACCAAGGCAATAGATTTCACTCCGGGCGACTCATCCAAACAGTTCATCATTGGGGCTCACATGGATCCCAAATAGGAAAGCGTGCTCATTGAATTCATCCATGAGAATCGGGACATCTTTGCATGGAAACCTTCTGACATGTCGGGTGTACCAAGAGAGTTCGTTGAGCACAACCTTAATGTGGATCCGAAGTTTAAACCTTTCAAGCAGTTTCTACGGCGGTTCAATGAGGAGAGACATAAGGCCATTGGGGAAGAGGTCGCCCGGCTCTTGGCGGTGGGTTTCATCGTCGAGGTCTTTCACCCGGAGTGGCTTCCTAACCTAGTGCTTGTGCTCAAGAAGAATGGCACGTGGCGGATGTGCATGGATTATATGGACCTTAACAAGGCTTGTCCGGCTGATCCCTTTGCTCTCCCTCGTATTGATCAGATCATTGATGCTATAGCAGGTTGTGAAAGCCTATGCTTCCTAGATGCTTATTCAGGATATCATCAGATCAAGATGGCAGCTAAGGACCAAGAGAAGATGTCTTTCATTACGTATTTTGGAGCCTTCTATTATGTGTCAATGCCTTTCGGGCTCAAGAGTGCTCAAGCGACTTATCAGCGTTGTGTGCAGAATTGCCTTCACAGTCAGATCGGGCGTAATGTTCATGCTTATGTGGATGATATTGTGATCAAATAAAGGAAGAAGGAGACCCTTTTGGACGAATTAAGGGAAACCTTTGACAATCTCTGGATCTATAAGATGATCCTTAACCCGGCCAAGTGTGTCTTTGGTGTTTCGGCTGGCAAGCTCTTGGGATTTCTGGTTTCTGAGCGTGGCATTGAGGCTAACCCGGATAAAATCAAAGATATCACCTCCCTGGCAGAGCCGGCGTGTATTAACGATGTCCAACGCCTGGTAGGACGGATCGCCGCATTGAGCCGGTTCATAATCCGCCTTGGTGAGAAAGCTATCCCCCTATATCAGATGATGAAAAAGACAGACAATTTTGTCTGGAGTATGGCGACGGGTGAAGCATTTGAGGCGCTGAAGAAGCAGCTCACTGAGCCGCCGGTATTGGCTGCTCCAGCTGAGAATGAACCTCTGCTACTATACGTGGTGGCTAACAACCGGTCGGTTAGCATTGCAATTGTGGTCGAGCGCAAGGAAGCCAGGAAGGAGTATCCGGTTTAGAGGCCAATTTATTATATCAGTGAGGTCCTGACAGAATCCAAGCAGAGATATCCACATTGGCAGAAGCTAGTGTATGGGGTATTCATGGCCAATCGCAAGTTAAAGCACTATTTCTTGGGCACCAGATCACCGTGGTCAGCTCTGCTCCGTTGGGGGACATAATTCAGAACAGAGAAGCCACTGGTAGGATTGCTAAGTGGGCATTGGAGCTGGGACCTCTCAATCTGAAATATGTACCCCGTAGGGCTGTCAAGTCTCAAGCCCTTGTGGATTTCATAAATGATTGGACAGAGTGTCAAGCGCCCAAGGAAAATCTGGATAACATGTACTGGACTATACACTTTGATGGATCCAAGAAGTTGGAAGGATCAGGGGCGGGAGTTGTTTTAACATCTCCCAAAGGTGATAAGTTCTGTTATGTGCTCCGGCTGATGTTCCCTTGCACCAATAATGCGGATGAATATGAAGCCCTGCTTCAAGGCCTCAGGGTATCTAAGGAGATTAATTTAAGCCGGGTAAGGTGTTTGGGTGACTCCGATCTTGTGGCTCGGCAATTTTCAGACACTTGGGACTCCAAGGACCCGCGGATGGCGGCTTATCGTCAGGCGGTGGATGTAATTGCTAGTCACTTCAAAGGCTATCAGGTAGATCACATTGATCGTCGCAGGAATGAGGCGGCTGATGCCTTGTCAAGGTTAGGCTCTCAGCGAAAGCTAGTGCCGCCCAATATCTTTCTAGATGTCTTACATCACCCGACTGTCAAGTTACCTTCAGAGGAAGATTTGGTTGTTCCTGACCCAGAGGGGCAATCGGTGGCGGCTCTACATGCTATTCTGGATTGGATTGTGCCTTACCTGGCTTATTTGACCCGAGGCGAGTTACCTAATGATGAAAATCTGGCCAGACAAATCACCCGGCGATCTAAATCCATGATAATAGTTAATGGTGAGTTGCACAAGTGCAATGTTACCGGGGTATTTCAACGTTGCGTCTCACCAGAGGAGGGTCAGGAAATCTTGAATGAAATTCATGCTGGAGATTGTGGACATCACGCCGGCTCAAAATCTCTAGTGGCCAAGGCTTTCCGGCATGGTTTTTTCTGGTTGACGGCTCACAAAGATGTAGAGGATCTGGTCCGTAAGTGTGACGGCTGTCAAAAATTCGGCCGGCATGCTCATGTTCCGTCTCAAGAATTGCGCATGATACCAATTACTTGGCCGTTTGCAGTCTGGGGGCTTGATATGGTCGGACCTTTCAAGAGGTCCAAGTATAAGAAAACACACCTCTTGGTGGCGGTTGATAAGTTCACCAAGTGGGTAGAGGCTGAGCCGGTCAGCAAGTGTGACGTGGTCACGACGGTTCAGTTTATTAAAAAGTTGATCTACCGTTTTGGTTACCCTCACAGCATCATCACGGACAATGGCACAAACTTGTCCAAGGGGGCTATGAAAAAATTCTGCGATGAGGAGCACATCCGGCTCGATGTTTCGGCGGTTGCTCATCCACAGTCCAACGGTCAGGCGGAACGGGCTAATCAAGAAATGTTGAGAGGTATCAAGCCACGTCTTATGGTCCCTTTACAGCGGACGCCGGGTTGTTGGGTGGAAGAGTTGTCGTCCGTCTTATGGAGCATCAGAACTACCCCCAACAGATCCACAGGGTATACACCTTTCTTCATGGTTTACGGTGTAGAGGCCGTGTTACCAAGTGACATCGGCATGACTCGCCATGAGTGATGGCTTACGTTGAGATGGACAATGAGATGGCACGTCAAGACGCATTGGATGCTTTGGAGGAGGAACGAGAGCTGGCGGCTACCCGTTCGGCGATCTATCAGCAAGACTTGCGCCGCTATCATAGCCGCAGGGTCAAGACCCAGACATTTCAAGAGGGCGACTTAGTGATGCGGCTAATTCAAGACCAGACAAATATGCATAAGTTATCTCCTCCATGGGAAGGACCTTTCGTGGTCAGCAAAAATCTCAACAACGGGTCGTATTACCTCATTGACATCCGGGACGACTCAGATACTTTGGGTCAGGAGACCCGCCGGCCATGGAACATAGCACATCTACGGTCTTATTACACCTGAGATTGTTGAGAATCACCATTGTACACTATCATTTATATATATCATATTTATATATGAATAAAGTAGCATCCCTACAAGCCAGGGCCTCTGCCATGTCGCATATCTTCATCGATGCAAGAAAAATCCAACACATTGGTTGTCGAAGGGGGCTTCCTACCTTCAGGTATAGCTTATCTAACCCTAACAGTCAGCTTTATGCCAAAAAAGTTGACAAGTCAACTTTGGTTGTCGAAGGGGGCTTCCCATGTCCGGGTGTCGCTTATCTATCCCTAACAACCGGCTTTCATGCTAAAAATGTTGACAAGTCAACATTGGCTGTCGAAGGGGGCTTCCTACCTTCGGGTATAGCTTATCTAACCCTAACATCCGGCTTTATGCCAAAAAGTTGACAAGTCAACTTTGGTTGTCGAAGGGGGCTTCCCACCTCCTGGTGTAGCTTATCTATCCCTAACAACCAGCTTTCATGCCAAAAATGTTGACAAGTCAACATTGGCTGTCGAAGGGGGCTTCCTACCTTCGAGTATAGCTTATCTAACCCTAACATCTGGCTTTATGCCAAAAAAGTTGACAAGTCAACTTTGGTTATCGAAGGGGGCTTCCCACCTCCGGGTGTAGCTTATCTATCCCTAAAAATCGGCTTTCATGCCAAAAATGTTGACAAGTCAGCATTGGCTGTCGAAGGGGGCTTCCTACCTTCGGTTATAGCTTATCTAACCCTAACAGCCGGCTTTATGCCAAAAAAGTTGACAAGTCAACTTTGGTTGTCGAAGGGGGCTTCCCACCTCCGGGTGTAGCTTATCTATCCCTAACAACCGGCTTTCATGCCAAAAATATTGACAAGTCAACATTGGTTGTCGAAGGGGGCTTCCAACCTTCGGGTATAGCTTATCTAACCCTAACAGCCAGCTTTATGCCAAAAAAGTTGACAAGTCAACTTTGGTTATCGAAGGGGGCTTCCCACCTCCGGGTGTAGCTTATCTATCCCTAACAACCGGCTCTTACGCCAAAAATGTTGACAAGTCAACATAGCCATACATGGGGCTTCCTGCCTTACGGGTATAACTTACCAAACCCTGTCGGACCGCTCTTAAGCCAAGCAATGAATCCCATCTATTCATGCAGGAAATCAAGCTGCAAAGAGCCGGTAAGGCATACAATGAGAAGAACAAGAAAGATGACATATATATATATATATATATATATATATATGTTAAGCCGGACTTTCATATGTGTGCGATGGCACAGTTCAAGAAAGGCAAAAGTTGCTACTAGTCTATTACACACGCTCTCTGTGGAGCCCAAAAATATCAAGTTTGTTACACCGATCATGGCGGGTCATAAAGAGCCGGCTATCAACAGGTGTCTAGAGCGCGATCAGCTGGCTGGCGGGTCACCCTGCTCTGGGTCTTCGGCTGCCTTGATCTGGAGATTGTCCAAGTCCTAGTTGCAGTTGGTTAAAGCCGCAAAGGTTCCTTCTTCAAAGAAGGGGGACGGGTCAAGTTCAGAGGCGAAAAGATTCTTACTGCGGGCGGGTGTCAGATCTTTGATTTCAAAGAGAGGGCCATGGATCCGTTTTTGATCTGCGCTATAAGACGCCTGGTAAGTCGCCAGGTTAACCTCTTCTGCTAAGACGGAGGCCGGGACTTTGGAATTCTTCATGCACCGGGCATAGTCAGCATCTGCAAATTCGGAGTCATCGTCCTTCTTGGAGGGGAACCCGTCCCTCATTTCAACCGGAGTTAACTCGGCGGGCAAAAGCCAGCGCCCGGCTTATAGCTGCGATCGCCCCCTGACGGGCGGTTGATTTCTTCAATTCTATGATTTGATTGGGCATTGTGGATACAAGTTCTAAGACCCCTTTGAGAGTTGAAGGGATGGCATCCTTGTACTGTACGACTTTGATGGTACACATAGCGCCGTAGTAGATTTGTTCTGTCAAAGTATATATGGCCTTTAGGGGTAGCTAGCTGTCAAAGGCAAGTTGGCGGCTCCTAGGACCTGCATAAGACGGAGGTCTTGTTGTAAGTCGCCGACACAAGTACAATACATCAATTGAGTTAAAGTCGTCAAAAACTTACCAAAGAGGGTGGCTGTCATCTTCATGATGTGCCGTTTCAAGGATTGCAGTTCATCAGATACAATCATGAGCCGTTGATCAGCATCATCCGCCCGTTTAGTCAGGGCGGCTTCTTCGGCTTTAGCAGATTCCTTGAAGGTGGTGAAGTCGGCCTTGATTTTGGCCAGCTCTTCAGAAAGGAGCCGGCATTTCTCATCAGCTTCACTCCGGGCGGCTTGCTGAGCGGCTAGGTTGCTTTTTAAGCCGGCCACTTTTGACCCGGCTTCGACTAAAGCTTCTTGTGACATATCAAAGCATGGAATAAACCGACAGAGGGAGAAAAATTCAAAAATACAGCAAGTCTCAAACAGATTGCAAGCAATATGCATGACACTTGGGGGCTAATGTCGATTTTCAAGACAGTTCCGGGTCATCTTTATCAAGTTAACCCGGAACTTGGGGGCTACATATTGGTTCTTCAAGCTGTTAGAGATGTAAGTCCCGACTCAACTTCGACAAGATTGAGCCGGCCCTTGGGGGCTATAGTTGGTTCTATTAACCATTCTCAATGAAGTCCCGACTCAACCATTGACGATATTGAGTCCGCACTTGGGGGCTACATTTGGATCTATTATCTATCTTATATAAAGCTCCGGCTCAATGTTATCAACTTTGAGCCGGCCCTTGGGGCTGACAACGATGATTTGCAGTTACCTCTAAGCAACATGAGACCTACATGTTAAATATTTCTATTTCTACCAAGATAGAAGAGCCAGATTATTATCAGCCAATATTAACCCGGCCCTTGGGGGCTACGTAAGGGTATAAGGACGAAAAAGGAATACCTCATATTTTTTTGTTCATTAAGTTAACGAGTTTGAGCTCCAGATCCCGGCTTGTAGACAGTCGGGTCATGTAGCTAGCATGAAGTTCATCAGCTGTCATTTTCTCTAAGGCGGGGAGCTCAAACTCCAACTTCCTAGAAGCTTCAGCAGTTTCACTATGCTTGGTCAACACATGAGGTGAAGGAGAATGCAAGCCGGCGCCGGTAATCATGACGTCCGGGGCAGCGGTATCATCAGCAGCCTTGGCAGGGCTCGGCGGCTTGGAAAGGTCCCTTTGCGGGCTCTCTGGAATAATGTCATCAGCAGTCGGCTCTGTAGAAGTCGCTGGGGGGTCTGCAGCCGGCATAGGCGTGTCCGGCTTGGCAAGCTCCGTTTCTTGAGCAGTAGGTCCAAGGGAGGGCTTGTTGGTTTTCCTTCGCTTGGCTTGAGCCCTAGAAAAGCATGAAAGTTAGAGTCCAAGGGTTACAACCGCTAAAGAGCCGGACATAAGGCTGGAAAAACACGTACAACGGATTAATCTTCGGAGGCGGCAGAGCAGTGGCCGTAGAGTCGCCGGACGAAGGTGATCCCTGATAGACAGTTCAAAAAATATAAGGCAATGTTGAAATTACAAAAGAAAAGCTAGTAAAATCAAATAGAGAAGAAATGCATACTTCTGCGGGGCGCTTCTTCTGAGCCGGGGAGTTGGGTAACCCGGACATGAGATCAGTGGAGCCGGCGCTCCGGGTCTGACGTCGGTCGGCTTACTATTGCTTTTTCAAAAGAAATTGGGGATCCAAATAAGCAAGAGGATGAGAAAGGGGAACTTTTCGAACGACCCGCCGTATCTTCTGGGGTACAAAACATTCTGAGTCGGATCAAACATAAGTTACCTCAGGAGCGTTGGCGTGGCTCGTCTCTACCTTGTCCTATGAATGGTTGTTATCAGTAAGATAAATAACGAGATGGCAAAGAGTGATCAAATTATACCTCTGAGCCAGATGCTTCTGGCGGTTCAAACCATTCTTCTTGAGGAGTGGTCTTCTTTGTCCTCTTGGTCGAGGCCTTCTTCTTGTTCTTCTTCAAAGGAGGAACATACTTCTTCTTCCAGAAGTCGGAGTCAGCCTGAAAAGGTAAGCCGGCTAATAGTGATGAATTGCCAGAACATAATTGAACAAAGAGAAGAGACTATGAAGAGTCGCCTTACGTCTGGGGCCGGGTTAATGACACAGAAAGGCACCAGCCCAATGGCGCTACAAGCTCCTGACATCTCATGGACAAGGCTCCGGATGATAGTTGTAATACCATCTTCGGTTAATGTCGTCCGGCTGAAGCAGAGGGAATCATCGTACTGGCCTGGGTATTCGCACATGAGGCGGCTTCTCCGGCTCAAAGGCATAATCCTCCAAGAGATCCAGCAGCGGATCAAGTCTAATCCCATCAATCCGTTGTCCATGAGGGCTCTAATCTTGGCAAGAGCCGGCTCGTGCCTTGCACGTTCAGAAGTTGACAGCCGGCCGGGAAGCTCGGAGGTTGTCTTGAGCCGGGAGGGGCGGTAACCTAGCAGCGGATGCTCACCCGCCGGGAAGGTATCTTTACAATAAAACCAAGTTTTATTCCAATCTTTTGGATGACTCGGCATCTGAATAGCCGGAAAGGTCATATCCCGGCGCCTCTGAATGGAGATCCCACTGAGTTCTAAGCTGGGGCCGGCCTTCACTTCGGTCTGCCGATTCGCATAAAAGAATTCTCGGAAGAGGCCCACAGACGGCTTAGTTTGCAGATAGACCTCGCTGAGCACTTGGAAGTTGCATATGTTTGAGACGGAATTGGGGGCAAGGTCTTGAGGATGCAGCCTGTAAAAAAGTGAAGGACATCCCAGAAGAAATTTGAGCCGGGGGTACGAACCCGCGTTCAATGTGATCTGAGAAGACAACTACCTCGCCCTCCCGAGGAACGGGTTTCAGCTCATTACCCGGAACCCGCCAATGGATAACCTCTTTGGCGGGAAGGGTGCCCGCGTGCACAAAATCCATCAGGAACTCGTCCGTGATGCAAGAACCGACCCAATTGCATGAGTTGGTTGCACGAGACATGGTGGCGGCTTAAACAACTACGCGAGATAAGCAATGAGTGGCGAGTCAGGGAACGACAGACGTCTACAGGCAGTGACAAGCTTAATATCTAAAGATTAAGCCGCCGGGATCTGGCTGGTGAGAGTCGGAATACATGGCGGGTCAAGATTATGAAAGGACGAAGCAAAATTCGGCTAAGTGTGGAAAACAGGTTTCGCAAAGTAACGCTAAGATTGCAGATCTACAAAACAGAGGAAATATTCCTATTTTCAGACCTAGAGATGAACTAGCGAAAGCAGAGAAAGTTTAAAAACGACAAGCGGAGCTGTGGAGAATCTGCGTAGCATTACTATCGGTCTCCTGCATAGCGGCGCAGTGGGGACGAGATATCGTCAAAAGTTCATGGGCTAAGTGTGACTGGCATTGACGGAAGCTCGAGTTCTAAGCGGCTGCGGAGGAGCTCTATGAAACCCTGCTGAGGATGGCTACGGATCTAGAGGGAGAAGGACTCACCGGAGACGACGCGGTGAACGCGGAGAAAGCTCTGGAACGTGCAGGTTGATGCAGCGGCCTTGTCGACGACAGTGAGGAGACGACGCCGGAATGAGATGCCCGGAAGCGGAGGCGTCGAGAGGAAGGAGAGGAAGAGTAAGCGAGGAAGAAGGTAATGCCGCCCCTCGCGGTCCTATTTAATAGGAAAGGTGGAACAGGCACGAAAATCCAGGCATCAAAAATCATTTGACCGAGGCGGGCGCCTCGATTCCTGGTTATCCATTTAATAAGGGAAGATTCGTTGCGTGCGTCAGAGGATTTTTTACAGATTTGACGTGACGTCACGGTGGGTCATTATTTTCTGGGCGACTCGCCGAGGAGTAAGAAGAAGGCTGAAGTAAGCAAGCTCAAATCAACCTGGGGCCTAATGTTGGGGATATAACCCCACGGTGAGACCCACCCTAAAGGCTCCGGGTCACACCGGGCGGCTCGTACGCCAGTTCAAGAGTGGGCCATGAAGACTTAAGCCCAAGACATTTGGCGTCTTGACAAGATGGGCCGGAGTGTGGCCCGGATAGAGAAGACTCGGGCGAGTAAGCCGCCGTCCGAAGACAACTTGGTCAGGAAAGGAAAGATAAGATAGAGGTAAACTCGGACATGTAATGAGAGTCGAATACACTTGTATGACCCGTGGTCTTGACCTCCTATATAAAGGCGAGACCCGGGGCGACTTAGGGATTAGGTTATCGAGAACTAGGTCAAGCAATAGCTCCCTTGTAATCGATACATCAAGCAATACAAACACAAGCAGGATGTAGGATGTTACCTCGACTTGAGGGGCCGAACCTGGGTAAACTCGTGTCCTTCGTCCCAGCCAACCCCTTTGAGTCCATCACTTTAGCAATGGCTTCGAATCCAAGTTCGTTCACCTGGACATCTGCCGTGATAAAACCACGACAGAAACCATAGCCGCCGCGTGCTCGCGCGAAGAACCAAGACTTTGGCATGGTGTGGAGACTATGGTCTGGTCGGTGTCAGAGAGGACATGAGCGAAGAGGGTTGGATAGTGACACTATGTGGATGGCGTTGGAGTCCTGCTTAAATAGGCGCGGCCAGGCCGGGCGAAGGGACGGGATGCTGGCTTCAATGTGGCAAAACGGAGGGAGCAAACTTCTCTGTCGTTGTGTCAGCATTGAAGTAGTGCCGCCCGATCATCCAGTTGCATCGCTCTGGCATGCATAGATGTTGTGGATTCATGTCTGCTCTAGAACGACGCTGAGCGGCATGAATGCGCAGCAATAACTTTCGTGCGGATAGTGTTCTTCGGGCCGAAAGGGCGAATGATGTTTTTTGGGCGGAGAGGGTTTTGGGTGGGACCAAGGCACCGGACACATGCGTGGAAGGAATGTAGATGTCTATGAAGCCCTGGTTTTGAGACCGATTTGTCCAAAAACAGATATCCGAACCGTGCTACGAACCGATGGTTTACCAGGCCGACTCCGTGAAATGATGGTTTACAACATTGAATGGCAAAATGTGTCACATTATGGTTTGAGTGTGAGCGACTCGAGATGCCCTAACTTGTCTCCTTAGAGCATCTTTAACTACAATTTGCAAATCCGAGCTCTCAAACGCTCGTGGACGCGTCCATATCCGGATACCTCATAATAGAAATCTTATATCCGTACAAAAGCATGCAAAGAAAAAAAACAATCTGCGTGCAACGTAGCTCATCTATCCTACTCCTTGTCGGAGATGTCGATTATCTTTGTGCCAGGCTTCGGCTGCTCATCCGCCTACTCCTTCGCATTGGCCTCCGAATCCATCTTCGCGTCGAGTTCGGCAAAAAGGGTGTGGGTTGCTGCCCGCTCCTGCTGGATGAAGTGCCAGTTGGCGTCCACATAGGCCGTATTTCATGAATTCTTGTTGTGATATAATGGGCCGGCCCAAATTCTTGTTCGTGAGAGTAGCAGGTATTCCTGGCGTCTCAAATAGGTTTAAGATTTAAAATAGGCCGGGATCACAGAGTTCAGTGTGATCGAAATTTCAGAATTTAATTTAACTTTCGTCTACAACTTTAAGGCTTGTTTTAAACGTTTTTCCTTGCACGCCGCTTCCCCGCCATCGCCTCTTGCACTGCACGGGCTGGTCAATTGCTGGAGAGTGAGGACGCAGCAGTAGATTTCTTGGAGAGTGAAAAACTGAAAATAGGCGGAGAAAGGGAGGAGTAAATAGAAGTGCCCAACTAGTGCATGCGTCCTTATTTACGCACGCGTGGCAGAGGCTGTGAAGGGGAAGGACACATGGCAGAGCTTAGTTGAATGCGCGAGGAAGGGTGAAGCTTACACGAGAAGCTACCGTTCAAGCTAGCAGGGCTATGGCTAGGTAGCCCTCTAGCTGGGCATGTGCAGCATCCTCTGTCAAACGCGTGGCCTCATGTCCATAGAAAGCTAAGCAATTTTAGAATAGTCGTGTATCGTTTCGATCGTCGTAATAACTGTTATTACAATGATATTGGTTAAAAAAGTTTGATTTATTATCATCTTGTAATTAATTACAGGAGAGTCGTTATAGAAAAAACATTCAGATTTATCATGGGTAAAAACTACAATAATAAATTTTAGGAGAGTCGTGCATAGTTTCAATCTTCGTAATCCTCGAAATTTGTTATCGTCACATCAATATAAATTGCCAAAAAAATCAGATTTATCATGCGTAAAAGTCTGATGTTATATCTATAGCGTTTTCGAGGCAGCTTCAACTCGAGGTCATGAGCTCCTATATTTAACTTTATGATAAGACGATATAACGCGGGAGAGGCGTTTTGGTTCTCAGGTCCAGATGAACCTGGAATCTGAGCCGGTCGAATATGCTTTGAGATCCCTGTTGTATGTCACTGTCAATGCAATACAAGAATATTAAATGAGGTATACGCTAGTATCGCACTGTGTACATACACACGGTAGCTAATGATGTCGCGGACGGGCGTTGGCTCCGCACCTGTACTTTGTGCCGACGACAAGAAAAATATTTTTCTCAGGAGTGAGAGGCGGTCAATCGTCTGGCTAGGTTAGAAATATATTTTTCTCAGGAGCCATGCACGGGCAAGAGTGTTCCGTATGAACTACAAGTGCATCCAGTTAAGTATGCATGTTCAAACTAATTACATTGTTCCGTATGAAAATTTGTAATGCGTTTCTGATCAAAGCAAAGCAGGACACTCAAATTTGCATGGGACAGAGATCAGGTTAAAAGCAGAGCAAGTCGTTTTCAACAGACACCCATACTTGCAGTGTTGAACACAGGCAACAACAGCTATGCACTAAGCACTCTAAATATTTAGATTCTCAAAACAAAATTATAAACAAGCAAAAAACTAATAATTCAATAGCACTTGTCACTGAAATTCAGACGCATTCAGAATAGAAATTATTTAGCATTTAACATAAAAAATTAGAATCAATGGAACAATTGTAAACGCATTAATCAGTTACACATCACTAACGATTGCAAAGAATGGAACCTACGACGGTGCTGACCCTCCTTCCTCTATCTTGACACCGCTAGTCCTTCACGGTGGTCCTGCGGCACTGCTCTCATCGGGCGGTGTGGCACGGGAGAGAACGAGCTCGCCGAGAGTCGAATGTTAGCAGGCTTCACCACATGCTCACCCAACTCCTATCTGCATACCCCCAAATTGTTTGCTCCAGTGCGCCAATTCTTTGCAGGCAAATCCTCCTATCTAGCGGCTGGTTTCCTACACTTACCCTGCGTCCAGGCAATATGAAGTCAGATAACAAAAAACTGATACGCCAATCAATAGAGAACCCACAAAATGGGCGTAGGCATTAAGAAAACAAACATTCATGAACTGTCTTAGTATAAAATTTACACCCGCCATAAATATTACTCGTACTGATTTACCTTTTCTAATGCTTTTTCCCAACGCCGTGCCAAACTGGACATAATCTTAAATAAGTTCATCATTTTCAGGTCATATTTGCCACTAACTGAACCTATCATAAAACAGGAGTTCAGAATCTTATATGAATTTCATATAATCCACTATCAAACTACTATGTTGTACTTATGGTACCAATTCTGATCAAAAGTGCATTCCCGATAATTCACTTTCAATGATGTCCTTATGGTATAAATCTTCCTATGTCCACTAACTAAAACTCTAAAAAAACAGGAATTCACAAAAAAAATTCAAATGAGGCAAAGACATGCCACTAGTTCAGGTTTGTGACACCGAGCATGATGTTGAACCTAATAAGATCTTGGATCAGGCTTGTGACTGCGGTGTTGATGGGCGGAGCTGGTGATGGCGGTACCAGGGATGGGACATCTGCTTCTTGATTTCCCATAGAACCTGCACTTCCCAGACTGGATTCAAGAACAACAAGATTTAAGACACTGGATTGGCTGGTACTAGATGGATCGAGGTGGGGATCAGAACTTACATCCTTTTTATGCACTTCTAGAAACGATCTCACGGCCTAGATCCGGTCTTTCCACACAAAACGGTCATGGGATCCGCGTGGGAGGGGGTAGCCCCCGAGATGCACTTGGTTGGTGAGGACGACGACTCCATTGGAGATGTGGTGAGAGCACTGGGGAAGGTGCGAACTGGTGGATGGGCTCCGTTTACCGGGCGTGGCCCAGGATGACGCCGTTTTGTACATCTCCGTTGGCCTGCGATCTGTACTAGCACGGCGTTGGTGTGACACGTTGTTTTTTCGTTACTGGTCGTGGGCCATGCTTCAACAATTTTCTATGGAATACGGTAGCGAATACTTCCCAGGGCGGGATCGTGACGTCCATGTGCGGTCCAGATAGCAGGATCATCTGGACCCGAGAGCCAAAGTGAATATCTGGATATAACGCCTTCTATATACAAATATTGACGCCACATAAATTTCAGGACACACGTTCCTCTGTCACTATCCACATGTCCGCATTGTGACCTTTTGGTGCCACCTCTTATGCTTGGACCATCATGATTTAGCCTTGGTCACCTACACTGATACGTGCCTAAACCTCAAAAGATTCGCTGCTGCTCTCACATGCTTCCCGTAGTCCGACCATGCTATCACTTATGCCACACGACCTTAAGGTGTTCGACGACTTGCCCAGAGGTAAAATTCCTCAACCTTTTCTAATAGATTTAGTTTACCAGTTCACAGATTCGTGTAGGTGATATAAGTTTTGCATTCTGTGTATATGCATCTATTGGTAGAGATATATTCTTTATGATTCATTGTTGAATCCTAGCTTGGAGTCCGAGAGTGAAATCATGGACGCGAAAGAAGACACGGTAATATTGATGGTTGTTGAATGGATAGCGGTAGCCAGAACTAAGAGGAAGAACTTGGGATTGCAGATTGGTCGTGCGGCATTTCACCAAAACAAAATTGAAGGCAACAAGAAGCTCATGCGCAACTACTTTTTACCAGGTCACACCGCATATGCATTCGATGAGAATCTTCCAATGGTCGTAGATACTATCATAAAGTGCACAAAAGTGTTCACTAAAATTGTATTGAGGGAATATGGAGAACGTGCCGAGGACACGACCAAGCTTCTAGCGACCCGTGAAGTAAGAGGCTTGCCTGGGATGCTAGAGAGTATGTTGATTGTATGCATTGGGATGAAAGAATTGCCCTGCAACTTGGCATGGCCAATTCATCGAGCATTGATGTGATCTAACAATAATTTTAGAAGTTGTTGCCTCTAAAGATTTGTGAACAATTTTTTTTTTGAAGGTCAATATAATCAAGCTCGCGAGCTTACATATTTTGCATTTGGGTGAGGCCATATAGCATCTTCCATTCACCCATATATTGGCGCCACAAACATTTTAACTCCCGCCCCTTTCCGTCACCTCCAAAATCCCCGCATCGCCCTTATTTAGTGTCACGTACACTACTCATACCGCCATTATTTGAGTCTAGTTGCCTCCGCTAATACGGTTCCGGACCTCCCACGCTAAGATTCAACCAATGCCTGCTTTGTGCCTTCCGGGCACACTACCACTTCGGCCGCATGACCTTAAGGTGTTCGATGACTTGTCCGAAGCTAAATTTTCCTAGCCTTGTTTTTGTAGATTTAGCATACTTGTGCATAGATTCATGTAGATGATATATGATTTACATTTTGCATAGATGTATCTTTTGTTAAACATTTTTTCATGATTCATCATCGAAATCAAACTCGGAGTCCGAGGGAGAAATCATGGAAGCCAAATAAAATGAGATGTTGATGGTTGTTGAATGGATAGCGACAACCAGAACAAAGAAGAAGCGTCCAGGATTGTCGGTTGGTCATGCAACATTTGACCGGAACAAAGGCCACAAGAAGCTCATGCACGACTAATTTCTGTCGGATCACACTGTACCACCGTACGTATTCTGGCGACGTTTCGACATGAGTTTCCTGTTTTCGATGACATAGAAGTCAATAACCTTCCCTCCAGGAACAGACTACGGCCTGTCTCCTGAGTTTTCCCTCATCAAAACCTAACCGTGACATTTCAGATAATTGCATATGGCCTTCCTATAGATGCACTCGGTGAGTATCTGAAAGTGCATGAATGTGTTCGTTGAAACTATGTTGAGGCTTTATGAAGATATACAATCATAAAGTTCCAATGCATTGTGAAAGACAAGGAACAACTGCTAGTTCCAACGACACGCAAGGTTGTAACCTGCAATCATCACACACGAGCCACGTAGCGTCTTTTCGTTCTCAGCCACCGGCAGGTGGGCCACCGCCATATTGGTATGCCGCATGTGTTGGACATACGTGCGGATACGAATAGAGGCACCGTATTTACACATCTAGACAAGTTCGAGCACCAGTTTCATATATTTTGCAACTTTAGGCACTAAACTGATCGTACATGACAAGTTGAGGCACCTTCAACGTATTTAACTCAAATATTAATGCCATATCAGCGCATGAAAGTGGGCCTGTCCTGTCAATTCTGTCGTCAAAATGCGCTAAGCGAATGATCGGTGTAATTTGCAAAAAAAAACACGTAAGGTGCAAATTGCATTTTTTTGCAAAACCATTTGTTCAGAAAATTATCCCATAGTTGTGATGGTTCCGTGCAATTAAATATAGTCTTCTCCACCTTTAACAAAAATTCTGACGGTTTCTAAGACACGAGACCTAGTAAATAACTTACTCCTCCGTTCAGAAGCACAAGATGTTTAAATAAAATCTGAATCGGATGTATATAAATACATTTTAGTGTGTTTGAACACCTATTTCAGTCCAGCTTTGGAAAAGGAGGATCCAATTCCTTTTCTTTTCTATGTGTGAGGAGGTTTCCAGCACAACAATAAGGACCCTTTTGTAATTACTGGATTAATGCCACATCAGTACATGAAAGTGGGCCAGTCGTATCAGTTTTGTCGTTGGAATATGAACAATTAAATTTGTTTGTATCAGGTGCAAACTGCCTTCTGTTCAGCAAATGATGTCATGGTTTTTTTTAATAAGAAAATAATGTCATAGTTGCGGTGGTTCCGTGCAATTAACTATACTCCCTCCGTTCCTCGATGTAGTGTGTTCGCACTTTTTAAAATCTAAGTTTGAACATGAATTTGACCAATGAAACCGATTGCGGCGAAAGCAAAAACTATACCACTGAATTCGTACGAATTCAGGGGTATAGTTTTTGCTCCCGTCGCAATCGGTCTCGTTGGTCAAATTCATGATCAAAGTTCAAGCTCGAAAACCAAGGACACTTTACATTATCGAACGGAGGGAGTATAATCTATCCCACCTTCTGAATTTGACGGTTATGAGATACAAGACCTAGTAGTAACATATTCACAAATATTATAAGATGTCTAACTTTTATGAAAGTACATTTTAATGTGGTTGAACACTCATTTCAGTCCAAACTTAGTCTATATTAATAAAATATTTAAAACATATTTTATATTTGTGAACGGATAATTGGTCCTAACGCATTTTGAACCCGTGACATTTGGCATATCAAACCAATACTCTAACCAACTGAGCTACAGGACCTAATTATTTGATAACTTAAAAATAATTAGAAACGCCAGTAACGCTCCTGAATAACTCGGAGAGGTGCTTTGAGTTCTTGACGCGACTGGAGTCAACCCTACGACAAATTGGAGGGTCCAGTCATTCGCATTTTATTATGAGAGTCCTGTCTCGTACACCTACATGACCAATAGATAGGGACTTTTTTTTTCGCGGGTATATCTAGGCCTAATTTTGTTTTCAGTAGTGTTCGGTTTTGAGAAACGCATGATGTTTTCCCGCTACAGCAGCATACGGTAATTCATCACTGTGGTAATCCTGTTGGATGGGCTCATCTATCCTCATACCCGGTCGTTCTTACACTCATCAGTTTGTACACATTACTTGAGAAAAATGGCACAACCTGCCTTTCCTACCTACATCTGATGTTGATTGGTTGGTCTAAAATGAAAAATGTTGGCAGGCCATGATTCACGCTTGCTACCAAATTTTTATGAAAATCCTCAATTTATACCTGCATTCATTGACTTGGTGCCACATTTTATTCCCAAGCCAATTTTACTCGAATTGATGATGACTTGGCATGCCACCTAGGTGGTTTTTATTTCTTGTTGGTTGTAAGTCTAGTCTTCTTTGTGGTTAAACCAGTTTTGTCTGCACCGGACTGCACCAGTTCGCCGCGCCCACTGGTCGAGTCACTCGGCATGCCCACCTGGCTAGGCAGTTCGCCGCTAGTAGCGTCGCACCTGCTCTGACGTGTACTGGATTTCCAGAGGCAAGACGTGTACTGGATTTAGCATGCCCTTCTGCCTGTTTGACATGATTGTCCATCCATCATGTTGCTCACCTTATCATATCACTGGCTCAAGCTTCTCGAGAAACCATCTCTAGTTGTTAGTGCCCTTAACATTAATAACAAGTCCAACAACAAGAGGAACACATGTTGTTGTTTCCTTCCCTTGCAGAAGAAACCAAGCGTTAAGAGCTAGTAAGAAGATTGACAAAGCAGCCATCACGTCCTATAAAATGGCCTACAAACATTCAGAAATCCTTGAATTTGTGCATTGAAACTCAAGAACATACCATTGAACTTAGGATGAGGGCATTCTACTGGCTCTTGGTTTAGTATTGTTGTCAGCACAACAATGTCCCTATGATTCTCATTCGACAATGTCTGCAAATAATCCCTAGTTACGTGATACTGCTTCTCCTCACCCCCAGCACTTTGTTTGCGCATAAGCTTTTTCTCTGTATGTCATCCTCTTTATGATTTGAAAGTTCAAATATCTCTTTACTGCTTCCATGAAAGCATAAATCTTCCAGTAAGGATCTACAGTGAAGTTGTCTTCATAGTGAGCGGCTAGCCACACTGAATTTGTCCCGTTATCCTCTCTATTTATCCCATAGGTGTGTGCTTCCACATCCTCTCCGATCAAGAATGACCTTGTGCATCTTGTTCTTCACAAAAGCAAAGTTTCTTCCTTAAAATATGTGGAATGACTTTACAACAGGCATGCACCGTTTGATATCTTCAAACACATGCTCCTAACTAGTGCAGTTGGCAGCTTATCCGCATATTTCATAAATGAATCATCAAATTGTGTTCTATGGTCTACCTCCTTCTTGGCTTTTTGCTTTCTTTCTCCTGGAATACAACTAGAGCACTTTCTCAACATTATGTTCTCAACATTACTATCTTTTAGCAAATATTCATCTCCACCATTTGATAATGGAACATCTGAGAGGTGTAAGTCTTCATTAACTTCATTCTCCTTCTGTGCCATTCTCTTTGCCAAAGCCAACTTCCTCTATGCTATATGCTTCTTTTGTGTTTCTTCCTCTGCCTTTGCAAAACCAATCTCACTAAGCATTTGTGCTTTTGACTTCTCTATTGTGTCAACATACTCATCGACAAACAAATTCTCATACTCATCCTATGAATGAGAACCCTTTTCTGCAATCGTTTTTCTATTACTTTTGTGCATATTTTTTCTCATATTTTCCGTCTCAGCAAAAACATCAAAGTCCTCATCATCACTTGAATCATAGGCAAGATGCTCATTGTAAATTCGTTGCATTTGTTCACCAACATTACTGTACTCCACATGTGACAAGAAATGACAACCACCTTCACCATTAGCTTGAGTTAACTGAATTTCTTTCTCTCTCATTTGATTATCATCAAACCCTGAATAGTATTCCTGACTAGCTATAATTTGGATCTGGACATTGCTAGGACTAGGAGCATCATTGTTATGAGCATGAGCATCAACAATTGGAGCATGAGCATCAATTGGAGCTATGACTACAATTGGAGCACTATCAACTGGAACAACTGTTGGGGAACGTTGCATGGGAAACAAAAAAATTCCTACGCACACGCAAGATCTATCCATGGTGATGAGCATCTATGAGAGGGAGAGTGGATCTACATACCCTTGTAGATCGCTAAGCGGGAAGCGTTAAGAAACGCGGTTGATGTAGTCGAACGTCTTCGCGATCCAAATCGCCGAGCGTCCCGCGATCCCATCACGATCCGTCCCGCGATCCAATCATGATCCGTCCCGTGATCTCATCTCGATTCGTCCCGCGATCCAATCACGAATCGTCTCACGATCTTGATTACGGTCCTTCTGATCTAGCGTCGAACGGATGACACCTCCGCTTTCAGCACACGTACAGCTCGATGATGATCTCCGCCTTCTTGATCTAGTAAGAGGGAGCGGAGAGGTAGAAGAGTTCTTCGGCAGCGCGACGGAGTTGCGGCGATGGTGGTGGAGCTATTCCAGCAGGGCTTCGCCTAAGCATTGCTGAAAACAATCTAGAGGAGAGACTACGATCTAGAGAAGAGGGCAGCACATGGCTGTTTTTCTGTGTCTCAAAACCCTCAAAACCTCTAGTATATATAGGAGGAGAGGAGGAGGAGGCTGGCGCACAAGGGCCAGCCCTTTGGCCTTTGGCGCAAGGAGACGAGGAGTGCTCATCCAAGTAGGATTAGGACTCCTTCCTTATTTTCACTTGGAAACTCTTTCCACCTTGGCCTTTTTCCTTTTCCTTCCACTCCAGCCGCATGGGCCTCTTGTGGGACTTAGGCCAGCCCACTAAGGGCTGGTATACCTCTTCCCACAGCCCATGTAGTCTCTTGGGTCGAAATACCCCTCCCGATAATAAAAGAAGGAGGAGAAATCTTTCTCCTAGTGATTTAGGGTTCCCAACCTTCCTCTGGCGGCGGTCAGAGTCTACGTAATCTCTCGCCGGCGGCCAATCTCCTTCGGTCGGCGGGGAGATCTACTGCTATCGGTGGTGGTGCGAGGTTTGCATGGCGGATCCATCCACGCAGCACGATGGGTGGAGGCAGGAGAGGGAGTTGGAAGATAGGGTTAAGGGCGATGATCCACACGCACTTGAACCAGTTTAGGATGGGGGACATAATCGAAGGGAGAAGGAAGCAGTTCTGACGGAGGCGGCTAGTGCGAGGGGCGGAGGAGATCCGCCAGCTATGGGCGAGGAGGAGGAATATTACGAAGACTACATGGGGCCGACACCGGATCTGGAGGACAGTTTTGCGGGCATGACCCTCCATAGCGAAGAGGAGGAAGATCTTGACTTCTCCGACGAGGTAGACGATCTCATCAAGGATGTTCGTTGGCTGGGATTATTCTGGGTGCACACCACTCGGCCGTTTAGTCATTCAGCGCTACTCAATCAGATGCGCAACGCGTGGTCATCGGCCTAGGGAGTTACCTTTAACGTCAAGGGCCCTAATATATTTTTGGTGCAATGCCATTGTTTGGAGGACTAGAGGAGGATCATGGAGGGAGGACCGTGGCTATTTCGGAAGGCCCCGGTCGTGATACAGGAGTATGATGGATTCTCGGATGTCTCGGAATTTAAGCTTAATAAGATTCCGGTTTGGACAAGGATCAAGGGGCTCCTTGATGGCCTCACCAGGAAGAAGGAGCTTGCTGAGAAGGTAGCGGGCAAGGTGGGGGAACCACTGTTCACGGTGATAGTAAATGAAGGGAGGATTAACCCAGCTAGTACTCTTCGTGCTAGGGTGTTTCTAGATGTGAACAAGCCGCTGGTGCGTTTTGTGCCAATAACTTTGAAAGGCAGCAAGAGATATAAGGTGTTCTACGAGAAACTGCCTGATTTTTGCTTTGTTTGCGGGCTCATGGGACACATTGCTAAAGAATGCGGTGACGACATGCATGACCCCTCGAACTTTGAGTGGGGTGAGTGGCTGTTATGGGAGCCTGAACCACCAAATGATCGTCCTTTCCCTGGAAGGGGCGGGGGAGATATGGGTGGGCGAGGGAGGATGGGAGGAAGAGGAGAGAGAGGAGGCAGATCGGGAAGAGGAGGGGATGGAGGTGCAGGTAGGGGTGCAGCACACGGTGGCGCAGGTCTGGGCCGGGATGCTGGACCGGCTGCTATGGATCATTCATCACAAGACAATATTGACCAAGGGAGAAGAATACCAGGAAGAGATTGGTGGCAGTAGACGACACTCTTAATATACATGGCAAAGCTCTACCACAACTGGCTGGAAGAGTGGCTGGGATGGTGCTGAGGATTGAGGGCACTTCTACAAGTGCAGGCAAGGATGTGACTACAACGCCAGAGAAAGTGCAAGTTGTCTAGAGGAGGAAGCAGGGAGGAGGAGAAGAGGTGGACACGGAACAAGCGAAGGTGGCCTCTCTCGAGGAGGGCCGCCAGGCGTAATGAGGACCATGTGCTGGAACTGTCACGGAATTGGTGATCCCGTGACAGTCACGGAGCTCCGCGATCTCGTGGAGGCGTGTGCACCGTCGATCCTTTGCATTGTTGAAACTCAGCTTGTGAAGGCCCGAATGGAAGGATTGGCTGGTTCATTAGGTTTTTCAGGTTGTTTTGCAGTTCCCAGTAGCGGTCGTAGTGGTGGTTTATGTATTTTTTGGAAAGATCATGTTAATCTGGCAATAAAGAATTTTTCACAGTATCACATAGACTCATGGATTACACAGACGGGTGCAGATGCTTGGCGTTCTTGTTTCTATGGTGAAGCCAATAGAAGCTTGAGACATAATACTTGGGAGACGATGAAGAGGCTACTATTGGAAATATGCCCTGGAGGCAATAATAAACTAGTTATTATCATATTTCCTTGTTCATGATAATCGTTTATTATCCATGCTATAATTGTATTGATCCGAGACTAAGATGCATGTGTGGATACATAGACAAAATCATGTCCCTACTATGCCTCTAATAGACTAGCTCGTTGATCAAAGATGGTTAAGGTTTCCTAGCCATGGACATGAGATGTCATTTGATAACGGGATCACATCATTAGGAGAATGGTGTGATGGACAAGACCCAAACTACAAACGTAGCATATGATCGTGTCAGTTTATTGCTACTGTTTTCTGCATGTCAAGTATATGTTCCTTTGACTATGAGATCATGCAACTCACGGACACCGGAGGAGTGCCTTGTGTGTATCAAACATCACAACGTAACTGGGTGACTATAAAGGTGCATTATAGGTATCTCCGAAGGTGTCTGTTGGGTTGGCATGGATCAAGACTGGGATTTGTTACTCCGTGTGATGGAAGGTATCTCAGGGCCCACTCGGTAATACAACATCACAATAAGCCTTGCAAGCAATGTGACTTAGTGTTAGCCACGGGATCTTGTATTACGGAATGAGTAAAGAGACTTGCCGGTAACTAGGTTGAACTAGGTATACAAATACCGACGATTGAATCTCGGGCAAGTAACATACCGAAGAACAAAGGGAAACATCATACGGGATTAACTGAATCCTTGACATAGAGGTTCGACCGATAAAGATCTTCGTAGAATATGTAGGAACCAACATGGTCATCCAGGTCCCGCTATTGGTTATTGACCGTAGAGGCGTCTCGGTCATGTCTACATAGTTCTCGAACCCACAGGGTCTGCACACTTAAGGTTTGGTGACGTTTCGGTAGTATAGAGTTATGCATGGTGGTGAACGAAGGTTGTTCGGAGTCCCGGATGAGATCCTGGACGTCACGAGGAGCTCAAGAATGGTTCGTAGGTAAATATTGATATATAGGAAGTCCTGTTTTGGTCGCCGGAAAAGTTTCGGGCTCATCGATAGTGTACCGAGAGTGCCGGTAGTGTACCGGGGGACCATCGGGAGGGGTATTTCGACCCAAGAGGCTATATGGGCTGTGGGAGAGTAAATACCAGCCCTTTGTGGGCTGGTGGAAGTCCCACACAAGACCCATGCGGCTGGGAAGAAAAGCCCAAAACGAAAAAGGTGGAAAAAGGCAAAAAAAAGGGCCAAATAAGGAAGGAGTCCTAATCCTACTAGGAGTGGAGGAGGAGGACTCCTCCCTCCTTGGTTCGGCTGACCCAAGGGCTGCCTTTTTGGCAGACAAGCCTCCTCCTCCTCTCCTCCTATATATACTAGAGGATTTTAGGGTTTGGTACAAGATTTTCAGCCACGTGCCACCCGTTCCTCTCGTGCATAGCTTCTCCTCTAGATCGGTTTTTTTGTAGTGCTTAGGCGAAGCCCTACCGGAATAGCTCTACCACCATCACCGCAGTGCCGTCACGCTGCTGGAGAACTCTTCTACCTCTCCGCTCCCTCTTGCTGGATCAAGAAGGCGGAGATCGTCATCAAGCTGTACGTGTGCTGAACGCGGAGGTGCCGTCCGTTCGGAGCAAGATCGGAAGGACCGTGATCAAGTTCGCGGGACAGAACGTGATGAGATCGTGGGACGGATCATGATGAGTTCGCGGGACGGATCGTGATTGGATCGCGGGACGGATCGTGATGAGATCGCAGGACACTCGGTGATTTGGATCGCGAAGACGTTCGACTACACCAACCGCGTTTCTTAACGCTTCCCGCTTAGCGATCTACAAGGGTATGTAGATCCACTCTCCCTCTCGTAGATGCTCATCACCATGGATAGATCTTGCATGTGCGTAGGAAAATTTTTGTTTCCCATGCAACGTTCCCCAACAGTGGTATCAGAGCTAGGTCTATGTGTAGATGAGATTTCGAGTAGAACACAAAGAGTTTGTGGGCGTTGATGCTTAGATTGCTTCCTCCCTTGGTCGTGTTTTGGTTCAACGGTATTGTGGGATGAAGTGGCCCGTACCAACATTACTCGTACACTTACGAGAGACCGGTTCCATCGACTGACGTGTAACTTCGTTGCACAAAGATGGCTGGTGGGTGTCTGTTTCTCCTACTTTAGTTGGATCGGATTCGGCTAAGGCGGTCCTTGAGAAGGTTGAAAAGCAACTTATGTATCACCGTTGTGGTTTATGCGTAGGTGAGAATTGTTCTTGCTAGATACCCATAGCAGCCACGTAAAACATGCAACAACAATTAGAGGACGTCTAACTTGTTTTTGCAGGGTATGTTGTGATGTGATATGTCCAATTACATGGTGAGATATATGTGATGTATGAGATGATCATGTGTTGTATAGAATATCACGACTTGCATGTCGATGAGTACGGCAACCGGCAGGGGCCATAGGGTTGTCTTTAATTATTGTATGACCTGCGTGTCAATCATTAAGCGCTATGTAATGCTTTACTTTATCGCTAAACGGTAGCAATAGTAGTAGAAGCATGGTGGGCGCGACAACCCCGATGGCGACACGTTGATGGAGATCAAGATGATGGAGATCATGGTGTCGTGCCGGTGACGATGAAGATCGTGCCGGTGCTTTCAAGATGGAGATCAAAAGCACAAGTTCATGACCATATCATGTCACTTATGATTTGCATGTGATGTCAATCCTTTTATGCACCTTGTTTTGCTTAGGACGACGGTAGCATTATAAGGTGATCCCTTACTTGAATTTCAAGATGAATTGTGTTCTCCCTGAGTGTGCACCGTTGTGAAAGTTCGTCGTGTCGAGACACCACGTGATGATCGGGTATGATAAACTCTACGTTCACATACAACGGGTGCAAGCCAGTGTTGCACATGCAGAACACTCGGGTTAAACTTGACGAGCCTAGCATGTACAGACATGGCCTCGGAACACAAGAGATCGAAAGGTCGAACATGAATCATATAGTATATATGATCAACATGATGATGTTCACCATTGAAACCACCTCAACTCACGTGATGATCAGACTTGAGTTGGTGAATTTGGATCATGTATCACTCGAATGACCGGCAGGATGTCAATTTGAGTGGGAGTTCTTAAGTAATATGATTAATTGAACTCATTATCATGAACATAGTCAGTACTGTCTTTGCAAAATTATGTTATAGATTACTAGCTCACGCTGTAGCTCCCTTGAATTTTTATATGTTCCTAGAGAAATAGAGTTGAAAGATAATGGTAGCAATATTGCGGACTGGGTCCGTGATCTGAGGATTGTCCTCATTGCTGCACAGAAGGCTTATGTCCTTAATGCACCGCTCGGTGCGCCAACCCCTCTAGAGTCGTCTATAGATGTTGTGAACATCTCACACGCACGTTCTGATGACTACTTGATAATTTAGTGCGTCATGCATTACTACTTTGAATTGAGGCTCCGTAACGTTTTGAACGTCACAGAACATATGAGATGTTCTAAGAGCTGAAATTAGGATCTCAGGCTCGTGCCCGTGTTGCGAGATATGAGATCTCCAACAAGATTCTTTGCCTGCAAGATGAAAGAGAATAGCTCAATCGTTGAGCATGTGCTCAAATTGTCTGGGTGCTACAATCGCTTGAATCGAGTGGGAGTTGATCTTCCAGATAAGATAGTGATTGA
Organism: Hordeum marinum; assembly: GCA_022496015.1. Taxonomy (NCBI): domain Eukaryota; kingdom Viridiplantae; phylum Streptophyta; class Magnoliopsida; order Poales; family Poaceae; genus Hordeum; species Hordeum marinum. Next base: position 50,591,054 of record CM039678.1, on the reverse strand, counting down.
TATAGTTCTCCAAGTCACTGTCACTAAGCTACTAGAACTTGGTGATGAACTATAATATGTCAGGGACAGAAATAATGATCCCTGAGCTGTTCGCGATGTTTGACACCGCGAAGGTAGAAATCAAGAAGGAGCGTCAAGTGTTGATGGTTAGTCAAACCACTAGTTTCGAGAAGGGCAAGAGCAAGGAGGGAAAACTTCATGGGTAGCAAGTCAGTTGCTGCTCCAGTGAAGCAACCCAAAGTTGAACCCAAACCTGAGACTAAGTGCTTCGATTATGAGGAGAGCGGTCGCTGAAGCGGAACAACCCTAGATACTTGGTAGATAAGAAGGCTGGCAACGTCGACAGAAGTATATTTGATATACGTGTTATTTATGTATACCTTGCTAGTACTCCTAGTAGCACCTGGGTATTGGATACCGGTTCGGTTGCTAAATGTTAGTAACTCGAAATAAAAACTACGGAATAAACGGAGCACTAGCTAAGGGTGAGGTGACGATGCGTGTTGGAAATGTTTCCAAGGTTGATGTGATCAACATCGCACACTCTCTCTACCTTCGGGATTAGTGACGAACCTAAATAAATGTTATTTGATGTTTTGCATTGAGCATGAACGTGATTAGATCGTGTTTATTGCAACACGGTTATTCATTTAAGTTAAAGAATAATGGTTATTCTGTTTACATGAATAATACCTTCAATGGTCATGCACCCAGTGAGAATGGTTTGTTGAATCTTGATCGTAGTAATACACATGTTCATAACATTGATGCCAAAAGATACAAAGTTAATAATGATAGTACCACATAATTGTGGCACTCCGCTAAATGTCATATTGGTATAAAGCGCATGAAAAAACTCCATACTGATGGATCTTTGGACTCATTCGATTTCGAATCGGTTGAGACATGCGAACCATGCCTCTTGGGCAAGATGACTAAGGACCCCGTTTTCTGGTTTGATGGAGCGGGCAAGTGATTTATTGGAAATGATACATGTTGATGTATGCAATCCAATGAGTCTTGTAGCATGCGGTGGATATCGTTATTTTCTTACCTTCACTGATGATTTGAGTAGATAATAGTGTATATTTACTTAATGAAACGCAAGTCTGAATCATTTGAAAAAGTTCAAGCAAATTCAGAGTGAAGTTTAAGATCATCATGACAAGAAGATAAAATGTCCGTGATATGATCGTGGAGGTGAATATCTAAGTTACGAGTTTGGTATACAACTTAACACAATGTGAAAGTTGTTTCACAACTCACGCCACCTGGAACACCATAGTGTGATGGTGTGTCTGAACGTCATAGTCGTGCTCTATTGGATATGGTGCGAATTATGATGTCTCTTATCCTTTTACCACTATCGTTTTGGGGTTATGCATTAGAGACAACTACATTCACTTTAGATAGGGCACCATCTAAATCCGTTGAGATGACACCGTGTGAATTATGGTTTGATAGAAACCTAAGCTGTCATTTCTTAACGTTTGGGGCTGTGATGCTTGTGTGGGAAAATGTTTTCACCTAATGAGCTCGAACCCAAAGCGGACAAATGCATCTTCATAGAATACCCTAAAGACAGTTGGGTAAACCTTCTATCTCAGATCCAAGCATAAAATGTTTGTTGCCAAAACTGGGTCCTTTCTCAAGAAAGAGTTTCTCTCGAAAGAATTGAGTGGGAGGAAGATATAACTTGATGAGGTTGTTGAACCTTTGTTCAACCAGAGAGTAGCGCAGCGCAGGAATTTTTTTCTGTGAAGCCTACGCTAGTTGAAGAGGAAGTTAATGATGATGATCATGAAGCTTCGGATCAAGTTACTATCGAACCTCGTAGGTCGACAAGGATGTCTACTGCTCCTGAGCGGTACGACAACCCTGTCTTGGAGGTCATGTTGTTGGACAACAACGAACCTACGAGCTGTGGAGAAGCGATGATGGGCCCGGATTCCGACAAATGGTTAGAGGCCATGAATGTCACAGACCCGTTGACTCTAAGATCTCTCACACATGCAAAGCATGATCGAGCCCCAGAACTCATTGGGTGTTAGATTCATAACAATGCAAATCACATGGTCATGTGAACTGGATTATTGACTCTAGTGCAAGTGGAAGACTGTTGGAAATATGCCCTAGAGGCAATAATAAATTAGTTATTATCATATTTCCTTGTTCATGATAATCGTTTATTATCCATGCTATAATTGTATTGATCGGAGACTTAGATGCATGTGTGGATACATAGACAAAACCATGTCCCTAGTATGCCTCTAATAGACTAGCTCGTTGATCAAACATGGTTAAGGTTTCCTAGCCATGGACATGATATGTCATTTGATAACGGGATCACATCATTAGGAGAATGGTGTGATGGACAAGACCCAAACTACAAACGTAGCATATGATCGTGTCAGTTTATTGCTACTGTTTTTTGCATGTCAAGTATATGTTCCTTTGACTATGTGATCATGCAACTCACGGACACCGGAGGAGAGCCTTGTGTGTATCAAACGTCACAACGTAACTGGGTGACTATAAAGGTGCATTACAGGTATCTCCGAAGGTGTTTGTTTGGTTGGCATGGATCAAGACTGGGATTTGTTACTCCGTGTGATGGAAGGTATCTCAGGGCCCACTCGATAATACAACATCACAATAAGCCTTGCAAGCAATGTGACTAAGTGTTAGCCACGAGATCTTATATTATGGAACGAGTAAAGAGACTTGCCGGTAACGAGGTTGAACTAGGTATACAGATATCGACGATCGAATCTCGGGCAAGTAACATACCGAAGAACAAAGGGAAACATCATACGGGATTAACTGAATCCTTGACATAGAGGTTCGACCGATAAAGATCTTCGTAGAATATGTAGGAACCAACATGGTCATCCAGGTCCCGCTATTGGTTATTGACCGTAGAGGTGTCTCGGTCATGTCTACATAGTTCTCGAACCCGTAGGGTCTGCACACTTAAGGTTTGGTGACGTTTCGGTAGTATAGAGTTGTGCATGGTGGTGACCGAAGGTTGTTCGGAGTCCCGGATGAGATCCCGGACGTCATGAGGAGCTCCGGAATGGTCCGGAGGTAAAGATTGATATATAGGAAGTCCTGTTTTGGTCCCCGGAAAAGTTTCGGGCTCATCGGTAGTGTACCGGGAGTGCCGGTGGTGTACCGGGGGACCATCGGGAGGGGTATTTCTACCCAAGAGGCTATATGGGCTGTGGGAGAGTAAATACCAGCCCTTTTGTGGGCTGGTGGAAGTCCCACACAAGGCCCATGCGGCTGGGAAGAAAAGCCCAAAACGAAAAAGGTGGAAAAAGGCCAAAAAAGGCCAAATAAGGAAGAAGTCCTAATCCTACTAGGAGTGGAGGAGGAGGACTCCTCCCTCCTTGGTTCGGCCGACCCAAGGGCTGCCTTTTTGTCAGACAAGCCTCCTCCTCCTCTCCTCCTATATATACTAGAGGATTTTAGGGTTTTGGTACAAGATTTTCAGCCACGTGCCACCCGTTCCTCTAGTGCATAGCTTCTCCTCTAGATCGGTTTTCTGTAGTGCTTAGGCGAAGCCCTGCCGGAATAGCTCCACCACCATCGCCGCAGCGCCGTCACGCTGCTAGAGAACTCTTCTACCTCTCCGCTCCCTCTTGCTGGATCAAGAAGGCGGAGATCGTCATCAAGCTGTACGTGTGCTGAACGCGGAGGTGCCGTCCGTTCGGCGCTAGATCGGAAGGACCGTGATCAAGTATGCGGGACGGATCGTGATGAGATCGCGGGATGGATCATGATGAGTTCGCAGGACAGATCGTGATTGGATCGCGTGATGGATCGTGATGAGATCGCGGGACACTCGGCAATTTGGATCACGAAGACGTTCGACTACACCAACCACGTTTCTTAACGCTTCCCGCTTAGCGATCTACAAGGGTATGTAGATCCACTCTCCCTCTCGTAGATGCTCATCACCATGGATAGATCTTGCGTGTGCGTAGGAAAAATTTTGTTTCCCATGCAACGTTCCCCAACAGCTACGAGGGGAGAGCACACTCCCATGGGTATGTATCGGAGATTTTAACGAGGTGTTGCGTCCGGAGGAGCACATGGGTCCTAACACCCGAGACAGTGGTCAGATCGCAGGCTTCAGAGAGGCTGCGGATGTTTGTGAGCTTGCTGACCTAGGCTACAAAGGACTTGACTGGACGTGGGAAAAGAGAGTAAGGGGTGGCGAGTTTTGCAGAGTGCGGTTGGATCGTGCGTTGGCTAGTCCCAGCTGGTCAACACTTTTCCCACTTGCATCTCTTGAGCACCTCACAGCAGCCAAATCAGATCATTGTCCTATTTTGCTTAATACAGAGTTGGAGACAACAAATATGAGGCACGTTCTGAAAAAACCCTTCCGATATGAGTGTATGTGGGAGACAAAGGAAAATTTTCATCAAGTTGTGGAGGAAGCTTGGAACCGTACAACCTTCTCTCTCAGTTTTGGACCTAGCTTCCAAGCTCAGTTCAGTTGCCTCAGCGTTAGCTCAGTGGGGACGTCGTTCCTTTGGATCAGTCCGGCAGGAGCTTCGCTCCTTGCAACAACAGCTGGCTGCTTTGTGGGCAGTACCAGGTCGGGTAGGACCAAGTGACGAGGAGAAGCAAGTCCAGGATCGTATGATTGAAGTATCTCTGGTGGAGGAGATCATGATGAAGGTAGAGATCACGGATACAATGGCTCGCTGAAGGTGATAAAAACACTCAATTTTTTCAGAAAAAAGCTAGTGCTTGCAGGGCAAAAAACAAGATAACTCAACTACAGAAAAATGATGGTACAATCAGCACCGACCCGGAGGAGTTGGCAAGAATGGCCACTGAATTTTACTATAATCTTTACACTTCGGAAGGTACAATTGGTATGGAGGAAGTACTCTCTCACATACCATCCAGGGTGGATGCCGAGATGAATGCTCGCTTGAACAAGCCATATAGTAAAGAGGAGGTCAAATAAGCTCTATTCCAAATGCTTCCCACTAAAGCTCCGTGACCTAATGGATTCCCGGCGCACTTCTTTCAGAGGCATTGGGATTTGTGTGGTGACGAGATTACATGTATGATCATTAGAGTGCTCGATGGAGTTGACTCACCGGAGGAGATCAATTGTATGTTCATTGTTACGATTCCAAAAATTGCTAGTCCAAACACTTTAGGACAATTTCGGCCAATAAGCCTTTGCAACGTAATCTACAAGATTGCTTCAAAGGTCTTAGACAATAGGCTGAAAATGATTCTTCCAGAGGTGATTTCAGAAGAGCAGTCGGTGTTTGTTCCTGGACGTCTCATCACGGATAATTTTATCACTGCCTACGAGAGTTTGCATTATATGAAAACCAGACGAGTGAAGAGTAATCGGTTTTGTGCGCTTAAATTGGATATGATGAAGGCGTATGACCGAGTGGAGTGGCCATACTTGAAGGCTGTCATGCTGAAGATGGGCATTAGCCCGAGGTTCACTAACACTATAATGAGGTGCGTTTCATCGGTCTCTTTTTTGGTGCTTTTTAATGGAGGTGTATGGGATGATTTCACGCCTTCTCGTGGTGTTCGTCAAGGGGATCCACTATCCCCCTATTTGTTCCTTATTGCAGCGGAGGGTTTATCTTGTTTATTGAAGAATGGCATCCGAGGCATGAAGGTGGCACCGACGGCTCTGGAAGTCAGTCATCTTTTGTTCGCCGATGACAATCTATTGTTTTTTGAGGCCTCAAATGCCGAAGCTGGGAGAGTCCGTGACTTGCTGCACATTTATTGCAACGCCTCCAGTCAACGAATTAATGTGTATAAAAGTTCCATTTATTTTAGTAAGGGAGTTCCACACAACTTAAGAGGTGAAATTAAACATACTCTAGCAGTTCAAACCGAATCGTTATCGGAGAAATACTTGGGTCTTCCAACCGATGTTGGCAAATCCAAGGAGGGATGCTTCCGATATCTGAAAGATAGGATTTGGAAGCACGTGCAAGGGTGGATGGAGAAATGCCTCTTAGCTAGAGGAAAAGAGGTTTTAATTAAATCCGTTGCTCAATCAATACCCACACATTCGATGTCATGCTTCAAGCTTCCCCGTGGTCTATGTAATCATATTAATGGGATCTTGAGGAACTTTTGGTGGGGAAGTAAGAGGGGGGAAAGGAAGACAGCCTGGATCTCCTAGAAGACTATGACAAAGCCAAAGCACATGGGAGGGTTGGGTTTCTGTGATATTGAGCTGTTTAATTTGGCTTTGCTAGCTAGACAAGCTTGGAGGATCTTGCAAGAACCAAACTCTTTGAGTGCTCGTGTGCTGAAATCAAGGTGCTTCCCGGATGGAGAGTTCTTGGATGCGCCACTTGGCTCAAACCCATCTCAGGTTTGTCGCTCAATTAGGGAAGGAAGAGAAGTTTTGTCTCTGGGCTTGATCAAACGGATAGGTACGGGGGAGGACACTCAAGTTTGGCATCACAACTGGCTACCGAGGGACTACAAGCTTCGTCTGATCTATCCTCGGTCAGCAAACCTGCCCTCGTTGGTGTCTGAGCTAATTGATCAGACAACCAGGACCTGGAATAGGCAAGTGTTAGAGGAACACTTTCATTGCACCTGATATAGATGTTATTCTAAATATCCCTATCAGTACGCGATTGCATGACGATTTCTAGGCATGGCACTATGACCGAAGGGGCATGTTTTCTGTTCGTTCTACTTACATAATGATCTCGGGGATTAAATTTCAGCGGGAAGACTGGTTGGAAAATCGAACAAGCAACTCAAATCAAACAGAGATGAAGAAAGATTGGTCCAGGCTGTGGAAAACAGAAGTGCCATCCAAGGTTCGGGTTTTTGTGTGGCGTTTGGCCCACACGTCTTTGCTGACGGGCATGACCAGACACGAGCGGAAGATGGCTACATCTCCGGTATGTGCGATATGCTCGGCGACAGACGATACTTGGCGTCATTCTCTTCTGAACTGCCGCATGGCTCGGTGTGTCTGGTCGCTGGGAGATGAAGGCATTATGGAGCATGTGATATCAAATCAATCTGAAGATGCAAGGCAATGGCTTTTCTGGCTGTTTGATACGTTTCCACAACATGACCTGGCCCGTGTGCTTATCACGATGCGGTCTATCTGGTGGGCTAGGAGGAAAGCGATCCATGAAAATGAGTTTTAGAGCCCCTTATCTACGATGTGCTTCATCAATCGCTACCCGCAGGACCTGGAGATCACCGCTGCTTCATTATCGAGAGCTACTGCAGGTGCGCCGCCACGTCAGAGGCATCGGGGGTGGCTTCCCCCGACAGAAATAGAGGTAAAAATAAACGTGGATGGGGGTTTATCCCGACATGGAGACAAAGGTGCAGCAACAACTATTTGCAAAGATAGTAATGGATGCTTCCTTGGAGCATCAGCTGTTGTTTTTGACGGCCTCTCCGATCCAGCCAGCTTGGAAGCGTGGGCATGCAATGAGGCACTGACTTTGGCCCAGGATTTACATGTTCAACGACTACTAATCGCCTCCGATTGCGTTGAAGTAATCACCAACATCAGCAGAGGTACAACTGCAGTTTACGCTCCAATTCTGTATGAAATATCAAGTCGCAGAAGTGATTTTGAGCATGTTATCTTCCGTCATGAACCAAGGGAATGTAATAGTGAGGCTCATAGATTAGCTAAGGCCACGTCAACTCTTGATGTGGGCCGCCATGTGTGGCTAGGGACTATCCCGGACATCATTTGTATCCTAAACCGTTTGAATTTTTAATAAATCCCTAGTTACACCTCGAAAAAAACCTCTCGATGGTCCACCGGTACACTACTGGCACTCCCGGTACACTACCGACGAGCCCGAAACTTTTCCGGTGACCAAAACAGTACTTCCTATATATCAATCTTTACCTTCGGACCATTTCGGAGCTCCTCATGACGTCCGGGATCTCATCCGGGACTCCGAACAACCTTCGGTCGCCACCATACATAACTCTATACTACCGAAACGTCACAAAACCTTAAGTGTGCAGACCCTGCGGGTTCGAGAACTATGTAGACATGACCGAGACACCTCTATGGTTAATAACCAATAGCGGGACCTGGATACCCATATTGGTTCCTACATATTCTACAAAGATCTTTATTGGTCGAACCTCTATGTCAAGGATTCAGTTAATCCCGTATGATGTTCCTTTTGTTCTTCGGTATGTTACTTGCCCAAGATTCAATCGTCTGTATCTCCATACCTAGTCCAACCTCGTTACCGGCAAGTCTCTTTACTCGTTTCCGTAATACAAGATCACGTGGCTAACACTTAGTCACATTGCTTGCAAGGCTTATTGTGATGTTGTATTACCGAGTGGGCCCTGAGATACCTCTCCGTCACACGGGGTAACAAATCCCAGTCTTGATCCATGCCAACCCAACAGACACCCTCGGAGATACCTGTAGAGCACGTTTATAGTCACCCAGTTACGTTGCGACGTTTGATACACACAAGGCACTCCTCCGGTGTCAGTGAGTTGCATGATCTCATGGTCATAGGAACAGGTACTTGACATGCAGAAAACAGTAGCAATAAACTGACACGATCATATGCTAGGTTTATAGCTGGGTCTTGTCCATCACATCATTCTCCTAATGATGTGATCCCGTTATCAAATGACATCTCATGTCCATGGCTAGGAAAGCTTAATCATCTTTGATCAACGAGCTAGTCTATTAGAGGCATACTAGGGACATGGTGTTGTCTATGTATCCACACATGTATCTGAGTTTCCGATCAATACAATTCTAGCATGGATAATAAACGATTATCATGAGTAAGGAAATATGATAATAACTAATTTATTATTGCCTCTAGGGCATATTTCCAACAACAACAACAATTGGAGCGAGAATATCAACGACCGGAGCAAGAACAACAACAGTTGGAGCAAGCCCTAAATCAAATTAGGTATCCTGTAACAATGCAAATCAACTATCTACAAATATTTGCATCCTTCAAGCATCGTCTCAATTCTAGTTCTACTTGTTAGTTCAACCATTACCATCTCGCCACTTGAATTCAACCTGCTTTGATAGTATATAAAATAATTTGCAAAAAAATCACCCCTTCAAGTTGTCAGTAGTAATCGACTCTCTATGCCATAGCTTAGGTGCATATTGAGAAACAATTTCTTGATGCACAATGAACCTAAGCATCCACGCCCTTTCCATTTGCAACAGACAAAATGAACATTATTATAAGTTCAACTGCAACTGATTTTAACACTTACAACTAAATTTTGATAGAAATCGGAAGTTTTACTGTTAAAGCCATATCCCCTAACTTTGAGCTCTCCTAAACTCTCCTCTTTTATGACAATCACCATTAAACCCACATCAAATCAAGAACAAATCATCAAAGCTCTGGCTTTATCTCTTCTACAACCCTCTTCTCTACTAAAACCCTAAACCCTAACTTTGATCTCTTATAAATCCTTCTCTTTTTTAGCTAGATTCATTAAACCAACATTAAAAAATCTAGCAAAAATACAAATGAAGAAATCATGAAAGTCATGGCTTTATCTCTGCTAAAACCCTAAACCCTAACTTCCATCCGTTATAAATCCTTCCCTTTTTGCCAAGATGTATCAAACCAACATCATATCCAGCAAAAATACACATGAACAAATCATCAAAGCAATGGATTCATCTCTGCTCAAACCCTATTTTCAGGAAAAAGTTCCTTCCTTTTCCACCCTACCTTCAAATAACCAATGCTATACTCAAAACAAACCCCTCTAACAAGCACTTCTAGATCCACAAAATACCCAACTTTCCTCTAAATCGAGATGGATCAACTCATCCGAACAATTAAGATCCAGCGACAGAGCAAATCTAGGACATGGACATGGAGATGTAGTAGATGGAGGAGATGGAGTACAGCTTACCGCTCAATGAAAACCACACATGCTTAGTCTATGATAAGAAAGGAAAGGAGGGGGAGGGGGAGTGGAAGTTTGGTTGACGAGGCACGCAGAGAAAGCGAGCTAAATAAGGAAACCGTGACCATGTGCGACACGACCAGGACACACTCACCAGGTGGGCGAACGATCTGTTGTGGTTCGGTGCGACAAAAAATCGCTTCAACCATCGAAAAAAAAACAGACTTAAAAGTAGCACCAATGAAAAACCTGCCTACGTGGCATACCAAGTTAGCACCAAATCGAGTAAAAATCGGCTTAGAGACAAAATGTGGCACCGAGTCAATCAATGGGGCATAAAATTAAGGATTTTCTAGAAATTAGGTAAAATATATCAAAAAGATGAATCATGGGGGTTAATAATGGAATATACTCTTTTTGTAAATATGCAAATTGGATAATTGTTTTTGAGGGAAATTCACAAAGCCAGTCATCAATGATTGGGTGATTAGTGGGGGTGGTTGTACTCCATCTTTTTTTTTTCCTTGAGGGTGTACTCCACCGTCTCCGCCGCGCCCGAGCCGAAGCCGAGTGAGCCACCAAATCTAGCGAGGCCGAGGACAGCCAGCGGCGGAGAGCACACCGCCGGCAGCTTCCCCTCCCCTCCTCGTCTCTCCATTTCGGCGGAATCGGAGCAGGGCAGGTGCGCGTTCGTCTCCTTCCCCCAACCCCCACCCCTCCCCCCTCCACTGCAGCATTGCTGAACCCGCACGGCCCAAATCACCGCCCGGCGACTCCCAGTGGCGGCGGCCGGCGGCAGGCTTCACTTCTCCGATGGGATTCCCGAACCCGGCCGCGCTTGCTCGCTTGCTCGCTCGATTGCAGGCCGCGCGGGGTATGTGGATATCGTTTTAGTTAGTCACTAAGCTTATACTACTTGCTTCTGAGACCACTGGGATTTCGATTGAGGGAACGCTAGGGATGTGAGATAAATTGGTCTCAGTGACGCTTTAACCACCGCATCCAGCATCCGGGTGATGTTCTTCTTCCTCCTAGCTTCGTTCCAGGCACAAGCGCACTGTGATTTTTTTTACTGTATCTGCCGGTGCTGGATCAGGGATCTGATCCACTAATTTGTTGATTAAATTAGATTACTGTACCACCACCGGTGCGTTTGATTAGGAGGGGCAGAGTATATCTGCTTCTCAGTGGTGTTCAGTGTTTCGATTCGATGATTTTACTGATGATATAAGCAGCAGACACAGCGCGTAAGCTGGGCACATCCCTGAACTTGTTCTGCTGCAGGGGGACTGTTATTTGGAATTTTTATGGCGTGAGCCGTGATAAAATTCGAAATTCATGATCACTCACTAGATAGCCCAGCTTCATGAGGTGTCTGAGTTTGGTTCCCATACCAGGCCACCTCGCGAAATTACCACTGATCGGGCTTGGTTCTGTTCTTGAACTGTACAACCACTGTACTTTGCTTACTCTGTGTATCTTCCCTTTCCTTAACACAGTATACTTCTTATTCTGTGTAGAGCTGGTTATTGGTACTCTACTTATTAATTTTGCGGCATTAAATGAGATGTCTTATTCAGCCAACTGTTGCTTATAACCTTTTCATTCGCTGTTTGAAGACTGATGAAACTAGAATTTTATCTTCAGATCTTGTTAGGGGTCCTCTTGGATGGCTGTTGCTTTAAAAACAAGTGGTGGGTTTTGTAACACACAGCAGCAGTGGCTGCACTCAACAAGAGATCTGTTTTTACATGGATGCTCTCATTCAAATGCCAAAGAATGCAAAAGCAAGAAGACAAAAAGGCCCGCTTCACTGCGTGTTAAAGCTACTTCCACAAAAGTTGAATTAGATTTTAATGATCCATCTTGGAAGCAGACGTTTCAGGAAGACTGGGATAATCGTTTTAATCTGCCACGAATTATAGATATATATGACTTGAAACCAAGGCCAACTACATTCTCACTCAAGAAAAAGAGGTTTTGTACGCCCTCTCTTCTTTGCCATCTTTGAATTAATTAGCCAGTCTTCCTGTAAGCTAATAACTATGCAGTATTTCTGATCCAATGACATCTATTATCACTCTGGTAGAACTCCTACTGGTGATGAAGATAGTACACCTATGGATATGTGGAATGGTTACGTGAACAATGATGACCGAGCGCTTATGAAGGTAAGTACTCTGTACGAAAATTTAGCATGATACCGGAAGACTCAGAAGTTAATTTGATATTTAACATTTCACGGCGTTAGAGCCATCATTAAGCTGGGTGAGATCGGTTACTACTTTTGTACAGAAGATATGAAGTTATTTTCTTGTAGTCTTTTAGACATTGGCAATCGGCAAGCATCATTGCATGCTTTGATGTTAACTTTTATAACAATATGGTTGTTAAAGTTACAATGAACATTATTCTGTAGATATTCTGTATGGAAAATCTACTACTGCTATTCTCATATAGTGAATTTAAATACTTCTTTGTATCTTAGTCACGAAAGTTCAAACTGCTTGCTACATACACTTTAAACATCTATTTGTAATGGAGTAGTCATAAATTTTGTGATATGCTTTCTCAGCAGCTAACTTCTATGATGCATGGTATCACTGCATTTATTAGCACCTAAAGCAGCATGTATCTCTCAAAAGGCAGCTTTATTTTTGTTCCCACTATGCTGTGAACTTAACATAGCAATGCTACTTTAGGTGATAAAGTATTCGTCACCTACTTCTGCTGGAGCAGAATGCATTGATCCTGACTGTACTTGGGTGGAGCAATGGTATGATATCTTCTAGGATACAAAGAAGTATTTAAATTCACAATATGAGTACTATTTCTTTCAGTGCCACAAGGGTGCGATCTATCTTCACATGTTATGTGTTATATCACATCAACTTCTGCACTTTTGTCTTCTACAATGGCGGAACTGCTACTTGTTTCTTAGATTTAACTCGTGAGAATCTTAAAGAGTCAGCCAGTGACAAATAGCTTTATGCAGGGTGCACCGTGCGGGGCCTCGTAAGGATATATACTATGAGCCAAATGAAGTAAAAGCTGCTATCGTTACTTGTGGAGGCCTCTGCCCTGGTTTGAATGATGTCATCAGACAGGTCCTTTTCTTTTAGCATTCTTCAAACAATTTTGTTTTGCTGGCACGTCTACCTAAATTTTGGTACATGCCCATGGTACTCATTGTGAACTTCAATTTAAGTAAGATTAATCAGCTCTGAAAATTATCATTGGGGCTATGAAGCTCTGCTTATCCTATGATTTCTCTAATTAGCTACAAATAACATAAAAATCAACAAAATCATTGAGTTTCATGCACAAGGTGTTACACACACATGAATTTGTCTAATGTAAACTGCAAATATAAAAGTGGGGCAAATTTCATCAGTACATGAGATTGATACAGTACTTTTATGTGTCCCCTGATCCTCAAATAGAAATGTGAGCGTTGTCATTTGAAATGTCCGTGCAGCCTTTTTTATCCGTCCATGCAGTTTTTCGTAGATATGTTTTGTGGTTTTGTTGATGCTTTCGAACGGAGCATTAACCCTATCCAATATTGTGGCAAGCAAATGATATAAGACTCGAGTGCAATTTTTTGGGTAATGTTCACCCTAGAGACATATGATGTGTATATGACGTGTATTTGCATTTGCAGGTAGTATTCACCCTAGAGACATATGGGGTTAAGAATATTGTCGGAATTCCATTTGGTTTTCGTGGATTTTTTGAAAAAGGTCTAAAAGAAATGCCAGTAAGAATACTCCTCTCAGAAATCAGCTAAACAGTTACTGCTTATTAGGTTCTCAGATTTCATTTTGGTAACACCATCCAGCTTTCACGTAATCTAGTGGAGAATATTAATCTTGCTGGTGGAAGTTTTCTAGGAGTCTCCCGTGGAGGACCTAAAACTAATGAAATTGTAGATAGTATACAGGTAAGCAATCTGAATTGCAACAGTTTTATTCTGTATTGGTTATTCCTATACTTTTTAATAATCATGGGTTTTTCAGAAAATGATTAATGATTATCTGGTGTTTTAGGCCAGAAGAATTGATATGCTTTTTGTACTTGGTGGAAATGGTACCCATGCAGGAGCAAATGCTATCCATAATGAGGTTCTTATATCTTTATATTTATTGTCAGTCCTTTATTTCTTACCGCGAAGCAGTAGGAAAACATCCTACTGTGATTTCTATATATAGTAAAGTTAGTATGTTAGTACAGAAGTTCAATAATTAGGGGGTTAGTATGAATAATATTTACATAGGGTAGTTACAAGCTGAGAGGAGATAAGGTTGTAAGCATGGGATTAGAGATTTTGTTGAACCCGTGACTTGACTCTCTGGAGATGCTTCTGCTTGGCCCTGTGGGTCGTCAGAATCAGGTCATATCGAAGCTGAGGTCATTCCTCTGTTTCCAGATATTCCAGCATTCATATATGATAATCATCATACTGAAGGAGGTCATTTCTTGTCAGTCCTTCATCCAAATATTACATTAGCCCATGAATATTGAGGATTAAATGGAACCTCGCTTATGTTCGAACCCAGATAGGTGAAGATGCACGGATGCAGAAACCCCCACCGTCCATTTTGTTTCATCTTGCCTCCAAGATTCATCATCTTGAATGTTGCATTATATTTCATTCCCCTCCCCCAAACACTTGCAGTGCCGTAAAAGAAAGCTCAAGGTTTCCGTTGTAGCAGTTCCAAAGACCATTGACAATGATATACCTTTAATGGACAAAACATTTGGTTTTGATACCGCGGTGGAAGAAGCTCAACGGGCCATTAACTCTGCCTATATAGAGGTAGACTGGTGACTCTCTCTCTCTCTCTCTCTCTCTCTCTCTGATATTATTAAAACATCATGCCATTAGGCACGCAGTGCATACCATGGTATCGGCTTGGTCAAATTAATGGGAAGAAGCAGTGGTTTCATTGCAATGCATGCTTCTCTTTCAAGTGGGCAGGTTGATGTCTGCTTAATACCAGAGGTTCGTAAACACCACACTACTGTATTGAAACGTACCATTTCTTCTCATGGATGATGTACCAATAGAAGCTTATACTGTATGAAAAGGTCCCATTCGTGCTAGATGGAGAATATGGTGTTTTACAGCACCTCGAGCAGTTAATAAAGAACAAGGGATTCTGTGTGGTTTGTGTTGCTGAAGCTGCAGGACAAGTAAGTGAGCTCACAGTGGTTTTTTAGCCTTTGGCTTCTTTTGCTCCATATGCCATTGACTAGCTTCTGGGAATGAAATCCTAAGGTATACCTGTTTTACCTTTTGTTTTCAGGAGTTACTGCAAAACTCAGGCGCAACTGATGCATCAGGAAATGCAATACTTAGCGACATTGGTGTTCACATGCAACAAAAGGTTTGTATACGATAAATCTCTTTACCTCGGAAAGGTGGATGTTAAAGTGTACATGATGTTCTGTGATACAGTAGAAACTTAGATGATTACGATGGCACTTGAATTTTGTTTTTAGCCCAATTCGTCTTACCCTCCCGTCTCTTTCTTTTTCCTATGCTTTTGGTACTAGCTTTCCTATCTGCTTATTTGAGGTTGCTGAAACCGAGTGTCCCCATACTTCCATCCTTCTGTTTCTCTGTTCCATTCTAGAAGTCGTCAATCGTATCATTACTATTTAGTGACACTCATTACACTCTCTAGATCAAGACGCATTTCAAGGGCATCGGTGTCCATGCGGATATAAAATACATTGACCCGACGTACATGGTCCGGGCTTGTCGTGCCAATGCATCTGATGCGATTCTGTGCACTGTGCTTGGACAAAATGCCGTAAGTTAAATCAGTTTTCCTGCCTGCCATCGCAGTTTAATTAATCTTCTCAAACTGTAGACGTACAGTTCACCCATGTTATCCCCAGCCCGCTCATATGAGAATTTTATGATGCTTCCCTGTGCAGGTCCACGGAGCGTTTGCTGGGTTCAGTGGCATCACTTCCTGCATCTGCAACACTCACTACGTGTACCTCCCGGTCACGCAAGTCATCACAGCGCCGAAGCGTGTGAACCACAAGGGCAGGATGTGGCATCGTTGCCTCACGTCCACAGGCCAGCCGGACTTCCGCTGACCACCTGTTGCTACAGAACTGAACGATAAGTGCTACGGAATTTCGGTGTTAAGTTTTTGCCCCGTGCAATCAGTTCAGTATTTCTCTGTGTGTAATCAGCTAAGTTGTTCAATGTTAAGTACTAGAGAATCTGAGTGCTGTGCTACATAATTAGTCCAGTTTTTGCTTGTGCAATCAGTTCAGTTCAACTTTTGCCTTGTGTAACCCCTTCTATTTTTTTCCTTGCCCAGCCAGTTCACTTTTCCCCTTTTAACCTGTCCACCTTTTGATTTTTGTGTGACCAGTTCAGTCAGTATTTAGATGCTCAAATTTTATTTTGTGTACAATGTAGTTTTCCCCTTGTATAACCCGTTCACTCATTTACTCCCTTTGTTTCTAAATATAAGTCTTTTTAGACATTTCATTCATTACAGACTACATACGGATTTATATAGACATGCTTTCGAGTATAGATTCACTCATTTTGCTCCGTATGTAGTCCGTAATGGAATCTCTAAAAGGACTTATATTTAGGAACGAAGGAAGTATTAAACTAAAATCACAACACTTATTTTGGAAGGAGGGAGTACTATGTTTTGGCAATACAATTTTCCATTGAGAATTTTTTGAATTTCAATAGTTTTCAGTGGATCACAGCTGCTGTTTTTGTCATTGGAACGCTGATAACATGGAAGCCTGGGTGTTTTTACCTCTTTTTTTTCCTTTCTTTCCATTTTGACCTGAATTAGGGGGCTAAAGTCACTCAATCTGCGTCCAGTCAAGATCTCCCAAAAAAATGTGCAAAAAAATGTGCAAAAACGCTGATAACATGTGAGTCCGTAACAGAATCCCGTGAGAATATGTCCGTAAGTCTAGCACCTCTGCTCACAAAAACATAAGAGAAAACAAAGGAGCAACGATGGGCATGTACTCCCTCCGGTCCTTTTTGCTTTGCATATAAGATCATAATTTTTGACCAACTTTATAGAAACAAATGTCAACATTCACGAACTTTTTGACAACCTAAAGAAACTTTCAAAATGGGTGAACATTTTCCCAAAAAATTGATGAATATTTTTTAAATTCATAAACCTTTTTCTTCAAAATAAATGAACTATTTTTTTTCAAAATCGATGTACCTTTTTAAAAAATTGATGTACCTTTTTTGCAAAAATGATGAATGTTTTTAAAATCAATGAACTTTTTGCAAATTCGTGAACATTTTTTTCAAAATCCATGAACAATTTCGAATTCACATTTTTTATTTTTTACAACTAGTTCTTTTTTATTCTTTTAAAATTCGACGATTGGTCAAACATGAGTGGTCAAATGCGATTAAAGGAGACCCTCCAATTTTCCTTGTGAACAAGCGAACGGTCGCTCACATTTCCCCCCATTTTTCTCCCTTTTCAGTTTTTGCTTTTAATTTCATTTTAGTTTTTTTTAAATTTTGTTGTGGCATTCATTTCCAACTATTACCTTTGTTTTTCTTTTTTCTCGTTTTTGTGAACATTTTTTTGTTCAGTGAATTCAAAAAAGTTCATCTAATTGAAAACAAATGATCATGAAATCCAAAATTTGTTTATCGTATTCAGCATTTGTTCACATACTTCAAATTCATGAATTAAAAAAACTTTATCTGATTCAAAAAAACTGTTCTTGAATTGGGAATGTGTTTACCAAGTTTGAAAAAAACAAATAATGTTCTTCTAAATCAAAAATATTCATCCTATTCACAATTTGTTCACCATAGTTTTCCAAAATGTTCATCAAATACGAAAAATATTCATACATTTTTTGAAAAAATTGATCCGACTTTTAGAAAATGTTCTTGAGCAGAGAATTTTTTTTCATCAACTCCAAAAAATGTTCGTCTGATAAAACAATGTTCATCAATATCCAAATTCACGAACATATTTTAAATCATGAATACTTTTCCAAATTCATGAACATTATTCGAATTCAGGGAGATTTTTTTGCTCCACGAACTTTTTTGAAATCCGCATTTTTGTCAAATTTTGAAAAACACCGAACTCCCAAATTATCAGAAAGAATAAAAAATGAAAACAATGGAAGAACAAAACAAGAAATAATGGGCGGCCCGTTGACGCTCATGAGCGTGTGGTGGAGTGAAGGGTGCGCGTGTTCGCCTCCCGATGCATACCGTGCCAAATGGGAGGTCCCCCGAACAGGAGCTCGCCGTCAATCAGTGGCACTGCATGGCCTGTATGAGCGAAACCACCTCGTGGGCTGTCACAGCCAGATTTTTTAGCACAACGCGCGGCCAGGCTGACGTTGGAATGTGGACCGGGGAGCCCTAAGTGCCGCCTTAAGCACCGCTCGGAGGAACGTGCGCTCTCACACTCCATCTCGTGGGCTGGCCCATGTTAGTCGAGCGCTCGATCGGGTTCACCGCCCTACCCCCCCCCCCCCTCCCCCGAGTCGCTCGAGCACAATTTTACCGTTGACCTTTGAAAATATGGAAAAATCGCAAAACAAATTGTGAAATAAAAATGTTCATAAATTTTGAAGAAAAATTTCATTGAATTTGAAAAAAGTTAAGAAGTTTCAAAAAAGTTCATCTTGAAAAAACTTTGCAATTTTGAAAAAAAATAAAAAAAACAGGAAAATAAATAAATAAAATAAAATAAATAGGAAATGAAGAAAGAATAAATGACAGAAAACATATATGTAATCACACCCGTGAACTCCCGTGTCGCGGGTTCGAATCCACCTCACGCGCTTACGACGATGTGATTGTTAGCAATCCCTTCGTTGAAATCTCTACTACTTAAAAAGTTCCTTTTCATGCCTAGTAGCACTTCACTTCGTCCGACTCCTTTGTCATCGTTTTGCTAGAAATAATTTCCGCTCACTTTCCTTCATCGACCGTCCGTCCCTAATTTCTCATAGAGTTTTTCCACAAACATATGTTCTCTCCACGATTAATCCCGTCTCGTAGATCTCGCTACCTTTCTCCTTGATCTCCCCAAATATATGCTGGTGGGATATGCTCTATGTGTTGGTCATTTCGTCGGATATGCTACTTGTTGACAATGTTTTTTTCTAACTCTCCCATATCTGCAACTTGTTCTTGAAGTTGGAGAAGAGTAAATTCGTCCTCACACATTGTTGGTTGAAGTTGAATGGGGCACCCAAGTGAAATTTATTCATTTGCATCTCCATCAAGACCACCGACATCGACAGTGAGGAAGAAGCGGGTGATCCAACCGACCCAATACAAGAACCTCCCAAGAAGATTACAAAAGGGTTCCGCGAAAATAAGTTGGACAAGGAGAAGGAGAAGGATAAGTGAGAAGGAGTGGCGGAGAAGACGACAGAGGTTCGACGACATATTAATGAAGAAGGATAAGGCGTGTGTCAACTGCTCCGACGTCAAGAAGTGAAAAAAAAAGACCGAGAGGTTTAACACCTTGATGGCGGCGACTAATAAGAAGCTTAAGTTCGAAGACAAGAAGGTTGGGATCGCGGTCGCTTTGGAGGATTCGAAGATGTTGACTTTGAAGATGGACTAGTTGTATGACGATGTACTAAGAATTATCGTGTAAGACGTCTGTCTTGGGATGCTGAAACACTTAAAGGCCGACTAGAGACAACGGAGAGGAAGGCGACCGAGAGGGAGGCAGATGGTGAGAAGGATCCGACACTATGAATGTGAAGGCTTGGAGAGCCCGTCCGATAGGTTAAAATTCATATTTTTTTTGCATGGACTGTCGGACTAAGAGCATCTCCAATAGATGGTCCAAATTTTGGCGGTCCAAACCGGTGATGGTCCAAATTTGGAGCACCAAAAAGTGCTTTTTACATCTCCAAAAAAGGCTCAACTCCAACAGATGGTCCAAAACGAAGATGTAAAAAAAAGAGCATCTCCAACAGATGGTCCAAATCGAAGATGCAAAACCGGCCGGCGTCCGCGCGGCTGCTGTTCATCCACTATAGATCTATGTTTTTGTGTTAAAATATCACTTCAAATTTGAAATAAAGTGCATCATCATCATAGTTCAAATCATAACAAAAGTGCATCATCATCATCATAGTTTGAAATCCCTCTACCAAAAGTGCAATGTCCCAATCAAAGTTTTTTGGCCTACAAAATAAAATACACATGAACATCATTCATGCGGATCATTAACACCACCGGCGTTGTGAACCGTGGTACGATCATCATCATCACCGACTTCTTTGTCGACGTTGTGAAGTGATGAAGTATCGTTACCGAGAGCATGGCCAGAAGCACCTTCATTGCCTCCTATGTCGCTCATGTTGCCACCCATCGTGTTGCCGCGAAAGCCACCTCCCATGCCAGTCATGTTGCTCCGAAGTGGTTCATCGTGTTGCCGCGAAAGCCACCTCCCATGCCGGTCATGTTGCCTCCGAAGCCGGCTCCCATGGCACCAAAGCCACCTCCCATATTTCCGCTAAATGCACCATTAATGCCACCTCCCATCATGTTCATGTAGCCACCCATGGCATCTCCCATGCCTCCTCCCAAGTCTCCTCCTATGCCTCCTCCCAAGCCTCCTCCCATTCCTCCTCCCATGCATCAAATTCTTCCTTGAGATCATTGTCTCCGGCCTTTGTTCCCTTCACTTTCTTGTTTCCGTTGGGCCTATATGATTTGGTAGCGGAGTTAGGAGTGGGTCTCGTATCCTCAACGACATCATCTTCTTCATCCTCAATCATCACACTCTTCTTCTTCGAAGCATCAAAAGTTTCTCTAGTTTTCCACTTCTCCTCATCCTTGAGCTCTTTGTAGCAACGGTGAAAAGTGAAAGCTTTTCCTTTCCTTTTCTTCTTCTCTCCTTTCATGTTCCGCTCTCGAAACAATCCTTGGGCAACCATTTCCTACAATAAAACAACCAACATGTCATCATCAAAATGTGGAACAATCTAATATTTGTAAAAACACACACGAAGAGGAAATATGTACCAAATCACTATCATCACAACCACTTGGGTTCATGCGAGCAACATTTGCCAAGCAACCGACCCACTTTTGGCATTCGGCGTTGATGGTGGGCCAACGTTGTCGAATAAAGTCCCTCGAACGGAAGTGATCGCTTGTGTTGCGCTCATCGAAGTAATCCTTGATACGTTGACAATAGGTGTTAACCATTTGGTCGCTTTCAACGGATGCATCTTGAGAGACTTTCTTCCATGCGGTGCATATCAACACATCCTCCACATTGGTATAATTTGCATTTCTTCCCTTCGCAACAAAGCCCTCATCGTCCATGTCAAGATTGTCATCACCATATTGGGTTTCATATTCTTGTGACACATACTCGTCCGACACTAAATCATCATTTGCCACATTTGTCGCATGCAGAAAAGATTCGTCATCAAGACTACAATTGAACGTACAAACATTCAACATCACTTAAATTTGAAACAACAAACGAGAGCACAAAATAATTTCTTTAGCTTTGCGACATTTCATCGAACTTGTTGGAGGCGGTGGCCGTCAGTGTGGCCAAATCTTCCTCCATGGCCGCCGGCGGCGGCGGTGGAGGTGGAGGAAAGGCTCCTTGGCTGCTTGAGGACGTGGACGGCCCTAGCCGCGAGTCCTCGGCCCGAGATGCCGTGGCTGCCATCGAGTTTTTGGTCGGCCGCGCCGCAGTTTCGACCGGGTTCTGGCCGCGATTAGCCGACTGTTTTTGTGCCTTCGACGCCTTCTCAAGAACCACCGGCGCAGGGGCGACCGGCCGAGGCGGCGCGAATCCGAGGCGGCGGGTGGCGGCATGGACACGTTGGTGGAGGGCGAGTTCGCTACGCCGGCGACGTGGGTCAGGCCACTTGCTGCGGCGGCAACGGCGGAGAAGGCAGCGGGGTCATCGGCTTCGGCCATAGCGGCGGCGGAAGGCGGGGCGGGGGGGGGGGGGGACGGGCTGGTCCCGAGCGGTCGGTCGCGAGGGGGAAGGCAGATGAACTGGCGGTTGGGCGTTGGCGCGTGGCCGCGGTTTTTTACATCACTTGCATCTCGTGATGTAAATTTGCATCACGAAGGTTTCATTTTTACATCACTGGAAGGCCGTGGTCCAATTTTTTTTACATATAGACCATCTGTTGGAGCAGCGGTTTTTGGCCCAGATGGTCCAAAAGTTAGGTATTTTTACATTTGGACCATATATTGGAGATTCTCAAAGATACTTTATGTCCGAGCATATTGAAACTATGAACACCAACCTCATTTTGATTGTGAGCAGACGCTGAACTTATTTCTATGCATTTGAATTACAAAGTAACACCGGAATTAGACGAATGTTTAGGAATGCGGTTGAATGACAAATTAGCGTCCAAACTATGCTTTCTTGTTCGCGGACTTGTGCGGACAAAAGAACATGTCCAATTTAGGGATCAACGTCCAAAAGGCCTGTTAGAACATCTCTAGCAGATTCCGCAAACCGGGGTCCGCACAAATCATTTACGGGATCTCGTAAACGTTCTTTTGCAGGATACCTCCCTCCCCGTAAGAACAAATATCAAAAATTGATACTGTAAATTTAAATAAAGTAGTTCGCGCTAAATATGGTTGGCCGGAGTTCATCACACAGACATAGCATAACACAGTAGTTCATTACATGCATAGGGGAGTTTTAGTTTTACAAAAAATAATTATACTTAAATAAAACGTAATTTAAAACCCTAGATCTAGTCACTGTCGGAGTTGATGGCGTCGGCGGAAGGCGACTCGTCGTTGTGCAGGGTATGGTATATCAGGGTGGAGCAGAGTGGGCCTGTAGGTCGACCTCCTCCCACATCGCCTATAACCGCATGGCCGCAGCCACATCACTGACTGCAGAGGCCTCCTTCGTGGAAATAGACGAGCTCCGCCTGCCTCCGACACTACAACACTGGGTCGAACATGTTGCTGAGGAGGTGGAGGCTGTCCCATGCCGATGACCTTGAGCCGGCACTATGGGACTTGGCGCCGCGCTTGCACGGCGCCTCCCTTTGCTTCTCCAGCACGGGAGGGTGGAGGTCGGAGCCGTCTACCTTGCCGTCGTTTTTGCGCTTGCAGCCGACAAACTCGTCGCGCCCGACGGACCCCCCACCGCACCTGAGCCCCCCGCAACGACCAAAACTATTGCCACCTCCACACCCTGCACCAGCGGGAGATATCCGGTGGCGGGAGGGAAAGGGATTCATCGCCGGAAGGGAAGGGATTGTCACCGGAGGGGAGGAGTTTGTGGTGGAGGAGGCTAGGAGATTTGTGGGATGGGAATCCTAAATCCCGTAGCGAGGGGGAGAGGGGCAGGTCGAAAGCAAGAAGGGATGGCGGGAGATGGAAATCGGGCGTGGCGGCACGACGCCAAATCTAGGCTCAACCCAACCCATTTACTCGGTCACCGCTACCTCTAGGGCATCCTCTTCCTCTAGCCTCACCACCATTTGTGGCGGCGACTTAGATATGTTTAAGCGGCGACGGCAGATCCGACAGTAGGAGTTGTTGTTGCTCTTCCATTTGGCCATCGTCTTTGTCCTTGACTTAGCCATGCCCCATCATCGTCCTCGTCTTCGATGCCGGTAAGCAGCACCCCCTATTCCCAATGTTAGGTTCCCTTGTTAGGCCTTTAGGGAAAGTGTAAGATCGATTTCCCCATTGTTCAACACACCCTCGATGTGTACTAGGTTATGGACGCACGAATGCGACTGGTAGTTCAGGCAGCAGCGCTGATATTTGTGATTCATGCATGGGTCATGTTCATGCACATGAGAGCTGTTCATTGTGGTGAGAGACCTGTCATCACATATGCTCCAATGCTTACGTGGAAGAAGAGGATCGCCAATCCAAACTACATATACAACTGCAACGACACAGAGGCTCTGTGGATGCTTAGAATGAAAAGACCGCCATTTTCTAGATTTGTCCAGATCTTCAGGAGGAGGGGGCTGCAAGAAGATAGCATCCACACCAGTGTGGAAGAGTAAGTGTGACCATGTTCGTTCATGTTGTTAGTCATAACCAGAGATTCAGGGTTATCCACAACACGTTCAGGAGATTGATGTCTACTATGCAACCTTCTTCTTGTAGACTCGTGTTGGGCCTCCAAGCGCGGAGTTTTGTAGGACAGTAGGAATTTTCTCTCAAGTGGATGACCTAAGGTTTATCAATCCGTAGGAGGCGTAGGATCAAGAGGGTCTCTCTCGAGCAATCCTGCAATCAAATACATGAAATCTCTTGTGTCCCCAACACACCCAACACAATGGCAAATTGTATATGTGAACTAGTTCGGCGAATAGATGGTGATACAAGTGCAATATGGATGGTAGATATAAGTTTTTATAATCTTAAAATATAAAAACAGAAAGGTAGCAAGTAACAAAAGTGAGCAAAAATGGTATTGCAATGCTTGAAAACAAGGGCTAGGGTTCATACTTTCATTAGTACAAGTTCTCTCAACAATACTGACATAGTTGAATCATATGTAAATTCCTCACGTGCGACAAAGAGTTCACTCCAAAGTCACAAATAGCGGAGAACAAATGAAGAAATTATTGTAGGGTAGGAAACCACCTCAAAGTTATCTTTTCTGATCAATCGTATGAGCTATCCCTATAAGTGTCACGAACAGCCCTAGAGTTCGTACTAAAATATCACCTTAAGATACACATCAACCAAAACCCTAATGCCACCTAGATACTCCAATGTCACCACGAGTACCCATGGGCTTGATTATACGATATGCATCACACAATTTCAGATTCATTAGGTTCAATCCAACACAAAGAACTTCAAAGAGTGCCCCAAAGTTTCTACCGAGAGTCAAGACGAAAACATGTGCCAACCCCTATGCATAGATTCCCAAGGTCACGGAACCCGCAAGTTGATCACCGAAACATACATCAAGTGGATCAATAAAACATCCCATTGTCACCACGGATATGCCATCACAAGACATACATCAAGTGTTCTCAAATCCTTTAAAGACTCAATCCAAAAAGAAAACTTCAAAGGGAAAACTCAATTCATCACAAGAATATAGAGAGGGGAAAACTCCATATGATTCATCTATATTAATAAAGCTCGCGGTACATCAAGATCGTGTCATCTCAAGAACACGAGAGAGAGAGAGAGAGAGATCAAACACATAGCTACTGGTACATACCCTCAGCCCCGAGGGTGAACTACTCCCTCCTCGTCATGGAGACCGCTGTGATGATGAAGATGGCCTCCGGTGATGGTTTCCCCCTCCGGCAGGGTGCTTGAACGGGCTCCCGATTGGTTTTCGTGGCTACAGAGGCTTGCGGTGGCGGAACTCCCGATCTAGGTTTCTTTCTGGGAGTTACGGGATTTATAGGAGTACTTTGCGTTGGAATCAAATCAGGGGGACTCCTGAGGGACCCACAAGCCAGGGGGCGCACCCCCTAGGCTTGTGGCTGCCTCGGGACTCCCTCTCCGGTATCTTTTTGCTCCAGTATTTTTTATATTTTCCAAAAATATTCTTCGTAAATTTTTAGCCCATTCTGAGAACTTTTATTTCTGCACAAAAAACGACACCATGGTAGTTCTGCTGAAAACAACGTGAGTCCAGGTTAGGTGTAATAAAATCATATAGAATTATTATAAACATGGCATGAATACTTCATAAATTATAGATACGTTGGAGATGTATCAGCATCCCCAAGCTTAATTCCTGCTCGTCCTTGGGTAGGTAAATGATAAAAATAATAATTTATGAAGTTTGAATGCTACCTAACATATTTATCAATGCAATCTTATTTATTGTGGCAAGAATGTCCAGGTCATAAGATTCAAAATAAGAGTTTAACATTGACATAAAAAAAATACTTGAAGCATATTAATAAAGCAATCATGTCTTCTCAAAATAATATGGCCAAAGAAAATTATCCCTAAAAAATCATGTAGTCTAGCTATGCTCCATCTTCATCACACAAAATATTAAATCATGCACAACCCTGGTTTAGCCTAGCAATTGTTTCATACTTTAGTGTTATCAAACTTTTTCAACTTTCATGCAATACATGAGCGTGAGCCATGGACATAGCACTATAGGTGGAATAGAATATGGTGGTTGTGGAGAAGACAAAAAGAAGGAGATAGTCTCACACCAACTAGGTGTATCAACGGGCTATGGAGATGCCCATCAATAGATATCAATGTGAGTGAGTAGGGATTGCCATGCAACGGATGCACTATAGCTATAAGTGTATGAAATCTCAAAAAGAAACTAAGTGGGTGTGCATCCAACTCGCTTGCTCACGAAGACCTAGGGCAATTTGAGAAAGCCCATCATTGGAATATACAAGCCAAGTTCTATAATGAAAAATTCCCACTAGTATATGAAAGTGACAATATAGGAGACTCTCTTTATGAAAAACATGGTGTTACTCTGAAGCACAAGTGTGGTAAAGGATAGTAGCATTGCCCCTTCTCTCTTTTCTCTCATTTTAATCATTTATTTTTTTCATTTTTTTTCTTTTTGGTGGGCATCTTTGGCCTCTCTTTGTTTATTTGGGCTTCTCTGGCCTCTTTTAATTTTTGTAAAGTCCAGAGACTCATCCCAACTTGTGAGGGAATCATAGCTTCCATCATCCTTTCCTCACATGGGACAATGTTCTAATAATGATGATCATCACACTTTTATTTACTTACAACTCAAGAATTACAACTCGATACTTGAACAAGACATGACTCTATATGAATGCCTCCGGCGGTGTACCGGGATGTGCGATGATCTAGCGTAGCCATGAAAACATCATGCTAGCTATCTGACGATCATGCTAAGCAATATGACAATGATGGTGCATGTCATGATAAATGGAACGGTAGAAGTTGCATGGCAATATATCTTGGAATGGCTATGGAAATTCCATAATAGGTAGGTATGGTGGCTGTTTTGAGGAAGGTGGGTTTAATGCACCGGTGAAAGTTGCGCGGTACTAGAGAGGCTAGCAAAGGTGGAAGGGTGAGAGTGCGTATAATCCATGGACTCAACATTAGTCATAACGAACTCACATAATTATTGCAAAAGTCTATTAGTCATCAAAACATAGTACTAGACGCATGCTCCTAGGGGAAGGGTTGGTAGGAGTTAACCATCGTGCGATCCCGACCTCCACACAAAGGAGGGCAATCAATAAATAAATCATGCTCCGACTTCGTCACATAATGGTTCACCATACATGCATGCTACGGGAATCACAACCTTTTAACACAAGTATTTCTACCAATCCACAATTACTCACTAGCATGTCTCTAATATTACCATCTTTATATCTCAAAACAATCATAAGGAATCAAACTTCTCATAGTATTCAATGCACTTTATATGAAAGTTTTTATTATATCCCTCTTGGATGCCCATAATATTAGGACTAAATTCATAACCTAAGAAAATTACCATGCTGTTTAGATACTCTCAAAATAATATAAGTGAAGCAAGAGAATTCATCAATTTCTATAAAATAAAACCACCACCGTTCTCTAAAAAGATATAAGTGAAGTACTAGAGCAAATTGACAAACTACTCCAAAAAGATATAAGTGAAGATCAATGAGTAGTCAACAATTAAATAACTATGTGAAGACTCTCCCATCTACGAATTCCAGATCTTAAATATTTTATTAAACAACAAGCAAAATAAAAATAGCACTCCAAGAATAGCACATATCATGTGGACAAATAAAAATTTAGGCTCAACATAGGCTAACCGATAATTGTTGATGAAGAGAGGTGGGATGCGTAGCATCCCCAAGTTTAGATGCTTCATACTTCTTAAAATATTTACTTGGGATTCCTTGGGAATCCCCAAGCTTGATCTTTTGTATCTTGTTCAATCATCTCATATCATGGTTTCACCTATTCTCAAAAACTTCATCCACACAAAAGTCGAAAAGAACTCGTGAGATAGGTTAGTACACATAAGAATAAATCAACACTTCATGTAATTCCAAGACAAGTTTAAAAATTATTTTCAAACATTATACACTGTTTAATAGCATTTCCACCATTTATATCTACCAATATAGGCTATGGAAACTATAGGATAAGTTGATAACAAAACTATGACAGCAATCTGTCCAAACAGAGCAGTCTGAAGAAATCTATTAAAAAAGTTTACTTATATAACTCAAACAATTATGAAGATTTAGGACATGATAAATAATTTATATGAAAATACCGTGTACAAATTTCAGAAACTTTCCACATGCCAGTAAAATATGAAAATTCAAACACTACAGAAGAAGTTTTTGTTTTTACACAACACACATAAAACATGCAATTCAACCATCCTAAAGGCAATTCTTGAAACCTTTTATTGAAAAACATGATTATAAATAACACATAACAGATAAAAAAAATTATGTTCCAAGAAAAACTCATATTATGTGACGAATAAAAATATAGCTCCAAGTAAGATATACCGATAGTGTTGAAGACGAAAGAGGGGATGCCTTCTGGGGCATCCCCAAGCTTAAGCGCTTGAGTATTACTTGGATATTACTTTGGGGGTGCCTTAGGCATCCCCAATATTAGGTTCTTTTCACTCCTTATTCTCCTCATATCGGTGTCTCACCCAAAACTTGAAAACTTCAATCACACAAAACTTAACGGAACTTCGTGAGAAGGGTTAGTTTAGTAAAGATAAATCATTCACTTAGGTACTGTCAAGACAAGATTCATAATTGTTCACACATCATAGCTACTGTATTATATAATTCCCAAAATTTATATCACTCAATATAATCTGTAGAAACACTAAAACAAGTAAACTATGCATGCAAAACAGAATCTGTCAAAAACACAACAGTCTGTGAAGATCTGTAGCGTAACCATACTTCCCCATCTCTACAAATTCTGAAAAATAGGAAAATATAGGAAATTTGTATATAAATCATTTTTCAAATATTTAGATCAAAATCACGTTCCAGTGAATTTACAAAATTCCTGGACTTAGAGCAAAAGTTTCTATTTTTGCACAGAATCAAGTCAACTATCATCCACACTATCACAAAGGCTTTACTTGGCACTTTATTCAAACAAAATCTATAAAACATGATTATAAAGTAGCTTAATCATGTGGACACACAAAAACAGTAGGTATAAATATTGGGTTGTCCCCCAACAAGCGCTTTTCATTAATGCCTTTTTAGCTAGGCATGATGATTTCAATGATGCTCACATAAAAGATAAGAATTGAAACATAACAGGAACAACATGAAGAATATGGCTAGCACATTTAAGTCTAACACACTTCCTATGAATAGGGATTTTGTGAGAAAACAATTTATGGGAACAAGAATCAACTAGCATAGGAAGGCAAAACAAGCATGACTTCAAAACTTTCAACACATAGAGAGTAAACTTGATATTATTGCAATATGTAGAAGCATAACATCCTCTCTCATAATAATTTTCAGTAGCATCATGAACGAATTCAACAATATAACCAGCACATAAAGCATTCTTTTCATGATCTACAAGCATAGAAATTTTACTACTCTCCACACAAGAAAATTTCTTCTCATGACTAATAGTGGGAGTATCATAAAAGAATTGAATACTACAAATTGGTTCCACATTAAAATATTAATATTCAGTAAAAGGATATTCATAATTATAACAAGTATCATAATAGTAATCATCACTCTTTTTCATCGCATAAGTATCATCACAATAATCATCATAAGTAGGAGGCATGCAATCATTACAACAAATTTGATCATTCAAAGTAGGGGGAATAAAAAGATCATCTTCATTAAGCATAGAATCCCCAAGCTTGGGACAAACATTAATTGCAGCAAATAAATTCTCAAACATGTCATTTTCATCAAGCATAGGACCCCCAAGCTTGTGGCTTTGTATATCATAAACATAGTCACTCTCATCATTAATAGTATGAATAGCACCAATAGTATAGCAATTATTATCATCCTCCTCCAAGTTGGTGCCATAAATATTTTCAAGATTATAAGAAGTATCATTATCTTCCCAATCATAATTATCACAACAAGCAATAGGCATTACAAAATCATCTTCAAGTGTATCATCTTGCACAATTATTTTTGATTCATTCTCACGAGGCCTATCAATAATGGGAGCAATATTATTTGGGAGAGATACCTCTTTACCTTTACTTTTCCTTCTTTCCTTCTTCTTCACCACATTATGTGTGGGTTTATTTAATTCCTCCAAGCTTCTTGTTGAAGAGGTTGGTTGAATAAAAATCTCCTCCTTGTTACCTGATTCATCATAAGAAAAAAAATAGGAGGATATTGGGAAACCTCTTCCCCTTCATTAATATTATCTTCATCTTTTATTTGTTTTCTTGTCTTTAAGTAATTGGCAATATAAGGATTATCAATGCAATTTACCACACAATACATATAGATTTCATTTAGATCAAAATCAATCATTTTCACAAGAACCCAAGCTGGAACATCCTTAGTTTTATGTTTCATTTATTCATACCCCAAAAATAGACTAAGTTAATTATGATGCTCAAGTGTAATGAGGTTATCACAATTTTTGGACACAATTCGATCATGAATAATTCACATTGGAAATTTAAATGACCACTTTCATTGCAAAGTTCACAAGGACAACGAGAAATATTAAGTCTTTCAGCACAAACATATAGCCTCTCTTGCAACCATTTAGTTTCTAAATACTTATGCCTCTTACAAAATCTATCTTCCCTTTTAGGCATGTCTTCACAAACTCTATGCACTCCACAAAAATTGACATGCTTATAAGCAATCGTTTTTATCATGACTACTGCAATCATCATTAGTACTATGGATATTCAAAGAATTCATACTAACAACATTGCGATCATGCTCATCACTCAAAGATTTAGTGCCAAACATTTTAATAACTTCTTCTAACACTTGAGCAAAATTTTCCTTTCCATCATTTTCACGAAAGACATTAAAAAGGTGAAGCATATGAGGCAACCTCAATTCCATTTTTTGTAGTTTTCTTTTATAGACTAAAGTAGTGATAAAACAAGAAACTAAGAGATTCAATTGAAAGATATAAATATATACCTTCAAATACTCACCTCCCCGGCAACGACGCTAGAAAAGAGCTTGATGTCTACTACACAACCTTCTTCTTGTAGACTCGTGTTGGGCCTCCAAGCGCAGAGTTTTGTAGGACAGTAGCAAATTTCCCTGAAGTGGATGACCTAAGGTTTATCAATCCGTGGGAGACATAGGATGAAGATGGTCTCTCTCGAACAACCCTGCAATCAAATACAAGAAATCTCTTGTGTCCCCAACACACCCAACGCAATGGCAAATTGTATAGGTGCACTAGTTCGGCGAAGAGATGGTGATACAAGTGCAATATGGATGGTAGATATAAGTTTTTGTAATCTGAAAATATAAAAATAGCAAGGTAGCAAGTAACAAAAGTGAGCAAAAATGATATTGCAATGCTTGAAAACAAGGCCTAGGGTTCATACTTTCACTAGTGCAAAGTCTCTCAACAATACTGACATAGTTGAATCATATGTAAATCCCTCACATGTGATAAAGAGTTCAATCCAAAGTCATAAATAGCGGAGAACAAACGAAGAAATTATTGTAGGGTACGAAACCACCTCAAAGTTATATTTTCCGATCAATCGTATGAGCTATCCCTATAAGTGTCACGAATAGCCCTAGAGTTCGTACTAAAATAACACCTTAAGATACACATCAACCAAAACCCTAATGTCACCTAGATACTCCAATGTCACCACGAGTTCCCATGGGCCTGATTATACGATATACACCACACAATTTCAAGTTCATTAGTTTCAATCCAACACAAAGAACTTCAAAGAGTGCCCCAAAGTTTGTACCGGAGAGTCAAGACGAAAACGTGTGCCAACCCCTATGCATAGATTCCCAAGGTCATGGAACCCGCAAGTTGATCACCAAAACATACATCAAGTGGATCAATAGAACATCCCATTATCACCATGGATATCCCATCGCAAGACATACATCAAGTATTTTCAAATCCTTTAAAGACTCAATCTGATAAGAAAACTTCAAAGGGAAAACTCAATTCATCACAAGAAGATAGAGAGGGGAAAACACCATATGATTCATCTATATTAGTAAAGCTCGCGGTACATCAAGATCGTGTCATCTCAAGAATATGAGAGAGAGAGAGAGATCAAACACATAGCTACTGGTACATATCGTCAGCCCCGAGGGTAAACTACTCTCTCCTCGTCATGGAGACCGTCGGGATGATGAAGATGGCCTCCGGTGATGGTTTCCCCCTCCGGCAAGGTGCCGGAACGGGCTCCTGATTGGTTTTTCATGGCTACAGAGGCTTGCGGCGGCGGAACTCCCGATCTAGGTTTCTTTCTAGGGTTACGGGATTTATAGGAGTACTTGGCGTTGGAATCAAGTCAGGGGGACTCCCGAAGGACCCACAAGCCAGGGGGCGCGCCCTAGGGGGCGTCCCCTAGGCTTGTGGCTGCCTCGGGACTCCTCTCTGGTATCTTTTTGCTCTAGTATTTTTTATATTTTCCAAACATATTCTCCATAAGCTTTTAGCCCATTCCTAGAACTTTTATTTCTGCACAAAAAATGACACCATAGTAGTTCTGCTGAAAACAACGTCAGTCCGGGTTAGTTCTAATAAAATCTTATAGAATTATTGTAAACATGGCATGAATACTTCATAAATTATAGATACGTTGGAGACATATCAGAGATCAATGCAGACCATCTCAAGGTACTTCAAGCGAGTGGTGTATGCTGTTGGGGAGCTGAGAGGAGAGATGATCAAGTCACCAACTGGCCAGACTCCTTCCATCATTCGCACTAGCCCAAGAGCAAAGATGGTACCATACTTCAAGGTGAGCAATGCAATATGTAGTTCATTGCTTTATATGCTTGAATTGTTCAAGGTGAGCACTAACACAATCTTGTATTGTCATTTCCGGATTGCATTGGGGCAATAGATGGTACTCATGTCACTGCCAGAGTGTCGAGGTCACAAGATGCAACATTCAGGGGAAGGAAGCACTACACAAGCCAGAATCTGCTTACTGCTATTTACTTCGATATGAAGTTCACATATGTGTTGGCTGCCTGTAAAGGGTCAGCACATGATGCTAACATACTCAGTGACATCGTGAATCGTTCTGATGGCATCAACATCCCTGATGACAAGTTCTACCTGGAAGATGCTGGCTATGCATGTCGGCCATGTGTTCTTTCACCCTCCAGGAAGACCAGGTGCCATCTGAACAAGTTCTCTGGTAGGAACTATCATAGGACTCCACAGGAGTTCAATCTCAGACACTCCAGTCTTAGAGTAACCGTTGAGACGACATTTGGAGCTCTAAAAAACAAGTTCAAGATTCAGGATCAAAAGCCATTCCACTCTTATCCCATCCAGGTTAAGCTTGTTTTGCATGTTGCATTCTACATAACTGGATCCCGCAATGGGGTTTTGATGATCTGTTTCCTGAGGAGGAAGATGTGACGTTTGACGATCTTGACCTCAGTGGCCATGGTGTGAAGGCATTTGACAACGAAGTCTGAAAGACCAAAAGACTGGAGTGGATACAAGCAATGTGAGATAACAAAGGCTAGACAAGGATCTAAAGAGCAAGAAGAGCAAGAACAACATAAGAAGAGGAATCTATAGCAGAGGAAGAGGAACGACAACAGAAGAGGAAGAGAAACATCAGCAACAAAAGAGGTAAGAGGAAGAGGAAGAAGATGAATGATGAACTTTTTCATTCAATCATTTGGCTTTTAATAACGTGTACTGCTATTTGATAGTAGTTAGGATAGACCGTAATTTGTTTTGTAGCTAGGAATGATACTTTTAAGATTGTGTATGGTAAGGTCATCATTCGTAAGAAGTGCACTACACGATAACACTGATGTAAGGACAAGAAAACTGCCGGGAGAAGGCACTTATAAGGGCAGACAAACTGCCGGGACGATGTTTCTCCCGGCAGATAGAACCGCCATGAGAATGGCTGCCGGGGATTAGTTTTCCCGGCAGATAAACTTCTCCTGGCAGTTTCTCTGCTCTGGCCCGTGTATTTCCCGGCAGTCCATTTTCTCTCGGTAGATTGGTCGATCCACATGAAACTACAATTACCGACAGTTCAACTGTCTGGACAAGCATGTTTAGCCAACAGTTATTATGCCAACACTTTAATTTCAATAGCAAACTATTGTAGGCATCCCTAATGTAATATACATAAATTTTGTTCAGCCAATCAGCACAAATCACACAATTTATACATACATTTCATAGTAACATATACGAAACATCACACATTTTATACATACACTTCATAATAACATGTAGGACTAATCAACAGCCTTAATAAACTCTATTCAATAAGTATAAGACTATATAAGCAGGTTGTGCATCAAAAGGAGTACATACATGTTTCTAGATGTAACACGCAACCAAAATGTAGTGCCACAAAGGGAGAAGTACATATGTTTCTAGATGTGACACGTAACCGAAATGAGCACACAATGGCCTATGTGCCAAAACAACCAACAAAACGAGTAGAACTTGGCAACATCTCCAGGTTCACCAAACAAGGCGCATTACATTGTCACTCCACCGACTTAATTGTAGGTCTTGCAAACCTTCAGCAGCTTGTAGATAATCCAAACCTCCATCAACTAGTGTAGATAATGCAGAAACAACCAATTAACTGATACTCGAAATGAGCAAATCGTATTAACTACAATAATTGTCATCTTCCGTACACCATCAAAATAAACCTATTTATTGTTTGCTCAACTTCAAGTTCTACCAACTTCAGAGCTACACACCTCATGTTCTTCAATACTGTCACAAGGCATGTCGTCAACATCTCGTCGCTTAAGACCTAGATCTAAGAACTCGAGTTGCTTCAAAAAAGTAGGCTTTCTGTACTGATAAAAGAAATCTCACCTGTCAAATTCTCACGATTGGAGCAACGAAGTAGAGGAGGCAACGCTGTTCAGGGAAAAGATGTTGAGGAGGCAGAGGTGCTCGTGGGAGAGGAGTATCAACACTCTGCTGCTTGGGGTAGAGGACGTAGAGGAGGTAGACCTGCTTGGTGCTCGGGTGAAGCTTGTGGGGAGGACGGAGGAGGAAGCTCGCGAGATGGATGGTGGCGAGGGAACGCGTTCAGTGGTCGCCGATTGCGGTCTTGAATCTGGGCAGGGGTGATGGGGACGAAGCCGACTGCGATTTGGGCTAGTTGGCGGCACCACTCTGGAGTGGTTAGGGGCTACGACGGTACTGCTCGGGGTGGAGGGCGACAGTGGGATGGTTGAGGGCGGTGGCACTGGTGGGGGGCAGGGCGGCCATGGTTTGGTTGGGGACGACGGCGACGGTGGTGGCGGGTGCGATTTGACGGAGGGCACGATAGATGTGGGAGTCAATTTGGGGGCGGCGACACTGCTATCTGATGGAGGGCCGGTGCGCTCGTTCTTTTGGGCCAAAAATTTGGTCACTCGCATGCTTTCCCACCTCGAGCGTAGGCCCGATACAAAATTTCCGGTCTCGCGCCAAATACGATCCCGGCAGAATATGGGCCTTTAATTTGTTTAGTTGTCCTGGCAGACAATGGGCCCTAAAGTGTACCGCCAGTGCGTGTGCCGTCGTTGATGTAGTTCTTGCGGCAGTTTCTTTACCCTAAGTTGTTTGTACCGGCAGAAACGAATGTCCCGGCAGTTGATTTGTCGTTGATCAGGTATTTCTTAACTGCCCCCAATCAAGTGTTGTGATGTAGTGGTAAAAGAACACCTAATGCAGGTTGCAACCAAACAACGCGTCCTATAAACGCTTAATACAATGCGACCAACCAAACAACGGATTAAAATTAATTCCTTCGTGCAGCTAACTCATATGCTGCCAACCAATCAATGTGTAAATGATGGTTTAAATGCTATTTTTTCTTAACCAAGCCCATCTATAAAAAGTCTATGCAAACAACTAAAATCGGTGACGGGCAACCAAGTGTTGGTGAGTGTCTGGGTCTCACACTTGAAGCCGCCGAAGTAGCCGGTGGCTGGGGCAGAGGCTCCCTCAGGGTCATCCCCGCCGCCGCCAGCACCAGCTCCGGCACTCGTCGAGGCAGGCAAGCCTCCCGGCGTGGTCGAGATCTCCTCTCCCAAGAGGGGACGAAGTTTCTGACGAGTTCGCCGCCAACTGCTAAAAAATCAGTATGGCGAGGAACGCCGCCGCAGCCGCCAGGTTGCTGGCCTACTCCCCATCCCCATTCCATTCCGGCCACCACCACCACCACTGCCGTGCCCTCCCAGTCCCCACATCCCGCTCCAAGACCTCCTCCTCCAAGCCCGCTCCTCCATCTCCTCGCACCGACACCACCGGCAGTCCAGCTGCAGCCGCCGGGCCTGGCACCTCTCTCTTCCAAGAAATCTCCGGCCTCATCACCCCTGCCGCCGGCACGGTCAGCGACCCCCCATTTCAATCTCGACTGAATAGACAGTCGGGCAGTAGCCGCGGCGAGGCCCCTGTGCAATGCACGGAAGGTGCTCGTCCAAATGCTCCAGAGGCTTTTGCCTTTCTCACCGGCAGAGTTCCTGACCAAGGGGTTCCTGATGGCCCTTCTGACAACCTGGGTGGCAACGCAAATGGTTCTGCGCTGAGCCGGGAAGCATCATCTCACGAGGCGGTAGGAGGTGCGCTCGCCCAAGATCCTGATATTGACAGTGCCCAAGTGCAGAAGATCACCGAGGTTTTACGGTCGGAGGTGCCCGGATCGCCTTTCGAGGAGAGGCTGGCGAGCTTGGGAGTCGTGTACACGCCAAGGATCGTCAACATGGTGCTCCAGAGGTGCTTCAAGAAGACGCACCTGGGGCTCAGGTTCCACTACTGGGTTAAGCAAGTTCCAGGGTTCCACCATACTACGGAGACGTACAACACTACACTGTTTATTGCAGGTGAAGCGAGGAATTTTGGGTTGATGGAGGAGCTGATGGACGAGATGGATAAGGAGATGTGCCCCAAGAACATCAAGACATGGACAATTGTCATAGCCAATTATGGGAAGACAAAGCAGATTAGCAAGATGCTGTCTGCATTTCATGCGGTGAAGAAATCAGGTTCCGTGCTTGTGGACACTAAACTGTATAGGACGATTCTTCGTGCTTTGTGCATTAATGCAAGGCATGAGCTTGCTCTTGAGTTCTACAAGGATATGCCCAAGAACATGGATGTCGGATCTGACATTCTGCGACTTCTGTTGTGCTTGCTGGCTGGATCAAATAACGCTGAAGCTGTCTTCATTATCAGAGATGATATGATTAAAAGCACGAGGTATCCAGAGGAGTATTGCTACTTGGAAGCTCTACGCAGCTTCTGTGTCTCAGGAAAAATAGCGGAGGCTCAGAAAGTCTTTCAGCAGATGATGAACAAGTCCATGGATAGCTCATCTGCTTTTGAAACCCTCTTGAGGGGGCTGTGCAAAAGCGGAAGGATGGATGAAGCTCTTCAGCTAATGGAGCATATGAAGAACAGATCATCTATTAGCAGCATAGCATTTAGTTTTCTTATCGATGGCTACCTCAGGAAAGGAGAACGTACCAAGGCACTTCAGTTGCTGCAGGGAATGAGAGAGTATGGTTGTATTCCATTGGCCTCATCTTACACTCAGCTCATGCAGCACCTCTTTACATCTGATCAGTATAAAGAAGCCTGTGAACTGTATGAGGAGATGCAGGAAGTTGGTGTTCAACCAGATATTGTAACAATCACAGCATTGATAGCCGGGCATATTCACAGTGGACATATTTCTGAAGCATGGGATATTTTCAAAAAAATGAGTGAGAACGGTCAAAGGCCCACAATTAAAGCTTATACAGTGTTCATCCAAGAGCTCTGTAAGGCCTCCAAGCCCCTCGAGGCGTTGGAACTTCTAAAGGAAATGTTGAAGTCTGACTTCAGGCCTTCTGAAGGAACTTTCTGCCGGATTATTTGTTCCTTGCGTGAGAATAATTATCTGGAGGAAGCTATTAATGTTCAGAGAATGCGGGCGCCTTTTGATATTAGAAAGCCTAAAGGTGAGACGGAAATCAGATTGTTAGAGAAAACCGACACAGTTGATGAGTTTCAGAAATTATCCCAGTGTGAACAGGAGAAGAAAATGATATTTGGGTCCATTGTTCTTCCATCTGATAAAGACTCGGAGACATCCAGGTACACACTTCCTGATAACAAAAATCATAACAAACAAACAAAGGACTACAACGATGAAGATGTTGAAGGGATATGCCAAATTCTGTCATCCTCTGACAACTGGAGCTCAATGCAACAGGCACTTGAGATGAGATCACTGCATTTTACACCAAACCTTGTCACTGCCATCATGAGGTGCTGCAAGAGAAATGGCCATGCTGCTTTGAAGTTTTTCTGTTGGGTAGGGAAACGACCCTCCTACATGCACACAACAGAAACGTACAACACAGCTATGAAACTCGCAGGCTCCGCGAAAGATTTTAAGCACATGAGGCACCTTTACAGAGAAATGACATGGGCACAATGTTCTCCAACAGTGAACACATGGAATGTCATGATTTGCCAGTACGGTAATGCTGGTCTCACTGAAATGGCCCTGGAGACATTTTATAAGATGAAGCAAGCAGGCTTTCAGCCTGACAAAACTACTTACAATCACCTGATAATGTATCTCTGCCGCAGAAAAGGCCGAAAAGTAGACACCGCAATCAAGATCTTGAAGGAAATGATGCATTCAGGTTATATGCCTGATAATGATGTGCTTTGCACGTATCTTTCAGCATTATGCGAGTGCGGGATGTTGGTTGATGCAAGAAGCTCAATAGTGTCACTATGTGAACACGGATTTACTAAACAGATTGGCTACTCCATACTCCTTAGATCATTATGCAGGTCTGATAGAAAGGAGGAAGCTGTCAGTTTGTTTGACGATATGGAGAGATATGGCTGCTCCAGAAGTGACTACATGTATGGAAGCTTGATTCATGCGTTACTGAGGTGGGATCGCTTTGAAGATGCTGTAGCCAAGCTTGAAGAACTGAAGAATGCAGGCATACGTCCAAGCACCCATATGTATACCTCGTTCATCATCTACTTCTTTCGGAGAAGAGATGTTGTCAAGGCAATGGATATGTTCAAGGAGATGGTAGACGATGGATGCGAGCCTTCAGTCGTCACGTACTCTGCGTTAATACGCGGTTACATGGGAGTAGGTATGGTTTCAGAAGCCTGGGATGTCTTACGACGCATGAAACTGAGAGGACCATCGCCAGACTTTGAGACCTACTCGATGTTCATAACATACCTCTGCAAAGCTGGTAGATCGGAGGATGGGTTGCAGCTGATTCATGATATGCTGGATGGTGGCATCATCCCCAGCGCAGTAAACTTCAGGACTGTTTTTCATGGTCTGAATATGGAGGGCAAGCACAAGCTAGCCGATTCTGTGCTCCAGTCAAAATGGCATCTGTGGAGGCAAAGGAGGATCTCAAATTCTTCGTTTGTTTAATCTTGCGGATGTGCTCACATAGTTAGTTCACTCAAAATCAATCTTCACGAGGATCAGTTTTTCCTTTTCTTTTTTGACAAGTTTATACGGTAGGAGCATCTTGTAAGGATGAACTGTAAACCTTTTTAGTACCACAATAACAGAAGCATCCTGTTATTCTCAAAGTCTCAGGAGTCAGGCATACTGGGATGCTAAGATCTCAATAGGGTTTTATTTATTTATGCATATTTTCTATTCCTCAGTTGTCCAAGAATAGAAATTCATCAGTCGATTTTGCAGCTGAGCTGAGGAGAGCAAAGTCTCAAGCTTGAGACAGAAACGCCGCAGCAACTGACTTACTGTGATGCGCAGCGTCACTGCATTTTTTAGCACCTAAAGAAGCATGTAGCTCACAAAAGCAGCTTTATATTTTTTTCCCCACTATGCTTTCCCTTAACATAACAATGCTACCTTAGGTGATAAAGTATTCGTCGCCTACTTCTGCTGCAGCAGAGTGCATTGGTTCTGACTGTAGCTGGGTGGAGCAATGGTATGATGTCTTTTAGGTTCTAGCTTATGACTGTGAATACAATTTCTTTCAGTGCCATATAAGGATCATCTTTGTTCACATGTTATGTGTCGTGTCACATCAACTTCTACCCTTTTGTTTTCTACAATGGACCAGCTGTAACTTGTTTGTCAGATTCAACTTTTGCTTTGCATATATACCGCTGGCTAGCTACTGGGAATGAAAACCTAAGGTTTACCTCTTTTACTTTTACTCTTCAGGAGTTTCTGTTCAGGCACAACTGATTCATCAGGAAACATAATACTTCGTGACATCGGTGTTCTCATGCAACAGAAGGTCTGTACATGTCATATCTCTTTACTACGTAAAGCGTAAGGTGGATTGTGTTATACTAGTGTGCATGCTGTTCTGTAATACAGTAGAAACTTAGATGATTACTATGACGTTTGAATCTTGTTGTTGCTAGCCTAACTCTTCTTAGCCTCTCCTATCGTTTCCGGTACTAGCTTTTCCATCTGCTTATATGAGGTTGCTGAAACCGAGTGTCCCCGTGCTTCTGTCCTCATGTCCCTCTGTTCCATTTTAGAAGTCAGTCATCTTATCATACCACTTAGTGGCACTGATTACGCTCTCCAGATTAAGATGCATTTCAAGTGAATTGGTGTCCATGCTGATATAAAATACATCGACCCAAAGTACATCCGAATCGCGTGAGCCCTAGTAGCAGGATGTGGCCTCGTTGCCTCACTGCCACGCGCCGGCCGTGGTGTGGCGCGTCATCAGCTGCCGGGGAGGTCGCCGCCTGTCAGATCAGATCTGGCAAATCTGATCCCGCGCTGGCGGATTTTGTCAAACAGCTTTAGTTTTTGCCGTTTGCAACCAGTTTGGCTTTTCCTTGTGTAATCGGTTCAACTTTCGCTTGTGTAACAACTAACAACCTTTTATTTTTGCCTTGCTCGGCCAGTTCAGTTTTCCCCTTTGTAATATGTCCATTTTTTGGTCCCTGTGTGACCAGTCCAGTCAACATTTGGATGTTCAAATTTTCCATTCTGTAACCAATTCAGTCAGCATCAGATTTTACAAGTATATAAGTTGTATCATGATGAGTGTCCGTAAAAGGTTTATAGATGCAACTTTTTAAAGTGGGCAAAGAAATTATGCGCAATCATTGAATTGGATTCTACAAGTACTCCCTCGAAATATCTAAACGACCTTATATTTCTTTACAGAGGGAGTATATAAGTTGTATCATGATGAGCGTCCATAAAAGGTTTTTAAAGACAACATTTTAAAGTGGGCAAAGAAACTCTGCGTCTAGTGTTATTGCCATAAATTTAGGACAATAAGAACATAAAAATAAATTAGACTTAAAAAGCAAAACATCTAGCAGTTAATTTTGACAAACCTATTTTGTGAATCGACGGTGCCCCATAGATCTTCTCTATTGGATCAAAGCCAGTTATGTGATCATGCTAACATATTTAAGCAAAACACATACACAACTGTACCCAACGAAAATCATCTGAAGTGTACCTAAAAATATCATTATTCATACGTGTATAGATATTTCAATTTACTATAGTTTCGGTTAGCATGGACGAGCATGGGACGCTTCCACTGGATCAATTGCTAATTATTTTTACAGATACATGA
Source organism: Hordeum marinum (assembly GCA_022496015.1). NCBI lineage: Eukaryota > Viridiplantae > Streptophyta > Magnoliopsida > Poales > Poaceae > Hordeum > Hordeum marinum. Next base: position 50,549,360 of record CM039678.1, on the reverse strand, counting down.
CATAGTCATAAGATATTGCCATTATTGTATATAGTATATCACAACAGATATAACAATGAAACTTTTGAGGCGTATTATCCTAATAGAGCTTATTTAGTTAACACCAAATGCAATAAGATGAAAGTGCCACATGCCCATCAATAGGACTCTAGAAAACCAACAAAAAACTGTTTACAAAGTATCCATGACAACTATAATTTGTGCAACAAAAAAGAGAAAACATGGTTATCACACGACGAATATTTGAAAATCAGAAGATAAAAATGGCGCAAACTAAGTTGCCACCTTCTAGTTATCACCAAAAAAATGCCTGTACAACAAAAAAGTGACACTATACAATATTCGAGGCAACATCATCTAGAAGCAACATGGTAAAACATCATTTTAAATTGCCATGTCAACAAAATAATAATTTCCATGATTTGATTTTACCATATTATAGAAAAATTTACATGCTCCAAATAATAAATCTGTCATGCTCCAATTATGAAAACTATCATGCTCTTAATAATAAAAACTAATGGGCGGAGGCGCGGTGGCACGCCGCACCCTGGGTGAAGCCCGTGCTTGCCTCTGTGTTGTTTTATTTTAGTTTTAGTAAGATAAAAGGAGAGACTGGGCTTGAAAGTGGCGTAGAAGTGTTTTTCTATAGAGGTTTTCATGTGTATTTATTAATTATTGCGAATTTGTTAACTGATGACCACATATGTTTAGCTTTACTGGAGTAGCCACAGCTTGGAAATCATTCGGTTCAACCAAAAGTTTTACAAAATGGGACACCTTCTCAACAAAGAGATGCCATATGAGTAGAGGTTTTGAAGGCTACATCTGTCACGCAATATTCCATCATGTATTAGATGAAAAACTGCATTAGCAAGTAGGGGTAAATGTTAGGGAAAGATTCAGAGGAAAGAGGTGTCTAGCTGTGAACCTGATTCAGAAAAAAAAGAACTAACCTTCATAGAAAACTTCCTTCTCTAAGGCCCAACGTTTGCATTGTAATCAGGAAAACAAATGAGAACCACTGCAGTGCACAACACTTCAGTGAATAGAATAGCAAAAAATAGACAAAGAGTTTCTAATAAAAGGACAGAACCTTTCATACTACAGGGCTTCGATGATGTCCTTCTACACGTACGGTCACATATAGCTGCAGTTGGAACAGGCAGTTACCGGGCACCCTGATTATTACATTGCAGATGTCTTTGTACATGGCCAAATATAGCTGCAATTGAAACCTTTCATGTATTTCAGTTAGAAGTTTAACATGACCCGTTCGTCCAGGACTTTAACATGACCCACTCGTCCACCAGGCACTTTAGTGACCTAAACGCTCTTATATTAGTTGACAAAGGGAATACATGTGAAAGCTAAACGACACCGAATTCTTGAACATGGTGGTGGATTAGATTAATTTAAAATACCCTAAATACAGCTACAAACAAACATCAAAGCAAGTGCCGCTTACCATCGGAAAATCTTGTAAGTTAGTTTTGCAGATGAAATGACTCCATATGCCATCAGCAAAGGAAGTAGTGGTGCCATCGATATTAGCCATCAAGTGAGCATAGGGGAGGATACAACAGTGCAATTTTAGATTGGTCCTAAAAGAAGACGTGGCCAATTATTCAGAAAACACAAATTAGGAACAATAGGTTTCAGCCGTAGGACTGCTCGTTTACGTCCTTCAGCAGGGCTCCCTCCATTGATTGAGACTTGTTCATGATAGAACAAAAGAAGATAACAGAAGGGCAACTGTATGTTACTCATCAACTAAAAACACACGATCAGTAATAAAAGGGAAATTGTCGAACAGAACAATAATTCAGAAATTAACCAAGATGGGATCAAACAACACCTAAGTAGTGCAATACAAAGGCTAATATGCTCAGTCTGCCACTCTGTGCATTATTTTCATATTTCTGCACGGACAAATTTGTTGCTATATATACTAAGACTGAACATGCCCAAATCTACCAAATTGAAGAATATTTGGAAGATGACACATGTTGACTAGGTAAATTAGTTTACACTCATCTTGAAGCATTACATGAAAGAGCAGAGGGCATGAGACGATCACTAATAAGGCCACATCATGCAAGCTGCCACACGTCATGGTGGTAGACGATCACTAATGAGGTCGGGAGTTGGGAGGAAGCGCCCCTCCTCGCGAATCAGCGCCGGAGCGCTGACACATCCGCAGAGGTCGACCGAACCCAGGAACCGGCTAATCGGACCTAGGCTCTGCGGCTGCGGACCCTGTGGCCAACCGGAGGTGGAGGAGAGGCATGTAAAGATAGGAGGTAAGGAGAGGGGGCTGTGGCAGCGACATGTATAGGACGCGGGAGCAAGATCGGAGGAGAGGGCGCCCCTGCTGAGACGGGTGATGAGATGACAAGATTTTTTAGGCCCCAAGTAATCCCGCGAGGGAGAAGAAAGCTGTCCGCCGTTGCAGGCTGCCCGGGCGGAACTCGCCTCCCTGGGCCGGACTCGCTTACCCCGTCGGCGCGCTACGCTCCCCAGCCCTCTCCACTTCGCTGGAGTCCTCCGCTTCCTCGGTTCCGCCTCCTGTGCCGACAGCAGCAGCAGCAACAACAACAACGCGGGTGTGCTCAGCATTTTACTTCTTTCACCTCGGGAGGAGCTACAGTGGTACGTTGAGGACCGGTTTGGCGAAGGAGAGGCCTTAGCCCGCGTGGTTGCCGGAGCCGTGGCGCATAACCGGCTATGACTTCGTGGGATCATTAGACATTTAGAATGTGTTTGGTAGTCCGCATACACACCAAGCAGGTCTGTGCTAGAAGAATTTGATTCGCTTGGTTACCCGCATTCACTGTTGCGTCTACATAGCACGAAATTTAAAATACTTCTAGACCTGCATCCCTGAAAACGCTCAGATCGGCTTTTTGGTGGAGCCAGGCCGATCGGTGCATGAGAGCCCACCTGGGTGGCTCGATGGGTGCAGCCTCCGTTCTCATGCACAGGTGTAAGTGAGTTTGCAGGTGGTCCGTTGGTTTAACTCTTAATCTTTTCCATTTATTAGTCTCTTCTAATCTACACAACGCTGCATCAAATCGAGATAAGCTTTACATAAAAAAAATGCACATCAATGTTATGGTTTCATTTTTGCGTTATGTTTGTTGTTTCGTCGACCGTAAATATTCAATTTCGTGTTCATGTTTGGAATTATTTTGGATGAATTTTGTCAAATTCGTCGCGTACGGTCGACCGTTTGGCATTTTGTTTGACCGGTAGCTTCATCTTACAGTTTGACACTACTTGTGTTGCACATTTTCTGTTTCAATGATCGTAAGCAAGTAGATTTAACTTCTTTCTCGTAAAAGGTATATGCGCATATGTGTTTTGTGTTAATGTCATTCCTTAATCCCGGTCTTCTCTTTAGAATATGTGCCAGCCACAAAGAGTTTTGAGCTCTCTAGGACGATTCAGGCCGCATCTTTGATATGCGTTTCTGTTCAAAGCCTAGTTTTCTATAGTTTGGTCCTTCCCAATTTGTTTTAACAGCACTTGCCCCCTTTAATCCTTTTTTTCTAGCTCCGCCACCGGCGTTGCTGTTATGGACTTATGTCTTATGGTCGCCGCGGCACATCCGTACTTCCAAGTTCCAACGAGTCTGCAAATCCTTGGAGTCGGCTCAAATGCATCGATGGTTGCTGCTGGGCACACAATCCATTATAACTTCCAAATTACACACATGAGGTTTGCCTTTTTTTCCTTTCATTTTTTCTTGTGTTAAATTTTTAGATTGTTTCCATTTGTGTTGGCCAATGGAAAATAAAGTTAATATCGTTTATTTCAACTTTATATTAGAGTTTGTACCTGTGTTGTTTGATCTACAAGCTTATCATCCAAGCCATCCTGTTAGATTTTGGTAGATATAATGGAATATATTCACCTGCATGTTGCCAATAGACTATGAAGAAATTTCTGTTTGAATGAGAGATTCGTTCCTTCTTAATTACGAAGTTATTGTTTGATAATATATCTAAGCCAGAAAAAGTTCTATGTATACATATAAATGTATGTCCTGACCTTCTGTTTATGTCTATTCCAGGTTCAGAATCAACACATTAACTTGTTCCCTCACTAGCTGTGATTCACAGGTTACAATGTATATCACTTATTATTGAGAAAAATAGTATTGTGTTTTAGTAGAGGAGAATAATGTTCAGTGTTATTAGTTGGGTATATGCCAGCAACCAAGAGAGCTCAAAACTCATTGCCGAGAAATATAATGACTCAAGACTTGTGCAAATTAGACTAGAGAGACATGCCGTTTAATCTTTCTTTAGAATACTTTGTCTTTGTCGCATAAGGGATAATAAAAGAATGTGCATTGAGATATGTCTAAGCTACGAGGCATAGTATACATTTTTATTTGGCCTAAAATTAATGCATCTGCAAACTTCTTCGTATATGCTATTGTCCTTTGTGCGAATTCGTTTATAACTACTGACATATAAATCATTTACATTTCTAAAGCAGATGGTCCATCGTAAGAGAGCATCACGAGGCATTAGTTGTGGGTGAAGAATGATATGCACTTTAATACTAGGACATATGATGGCGGTGTCCCATGGCTGAAGATAATGAAGAAAAAATAGATTTATATTTTCCTGTTGTGTTCAATTTTGTTACAAATGAACAAATACAATGGTTGTCTACAAAGCGTTCTTGGTTCATATTTCCTAAATGGTGTTTTAACTACAACAGTGTATGCGAGGATCTTGTTGAACATATATGGTCTTGGTTAATGAAAACATGTCATAATACTTTAATTGTTCGAATTTTTCGTTGCTTTATTGGTGTGCTCACTAATCTTCAAAAGTTGCATGCAACATGAAGCCGTTGGTTGGACCAATTAAGATGGGTCATTAAAGGAAAGAAAAATGGTGAAATGGATGGTAAAAAAAATTTAGCGATGACAAACGTGTTTGTTAATGCCAAAATTGTGGTCGTTATTTTCTCATAGTTAACGATGACATGTTGTCCCATCGTCACGAAATAACGACAGGTAAAGTGGTCATTATTACTTTTAATGACAGAGCCTATACCGACCATACTTTTGTGGTTGTTAATGACTTTTAGTGATCACATTCTATCTTTTAGCGACCACATGTCCCGTCGATAAAAAACTTTTTCCTATAGTGTGCAATCTGGATTAATCATAGGACCGGGCTAGAGGGTGTTGTTTACGATTGATTGTGGAATCTAAATTCCAACACTTAATTTGTTGCATCTTGCACCTTCTCAATCGCATCATCATATTAAATCTTCATGGTTATGGTGCATGGAGTTGTGTCTGCTATCTCCTCGATCTGCAAGGTACGTATAACTACAACCATAGAGGACAAATTGCGAATTAATTAATCCTCATGGTCATGACCCGCATGAAGAAGCACACTTATGCATGATTCACAATACAATACGTTTTTTGATAGAGGGGATAATAACTGAAATCATTTGTTCCATCCACGGCGTGCTAGGGAGCAGAAGCCATGGCTGGCCGAAGGCCATGAGATCGATGGATCTCCTCTCATTTCTCAAGAGATGTGGATGATAAATCAATCTATGATTGGATGGTTAGGAGGACAGTGATATCCCCTGCTCAATAGAGTTTAAGTTTCACACATGGCGTTGGTGTTTGCATGTTTTTAGATTTATTTCAAGCTTTCCGGCCATGTGCGTCCAGGGAGAGAAGACGTTCTCGTCAACTGCGAAGACGTTCTCGCGCTAGTATATGATATCTATGCATCTTGTGCCAATGCCGGCGGCCACGGCGAGCTCTCCGACAATGCCGGCAGTCTGGGCTTCTGCTGGTCACTACGTCGGGACGTGGCTTGTCAGATGGTGCGAGGCGGCCCATGCATGATCTCAGCTCGGCCAGTCGAGAGAAATCGGGTCCTTGGAGAAATCTCTCTCTCTCTCTCCATTGTCCAATTCATCTCGTATCCTCTTCACCCATTAGTTATGGTTTGTCGCAAAATGTCGGCCGATTTCCATTGAGGAGCACATGAAATTTACCCAATAAATTTTGCAATGAGCAGGACCTGCTAACAGGATGTGCACGTCTTGTCAAAGCTGCAAACGGAGGGATGAGTACCACTATAAACATTTGGATGATGAGCAGAAATACTTCCTGGTGCTTATGATGGGTGATTTCCGAGAAGAGATGGTAACCTATTCAAATATGCAGTTCCACTCTTACTGTGCTATTTTTTTTTCATAAGAGTGATTTTTCTACTATCTAATTATTCGTCATAGTCAATTTTTGGAGGGGCCAACTATTCTATATTTTTTTTAAAGGAAGAATGCCTCCGGCCTCTGCATCAATACGATGCATACGACCCTTTTATTAAAAAAAATAAGCTCAAAATCTACGGTTCCACATAGTCTCCGAATAAGCAAAGCAAAAGAAATATGTAAAACAAAAAGTGCCACAACCGGCGAAATAGGCCTACATGCCTAACCATCTATCCTATTACTGGATTGCCATCGAAACCGGTTATAGATATCCCGTGCTATCATTTTCCACCGGGTAGACCCAGTAACCAAAGACTCCCTGGTATCCGTGGGAGTGAGTAATGACCAAGTACGGATCTACGCCGATGCTCCGTGCAATACCTGTAAAAAGTTTATATGTGTTTGTCCGTTAAAAACAACATCATTTCGGCAATTCTACATAGAGTACGAAAATGATAATGGGGACATTAAGGTAGTTGGTTTACACGAAATTTTCCCAAGAAGTCCAATACACGCCCTGCTAAGTAGCTAGTGTCTTTTGGGATCTTGCGCATAAACAGTCTGACAAAACTTTTTGGTTGTTGTTTCCTTCCTGTAGATATTCCCAGAAGAACTTGTGCAACGTTTCAAAAGGGAGATCCCAGGAGAGATCAAGCTAGAAACCCGAAATGGTTGCATTTATGATATTTTGGTCGACAAGAACCAAGAAAAGCGTACCTTTACAGTGGGTTGGAGGCAATTTGTGGAAAACTATGATCTACATATGGGTGATCTCTTAATGCTCAGATACAACGGAAACACCCAGTTTAATGTCATTATCTTTGATAAACTTGGTCATGAAAAAGCATCGTCGGTTGTTCTGGATCCTTTTATGCCTGAGGTCCAAGACAGGGGCGACGAGGCCCATGAAATCGGGTGAAGTACCAGTATTTATTGTTCATGGCTTCATTATTTCAATTCAAATGGCTTTTGAACTGCAGGTATTCTATCAAGAGGGAGGTGCAATGTGGAAGATGCAACAACTGGCTTGAATATCAGTATGTGAACTTGGATAATGAAAATAAATATTTCTTGATGCTTATGATGGGCGATTTTCAACATGAGATGGTAAATTCATATTCAGATACAATACCAACTCCCTTTTGTTTGTTAATTTGTTGTTTTCTTCTGAAGGCCAATGATTTTCTACTTTCTAGTTTAAATCATGTGGATATATTTATTGCTCTAGAGACACACACGAACTATATCTAGTATTTTGAAAAAGTGGTCATGTCTCCTATAATTTTGATGCTTGGATTGAATCCAGCATGCTACCACGTTCAGATTCAGGTATGCTTGCTTCCCCAAAGTTTCCTCATAGTTCAAAGATATCATGCTTTTGGCTTTCATACCTTTGATACTATAGTCTATACTAGCCTTCAGTATTTTCCATGCTATGTTATGTAGTTTGATACCGAACCGTCAAATGGGCTTTGATTATAGCAAGCATCTGATTTTATCCTCTTTACAGTCCATTCAGACTAAAAGAACATTGGTTGTTTTTCTCTAGATCATCCCGGATGGAATTCTTGAGCGTTTCAAGGGCGAGTTCCCAGGGGAGATAAAACTGGAAACACATAATCATCGCAGTTACATAACTGGAGTCGCCAAGAACCAACAAGATACATTCTATAATCAAAAAGGGAACTTCGTAGAAACCTTTGGGTTACAGACGGGTGACACAATAGTACTCATATACAATGGAAACTCCCAATTTAGTGTTATAATCTTCGATAAACATGGCTGTGAGAAAGCATTATCGGTTGTTGTGGATCCTCTTCTGCCTCATGTGCAAGAAAGACGCACGGATGGTACCGATACTGCGAAAAGTTCTCATTTTCACCGTCAGCCCATACAAAGGCAACCATTTATCATAGTGAACAGGCCGCCAGCGGAGTCACCACCAACGAAAGGGCCATGGGGCGTACAAATGGAAATGGACAAGTCATGTGAAGGCAGCAGGGGTGCTACGCATATTTCTACGCCCGAGTCATCTGCTCTCAGTTACGGTTATATATATCTTCCTTGTAAATAATTCTCATATTTTTATCGTTATATTTAGTAGTTCTCTTTTTATTCACACAGGAGGTTCTTTATCCCCTGAACATGGCCATGGAGTACGTGATGTACCCGTTTCCAGCTACATTGTCAGGAAGAAGGCTAAGCTGTCTTATTTCCAGAAGGAGCAGTTGAAGGACGGTTACATTACCGCGCACAAGACCAAGCTAACTTCAGCTCAGAAGGACACGGTGAAGCAGAAGGTCCATTCTGTAAGTCAAAGATCCCCACCTTTGTTGCTGTGATGTACAAGTGCAACGTCAAGTCACCATTCTTTTTGGTCAGTTCCATTTTACTAATGTGTGTTCTGCTTTAATGGTTTTCACTTTCTGTTTCGGAAAAATTTGAGCACCAAGCGAAACTTAAATTTAGTGAATTTCGGTGATTTCAGTTTTCATTTCAGCCAAAGGGCCAAATTTTTCACTTGCTTTCAATTAAATATTTTTTGAAAAATATTTAAAAACATATTTGCATTCATTTGTACTAACAAAATTGCTGAAATATTTTGGCCGAAATGTAAATATTGTAGTGCTTACTGAAATTTAGTGAATTTCATCGAAATCTCACTGAAAGTGAGAACCATTAGGAAGCAGTTGACATGTTATTTTACATAGGACTTTAATTCATGACATTATCTAGTAACTCTTTCATTGAAATATGTAAGCAGACTTTCCCCAACTACTATGCTCAGAAGTATCTTGGAGAGGAGGCACAAATGCATCTTCAACTGCTTGGTGTGAAGTGGCAGGTGCGGTTTCCTGAAAACCGTGGTGACAAAAAGCTCAAACATGGATGGAAACAATTTGCACAAGGCAATAACCTGAAGATGGGTGATATCTGCCTCTTTGAACTATTGAGCGATCAGAGTACCATGGTGGTCTATGTCATCCCTGCAAATGATGCCAATGTTGATTGATACCGGTAAAGCTTTCATGTTGGTGGTAGTGTTTTTCTTTGTTCTTTGTTAGTGAATCCTTGGTGATGGTGATAGCTGTTGGGAATAAGCCGCGAGCAGGCCAGTTGGTGATGTGTGATGGCCAAGTCTCGATCAGGTGAGCTCGTGGCTGCGTATGGTCGTTGTTGGCTGACTGATAGGCTTGGTCCTTGGACGTTGGAGCGAATTAAGGAGAGGTTAGTTGCTTAGTGGCCGGGTCATGTGGTACTGGCCGTGCATGGTGGTCGTGCGTTGTGAATGGCTAGTTAGGCTCGTTGGTGCGTGCGTGCGTGAGTTAGTGGGCGTGTGTGGCCGCTGGCCGTGTGTATGCAGCTGGGTATAAAAAGCCCTCCCTGATGTACTATTTGTGGTGCGTCGGTATGAGCCAAGCCTAGGAGCCAGAGACGAGCGTAGTCTCCGCCGGGACCATGGTATGCGCCCGGTCGGCTGTGAGAGAGAGCTCTTCTGGGTAGGCTGTGGTGTGTTGCCGCGCCCGGATATGTGCCCAGTAAAGTGAGGCCGTTCGTGCGGCCGAGGAGCGGTTCGGGCGGCGGAGGCGTTTGTGCGCCGGAAAAAACCGTGTGATCCTCTTCTTCCACCTTCGTCCGTGCGAGTGAGAGATAAAGAGTTATCCGGATTTGTCCCAACAATAGCGATTTTGTGTTGGTTAGGGAATTGTCTGTGAAGTTTTCTGATTTTCTTTCAAGGATAGCTGATTCCTTGTTAATTAGGTGAATACTACTTAACCCGCACAATGATGCATACTTTTGATGCAAGACTGAATAAGTAATGCCATTGTGTTGTGTTGAATTATGTTCATTGGATTTTGGACTCGCTCTCTTCAAATTAGGTCTAGTAGGTTTTAATTCAGTTTGACCATATTTTCTTAACAATATGGAATCTTCCATTAGCCCGGCCCCTGAAAGTTTTGGCAGACCAATGATTTAGATAAACACATCTTATCGTCATGTTAGTCATGCTTTATATGGACGGACAAACTTGCAGGTCAAGAGATCACCAGTAAAGGAGATATTGAGGTGACAATCATGACAAATAGAACATGTTTTTTTAGTGACACCCAATCACAAGTTCACAATATGGATCGTGTTAGCATAGGATCATAATTCAAACTAGCAATTATTATCTCTAACACTACCCTCAGTCACAACCTTATAAAAGGTTGGGACTATGTAGCAATGCTCTTGGTTGCTCTACGATTTATCGGCTAAGAAAGCGCATCAACTAGGTGACCTTGTGACGAAATGAATCCAATTTTGAAAGCTTTACGTGCCACATGTTCTCAAACTAAGTGGAAATTCACCTGTATGTGTTTAATTCTTTCATAGAGCACCGAGGTAGAAGATAGATATGCCACCTCAACATTATCACCAAGAATTGTTGGTGATTCCTCCTGATACACACACTGAGTTCTCCAAGAAAGGACTACAACCAAATAATCTCAACAATAGCATTATCGAGCGCCATGTACTTTGCTTTGGTACTTAATCAAGACCCTGTTTGTTCTCCGCATGAGCTCCACGAGACCATCTCTGACCAAGGAACCGAGCAAAGCCTCTTATCGATCGTCTATCATCAGCCAAGCCTGCCTAATGCACGTATGAGAATGCACTAATGTGTGTAGAGGATGATCGCTAAATGTGAAATTTCATGTTGCTAGCATGCTTCAAGTATCGCAGGATGCCATGATAATGGCCAATGTTCATTCGCATGGCCTAGTATTAACATATTTTGTTAAAGACCAAGGTATGTCGGGTCGTGTTAAAGTCATGTATTGTAGCACCACTGGATAATTTGAGTGTCTAAGAGTAGGGAATTGAACCTCTTCATTAGGAAGAATATGATACAATTTCTCATCATCGAGTGATACCTTCAATTTCTTACTGCAGGTTTGCAACCCTTATCTGTTGTACAAATGATGTTCATTATAATGCAATGCAACAACTCTATGCTTAACCAACCAACAGTTGGATGGTTAGGACCCTGGTAGTACCATGTGCCAGAGACAGGCCGACATGAAGCCTCGAGTCATCTTGAAGCATTGTGGCTACATAAGTTTAAAGTAAATGATATAGTGTGAAGTATTTTGGCGTCAGGACTCGAGTAGCGGTGCGGCATGGCTAGCGCTTATCTCTTCCCCTGGTGGTACCCCAACCCACCAAGAATAAAACCCCAGGTTTGACATTTTGATGTTGCATTAATGAAGATTATTTTTCAAGTGGGGGCGATATTCCTGTCCATAATGATGCGCATATGGTGACTTTGTCAATCTGGAAGCTCTGCAACTCTAGTCTTCAATAGGCAGTGTGTGTGTGTGTGTGTGTGTGTGTGTGTGTGTGTGTGTGTGTGATTGACATTTATAAAAATGCTACTTAAATTCTAACATAATGAAAAGAAGAAAATCAGAAGGTATGAAAGACAAATTAGAGAACAGATTGTTAGTGTACCGAGGACGAGGAGTAACCAAAAAAAAAAAATCTCAAGATGGAGTGGGTGGTGGCCGGCGGCCCAATGATGGGGTGGTCGAGAGGATGCAGTCTGGAGGGTATAAGCATGCAACGGATGGCACTGGTCACACTGATGCGAAGGGCATGCAAACATATGTGGAGGGATTGTGGGATGGAAGGCAAAAGTTGTGCTTCGAGGCGGAGAGACCTTCGGGTGACTTTGCAGCATAGCTCATGGTGGTTGGATGGCCCTAGGGGGTGGAGGCGGTGATGGATTTTATGGCATAGAGTGGGCATATAAAATTTCACAATTATGGATTTATTATTATCTATGTACTTTTGCTACCCCCCCCCCCCGACTTAAAAAGAGAGAGGATTGGAAGATATTTAAAGAGATTTTAAGTTGATTTTTTAAGGGTTATGCTTTAGTACACCCCCTTTAATTAAATGAAGGATGAGATTTTACCCCTATCCCTAGATTTAATCACCAATCATCCTACCAATCCGAACAAGCCTAAGAGAAGTGCGTGACCCATGCATGAAAAGAGTCTCCGGAGTGAGATGTAGTTTTTACGAGAGTAATGCTAGAGCTATAGGAATAACCTACAAGTTTAATGGAGTAACTAATCGTGGACCAATAGGATTGGAGATTGGGGGAGGGAGAAGTCCACCCTGGCTGAAAATGGGAAGGGGAGAGAGCGGAATCATCAATTCATAAATTTAGCATTAGATTAGTCTGTGTCCTTCAAACCGTGTGTTTTATTCCCTAATCTCTCGCAACCGATTCCTTTTTTGGATTGAACTAAAAAAACATTAGATTAGTTCGTCTCTTTCAAACTGAAGAAGTGTAATTATAGAACTGCAGACATTGACAATCAGCTAGAATATTTCTGATCTTTGGTTCTGATACTTGAAAATCCTTGTCAAATTAAGAGATATATACTTTTTATTTCTACCATTGAACAACAAACATATATAAGCTAGTTAGGGGAGTGTTTGCATCAGAGAAAAAAAAAACGCTCGACCAAAATATTTGGCATTGACCAAAGGATAGCCTCTGTTTTGGTTGAGATAAAATTATTTGGCTCGTCCTACACTCATCACATCTTCTTATTATGCAGCCAAATTATTGGTAAGGCAGCCATTTCATCTGCCAAATTTTGGTCTGCCACTGGTTGGCAGGGTGACGACGGGCACAATTCAAACATGCTCCAATATTTAGTACATCATGTGACTATTTATCTAGCTTACGATTTTGGTGCTTCTAGTTTTTGCCCCCCCCCCCTCACTATTTTCTGGCTCCGTCCCTGGAAGCAAAGCTACTGATCTAGTACTTTTTGTTTTCTTAACTTCTTTGTAATACGCTGCTTGTTACTACTTAAGAGTTAGCAGTTGTTAAGACGTAATGAGAGTAGCAATGAATGAATGATGGTCAAGGCCGCGGAGCTTTGTAAAACCACACATGTCAGATATACATTACTTGATCTCACTAGCCTGGCGCCAAAGCCTAGACTGAACGATCTCTCAATACAAGCTTCCTGCTGGTTAGTTATTTTTTTCCTCTATGTTTCATTTGTTCTAAAACAACTGCAACATAGAGGTATAGCTTCCGCAATTTGCTGCAACTAGCGGTGAATTGTGTTTGCTTTCATATACTGCAACACAGATGTATAGCTTTCACGATTTGCCGCAACAAGCGGTGAATAGAGTTTGCTTTCATATACACGTGATTACTCGTCGGAGTAGGAGAGAACAAGTCAAGGGAGACTAGAAATATTACACATGGATGTGTTCAATGTGCAATGCGTATGCATGCATGTACACCGAAGCTACATGTGGCTACACGTGTACGTGGGCAGATGAGTAGATGGAGTGGGTGGTGGCCGGCGGTGTCTTTTGGCCGATGCGTGCACACAGATTTTTGTTAAAAAAAACAGCTGGAGACTTTATTCATTAATCAACGGTGGATAAATGCAACATTGTGGTACAGGTACATGTACGTGTTGTGGGTGAGCGAGAGATGCCTTATATGCAAAGCTTAACTAGCTAACATTGCTGGGTGAACGAGTGCACGTATATTTGTGCATGCATGTGCTTCCTCCTTCACGGCCTCCCCCTTTTGAGGGGAAAGGTTCTCTCTCTGGTCCTTGGCCTTCATGGCGTTGATGGCCCCTCCTGGATGATGAAGATGGCCTCCGATGATGGTGACCCCCTCCGATAGGGTGCCGGAGAGGGCCAAGATTGATTTTTCGTGGCTCTGGAGGTGTGCGGCGACGAAACTCCCGATCTAGGTTTCTTTTCGGGGGTTTCTGTATTTATAAGAGTTTGTGGGGCGGAAACAAGTCCAGGGGGTCCACGAGGAAGTCACAAGCCAGGGGGCGCCCCTATGGCTTGTGGCTTCCTAGGCCTTCCTCTTCAATGACTCTTCGCTCCAGTATTTTTTATATTTTCCAAAAATATTCTCCGTAAATTTTTAGCTCATTCCGAGAACTTATATTTCTACACAAAAACAACACCACGGTAGTTCTGCTGAAAACGACATCAGTCCGGATTAGTTCTAATAAAATCATATCAAAATCATATAGAATTATTGTAAATATGGCATGAATACTTCACAAATTATAGATACGTTGAAGACGTATCGGTGTCCACTATGTAAACGTCGTACGTAGAGGTGGCAGCCCATTGCCCGGTGTTAACGGGGGCAGCAGTGCAATCTTCGTCATCCATGTATTCTGCCTCCTCGAAGGCATAGTCCAACATGTCGGTTAATTCCTCGATAGTGGCTATCAAGTGGGTGGTGGGCGGGATGAGAAATTCGTCCTTACCCACCTTGAGACCGATCTGAGCATAGATCGGGGTTGGGTCATCGGTAATTTTCATCGATGAGATCCGATCTAGGGCCTCGTTGAGTATTGAGAGCTCGATCGGGTCATCCTGTTCGGAGCTTTCGGAGCAAACCTCCAATGCGTCCGCGCAAGGGGAGTGTTCAACAAGAATAGGTATCCGGTCATCTGGCACTATGGTCGAATCTGGACTAACAGTCAGGTCATCACCGGGGTAGATCTCGTGAGCGGGACCGAATGAGGAATCTGAGATTAAAGCCTTGGAGTCTTCGGGCATGGCAAGCGAGACTGCGAGCCCGGTTAGCGAAAGATCATCCCGAGAGTCTACGGAGAACTCCAGGTTCCCGAATCTGACCTGTTGATCAGGGGCGAAACTTCCGACCCGGACAAGATGGCCGGTCGGGTCAGCGTGCAGCACAATGCTGCCGAAATCAAAAATCTGTCCGGGCACAAAAATGTCCATGTCACGGACTTGTTCGTTGATGGCAACACGAGCCATCGATTCCTTTGGCGATCACAGCGGAACTCTCAATGAAAGCATCAATGGCGGAGTCAAAACCGACAGATCTCGGGTAGGGGGTCCCGAGCTGTTAGACTAGGATCGATGGTAACATGGGACGAAGGAGACGATATTTACCCAGGTTCGGGCCCTCCTATGGAGGTAAAACCCTACATCCTACTTGATTAGATTGATGATGTGTAGGTTACAGAGTTTATCTACCTCGAGATCATATAGCTGAACCCTAGATGAGTTGTCCTCTTCCCTACAACCTAAAACCTTCTGGCTTATATAGACGACGAGGGTACCTAGGGTTTACACATGGTCGGTTACGCACAGAAGGAAAAACATGCATATCCACTATTCCAATCTTGGAGGACACCCCACGATTCCCGAAGCTTCCTTCCTCGAGACGGGGCCTTTGATCAATCCAATGCTTGGTAAACGACCCATATAGCCCGACCCCTGAGAAACATGTCGGCCACCTGAGGACCCCTTAAACCAGGACTCCCTCAACCTCCACGGTCAATAACCAATAGCGTAACCTGGATGCCCATATTAGTTCCTACATATTCTAATAAGATCTTTATCGGTTGAACCTCTATGTCAAGGATTCAGTTAATCCTGTATGTTGTTCCCTTTGTTCTTTGGTATGTTACTTGCCCGAGATTCGATCGTCGGTATCTCTATACCTAGTTCAATCTCGTTACCGACAAGTCTCTTTACTCGTTTCGTAATACAAGATCCCGTGGCTAACACTTAGTCACATTGCTTGCAAGGGTTATTATGATGTTGTATTATCGAGTGGGCCCTAAGATACCTCTCCATCACACGGAGTAACAAATACCAGTCTTGATCCATGCCCACTCAACAGACACCCTCGGAGATACCTATAGAGCATCTTTATAGTCACCCAATTATGTTGTGACATTTGATACACACAAGGTATTCCTCTGGTGTCAGTGAGTTGCATGATCTCATGGTCATAGGAACATATACTTAATATGTAGAAAACTATAGCAATGAACTGACATGATCATATGCTCTGTTTATAGTTTGGGTCTTGTCCATCACATCATTCTCCTAATGATGTGATCCCGTTATCAAATGACATCTCATGTCTATGGCCAAGAAACCTTGACATCTTTGATCAACGAACTAGTGAACTAGAGGCATACTAGGGACACAGTGTTGTCTATGTACCCACACATGTATTTGAGTTTCCAATCAATAAAATTATAGCATGAATAATAAACAATTATCATGAACAAGGAAATATAATAATAATCAATTTATTATTGCCTCTAGGGCATATTTCCAACAGTCTCCCACTTGCACTAGAGTCAATAATCTAGTTCACATCACCATGTGATTTACATTGTTATGAATCTAAAACCCATTGAGTTCTGGGGTTCGATCATGCTTTGCATGTGAGAGAGGTCTTTAGTCAATGGGTCTATGACATTCAGATCCATGTGTACTTTGCAAATCTCTATGTCATACTTTAGACACTGCTACCACACTCCACTTGGAGCTATTCCAAATGGCTGCTCCACTATATGTATCCGGATTGCTACTCAGAGTCATCTGGATTGGTGTTAAAGCTTGCATCGATGTAACCCTTTACGACGAACTCTTTACCACCTCCATAATCGAGAAATATTTTCTCTAGTTACTAAGGATAATCTTGACCGTTGTCCAGTGATCCACTCCTGGATCACTCTTGTACCCCTTGACAGACTCATGGGAAGGCACACACAGGTGCGGTACATAGCATGACATACTATACAGAGCCTAGGGATAAGGCATAGGGGACGACCTTCGTTCTTTCTCTTTCTTCTGCCATGGTTGAGCTTTGAGTCTCACTCAACTCCACACCTTACAAATTAGGAAAAAACTCTTTCTTTGACTGATCCATTTTGAACTCTTTCAAAATCTTGTCAAGGTATGTTCTCATTGAAATTTTTATCACACGTCTTGATTTACCTCTATAGATCAAGATGCCCAATATTTAAGTAGCTTCATTCCAGGTTTTCCTTTGAAAAACTCCTTTTCAAACAACCCTTTATGCTTTTCAGATATTCTACATCATTTCCAATCAACAATATGTCATCCACATATACTTATCAGAAATTCTATAGTGCTCCCACTCACTTTATTGTAAATACAAGTTTCTCATAAACTTTGTATAGACTCAAAAACTTTGATCACCTCATCAAAGCGTATATTCCAACTCCCAGATGCTTGCTCCAGTCCATAGAAGGATTAGTGGAGCTTGCATATATTTCAGCGTCCTTAGAACTGACAAAACCTTCCGGTTGTATCACATACAACCTTTTCTCACGGATAAAGTTAAGGAAACGAAGTTTTGACATCCATCTACAAAATTTCATATCGAAAAATGCAGCAACTGCTAACATAATTCCAACAGACTTTAGCATAGCTACGGGTGAGAAAGTCTCATCATAGTCAACTCCTTGAGCTTGTGAAAAACCCTTTGCCACAAGTCGAGCTTTATAGACGGTGACATTTCCGTCTGCGTCCGTCTTCGTTTTAAAGATCTATTTGTTCTGAATGGCCTTTCGCCCTTCAGGTAATACTTCCAAAGCCCATACTTTGTTTTCTTACATGGATCCCATCTCGGATTGCATGGCCTCTAACCATTTCTCGGAATCCGGGCCCATCACCGCTTCTCCATAGCTCGTAGGTTCATCATTGTCCAACAACATGACCTCTAAGACAGGGTTGCCGTACCTCTTAGGAGTAGTACGCGTCCTTGTCGACCTACGAGGTTCAATAGTAACTTGATCCGAAGCTTCATGATCATCATCATTAACTTCCTCTTCAACTAATGTAGGGTCCACAGAAATAAATTTCCGCGTTGTGCTACTCACTGGTTGAAACAAAGGTTCAACAAGCTCATCAAATTCTATCATCCTCCCACTCAATTTGTTCGAGAGCAACTCTTTCTCGAGAAAGGACCCGTTTTAGCATCAAACACTTTCTGCTTGGATCTAAGATAGAAGGTTTTCCCAACGGTCACATTAGGGTATTATATGAAGATGCATTTGTTCACTTTGGATTCGAGCTTAATAGGTGAAAACCATTTTTCACATAAGCATCGCAGCCCCAAACATTAAGAAATGACAGCTTAGATTTCTGCCAAACCAAAATTCATACGGTGTCATCTCAATGGATTTAGATGGTGCCCTTTTAAAGTGAATGTAGTTGTCTCTAATGCGTAACCCCAAAATGATAGTGGCAAATCGATAAGAGACATCATAGTTCGCATCATATCCAATACAACATGACTACGATGTTCGGACACACCATCATACTATGGTGTTCCAGGTGGCGTGAGCTATGAAACAAATTTCACATTTTCTTAAGTTGTATACCAATACTCGTAACTCAGGTATTTACCTCCATGATCATATTGTAGACATTTTATCTCCTTGTCACCATGATCTCAAACTTCACTCTGATTTTGTTTGAACTTTTCAAACGTTTCAGACTTGTGTTTCATTAAGTAAATACCCCCATATCTACTCAAATCATCAGTGAAGGTAGGAAATAACGATATACACCACACGCTACAACACTCATTGGACCAAATACATGAACACGTATAATTTCCAATAAGTTACTTGCCCGCTCTACCATACGGGAAAATGGGTTCTTAGTCATCTTGCCCGTGAGGCATGGTTTGCATGTCTCAACCAATTCGCAATCGAATGAGTCCATGGATTCATTAGCATGGAGTTTCTTCATGCGTTTTACACCAATATGACATTTAGCGGCAGTGCCAGAAGTATGTGGTACTATCATTATTAGCTTTGTATCTTTTGGCATAAATATTACGAACATGTGTATCAATACGATCAAGATTCAATAAACCATTCTCGTTGGATGCATGACCATTGAAGGTATTATTCATGTAAATAGAATAACCATTATTCTCTAACTTAATGAATAACCATATTGCAGTAAACATGATCTAATCACGTTCATGCTCAAGGCAAACAACAAATAACAATTATTTAGGTTCACCAGTAATCCTGAAGGTATAGAGAGCGTGCGATGGTGATCACATCAACCTTGGAAACACTTCCAACACTCATCGTCACCTCACCCTTAGCTAGCTTCCGTTTGTTCCGTAGCTTGTATTTTGAGTTACTAACATTTAGCAACCAAACCGGTATCCAATACCCAGGTGCTACTAGGAGTGCTAGCAAGGTACACATCAATAACACGTATATCAAATATACTTCTGTTGACGTTGCCAGCTGTTGGAAATATGCCCTAGAGGCAATAATAATTTATTTATTATCATATTTCCTTGTTCATGATAATGGTTTATTATCCATGCTATAATTTTGTTGATCGGAAACTCAGATACATGTGTGGATACATAGACAACACCATGTCCCTAGTATGCCTCTAATAGACAGGCTCGTTATTCAAAGATGGCTATGGTTTCCCAGTCATGGACATAAGATGTCATTTGGTAACGGGATCACATCATTAGTAGAATGATATGATGGACAAGACCCAAACTACAAACGTAGCATATGATCGTGTCAGTTTATTGCTACTGTTTTCTGCATGTCAAGTATATGTTCCTATGACCATGAGATCATGCAACTCACTGACACCGGAGGAGTCCCTTGTGTGTATCAAACGTCGCAACATAACTGGGTGACTATAAAGGTGCTCTACAGGTATCTCCGAGGGTGTCTGTTGGGTTGGCATGGATCAAGACTAGGATTTGTTACTCCGTGTGACGGAGAGGTATCTCAGGGCCCACTCAGTAATACAACATCACAATAAGCCTTGCAAGCAATGTGACTAAGTGTTAGTCACGGGATCTTGTATTACAGAACGAGTAAAGAGACTTGCCGGTAATGAGGTTGAACTAGGTATGGACATACCGACGATCGAATCTTGGGCAAGTAACATACCGAAGAACAAAGGGAACATCATATGGGATTAACTGAATCCTTGACATAGATGTTCGACCGATAAAGATCTTTGTAGAATATGTAGGAACCAATATGGCATCCAGGTCCCGCTATTGGTTATTGACCGTAGAGGTGTCTCGGTCATGTCTACATAGTTCTCGAACCCGCACGGTCTGCACACTTAAGGTTCGGTGACATTTCAATAGTATAGAGTTATGTATGGTGGTGACCGAAGGTTGTTCGTAGTCACGGATAAGATCCCGAACATCACGAGGAGCTCCGGAATGGTCCGGAGGTAAATATTTATATATAGGAAGTCCTGTTTTGGTCACCGGAAAAGTTCTGGGCTCATCGGTAGTGTACTGGGAGTGCCGGTAGTGTACCGGGAGACCATCGGGAGGGGTATTTCGACCCCTACATGGGCTGTGGGAGAGTAAATACCAGCGCTTAGTGGGCTGGTTCAAGTCCCACACAAGGCCCATGTGGCTGGGAAGAAAAGCTCAAAGAGAAAATGGTGGAAAAAGGCAAAAAGGCAAAAATAAGGAGGAGTCCTAGTCCTACTAGGATTGGAGGATTGAGGAGGAATCCTCCAATCCTCCTTGGTTCGGCAGACCCAAGGGCTGGCTCCTTGGGAGCCAATCCTACTCCTCCTCTCCTCCTATATATACTAGAGGATTTTAGGGTTTTGGCACTAGATTTTCAGCCACGTGCTACCCGTTCCTCTAGTGCATAGTTTCTCCTCTAGATCGGGTTTCTGCAGTGCTTAGGCGAAGCCCTGCCGAAATTACTCCACCACCATCGCCGCGGCACCGTCATGATTCCGGAGAAGTTGTCTACCTCTCCGCTTCCTCTTGCTGGATCAAGAAGGCGGAGATCATCATCGAGCTGTACGTGTGCTGAACGCGGAGGTGCCGTCCGTTCGGTGCTAGATCGGAAGGACCGTGATCAAGATCACGAGACGGATCGTGATGAATTCGCGGGACGGATCGTGATGAGTTCACGGGACGGATCGTGATGAGTTCGTGGGACGGATCGTGATCGGATCGCGGGATGGATCGTGATGAGATCGCGGGACGCTCGGCAATTTGGATTGCGAAGACGTTCGACTACACCAACCGCGTTTCTTAACGCTTCCGGCTTAGCGATCTAAAAGGGAATGTAGATCCACTCTCCCTCTCGTAGATGATCATCACCATGGATAGGTCTTGCGTGAACGTAGGAAATTTTTTGTTTCCCATGCGACGTTCCCCAACAGTGGCATCATGAGCTAGGTCTATGTGTAGATGAGATCTCGAGTAGAACACAAAGAGTTTGTGGGCGTTGATGCTTAGATTGCTTCCTCCCTTGGTCGTGTTTTGGTTCAGCGGTATTGTGAGATGAAGCGGCCCGGACCAACATTACTCGTACACTTACGAGATACCGGTTCCCTCAACCGCAACTTGTTGCATAGATGGCTTGCGGGTGCCAGTTTCTCTCACTTTAGTTTGATCGGATTCGACAAAGGCGGTCCTTGAGAAGGTTGAAAATCAACTAGTGTATCACCATTGTGGTTTTTGCATAGATGAGAATTGTTCTTGGTAGATACCCGTAGCATCCACGTAAAACATGCAACAACAATTAGAGGACGTCTAACTTGTTTTTGCAGGGTATGTTGTGATGTGATATGGCCAACTACATGATGTGATATATGCGATGTATGAGATGATCATGTGATGTATAGATTATCACGACTTGCATGTCGATGAGTACGGCAACCGGCAGGAGCCATAGGGTTGTCTTTGATTATTGTATGACCTGCTAGTCAATCATTAAGCGCTATGTAATGCTTTACTTTATCGCTAAATGGTAGCAATAGTAGTAGAAGCATGTTGGGCGCGACAACCCCAATGGCGACACGTTGATAGAGATCAAGATGATGGATATCATGGTGTCATGCCGGTGACGATGGAAATCATGCCGGTGCTTTCAAGATGGAGATCGAAAGCACAAGTTCATGGCCATATCATGTCACTTATGATTTGCATGTGATGTTAATCCTTTTATGCACCTTGTTTTTTCTTAGGACGACGGTAGCATTATAAGGTGATCCCTCACTTAATTTCAAGATAAAGTCTCCTCGAGTGTGCACCATTGCGAAAGTTCGTCTTGTCGAGACACCACGTGATGATCGGGTGTGATAGACTCTACGTTCACATACAACAGGTGCAAGCCAGTGTTGGACATGCAGAACACTCGGGTTAAACTTGACGAGCCTAGCATGTACAGACATGGCCTCAGAACACAAAAGACCGAAAGGTCAAACATGAGTCATATAGTAGATATGATCAACATGATGATGTTCACCATTGAAACCACCTCAACTCACGTGATGATCGGACTTGAGTTGGTGAATTTGGATCATGTATCACTCGAATGACCGGAGGGATGTCAATTTGAGTGGGAGTTCTTAAGTAATATGGTTAATTGAACTCATTATCATGAACATAGTCAGTAGTGTCTTTGCAAATTATGTTGTAGATTACTAGCTCACGCTGTAACTCCCTTGAATTTTATATGTTCCTAGAGAAATAGAGTTGAAAGATGATAGTAGCAATATTGCAGACTAGGTCCGTGATCTGAGGATTGTCCTCATTGCTGCACAGAAGGCTTATGTCCTTAATGCACCGCTCGGTGCGCCAACCCCTCTAGCGTCGTCTGTAGATGTTGTGAACATCTGACAGGCACGTTCTGATGACTACTTGATAGTTTAGTGCGTCATGCATTACGGCTTAGAATTGAGGCTCCGAAACGTTTTGAACCTCACGGAACATATGAGATGTTCTAAGAGCTGAAATTAGGATCTCAGGCTCGTGCCTGTGTTGCGAGATATGAGATCTCCAACAAGATTCTTTGCCAGCAAGATGAAGGAGAATAGTTCAATCATTAAGCATGTGCTCAGATTGTCTGGGTGCTACAATCGCTTGAATCGAGTGGGAGTTGATCTTCCAGATAAGATAGTGATTGATATAGTTCTCCAAGTCACTGTCACTAAGCTACTAGAACTTGGTGATGAACTATAAAATGCCAGGGATAGAAATAATGATCCCTGAGCTATTCGCGATGTTTGACACCGCGAAGGTAGAAATCAAGAAGGAGCATCACGTGTTGATGGTTACTCAAACCACTAGTTTCGAGAAGGGCAGGAGCAAGGTGGGAAACTTCATGGATAGCAAGTCAGTTGCTGCTCCAGTGAAGCAACCCAAAGTTGAACCTAAACCCGAGACTAAGTGCTTCGATTATGAGGAGAGCGGTCGCTGAAGAGGAACAACCCTAGATACTTAGTAGATAAGAAGGCTGGCAACATCGACAGAAGTATATTTGATATATGTGTCATTGATGTGTACCTTGCTAGTACTCCTAGTAGCACCTGGGTATTGGATACCAGTTTGGTTGCTAAATGTTAGTAACTCGAAATAAAAGCTACGGAATAAACGGAGCACTAGTTAAGGGTGAGGTGATGATGTGTGTTGGAAATGTTTCCAAGGTTGATGTGATCAACATCGCATGATCTCTCTACCTTCGGGATTAGTGACGAACCTAAATAAATGTTATTTGGTGTTTTGCGTTGAGCATGAACGTGATTAGATCGTGTTTATTGCAACATGGTTATTCATTGAAGTTAGAGAATAATTGTTATTCTGTTTACATGAATAATACCTTCAATGGTCATGCACCCAGTGAGAATGGTTTGTTGAATCTTGATCATAGTAATACACATGTTCATAACATTGGTGCCAAAAGATACAAAGTTAATAATGATAGTACGACATACTTGTGGCACCGCCGCTAAATGTCATATTGGTATAAAGCGCATGAAGAAAATCCATGTTGATGGATCTTTGGACTTATTCGATATTGAATCGGTTGAGACATGTGAACCATGCCTCTTGGGTAAGATGACTAAGGACCCCGTTTTTCGGATTGATGGAGCGGGCAAGTGATTTATTGGAAATGATACATGTTGATATATGCAATCCAATGAGTCTTGTAGCGTGCGGTGGATATCGTTATTTTCTTACCTTCATTGATGATTTGAGTAGATATAGTGTATATTTACTTAATGAAACACAAGTCTGGATCGTTTGAAAGGTTCAAAGCAAATTCAGAGTGAAGTTTAAGATCATCGTGACAAGAAGAAATGCCTGCGGTGTGATCGTGGGGGTGAATATCCGAGTTACGAGTTTGGCATACAACTTTAGACAATGTGAAATTTGTTTCACAACACACACCACCTAGAACACCATAGCGTGATGGTGTGTCCGAACGTCATAGTCGTGTTCTATTGGATATGGTGCGTGCTATGATGTCTCTTATCGTTTTGCTACTATAATTTTGGGGTTATGCATTAGAGACAACTACATTCACTTTAAATAGGGCACCATCTAAATCCATTGAGATGACACCGTGTGAATTATGGTTTGATAGAAACCTAAGCTGTCATTTCTTAATGTTTGGGGCTGCGACGCTTGTGTGGAAAAATGTTTTCACCTAATGAGATCGAACCCAAAGCGGGCAAATGCATCTTCATAGATTACCCTAAGAACAGTTGGGTGAACCTTCTATCTCAGATCCAAGCATAAAGTGTTTGTTGCTAAAATGGGTCCTTTCCCGAGAAAAAGTTTCTCTCGAAAGAATTGAGTGGGAGGAAGATAGAACTTGATGAGGTTGTTGAACCTTTGTTTCAACCAGAGAGTAGCGCAGCGCAGAAAGATGTTTCTATGGAACCTACGTCAGTTGAAGAGGAAGTAAATGATGATGATCATGAAGCTTCGGATCAAGTTACTATCGAACCTCGTAGGTCGATAAGGATGTGTACTGCTCCTGAGCGGTACGACAACCCTGTCTTGGAGGTCATGTTGTTGGACAACGATGAACCTATGAGCTGTGGAGAAGCGATGATGGGCCCGGATTCCGACAAATGGTTAGAGGCCATAAAATCCGAGAAAGGATCCATGTATGAAAACCAAGTATATACTTTGGTGGACTTTCTCGTTGGACGATAGGTCATTGAGTACAAATGGATCTTTAAAATGAAGACAAACGCTGATGGTGAATGTCACCATTTATAAAGCTCGACTTGTCACAAAGAAGTTTCCGGCAAGTTCAAGGAGTTGACTATGATGAGACTTTCTCACTCGTAGCGATGCTAAAGTCTGTTGGAATTATGTTAGCAGTTGCTGCATTTTTCAATTATAAAATCTGGCACATGGATGGCAAAACATCGTTTCCTTAACGGTTTACTTGAGGAAAGGTTGTATGTGATACAACCAGAAGGTTTTGTCAGTCCTAAGGATGCTAAAAGGTGAGCAAGCTTCAGTGATCCTTCTAGGGACTAAAGCAAGCATCTCGGAGTTGGAATATACACTTTGATGAGGTGATCAAAGTTTTTGAGTCTATACAAAGTTTATGAGAAACTTGTATTTACAATAAAGTGAGTGGGAGCACTATAGAGTTTCTGGTAAGCATATGTGGTTGGCATATTGTTGATCGGAAATGATGTAGAATTTCTGGAAAGCATAAACAGTTGTATGAAAAGAGGTTTTCAAAGGAAGACCTGGATAGAGCTACCTAATTGTTGAGCATCAAGATCTATAGAGATAGATCAAGATGCTTGATGAGACTTTCAATGAGTACATACCTTGACAAGATTTTGAAAGAGTTCAAAATGGATCAGTCAGAGAAAGAGTTCTCGCCTGATTTGTAAGGTGTGAAGTTGAGTGAGACTCAAAGCTCGACAATGGCAGAAGAAAGAGAAAGGACGAACGTCGTCCACTATGCCTTAGCCATAGGCTCTATATTATGCCATGCTATGTACCGCACCTATGTGTGCCTTGCCATGAGTCCATCAAGGGGTACAAGAGTGATCCAGGAGTGGATCACTGGACAGCGGTCAAGATTATCCTTAGTAACTAAAAGACTAAGGAGATGTTTCTCAATTATGGAGGTGATAAAGAGTTCGTCGTAAAGAGTTACGTCGATGCAAGCTTTAACACCAATCCGGATGACTCGTAGTAGCGATCTGGATACATATAGTGGAGCAGCCATTTGGAATAGTACCAAGTGGAGTGTGGTAGCAGTATTTACGGTTTGACATAGAGATTTGCAAAGTACACATGGATCTGAATGTTGCAGACCTGTTGACTATAAGACCTCTCTCACATGCAAAGCATGATCGAGCCCTAGAACTTATTGGGTGTTAGATTCATAACAATGCGAATCACATGGTGATGTGAACTAGATTATTGGCTCTAGTGCAAGTGGGAGACTGTTGGAAATATGCCCTAGAGGCAATAATAAATTAGTTATTACCATATTTCCTTGTTCATGATAATCGTTTATTATCCATGCTATAATTGTGTTGATCGGAAACTCAGATACATGTGTAGATACATAGACAACACCATGTCCCTAGTATGCCTCTAATAGACTAGCTCGTTGATCAAAGATGGCTACGGTTTCCTAGTCATGGACATGAGATGTCATTTGGTAAAGGGATCACATCATTAGTAGAATGATGTGATGGACAAGACCCAAACTACAAACGTAGCATATGATTGTGTCAGTTTATTGCTACTGTTTTCTGCATGTCAAGTATATGTTCCTATGACCATGAGATCATGCAACTCACTGACACCGGAGGAGTACCTTGTGTGTATCAAATGTCGCAACGTAACTGGGTGACTATAAAGGTGCTCTACAGGTATCTCCGAGGGTGTCTGTTGGGTTGGCATGGATCAAGACTAGGATTTGTTACTCCGTGTGACGGAGAGGTATCTCAGGGCCCACTCGGTAATACAACATCACAATAAGCCTTCCAAGCAATGTGACTAAGTGGTAGTCACGAGATCTCGTATTACGGAACAAGGAAAGAGACTTGCCGGTAACGATGTTGAACTAGGTATGGATATACCGACGATCGAATCTCGGGCAAGTAACATACCGAAGAACAAAGGGAACATCATACGGGATTAACTGAATCCTTGACATAGAGGTTCGATCGATAAAGATATTTGTAGAATATGTAGGAACCAATATGGGCATCCAGGTCCCGCTATTGGTTATTGACCGTAGAGGTGTCTCGGTCATGCTACATAGTTCTTGAACCCGCAGGGTCTGCACACTTAAGGTTCGGTGACGTTTCAGTAGTATAGAGTAATATACGGTCGTGACCGAAGGTTGTTAGGAGTCCCGGATGATATCCCGGACGTCACGAGGAGCTCCGTAATGGTCCGGAGGTAAAGATTGATATATAGGAAGTCCTATTTTGGTCGCCGGAAAAGTTTCGGGCTCATCGGTAGTGTACGGGGAGTGCCGGTAGTGTACCAGGAGACCATCGGGAGGGGTATTTCGACCCAAGAGGCTAAATGGGCTGTGGGAGAGTAAATACCAGCCCTTAGTGGGCTGGTGGAATTCCCACACACGGCCCATGCGGCTGGGAAGAAAAGCCCAAAGAGAAAAAGGTGGAAAAGGCAAAAATGCAAAAATAAGGAGGAGTCCTAGTCCTACGAGGATTGGAGGAGTTGGTTCGGTCAATCCAAGGGCTGGCTCCTTGGGAGCCAAGCCTCCTCCTCCTCTCCTCCGATATATACTAGAGGATTTTAGGGTTTTGGCACCAGATTTTCAGCCACGTGCTACCCGTTCCTCTAGTGCATAGTTTCTCCTCTAGATCGGTTTTCTACAGTGCTTAGGCGAAACCCTGCCAGAATTACTCCACCACCATTGCCGCGGGGCCGTGATGCTGCTGGAGAACTCGTCTACCTCTCCGCTTCCTCTTGCTGGATCGGGTTTCTGCAGTGCTTAGGCGAAGCCCTGCCGGAATTACTCCACCACCATCGCCGCGGCACCGTCATGCTGCCGGAGAAGTCGTCTACCTCTCCACCCCCTCTTGCTGGATCAAGAAGGCGGAGATCGTCATCGAGTTGTACGTGTGCTGAACACGGAGGTGTCGTCCGTTCGGCGCTAGATCGGAAGGACCGTGATCAAGATCACGAGACGGATCGTGATGAGTTCACGGGACGGATCGTGATTGGATCGCGGGACGGATCGTGATGAGATTGGGACGCTCGGCGATTTGGATCGTGAAGACGTTCGACTACACCAACCGCGTTTCTTAACGCTTCCCGCTTAGCAATCTACAAGGGTATGTAGATCCACTCTCCCTCTCGTAGATGCTCATCACCATGGATAGGTTTTGCGTGAACGTAGGAAATTTTTTGTTTCCCATGCGACGTTCCCCAACACCAGCCTTCTTATCTACCAAGTATCTAGGGTTGTTCCACTTCAGCGACCATTCTCCTCATAATAGAAGCACTTAGTCTCGAGTTTGGGTTCAACCTTGGGTTTCTTCACTGGAGCAACAACTAACTTGCCATCCATGAAGTTTCCCTCCTAGGCCTTGCCCATCTCGAAACTAGTGGTTTCACTAACCATCAACACTTGATGCTCCTTCTTGATTTCTACCTTCACGATGTCAAAAATCGCGAATACCTCAGGGATCATTATTTCCATCCCTGGCATTTGATAGTTCGTCATGAAGCTCTAGTAGCTTAGTGACAGTGACTTGGAGAACTATATCAATCACTATCTTATCTGGAAGATCAACTCCCACTCGATTCAAGCGATTGTAGTACCCAGACAATCTGAGCACATGCTCATCGATTGATCTATTCTCCTTCATCTTGTAGGCAAAAAATCTTGTTGGAGGTCTCATACCTCTCAACACGGGCACGAGCCTGAGATCCCAATTTTAGCTCTTAGAACATCTCATATGTTCCATGACGTTCAAAACGTTTTGGAGCCTCAATTCTAAGCCATAATGCATGACACACTGAACTATCAAGTAGTCATCAGAATGTGCATGTTAGATGTTCACAACATCTACAGACGACACTTGAGGGGGTGGCGCGCCGAGCGGTTCATTATCATGGACTCAGTCCGCATTATTGCTACCATCATCTTTCAACTCTATTTCTCTAGGAACATATAAAAAAATTAAGGGAGCTACCTCGCGAGCTAGTAATCTACAACATAATTTGCAAAGACATTTTGACTATGTTCATGATAATGAGTTTAGTTAAAGATATTAATTTAAAAATCCCACTCAAATTGACATCCCTGTGGTCATTCGAGTGTCAAATGATCCAAATCCACCAAATCAAGTATGATCATCACATGAGTTGAGGTGGTTTCAATGGTGCACATCTTCATGTTGATCATATCTACTATATGACTCATGTTCGACCTTTCGATCTCTTGTGTTCCGAGGCCATGTCTGTACATGCTAGGCTCGTCAAATTTAACCCGAGTGTTCGGCACGTAGAACACTGGCTTGCACCCGTTGTATGCAAACGTAGAGTTTGTCACACATGATCATCACATGGTGTCTCGAAATGACGAACTTTCACAATGGTGCACACTCGGGAAGAACACAATTTTATCTTGAAATTTAAGTGAGGGATCACCTTATAATGCTACCGTCGTCCTAAGCAAAACAAGATGCATAAAAGGATTAACATCACATGCAAATCATAAGTGACATGATATGGCCAAGAACTTTTGCTTTTGATCTCCATCTCCAAAGCACCGGCATGATCTTCATCGTCACTGGCATGACACCATGATCTCCATCATCTTGATCTCCATCAATGTGTCGCCATGAGGTTGTCGCGTCGACTGTTGCTTCCACGACTATTGCTAACTCATAGAGATAAAGTAAAGGAAAACGACAAAAATAATTAAAGACAACCCTATGGCTCTTGTCGGTTGCCATACTCATTGACAGGCAAGTTGTGTTATTCTATACAATACATGATCATCTCATACATCACATATATCTCATCATGTAATTGGCCATATCACATCACAACATACCTTGCAAAAACAAGTTAGACGTCCTCTAATTGTCGTTGCAAGTTTTATGTGGCTGCTACGGATATCTAGCAAGAACAAACAATCATACAAAGATTGCTATTCAACCTTCTCAAGGACCGCCTTTGTCAAATCCGATCCGACTATAGTGGGAGAAACAGACACCCGCCAGCCATCTTTATGTTACATGTCAGTTGATGGAACCGGTCTCTCGTAAGCGTACGAGTAATGTTGGTCCAGGCCGCTTCATCCCACAATACCGCCGAAACAAGAAAAGACCAAGGGAGGAAGCAATCCGAATATCAATGCCCACAAACTCCTTTGTGTTCTACTCGAGATCTCATATACACATAGACCTATCTTTGATACCACTATTGGGAATGTTGCCTGGGGAACAAAAAATTTCCTACGCACACGCAAGAACTATCCATGGTGATGACCATCTACAAGAGGGAGAGTGGATCTACATACCCTTGTAGATCGCTAAGAGGGAAGCGTTAAGAAACGCGGTTGATGTTGTCGAACGTCTTTGCGATCCAAATCACCGATCATCCCGCGATCCCATAATGATCATTATTGCAATCCAATCACAATCCGTCCCGCGAGCACATCACGTTCCGTCCCGCCATCAAATCACGAATCGTCTCGCGATCCTGATCACGGTTCTTCCGATCAAGCACCGAACGGACGGTGCCTCCGTGTTCAACACACGTACAGATCGATGACGATCTCCTCCTTCTTGATTCAGCAAGAGGGAGCGGAGAGGTAGATGATTTCTCTGGCAGCACGACAGCATGGCGGCGATGGTGCTGGAACTATTCCGGCAGGGCTTCGCCTAAGCACCGCCGAACTAGACTAGAGGAGAAAATAATCTAGATGAAGTGGAGGAAGCACGTGGCAATTAGGGTTAGCTCTCCCCTATGAATCCTCTAGTATATATAGGAGGGAGGGAGGGGAGGAGACAGCCTCAAACCCTCAAGGGTTGGTCGAAATTGGAGGTGGAGGAGTCCTACTCCAATCCTACTAGGAGTAGGATTCCTCCTCTCCACTTGGAAACCCTTTCCACCTTTCCACCTTAGCGGTTTTCCCACCCCTAGCCACATGGGCCTTAGTGGGGGGTTAGACCAACGCACTAGGGGCTCGTTTGACTCCTCCCAAAGCCCATGAGGTCCTTTGGGTCGAGACACCCCTCCCGATGGACCCCGGTACCCTCCTGACACTCCCGGTACACTATCAAAGTACCCGAAACTTTTCCGGTGACCAAAACAAGACTTCCTATATATCAATCTTTACCTCCGCACCATTCCGGAGCTCCTCGTGATGTCAAGGATCTTATCCAGGACTCCGAACAACCTGTTGGGAGACGTAGTAGTAAATTAGAATTTTCCTACGTGTCACCAAGATCTATCTATGGAGAAACCAGCAAACGAGCGGGGAGAGATTGGATCTTCATACCTTTGAAGATCGCTAAGAGGAAGCGTTGCTAGAACGCGGTTGATGGAGTCGTACTCGCAGCGATTCAGATCGCGGTAGATCCGATCAAGTGCCGAACGGACGGCACCTCCGCGTTCAACACACGTGCAGCCCGGTGACGTCTCCTACGCCTTGATCCAGCAAGGAGGGAGGAGAGGTTGAGGGAGAGCTCCGGCAGAACGACGGCGTGGTGACGGTGGAGCTGCGTGGTACTCCGGCAGAGCTTCGCTAAGCACTACGGAGAACGAGGAGAGGGGGGAGTAGGGCTGCACCAGGGAGGAGATGAACTCGTGTGTTGTGCAGCCCCAAATACCTCCACTATATATAGGGGGAGGGGAGGAGAGGTGCTGCGCCCTAGGGGTGGCGGCAGCCTCCAGGAGCCCATCTGGCCGGCGGCCAGGGCAGGGAGAGGTGGAGGCGCCCTAGGGTGGGCCTTAAGGCCCATCTAAGCATAGGGTTTGCCCCCTCCACCCTTGCTGTGCCTTGGGCTGGGATGGGAGGCGCACTAGCCCACCTAGGGGCTGGCTCCCTCCCACTCTTGGCCCATGGAACCTTCCGGGGCAGGTGGGCCCACTTGGTGGACCCCCGGAACCCTTTCGGTGGTCCCGGTACACTACCGGAGACACCCGGAACACTTCCGGTATCCAAAACCTCACTTCCTATATATCAATTTTCATCTCCGGACCATTCCGGGACTCCTCGTGACGTCCGGGATCTCATCCGGGACTCCGAACAACCTTTGGTAACCACATACACTATTTCCCTATAACCCTAGCGTCATCGAACCTTAAGTGTGTAGACCCTACGGGTTCGGGAGACACGTAGACATGACCGAGACACCTCTCCGGTCAATAACCAACAGCGGGATCTGGATACCCATGTTGGCTCCCACGTACTCCACGATGGTCTCATCGGATGAACCACGATGTCAAGGATTCAATCAATCCCGTATACAATTCCCTTTGTCTATCGGTATGGTACTTGCCCGAGATTCGATCGTCGGTATCCCCATACCTTGTTCAATCTCGTTACCGGCAAGTCTCTTTACTCGTTCCGTAATACATCATCCCGTGACTAACTCCTTAGTCACATTGAGCTCATAATGATGATGTCTTACCGAGTGGGCCCAGAGATACCTCTCCGTCACACGGAGTGACAAATCCCAGTCTCGATTCGTGTCAACCCAACAGACACTTTCGGAGATACCCGTAGCGTAGCTTTATAGCCACCCAGTTACGTTGTGACGTTTGGCACACCCAAAGCATTCCTACGGTATCCGGGAGTTACACAATCTCATGGTCTAAGGAAACGACACTTGACATTGAAAAGCTTTAGCAAACGAACTACACGATCTTGTGCTATGCTTAGGATTGGGTCTTGTCCATCACATCATTCTCCTAATGATGTGATCCCGTTATCAACGACATCCAATGTCCATGGTCATGAAACCGTGACCATCTATTGATCAACGAGCTAGCCAACTAGAGGCTCACTAGGGACACGTTGTGGTCTATGTATTAACACATGTATTACGGTTTCCGGTTAACACAATTATAGCATGAACAACAGACAATTATCATGAACTAGGAAATACAATAATAACCATTTTATTATTGCCTCTAGGGCATATTTTCGTACACTATTCAATTAATCCCGTACACTATTCCCTTTGTTCTTTGGTATGTTACTTGCCCGAGATTCGATTGTCGGTATCTCTATACCTAGTTCAATCTTGTTACCGGCAAGTCTCTTTACTTGTTCCATAATACAAGATCCCGTGGCTAAAACTTAGTCACATTGATTGCAAGGCTTATTGTGATGTTGCATTACTGAGTGGGCCCTGAGATACCTTTCCGTAGCAAATCCCAGTCTGGATCCATGCCCATCCAACAGACACCCTCAGAGATACCTATAGAGGATCTTTATAGTTACCCATTTACGTTGTGATGTTTGATACACACAAGGTATTCCTCTAGTGTCAATCAGTTGCATGATCTCATGGTCATAGGAATAGATACTTGACATGTAGAAAATTATAGCAATAAACGGACACGATCATATGCTATGTTTATAGTTTGGGTCTTGTCCATCACATCACTCTCCTAATGATGTGATCCCGTTATCAAATGACATCTCATGTCCATGGCCAGGAAACCTTGACCATCTTTGATCAACAAACTAGTTAACTAGAGGCATACTAGGGACACAGTTTTGTTTATGTACCCACACATGTATTTGAGTTTCCAATCAATACAATTATAGCATGGATAATAAACGATTATCATGAACAAGGAAATATAATAATAACCTATTTATTATTGCCTCTAGGGAATATTTCCAACAGACAAAAGCCGTGGATCTGGCCTCTCGTCCAAATCCACCCAGCGTGTTTTTTTCCAACCGGCGGCGCGTGGAAGACCGGTGAGGGGCGGCTGGAGGATCCCTGCCGGCATGCCGACTATGGCTTTAGTCTTCACGGCGAGGCTCTATACGGTTCTAGTCAGCCGCGAGATCGGGGGGGGGGGGGGCGTGACTTCTGGTGAAAATCGTGCCGACTATGGTCATGGAGGACGACGGCGGCGTCTCCGACATCGTTCCCTTCTCGAGGCATCGATGTTGCACGTTGTGGCAGCCCACTCATGATACTCTGGGGAAACCCTGGATCTGGGTCTACCAAATCGGACGATGATGGCACCTTAGATGTCGTTGTCCCTCCTGGGGGCATCATTTTGGAGCATGTGCTGGTTGGAGGGGACAAGAGGAGGAGCGGTGTTACATCTAGCGCCAGGCCGACGATGGATCCCGATTGCATGGTTCCACAGAGGTTCAACGACTGGCGCGTGTGTATGGATACATGCAGGATGGTGGCGTTGTCTGGCATCATGGTGGCGTTAAATGCAGGCCAGGCAAGGTCGATGCGCCAGTTCCTGCTCTTGAGATGGACCGGTGGAAGATGGCGGCGGTAGCCTCTGAGAGTGTGTCGGTCCGGTGTGTGACCCAGTCCCGGTATGTGGCTAGGTTGGGCCATCCGGCTTTAGATGTAAGACTTTGGTGCGATGTCTTGATATTTGGCTCGGATATTCAACACCCCTTCATCAAAGGGATATGAGTAGCAACAGGTGTTACCTAGATGGTGGTTTCAGACTTACTGATGTATTACTTTGTATGGTCTTCGTGAATAATAAATAAAATGGCTCGCTTTATGATAAAGGATATATCTTACTTTAAAGAAAACTAGTAAGGTGGCACTCGCAAATGCAAGCGCATCGTCTTAATTAACGTAATGGAAGTGCATGAGATATAAAATTATACTCCCTCCGTTCCTAAATATAAGTCTTTTTAGAGATTTCACTACGAACTATATACGAATTTATATGGACATACTTTAGAGTGTAGATTCACTCATTTTGCTTCGTATGTAGTCTCTGATGAAATCTCTAAGATGACTTATATTTAGGAACGGAAGGAGTAATTTCATAGACATTGATACTTTGGGGATTTTAATAACATGGTTTTATAGTCACCACAAATATTATGTTAATTAATCATTTCACTTAAAGATTACCCGCTATGGAATGGACTAAAATAGGATAGTGAACTTAACTGTAATGTCATAGATTTGAAAGAAAAAACATAAAAATGTATAATAAAAACATTACATATTTATTTCATCTCAAGTTACCAACGCATATAGTTTTATGGTATGCTCAATAAGAATAGTAAATACCAGTTTGAAACTTTGAAACAATTAGAGTGTTTTCAAGTCCAAACTAACCGATACGTAGTTAGCTAGATTTTGTGCTTCTAAGTCAACCTATATTCATATTATACTTCCTCTGCAAATAAATATAAGAGTGTTTAGAGGACACGGGTTTTTGGGACATGCAGCCACGCGCTGCCGGAATCCAGCCAGTTCGTCTGTGCGTCGCGATCGCTAATTTATATAGCCCCATTCGCAAATACTTGACTTGTTTATTACCAGCTCCACGAATACGTCGCAGGGCATTTATGTTCGTACGAATACGCGAGCCGTGCCTTTGTGTCGTAGGGCAGCTGGATGCATTGATTTGGTCTGTTCTTCTGATTTAATTTGCTGTAACGCATGTCGGCTGGCAGAGCACTGAATTATTGCCATTGGGGTGGGTCTGGTGCCCGTGTAGCGCGCGGGGGTGATGTCGTGCCTGATCCTTATCAATGATTAGTTAATTTTGCGATTTCTCTAGCGATTAGCGTATTCCTCACTACATAGACAAGGGTCAAGACCGGGTTTAATGCTCCTTGCTCACAAACGACGGGAATGTGACATTGATAAGCCAGGATGATGCGTACATCTGGCGCAACATGTACTAGCGGATACATGCAGTACATCAAAGCACACGGACAGAAAAATACATCAGGGGTACACATGGGAACTAGCTGCAACCGATCGCACAAGGGGTCGCTTCAGAATTTGTGCATGCAAATCATGGCCATGAGCAGCAGGTTCACGACGCCCAGGATGAACAGGTTCTTCAGCCTGGTTCTATCCAAGCAGTGTTACATGCCGATACACCGATGTGCCCGGCAAATAGCCATTGGGGATGGTATGATAGCGAATGATACAAAATGAATCACATCGCCCGCGTTGCATTCCGGGCAATGACTGAGAGGGAGCAACGGCACCTGGTTGGTGGTGTGTGTGATGCCGGAGACGTGGAGCTATGCTTGGACTTGGATGAACACAGAGCTGCAGTGAGACTAAGAGAAATGGAGAAGGAGCAGTGAGAAGAAGGCTGGGTGACAACGAGAAGCAAGCACGAAGTTTAAAATGACCGTGGGGACCATCCGCGTGGTGCAGCTAGCCGATGGGACTGGGATGCAATGGACATGCGCCTCACTTCAATTGCGTCGGCCTGCCTTGTAGGCCATTTCCTACAGATGCCAGTTGCAAATACGAGGGCTATACCAAGATGTCAGTTTCCGCTGCGGAAAATGAATTCCTAACCTCCCCATTCTCTGAGGAGGAAATTCGAAAAGCGATGTTTTAGATGGAACACAACAAAGCTCCGGGCCCAGATGGGTTCCAGCGGAGTTTTATCAATCTTTTTGGGATATGATCAAGTACGACCTCGTTCAGTTGTTTAATGAACTGTATGCTGGGTAACTAGACATCTCCCGTCTATATTTTGGGGAAATCATTTTATTACCTAAGGCAAAAGATGCTAGTCGGATTCAACAATATAGACCGATTTGCCTTCTAAACGTTAGTTTTAAAATCTTTACGAAGATTGCGACTAACCGGATGAACGGGGTGGATGACCATGTCGTCAAACCCACCCAAACAACTGCCGTGCAAGGACGGAACATATTAGATGGAGTTGTTGTTCTGCATGAAACTGTACACGAGCTTCACCATAAAAAGTTGAACGGGTCATCTTTAAGATCGACTTCGAAAAAGCCTACGACAAAGTTAAATGGCCCTTTCTGTTGCAAACATTACACATGAAAGGGTTTTCGAATACATGGTGTCAATGGGTAGAGAGTTTTGTGTCTGGAGGTAGTGTGGCCATCAAGGTAAATGATGATGTGGGCAATTACTTTCAGACTAAGAAGGGCTTCGCCAAGGGGACCCCTCATCCCCTATCTTGTTTAACATTGTGGCTGATATGTTAGCTACCCTGGTTGAGAGGGCTAAGATAGCCGAACAAGTTAGTGGTATCATCCCTCGTTTGGTAGAAGGTGGATTATCTATTCTACAATATGCAGATGATACCATTTTGTTCCTAGACCACAATCTAGAACAAGCCAAAAACCTCAAATTGCTGCTATGTGCTTTTGAGGAACTCTCTGGTCTCAAAATTAATTTTCATAAGAGTGAACTCTTCTGTTTTGGCGAGGCCGCAGAAGTTACAGCTGAATATGCTGAAATCTTTGGCTGCCAACTCGGGCAGTTTCTGATTCGTTACCTGGGCATCCCCATCCATTATCGGCGCTTGACTATAGCTGAATGGAAGCATGTAGAAGAGAGACTGGAGAAACGCCTGGCCAGTTGGAAGGCCAAACTCTTGTCCTATGGGGGTCGATTAATTATGATCAATTCGGTCCTCACGAACATGGTTCTATACATGGTATCATTCTTCCATCTTCCAAAAGGAGTACTTCAGCGCTTAGACTATTTTAGATCAAGATTATTTTGGCAGAGTGATAATGAAACCAAGTAGTATCGCCTGGCTAGGTGGAATGTATTATGTCGACCTAAAATCCAAGGGGGTCTTGGAATCCAAGACCTTGAGATTAAAAATATTGCACTTCTCAGCAAATGGGTGTACAAACTACGCAGTGAGAATGGAATTTGGCAGGAAATCATTCATAATAAGTACGGGGGTTCCAAAGCTATATCTCAAGTCTATTGGAAACCTGGAGATTCACATTTTTAGAGTGGGGTCATGAAAGCTAAAGAATTCTCAGGGATGGGTCCCAAATCCGTTTCTGGGGAGATACCTGGCTAGGGACCACCCCTCTTAGCGTGCAATGCCCAAGTTTGTACCGGATTGTTAGACATAAATTTGTCACGGACAAACAAGCTTTGGGTCAGGCAAACCCTGATATCTCTTTTCGCAGGGATCTTCTAGGACCTCGCCTAGCAGCCTGGAATGATTTGCTCAGCCATTTGGAGGTCATTCAATTGTCGGATGAACCAGATACCTTTAGATGGAAATTGCACCAGAATGGAAAGTTTTCAGTCAAATCCATGTATGATGCAATGGTTCATAACGAGGTTCCGATTGATAAAGAAAATTGTGGAAGCTCAAAATTCCTCTGGTTTATGAATAGAGGGGTGATCTTAACTAGGGATAATTTGGCAGGGCACAACTGGCAAGGATGGAAAAGCTGCATCTTTTGCCATCAGGACGAGTCTATTAAACACTTATTTTTTGAGTGCAAATTTGCTCGGTCTGTGTGGGTCATTGTCCAAATAGCTTCAAATCTTTATCCCCCACGTAGTGCACGGAACATGTTCGGCAATTGGTTGAGGGGAATAGATAAACAATTCTCTGCACATATCCTTATGGGGGCAGCTGCCTTATGTTGGGCATTGTGGCTCACCAGGAATGATATATTTTTTAACAACAAATGTGTTTCGTCTCCTATGTAGGTTATTCATGTATGTTTGCGATGGCTCCGTATGTGGTCTATCCTGCAAAGGCCGGAGGATAGAGACTTTTTTATGATGACGTCTACTTGGTTGGAGCGTACGTCCTGAGAGGTTTTTTACCCCCATGGATGGCGGTGTGATCTTCGGATAGGATCCGCCACATCTTAGGATGGCTATATCTTGATTTGTCGTTATATTGGCTCTTCGAGCCTTTGCTATTTATTTTTAGGTTCGTGGACCTATTGGCTGTGTGCATCTAGTTATGCAGAGGCCGGGCATTCTATGATGCGATTGTATCAACTCGATATTTCAATTCAATGAAATGCTCTTTATTGAAAAAAACCAAGATGATACACGGGTGATGGAAACTTTATACCAGCCTTAAGTATTGGAGTTGCACGAATCGCGTGGTAACATGCGGCGTGGATACCCACCGCGCGTGGCTGCATGTCCACTCGCGATTTATCGAGTGTTTAGATCACTAAAATAATGATTTAAACACTCTGACATTTCTTTATAGAGGAAGCATATAACAATTGTTATGAATTTTTTACTTAATATATTGTTGTTTTTGTAGTCCAAGTACATGAATATGAGGATTTCAAGGAGACTCATTCTTGTTTATCTAGCTAAGTGCTTACCTTTACCTCTAACCCAAACAGCCCAGCCAGATACATAACCTGGAATCTCGAAATAAATGCATGTGTCTAATATACTGGTTTTTCTTTTCTATTGGTCCCAATTTTCACAGATTTTATCGTGAAATTTAATTGTCATGATTTCCTCTTTGTATGATCCGTCGACCGATCATGTACGCATTTTAAGTCAATAGAATTATAATTTGGACTATGAATGGGTGGATAGTTTATGTAGCAAAATGGTCGAATGCCCATCTGTATCTGATATTAAGATTCTTTCCTTGAATAAAGTTCATATCGTTATAACAATCCTTGATATAGTTAGTATGATAAACAATGGGACATATCGAGTCAGTCGATGTTAAGAAGAACGATGTGGGACTCATAATTTCATCTCAATGATTACTTGATAGATCCAATATATAGTGTGCACGTACATTTTTTTAACTGTAATAAATGAATTAATTACATGTACCAAGGGGGAGACTCTAAGAATATTAATGTGGTTAATGAAAATTAAATAATGGTTTTGAATAAAAGTTTTCATGACGGATGGTAGAAATACTATTGAACTCTTGTTTTCGTTTCCTATTTTTTTGACTCTTAATTTTCGTAACTATATGTGTAAATGTGTGCATACACGTTTTTTTTCTTTGAATATTCCCTGTGTGCGTACAAGTTAGCTTGTCCGGCAATGGATCGTCGTAGTGATCAATCAAGTGCATGGCCATATGATGTGTGCGCAAGTGCCTGATTCATGAATTATCAAATGCATGCATATGTTCATGTGTGGCTCGACTCTCGGCCAAAGGCAGAGATTCACACATGCGCTTGGTCCAAGGGATATATCGCTTTGGTGCAGTTGCGGAACATACACATGATTAATTAACATCAGCTTGAACCTTCACGTCTGCTTCGGAGCGTATCCCGCGTTGGCCAAGGGATACATTGTCATATGGAGCACGTGTCTAGGCCGGAGGCTCTGTTCATCCTTTTCCAAAAAAAAAAAAGCCTTCGATCTGAGTTGACACTTCCCAGAGTCCGCAACATGTAACCATCGCTGACACCGTATCACGTCGTGTTCATGCTGGACGGCGCCTCGGAAGAAAAATTAAGGTGGGACGAAGTCTCATTAAGATTTTTTTGATGCGAATCAAAAAAATCAATACACATTAACAATGCACACAGTACAAACGACTAACCAAATACACTAAAAATGTAGACATGTTTCGTTAAAAAAACAACCTACAACATACCGATAATGAACCTTTTAATGGCGTCTAGAAGACGCAGGCAATGGCAGTGCCCTACCCTTTTTCTGAAAATCTTCCTTAATTTTACAAAGATCAATTCTTTTGAAGATCGCTCGCTCAATGTAAGACACCATCAAGTCCTTCAGCCAGCCGACATCTTGCTGTGCAACTTAGTCTTGATGATTTTCATTGATGAGAAGGCTCTTTCAACTGTTGCCGTCGCCACCGGTAGTAGCAATGCCAACTCAATGAGACATGACATGCCTTTCAAGTTCAACCATCTTTTTAGCATGACAAGCTCTAAACTCTTCAAGCTGCTATTAAAAAAATGCAGAAAAATGACAAATTACCTCCTCCCTTTTCCTTCGGATTTGCTATTCCTTTCCCCTTCCTTTCCATCTTCTCAAAATAAAAAACAGCAATTTTGGAGGCAATTCTATGGATAGAAGCCTGAAGTTGTTGCTGCTGATTCCTATTCCTTGCCTCGTTCACCTTGGACTTGTGAAGTTGGGATGCTGCTACTTGCCGCCGTCCGCTGCCCGCCTGCCCCACCGCCGCCCTTAGCCGCCCCGCCTTTGGCTGCCCTACCCGGTCCTGACGACGGACCAGCCGCCGCCGTCGTTAGCTGGCCCGCGGCCCCGCGCCCCTGACTGAACCTGCACTCCGCCAGTCCATCATCGGCCGCCCAGATGCCGCCGCCGCCGCCGTGCTAATGCCTAGGGTTTGCGTCGCGTGGGAGTGGGTCGGGTTGAGCGTCACTGCGTTGCGTCGCGTCTGAGTGGGTCGAGAGACGAGAGTCGCCGTGCGTTGCATTGTGTCGTGCGTGTGGCTGTGGCTATTGACATGGCCCATTGCGTCGCATGGTTAATTGAGTTCACCGTTGACCCATTAGTATTAATATATATATATATATATATATATATATATATATATATATATATATATATTGCTAAAAATCAAGGTATGGCAGGTGCCATACCCTGCCCACCGGGATGGTCCGACAGTGTTCTTTTCCAAAGGAGATGCGTACGTGTTGGAGTTCTTTTCTATGTGATGTGATGCATGTGTGTTAGAGTTGGTCTGGATGAAAAAGGCAGACACATAATTCAAGTTACGTGCACGTACATCGAGCGTTGCAACGCTCGGTTTCCGACAGGCTCCAATTTGGGAAGTAGCTTAACTACGTAGATTAATTTGAGGCGCCCTCCCCCTGAAAATCAGAGGGGGTGATTATTAATTAGTGTTGATTTGGGTGGGGCCACCTCCCTCCTGCCTTGCCCAGACTATGCATGTATATGCGCTGAAGTCTCACGTGGTGGGCCCTGACAGGAAAGTCTGGTCGGCTGATTACTTGCGCTGGATTAGATCGCTCGTTGCAGCGGCCGATCGCTAGGGAGTCGTTTCGCGAAACTTAATAATTAAATGATTAGAAAATGATCGAAAGTGCGTTTGACGTGGGCTGCAGTGTAAATATGTGCATCACATATAAAGACTCGACCCAACAACACTGACAATAAATACCGGTTCACCTGATGTGACGCAGATCGGACGGTCAGGATTTTATAGTTTTGAAATATCCATCATATCAAGGAGATGAAGGGCTAGTATTTTCTAATTAACGTGAGATTTTCTAGCTTATTCCACCTTATTTTCCTTGTAGTATATAATAGAATAGAATAGATAGGATAGAATAGAATAGATAATAGATAGTTCAGTAGAAGATAGATAGAGAGTAGGGCGTTTTGGTGACCGAGCTCTATGGAGTTTTTTATTAAAAAAAAATCGAACTTTTCGACTTTAATTAGGATATGAAATGTATGTGTGTGTAAAAATTCTAGATGAAATACTTTGAAATGCGACCTGTATAAAAAAGACAAATTTTTGAATTTTGAGGATGAATAGTATCATGTATTAAAATGTCTCAAATTTGTCTTTTTGCACAGCCTTTATTTTAACGTATTTCCTCCTAAAATTTACACACATGCGTGGTATGCCTCCATGTGTATCTATATTTTTTCAGATTTTTTTGAAATATAAAAATATGAATTTTCATGAATTTTGGGGTTTTCAAAAACCGGCCTTCATGGAGGCCGAGCTCCAAAAGGCATTTTCGATAGATAGATAGATAGATAGATAGACAGATATAAAGATAGATAGATGAAGCAAAAAAGAACATGTTCAATTAATTGTCCCATGTTGCTTCGCTCTCGCGGCCTCGTGCTCTATATCTCATCCGTACCCGTCTAGTGGATACTGCGGCCTTCGTCTCTTCCTATCCTGCTGAGAAGTGTAACGCATTTGCGCAGCCCAGGCATAGGCGGCCGGCTATAAACTCCACCTGGAACACACCAAGGTTTGCACAATATCTTCTTGTTCGGCCGGTGACTTGGTGTCAAAACAGTGCGAGACAAAGAGAGGAGCGAGTGATATGGGGATGAGCGGCGGGCTGTTGTTGCCCACGGCGGTGATGCTGGCGCTCAACATGATGGCGGCGGTGATGGTGGCGCTCGTGAAGGTGTCCATGGCCGGCGGCCTGGACCCGCTCGTGCTCGTCACGCTCCAGCAGCTCACCGCCGCACTCTTCCTCGGCCCCATCGCCCACTTCAGAGAGGGGTGAGTGAGTCAGTCTCATTCCACATGACATATCCATTTCGATTGCATGAAGCGCTACAGATTTTTTTTCTCACCTTGTATCGATCGTTCTCGTCGGCCAGCAAGTCGAGGCCCAAGATGACGCTCGAGA
Source organism: Hordeum marinum (assembly GCA_022496015.1). Taxonomy (NCBI): domain Eukaryota; kingdom Viridiplantae; phylum Streptophyta; class Magnoliopsida; order Poales; family Poaceae; genus Hordeum; species Hordeum marinum. The sequence continues at coordinate 50,506,146 of CM039678.1, read as the reverse complement.
TCTTCGCCTACCTCTTCCTCAGCGCCGCGCTCGGGTACCTTTTTCTGTAATCATGCATATCTTCTCTGTTCGATAATGTATTCACGAAAAGGATACGACCATGGTGGCACAGGGCGGCGCTAAGGCAGTACATGGTCTTCGTGGGGCTGCGCTACACCACGGCGACCTTCGTCACGGCCTTCTCCAACATCTCGCCCGTGCTGACCTTCGTGCTCGCCGTCGCCACCCGCTCCGAGTCGCTCGACCTCACGACGGCCACCGGTGCCGCCAAGCTTGCCGGCACGCTCGTGTCGCTCGCCGGCGCCATGTTGCTCACCTTCTACAGAGGCGTGGCCCTCACCCATGCCAGCAGCGCCCCGGCCGTCCGCCAGCTCCACCACTCCTCCTCTTCACCGCCGTCGCCGTTCGCGGACTTGGGCAGGCGGTGGACGCTGGGCACGGCGGCGATCCTCGGCAACTGCGTCTGCCTCTCCTGCTGGTTCCTGCTCCAAGGCAGGATCGCCAGGAAGTACCCCTACGTCTACTCCTGCAACGCCCTCATGTCCGCCTTGAGCTTCCTCCAGGTCGCCGCCGTCGGCCTCTGCGTGCAGCGCGACCTCGCCGCCTGGATCATCACCGGCAAGGTCCAGATCCTCACCGTCCTCTACTGCGTAAGCAACCAATGCAACCGGCCGTCATGCATGCTTCTGAATTGCCTGTTACAGCATCGTCTTGATGGATTTTGGCTGGATTGGAATTGGATTCAGGGCGTGGTCGCGACGGGCATGTCGTTCGTGCTGCTCACGTGGTGCATCGAGAAGCGGGGGCCTGTGTTCGTGGCCGCCTTCATCCCGGTGGTGCAGGTCATCGTCTCCGTCATGGACTTCACCTTCCTGCACGAACCGCTCTACCTTGGAAGGTACAATCGCAGCTACAGTTCATCATACTTATCGTCTACAAACATGCATTCAGGTTCAGAGTTTCAGATGTATCTGTTTACCCATGGCATGATTGGCATCTGAAACTTATGCTTTGCAAATATGTATGCATGCAGTGTGGTGGGATCTGTGATTGTGATAGGTGGCCTGTACCTTCTGCTGTGGGGCAAGAGGCAGGAGGCTTTGCAACCGTATCAAAAAGTTTCTAAAGATGATCAAGAGCAGCAGTAAGTGCAGTCGCAGCCTCGCAGCCATGCACGAGTGAAGATTGAGGGACAAAGATTCTCCATTTAGTGTTAACAAGTGCAGCAAATAAGTTTCCCATGCCCTAGTAATTAAGACCACCACTCTGATGCTACCATTGATGAAGCTGTTTAGGCTCTAATCCATGTTTTGGATATTTTTTTGGAAAAGTGTATTTCGTGAGGATGTAATGCAGTAGTACGTCCTCCGATTCTAAATATAAGTTTTTTAAAATATTTCACTACAAATTGCATACTAACGTATATAGACATATTTTAGAGTGTAGATTCACTCATTTTGCTCCGTATGTACTTCGTAATGGAATCTTTAAAAGACTTATATTTAAAAACGGAGGGAGTACTATTTTATTTTAACTGAAACTAGCAAAGAGGCATTTGTGAGGGCATCTCCTTAGTTCAAAGTGTTTGAAAAATACGTCCAGAAAAGGAGAGTCCAAGATTTTATTTGGGGTTTCATGGATATTCATTTTCTCCAAGATGAAATAATATGATCCTATAGTAGAATAATGCTAAACAAAAGATCATAGGTGCATGTAACACCTTTAACTTCTCAGTGTAGCCGGTCCCAAGTCCGGTCAAAGGAGGAAGTTTTTGATAGGCTTGACGAGTCAATGTCAAAACTCGGTCATTCTTATGGAGATAAAACTCAGTCGTTGTGGCGTAACCCTCTTAGTCGCCATATCGGAACCAAGGTGTGGTGTTAGGCGGGCACGGCCGTAACCCCATTGGTGGTGCGTTGTTTCTTGATCTAGATATGATAATAAGTGAGCAAGGATTGGATAATCGCGTCCTTAGTGACGCGCTACATATATAGTAACAAAAGTTGATCATGTATTTAAAAAATGTTGAATGTGTATATAGAAATGTTTCCGGTGTATACATAAAACGTACAATCTGGATGAAGAAAAGTAGACATAAAAAGATATAAGTTTAGAAAATGTTAATCAATATTTCAAATATACTAACAGTTATATAAAAATGTTCCTTATGTATACACAAATATATAATGTGTATGGAAAAATTAGACATAAAAATATGATTTTAAAAAAATATTAATATTGTATTTGAAAGTGTTTGTGTATGAAAATGTTCTTCGTGTATAAAATGTAGAGTGTGTATGAAAAAAATTAACACAAAAATATATGTTTGAGAAAATATATTGATCATGTATTTGAAAAATGATCAACGCGTACACAAAAAATATTAATACAATGAGGAAAAAATGTTTGAATAGGTTAAAAAATGTTTATTTCCATTAAGTAGGGCTCGTTGCGGTGACTTTTCTAACTACGGTTGTTGCTTGCTAGTTTATTCATCATCCACTCCACAACAAATCGAATGAAACCGCCTCGGATTTATTTTGATGAAAAAACCCTTGTTCCGCCCTCACTCATCACTACTAACATGGTCTCATTGATTTTCCTTCTTTTAGCTACTCAGTTGTTTTAGTTCTCTAAGCTTGAAAAGTCCAAAGAGCGTAGACTAGCCATGATGCATGGATACGGTTTCCCAAACGGATATCCATGGATCACAGATGCTCTCTCTCTCTCTCTCCATGGCCTTTCACCTCTGAATTTATCCTTCCTTCTTAATGCTCGGGCATCTATCTAATGCATGAATTTTGATAGCGTCGAACATGAGTGGACAACCACAAAATCTCGATTTGATACATCAACACTTTCCACCTCTCTTCCTTCCCTTGGATAAGATAGGAAATCCTCACATTTCCATGACAAAAGAGAAGCAATCAACGGATTAAGCAACTAGCCCGAAAGCCGTTTTGCGTTACCGCATATGTTTTCTTGTTTGATTTTTTGTGTGCAACTAGCACGAAAGCCTTTTCGTGTCAGCACATCCGTTTTCTTGCTTGATTTTTATACGATTTTTTGAAGTGATATGTCCAACTAAGTAGAAAAGAATAGACGAGTGTGGGTACGCGTGGTATAGGGTTGCTCGTCCTGCCTGGTGTTGAGGAGCTAAAGTGGAACTCTCGCATACATTCCTTAACTTTTTAGCTTGCTAAATGATACAGTCCTTGCTGATGGATCGACCAGTACTCCACGCTAAGGGGCTCCTGTCAGCTAACATTATGGGCCATCGGTGGTGGTTCATTGCCTATAATGTTGTAATCCAATAGGTTCTCCTCGGTTACAACACTCTTTTTCTACGTACACTTTTGATTCCTTAGTAGGTTGGGACCACGTTCGAGATCTCATCCGACCGTCTATTTCACATTGATTGGGAGATTGGATCGGAATCACATGAGAACTGACTAGATGTCAGGAACGATTGGGGCACTATTTTGGTTACACATTGCTAGCCTAGCAGAGATTTATCTATTTGTTGAAAGTGGAAAGGAGTCATATTTGAATCGAAAAGTTGGGCTCGTTCACTTACATCTTTCATTTATTATCGATGAATTGGCTTATTGCTCAAGAAAGCAGCCGATATGTTAAAAATGTTCTCCTAGCTAAAAGAAATGTTTATTGCAATTAAACACTGTTACATGTGTATATAAAAAATGTTAATCAAGCACTCAAAAACTGTTCAAAACCACGTATTAAAAGAATGTTCATATGTGTATCAAAAAAATATTTCACATGTCCACTAAAAAGGTATATTGTGTTAAAAAAGGAAAACCAATGAAAACCAACAAAAGAAAAAAAACAAAACTAAAAAAAAGAAAACAATGAAAATTGAGAAAGAAACAAAGAAAATCGGTGAAAACCAAGAAAACTGAAAGAAAAGAAAATAGTGAAAACTGAGAAAGAAATGAAGAAACCCGATGCAAAGCAAAGAGAACGAAAAAACCGAAGAAAACGAGTGAACAAACAAAGAAAACCTAAGAAAAGAAAAAGGATAAAGAATGGAAAAAACCTACAAAATTATATAGTACAACGGCCGAGCAAAACCACAAGGAGCTCGATTGAAACCAAGCGAATAAATCAAAACACCGAAAACTAGGTCGCCTAGTAGATACAGTGAGTGGGGAGGGGGTGGGGGCTCCTTTAGGCGAGATGGATGCTATACTCGCTATAAGCGAGATATAATCTTCGCGCCCACGATTTGCCGTAGCGAGATGCGAATAGGGTTTGCCTTGATATGCACATGATTAGTCATCGGGGTAGCAGAGAACAAGTCGAGGGACACTAGAAATATTACACATGTAAATAACTGATGTAAAAATGAGCATACATGCATGCATATCCACCCAGGTTATGTATGGCTACGTAGATGCGAGGGATGTGCAATATATGCTTAACCTGACGACCCTTGGCAGGTCATAATACGGTAAACGAAAAACGTAAAAACTGTCATGCAAAATGTATATGATACAGAACAATGTACACTGACGACTCAAAACAAAAGACAATATACACCGTCTTAAAAAAGAAAACCCACAGGCGCCGCAGAAAAGAAAGAAAAATAACCACAGGCGCCGCATATCATATGCCGATGTATCGACGCGCCGATGGACGCTTGGTAGTACGAGGTCAGAGCAGATCGAAATCGAAACGCCTAGGCGTTAGAAGTACTACTAGGAACGCATAGGTCTAGAGCCTGCGACCATGCTGCAATCCGTGGACCAAAACGCGAAGAGGTAACTGCAATCAAGCATCGTATATATCAGAGTACTCTATATATCATGTTCAGTTTCTCGTTCTTGCGCGTGATCGCAATCTCCATCATCAATTCATCATGGACACACAATTAAGGTTTGCCAAAGAAAAGAAGAAGATCTCGTTTGCATTATTGCTGCCATTGGTGAAAGATCTTGCTTTTTGATATCTACACTGCGCCTCCTTTTACTTACTTCCTTCCTGGTTTTCACACATGAAATGCATATATATATATATATGAAGCCAAAAAGGCATCGCTCTGTATATGATCTACGTACCTAGTTATACAGTGGTGAAAGTAATTAAAAGTCGTGGAGAGCGGAGAAGATTCTGGCTCCCATGTTGCTTCGCTCTCGCTGCCTCGATCGTGCCATATATCTCCTTCGAATCCGCCAGTGGATACTGCCTGCCGCCTTCGTCTCCTTGCTATAAAGTCCACCTGGAACCGACCCAGGTTTGCACATATCTTGTTTGTTCCACCGGCCTGCGTGCGTGTGTGCCTTGGTGTACTACGTGCTATAGTGCGAGACAGAGAGAGGAGCGAGTGGTATGGGGATGAGCGGCGGGCTGTTGTTGCCGACGGTGGTGATGCTGGCGCTCAACGTGGTGTCGGCGGTGATGGTGGCGCTGGTCAAGGTGTCCATGGCCGGCGGCCTGGACCCGCTCGTGCTCGTCACGCTCCAGCAGCTCGCCGCCGCCATCTTCCTCGGCCCCATCGCGCACTTCAGAGAGGGGTAAGTGAGTCCACTTCGATTGCATCAAGCCTTTTTCTCATCTTGGGTTGATTGGTGTCATCCATGATCCATCAGCAAGTCCAGGCCCAAGATGACGCTCGAGATCTTCGCCTACCTCTTCCTCAGCGGCGCGCTCGGGTACTTTTTTCTTTCTCTGATCAAATCTTCTCCGTTCGATCTTCAAACCTGCAGCAACGGTTTCATCTGTTGTGCTTGTACACCGATAAATAATCGTGGTGCCAGGGCGGCGCTGAGGCAGTACATGGTCTTCGTGGGGCTGCGCTACACCACGGCGGCCTTCGTCACCGCCTTCTCCAACATCGCGCCCGTGCTCACCTTCGTGCTCGCCGTCGCCACCCGCTCCGAGTCGCTCAACCTCAGGGCCGCCACCGGCGCCGCCAAGCTCGCCGGCACGCTTGTCTCGCTCGCCGGCGCCATGCTGCTCACCTTCTACAGAGGCGTGGCCCTCACCCACGGCAACAGCGCCCAGGCCGTCCACCACTCCGCTTCCCCTTCCCCGCCGGCCGCCGACTCCGGCAGGCGGTGGACGCTGGGCACGATGGCGATACTCGGCAACTGCGTCTGCCTCGCGTGCTGGTACTTGCTCCAGGGCAGGATCGCCAGGAAGTACCCGTACGTCTACTCCTGCAACGCCTTCATGTCCGCCTTCAGCTTCCTCCAGGTCGCCGCCGTCGGCCTCTGCGTGCAGCGCAACCTCGCCGCCTGGGTCATCACAAACAAGTTCCAGATCCTCACCGTCCTCTACTCCGTAAGCAACCTACCAACCAACCGTATTATGTGCTGAAATCTGAATTGGTTGCTACGTACAGTATGCATGCAGATGGCATGCCACTGAACACTGATCCTCTTAATTTCATTTTATTTTGCCTGAATTTAGGGCGTGGTCGCGACGGGCATGTCCTTCGTGCTGCTGACGTGGTGCATCGAGAAGCGGGGGGCCGTGTTCGTCGCCGCCTTCATCCCTGTGGCGCAGGTCATCATTACCATCATGGACTTCACCGTCCTGCATGAACCGCTCTACCTTGGAAGGTACTAGTACTTAGTACAATTGCATGTGCCCACAGTTCATCATACACCTACAAACATGCATTCAGATTCAGAGTTTCAGATGTATCTGTTTACCCATGGCATGATTGGCGTCTGAAAACTTGTGGTTTGCAAAATATGTATGCATGCAGTGTGGTGGGATCTGTGATTGTGATAGGTGGACTGTACCTTCTGCTGTGGGGCAAGAGGCAGGAGGCCTTGCAACAGCATCCAAAAGTTGCTAAAGATGACCAAGAGCAGCAGCAGCAACAGCAAGTGCAGTCGGAGCCATAACTTGAGATTGAAAGATAGAGATCCTCCATTGGGTGATGTGTTAACAAGTGCAGCAAATAAGTTCCATAGTAATGTTCTAGTAATTATTAAGGTCACCATTCTGGTGCAAATTAGGCTTCAGGATACTATCATTCATGAAGCTGTTCGGGCTCTAATCCAAACAACAGTAGGGCGATAATATGTATACTATTTACCATGTTTTGCATATGTTTTTGGAGAAGTGTATTAACTAGAATCCTGGTTATACAGTAATTTTTGAAGTAAAAGATTGTTGATATTTTTTGGCAACCATCAATAGTTATTATTATTTTGTTTTTAGCAAACTAGCTCACGGGAGAGTAGTAATAGTGTACTATATATGTAACTTCAAATAGCCAATACGAATTACAGCATAAATATAGGAAATCCGGCTTTATGTACTTTAAATGCATACATCTTGATCGCACGAGTAGGCGTGCACACAATGCAAAAGGACGTGTTGAGAATAACAACCCAAGAATTAGTAGAGTTCGACATTCCATTGCTCGGACTTTTTTCAGTTGCTTCCAGTAATCCAACTAGTTAATTCCTAGCATTGAAACAATGTAAAATTCTGTATAACTTGCAATTATTGTATTAAATTGCTTAAATGATTGGGTAAACACAAATACATAACCATATATTGTAGTAATCCTTTTTGAAAATATATTGTAGTAATATTTTTAGAAATTTGGTATGGTTAGTATAAGTTATCGTATGATTATAATTAGACGATTTGGTGTGTTGGTTGCTGAATACAATAAATTTGAATCATGGGTTTTAATTCCGTCTCCCTATGGTAATCTCAATATATAAGATACAAAAGTATGTGTGAGAGAAATCAACATGGGTTGGCTAACAATATTTCGTGTACACCCAGTTGGTTATTAGATTCTCTTTGATTCGCAAGTACCGGAAACAATGGTAATAATCTACTTCTTGCTTTTTCTTTTGCAATTATGTGGGAGCACCTTGTGCGAGGGGGTTAGAAAATGGTGTAGATTGTGAACCGAGAGTATGGACTACGAAGTAGACGGGAATGGGACAAGAGTTAGAGTTTATACCTAGCCTCACCTTATATATGGGACAAGAGTTAGAGTTTATAGGGTGCCTAACCCGCCATATGCCAAGGGCATCTTGGCTTCCACGCCAAGATGATCTTCTCGCTCCAAGATGCCCCCCTCCCTGAGCTGCCTCCAGGAGCCGGGCCGACCTCAGGCCTCCTGGGCACTGAAGCTGGCCCAACACCGTGCTTCAGGCCGATGTGTCATCCCTGGTGTGTTGCATCGTTGGTACCCCAAATGTGTTACGAGTTTGAATTTTGTGTCCTCAAGAATGAGAACACAGGCAGGCTCTTCCCCCCTGGCAGCAAACATGGCCAATTTTCACAGGTCCGGCTTCAAAAATCTTTGGGCTTGCCAGATGTGTGGCCTCCTTGGTGGTGACTCCACGGGTTCGGAATATCTAATGCGGAGGGTTCCAAGACCTCGGGGCCCATATCCCCCCACCCCTGGCGTCCATTGCGATGGGGTCGTGACTTCATGACCCAAAGTTGTGTGACCTCCTGAATGTGCCTTCGTAGTCTGAGATTCTATGGTTTGAACTTATGTGGCTTCACAACTTGAAGTTCTGCGGGCTCATGGCTTGAGATTCTGCGGCTTCGCACCTTCAAATTCTATGGACACATGGCTTGAGATTCTGCGGCTTGTGTTAGTGGCTGCGGACGACTAAGCTCATCCCGACACCTGCTAATGACGAGTGCATTCTTCACCATCAATTCTTAGGTTGTGGGTTGTGCTTCCCGCTGCACAACTTAATGCGCGACCTCCTCTTCTTCTACAAGTGTCAGCTGCATCATTTGGCGCCAACATGATTAAACACATTGCTAAGTACATCATGTTGTTCGAGTGCTACCTTGGGACGGCTCCACATTTCAAGTTGTTCTTATGCTCCCTCCAAGTCAAGGTCCAGAAAAAAGGGGGGACAACATCAACGATCTCGGGGTGAGAATCTGCAGCTCTAACCTTCCAGTAAGTTCATAAAGATACCTCTTTCGAGGTGAGTTCATGAGTGGCATAAGGGTTGGTTCTATGCCTTCAGGCTCGGGAACGATTTTTCCCTCTTCGTCAACAAGCCGCCCAAGCACCTGAGATCCTGATAGCTGATGGACAAGCTATTGAAAAGCACCGAGAAGCTAATCGAAGCGGTCGGCAGTCTGAAGGACCGCAGGCTGAAGGGGGTGCACATCTTGCGGACCTTCTTGGATCGGTGGGTTCTCTCATTGGTTGTCCAGGCCAACCCAATATATGCTTACGCGAGCTCGAGGACCTAACACGGATATGACGAAGGAACTCGACAAGGATGAGGAGTAAACCCGCATCCATGCCTTGAAGAATCTGCGTTGGATATGATCCCCATTGAATTCGATGTGGAGCCCTTCCGCTGCGGTCATGTGCCCTTGTTTTTACTTTGTTTAGTCGGTGAGTGTTTTTACTTCGTGCTCTTGTTATGAACTTCTTGAAATCCTGCAAGAGTTTGTGGGCTTCAGGGATTTCTTGTCAGATCCTCCACAATCCGAGTAGGTCCTGGACCAGGCAATGGCCAAGCTGCTGGACTCAGATCCAGAGAAAGCTCCAGCAGCTCACCATGCCCCCTCGAAGAAGGGGAAGACCACCACGCCTTCTAAAAAGGAGGAGAGTAGATGGTGACGAGCCCTCCCAAGGGAAGTGTGATCTCATGGGTGAGGAAGAAGCACGAGGGGCTTCGACCTTGTAGGGTATGATACGAGGCCGCGGGGGAGGGGCCTCTCTTGAAGCGGCCTTGGTGGAGGAGGATCCTCGGGAGTCCCCGATGATCTACGAGCCCGTCAAGGGAGCTAACGTGTCTCTAGTGTTGGCAGTTCCCCTGCAGGTGGTGAGGACTCCGAGGAAGCACAACACCTTCTCACCTGGGTGGTTGATAACCCACAAGTGTAGAGGATCAATTGTAGCTTTTCTCGATAAGTAAGAGTGTCGAACCCAACAAGGAGCTAAAGGTAGAACAAATATTCCCTCAAGTTCTATCGACCACCGATACAACTCTACGCACGCTTAACGTTCTCTTTACCTAGAACACGTATGAAACTAGAAGTACTTTGTAGGTGTGATAGGATAGGTTTGCAAGATAATAAAGAACACGTAAATAAAAACTAGGGGATGCTAAGATAAAGAAACAACTAAGTTAGTTTAACGAGTGTGGAAAAGTGATGGTAGGAGTTGCCGAATTGTCCCTAGGCAATCGATAACTAGACCAGTAATCATTATTGCAATTTTATATGAGGGAGAGGCATAAGCTAACATACTTTCTCTACTTGGATCATATGCACTTATGATTGGAACTCTAGCAATATTCCGCAACTACTAAAGATCATTAAGGTAAAACCCAACCGTAGTATTATACGGTATCAAGTCCTCTTTACTCCCATATGCAACAACCCACCTACTCGGGTTTATGCTTCTGTCACTCGAGCAACCCACCATAGGCAAACCATGAACACATTGCAACACCCTACAGCGAGGATCCCTCACGCTTGCGCGACACGGAGGGCACCGTAGGACAGCACCAATAACAAAACATGCAACTCAAACCAATCATGATGATCAATCAACTAATAGGACAACAAAAACCTACTCAGACATCATAGGATGGCGACACATCATTGGATAATAATATGAAGCAAAGCACAATGTTCAAGTAGAGGGTACAACGGGTTGTGGGAGAGTGGACCGCTGTAGATAGATGGGGGAAGGTGATGGATGTGTTGGTGAAGATGGCGGAGTTGTTGGAGTAGATTGTCGTCACGATGATGGCCCCGACGGCGTTCTAGTGCCACTGGGAGAGAGGGGGAGAGAGCCCCCTCCTTATTCTTCTTCCTTGACCTTCCCCCTAGATGGGAGAATGGTTTCCCTCTGGTCCATGGCCTCCATGGCGGCGGAGGGGCGAGAGCCCCTCCGAGATTGGATCTCTCTCTCTGTTTCCTTCTGTTTCTACGCTCCCAAATTCTGGCCTTTCACCATTTCTTAAATATCCGGAGATCTGTAACTCCGATCGGGCTGAAATTTTGAGGGGATCTTTATCCAAAAATTAGCTCTCTTGCGACAAAGGACACCTCCAAATGACCTAAGGGGTGGCCACAAGCCCTCAGGGCGTGGCCAGGGGGGTGGGCCGCGCCTAGCAGGCTTGTGACCTCCTCAGGCCACACCTAGCAGGCTTGTGACCTCCTCGGGCATCGTCTCGCATTAATTCTTTTTCCCAAAAATCACATATATTCCAAAAAAAATCTCTGTAAGTTTTTATCGCATTTGGACTTCGTTTGATATGGATTTTCTGCTAAACAAAAAACATGCAACAAATAGGAACTGGCACTGGGCACTGGATCAATATGTTAGTCCCAAAAAATAGTATAAAAAGTTGCCAAAAGTATATGAAAGTTAATGAATATTGGCAAACAATCAAAAATTATAGATACGATGGAGACGTATCAATATCCCCAAGATTAATTCCTGCTCGTCCTCGAGTAGGTAAATGATAAAAAAAGAATTTTTTTGATGTGGAATGCTACCTAGCATAATCTTGATCAGATAATCTAATCATGGCATGAATATTAAGACAAGAGTGATTCAAAGCAATAGTCTATATTGACATAAAAACAATAATACTTTGAGAACACCAACAAGGAAATTGCGTCCTTTCAAAATAACATGGCCTTAGAAAGTTATCCCTACAAAATCATATGGTCTGGCTATGCTCCATCTTCCCCATACAAAGTATCTAAATCATGCATAACCCCGATGACAAGTCAAGCAATTGTTTTACACTTTTTATGTTCTCAAACCTTTTCAACTCTCATGCAATACATGAGCGTGAGCCATGGATATAAGATTGTAGGTGGAATAGAATATGGTGGAGGTGATGGGGAAACAGGAGAAGATAGTCTCACATCAAATAGGCATATCAACGGGCTATGGAGATGCCCATCAATAGATATCAATGTAGGTGAGTAGGGATTGCCATGCAACGAATGCACTTAGAGCTATACGTGTATGAAAGCTCAAAAAGAAAACTAAGTGGTCGTGCAAAAAATTTCACTAGTTATATGAAAGTGACAAAATAGGAGACTTTCTGTCATGAAGATCATGGTGCTACTTTGAAGCACAAGTGTGAAAAAAGATAGTAGCTATTGTCCCTTCTCTCTTTCTCTCATTTTTTTGGTGGGCATCTTTGGCCTCTTTTTATTTATTTGGGCTTCACTGGCCTTTTTGAATTTTTTTGTAAAGTCCGGAGACTTCTCCCAACTTGTGAGGGAATCATAGCTTCCATCATCCTTTTCTCACACGGGACAATGCTCTAATAATGAAAATCATCACTCTTTTATTTACCTACAAATCGATACCTAGAGCAAAAATATGACTCTATATGAATGCTTCCGGTAGGATACCGGCATGTGCAACGATCTAGCCTAGCAAATGACATCAAAAAACGGACAAGCCATGAAAACATCATGCAAGCTGTCTTACGATCATGCAAAGCAATATGAAAATGATGGTGCATGTCATACTAAACGAAACGGTGGAAGTTGCATGGCAATATATCTCAGAATGGCTATGGAAATGCCATAATAGGTAGGTATGGTGGCTGTTTTGAGGAAGGTGTATGGTGGCTGTTTTGAGGAAGGTGGGTTTGATGCACCGGCGAAAGTTGCGCGGTACTATAGAGGCTAGTAAAGGTGGAAGGGTGAGAGTGCGTATAATCCATGGACTCAACATTAGTCATAAAGAACTCACATACCTATTGCAAAAGTCTATTAGTTATCAAACAAAGCATTAGACGCATGCTCCTAGGGGAGAGGTTGGTAGGAGTGAACCATTGCACACTCCCGACCCTCACACAAATGTTGACAATCATTAAACAAATCATGCTCCGATTTCGTTACATAACGGTTCACCATACGTGCATGCTACGGGAATCATAAACTTCAACACATGTATTTCTCCAATTCACAACTACTCACTAGCATGACTATCATATTACCATATTCATATTGCAAAACTATTGCAAGGAATCAAACATATCATATTCAGTGATCTACAAATTTTATGTAGGATTTTATGACTAACCATGTGAATGACCAACTCCTATTAACTCTCTAAATAGGTATAAGTGAAGCATGAGAGATTAATTCTTTCTATAAAATATATGCCCATGCTCTAACAAATATAAATGAAGCAAACTAGCATTCTACAAATGACGGTTTTCTACGTGTGAGAAACAGGCAATCCAAACTTCAAATGATATAAGTGAAGCACATGAAGCATTCTATAAAGCCATACTCAAAACAAATAAGTGAAGTGCATGAAGCATTCTATAAATCGACCAAGGACTATCTCATACCAGCATGGTGCAATATTAAAATAAAAATAAAAAGCACACGATGCTCCAAGGTTTACGCATATCATGTGACGAATAAAAATATAGCTCCATGTAAAATTACCAATGGTTGTTAGAAGAAAGAGGGGATGCCTTCCAAGGCATCCCAAGGCTTAGTTTCTTGGGAGTCCTTGAATATTACCTTGGGGTGCCTCGGGCATCCCCAAGCTTAGTCTCTCTCCACTCCTTATTCCTTCATCCATCATGATCTCACCCAAAACTTGAAAACTTCAATCACACAAAACTTAACAAAACCCTCGTGAGATCCGTTAGTATAATAAAGAAAATCACAACTTTATATAGTGTTGCAAACCAATTCATATTTTATTTTTGCATTGTAGATACCGTATTATAATTTTTCCATGACTTATACCACCGATACAATCGATAGTTTCATCAAAACGAGCAAAACAATGCATCAAAAACACAATATGTCTTAAACAGGACAGTCTATAGAAATCTGAACATTCACCATACTTCCGTAAATCTAAAACTTTTGAAAAATTAGGGAAAAATAAAACATTTGCATAGCAGTACTGTGTAAAAAATTCACAAACTTGACATTCCAGTAAAAAAATGTAAATTCACGCACTACAGCCAAAGTTTCTGTTTTTGCACTGCACACACCAAACAAGCAATCTAATCATCGTAAAGGCAAATCTTCACACATTATTTTTATAATACAATGGATTTATACAAGGGGATAATGTTTTCTTTGAAAAGTTTATGTAATTAAGTTTTGCAAAGTTTCCATGGGCATGAACAAAATTCAAGGAGCTCCCCCACTTAAACGGTGCTCGTCCTTCTTACTTTCACTTCTCTTTTTAAAAAAGTTTTAGGTTCCCCTCTTTATTTTTTTGTTTTTAAACTATATAAAATCACACAACAGAAAATGACTCTCTAAAACTTCCGGGTTGTCTCCCTGGCAGCGCTTTCTTTAAAGCCATTAATGTTGGAAATATGCCCTAGAGGCAATAATAAATTGGTTCTTATCATATTTCCTTATTCATGATAACCATTTATTATCCATGCTATAATTGTATTGATCGGAGACTTAAATGCATGTGTGGATACATAGACAAAACCATGTCCCTAGTATGCCTCTAATGGACTAGCTCGTTGATCAAAGGATGGTTAAGGTTTCCTAGCCATGGACATGAGATGTCATTTGATAACGAGATCACATCATTAGGAGAATGATGTGATGGACAAGACCCAAACTACAAACGTAGCATATGATCGTGTCAGTTTATTGCTACTGTTTTCTGCATGTCAAGTATATGTTCCTATGACCATGAGATCATGCAACTCACGGATATTGGAGGAGTGCCTTGTGTGTATCAAACGTCACAATGCAACTGGGTGACTATAAAGGTGCTCTACAGGTATCTCCGATGGTTTCTGTTGAGTTGGCATGGATCGAGACTGGGATTTGTTACTCCGTGTGACGGAGAGGTATCTCAGGGCCCACTCGGTAATACAACATCACAATGAGCCTTGCAAGCAATGTGACTAATTTTTAGTTGCGGGATCTTGTATTACGGAACGAGTAAAGAGACTTGCCAGTAACGAGGTTGAACTAGGTATGGAGATACCGACGATCGAATCTCGGGCAAGTAACATACCAAAGAACAAAGGGAACGTTATACGGGATTAACTGAATCCTTGACATAGAGGTTCGACCGATAAAGATCTTTGTAGAATATGTAGGAACCAATGTGAACGTCCAGATCCCGCCATTGGTTATTGTCCATAGAGGTGTCTCGGTCATGTCTACATAGTTCTCGAACCCGCAGGGTCTGCACACTTAAGGTTTGGTGACGTTTCGGTAGTGTAGAGTTATGTATGGTGGTGACCGAAGGTTGTTCGGAGTCCCGGATGAGATCCCGGACGTCACGAGGAGCTCCATAATGGTCCAGAGGTAAAGATTCATATATAGGAAGTCCCAGTTTGGTCGCCGGAAAAGTTTCGGGCTCATCGGTAGTGTACCGGGAGTGTCGGTAGTGTACCGGGAGACCTCCGGGAGGGGTATTTCGACCCCAGAGGGTCCATGGGCTGTGGAGAGTGATAACCAGCCCTTAGTGGGCTGGAGAAACAGACACAACAAGGCCCATGGCGCCAGGAGGAAAACTGCCTAAAGAAAAAGGTGGAAAAAAGACAAAAGGAAGAGTCCTACTCCTACTAGGAGTGGAGGAAGGAGTAGGACTCCTCCTATTGTGGCTCGGCCGAACCAACAAGGCTTGGAGGCCAAGGCTGAACCCTCCTCCTCCCTCCCTCCTATATATACTAGTGGAATAGAGGGGTTTTGCACAGATTTTACGGCCATGTGCTACCCGTTTCACCGGTGCTCCTGTAGATCGGATTTCTGCAGCGCTTAGGCGAAGCCCTGCCGAAATTGCTCCACCACCATCACCGGAGCGCAGTCATGCTGCTGGTGAACTCTCTCTTCTCCAGCTCCTCTTGCTGGATCAAGATGGTGGAGATCGTCATCAAGCTGCACGTGTGCTAGATCGGAAGGACCGTGATCGAAATCACGAGACAGTTCGTGATGAGATCGCGGAACAGATCGTGATGAGTTCGCGGGAGAGATCATGATCAATATCGTGATACAGATCGTGATGAGATCGTAGGACGGATCGTGATGAGATCGCGGGACGCTCGGCGATTTGGATCGCGAAGATGTTCGACTACACCAACCGCGTTTCTTAACGCTTCCCGCTTAGCGATCTACAAGGGTATGTAGATCCACTCTCCCTCTCGTAGATGCTCATCACCATGGATAGGTTTGCGTGTGCGTAGGAAAATTTTTGTTTCTCATGCGACGTTCCCCAATAGTGGTATCAGAGCTAGGTTGATGGTTCGATGAGATCTCGAGTAGAACACAAAAGGTTTGTGGGCGTTGATGCTTAGATTGCTTCCTCCCTTGGTCGTATTTTGGTTTAGCGGGATTGTGAGATGAAGCGGCCCGGACCAACATTACTCGTACACTTACGAGAGACCGGTTCCCTCGACACAACTTGTTGCCTAGATGGCTTGCGGGTGACAGTTTCTCTCACTTTAGTTGGATCGGATCCGACAAAGGTGGTCCTTGAGAAGGTTGAAAAGCAACTAGTGTATCATCGTTGTGGTTTATGCGTAGGTGAGAATCGTTCTTGCTAGATACCTGTAGCAGCCACGTAAAACATGCAACAACAATTAGAGGACGTATAACTTGTTTTTGCAGGGTATGTTGTGATATGATATGGCCAATTACATGATGAGATATATGTGATGTATGAGATGATCATGTGATGTATAGATTATCACGACTTGCATGTCGATGAGTACAACAACCGGCAGGAGCCATAGGGTTGTCTTTAATTATTGTATGACCTGCGTGTCAATCATTAAGCACTATGTAATGCTTTACTTTATCGCTACGGTAGCAATAGTAGTAGAAGCATGCAGGGCGTGACAACCCCGATGGCGACACGTTGATGGAGATCAAGATGATGGAGATCATGGTGTCATGCCGGTGACGATGGAGATCATGCCGGTGCTTTCATGATGGAGATCAAAAGCACAAGATCATGGCCATATCATGTCACTTATGATTTGCATGTGATGTTAATCCTTTTATGCACCTTGTTTTGCTTAGGATGACGGTAGCATTATAAGGTGATCCCTCACTTAATTTCCAGATAAATTGTGTTCTCCCCGAGTGTGCACCGCTGCGAAAGTTCGTCGTGTTAAGACACCACGTGATGATCGAGTGTGATAGACTCTACGTTCACATACAACGGGTGCAAGCCAGTGTTGCACACGCAGAACACTCGGGTTAAACTTGACGAGCCTAGCATGTATAAACATGGCCTCGAAACACAAGAGACCGAAAGGTCAAACATGAGTCATATAGTGGATATGATCAACATGATGATGTTCACCATTGCAGCCACCTCAACTCACGTGATGATCGGACTTGAGTTGGTGAAATTTGGATCATGTATCACTCGAATGATCGGAGGGATGTCAATTTCAGTGAGAGTTCTTAAGTAATATGATTAATTGAACTTATTATCATGAACATAGTCAGTAGTGACTTTGCAAATTATGTTGTAGATTACTAGCTCGCGTCGTAGCTCCCTTGTGTTTTTATATGTTCCTAGAGAAATAGAGTTGAAAGATGATGGTAGCAATATTGCGGACTGGGTCCGTGATCTGAGGATTGTCCTCTTTGCTGCATAGAAGGCTTATGTCCTTAATGCACCGCTCGGTGCGCCAACCCCTCTAGCATCGTCTGTAGATGTTGTGAACATCTGACAGGCACGTTCTGATGAATACTTGATAGTTTAGTGCGCCATGCATTACGTCTTAGAATTGAGGCTCCAAAACGTTTTGAACGTCACGGAACATATGAGATGTTTCTATGAGATGAAATTAGGATCTCAGGCTCGTGCCCGTGTTGCGAGATATGAGATCTCCAACAAGATTCTTTGCCTGCAAGATGAAAGAGAATAGCTCAATCGTTGAGCAGGTACTCAGATTGTCTGGGTGCTACAATCGCTTGAATCAAGTGGGAGTAGATCTTCCAAATAAGATAGTGATTGACATAGTTCTCCAAGTCACTTTCACTAAGCTACTAAGAACTTGGTGATGAACTATATAACGCCAGGGATAGAAATATTGATCCCTGAGCTGTTCGCGATGTTTGCCATCGCGAAGGTAGAAATCAAGAAGGAGCGTCAAGTGTTGATGGTTAATCAAACCACTGGTTTTGACAAGGGCAAGAGCAAGGAGGGAAACTTCATGGATAGCAAGTCAGTTGCTGCTCCAGTGAAGCAACCCAAAGTTGAACTCAAACCCGAGACTAAGTGCTTCTATTATGAGGAGAGCGGTCGCTGAAGCGGAACAACCCTAGATACTTGGTAGATAAGAAGGCTGGCAACATCGACAGAAGTATATTTGATATACGAGTTATTGACGTGTACCTTGCTAGTACTCCTAGTAGCATCTGGGTATTGGATACCGGTTCGGTTGCTAAATATTAGTAACTCGAAATAAAAGCTATGGAATAAACGGAGAACTAGCTAAGGGTGAGGTGACGATGTGTGTTGAAAATGTTTCCAAAGTTGATGTGATCAACATCGCACGCTCTCTCTACCTTCAGGATTAGTGACGAACCTAAATAAATGTTATTGGTGTTTTGCGTTGAACATGAACATGATTAGATCATGTTTATTGCAATACGGTTATTCATTTGAATTTGAGAATAATGGTTATTCTGTTTACATGAATAATACCTTCAATGGTCATGCACCCAGTGAGAATGGTTTGTTGAAATCTTGATCGTAGTAATACACATGTTCATAACATTGATGTCAAAAGATACAGAGTCAATAATGATAGTACCACATACTTGTGGCACTGCCGCAAAATGTCATATTGGTATAAAGCGCATGAAGAAACTCCATGTTGCTGGATCTTTGGACTCATTCGATTTCGAATCGGTTGAGACATGTGAACCATGCCTCTTGGACAAGATGACTAAAGGACCCCGTTGGATGGAGCGGGCAAGTGATTCATTGGAAATAATACATGTTGATGTATGCAATCCAGTGAGTCTTGTAGCATGTAGTGGATATCGTTATTTTCTTACCTTCACTTACGATTTAAGTAGATATAGTGTATGTTTACTTAATGAAACACAAGTCTGAATCATTTGAAAGGTTCAAGCAAATTCAGAGTGAAGTTTAAGATCATCGTGACAGGAAGATAAAAATGACTGCGATATGATCGTGGAGGTGAATATCTGAGTTACGAGTTTGGCATGCAACTTAAGACAATGTGAAATTTGTTTCACAACTAACGCCACCTGGAACACCATAGTGTGATGGTGTGTCTGATCATCATAGTCATGCTCTATTGGATTTGGTGCTTGCTATGATGTCTCTTATCGTTTTACTACTATAATTTTTGGGTTACGCATTAGAGACAACTACATTCACTTTAAATAGGGCACCATCTAAATTCGTTGAGATGACACCGTGTGAATTGTGGTTTGATAGAAACCTAAGCTGTCATTTCTTAATGTTTGGGGCTGCGACACTTGTGTGGAAAATGTTTTCACCTAATAAGGTCGAACCCAAGGCGGACAAATGCATCTTCATAGAATACCCTAAGATCAGTCGGGTGAACCTTCTATCTGAGATCCAAGTGCAAAGTGTTTGTTGCTTAAATGGATCCTTTCTCGAGGAAATGTTTCTCTCGAAAGAATTGAGTGGGAGGAAGATAGAACTTGATGAGGTTGTTAAACCTTTGTTGAACTAGAGAGTATTGCAGCGCAGAAAGATGTTTCTGTGAAGCCTACGTTAGTTGAAGAGGAGGTTAATGATGATGATCATGAAGCTTCAGGATCAAGTTACTATCGAACTTCATGGGTCGACAAGGATGTATACTGCTCCTAAGCGGTATGACAAGCCTGTCTTGGAGATCATGTTGTTGGACAACGATGAACCTACGAGCTATGGAGAAGCGATGATGGGCCCGGATTCCGACAAATGGTTGGAGGCCATGAAATCCGAGATAGGATCCATGTATGAAAACCAAGTATAGACTTTGGTAGACTTGCTCGTTGGATGGCAGGTCGTTGAGTACAAATGGATCTTTAAAATGAAGACAGACGCTGATGGTAATTGTCACCATTTGTAAAGCTCGACTTGTTGCAAAGATGTTTGTGACAAGTTCAAGGAGTTGACTGCGACGAGACCTTCTCACTCGTAGCGATGCTAAAGTCTGTTGGAATTATGTTAGCAGTTGCTGCATTTTCAATTATGAAATCTGGCAGATGGATGTCAAAACATTGTTTCCTTAACTGTTTACTTGAGGAAAGGTTGTATGTGATACAACCGGATGGTTTTGTTAGTCCTAAGGATGCTAAAAGGTGTGCAAGCTTTAGTGATCCTTCTATGGATTGAAGCAAGCATATCGGAGTTGGAATATACGCTTTGATGAGGTGATCAAAGTTTTAATGTTTATACAAGGTTTATGAGAAACTTGTATTTACAATAAAGTGAGTGGGAGCACTATAGAATTTCTGATAGGTATATGTGGATGACATATTGTTGATCGGAAATAACGTAGGATTTCTGGGAAGCATAAATGGTTGTTTGAAAAGTGATTTTCAAAGGAAGACATGGATAAAGCTACCTGATTGTTGAGCGTCAACATCTATAGAGATAGATCAAGATGCTTGATGAGACTTTCAATGAGTACATACCTTGACGAGATTTTGAAAGAGTTCAAAATGGATCAGTCAGACAAATAGTTCTCGTCTGATTTGTAAGGTGTGAAGTTGAGTGAGACTCAAAGCTCGACAACGGCAGAAGAAAGAGAAAGGACGAACGTCGTCCCCTATGCCTTAGCCATAGGCTCTATATACTATGCCATGCTGTGTACCGCACTTGTGCGTGTCTTGCCATGAGTCCGTCAAGGGGTACAAGAGTGATCCAGGAGTGGATCACTGGACAGCGGTCAACATTATCCTTCGTGACTAAAAGACTAAAGGAATTGTTTCTCGATTATGGAGGTGATAAAGGGTTCATCGTAAGGAGTGACGTTGATGCAAGCTTTAACACTAATCCGGATGACTCGTAATAGCAATCTGGATACGTTTGGAGCAGCCATTTGGAATAGTACCAAGTGGAGTGTGGTAGCAGTGTTTACAGTTTGACATAGAGATTTGCAAAGTACATACGGATCTGATTGTCACAGACGCGTTGACTATAAGACCTCTCTCACATGCAAAGCATGATCGAGCCCCAGAACTCATTGGGTGTTAGATTCATAACAATGCGAATCACATGGTGATGTGAACTAGATTATTGACTCTAGTCCAAGTGGGAGACTATTGGAAATATGCCCTAGAGGCAATAATAAATTGGTTATTATCATATTTCTTGTTCATGATAATCGTTTATTATCCATGCTATAATTGTATTGATCGGAGACTTAAATGCATGTGTGGATGCATAGACAAAACCATGTCCCTAGTATGCCTCTAATGGACTAGCTCGTTGATCAAAGGATGGTTAAGGTTTCCTAGCCATGGACATGAGATGTCATTTGATAAAGAGATCACATCATTAGGAGAATGATGTGATGGACAAGACCCAAACTACAAATGTAGCATATGATCGTGTCAGTTTATTGCTACTGTTTTCTGCATGTCAAGTATATGTTCCTATGACCATGAGATCATGCAACTCACGGATATCGGAGGAGTGCCTTGTGTGTATAAAATGTCACAACGTAACTGGGTGACTATAAAGGTGCTCTACAGGTATCTCCGATGGTTTCTGTTGAGTTGGCATGGATCTAGACTGGGATTTGTAACTCCGTGTGACGGAGAGGTATCTTAGGGCCCACTCGGTAATACAACATCACAATGAGCCTTGCAAGCAATGTGACTAATTGTTAGTTGCAGGATCTTGTATTACGGAACGAGTAAAGAGACTTGCCAGTAACGAGGTTGAACTAGGTATGGAGATACCGACGATCGAATCTCGGGCAAGTAACATACGGAAGAACAAAGGGAACGTTATACGGGATTAACTGAATCCTTGACATAGAGGTTCGACCGATAAAGATCTTCGTAGAATATGTAGGAACCAATGTGAACGTCCAGCTCCCGCCATTGGTTATTGGCCATAGAGGTGTCTCGGTCATGTCTACATAGTTCTCGAACCCGCAGGGTCTGCACACTTAAGGTTTGGTGACGTTTCGGTAGTGTAGAGTTATGTATGGTGGTGACCGAAGGTTGTTCGGAGTCCCGGATGAGATCCCGGACGTCACGAGGAGCTCCGGAATGGTACGTAGGTAAAGATTCATATATAGGAAGTCCCAGTTTGGTCGCCGGAAAAGTTTCGGGCTCATCGCTAGTGTACCGGGAGTGCCGGTAGTGTACCGGGAGACCTCCGGGAGGGGTATTTAGACCCCAAAGGGTCCATGGGCTGTGGAGAGTGATAACCATCCCTTAGTGGGCTGGAGAAACAGCCATAACAAGTCCCATGGCGCGAGGAGGAAAACTGCCTAAAGAAAAAGGTGGAAAAAAGGCAAACGGAAGAGTCCTACTCCTACTAGGAGTGGAGGAAGGAGTAGGACTCCTCCTCTTGTGGCTCGGCCGAACCAACAAGGCTTGGAGGCCAAGGATGCGCCCTCCTCCTCCCTCCCTCCTATATATACTAGTGGAATAGAGGGTTTTTGCACAGATTTTACGGCCACGTGCTACCCCTTTCACCGGTGCTCCTCTAGATCGGATTTCTGCAGCGCTTAGGCGAAGCCCTGCCGGAATTGCTCCACCACCATCACCGGAGCGCCGTCATGCTGCCGGTGAACTCTCTCTCCTCTCCACCTCCTCTTGCTGGATCAAGATGGTGGATATCGTCATCAAGCTGCACGTGTGCTGAACGCGGAGGTGCCGTCCGTTCGGTGCTAGATCGGAAGGACCGTGATCGAGATTGCGAGACAGTTCGTGATGAGATCGCGGAACAGATCATGATGAGTTCGCGGGACAGATCGTGATCAAGATCGTGAGACAGATCGTGATGAGATCGCGGGACGGATCATGATGAGATCGCGGGACGCTCGGCAATTTGGATCGCGAAGATGTTCGACTACACCAACCGCGTTTCTTAACGCTTCCCGCTTAGCGATCTACAAGGGTATGTAGATCCACTCTCCCTCTCGTAGATGCTCATTACCATGGATAGGTTTGTGTGTGCATAGGAAAATTTTTGTTTCCCATGCGATGTTCCCCAACAATGGTATCAGAGCTAGGTTGATGGTTCGATGAGATCTCGAGTAGAACACAAAAGGTTTGTGGGCGTTGATGCTTAGATTGCTTCCTCCCTTGGTCATATTTTGGTTCAACGGGATTGTGAGATGAAGCGGCCCGGACCAACATTACTCGTACGCTTACGAGAGACCGGTTCCCTCGACGCAACTTGTTGCCTAGATGGCTTGCGGGTGACAGTTTCTCTCACTTTAGTTGGATTGGATCCGACAAAGGCGGTCCTTGAGAAGGTTGAAAAGCAATCTATGTATCACCGTTGTGGTTTATGCGTAGGTGAGAATCGTTCTTGCTAGATACCCGTAGCAGCCACGTAAAACATGCAACAACAATTAGAGGACGTCTAACTTGTTTTTGCAGGGTATGTTGTGATGTGATATGGCCAATTACATGATGAGATATATGTGATGTATGAGATGATCATGTGATGTATAGAATTTCACGACTTGCTTGTCGTTGAATACGGCAACCGGCAGGAGCCATAGGGTTGTCTTTAATTATTGTATGACCTGCGTGTCAATCATTAAGCGCTATGTAATGCTTTACTTTATCGCTACGGTAGCAATAGTAGTAGAAGCATGTAGGGCGTGACAACCCCGATGGCGACACGTTGATGGAGATCAAGATGATGGAGATCATGGTGTCATGCCGGTGACGATGGAGATCATGCCGGTGCTTTCTAGATGGAGATCAAAAGCACAAGTTCATGGCCATATCATGTCACTTATGATTTGCATGTGATGTTAATCCTTTTTATGCACCTTGTTTTGCTTAGTACGGCGGTAGCATTATAAGGTGATCCCTCACTTGAATTTCAAGATGAACTGTGTTCTCCCCGAGTGTGCACCGTTGCGAAAGTTCGTCGTGTTGAGACACCACGTGATGATCGGGTGTGATAGACTCTACGTTCACATACAACGGGTGCAAGCCAGATTTGCACGCGCAGAACACTCGGGTTAAACTTGACGAGCCTAGCATGTACAGACATGGCCTCGGAACACAAGAGACCGAAAGGTCGAACATGAGTCATATAGTAGATATGATCAACATGATGATGTTCACCATTGTAGCCACCTCAACTCACGTGATGATCGGACTTGAGTTGGTGAATTTGGATCATGTATCACTCGAATGATCGGAGGGATGTCAATTTGAGTGGGAGTTCTTAAGTAATATGATTAATTGAACTCATTATCATGAACATAGTCAAAGTGTCTTTGCAAATTATGATTAGATTACTAGCTCGTGTTGTGGCTCCCTTGTATTTTTATATGTTCCTAGAGAAATAGAATTGAAAGATGTTGGTAGCAAAATTGCGGACTGGGTCCGTGATCTGAGGATTGTCCTCATTGCTGCACAGAAGGCTTATGTCCTTAATGCACCGCTCGGTGCGCCACCCCATCTAGCGTCGACTGTAGATGTTGTGAACATCTGACAGGCACGTTTCGATGACTACTTGATAGTTTAGTGCGTCATGCATTACGGCTTAGAATTGAGGCTCCAAAACGTTTTGAACGTCACGGAACATATGAGATGTTCTAGGAGCTGAGATTGTGATCTCAGGCTCGTGCAGGTGTTGCGAGATATGAGATCTCCAACAAGATTCTTTGCCTGTAAGATGAAGGAGAATAGCTCTACCGTTGAGCATGTACTCAGATTGTCTGGGTACTACAATCGCTTGAATCAAGTGGGAGTTGATCTTCCAGATAAGATAGTGATTGATATAGTTCTCCAAGTCACTGTCACTAAGCTACTAGAACTTGGTGATGAACTATAAATTTCTAGGGATAGAAATAATGATTCCTGAGCTGTTCGCGATGTTTGACACCGCGAAGGTAGAAATCAAGAAGGAGCGTCAAGTGTTCATGGTTAATCAACCACTAGTTTCGAGAAGGGCAAGAGCAAGGAGGGAAACTTCATGGATAGCAAGTCAGTTGCTTCTCCAGTGAAGCAACCCGAAGTTGAACTCAAACCCGAGACTAAGTGCTTCTGTTATGAGGTGAGCGGTCGCTGAAGCGGAACAACCGTAGATACTTGGTAGATAAGAAGGCTGGCAAAATCGATAGAAGTATATTTGATATACGAGTTATTAATGTGTACCTTGCTAGTACTCTTAGTAGCACCTGGGTATTGGATACCGGTTTGGTTGCTAAATGTTAGTAACTCGAAATAAAAGCTATGGAATAAACGGAGAACTAGCTAAGGGTGAGGTGACGATATGTGTTGGAAGTGTTTCCAAGGTTGATGTGATCAACATCGCACGCTCTCTCTACCTTCAGGATTAGTGACGAACCTAAATAAATGTTATTTGGTGTTTTGCGTTGAGCATGAACATGATTAGATCATGTTTGTTGCAATACGGTTATTCATTTAAGTCAGAGAATAATAGTTATTCTGGTTACATGAATAATACCTTCAATGGTCATGCACCCAGTGAGAATGGTTTGTTGAAATCTTGATCGTAGTAATACACATGTTCATAACATTGATGTCAAAAGATACAAAGTTAAGTAATGATAGTACCACATACTTGTGGCACTGCCGCAAAATGTCATATTGGTACAAAGCGCATGAAGAAACTCCATGGTGATGGATATTTGGACTCATTCGATTTCGAATCGGTTGAGACATGCGAACCATGCCTCTTGGGCAAGATGACTAAAGGACCCCGTTGGATGGAGCGGGCAAGTGATTCATTGGAAATGATACATGTTGATGTATGCAATCTAGTGAGTCTTGTAGCGTGCAGTGGATATCGTTATTTTCTTACCTTCACTGATGATTTGAGTAGATATAGTGTATATTTACTTAATGAAACACAAGTCTGAATCGTTTGAAAGGTTCAAGCAAATTCAGAGTGAAGTTTAAAGATCATCGTGACAAGAAGATAAAAATGGCTGCGGTATGATCGTGGAGGTGAATATCTGAGTCACGAGTTTGGCATACAACTTAAGACAATGTGAAATTTGTTTCACAACTAACGCTACCTGGAACACCATGGTGTGATGGTGTGTCCGAACATCATAGTTATGCTCTATTGGATATGGTGCGTGCTATGATGTCTCTTATCGTTTTACTACTATAATTTTGGGGTTATGCATTAGAGACAACTACATTCACTTTAAATAGGGCACCATCTAAATCCGTTGAGATGACACCGTGTGAATTATGGTTTGATAGAAACCTAAGATGTCATTTCTTAATACTTGGGGCTGCGACACTTGTGTGGAAAATGTTTTCACCTAATGAGGTCGAACCCAAGGCGGACAAATGCATCTTCATAGAATACCCTAAGATCAGTTGGGTGAACCTTCTATCTCAGATCCAAGTGCAAAGTGTTTGTTACTAAAATGGATCCTTTCTCGAGGAAAAGTTTCTCTCGAACGAATTGAGTGGGAGGAAGATAGAACTTGATGAGGTTGTTAAACCTTTGTTCAACCAGAGAGTAGCGCAGCGCAGAAAGATGTTTCTGTGAAGCCTACGTTAGTTGAAGAGGAAGTTAATGATGATGATCATGAAGCTTCAGGATCAAGTTACTATCGAACTTCATAGGTCGACAAGGATGTGTACTGCTCCTAAGTGGTACGACAACTCTGTTTTGGAGATCATGTTGTTGGACAACGATGAACCTACGAGCTATGGAGAAGCGATGATGGGCCCGGATTCCGACAAATGGTTGGAGGCCATGAAATCCGAGATAGGAACCATGTATGAAAACCAAGTGTAGACTTTGGTAGACTTGCTCGTTAGATGGCAGGTCGTTGAGTACAAATGGACCTTTAAAATGAAGACAGACACTGATGGTGAGTGTCACTATTTGTAAAGCTCGACTTGTTGCAAAGATGTTTGTGACAAGTTCAAGGAGTTGACTACGATGAGACTTTCTCATTCGTAGTGGTGCTAAAGTCTGTTGGAATTATGTTAGCAGTTGCTATGTTTTCAATTATGAAATCTGGCAGATGGATGTCAAAGCATCGTTTCCTTAACGGTTTACTTGAGGAAAGGTTGTATGTCATACAACCAGAAGGTTTTGTCAGTCCTAAGGATGCTAAAAGGTGTGCAAGCTTTGGTGATCCTTCCATGGACTGAAGCAAGCATCTCGGAGTTGGAATATACGCTTTGATGAGTTGATCAAAGTTTTTGATGTTTATACAAAGTTTACGAGAAACTTGTATTTGCAATAAAGTGAGTGGGAGCACTATAGAATTTCTGATAAGTATATGTGGATGACATATTGTTGATTGGAAATAATGTAGGATTTCTGGAAAGCATAAATGGTTGTTTGGAAAGTGATTTTCAAAGGAAGACCTGGATAACGCTACCAAATTGTTGAGCATCAAGATCTATAGAGATAGATCAAGATGACTTGATGAGACTTTCAATGAGTACATACCTTGACAAAGATTTTGAAAGAGTTCAAAATGGATCAGTCAGAGAAAGAGTTCTCGCCTGATTTGTAAGGTGTGAAGTTGAGTGAGACTCGAAGCTCGACCACGGCGGAAGGAAGAGAAAGTACGAACGTCGTCCCCTATGCCTTAGCCATAGGCTCTGTATAGTATGCCATGCTGTGTACCGCACCTGTGTGTGCCTTGCCATGAGTCTGTCAAGGGGTACAAGTGTGGTCCAGGAGTGGATCACTGGACAACGGTCGGAATTATCCTTAGTAACCAGAGGACTAAGGAAATGTTTCTTGATTATGGAGGTGATAAAGAGTTCGTCGTAAAGAGTTACGTCGATGCAAGCTTTAACACCTATCCGGATGACTAGTAGTAGCAATCTGGATACGTATAGTGGAGCAGCCATTTGGAAATAGTACCAAGTGGAGTGTGGTAGCAGTGTTTACGGTTTGACATAGAGATTTGCAAAGTACACACGGATCTGAATATCGCAGACCCGTTGACTATAAGACCTCTCTCACATGCAAAGCATGATCGAGCCCCAAAACTCATTGGGTGTTAGATTCATAACAATGCGAATCACATGGTGATGTGAACTAGATTATTGACTCTAGTGCAAGTGGGAGACTGTTGGAAATATGCCCTAGAGGCAATAATAAATTAGTTATTATCATATTTCCTTGTTCATGATAATCGTTTATTATCCATGCTATAATTGTATTGATCGGAGACTTAAATGCATGTGTGGATACATAGACAAAACCATGTCCCTAGTATGCCTCTAATGGACTAGCTCTTTGATCAAAGGATGGTTAAGGTTTCCTAGCCATGGACATGAGATGTCATTTGATAACGGCATCACATCATTAGGAGAATGATGTGATGGATAAGACCCAAACTTCAAACATAGCATATGATCGTGTCAGTTTATTGCTACTGTTTTCTGCATGTCAAGTATATGTTCCTATGACCATGAGATCATGCAACTCATGGATATCGGAGGAGTGCCTTGTGTGTATCAAACGTCGCAACGTAACTGGGTGACTATAAAGGTGCTCTACAGGTATCTCCGATGGTTTCTATTGAGTTGGCATGGATCTAGACTGGGATTTGTAACTCCGTGTGACGGAGAGGTATCTTAGGGCCCACTCGGTAATACAACATCACAATGAGCCTTGCAAGCAATGTGACTAATTGTTAGTTGCAGGATCTTGTATTACGGAACGAGTAAAGAGACTTGCCAGTAACGAGGTTGAATTAGGTATGGAGATACTGACGGTCGAATCTCGGGCAAGTAACATACCGAAGAACAAAGGGAACGTTATACGGGATTAACTGAATCCTTGACATAGAGGTTCGACCGATAAAGATCTTCGTAGAATATATAGGAACCAATGTGGACGTCCAGGTCCCGCCATTGGTTATTGACCGTAGAGGTGTCTCGGTCATGTCTACATAGTTCTCGAACCCGCAGGGTCTGCACACTTAAGGTTCAGTGACGTTTCGGTAGTGTAGAGTTATGTATGGTGGTGACCGAAGGTTGTTCGGAGTCCCGGATGAGATCCTGGACGTCACGAGGAGCTCCGGAATGGTCCGGAGGTAAAGATTCATATATAGGATGTCCCAGTTTGGTCGCCGGAAAAGTTTCGGGCTCATCGGTAGTGTACCGGGAGTATCGGTAGTGTACCGGGAGTGCCGGTAGTGTACCGGGGGACCTCCGGGAGGGGTACTTCGACCCCAAGAGGTCCATGGGCTGTGGGAGAATAATAACCAGCCCTTAGTGGGCTGGGAAAACAGCCACAAAGGCCCATGGCGCAGGAGAGAAAGTCCTAAAGCAAAAAGTGGAAAATCAGCCAATAGGAGGCAATCCTACTCCAACTAGGATTGGAGGTGAAGTAGGATTGCTCCCACCTCCTATTTCGGCCGACCCAAAGGCCTTGGCTGCCTCTCCTCTCCTCTCCTCCTATATATACTAGTGGATTGGGTGGTTTTTGGACAGATTTTCCGGCCACGTGCGACCCGTTCCACCGGTGCATAGTTTCTCCTCTAGATCGTAGTTCCGCAACGCTTAGGCGAAGCCCTGCCGGAATTGCTCCACCACCATCACCGGAGCGCCGTCATGCTGCCGGTGAACTCTCTCACCTCTCCACCTCCTCTCGCTGGATCGAGACGGTGGAGATCGTCATCAAGCTGCACGTGTGCTGAACGCGGAGGTGCCGTCCGTTCGGCGCTAGATCGGAAGGACCGTGATCGAGATCGCGAGACGGTTCGTGATGAGATCACGGAACGGATCGTGATGAGTTCGCGGGACAGATCGTGATCAAGATCGTGAGACGGATCGTGATGAGATCGCGGGACGGATCGTGATGAGTTCACGGGACGGATCGTGATTGGATCGCGGGACGGATCGTGATGAGATCGCGGGACACTCGGCGATTTGGATCGCGAAGATGTTCGACTACACCAACCACGTTTCTTAACGCTTCCCGCTTAGCGATCTACAAGGGTACGTAGATCCACTCTCCCTCTCGTAGATGCTCATCACCATGGATAGGTTTGCGTGTGCGTAGGAAAATTTTTGTTTCCCATGCGACGTTCCCCAACAAACCCTGCCACGCCCCCTTTAGTACCGGCTCGTGAGACGAACCGGTACTAAAGGTCCCTCATGAGCCGGTACTAAAGGTCGCCCTGCTCCTAGCCATTGTAGCCGGCATGAACCGGGACTAATACCATCTTTAGTACCGGTTCGTGACCAGATCGGGACTAAAGCTCGGGACGAAAGGTTTGTTTTGTACTAGTGTATGTAGGCGCTGCATTGCAATTTATAGTTGTAATCTTGATGCTTTTGCATTTTGTTGCTATTCCGCCTCCGCCCGCCAATCCATAGACCGTGACTGTATCCACCCTGGAGGACCTGGTCTTGAGCCACCCCGTTGTGAGCGGGGTCAGCTCAAGAGAGGTCGGGTTTAGAGCTCCTGATGTCGTGGTGCCACCTGTAGTTTTGCCTGAGGCGAGGCATGTTGCTCCGCCTGTTGCCCCACCATCCTTGGTGGAGCTTGTTGTCAATGCCTCGAGGTATGATGTTGACGGGCGGGACATAATGAAGAGGAAGAGGGTAGCGATAGATTCTGATATGGCATCACTACCGTCCTCTTTTTGAAGGGGAGCGAGCTTGGGGTCGGATGTGCTAGAGGAGACATGGCCATCACGGACATGAAAGCATTCTACTCATCTATCTGGAGGCTCAGCATGTTAGTGTGTTGGAAATATGCCCTAGAGGGAATAATAAATTAGTTATTATCATATTTCCTTGTTCATGATAATCATTTATTATCCATGCTATAATTGTATTGATTGAAAACTCAGATAGATGTGTGGATACATAGACAACACTGTGTCCCAAGTGAGCCTCTACTAGACTAGCTCATTGATCAAAGATGGTTAAGGTTTCCTAACCATAGAAATGAGTTGTCATTTGATAACGGGGTCACATCATTAGGAGAATGATTTTATGGACAAGACCCAATCGTAAGCATATCATATGATCGTGTTAGTTTATTTCTACTGCTTTATCCATGTCAAGTATCTATTCCTACGACCATGAGATCATGCAACTCCCTAACACCATAGGAATTCCTTGTGTGTATCAAAAGTCACAACTTAACTGGGTGACTATAAAGGTTCTCTACAGGTATCTTCGAGGGTGACTGTTGGGTTGGCATGGATCGAGACTGGGATTTGTCACCCCGTATGACAGAGAGGTATCTTTGGGCCCACTCGGTAACACAACATCACAAGAAGCTTGCAAGCAATGTGACTAAGGAGTTAGTCATGTGATATTTTGTTACGGAATAAGTAAAGAGACTTGCCGGTAACGAGATTGAACTAGGTATGGAGATACCAACGATCGAATCTTGAGCAAGTAACATACCGATGGACAAAGGGAACTGCATACAAAATTGTCTGAATGCTTGACATCATGGTTCGACCGATAATGATCTTCATAGAATATGCAGGAACTAATATGGGCATCTAGGTCCCGCTATTGGTTATTGACCGTAGAGTTGTTCGGTCATGTCTACATAGTTCTCCAACCCGCGGGTTCTGCACACTTAACGTTCGGTGATGATTTGGTATTGTTGAGTTATTTATGTTGGCGACCAAAGGTTGTTTGGAGTCCCAAACTAGACCCCAGACATTACAAGGAGTTTCAAAATGGTCTGGAGTTAAAGATTTATATATGGGAAGTCATATTTTGGCTATTGGAAAAGTTTCGTATATTTCCGGTATTGTATCGGGAAGTTTCTAGAAGGTTTCGGAAACTTTCACAGGAGTCTGGAAGTCCACCAAGGGTTCCATGACGTCCCAAGGTTTTGCACGGCCCAAGGGGAGGCGCCCTAGCCTTATTGGGCCAGGCGCACGAGTCCATCAAGGCCCATGTGGCTTGGGATAGGTGGAAAGTCCACCTATTTATGGAAAGGGAGTGTCGTGGGAACGAGCCTGACAGTAGATGGTAGGGGTACGAATGGAGAGGGCAGAGTCCTAGCTACGGCGAGGGTGTGCACACAGCTGTATGAGTTCAGGCCCCTCTTGTGGAGGTAACAGCCCTACGTCTCAGTGCTCGGGAGCTTTATGTCGAGTGGAATGTAGAGATTACAATAGTTTTCTTAACCCTTGTGCAGGAGGGGAGGGGCGGCTTATATAGAGTTCGCTGCCCCTCATAATGGCCCCGCATCAATGGGTCTGGTCGTGGGGTGTAAAGTCTGCCGTTACAGGTAACGTACGTAGTAAAAGCTATTAAGGGCCATTAAGCCAGCATCTTACCGTTGGGCTCTTGATGATGGCTCCTGGTCTTCTGGCGTCGAGTGAAACGAGGTCCGTCGAGTGACATGTGACTGCCGAGTGAGAGCGGGAGTCTCCGAGTGGATTACTGTTGAGTGACTTTGAACGTCTCCAGGGACCCACTCGGAAGTTCATGCTTGATCTTCAAGTCCTCCCATGTGGTGTCCTTAGGTAGGGTATGCGGGCCTTGCCTAGGACCCTACCCTAGGTACATATCCTCGTCATTAGCCCCCGAATGGATCGGGGTTGAGTGGTGGAAGGAGGTATCAACGTAGACCTTGAGTTAGTATATCAAATCCTCCGAATGATATTTGGGATTTCCATGGAACTTGCGTCGATTGAACTCTTAGCCTTAGCGTTCATTCAGGATCGACACGCAAAATCTTCCGAATGATATTCGGGTCTTCAACGAAATTTACGTCGATTGAATTCTTCTCCGCTCGCCTGGATCCATTCAGTCTTAAAAGTGTCCGAGTGAATCGAGCGCATCTTGGGGAGGTGACGGGTCGGTCTGACGGGCCTGGATTCTCCGTGCGCACGCGCGGAGATGACGCCATGATCAGGGCAAGTGGAGTCACGACGCCTCGATTCTCGCGCTAGTCATCTCGCCACGCACTAGGTGCCATCAGCGGTTGGCGTGTGCGGTTATCTAGCAGGCCCACCGGTCAATGAGACACTCGGCAACATATAAAGCATTCTGAACCGCGGATTGCACAGTACCCCCTCTCTTCCTCCGTCTCCTCTGCTCCCCAGCATAGCACACCGCTCTCCTCCGACCAGAGCCGCCACTCCGATGATGAAGAATGCGATGGAGAAACTAGAGCGCAAAGAAGGGGACGTCGAAGCTCAAGGGCAAGAAGCCCTCGTCCGCTCAGTTCACCGCGCCCGCGGGGTGGATGCAGGGGGATTTTCTCCCCTCTGTTGTCACCCATGCCGACCTCGAGGGCCTCGTCTCCGACGGGCTGGTGACGGATGGTGCCTGGAGGGTGCCGAGGGAGGAGTGCGAGCTGGAGCCGCGCGATGGAGAGCGGGTTCTTCTCCTCTGCCATGTAGAAAGAGGTTTCTCCATGCCACCCCACCCATTCTTCCGGGGATTTCTGAATTTCTTTGGTGCGTAGCTGCATCACTTTCCACTGAACACCATGGCATACTTGTCTGCATTCGTCACCTTGTGTGAGTGTTTCCTGGGGTGCTCTCCCCATTGGGGGTTGTTTAAGCATCTCTTCATGGTCAGATCACAGACTGTGAAGAAAATCCTTGCCGCCGACGGGAAGACCCACGTGCTCCAGTTGTGTGGAGTCTTAGGGGTCCAGAAAAGGCAACGTAGTTCCTTTCCTACCATTACTCTTCCCGAGTCTGTCCAAGGCTGGCAGTCGACCTGGTTCTACTGCAAAGATGTAGCACCACCCAACATGTTGACAGGTCTTCCCCCGTTTTCACCTGACCAAACCGCTGCCCCCAAGTTCCTGAAGGTGACCGACGAGGAGCATGTCCAAGTAGGTATCCTAGTCGAGGCCATGGTTCAACTGATCCGGGGTGGGGTGACAGGCATGGATCTGCTTGAAACGTTCCTCGGTCGACGTATACAGCCACTCCAGGCCAGAGACCACACCATGTGGCACTACTCAGGCCCGGGGGACTCAACCAGGACGCATCCAGAAGAAGTTACACAGGATACTGTCGAGCAGTGACTTCAGAGCATCACTGGGGCTTCTGACAACCCCTCGGGAGCCAAGAGGATCCGGCCTTACTCGGCTGAAAACCCACCGAAGAACCTGGTGAGATGTGTGATGTTGACTGATACATTTATACCGTCGAGTGATGTATTGACTTATAGTCTGACTCTCTTGTTTGAATTAGGCAGGAATGGACGAACATGCACTCGCCCGTTCCCAACGGGAACCATGTGCATGACGGCGTGGTGAGCGAGGGCGGCAGCGTGGGCGGCAATGGACTTTCCAACTTTGAGGATGAATATGAAGATTCCGGCAAAGAGGAAGGAGTTGAGTCGCCCCCTCTTCGCGAAGGCCGTACTAAGGCCCTCCATGACCCGACAGCTGCTGAGGACAAGGCCCCGGGCCCAAGCGGGAAGAACCCAAAGCGGAGCCGCCCCTCAACTGTCGAGTCGAACGAACGACTGGCCAAGCAGCCCAAGCAAGCCACCTCCAAGACTCGCAAAGCACTGTCCCGTATGAGGGTGGTCGTACCCGTCGTCTCCACGTAAGTGTTCATTTCCGAATTGTTCTGTCGACTGAAGTCTTGAGTTATATCTGAGTGAAAGCTGTCGTATCCATCAGAGCTGTAACATCTGTGACCTCGCCTCGTCGAGACGAAGAGGACGCAATGGATGCTGATACCACTGACGCTGCCACTTCTCATAGAGGTAGTAAAGTTGTTAGTTTTTCCGAATAGGACTCGACACATGCAGATGTTGATGTTGTCGGTTGTTGCAGAGGTCATTCAAGTGGAGGACGATGAGGGGCTGCTGGACACTTCGCGCGCTCGCACCCGAAGGGTGTCGTCGTTGCAAGCACCTCAGCGCTCAACTGCGGAGTCTTCCCAGAGGAGAGGTGACTCGACGCGACCCAAGGTATAGCCTGCAACGCCTCTGTCGCATGCTCCTCCGACCGTCTTGACCGTCGTGACGTCGGCTCCGACCGGACCTCTTCAGGCTGCCTCAGCTGCTCCAGTGACTAAGCCGACTCCACCTGTGACGGCCTTCCCTCTGCATCGCACCCCAGAAGACCAAACCGGAGCTGCAAACGAAGCCATGATCCAGGCGGAGCAACTCATGCTGAGGACCAAGGAGGCATACGAGGCCAGCAAACTGGCTTTTGATGTCAGCGCAGCCCTCCGCACCAATGTCCGAGTAAGTTCGATTGTAAGTTCATTGTCGATTGAATTATTGTCTTTTCTTGGCTGTCGTACACCCACTGGGTGATTGCTGTAGAATGTTTGAATTTCCTCCAGTCGAATAGATCGGATCGTAGTCGAGTAGGACTAGGATTGGTAGTACACGCAGTACTATAGTCGCTCGACATGTCGAGTGTGTTTTCTGACGAGTTACTTGACGGATCAAGAGTTAACCGTCTCAGTGGGGGGCGCTCTTAGCGCACCCACTGGGTGTAGTCCCCGAGACTGCTGTCGATTGCTTGCATCGGCAGGGGTCTTAGAGTCTATTGTATACATGATACACTTTGTCTTGGAATCACACCACTCCATAGATACCTTGCAGGTTTCGTGGATATCATTATGAAACCATTATATGACGCTGCATAGGGATCGACTGCACTTCATAGAGTGGCGGAGGTGTGTCGCTCAATGGGTTGAGTGTCACGACAGGTCCGACCTTGTCGAGTGTTTCTTTCCTAGCGAGTTACTCGACGGATCGAGAGTTAACCATCTCAGTGGGGGCGCTCTTAGCGCACCCACCGGGTGTAGTCCCCGAAACCACTGTCGATTGCTTGCATCGGCAGGGGTCTTAATAGAGATAGCTTTCTGTTTGAATTTGTTTACGGCGTGTGGCACGCCAGAGCCGCTCGATGTGTCGAGTGGACTTTCTGTTTGAGTTCTTCCAACACGAGCATTCGCCGGTTTTAATAAGTCAGTCGACTATCCAAGAACTCCTGTCTTTTGTTGGTTCCAGACGGCTTGCGAACTTGGGACGCAGTACAAGGAGATGGAGGAGGAGAAGAACCAATTGCAGGTGCACTTGGCGGTTGCTAACAATGCCCTGGAACGAGCACGTGCTGAGCTGAAGTCTATGGGAGGTAATAAGTGCCGACAGTCAGCATTCCCATCTTCCCCTTTTCATGTTTTGAACCGAGTGCTCTCGCTCGAACAGACATGTGCAATGAAAACCGTCGACTCCAAGCGCGAATCAACAATGTTGTTTCTTTAGATTCCTTGAAGAGGGCACTGGAGGAGAAGGACAAAGCACTTGCTGACGCCCAACAAGTCGCCAAGGACAAAACTGAAGCTGCAGAGCAGAACTTGGCTACCGTCCAGAAATTGGAAGAGGAGAACGCCATGCTGAAGCAGGAGCGTGCGGATCTTGTCAAGAAGGCCGAGCAACTAACCAAGAGAAGCAATGGCCTGGAGAGGCATCTGGGCGAATTCTCGAGGAAGATGTATCTTCTACTCGACGGTGAGTATTTCTTGTCGACTGACATTTGCAATAAATTTTTGAGGGTTGCAGTTCACTGATTCCCCTTCTTCAATCAGAATTCTACCAGGACTTTGAAAAGGAAACGGAGGAGATTGAGCCCATGCTTGACCCCACCAAGTCGCCAGTTGCTGATGCAGTGGCGATGAACATGTTGCGGCTTAACTTTCGGCTCCAGGGTGCCCAAGCCTATATCGCTCGACTGAAATCTGTCATGGAAAGAATCGACAAGGAGCTATGGCCTGAGGACACTCTTCAGCTCGACCTCAACTCCATGATGGCTCGCCTGAACGAACTTCCCAGTCGAGTGCAAGCTTGGAAAAAATCTGCTGCCCATTGCGGGGCCGACGTGGCGTTATCTCTGGTCGGGGTCCATTGTAGGGACGTGAGGGAGGAGAAGCTGAAGGAGCTCCAAGTGGTAAACACGAAGAAACTCCAGTTCGAGGACTTCATGGAAACCTTCATCGAGGCGGCCACCAGAATCGCCGACGGCATCGACCTGGATACTTTTGTCAAGCCCGCGAGTTTGTCTCCTGCCTAGAAACTTGAGTCTTTGGAAAAAACAATTAAATTTGTCTCGGTATGCCGAGTGAAACTGTATCCCTTAAAACTTTATTCAGGCCTTAGGCCTGAGCACATTTGCTTTTGCACACGACGTTTATCCGCGGTTTTATCCTTTGGATTTTGCTCGCGCTATGGCTTTCAATCGTCTGTTCAACTGCTTTTGTTTTTTACTTAGGCGAATTGTATCGCAGCTAAGCCCCCGAGCGTGAGGATCGCTCATCACTCGGAGTATTTTGAACTTAGGCGAATGTCGATTCGCATCTAAGATGTCGAGTGGATGGATTATCATCGCCTCGACGAGGTTTTTAACTTAGGCGAAATGTATTCGTAGCTAAGCCCCCGAGGGTGAGGATCGCTCATCACTCGGAGTATTTTGAACTTAGGCGAATGTCGATTCGCATCTAAGATGTCAAGTGAATGGATTACCATCGCCTCAACGAGGTTTTTAACTTAGGCAAAATGTATTCGCAGCTAAACCCCCGAGGGTGAGGATCGCTCATCACTCGGAGTATTTTGAACTTAGGCGAATGTCGATTCGCATCTAAGCTATCGAGTGAATGTATTACCATCGCCTCGATGAGGTTTTTAACTTAGGCGAAAGGTATTCGCAGCTAAGCCCCCAAGCGTGAGGATCGCTCATCACTCGGCACTATTTTGAACTTAGGCGAATGTCGAATCATAGCTAAGCTGTCGAGTGGATGGATTACTATCCAGTCGACGAGTTTCTTAACTTAGGCGAATTGTATTCGCAGCTAAGCCCCCGAGCGTGAGGATCGCTCATCACTCGGAGTATTTTGAATTTAGGCGAATGTCGAATCGCAGCTAAGGTGTCGAGTGGATGGATTACGATCCAGTCAACGAGTTTTTAAACTTAGGCAAATTGTATTCGCAGCTAAGCCCCCGAGCGTGAGGATCGCTCATCACTCGGAGTATTTTGAACTTAGGCGAATGTCAAATCGTAGCTAAGATGTCGAGTGGGTGGATTACGATCCAGTCGATGAGTTTTTTTAACTTAGGCGAATTGTATTCGCAGCTAAGCCCCCGAGCATGAGGATCACTCATCACTCGGAGTATTTTGAACTTAGGCGAATGTCAATTCACATCTAAGTTGTCGAGTGAATGGATTACCATCGTTTTGATGAATTTTTTAACTTAGGCGAATGGTATTTGCAGCTAAGCCCCCGAGCGTGAGGGTCGCTCATCACTCGGAGTATTTTGAACTTAGGCGAGTGTCGATTCACATCTAAGCTGTCGAGTGAATGAATTACCATCGTCTCGATGAATTTTTTAACTTAGGCGAATGGTATTCGCAGCTAAGCCCCCGAGCATGAGGATCGCTCATCACTCGGCAGTATTTTGAACTTAGGCGAATGTTGAATCGCAGCTAAGCTGTCGAGTGGATGGATTACTATCCAGTCGACGAGGTTCTTAACTTAGGCGAATTTTATTCACAGCTAAGCCCCCGAGCATGACGATCGCTCATCACTCGGAGTATTTTGAACTTAGGCGAATGTCGAATCGCAGCTAAGTTGTCGAGTGAATGGATTACCATCATCTCGATGAGTTATATATATATTTTTTGAACCTATGCGAAGCGGATTCGCGAATAGGCCATCGAGTGAATGAACTGCTATCCACCCGATAGGGTTTTTAACTTAGGCAAAACATGTTTCGCAACTAAGTCCCCGAGTGCGAGGATTGCTCATTGCTCGGAGTATCCCCAAGTAAATAACTGCACGGTTGGAATCGACAAGGTATTAATTGCAGAGACACAAATTGCATTGATTAAGAACTTTATTACATCAGAAAACTAATGTCTCAAGTGTAAAAACGTCGAAGCAGGTCTGCATTCCAAGCTCGTGGCTCATCCATCTGCTTCATGAGATTATATAAGTGATAGGCTCCATTGTTTAGCACCTTGGTGACTACAAAAGGGCCTTCCCATGCAGGAGCTAGCTTGTGAGGTCGGTGCTGATTCACTCGGAGCACCAAATCTCCTTCATGGAATGCTCAGCTTCTGATATTCCTTGCGTGGAAGCGCCGCAAGTCTTGCTGAT
Organism: Hordeum marinum; assembly: GCA_022496015.1. NCBI lineage: Eukaryota > Viridiplantae > Streptophyta > Magnoliopsida > Poales > Poaceae > Hordeum > Hordeum marinum. Next base: position 50,466,937 of record CM039678.1, on the reverse strand, counting down.
AGGCTGTGGTCCAGATCAGAGCCACCTCACGCTCTTCTTCCAGAAGATCTACCCCATCTTGCCTGGCCTGCTCAGCTTCAGCCTTAGAGTACAACTCCACTCGAGGAGAGTTGTGGGCCAAGTCACTCGGCAGTATAGCTTCAGCGCCATAGACAAGAAAGAAAGGAGTTCGTCCAGTCGACCGATTAGGTGTTGTCCTCAACCCCCACAAAACAGATGGCAGCTCAGTTACCCACGCACCAGCGGCATGATCCAAATCGCGCATGAGACGAGGTTTTAGACCTTGCAGAATGAGACTGTTAGCCCGCTCAACTTCCCATTGGTTTGAGGATGTGCAATGGAAGCGTAATCCACTCGAGTGCCTTGGGAGTTACAGAATCTCCTGAATTCTTCTGAGTCAAATTTAGTGCCATTGTCCGTGATGATGCTGTGGGGAATGCCGAACCGGATAATGATCTCCCTCATGAACGTGACCTTTGTGTGGGAATTCAGCTTCTTGATGGGCTTGGCTTCGATCCACTTGGTGAATTTGTCAACTTCTACAAACAGGTGGGTGAATCTTCCTTTTCCGGGTCAGAAAGGACCAACCATGTCGAGCCCCCAAACCACAAATGGCCAGGCGAGTGGAATTGTCTTCAGAGCATACGCTGGCTTGTGTGACAGGTTCGCATAGAATTGACAGCCTTCGCAATGATCAACAATGTCCTTAGCCATTTCATTAGCCCGTGGCCAATAAAAACCCGCTCGGTATGCTTTAGCGACGATCGCCCTTGAAGATGCATGGTGTCCGCAAGTTCCCGAGTGGATTTCATCTAGAATCATTCGACCTTCCTCGGGCGAAATGCAGCGCTGGGTGACACTAGACACACTTTCTATGAAAAGCTGATCACCCATCACAGTGAAAGCTTTGGACCTGCGCAGAATCTGTCGAGCCTCTGCTTCATATTCAGGAAGCTCCTGACTGAGGATATAGGCTATGTACAGTACAGTCCAATCGGGAATGATAACTAGCACCTCCATGACCAGGTCAATCACAGCAGGAACATCGACAACAGTCGAATCAGAGGAGCTTAAGGTTTACGGGGGCTCTTTAGTGAAGGGATCCTCTTGAATCGAAGGAGTGTGCAAATGCTCCAGGAACACTCCGCTGGGGACAGGCCGTTAAGTGGAACCAATCTTGGATAGATCATCAGCTGCCTGATTTTTCAGTCGAGGAACATGGTGAAGTTCCAGACCTTCAAATTTCTTCTCTAGCTTTTGGACTGCATTGCAGTATCCAGTCCTAGCAGGGTTTCTAACATCCCACTCTTTCATCACCTGATTCACTACCAAATCTGAGTCGCCATAAACCATCAAGCGCTTGACGCCGAGCGAGATAGCCATGCGCAACCCATACAAAAGTGCTTCATACTCTGCCTCATTGTTGGAGGAATCAAAGTGAATTTGCAAGACATAGTTGAGCTTGTCGCCTCTGGGGGATATCAAAACAACGCCAGCACCGGACCCATTCAACATTTTGGAGCCGTCGAAGAACATTGTCCAATGCGTCGAGTGAACTTGGATAGGCTGTTGCTGTTCGATCCACTCGGCCATGAAATCTGCCAATGCTTGGGACTTGATTGCCTTCTTGGCCTCGAATCTGATGTCGAAGTGTCCCATCTCAATTGCCCATTTAGCCACTTGACCTGATGCGTTGCGATTATTGAAAATCTCTGATAAAGGTGCATCACTAACGACTGAGATCGAATGGTCTTGGAAATAATGTGCCACCTTCTTCGCTGATAAATAAATACCATACACCAGCTTCTGATAATGAGGATATCTCTGGTTTGAGGGGGACAAAACTTCCGAGACATAATAGACTGGCCGCTGAACCTTATAGGCTTTGCCTTCCTCTTCTCGCTCGACAGTCAGCACTGAACTGACGACCTGATTTGTGGCCGCGATGTACAGGAGCAAGGGCTCTTTGCTGGCAGGAGCGGCAAGCACCGGCTGGGTGGACAGAAGGGATTTGAGCTCAACAAACGTTGCTTTCGCTTCAGGAGTCCAGCTGAATGTGTCTGATTTCTTCATCAACTGATACAAGGGCAGAGCCTTCTCACCAAGACGAGAAATGAATCGACTCAATGCCGCCAAGCAACCTGTGAGCTTCTGAACATCGTGCACTCGCACGGGAGTTTTCATACGGGTAATGGTGCTGATCTTCTTGGGATTGACATCAATTCCTCGTTCGGAAACGAGAAAACCGAGTAACTTGCCAGCAGGGACACCAAAGGTACATTTGACCGGATTCAGTTTTACGTCGAATCGCCTCAGATTGACGAATGTCTCAGCCAAGTCAGCCAGCAGGTCGGAACCTTTTCGGGACTTGACCACTATATCGTCCATGTACGCCTCGACATTTCGAGGGATCTGGTCGAGTAAACATTTCTGAATCATGCGCATAAAAGTAGCGCCGACATTCTTGAGACCAAAAGGCATGGTGATGTAGCAGAAACACCCAAACGGGGTGATGAAGGCTGTTTTTATTTCATCTGGGCCAAACAGACGGATCTGATGGTACCCAGAATAGGCATCCAAAAACGATAAACGCTCGCACCCCGCTGTCGAGTCAACAATCTGATCTATGCGGGGGAGCGGAAAATGGTCTTTCGGACACACCTTATTATGATGTTTGAAGTCAATGCACATGCGCAACGACTTATCTTTCTTGGGCACCATCACAATATTCGAGAGCCACTCGGAGTGGTAAATCTCCCGAATGAACTTGGCTTGCAAGAGACGGGCCACTTCTTCTCCGATTGCCTTGCGCTTCTCAGTCGCGGATCGACACAAATGCTCCCTGACGGGCTTGGCCTTCGGATCCACTCGCAGACGATGCTTAGCCAGTTCCCTGGGAATTCCCGGCATGTAAGCAGGCTTCCATGCAAAGATATCCCAGTTCTCACGGAGGAACTGGATGAGCTCGACTTCCTATTTGCTGTCGAGTGTTGTCGAGATATTCGTCGGGGCAACGGTCGGATCCGTCGGGTGGATGTGCACCTTCTTCACTTCTCCTGCCGACTGAAATGCCGACTCGGAAGCTGCCTTTTTTGCGTGGAGCAAATCTGTAGGGTCAGTGGTTTTCTTGTACTCCTCCAGCTCGACCATGGCCATCTGTTAATCGGCAATCTTGGACCCTTGCTGGAGACACTCTTCAGCCCGCTGTCGATTGCCAGTGACCGTGATCACGCCCTTAGGGCCCGGCATTTTCATCTTGAGATACATGTAACATGGTCGGGTCATGAAACGTGCATAAGCGGGTCGACCCAAAATGGCGTGGTAAGCACTCTTGAAATCCACGACTTCAAACGTCAACTTTTCTTTTCGAAATTTTTTGCTATCTCTGAATGCCACATCCAATGCTATCTGTCCGAGTGACATGGCTTCTTTCCTGGGATGACCCCATGGAAATGCATGTTGCTTTCGCTGAGACAGGACATAGGAATGCCCATTCCCTTCAGGGTATCCGCATACAGAATGTTTAGGCCGCTGCCGTCGTCCACGAGGACCTTTCTGAGTCGAGTCCCGTGCACCCCCGGATCAACTACCAGAGCCTATAGACCGGGTGTGGCCACATGGGCAGGATGGTCTGTCTGGTCGAATGTGACAGCATACTGAGACCATTTGAGGTAGGTGGGGGTGTCTGGCACAGCCATATTGATCTCTCTATTTATGACTTTCAGACCACTCTTGCTCTCGACGTCAGCAAAGATCACCAGGGTAGCAGTGACATCCGGGAATGTTTCCTTCTCTTCATCTTCATCTTCTTTTTCAGGAGATTTCCCACTCGACTGGTCTCCCTTGAACTGTTGGATGAGGGTCCGACACTGTCGAGTGGTGTGCTTGGGCAAAATCAGGTTGCCTTCTGCATCTTTCTTCGTGTGAATCACACACAGCTGATCCAATATATCGGTTCATGGCTGACCCTTCCCCTTGTTGGGGGCATACTGAGTTTTGGCCTTGCCCTTGTTCTTCGACTGAGTCGCCAGTGCTGCTGCCTCTGCTGGAACTGGGTTTTCAGCCTTCTGCTTTTGTTTCCTATTGTTACCGCCGTCAGACTCGTTGGCGACCGCTTTTCCTTTGCCGCTACAAAGGTGGTCTTCTTCCTTGCCATTGGCGTAGCGAGTGGCAATTTCCATCATCTTGCCGAGTGAAATGTCGCCAGTGCGCCCGAACTTCAAGTACAACTCTCTGTATCTCACACCGGCCTTGAAGGCACAAACAGCCTGGTGTTCTGACACATTTTCCACTGTATGATGCAGGGTGGACCATCGCTGAATATAGTCTCTTAATGTTTTGCTGGGCTTTTGGACGCAGTGTTGTAAGTTGACCAGACCTGCGGGGTGTTTGCAAGTGCCCTCGAAGGTACGGACAAACACTCGGGCAAGATCTTCCCAACAATGAATGTTGGAAGGAGCCAAACGATTCAACCAAGCTCGAGCTGGTCCATCCAACATAAGAGGTAGGTGCTTCATTGCGACATTGTCATTCCCGCCGCCAATCTACACCGCCACTCGGTAATCATCAAGCCAATTCTCTGGTTTTGTTTCACCAGAAAACTTTCCAATTCCCGCCGCCATTCTGAAGTTGGGGGGAATCTCCACAGAACGTATAGTCTGCTAAAACACTCTGGACCAGACACTGCAGCTGAGCTACCACTCAGGACATCTCTGTCGTGTCCTTCTCTGTAGGCTCTGCTCTTGTCGATTCGCTTCTGAAGAAGGTATGCGCGGGCATCAAAGTCCGCGTCCTGCTCGTCACCAAAGGAGGGCCTGTCGTCCTGGCGCCGGGGCGCGTACGGACCACTCCACGGAGGAGTGGGCACTCGAGGGTGGTCTTCACGGTGGGGCTGATATCTGTCTTGCCCTTCACGATAACCACTGCCTCGACGACGTAAGAGCGACCCAGGATTATGTGCCGACTAAACGGTCTCTGTCTTGGGTGAATTGTTGTGTATCTTGTGACGAGACTGAGAAACTGCTGAATTCTAGCGTTGTGTTGCATCTAACAGTGCTCTGATCTGCAACAGCCCTCTACCAGCCTCTGACCGGGACGGCTGAATGGAATATGCTATCCTAGAAGCAACAACAACATTAAGCACGGGAGTTCGGTATACCTCGACGCCATCATGAGATCCAGTCGGGAACAGCTGTCGTTGACGTCGACTGGGGCGCGGCGGGCGTGGACGGGCGCGCTCGTCGATCTTTGCCTGAAGCTCTTCCAGACGAACGCGCGCGGCCTCCAAAGCTCGGGCCTCGGCGGTCGCGCGGACGATGGGGGTATGAAGGACCTTCTCATCACGACGCGACTGCACGTTCGACGGGCCACCAGCCTCGTGCTCGCCATGACCAAAACCAGGCGGTGAGCTCTGATGAGAGCCCGCCATCAAGACCTCCGCTGCGGGATCACAGCTCTCGCACTCGGAAGGCACATCGGACGGATCGGAATCCGACTCGAACACGCCATGAAGGGACTCGGCAGGTTCGAGTGCTGCAACATGCGAAGAAGCTTGACGCACCGCTGCGTGTTCGACCCACCGCTGGAGTCGTGAGCGGCCGGACTGCTTGCGACCGCGAACGGCGAGAGGAGCCGATGCGTAAGGGGTCGATGACTGCCGCAGCAACACGCCGCATGGACTCGCGCGGAAATGCACGGTCCCACCGACTGGGAGCGCCTCGACATCGAGAGGCGCCTCCTGGAGCTATGCCGAATCGTCGGCGATGAAAGTGAGCGCTCCGAAACGGATCTCGTGGCCCAGAGCAAAAACACCGCCAGAAGACATGTTGAAGGAAAAAAATGCAACCTCGCCAGAAGTCTCTTAGACGCCTGCCCCACGGTGGGCGCCAACTGTCATGGGAACGAGCCTGACAGTAGATGGTAGGGGTACGAATGGAGAGGGCAGATTCCTAGCTATGGCGAGGGTGTACACACAGATGTATGAGTTCAGGCCCCTCTCGTGGAGGTAACAGCCCTACGTCTCAGTGCTCGGGAGCTTTATGTCAAGTGGGATGTAGAGATTACAATAGTTTTCTTAACCCTTGTGCAGGAGGGGAGGGGCGGCTTATATAGAGTTCGCTGCCCCTCATAATGGCCCCGCATCAATGGGTCTGGTCGTGGGGTGTAAAGTCTGTCGTTACAGGTAACGTACGTAGTAAAAGCTATTGAGGGCCATTAAGCTAGCGTCTGCCCGTTGGGCTCTTGATGATGGCTCCTGGTCTTCTGGCGTCGAGTGAAACGAGGTCCGTCGAGTGACACGCGACTGCCGAGTGAGAGCGGGAGTCTCTGAATGGATTACTGTCGAGTGATTTTGAACGTCTCCAGGGACCCACTCGAAAGTTCATGCTTGATCTTCAAGTCCTTCCATGTGGTGTCCTTAGGTAGGGTATGTGGGTCTTGTCTAGGACCCTACCCTAGGTACATATCCTCGTCAGGGAGGGAATTGGGCTAGGAGTTCAACTCCTCCCCCTTGGCTGCCTCGTAGGGCTTGGAGGGGCTGATCTCAACGCCCATCAACCTATATATAGAGGGGAGGGGCGCCCCAAGAGCACACATGAAGTCCTTGGCGCGTGTCTCTCTCCTTAGATTGTTTTCTCTTCTGTTTGCTGTTTTGGTAGCGCTAGGCGTAGCCCTGCCGGGATAGCACCACCACCACCGTTCGTGTTACCGGATAACTCATCTACTACTACGACATCGCTCGCTGGATCGAGGAGGCAGACACGTCATCGAGTTGTACGTATGCTGAATGCGGAGGTGCCGTCCGTTCGGCGCTAGATCGGGACGGATCGAGATTGGATCGCGAGACGGATTGCGATTTGGATCACGAAGACGTTCGACAACACCCACTGCATTTCTTAACGTTTTCCGCTTAGCAATCTATAAGGATACGTGGATTCAATCTCTCCTCTGGTAGATGCCCATCTCCATAGATAGATCTTGTGTGTATAGAATTTTTTTTGTTTCCCATGTAACGTTCCCCAATACAATGTAGCTGAGGTTTATGGTAGGACGCCCTTGCCCCTACTTATTTACTTTGTGCTTTGTTAAATATGTCGATTTGTAGTAACATTAACCCCCGGGACTAAACGCGGTTGATGCTTGAAACCGAGCTTAGGTCATGTTAATTAGTATGTGTGATGTTCCTCCCAGCCCCCAAGTCTGCCACTTATGTATTTTTTTTCACTCGTAGGAACCGTCGTGCCGGAACTGCTAGCTCACCTCCAAGAATGTTGAGTTGTGGATGCCGCTTGAGGCGAGCGCCAGGTCAATGAGAACTTGACCGCGACATATGTTCCTTCTCATTGAAAACGCGTAGAACGTCATGAGTACCGAAAATAATTATTAATGAGGGTATATCTTGGTTAGGACTATTTGTCGATCGTATATGGAGACATTAGCTGTATACTCGTGGGACCTTAACTTCACCATGAATGTCTGACACAAGCATGCACATAACTTTTCGTTCGGATGCAATAAGAGCATCTACAACTGGTGACCCCAAACTGACTGTGAAGACGGCCTGATCACTGAACCGTCATCCAGACGAGCTCCTCACTAAGACATTATATGCCCAGGCTGATCGATACTTCTCATGGCAACATATATCTAAGGCAGATAGGGAAAGGCTCGGGCGCATGTCCCATGTCGGTCTGTCCTAGCCTGGCCTCACAAATAGCCCCTCGAGACGAACCTTAAACCAAAGTCAATCAGTTCATTCCACTCTTCACTACTAGAAAAAACCCTAGCAGTAGCGCCGGTTTTTACACTAACAGTAGCGCGTACACCCACGCTATTGCTACGGCGCTACAGTTAACTTTTAGCAGTAGCACCAGTTGCCCAGCGTTACTCGTAACCGAGTTAGCAGTAGCGTGCTTTTCTAAACCGCACCACTATTAATTGCACATGCTTCTCTTTTTTATATTTATGTTGTATTTACACACGGTTATACATGTTAATATACAACATCAATAATAATTGTGCAAGCAATAACATTTAGATTAAAGTGGATGGATGCAAGTGATCATGTTTAATTAGAGGAAAATATGATGTTGCGAGTCGCAACGTCATATTTTCCTCTAATTCAACTTGGTCACTTGAATTCATCCACTTTAATCAAATATATGTCATATAACTTATTATCCTCTTAATCATCTAACAACTCATCATCCTCTTAATCATCTAACAACTCATCATCATCTTAATCATCTGACAACTCATCATCATGTTAACCATACCAAGTTAAAATGTCATAAAATAGAAAAACATCATAATAATAATCATCCTAATCGATCATGTCAAGTTAACATAAACTAGAAAAACTTCTCTCTCATAGGACCTAGTCCTCCCTCCTAGGTAAAATGTCATACTACAGAATAACACACATGTCTCCATGATGAAGCAAAAAGATCCAATGATCTCCAACTTTTGGCTTGCGATCCTTCTTTATTTCTCCCCATGCTTCAATTTGGAGCCGACTTTGTGGTTTGCGTTCAGTCGAGTATGGAAAACTTAACTAGACCCTCGTAGGGCTTTTAATTGTCATATAACCTTCGCCATGCATCAACGGAGCCACAACACCATTTGGCAGTTTCTGTTGAAGAGCATGATAGTAGCCTAGTTAGCGGAAGCGGATTAGGAGCACTTCGGTGCTCCATCCCCCCTATATTCAAAAATAATTTAGTAATTTTAAAAAGGTAAAAAAATCCCAAAACTTTTTTAGAATCCAATATGACTAGGTAATTGACTTGTATAAAAAGATTGGCCAAAGAATTATTCCGGTTGACTTCAGGGCAAAAAAACAAAGTTATGACAACAATATAGCATGAATGGTAGTTTTATCTAGCATTTTTAGGGAAATCATTGATCCCGGATGCAATGAAAGAGATTCCATGTTCAATCTTTTTATGCAAGTGCAATACTTGGTTATGTTTCATCCATAAAAAGTTTCAGGATTTTTTTTATTTGTAAGTTATTTTAGAATATAGGGTGGCGTAGCACCCAAGAGCTCCTATGCACTTTCTCCTAGTTAGCAATGTAAGCAACACTATTTACGCAATAGTAGTATACTTAATTAAAAACTCTTACTAAGATATTTTCATGAATGTCATCCACCGTCAACCTATGCACTGGTGCCATGTATAATGTATAATTTGGGATAGGTCCCATATTAAACGGGTAGTTGTCCCTACCATACATGACACCATTAACAGAGGTGACAAGAACATCCTGCTCCTCCTAAGTTAGATGTGATCCATAAGTTTAGTGTGTCGTGTCAACTATGTTCCGTGTTTCACTCAAAGAAAGGAAATAAGTTGTAAATTATAAATTAACAAATTTAATATGGATGAAGACCAACTATTTTTAAATATACAATGCAAATTACTTGACAAATATGGTTGACAAACTCATATGGAGGTAAAATTGGAAGCATATCGATATCCACCCAAATGTCGACATTACCTTCAATATTATCTTTAGGACGAAGATCGAAGGTTATTTTCATATCGTCTTGAAATCCATATGCCTTGGATAGAGCTTTCCTTTTTTCGAAAAAAATTGGCTAGAGCTTTCCATATCAACATTCTAGCAAAACATAGGCACTAGGAGGTGTTCCCTGGAATAACATGCACACATGTCCAAATAGACCTAATTCAATATCGGTTTACATCCGGTCTGTCAAGGCTTTCCTTAAAAAAACTCTCATATCGCATGGTGCGTTGGTGCGCACTTTCTCACACTGACATGGTCGTGTATGTTGTTGGACACTCTCACATTAATGGTTCGACCTCCGATGATGGGTGCACCTCTTCTTCTCTCCTTGCGCATTATACCGAGGTATATATCGCAAGAAGATAAGAAGAGGAAGCGCCCCCACAGCAACAGTCGGTATTCCTCCATTAAGAACATAACAACGACATATTGAACGTCAACCCTATAAGCATTAGTCATCCAAGTGGAAAATGAAAATGAAAATGTGAAAATGATACAAGTAGAACCAACAAACTAAAAGATAACCCAAACCATCATCGTTTAACATTACATATATCGAGTAATGAACTAAAAACTGACCTACTCTCCCGTAATTTTTCCCATAGCAATATTATCATGATGAAGTACTAATATCCATCTAAATGCATCCATCCACCCATCTAACCATCGATCCATCTAAATGCATTCATTCATCTAAATACATCCATTCATCTAAATGCATCCATCCATCCTCTAACCATCTAAATGCATCCATCCATCCATCTAACCATCTAAATGCATCCATTCATCTAACCATCGACCCATCTAAATGCATTCATTCATCTAAATGCATCCATTCATCTAAATGCAACCATCCATCAATCTAACCATCTAAATGCATCCATTCATAACCCTCTAAATGCATCAGTTCATCCATCCATTCATCTTATCTAGCAGTGCAAAAATAGAGGGAGGAGGGAGAAGGGAGAGAGTTGGAGGGAGGAGGGAGGGAGAGCTACCGCTGCATGGATAGCCGAGACGGGGACGGCCACCGCGTGGGAAGGGCCGGGATGGGGAGGGATGAGTGGGGACGGCAGGGACAGCCGAAGAGAGCCGCCGGGATGTGATAGCGGCACCGACGCGAGGGAGATAGTGGAGAAGGAGAGAGTGAGGAGTGAGGAGTGAGGAGTGAGGGGCGTGGGGAAGAAGGAAACGAATAAGGTACGACTTAGCAGTAACGCGTGTAGGGGATATGCGCTACTGCTAAGTTGGAGGAGAAGAGGGTGGGCCTGGCTAGCCAGAGTAGTAGCGTCACCCCATGAATAGCGCTACTGCTAACCCCATTAACAGTAGCGCTGGCCACGGGCCGGCCCTACTATTGTGTCTAGCCGGTAGGTGAACAGTGTGTCACACCTATCAATAGTGCACCCTACCATTGCCTGCACTACTGCTAGCGATTACCAATAGCTTGTTTTTAGGCCAGCGTTACTACTAATTAACAGTAGTGCATGTTGTTTACTCAACGCTACTACTAATATTCTATATATAAGCTTTTCCCTAGCAGTGCTCTCTACCGTTTCCTCCACTCCAGTCCGCTCCACTTCTGATCGATGGACAGAACGATAGCAGTGCGATGCGGAGCGGAGGGCTCCAACAAGTGGAGCGGACTGGCTCCAACAAGTGGGCGATCCTGCTGTGCGATGCGGAATCGGATAATATGGAGGATACCACCCTCCACATTTCTTTATGGCGGTCATGGCTGGAACAGGGCAACAATGGCAACTCCGGTTCCGCAGTGCCCCTCGATCGACAACATATCACATGTGACATCGCCGGACCCTCCCACTGGTTGTGCAGCTCCGGCTGCTCCGCGCCCATCCACGTATGTATCCCTCCACCGCAAGCTCGACCTGCTACGGATGGGGTACAAGGGCACAACTGGGTCCTCATGCCTACGCAACCGCCAACGTAGATGAGGCGACCCAAATCTGAGGCGGGCAGCCCGACACGAGCGGCAGTGGGCAAGGCAACGACCAAGTCGAAGGCGGCGACCGGTTGATCCCAAGGATGCGCTCCTTGCGTTGGTCCTTTCCCGCTCCCTGAGGATGGCAGAGATGGATTGGCGACGGCTCCACCGGAAGAATGCGGAAGCGGTCCGACTCACCATCGAGATGTCAAAGCATGAGGCAATGACAGAGGTGGTTGCCAAGGTGAAGGTGGCCCGACATGCGAAGGAGCATGGCAGGCCAAATTTGCTCCGCCGCACAGGCAACTACAACGCGAATGGGGTCGACAAAGAAATGTTGATATCATGTATCCTTCCCCAATTTATTTATGGTTCTAGAAGTTTTTAGTATGCATCTGTATTGTCCAGCAGTGAACTATGATCCTTTTCTATCAGATAAATTTAGTCTGTTTGTTGCTATTAAGTGTGTTCATCTATGTATCGTTGCATGGGTCACATGGATTTGGGGGTTAGGATACGAGGGACACGCTTGTAGGGGTAACGAAATGAGGGGTGTCTGGTCACTCCACGTGGACACACTCGAACATGTCCGCGGGTTTTTGAGGAGATGGATTAGTTATATCCGGTTTTAGATGCTCTAAGTGCAAATATAACAAGGTGACATAGCCGGGCCGTAAGATTTTAAATATAATATTTTAGCTGAGTTGAAGGAGAGAGAAGAGATGAGGGTTGTAAATTTACAGCCGGCTGTAGCACGAGCTCCGAGAAACTTTGTAGAAGTGTAAGGTGGGACACATTGTAATTAAGTGATACTTTTTATGGGTAAAATGGAGTTTTATTTCAAAATAACAGGATTACGGTCTGTTAATACAAGACTATGAATGAAGGGGAGAGGCAGTTGGAATCAGTACATTACTATACATCATGCTGGCAATTACATTTACTATATATGGCATAACAACATTCTATATTCAGCTATTGGCTATATTACTAACCACGCTCTAAGTCCTCTTATTCTAACGGATCGAAAGATGGCCCGCAATGCTCGCCGACAAGTAAAGCTTGGCAAAACTAATTAATGGGTTTTCGGTCCATGTCTCTAGTATTCTATTCTATTGTGATCTAGTTTAATATAATGACAAACCCTGCAATTTTTTTAAATGACCAAATGTGGCCCGGTTCTTACAGTGTGCAATCTTTCGTTTCAATCTTTATAACTTCTAATCCTCATTACAAGTGGGAAAGAAGTCCAGATAACCCCTCGTGGTTTCAGAAACCGGCTAACCCACCCCCCCAGCATTTAAACCAGTTAATTAACCCCATGAGATCTCTAATACCAGGCAAATCACACCCTTGGGCTGATTCTAGTGGTTTCTACGGGCGGTTTTGCTAGTGTGGCGTTGGGCGATTACAAATCACACCTCAAGCTGATCTGGCAATCGTCCAGCGCCACGCAAGCAAAACCACCGGTAGAAACCACTAGAATCAGCGCAAGGGTGTGATTTGGCTGGTATTAGAGATCTCAGGGGGTTAATTAACTGGTTTCAGAGCAGGGGTGGGTTAGCCGATTTCTGAAACCACGGGTGGTTATTTGGACTTCTTTCTTACAAGTGGCCAATTGGACTGGCAGTACCAACCTTGTTATCGATTTATTAGTCCCCATCGTATTTTGAGTTAAAGTTTAACAACATATTTGATTAGCGACAAGTTAATTTATGTCAATATAAATTAAGTTGTTGATTGTATTTGATTTAGTTTGTTTTCTTGATAAAGAATGTTTTTGGTCCCTTAATTTCCCCAAAAGTATAAACTTGGTCCCTCAAGATTTTTTTGGTATACATTTGCTCCTTCAAGTCTCAAAACTGGATAACTTTGGTCCAAAACTAGATTATGAGCATGTTGATCAGGTTTGACCGATGTATAGTAAAAAAATTAAAAATGGCAAACAAATTAAAAAGATCTGGAATTTTGTAACAACCAACATGCTTGGGTGCGCTAGGTGGGTGTAAATTTTTATGGTCAAATAACATCCGAGAAGCTCTAGAAAAAAATTGTGAGCTGTTTTTTTGCCACGAGCTCCTAGAATGTCGAAACACCACATAATTTTTCACGCATCTAGCGCACCCAAGCATCTTGGTTGCCACAAAATTCCAGATCTTTTTAATTTACTGTTCATTGGTCAAACCTAGTCAATGTGGTCATATCAGGTCGAACATGGTCAAACTCGGTCAAACATGCAGAAAATCTGGTTTTGGACCAAACTTATCCGGTTTTCAGATTTGGAGGACCAAAAGTATACCAAGAAAACCTTAAGGGACCAAGTCTATACTTTTGGGAAACTTGAGGGACCAAAAACATATTTTTCTCTTTTTGCGGATATATTTAAATGTAGTTTCAATGATATTATTTTTGCTAGAGTATAATTTACATTTTATTGAATCAAAATTTGCCTCAAAATACAATGGGCTAATAAATCCGCACGGCCGTATGGTTCTAGTTGTGGAGAATGTAATAAAATCATCTATTGCGTACAAGTGCCAGAAAAAACTTGTCTCTCATTCACCCCTCGTAGAAAGAACATTTCTGCAACTAAAAAACAAGAAATAACACTTATTTACACTTTTTTAGGGAAACTTATTTACACTTTGAGTGTACATCTACATGGCCCCAACATTTATCCTAAGGTGTCACTTCCCTTTTTTGGTGGCCCACAAGCCTGCAGGCCAGACCCCAAAGCCCGAAATTCGGGCCGGGCTGGGGCTCCACTTTCTAGCTCGAAACCTGACCCAAAAGCCCGAATAAAGCCCAAAATAAAAAATAAAATTTTTTAATTCAAAATATAGTTTAATGAATTAATATAATATTCCAAATATGATTAATTTAATTTAAAAAAATCAAGGTTCATGTACTTCGGGCCGGGCCAGGCCGGGCTCAGGCTTGGGAATATTTCTTTGGGCTTTACCAAGCCCAGCATGAGTCCGACCCGGCCCGACAAATGATCAGGTTTACCCACAAGCAATTGTGCATGCGTGCGAGGTAGAAAAATCAGAGGAGGAACGTCTTAGGAGATCATGTTTTATTTTAGCAGCGTCTTAAAACGGCATGTGGGGCTGAATGCCAATATAAATCCTCAGCGTCTTAAGACATCATGTGAGGTTCATAGCGTACGAGTCCAGCGTATTCCCATGCATTCCTTCAGCCAGCCGATAATAATTTATGCCAACCATAGGTCATCGGGTTTAGGACGTTCACACTCGAAGAAGCTAGGCAGTCTTGCAACCTCAGGACACACACCTTTTTATTGTCGGTACCTTGTGTGTACAATCCAATGTGAAAATGGGAATTGAAAGCTAGTTGTACTGTTATGCATGCATCCATGCTTGGTAGGAGCTATAGTACACACCGTTTATTCGCAGCCCAACACCCATCTGTCTTTGTACTTTTGTACCGGCAGCTGACACAACGTTAGAAACTAGTGTAAAATTTCCACTCAATTTTAGTTTTTCATGAAAAATTTACAAAAAAAATAGATAGATACAAATTTGCAAGTTTTTTAGAAAGATACAAAATTTCAAGTTTTTAAGAGAGATAAGGGGTGAGGGGAAATATCTGGTGATATCATTCTTCACATGCCCCCATGCTCAAACTTTTGAAAAGTCATATTTAATTATTTCATAAAATTCTGAAATTTTTCGTGGATGTTCTAAAGACGCGTGCCTACATGCCGTAAAAACTTAAATACAAATTCAAAACACACATTGAGAAACAAAAAAAGATAAATTCAGTTGTGAATAGTATCTTTTTACACTATTTATGTTTTGTCTTCTGTTGCCACTATTCATGTTAGATTTTTTTGTTTTGAAATTTGTATTTGAAATTTGATTTGAATTTTTAAGGGTTATAGACACATTTCTTGTGAACATTCACAAAAAATATTCAGCAACTTTTAAAACATTTAAATGGGACTTTTCAGAAATTGTAGCAGAGCATGTGAAACATTGTATCACCTGATATCCACCGTCCAACACTCATCGTCCATCCTTATTTGCATTCATTCTCTTAACATCAAAACCATGTCAAATACTCCTAGAAGCTCTAGCATGCACTGCATTAAATGGATAGGTCCCTAGAGTGTGGCTAGCACCAACGGAGTGTTGCATGCGGGCTGAGATCTAGTGACTTGTTGTGCACAAGTCACCCGTAAACAGTACGGTGGCTGGTCCCCTTCTTTAGAGCATCGGATCAAGGATCAACGGATGGATCTGCATGAATAGAATATGATCGGCAGTGATTCCGTCTACTGGAGGTCATCAACAGAACCAGGTCTACAGTGTCAACCTACTCCCTCCGTTCCTTTATATAAGGTGTATTTGTTTTTGCAGAAGTCAAACGAGGTCATGTTTGACCGAGTTTTTAGAAAAATATATCGAGATCCACGATACAAAATTTAGATCATTTGATTCATCATGAAAAGCAGTTTCATATTTTACCTATTTGGTATTGTAGGCGTTGTTATTTTATTGTATAATATTGATCAAACATTAAATGGTTGATTTGCACAGGAAACAATACACCTTATATTTTGAAACGGTGGGAGTACATTGTTTTTGCTCCAGTAATCAATCTGGGTTGCCCATCCTTCATCTAACGGCTGGCTGGCCGCGAGTCACGACATGGTTGTCCAGAGCCCGTAGCTAGATCCATGTCTGCTGCATGCATGCAACTGAGCGTTTATACTCATATTGTGACCACCCGGACGCGTCTACGAAGAGGGACCCATCAGGACCATCACCCCTCATCTTTCCAACCACATACATCGAATGTCACACTCTAAATCCATACAACATCATGCAATGCAAAAGCTATGTATTACTACATTGATAAAACTACCTTACTACTACTCGTTGTTGAAGATGTTGACGACCTACTTGTTGATAGTGTTGGATGTACAGGCATCCTAGTTGTTGGCCACTGCCCGCAGCTTCGGCTTCTTGTTGGACTCCACGCCCGCGAAGAGTATGTCGCCCTTTGTTCGTGCCTAGCGGAGGAAGCGGCGAATGGCTTCCACCTCTGCCTACGAGTGGTTGAGTCCAGGATGGCATATGCTCTGCCGCCTCTTCCGTTTGGGCAACCTCAAAATATGCTTTCGCGTCACCCATGTTGAATCTGGTAGACAAAGACACCGGATCCGGTTCATTTTCCTCCTCTTCCTCCTCCTTCGACTCTGCGGCCTCCATGTCTGCGTCCGGCACCTGCTCCTCCTCCGAGGGTCAGGAGGCAAGTTAACTACAATTCGAGTGGCGTGCCAGGCATGGATCTTCGCTAGGAGCTCCAACTAACGCTCCGAGTGAGCATGTCATTGTTGATTATTTGCTAGCGGGCCATGGACAAAGCCGAACGGATTTCAGTAGATGGGGAATGGTGGTGCAAAGGGGACGGAGAGGGTGGAAATAGGACTAGCTATGGTTTGGGGTCGCCGTCCGGATTAAATAGACGGATGTAGCCCCACGGTCTATGCGCCAGAGCAGCGTCCTCATCGGACCTCTTGGTAACAACGGGTATCCGCGTTGGTCCGCACGTCAGTTCGATGTCGCGGGCACATCCGGATGCGTCTGGTACTCCTCGTATCCACTCCATATAGGATTGATATGGGATGTGTCGGTCAGCCCGAACGTATAAATCTGGTTTGAGAAATCCGGCCGGGTCACGATGTTGTGACCGGTCACTGGCTGGGTTGTCCACGGGACTTAGGGGAGGCATTTGAGGAGCACACCCATCTTTCACTCTATATAAAATTGGTGCAACAAGAAATCGGTTTTCAAGCAAAATGTCTTATAATTTCTGCCATCTGCTTCGGTACACCCCCCCATACCCCTTCGCTGTCAGGGGCACGATCGTCTTAAGTTAAAAAATCTACCCCGCGCGTTCCCCGCACGGCGCGCCTGTGTATACCGCACAGCGGGGCGAGCCGAGGCGAGCCGCTTAGCAGCCGTAAGGATGCGAGCCGAGCCACACGCCATGGACCCACTATGTCAGATGCATGGCGTGTTTTTTAAAAAAGTCGACGCTTGGACCGGTGGCGACGTGCGTGTCAAAGTGGCGCCGCGCGTGCGGGGTAGTTTGACCCCCTCGTCGCGGGAATAGCGCCGCGACTGGGGCGATTTCCCCCCGAGGAGACCGCGCCTGCCGCCGCCGCTTCCCTCGCCCCGTCGCCTGCCGCCGCTTTAATGCCGCTGCCGCCGCGTCCCGTCGCCTGCCGCCGCCTTCATTGTGTCGACCGGAGCGCCGTCCGCCTCGGCTGGCCGCGTTGACGCCTCGGTCGGAGCGTCGTCCGTCTCGGCTGCCGAGGCGCATCTAATGCCCCCAATCGCCCCCGGCCCCGGCCGCCCCTCCCCGCCGCTATATAAACCCACCCCGCGCCGCCGGATCTTCCCACTGCCGCCTACCTCTCTCCTCTCTCACCCCGACGCCCCTCCCTCTCTTCTCTCCCACGCCGCTCTGATGGCCTACAGCGCCGACAGCAGCTCCGGGCACGGCGGCGCGGCAGCGGGCGGCTCCTGGCCGGCGAGCCTGACGTGGAGGGATGCGAACGACCTCTATCGTTTCGGCCTCCTCGTCCCGCCGTCGTCCCTCCTGCCGCACGAGTGGCACATCACCGCCGACGGCTACGCCACCCTCGGCCCCGGCGCCATTGACGAGGAGCTGGGCAACCATCCCGACGGCCGCTGGAACATCTTCGAGCGCCGGCGGTTCTGGCACGGCCTGATCGTGGTCGCCGATCGGCGGGGAAGGGTGGCGATCGGCCGGACGGGGCGAGATCGGCTAGGTCATAGCTTTTTTTTCGCACGAGGGGCGCGGGGTAGATGCGAGTCGGCCGTATCGACTCGAGCCGTGCGCTCGGCTGTACGTGTATGCGCATGCATGCGCCGCGGGATACGTTAAGTACCGTATGTCCATAATACCCTTATACGTTAAGCCGGGGGTGTACCGAAGCATGTGCCATAATTTCTCTACTTATATTATTGCAACCCACAAATTTTCAAAAAAAATAAAAAGTTATACATTGGCATATTTGAATTTTGGCTTAAAGGGCCAGCTGCACAAGTGAACTGGCAAAAAGGACCACATTTGAATGCAAAATGACAAAACTATTATGGTGGCTGCCCGACAAGTAACACGTGGCACTTGCCGCCACCAGCTGTGGCGGCAGGGAGCTTGCCAGCAAAGGCTATGGCTGTAAGCGCCACATTTTTTGGTCAGGCCTGTTGTCACTAGCCAAGACTGCTACCACGGTAGTTTTCTCGTTTGTATTCAAAAGTGATCTTTTTTGTTACGTCATTGGTCTTTTAAGTCAAAAATCTGGCAAGTTAAAAAGTAGAAACTAAAAACTTCCATATTGTTTTTTTCACATATCGTGCGACGGAAAAAAAAGGTGTTCGGTTCTTTGTTTTTTCGAAAAATACAAAACAAAGCAAATTTGTTGCATTTTTTTTAGCTTTTTGATAAATACACAACTGAGAAACTAAGAAAGTTTGTTGCGTTTTCAGCAGCAGAAGCACGGCATATTGCGTGAGTCAAAAACTAAAATTTGCATATTGCGTGAGGGAAATAAAATTTGCAAAACAGGTGCAGGGATCAATTAAACCGTGTCAGCGAGAAAATAGTTATTGCTAGCTACTGTACATATTTTTTGCATTGTGTGTAGTTGAATTCAAACACTGGCTATACAAAAAGGTAGCCTGCAGTCATAACACACTCAATGACGCTTGGCCAAGACGTACGCCTATGGCAGTTAGTTAAAGTGGCAAAAAACACATATTTGACCCGTTGACGAAATCAATTCACGATCTGAACTGCCCTTTAAAAAAAATCACAAATTGACCGTTTTGTGTGGCGCCTGACATCTAGGCGCCATGCGCCCGGCCAGCGTGGCAGCCCAGGGCCAGGCGCGGCCCAACATCCAGCCGTGCAACGCCTAAGGGCTAAGCGCCACACATGTAATTTGCAGCGCCTGGCCCTTAGGCGCTGCACTGCCTGTGTGTCACTTAGGCTGCCCCCCACCCCATCCCACACATCCCCACCCCACCCACACCCGAAGCTAAGCGCCCCACCTCTCTCTCCCTTCCCCCTTCTCAAATCCTTGTCAAATCTTGCAAATCCGAAGTATTTGTCCATGGATTTCGAAACCAACCCCTCCCTTAAGGTAATCTCCTCCGATCCCCTCGTTTTCATCCATATGAATTGTCACATTTGCTCAAATCTTGCTAGTTTGTGGAAACACTAGTTTTGGCTTGGATTTGGAAATTTATGCCGAAACATGTTATGTTTCTTTGCCAATTTGCTAGGGTTAGGCTTCCTACTATGCTAGGGTTAGGGTTATGTGTGTTGTTATGTTGGGGTTAGAGTTAGGGTTATGCTATGGTTAAGGTTGTGGTTATTGTTAAATGGGGGTTAGGGTTATTGTTTCATATCTATGTTAGGGCTTATGTATTTTGTGCAAATATTCGGTTAAGTACTTATTGGATATATGTGTTTTTATTATTATTTTAGGGATGGAAAGAACATGTGTTTATGTTCATCATGTGGATAAGAGGCCTTTTTCAAAGGCAATGTTGAGCCGGACCCGGATGAGCTTGACATGGTGGTTGAGAGTAGTTCTAGCTATGCGGATGGCTTGGAACAAGTGAGGAAGGATTTGAATTGGATGGACCCAAGTGACATTGTTCGGTTGAAGGAAAGGCATAATGTTGGTTTTGGGATGCACATCCGTTGGAAGACAATGCGTGTGAACTCCGAGCAACGTTGGGTTGCATACAAGGAGACGGTTGTCGAATCTCTAGACAAGGCTCTTCAGTTATTTGCCTCCAAAAAGGTTGAGTCTGGTTTGCATTTGACTTGAACCGGAACCCATCCTCGTTGGTTGCTAGTACTCCCCCACCCATGAACCAAGATAAAATGAGTGAACATCATTTGACTTTGCCAACATTGAGCCCGATTTAAAACAACCAAAATGAAGCTTTTCAAGTTGATAATGATGAGTACGAGGAGGATGACAACGAAGTTGACCTCCATGACAACAATGTGGGTGATCAAGATAAATATCATGTGCAAGAGACAATGGACCAATCCATCCCTTTTCCCCGTTCATATGCATCGAACTCGGATGACGATGGTCCCGATGAAGAATTTTATGAGGAGGGGTTCATGGCGTAGGAGGCCGAAGCATTTAAGAATGTATTCCGGCGTGATCACAAGACACCATTGTTCAAGGATCTTAGTCTCGCGGATGAAGCCGTTGTAGATGGTGGCAAATGCATATCGCTTGGAGCTAGGACAAGTTCTCACCGTGATTTGGAAGATGGCAAGAACGGGATATATCCTGGTTGTGAGTTTGGATCCTTCTTGGAATTGAAGATGTGGCTCGACAACTACTCGGTTACGCATTATCATCTACATAGAGTGGTCAACTCGGACGTCAATGTGCGTTACACGGTTAAATGTGAAGTGCCAAGATGTCCATGGATTGTGCGCACAAGGCCATGGAAAGGAGGTCCCACTTGGTGCATAGTGAGTTGTGTACCAAGCACATGTGCCGACACAAGAATGCGGATGGCAAGCTTGTGTCCCAAGAACATGGACAACTCACTTTGAGTTCATCGCTTACAGGTTTTCTAATCAAATATCCACACTTCCAACAATGAGCATTAGGGACTTCACTTCGGTGCACTCGTCATGGAACCGGAGGATGAGGCTTGCGAGGCGCAAGGCTCGCTAGGCGTAAGAGGAGGATAAGGCACGTGACAAGAAGGGGAAATGGCCTCGCTCGACTCGGTAGGGACTTCGCTTCGGTGCGCTCGTCATGGAACCGGATTTACCCATGTCGTATTTGTCATAAACTATCTTCTAGGGCAAGAAACCATTTGTCGTCAACTATCTCGTAGTAGGCCTAAATTTCTCATTTCTAGTGAATGTGTCCTGGACTATCTTGTAGACCTAATGTGTAATTTCTAATGAATGTGCCGTGGACTATCTTGTAGACCTAATTTGGCTAGGGTTAGACATTTGAATGTGTTGTCATGGAGTATCTTTAGAATCATACAAAAAGTGCTCCTATTTTTGCAGTTTTGCAGTTAATAGTACTGCAGCGCCCAGTGGTCAGGCGCTACACTATACTGCACTATATTGTGCAGCGCCCAAGGGTCAGGCGTCACACAGTATAGTGTAGCACCTGACCCATAGGTGCTACACTCTGACTTAGTATTTTTTGACCCGAATAGCTACTGCAAAGCTTTTGTTGCTCTCTCGGTCCACACCCAGATGTGCAGCACATAGGCCTCAGGATACCAAACTCCGCAACATATGTAATTTGGACACCTGAGTGTGATATGTACCTTAAGGAATTTTCATAGTGGACCTTCATCATTGCCTTCTCCAACTGGTATCTTCTCCAGAATAGACTAGCTTTCATCAGCTGCTTTCTTGATCTGGTTGCGTTGTGGATGAGAACGAAGTAACACGTTATCCATTGAAACATGTGTAATACGGCCAACGGTAAAGTAAAGAAGGGAACACTTTACCACCTAGTTAGTCACCGGAACAGCAGGGAGTCCTAGCCCTTCCCTAACATTTTTGTTGTACTGCTGCTTCGATAGATCCTCAAAGTTTGCGGGATATTCAAGAATACCATCATTGTATGCCGGCGGGCATATCTCAACTCGAGCATTTTGAAGAAACCATCGTAGGTAGTTATCGAAAGCAAGTGAGCTATGCTCACGAAGCTGCGTGCCTGCATTTTTACGAGCTTGCTCCACACTAAGATGGAAACGGGTAACATACCATGAATGATGCTTGCCCCAGTCCTTTATATTCCACTGCCTTTTCCTGTCGAACCTGCATGGTCAAAAACCAAACATTAGCACAATAAAAAAAGAGTGGCGATGTTAAGTCAATACGGTTCATGCTCTCTTACCTATGAAGTGCTTTGTTCGTGTCCACCCATTCTGGCGGGTGAGGCTAGAACAGACCAAACTAACGATACACGCGATGTGGAAAATGAATCTCAACCGCCTAGTTGCATATCAGTGGGCACCGCATAAGCCAAAGATCCCTATCCCACAAGCACATCAGGTTGAGGACAAACTCGTCCGTGAACCCTAATGTGTCATTGACGCCATATGGCTGCCATTCCACCTATGAAATAGGACAACAACGCAACATTGATGACAAGTTTTCAGGCAAGCATGAGAAATGTCTGACGTAATGTCCTCGTTACCTGTTCAGACATAATCGTGTGTCCAACTCGGCGATGTACTTTTTGTACATGAGATTGACATCGCTCGTCATCTTAGATACCACATCCCACTTATAAGCCCAAGTGGGACGCTATAAATCGTCTTCTTCATCCCAAGAATTAAACTTGACGCTTTTCGGGCATCCAACAGGCAGATGCTCCCAGCTCCATACAGAAAGTAGAAGCAGATTACCACCAATTCATGCACTATCTGTGATCCTACAACACGCATCGTCCAGCAGTATACCAAAGAAAACAATGTCAACTTGACAACAAGGTTGCATTGCTAATGAAGAAATGAATTGATAACAAAACAAACCAACTACCTATCGGTAGAAGTAGGCAAGAGTCACTGAACCCCAGCTCCATCTGCTCTCGAAGACGGTCAACACCTTCAGCCACATCCATGGAGCGTTCTTGTCTGTGGTGTTAGGAAACAAAGTCCTCAAGATAACGTACCACATATAGGCACGAGCATGTGTCTCGATCACATCATCAGTGGAACCAGCAGGGCAATGCATGAAGTTTGCTTGAATCCACGTGAAAGCAGCTGCGACTGCTTTCCTTTGCTTCTTCTTCATCTCTTGTCCCTCCTCTACATCAGCCTCAGCCTCGGTAGGAGCCATACCGATAAGAGCAATCATCTGCTGGCGCCACCCATCAGAATCGATGCTCATATAGAGAGGCCTCCCATCTATAGGAAGACCGGTGATCAAGGAGACATCTCGGAGTGTCACTGTCATCTCCCCAGTCCGAAGATGGAAACAGTGTGTCTCCGGCCTCCACCGATCAACAAGAGAGGATACCAGTGGAGCGTGAGGTTCGGTGTGAACCAGCTAACCAACTGAATCCACGGGAGAAGTCCTGCCTACTGGATGTAGGGTGTGTGCCACTCATCGTAGGGCATGGCAGCACCAGAGACCCTGTGATACGAATCTTCAGAGGTTCAAGCTTCTACAAAAAATAAGTAATGACAAATCTTAGGGCATGTCAATTTCAACTAAAGGCAAATTTGCAAAATATTTAGATTACCCATTATTACCATCCCCTTCTCGCGCATCATATAGGGCCGATGTTGTGTGTCATAGGCATCGTCGAGAAGGCAAACCATCCTTACAAAGGTCAAACAATAAACATATATGAGTTCATCCCCAATATCGGTATACACTAAACATCTCATATGTGTTCATCTAAACATCACATATGTATTCATCTACAAGAATCTCAACATCTCCTTCTCACACAATGAATAAATGATTTACAATACTCATTTGAAAAATTCTCATATATATCTCCTACGTCATATGTGTTCATCTCAACATCTCATATTTCAAATAAACTCAACAACTCATATATATCTAAAAAAGCTCAACAACTCGTATATAGCTACAGAACTCAACATCTCATAATTATCAACAAAACTAGGCATCTCATATATATCTAAAAAATAAACAATCTAGGGTTTCACTAACAAGAATCATATATTGTGAACTAATGAACAATAGTAGGGTACTACACATCCTAACTCAGAACACCCAATCTTGGACAAATAAAGATCCAAACCAAGCAAATCAAGGGTTCCACCCAATCTTGGACATATCTCTAAAATGGCAATAAATTTACGGAGGAAAAGAAAGGAAACAGAGGAGTTTACCTAGTAGGAGGGATTAGAGATCGATTCCACGGTTGAAATCTCTATATCTGAGAGGGGTGTGGGGGTCGAGGGGGCGCCGCCGTTCCTCTCTGTTGACAGAGAGGAACTGCCTGGGAGAGGGAAGAACTGCCCAGTGAGGGCCGGCCCGATGCGGTTTAAGTCAATGTGCAATGCCTAAGCGCTAGGCGCTGCACATTATATTGTGTGATGCCTAGCTCTTAGGCGTTGTACGGCTGGATGTGGTTCGCCCCTGGCCCCGGGCTGCCACGCTGGTCGGCGTGCGGTGCCTAAGACCAAGACGCTGCATAGTGTAGTGCAGCACCCGGCTATCAGGCGTCACACAAAACGGTCAGTTTGTGAATTGTTTTTAATCACAGTTCAGATCGTGAATTCATTTCGTCAACAGGTCAAATATGTGTTTTTTGCCACTTAAACTAATGTGCCTTCCCTAAAAAAACATAAACTAATGTGCCGCAGTTCATTCACCAAGAATAATAACTTAGCCCACAACCACTAGATGTTCATCGACCGGGTAGAAATGAGGAGTCGCCGTGCACGGTGAGCACCAAATCCTGACTCAAAACATAAACTGAAGTTCATAGACACTAGCAAGCGTGCACATGCAATGCACGTCTTGACTAACTATCCCCAAAGATATGAGAATTTATATGCATACAACGGTACTTCGATAGCATACAAACATGTTATAAATCAAGGAGTATTACAATGCAGCCGCATATGCATAGAATAAAAAAACTAAGGATGTTGTCTACAGCTTCATTCTCAATGTAGTTGAGAAGGTGCACCAAAAATCAATCCATTAGCTCGCAACCATCCTATATGAGTATTACAAGTCACCATTTTGGAATTTTCACGTGGAAGAATGTCAAATTCAGAAACAATGAATACTCACTTTATGGGTGTGTTAGATTCAAATTCATTGGCGTGTTAGATTCAAAGCAAAATATCCCACTTTATGCGTCACTTTCAATTCCCTGCAAACTCAAACATAGTCGTCGGAGTAGAAAATATTGAGAAACATGGTGAAATTAATGATACGTGAATGTAATAGTAATAATAACTTGCAAAGATTTAGGTCCGCAAACAATTATTTGAATCAGCAAACAATATTTAAAATTTGGGAACAATTTTGAAACCCCCCCAAAATATATTTCAAATTCAATATATGAAATTTTGCAAACTCGCGAACATTTTCTTGTTTCCAAACTTTACTATGTAATCCTGAACATTGTTTTAATACGCAAATATTTGAATATCTTTAACTCATGAAAAGTTTTATAAATTGGTGATCAATTTATTTTAAATTGTGAACATCGTTTTGAAACTGATGAACATATTTTTGAATCAAAAAACTGTTTTGAAATGTATGAAAAAAATGACTCATCAACCTTTTTCCGAATCGATGAACTTTTTTTGTATTTCACAAACATTTTTGGGTTTGGTTAATATTTTTCGAATTTGTGGAAATTTTCAAAGACTTCTTATTTTTTAAATCATGGAAAATTTGTGGACAATCATGAATATGCTTTGATTTCCCAAACATTTGTTTTTCAAAATCATGAACAATTTTTTAATATGCAATTATTTGTTCGAAATCAGGAATTTTTTAATCGCAAACATTTTACGATTTCTTGAACATTTTTAAATTCTCAATTTATGGAAATTTAAAAGTTTTTAAAAATCTTGAATTGTTTTCAAGAAGAATAAAACAAAAACCAGTGCGTCCCACCGCACACATAGGCTGGCCGAAACGCTACGCTAGGAAAGGGGGGAGGGTGCATGTTGGCTTTTTCGTCGGGGTGGATGGTGCTAAGAGAGCTCTTATTGCCCATGTGTGTCGAATGCTCGCGCTTTCATGGAAGCATTGCGCAAAATGGCCATCTTGTTCGCAGGACAAATAAAAACCGCATGTGAAGGAGACTTATACAACCTGATGACTTATAGCAGCGTTGCCAAAAACTGGAGCTAGCGACCAAGTATAGCTAAATT
Source organism: Hordeum marinum (assembly GCA_022496015.1). Taxonomy (NCBI): domain Eukaryota; kingdom Viridiplantae; phylum Streptophyta; class Magnoliopsida; order Poales; family Poaceae; genus Hordeum; species Hordeum marinum. The sequence goes on along the minus strand of CM039678.1, from coordinate 50,440,510 downwards.
GCAGCACTATAGATAAAGTACTATGTACACGGGCAGATCTATTGTTTTCTGAACATTTCTTGGAAAAAATGTAAACAATTCTGCGTCAAAAATTGAACAATGTTTGAAAATCTTGATTTTTTTTGGAAATTCGAACAAACTTTAAAAACATGAATGATTATTGAAAACATGAAAAAAAAAATGAAATATCAAACGATGAACAACTTTAAAATATACATCTAACATTTTCTAATGTATGTTGAATTTTTTAAATACACATTGTATATTTTTGTGATATACTCTAAAATATATAAAAATACACTAAATTTTTTTATATACTTTGAACAATATTTAAGTACACATTGCACTTTTTAGTGATAGACGCTGAGCAATTTCGAAATACACAGTGAACATTTGGTAAAACAGGGTGAACATTTTCTACATATAGGATGAACATTTCCTTAAATAATGGATGAATATTTTTGTATATAAACATTTAATTGACTTTATATGTTACTTGAAGATAAGGAAAAAATAAAAAGGATGAAATAAAACATAAAGATAAAGTAAAAAAATGAAACAAAAAAATTGAAAAAAGCGGGAGCAATCATGTCCGTGCCCAAATTGGGGCTTCAAGCGGCAAGGCTTCAACGAAACCACGCCGTTTGATGGACCGGCCCAAGAGACGTGGGGTTGGAGCAATCGACCTATTGTATTTCCTCTAGTGTATAGAAGTTGTTTCAGTCAGTATTTAACTGGGTTGGGTTGTGAATCATTGATGTTGATTGCTGAAGAAGGGCTATCCAAGTTTTGCGCGTGTAAATCACCTACCAGCGCCCGCTGGCGTAACATGGGAGGCAATGCATGAAACAAGCTGTTGATGGATCGGCCCATCCTTGCGTGCTCACTGATGCGTGTTTGCTTTGTAATTTTTTTATTTCTCTGATTTTCTAGTGTTTTCCAAAAAATAAATAACAGTTGAATATTCTTAAGGTATCTAAACAAATTTAAATTACTTTTGAAAGTATAAGAAAATATTTGGAAAAAATTGTTCAGTGGGTATTAAGAAAAAGTTTGCTGTACATTAATAAAGGTTCATCCTAAATTGAAAAAAACTTTATTATATATGAAAAATTGGTCATCCTATATTAATATTTCCCAGATTGTACTTCAAAATTTTTCTCTGTATATTATAAAATGTGCAATGTGCATTTGACAAATGTTCACGGCATATTAGTAAAAACAGATATAGGACAAAATTGGAGAAACAGAAAGTCCAAAAGGAAATCCAGGATAAAAACCGAACCTAGAAGAGAATTAAATAATAGGACGGTAAAATAAAATAAAAGAGGTAAATAAAAACCAAAATTAAGAACCCCAAACATATAAAAACTGTTGCAGCCACCAAACAAAACAATAATGATCATATGTGAATCGCGAAACTGGGCCATTCTTCTTGCTACGCTAGTGGGCATGGGCTCAGCGACTTGCATTCCCCATGCAATGTTTTGATAGGCTCATCGCTGTTGCGTAGAGCCGGTGAGCCCGAGCAACTGCCCATTGCAGTTGGGCACTGTTTGTGCCTCACCGTGGTGCATTCCCCCTGCCCCCACCGTCACTATAAACATTCCAAGCGCTATGTTTCTGAAACCAGCCCGTACCCCCTCCTTTCCCATACCTGTACCATCAACCTTTGACTCGCATGCGCCTAAGACACCACTTCTTCGGTTACAACTCGTTCTCGGCTAGGCCCTTGCAGACGTCGGGCGAGCATAGGGGTTGCGCGTCGTTTTTCCAAAATTGACTAATCAAAATAAATTCTAACCGACTCGAAATAGAATCCAGACAACTTACATTTAGATAAAATGGGACTAAAAATACTTTCCAAAATGTATTTTCCAACACGAAAAGCTAAAAATTCAAAACCAGTGAATAAAGCTATGAAATTATACCACTTGTACAAATTCACAAATGGGACAGAGGCCAAAGAAAAATGAAAAAAGCGATGCAAAGCCTACACATCAGGCCCAGCAAATGACCCAGCAAGGGATATAGTAGTTGACAAATTTTGAGACAAATAGGGAATACCCTATTTCCGCTCGTTGCTTCAAACTGTCGGTGCTTCGCACAAGGGAGCGACTGAGCAGCGACGCAACGGCCGGCCTGTTTAACAGTACCAACACGCCCCGGTTTTAGGAACCTTCTAGACGTTCCAGCCGTTTTTTTCTGGTTTTAGGAAACTTCTAGAAGGTTCCCTGAACCTTCTTTTTCTTTGTTCTGTTTATTCTCTTATTTTCCTTTTTCCCTTTTTTATTTTTTTGTTTCTATTTCTTTTTATTAATTTAAAATTTGTGCACAATTCGAAAAATGTTTATTGTTTAAAGATTTGTGCACAAATTGTAAAATATTCACGGTTTCAAAATTTGTTCAAAATTCGAAAAATGTCTATAGTTTCAAAATTTGTCCATAATTCGAAAAATGGCACAATTTAGTAGTTTTGTTCACAAATTTCAAATTTGTTCACAATTCGAAAAATGTTTGCAGTTTCAAAATTTGTTCGCAATTTTATAATTTTGTTCACCAAATTTGAAATTTGTTCATCATTCCAAAATTCTTCACAAATTCTAAAAATGTTCAAAATTTTATAATTTTGTTCATGGATTTGAAATTTGTTCATGTTTCAAACTTTGTTCACAATTCAAAAAATGTTCGCAGATTCAAAAAATGTTCACAATTTTATAATTCTGTTCGCGAATTTTAAATTTATTGATGTTTCATTATTTGTTCAAAATTCGTAAAATATTTAAGTTTTCAAAATTTCTTCACAATTCGTCAAATGTTTACGGTTTTAAAATTTGTTCATAATTCGAAAAATGTTCAGAATCTATTAGTTATTTTCACGAATTTGAAATTTGTTCATAATTCCAAAAAACTTTGCAGTTTCAAAACTTGTTCACAATTTCATCATTTTGTTTAAAAAATTTGAAATTTTTTCATGTTTCAAAATTTGTTTACCAATTCGAAAAATGTTCAAAATTCTATAATTTTGTTCAATAATTTTAAATCTGTTCATGTTTCAAACTTGGTTCAGAATTGAAAAAAATGTTTGCAGTTCAAAAATTTGTTCGCAGATTCAATAAATGTTCACGATTTTATAGTTCTGTTCACGAATTTGAAACTTATTCATGTTCAAATATCTGTTCACCATTTGTAAAAAAATTATGTTTTCAAAATTTGTTCACAAGTCGAAAAATGTTCACAATTTTATAACTTTTTCACGAATATTAAAAAATGTTCTGTTTTTTCGAGAAAGTGTTTTTGTTTTTCAAAAAATGTTCTGCTTACAGTTTCAATAAATGTTCAAAAATTCAGAAAATGTTCGCTTTTTACGTTTTGTTCACGTGTTGAATATTGCTTTGAAATCTCCATGGGACTGTGTATTCTTATAGTGTTTTGATCTGTGATATTCAATAGGTGATGTATGGCGGAGTGGCTAGTAGCTCCTGGTTGTGTTCGATTCCTGAATGGCGTGCCGAATTTTTCACCATTTTTTGTTTCGCGCGGGAGAAAACGAAACTACCAGCGGGTTGGTGGGCTGGCCCAGCATTATTCGCCCCGGTGCGTGCGAGCGGCAGGTAGGAGCTCCAACAAATAGGCACTGGATCCCACAGGTGGCCAGGAAACAGGCCGACCTATTTATCTGTCCGGTTTAAAACCATCCGGTTGGATCTGATCCAATATTTCCTGGTATTCTAGTTATTTTCTCTATTGTTACATTTATATGTTCTTTTTTTCTATTTGTAGTCTTTTATTTACAAAGTTACTTTTTAAAAAATGCATGGAAATTTTCAGAAATGATAATTTCAAAAGGTTTTTGCAGTTTCAAAAAATATATGGGGTATTTTCTGAAAATAGTATTTAAAATTGTTTGAATATTCAAATATTCCAGAATGCAAGGAGTTCACAGATTTTAAAACATGTTCGGAATTTTACGAAAACTATTCATGTATTTAAAAATGCTTCAGAATTTGAAAAACGATTTTGGTCTTCAATTTTTCGTTCACAAATTCAAGAAAATCGTAAACTTTCTATATATTTTTGTATTTTGGAAACTATTCCCCATTTCAAAAAGAAATCTGAATTTCAAAAAGTATTTGTATTAAAAACAATATTTATTAAATTTCAAATTAGCAACTTACATAAAAAGTTCATGTTTCTGAAAAATGTTTAAAAAAATTGAAAATGCTTCGGCTTTACAATAAACTATTCGTGTTACTTCGAAAAACAGTACTACCAAAATAGCAAACTTATAAAAACGGTTTTTTATGCTCCTTGTAGCGTTGCATAGGATCTCCAGGTTAGCCTCGTCTATAGGGAGGCTATATTGGGATGACCAAGTATTTGCATGTCATAGGGAAGGCAATAGAGGGATGTCCAATAAAATAGCATGTGTTTATTAAAAAATTGTGTTTTATTATTATTTTTCTTATTTTTTGTTATTTTGTTTTTAATTTCGTTTCACTTTTGTTTATATATTGAAATTATTATAAATAAATATATTGCAAAAATTAATTACTTTAAATTTTAAAACCTTTATTGCACATTTAAATAACGTTCGCACAACTTTTCAGAAAATTTAAAAAATTAAAAAAATTGAAAACAAATTGTAATACAATATAAAATAAATGTTCTTGTAAATAAAAATGTTTCATACGATTCAAAAAAGGTACATGACATTTAACAAAATGTTCACACATTTCTGAACTGTGTTCTAGACATTTTGTAGGATGTTTATACAATGTAGTAAAATGATTGTATAGTTTATAAAAATGTGCCACTAAAAATGTTTAACATGTATTACAAAATATGTTCATGACAAATATTTGAAAAGATATACATCATTTAATTGAAAAATGGTCAACATGTATCAAAAAAAATGTTCCACATGTATACATAATTTAGATTATGTGTATTGGAAAAACTGGTGAAATACACAAAATGCCGGAAAAAGAAAACACATGTTGCAGATTCTAAAACCGGTTCAAACTGGTAATAAAAGCTTTCTAACACCGGCCATATGGACAGTAGGTCAGACATAGAATCCATGTCGTATTCTCTGCGGGTTGCTGAATAGAGATCAAGGGCGCGTTTATATCTAGGTTGATGCTAGAAAAATCATCGCCTCGCCTTAGGCTGGGTTGCTCCAGTAGTGTGCTTTTTTTTTTTGTTTCCTCATTCATTTGTTTGTCAGATTTTCTTTTGTTTCTTTCGTTTGGATTTTCTCATATGTTCATTTATTTTATCTTTTTTCATTAATTTCAAATATTCAAAATACATATTTTAATTTACTTATATTTCTAGAAATGTTGACCGTAAATTTAAAAGATGGCCATGTAACACGTAAAAACTGGTCATGCAACCTATATAAATTTTTTGTAGCATTCAAAACATGTTGTCACAGTTAGAATTATGTTGATGACATTTGTTTATATTGTCAATGAAAATGTAAAAAATTGATCATGTAATTTTTTAAAAAGTTCCTACCATTCAAAAAAAAAATCATGGCACTAGAAAAGGTTCACGGGCTTAAATATGTTTCGTAAGATTTTTAAAAGTGTTCATAAAATTCATAAAATTAACCAAAAGGTCCTGACATACGAAAGGTTGTTTGTGACATTTATAAAAATGTTATAACACTTGAGAAATGTTTCAATATTTGAGAAAAATGTACTTGATATTTCTGAAAAATATTCAATGTGAGTTTAAAAATGTCCAATGGCTATTTAAATAATGTCAAATGTGCAGTTTATAAACGGTCAACTTGTATTAGGTCTATTGTTCAACATGTATTTGAAACTGGTTCAACGTGTATATAAAAATGTTCAATTTGTATACGAAAAATGCTAAATGTTTATTCATAGAAAGTGGATATGTATTTAGAAATTGAAAAAAGGAATAGAAAAAATACGGATGACAACCAATGGAGTAAAAGACACACATAAAAACCTCATTGAACCTTCCCAAAACCGGGAGAAAGTTTCACAAACTGGTCATCGGATGCTTTCAAACTGGTCCACTTCTCCAATCTGTTGAGGTGAGTGTTGCTACCACAAACAATTAAGACCTAGCATTTGCATGGCGGGCATGCAGTAGCTAGCCCTATGGAAGTAGCAAGGTGATGAAACCATGAAAAATGTGGGTGACTTGGCTTAGGAGGGTCCACATGGGCCACGGCCCAAGGTGTTGGCATGCAGTGAGGAAACTCACGAGAAAGTCCGACAGAAGAATCCTACGCCTGTCGATGGTCATTAGTGTCACTTACCACTTGCCTATTAAGAGTAGCATTTTGAGTTGTTGTCAATAGTAATAATTTCATAAAACCCTGCAAAATATATCAAGAATGATGAGCCACATTTTGGAAGCAATAATGGTGATTGTGGTCAAAGAGGATAGCTCCTCCTATAGGAGCATATAAGGTCCTTCCTCCTTTTTTACATGGGAATATAAGATTCTATTTTTTCCTCCTCAACCATACACTCTCCTCTTCATCTCTCTTCCAACCTCACTCTCTTGCTAACCTGCTCTCCCCTTAAGTATACCAACCCCGCCTCCTTCTCGCACCCAGATTTGCCAGCCCACCACCAACCATGATATTGTTGATCTCATTACCTCCTTTTTCTGACTATTGTCATCTACATCACCTTATGGCTCATTTCATTCACCTATTTGGCTCCCCTCACCTCCTCACTATCGGCGTAGCTAGATCTAGTGGCCACGAGGGCATCGACCCAGGAAGAATTTATTCTAGGGAGGTGAGGGCAATGGCGCTAAGCGAAACTATAGTAGGTGTGGTGTTAGAGTGGTGTACTGTCATGGGAACGAGTCTGACAGTAGAAGGTAGGGGTACGAAAGGAGAGGGCAGAGTCCTAGCTACGACTAGGATGTACACATGAATGTATGAGTTCAGGCCCCTCTCGTGGAGGTAACAACCCTAAGTCTCAGTGCTCTGGAGCTTTGTCGTGTGGAATATAAGATTACAGTGGTTGCGAACCCTTGTGCGGCGGCGGGGAGGGGCGGCTTATATAGAGTTCGATGCCCCTCATAATTACCCGGCATCCAAGGGTCCGATCATGGGTTTAAGGACTAGTGTTACTGGTAACGTACATAATAAAAGCTACTAATGACGAAAGGCCTAACGCCTGCCTGTTGGCCTCCTAGGGGTGGCTTCTGGTCTTCTAGCGTCGACTGAAAATGAAGTCTTCCGAGTGACAGGCGACAGTCGAGTGGAGAAAGAAGTCTCCGAGTGGACTGCATGTCGAGTGACTTGAGCGTCACCGGGAATCCAGTCGGAAGCTTACTTGTGGTCTTCAAGTCCTTCAATGTAGTGTCCTTAGGTATGGTATGTAAGTTAGGCCTAGGACCCTACCCTAGATACGTATCCTCGTCATTAGCCCCCGGATGGATCAGGGTTCGAGTGGTGAATGGGGGATATCGATGTCAGTTCAAAACAAGACACCAAATCTTCCGAATGATATTCGGGGCTTCAACGAAACTTGCGTCAACTATACTCTTCATCATTCACCCGGATCAATTCAGCCTTGAAAGTGCCCGAGTGAATGTTCAATGCCAATTTTGTTCTGAGTGATCTGAAGGAATCTTTGGAGGTGACGGGTCGGTCTGTCAGACCCGGATCTTGCGGCATACGAAAATTTGGGAAGCGCGCGCGCCAGCGACGATGACGCCACGATCGGGGCAAGTGGGGGCATGACGCCTGCGAGGTATAAATCCCGAAGCGTCGCGGATTGCACAATAATCTTCCCCAATCTTCCTCTCTTCCTCCGCCTCCTCTGTCTTCAGCACAACACTCCGCTCTTCTCCGACGAGCGCAGCCACCATGATGACGAAGGGTACGACGGAGAAGTTAGAGCATGCCAAGAAGGGGGCGGTGAAAGGCAAGGGCAAAAAGCCCTCGACCGCTCAGCTCACCGCGTCGCCGGGATGGATCCAGGGAGACTTTCTCCCCTTGATGGTCACTCAAGTGAACATCGATGGCCTGGTTGCCGACGGGCTTGTGGCGGAAGGTGCCTGGAGGTTGTCGAAGGGAGAGCGCGAGCCGGAGCCGTACGAACGAGAGCGGGTTCTCCTCCTATCCCACATCGAAAGAGGTTTTCCTATGCCTCCCCACCCATTCATTAGAGGGTTTTTGAACTTCTTTGGTGCTCAGCTCCACCACTTCCCGCCGAATGCAATTTCCTACTTGTCAGCTTTCGTCACTTTGTGCGAGTGCTTTCTGGGTTGCCCTCCTCACTGGGGGCTATTCAAGCATATCTTCATGGTTAGATCTTAGACTATAAACAAAGCCCTCCCCGAGGATGGGAAAACTCATGTACTGTAGCTGTGTGGGGGTCTAGGACTTCAAAAGAGAGCTCATAGTTCTTTCCCTTCTATGACCTTTCTTGAATCTGTTAGAGGCTGGCAGTCGACATGGTTTTATTGCAAAGATGTAGCTTCTCCCAACATGTCGACTGGTCTTTCCCCTTTCACATCCGCTCGTCCAGCCGTACCCAAGTCTCTAAAGGTGTCTGAAGAAGAACAAGTCCAAGTGGGAATCTTGGTGGATGCAGTGGTGAAACTTATTCAGGGAGGAGTGACCGACATGGATCTCTTGGAAACATTCCTCAGTCGATGGATTCAGCCGCTCCAGGCCAGGGATCACACTATGTGGCATTATGCAGGGCCCGAGGATTCGACCAGGACGCACCCAGAAGAGGTTCCACAAAAGACTGTCGAGCAATGGCTTCGCAGTATCACCGAGGCATGCGACAATCCCTTAGGAGCCAAGAGGATCCGACCTTACTCGGTCGAAAACCCGTCGAAGAATCTGGTAAGTTGAACTTTGTCGACTGAAGTACTTTTACTGTCGAGTGATCGATTGATTTATTGACTGAGTTCCTTGTTTGAGTCACGTAGGAATGGACGCATATGTATTCGCCTGTACCCAATGGGAACCAGCCTGAAGATGGAGGAGTGAGCGAGGGCGGAAGTGTGGACGCCGTCGGCTCTTCTGAATCTGAAGACGAAGGTGAAGACTCGGGTGAGAACGAGGAGGAAGTCGAGTCTCCTCCTTGCGTCGAACGCCGTTCTAAGTCCCGCCAAGACCCTGCAACTGCCGAAGAGAAGGCCCCAGTTCCGAGTGAGAAGAACCGAAAACGGAGTCGACCTTCGACCGTCGAGTCGAGTGAGAGATCGGCGAAGCAACCCAAGCCAAATTTAACCAAACCTCGCAAAGATCTACCACACATGAGGATGGCTATGCGTGTCGTCGCCACGTGAGTATTTACTTTCGAATTTTCGCTGTCGATTGTGACTTCGAACTCTTGTTGATTAAGTGTCATTTGATCTATTAGAGCTGCTACTTCAGTGACGTCACCTCAATGTGACGGAGGGGAAGCAATGGACGTAGACACTGTTGATGCAACCACTTCCCATAGAGGTAACCGATTCTTCAGTTCTACTTCTTGAATACGGTTTGTCGATTGCAAAAGCTAATATTGCCGATTGATAACTTCAGAAATCATCCAGCTGGAAGATGATGAAGAACACCTTGGGACACGGGAGGCGGAAGCGAGACCCTAGGCACCCCGCACATACGTACTCGAAGAACTTCATCCGTGCAGACACCTCAGCGGTCAACTGTCGAATGAGGCGGGGCTTCAAACCTTGCAAGATGAGGCCATTGGCACGCTCGACTTGTACATTAGTTCGAGGATCTGCAACAGACGCATAATCCACCTGAGTGCCTTGGGAGGTGTAGAAGTTTCTGAATTCTTCCGAGTCAAAGTTGGTGCCATTATCCATGACAATGCTGTTAGGAACGCCGTTTCGAAAAATTATTTCCCTCATGAATGTGACCGCCGTGTGGGAGTTCAACTTCTTGATTGGCTTGGCTTCTATCCATTTTGTAAATTTGTCGACTGCAACCAGCAAATGAGTAAATCCGCCTTTTCCAGTCCAAAAGGGGCCAACCATGTCGAGTCCCCAAATAGCAAATGGCCAGGCAAGGGGAATCGTCTTCAGAGCAGATGCCGGCTTGTGGGACAAGTTTGCATAGAATTGGCACCCGTCGCAATGATCGACAATGTCTTTAGCCATTTCATTGGCCCAAGGCCAAAAGAAACCAGCTCGGTATGCTTTAGCAAAAATTGTCCATGAGGACGCATGATGGCCGCAAGTTCCCGAGTGGATTTCATCCAGAATCACTTGACCTTCCTTGGGGGAGATGTAACGCTGCGTCACGCCAGTCGCGCTTTCTCTGAACAGCTGATCTCCAATCACAATAAAGGCTTTCGACCTACGCACGATCTGTCGAGCTTCAATCTCATCTTTAGGGAGTTCTTGTCTGAGGATATAGGCAATGTAGGGCACCGTCCAATTGGGAATGATGACCAGAATCTCCATAACCAAATCAATTACCGCTGGACATCGACTTCAGTCGGATCGGTGGAGCTCATAGCTTGTGGGGGCTCTTCGGTGAAAGGATCCTCTTGCACCGAAGGAGTATGCAGGTGCTCTAAAAACACATTACTGGGAACGGGCCGTCGAGTGGACCCAATCTTTGCTAGTTCGTCGGCAGCTTGATTCTTCAGTCGGGGAACATGATGAAGTTCCAGGGCTTCGAATTTCTTTTCCAACTTTCTAACAGAACCGCAGTACCCAGTCATAGAGGGGTTTCAAACATCCCACTCATTCATCACCTGATTTACCACCAAATCTGAGTCGCCATAAACCATCAGGCGCTTGACGCCGAGTGAGATAGCCATGCGCAACCCATACAAAAGTGCTTCATACTCTGCCTCATTATTGGAGGAATCGAAGTGAATTTGCAAGACGTAACTGAGCTTGTCGCCTTTTGGAGATATCAAGACAACACCAGCGCCAGACCCATTCAACATTTTAGAGCCGTCAAAGAACATGGTCCAGTGTGCCGAGTGAATCTGGGTTGGCTATTGTTGTTCAATCCACTCGGCAATGAAATCCGCAAGTGCCTGAGACTTGATCGCATTCTTGGCTTCAAACTTAATGTGAAAGTATAAGAGTTCGATTGCCCGCTTAGCCACTCGACCAGATGCGTCTCGATTGTTGAGAATCTCGGATAACAGAGAATCACTGACGACTGAAATCGAGTGGTCTTGAAAATAATGTGCCACCTTCTTCGCTGATAGGTAAATACCATAGACCAACTTCTGCTAGTGTGGATATCTTTGCTTTGAGGGAGACAAAACCTCAGAAACGTAATAAACTGGTTGTTTGACTTTGTAAGCTTTACCCTCCTCCTCCCGCTTGACAGTTAACACTGTACTGATGACCTGATTAGTAGCCGCGATGTACAGGAGCAAGGGCTCTTTGCTGCAAGGAGCGAGGAGCATCAGCTAGGTGGAGAGCAGGGCTTTGAGATCAACAAACGTTGTTTCGGCTTCAGGAGTCCACTCGAACGTGTCTGACTTCTTCATCAGTCGGTACAAAGGTAGTGCCTTCTCACCGAGACGAGAGATGAATCCACTCAATACTGCCAAGCAACCTGTGTGTTTCTGAACATCGTGCACTCGCACGGGAGTCTTCATTCGGGTAATGGCGCCGATTTTCTCAGGGTTGACGTCGATCCCTTGTTTGGAAATGAGAAAACCGAGTAACTTGCCGCCAGGGACGCCGAAAGTACACTTGGTTGGATTCAGCTTTATATCGTATCTCCTCAGGTTAGCGAATGTTTTGGCCAAGTTAGCCAGCAGGTCGGAACCTTTGCGGGACTTGACAACTATATCATCCATGTACGCCTCAACATTCTGAGGGATCTGGTCGAGTAAACACTTCTGAATCATGCGCATGAAAGTCGCCCTGGCATTTTTCAGACCGAATGGCATAGTGATGTAGCAAAAACACCCGAATGGGGTGATGAAGGCTGTTTTCATTTCATCTGGGACATACAGACGGGTTTGATGGTACCCAGAGTAAGCATCTAGAAATGATAAATGCTCGCATCCCGCAGTTGAGTCAACAATCTGATCTATGCGGGGGGAGCGGAAAATGATCTTTCGGGCAGACCCGATTGATATGTTTGAAGTCGATGCACATACGCAATGACTTATCCTTCTTGGGCACCATGACAACATTCGAGAGCCACTCGGAGTGGTAAATCTCCCGAATGAACTTGGCCTGCAAGAGACATGCCACCTCTCCACCGATTTCTTTATGCTTCTCCGCCGCCGGTCGACGCAAATGCTCTTTGACGGGTTTAGCTTTCAGATCAACTCTCAGACAGTGCTCAGCCAGCCTCCTAGGAACCCTCGGCATGTCAGTAGGCTTCCATGCGAAGATATCCCAGTTCTCATGGAGGAATTGGATGAGCTCGGCTTCCTATTTATTGTCGCGTGTTGATGATATATTGGTCGGGGCAGCAGTTGGATCCATCGGGTGGATGTGCACCTTCTTCACTTCCCCTACCGACTGAAATGCCGACTCAGAAGCGGGCTTCTTTGCGCGGAGCAAATCAGCAGGGTCATCGCTCTTTTTGTATTCCTCCAGCTCGACCATAGCCATCTGATGATCATCAATCTTGGAGCCTTGCTGGAAGCATTCTTCAGCCTGCTGTCAATTGCCAGTGACCGTGATCACACCCTTATGGCCTGACATCTTCAACTTGAGATACACGTAACATGGACGGGCCATGAAACGAGCATACGCGGGTCGACCCAAAATGGCATGATAGGCACTCTAGAAATCCATGACTTCAAACGTCAACTTTTCCTTTCGATTTTTTTATCATTCCCGAATGTCATGTCCTATGCAATCTAGCCGAGTGGCTTGGCCTTATTCCCTGGGATGCCTCCATGAAATTGCATGTTGCTTTCACTCAATCGGGACATCAGAATGCCCATCCCCTTAAGGGTATCTGCATAGAGAATGTTCAGGCTACTGCCACCGTCCATGAGGACCTGTCGGAGTCGAGTGCCCCCCACCACCGGATCGACCACCAGAGCCTGTCGACTAGTAGTGGCCACATGAGCAAGATGATCTATTTGGTCGAATGTTATGGCATACTGGGAGCACTTGAGGTAGGTGGGGGTGGTAGGAACAGCCATGTTGACTTCCCTGTTGATAACCTTCAGTTGACTCTTGCTTTCCGCGTCAGCGAATATCATAAGCGTAGTGGTGGCATCCGGGATTGTTTCTTTATCTTCATCTTCATCCTTCTCAGGAGTCTTATCACTCGGTGGAGTCTCTTTGAACTGCTAGATAAGCGTCTGACACTGCCGAGTGGTGTGCTTGGGAAAAATAACATTGCCTTCCTCATCTTTCCTCGTGTGGATTACACACGACTGATCCATCACATCAGTCCCGGACTCATTCTTTCCTTTCTTAGGGGCAAACTGTCCTTTAACTTTCCCCTTATTCTTCGCTTGGGTCGCCAGTGCGGTTGCCTCTGCTTGGACCGGACCATCAACTTTCCGCTTCTGTTTCCAATTGGAGTTACTGCCAGCATCACTAATGACCGATTTTCCCTTGCCGATATGGAGGCGGTCTTCTTCCTCTCCGTTGGTGTACCGAGTGGCGATTTCCATCATCTTGCTGAGCGATATGTTGCCCGTTTGACCAAACTTCAAGTAAAGCTCTCTGTATTTCACACTAGCCTTGAAGGCACACATAGCTTGATGTTCGGAAACATTCTCCACTGTATGATGCAGAGTGGACCAACGCTGAATGTAATCCCTCAAGGTCTCATTTGGCTTATGGACATAGTGTTGTAAGTCGACCAACCCGGCAGAACGCTTGCAAGTGCCCTCGAAGGTTTGGACGAACACTCGAGCAAGATCTTCCTAGCAATACATACTGGATGGAGCCAAGCGGTTTAGCCTCCACGAGCTGAACCATCCAACATCAAGGACATGTGTTTCATTGCGACATTATCATTGCTGCCACCAATCTGAACAGCCACTCGGTAATCATCCAACCAAGTCTCTGGCTTTGACTCGCCAGAAAACTTCCCGATCCCTGTCGCCAACCTGAAGTTGGGGGGAATCTCTGCAGAATGGATGGCCTTGCTAAAACACTCAGGATCAGAAATCATAGCTGAGCCACCACTCGTAAAATCTCTATCTTGTCCTTCTCTGTGGGCTCTGCCCCTGTCGATCCGCCTATGAGTGAGGAGATCACGAGCATCAAACTCTGCATTCCGTTAGTCACCGAACGAGCGCCTTTTGTCCCGGTGTCGGGGCACGCGTGGACCACCCTACAGAGGAGTGAGCACTCGACGGTGGTATTCGCGGTGAAACTGATCTCGGACCTGATCCACACGAAAGACTCCGCCCCTTCGGTGCAAGGGCAATCATGCCAACTTAATGGTTTTTGCCCTGGGTGAGTTGTTGTGTATCCTGTTGCGCAACTTTGAAACGACAAAATTCTGACGTTGCACTGCATCTAGCAAAGCTCTGATTTGCATCAACTCTCTTCCAGCCTCTGACCGCGATGGCTGAATGGAATCTGCTATCCTAGCAGCAACTGCAACATTTAACACAGGGGTACGATATACCTCAATGTTGTTGTGAGATCCAGTCGGAAACAGCTGTCCCTAACGTCGACCGAAAACTGGTGGGCGCTGGCGAGCGCGCTCATCGAGTTCCCTCTGGAGCTCTTCCAGCCGAATACACGTGGCCTCCAAGGCCTGGGCCTCGGTGGTCGTACCGACGATGGGAGTATGAAGGACTTCACCATCGTGACGCGGCTATTCACTCGACGGGATGCCAACCTCCCGCTTGCTATGGACAAAGACCGGCGACGGGTTTTGATGAGAACCTGCCATAAGGACCTCCGCTGCTGGATCGCAGCTCTCGCACTCGGAAGGAACATCGGACTGATCGGAGTCTGACTCGAACACCCCGTGGAGGGACTCGGCGGGCTCGATCGCTGCAATCTGCGGAGAAGCAATTTGGCGTGCCACTACGTGCTTGACCCAACGCTGGAGTCATGAGCGGCCGGACCGCTTGCGACAACGGACAATGAGGGGCACCGACGCATAGGGAGTCGACGGCTGACGTAGCTGCACGCTGCAGGAACTCGCACGGAAGTGCGCGGCCTCGCGGACTGGGAGCGCCTCAACGTCGAGAGACGCTTCCTGTAGCCATGCCGAATCGTCGGCGATGAAGTTCAGTGCTCTGAAATGGATCTCATGGCCCAGAGCAAAAAACACCGCCAGAAGACATGTCGAAGGAGAAAAAAACGCAACCTCGCCAAAATTCGCTTAGACGCCTGCCCCACAGTGGGCGCCAAATGTCGTGGGAACGATTCCAACATTATATAGGGGTAGGATAACGGAGCATGATCTATCGAGATGCAAATGGGTGACACGGTGGTTTTTGCGAGTTTGGGCCTCTCACGGTGGAGATAACAACCCTACGTCTTGTGCTTCGGAGAGGCTTTGCATATTTTTCATGAACACGGAGTTACATGGTGTATTAGAAAGAGAGGGAAGGGATAATAAGGAGCCACCTTAGTCTAGTGGTGGGGGTTAGCTTATATAGAGTGCGCCACCCCTTCACCTCCTATGTTACAATGTGGGGCATTGATGCCGTAACGCCAGATGGTGCTTTGACTGCCTTGTCGACTGTCGGTCTTCGTATATCTGAGTGAGCCATATGACCGAGTGATTGATTGTCTTCCGAGTGGACGGTACGATGATATGTCCGAGTGGGTAGTACGTCCATATGAGATTTATCTGGACCCACATGACATGTGGGCCCCATGCTTTACAATACTTCGACCCTTCATGGGCCTACCTATTTTGTGTATCCCCGACATGGACGGTTGGTGTTTTCACGAGGAAGGTGAAGAGCGATCGATATCATTACAAGCTCACAACCACTAGTGAAGGACCCCAATGGGAAAGGTAGGGCATCACCACAACTTGTTTTGCTAAAAAATAAATTTTATAGGAATATAATATTCGCTACTATCGTCTGGTTATTCTTTGCTAGTAGCGAGCGAGGTCGTTCTCTAGTAGATAGGATATATATGGGCCACACAGATATAACCATAGTGTTGGTCCATAAATCGATTGAGTCAGTTAGGAGGCGCCCCAATACATGAAGCACACATGCCCGGGAAACCTAGCGCGTCACACACACACACCCTAGATAGAATAATGGTGGAGGTTGGCCATTGTGAGATACACACGGGGAGGTTCGACGATAGTTGTGAGGGTAGCAAGCGGGGCGTTTGGGCGTAGTCCACTAGTAGAAAACAGGGCATTGGTTCGGGTCGGGCCAGCACATTAGTCCCGGTTCAGTCACGAACCGGGACCAATGGGGGCAACGGTCCCGGTTCGTGAGTCCACGTGGAGCATTGGTCCTAGTTCGTCTGGAACCTTTGGTCCTGGTTCCAGACACGAACCGGGACCAACCTGCCTCGCTCTTGGCCCACAACAATTGGTCCCAGTTCATGGCTGGATCCGGGACCAAAGGGGGTCCTTTAGTCCCGGTTCCAGCGACCGAGACCAATGAAATGCCTATATATACCCCCTCGCCAGTGAGCAGAGCACTCCACACTATTCTGTTTCTTTTTGCGGCAAGGGGAGAGCTTTGTGGTGCTCTAGCTCACCTCCTATGCACATGAGGTGTTTGATGAAATGCCTAAGCCAAACTTAAGCTTTCTCCTCTCGAAGCTCCTTGTCGAAACTCCATTTTTGTCAATATTTGTCTAGATTTGGCGGTCTGTCCTGTCCCATCCCCGTCCTGAAACCGTCGTCGATCGCCCGCGCTTGGTGAGCCTCTTGATCTTATCTTCTTGCTAAAAGAAAATATACTTACTCGTATGATTTTCTTACTTTTATAATTGTTCACTTCTCTATTCATGATATGTTGTAATGGTTTTTAATACACTTTATTATATAATGCATGCAGATGAACCGACAATGGATGTACGGTGACCGACGCACCTCCGAGTATATTAAGGGCCTGCATAATTTTCTCGAAGCGGCTGAGGCAAACAAGCAGAATGGTTTTATGCCTTGTCCATGTACTGTCTGTAAGAATACGAAGTCTTTATCCAACTCTAAAACCCTTCACTTCCACCTACTTTAGAAGGGTTTCATGCCACACTATAATGTTTGGACCAAGCACGGAGAAAGAGGGGTTATGATGGAAGACAATGAAGAAGAAGAGGATGACGACAACTACCCTCCCCCTGAATACGGTGATGCTGTAATGGGGGAAGCTGAAGATCAAGAGGAACCAGACGATGTGCCCGATGATGATCTTCGCCGGGTCATTGTTGATGCATAGAAAGAATGCGAAAGTGAAAGGGAGAAGTTGAAGTTAGATCGCATGTTAGAGGATCACAAAAAGGGTTGTACCCAAATTGCGAAGATGACAACAAAAAGCTCGGTACCACACTGGAATTGCTGCAATGGAAGGCAGACAATGGTGTATATGACAAGGGATTTAGTTTGCTACTGAAAATAATGAAGAAGAAGCTTCCAAAGGATAGCGAATTGCCCGACAGTACATACGCAACAAAGAAGGTTGTATGCCCTCTAGGATTGGAGGTGCAGAAGATACATGCATGCCCTAATGATTACGTCCTCTACCGCGGTGAGTACGAGGAATGGAATGCATGCCCGGTATGCGGTGCATTGCGGTATAAGATTAGAAGAGATGACTCTGGTGATGTTGAGGGCCAGCGCACCGGGAAGAGGGTTCCTGCCAAGGTGATGTGGTATGCTCCTATAATACCACGGTTGAAACATCTGTTCAGAAACAAAAAGCATGGCGAGTTGATGCAATGGTAGAAAAAAGACCGTAAGAAAGACGGGAAGTTGAGAGCACCCGCTAACGGGTCGCAGTGGAGAAAGATCGAGAGAAAGTGGAGCGACTTTACAGGTGACCCGAGGAACATATGGTTTGGTTTAAGTGCAGATGGCGTTAATCCTTTTTGGGAGTAGAGCAGCCAGCATAGCACATGGCCAGTGACTCTATGTATGTATAACCTTCCTCCTTGGTTGTGCATGAAGTGGAAGTTCATTATGATGCCAGTGCTCATCCAAGGCCCTAAGTAACCCGGCAATGACATTGATGTGTACCTAAGGCCATTAGTTCATGAACTTTTATAGCTATGGAATGGAAGAAGTGTACGTGTGTGGGATGAGAACGAACATGAGGAATTTGACCTACATGCGTTGCTGTTTGTAACCATCAACGATTGGCCTGCTCTCAGTAACCTTTCAGGATAGACAAACAAGGGATACCACGCATGCACACACTGTTTAGATGACACCGACAATATATATTTGGACAAATGCAGAAAGAATGTGTACCTGGGGCATCGTCGATTTCTTCCGACCAACCATCAATGTTGAAAGAAAGGAAAGCATTTCAAAGGTGAGGCAGATCACCGGAAGAAGCCCGCCCTCCGTACTGGTGATCACATACTTTATATGGTCAATGATTTACAAGTAATATTTGGAAAGGGTCCTGGCGGACTATCTGTTCCGAATGACGCTGACAAACGCGCACCCATGTGGAAGAATAAATCTATATTTTGGGACCTACCCTATTGGAAAGACCTAGAGGTCCGCTCTGCAATCGATGTGATGCACGTGACGAAGAATCCTTGCATGAACCTGCTAGGCTTCTTGGGAGTGTATGGGAAGACAAAAGATACACCAGAGGCACGGGAGGAATAGCAATGTGTGCATGAAAAATACGGCATGCATCCAAAGCAGTATGAAGGTCTTGCCAGCTACGCTCTTACCAAAGAAGAGAAGGAAATCTTCTTTGAATGCCTGCTTAGTATGAAGGTCCCGTCTGGCTTCTCGTCGAATATAAAGGGAATAATAAATATGGCAGAGAAAAAGTTCCAGAACCTAAAGTCTCATGACTGCCACGTGATTATGACGCAACTGCTGCCGGTTGCATTGAGGGGGCTTCTATCGGAAAATGTTTGATTAGCCATTGTGAAGCTATGTGCATTCCTCAATGCAATCTCTCAGAAGGTGATCGATCCAGAAATCCTGCCAAGGTTAAGGAGTGATTTGGTGCAATGTCTTGTTAGTTTCGAGCTGGTGTTCCCACCGTCCTTCTTCAATATCATGACGCACGTCCTAGTTCATCTAGTCGACGAGATTGTCGTTCTGGGCCTTGTATTTCTACACAATATGTTCCCCTTTGAGAGGTTCATGGGAGTCTTAAAGAAATATGTTCATAACCGCGCTAGCCAGAAGCAAGCATCTCCATGGTCCATCAAACAGAGGATGTCATTGGGTTTTGTGTTGACTTTATTCTTGACCTTAAGAAGATTGGTCTCCCTCAATCACGGTATGAGGGGAGACTGACTGGAATAGGCACGCTAGGAGCGGACTCAATAATATGTAGGGACAGGCATTCTTGGTCTCAAGCACACTACACAGTTCTACAGAATTCCACCTTGGTGACTCTGTATGTCGATGAACACAAGAATATTCTGCGCTCCAAACACCCGGAGCAGTGTGACGACTGGATTACATATGAACACATCAGGACTTTCGGCAGTTGGTTGCAAACATGTCTCATGGGTGACAACACTGTTTCTGATGAGCTGTACTCGTTGTCCAGGGGACCATCTTCGACTGTATTGACATACAAAGGGTACGAGATAAATGGGAATACATTGTACATGATCGCCCAAGATGAAAAGAGCACCAACCAAAACATCACTGTCCGCTTTGATGCAGCAACCAAGAGGGGAAATGACACATATTATGGTTACATAGTGGACATATGGGAACTTGACTATGGACATGATTTCAAGGTCCCTTTGTTTCAGTGCAAATGGGTCAATCTGTCAAGAGGCAGGGTACAGGAAGACCCACAGTACGGAATGACAACAGTGGATCTAAACAATCTTGGGTACACAGACGAACCATTCGTCCTAGCCAATGATGTGGCGCAGATTTTTATGTGAAGGACATGTCTACCATACCGAGAAAAATAAAAGATAAGGAAGCGAATACATCATACGATGAGCCAAAGTGCCACATAGTTCTTTCAGGAAAAAGAGACACCGTGGGATTGGAGGGTAAGACAGACATGTCTGAAGATTATGAAAAGTTTCATGAAATTCCTCCCTTCAAAGTCAAGGCTGACCCAAGCACCCTGTTAAACGATGAAGATCATCCATGGTTACGATGCAATAAGCAAAGGACAAAAGCGAAGAAAAAGTGAAGACTTTCTCTCCACAACTATATCATTGAAGTGACACGTGAAGAAATGAAATGCCTTTTATAACACATGAGTTTTCGTCCGAAACCCTAATACTTCGAAAGAGATTTTCCGTTTTGTACACGAAGTGCATCTAGTTTTTTCCATAACCCTCTCAACTTTTTATGACATGCTATGTGGGTGAAATGATGATACCATGCCAACTTTCAACCTTTTCAGAGTTCATTTGAAGTGCTTTACAATTTCAGGGTCATTTAGCTCAAAAAAATCAGTATGTGCATGAAAAATACCAAATGAAGTCAAAAAGGGTTGAAAATTGATGATGTGGCTTTGAATGGTGCATTTTGAACACACAAAAAGTATGGAGTTCAAATAAGTTCAAAAAATGAAATCCCTTTGTAACAGATGAGTTTTCGTCCGAAACCGTGATACTTCGAAAGAGATTGTCCATTTTGTACATGAAGTGGATTCAGTTTTTGCCGTAACCATCTCAATTTTTTAGCACATGCTATGTGGGTGAAATGATGATACCATGCCAACTTTCAACCTTTTCAGAGTTCATTTGAAGTGCTTTTCAATTTCAGGGTTATTTAGCTCAAAAAACCAGTAAGTGCATGAAAAATACCAAATGAAGTCAGAAAGGGTTGAAAATTGATGATATGGCTTTGAATGGTGCATTTTGAACACACGAAAAGTATGGAGTTCAAATAAGTTAAAAAAATGAAAGCCATTTGTAACAGATGAGTTTTCGTCCGAAAGTGTGATACTTCAGAAGAGATTGTCCATTTTATACACAAAGTGCATCCAGTTTTTGCCGTAACCCTCTCAACTTTTTAGCACATGCTATGTGGGTGAAACGATGATACCATGCCAACTTTCAATCTTTTTAGAGTTCATTTGAAGTGCTTTTCAATTTCAGGGTTATTTAGCTCAAAAAATTAGTAAGTGCATGAAAAATACCAAATGAAGTCAGAAAGGGTTGAAAATTGATGATGTGGCTTTGAATGGTACATTTTGAACACACAAAAAGTATGCAGTTCAAATAAGTTCAAAAAAATGAAATCCCTTTAGATAACATAAAAAAATAACAAAAATGAACATAGATGCGCTTATGTAAGTAAAATTTGACCGGAAATCGGACTAAAATTCAGTTTGATTTCAGGTCAATTTTTCCCACATAAGGGCATCTATTTTCAATTTGAGAGGAACTCAACAAGGCAGGGAGGGGTGGGATTATAAACCGGTGCGAGCACCCCTCGCTTGGCGAGGTGGGACTAAACCCTCACAACAGCTAGGACCAACCATTTAGTCCCGGTCGGTGGCTACAACCGAGACCAATGCAGCAATTTCGTCCCGGTTGGTACCACCAACCGGGACCAATCTTCTCGTATATAAGAAGCACATAGGAAATTTCGCAGGTTTCATCTACCAGTTGCCCGAAGCCGCCGTCCTCGTCCTCGTCGCCTCCCCGAGCCGCCGTCCTCGTCACTGGCCCCATCACCTCCCCGAGGCGCCGTCCTCATCGCCTCCCCGTCGCCGGCCCCGTCCTCGTCGCCTCCCCATCATCGGCCCCGTCGCGTCCCCGAGCCGTCGGCCCCGTCGCCGCCGTCCTCGTCACCTCCTCGTCGCCGCGTCCTTGTCCCCGTCGCCTCCCCGTCGTCGCCGTCCTCGTCGCTTCCCCGTCGCCTCCCCGTTGCTGCCGTCCCCGTCGCTGCCCCCCAATGAGCCGCATGTATATGTTTTTTTCATGTATATGTTTTGTTCATGTATATGTTTTTTTCATGTATATGTATATATGTTCATGTATATGTGTCATGTGTGTATATGTTCATGTATATATATGTTCATGTATATGTCTTTTTCATGTATATGTA
This sequence comes from Hordeum marinum, assembly GCA_022496015.1. NCBI lineage: Eukaryota > Viridiplantae > Streptophyta > Magnoliopsida > Poales > Poaceae > Hordeum > Hordeum marinum. The sequence goes on along the minus strand of CM039678.1, from coordinate 50,418,414 downwards.
TATATGTTCATGTATATGTGTGTATATGTTCATGTAAAAAGTCTTCGTTGTTTTTCATATGTACGAAAATGTAGAGTGAAAACAAAAAAAACATATAAGAAAAAACAAAGTAGAAAATGAATAAGGAAAACAAAACCACCCGACCCGGCCACCACCGCATTTTCATAAAGTTTTTCCACCGAGTCCACGTCACACCGAGCACTCGCGGCGAAACAAGTCTTTTTTTGAAGGTAGTTTTTTTGTTAAATGAAAATGTTGGCATCGACTCTATCATCACGTTGGCATTAGCTCTATCTATCAACAAGGCCACGGGAGCACCCCGGCCCCCTATCATCACGTTGGCCTCGGCTCCCCGAGAGCTTTCCAACAAATCCGGAATGTATGTCGTTGTTGATATACCCCCTCCCCGATAACTTCGACATGAGAGGGGATGTCAGACATGCATGAGAGAGAGGCGGTCCGGTCACCCGACCAACTATCGAGGCAACCCAAACCCTAGAAGAAAGAGCGTCGTTGTCGATCTACCCCCTCCTCGATAACTTCGACATGAGGGGGACGTCAGACATGCATGAGTGAGAGAGGCGGTCCGCTCGCCTGACCAACTATCGAGGCCATCCAAACCCTAGAATAAAGAGCACCGTTGTCGATCTATGCCCTCCCCGATAACTTCTACATGAGAGGGGACGCCGGACATGCATGAGAGAGAGGCGGTCCGCTCACCCGACCAACTATCGAGGCCACCCAAACCCTAGAAGAAAGAGCGTCGTTGTCGATCCACCCCGTCCCTACCCGACCAACTAGCGATATTCGGAAGGCTCTTGTTGAACTTCATACCAAAAAGCTAATTAATTATCCTATCCGGGACTCCGTTACAAAACAATTTTGGAGAGCTTCGTACCATTATGCCCCTGTTACTTCCGGCTAATGATGAAGCCTTGGTTTTCTTGAATCCTTTGACACTAGACAACGTGACATATAGAAGGATAGATGAGATCAGGAAAAATATGGACCATTTTCTGCACACTCAGAATGGCGCCATTTGGTTAATTAAATCCCTTAAAGGTTAACAGAATCCCTTGTTTGACATTCATGGGAGAGGCGGTCCGGACGTCGGACATTCATGAGAGAGGCGGTCCGAACGTCGGACATTCATGTTTGTATATTAATTGCCATGTTGTAATATTTGCAGAAACTATGGATCCAAGAGACGAAGAACAAGAACAATTGTTGGGGGACATAATCCATGGAGAACGTGATATCTTGTCATTTCTCAACGACACCGATGGTCTGGAAGGAGAGGATTATGATGGCTCCGGTGATCGAACAATGGAGGAGGAAGGACATGATCATGATGGCTCCGATGACCGAATGCCGGAGGAAGAAGGAGACCATGATGACGGCTCCGGTGACCGATCGAAGGAGGGAGTTGTTGCAAAGTCCGGCGAGGTATATATATTAATTAAGTCTATGCTGACTAGCTAATTGATGCATTAATTATTTTGGTATGTACATATATTAATTAACTCTTCTTTCTTCTTTTATAGCCCTCCGGATTGAGCCAATCTTCGGTAACGAGACGAGGCCCGAAGAAGAGGTTGCGCAAGGATGAAAAGTTCACGATCACAGCACTCGCGAACGATGGCCATCCAATTGAACCCAAGAGGACCAAGAACGCATTTTATGCTCAGTGCGGAGCTATTGTTAGGGACAACATCCCGATCAGCATCAAGAAATGGAATAAGCCTAAGCACGGCACCCTTGAAGGTGATTATGTCACCGATAGACAGAAAGATGATCTTTGGACCGCGCTGAAGGCAAATTTCACCCTACCGCCAGAGGAGGATCCAAATAAGCCAGTTATAGAGCCACTGGTCAAGGAGTGTGCTCTTAAGAAGATGGCAGATCTATTCAGGAGGTGGAAGAATGAGTTGAAATCAAAGTTTGTCGACAAAGGGAAGACTCCAGAATTCATCGGCCGATTTGAGAAGATAAGAGATTACTGGCCCGCATTTGTGGACTACAAGACATCGGACAAGAGTAAGAAAATGTCAGAGACAAACAAGGTCAATGCTGCAAAGAAGTAGTATCACCATCACACGGGGTCAGGTGGCTACCTCAAAGCCCGGCCGTTGTGGGACAAAGCTGAGAATGACCTGATTGCTAAAAACATCGTACCACAGACATCGAACTGGCCAGACCGTTCAAGGACTTGGTTCTTCGGGGTTGGGGGAACTTTGGACCCTGAAACAGGGAAGTGCCGTTGGACGGAAGAGCAACTTGCAATACCCATGAACAAGCTTCAGAAGTATATCACCGCAGCGCGGGAAGGGACGTTCATTCCCGACAGAGAGAAGGACGAGCTAACTGAGGCCCTAGGGAATGCTGAGCACCCTGGATGAACACGAGGCACACCAGGTTCCGTTCCGTGGAAGGTTGGGTTTCCCGACGTAGGCGGTTACAAAAGCTGGGAGAGAAATAGGAAAGCGGAGCTGAGCGAAATTCAGAAGCTCAATGCAAGACTACAAAAGCTAGAGGAAGCTGAGAGCCAGCAAGCTGCCAGCCAATCATCTCAGCGGCACGAAGCTACCCCAGAAGCTACCCTGCCATCTTAGCAGAGAAGCAGCATCGCTTCCACAGAGCCCGTTCAGCCTGACTTCACGTGTCCTAGCTACCCCCGTGGATACTATCACGGAGGCTCAACATTGCGAGCTTATGGCGAAATACCGGAACCTCACTTTCAAGGTGGCTGTCGGCTCTATTGCACCTCCTCAACCCGACAAAACTTTTCACTACCGTCCGATTCCACATGGCTATGCTGTTGTGATGGTGGATGAAGTAATGAAGGAATTTGAGGAGCTCGAGCTTGCCCACTGTACAGGTGAAGGAGAGAATAAGCCGGTTCGTGCCCTGAGGAGTACATGTCTATGGCAGAAGGAGTACATCAAGCTTCCAAAATGGATGCCTCCACCTCCTCCTTCTCCTCAAGCAAATCAGGGCACTCCTCCTCCTCCTTCAGCGAGTGATCAGGGCACACTGCCTCCTTCTTCGGCTCCTCTGACATGTGAGGGCACTCCTCCTCCTCCTTCGCCTACTCTGGCACGTCAGAGCAGTACGCCTTCTCCTCAGCCTCGTCGGCAATAGCGGAAAACAGACGCCGCCACTCCGGCTCCTCCGGCGCCTAGTAAGCAATGACGGAAGGGAGCCACCGCCGCTCCGGCGGCTAGCAGTACAAGCATAGGCAGGAGGGGATACATATACGTTCCATCTCTCAAGCCTCTGGAAAACTTACCATATGAGAGGACTGAGTCTGAAAATGAGGAGATATGTGAGGCCGAATTGAGGGCCCATTTTGCAAAGAAAACTCCACCTCCGAAGGAGAAGATAGATCCGGTGAAAGCGATGCGCGCTATCAATGCCCTGAAGCAACCACCACCGCCTCCGCCGGATTCCAACTTTGACCGTTGTATTAAAAAGACACATCAAGATGCGTGGCGGTCGGGAAGTACTTCCAGTGATGCAAGGTTAGCAAAACGAAGAAGTGGGAAAAAAATTCCCCAGCTCGACAAACAGGCGAACCAATCGTGCCCCCTGCTCAAGGTGTCTAGCGATATCATCGCTAATCATCCGGGGATGGTGCCCGGTACCAAACCTGGTGATTACCTGAGCGATGATGTACAGTTTAAGCCGTTGGAGCTGGACGAATTCCGTTACCGGCACGGGCGACCTCTCGTCAAACCTGATCATCCTCCTCTAACCACGATGATGTGAGAATTCCATGAATGGTACATGAAAACCTGCCGCGAGTCTGGGAAGGATTCTTTGATACTGTCAGTTAAAGAGGAGCACGACCTCGTTGGAATGGAACTGTTGAACATTAAATTTGAGGAGATATTCTAGTTATACAATCAAAAGGCCCTCGACAAAACAATCGTGACTTGCTACTATCTGCAAGTACTACTTCTGTAATTAAGTCTCTGTATGTATATAGCTCACCTCTTTCATTGCATGTATATATAAGTATCCTCACTACTATATTATGCAGATTGAAGATTGTCGAATGCAGAAAAGCACAAATCTATGGCATTGGATTCATTTGTTGGGGAACGTCGCATGGGAAACAAAATTTTTCCTACGCACATGCAAACCTATCCATGGTGATGAGCATCTACGAGAGGGAGAGTGGATCTACGTACCCTTGTAGATCGCTAAGCGGGAAGCGTTAAGAAACGCGGTTGGTGTAGTCAAACTTCTTCGCGATCCAAATCGCCGAGCGTCCCGCGATCCAATCACGAACCGTCCCGCGAACACATCATGATCCATCCCGCGAACTCATCACGATCCGTCTCACGATCTTGATCATGATCTGTCCCGTGAACTCATCACGATCCATTCCGTGATCACATCACGAACCGTCTCGCGATCTCGATCACGATCCTTCCGATCTAGCGCCGAACGGACGACACCTCCGCGTCCAGCACACGTGCAGCTTGATGACGATCTCCACCGTCTCGATCCAGCGAGAGGATGTGGAGAGGAGAGAGAGTTCACCGGAAGCGTGACGGCACTTCGGTGATGGTGGTGGAGCAATTCTGACAAGGCTTCGCCTAAGCGCTGCAGAAAACCGATCTAGAGGAGAAACTATGCACCGGTGTAACGGGTAGCACGTGGCCGGAAATTATGTCCAAAAACCACCCAATCCACTAGTATATATAGGAGGAGAGGAGAGGATAGGCAGCCAAGGCCTTTGGGTCGGCCAAAATAGGAGGTGGGAAGCAATCCTACTTCACCTCCAATCCTAGTTGGAGTAGGATTGCCTCCTATTGGCTGATTTTCCACTTTTTGCTTCAGGACTTTCTCTCCTGCGCCATGGGACTTTTTGGCTGTTTTCCCAGCCCACTAAGGGCTGGTTATTATTCTCCCACAGCCCATGGACCTCTTGGGGTCGAAATACCCCTCCCTGAGGCCTCCCGGTACACTACCGGCACTCCCGGTACACTACCGATGAGCCCGAAACTTTTCCGGAAACCAAACTGGGACTTCCTATATATGAATCTTTACCTCCGGACCATTCCGGAGCTCCTCGTGACGTCCGGGATCTCATCCGGGACTCCGAACAAACTTCGATCACCACCATACATAACTCTACACTACCAAAACGTCACCGAACCTTAAGTGTGCAGACCCTGCGGGTTCGAGAACTATGTAGACATGACCGAGACACCTCTACGGTCAATAACCAATGTCGGGACCTGGAAGTCCACATTGGTTCCTACATATTCTACAAAGATCTTTATCGGTCAAACCTCTATGTCAAGGATTCAGTTAATCCCGTATAACGTTCCCTTTGTTCTTCGGTATGTTACTTGCCCGAGATTTGATCGTCGGTATCTCCATACCTAGTTCAACCTCGTTACCGGCAAATCTCTTTACTCGTTCCGTAATACAAGATACCGCAACTAATAATTAGTCACATTGCTTGCAAGGCTTATTGTGATGTTGCATTACCGAGTGGGCCCCGAGACACCTCTCCGTCACACAGAGTAACAAAACCCAGTCTCGATCCATGCCAACTCAACAGACACCATCGGAGATACCTGCAGAGCACCTTTATAGTCACCCAGTTACGTTGTGACGTTTGATACACACAAGGCACTCCTCCGATATCTGTGAGTTGCATGATCTCATGGTCATAGGAACACATACTTGACATGCGGAAAACAGTAGCAATAAACTAACACGATCATATGCTACGTTTGCAGTTTGGGTCTTGTCCATCACATCATTCTCCTAATGATGTGACCCCGTTATCAAATGACATCTCATGTCCATGGCTAGGAAACCTTAACCATCTTTTGATCAATGAGCTAGTCTATTAGAGGCATACGAGGGACAGGGTTTTGTCTATGTATCCACACATGCATTTAAGTCTCCGATCAATAAAATTATAGCATGGATAATAAACGATTATCATGAACAAGGAAATATGATAATAACTAATTTATTATTGCCTCTAGGGCATATTTCCAACATCATTAACCCAAATGTCATACATGAGTATAATTTTCGAAAGTATCCCACACAAACCAAGGACAACTTGCTACAATCATTGCTTAAAAATCAAAATAAAGCGACAATAATCTTTCCTTACAACTTCAAGTGAGTGTTACTGTCTTGTGCATATTCGGTTTCCCTTATTACTCGAGGTTTATAGCAATGTAATTGATGATTTATGCATGCGTGCGTAGTTTCCACTTTATTCTGCTAGAGATTCAGCTTGAGCGGGGAGTAGTAACCGTCTTAGACTCGAAACGAAAAGATCCCCAGGAATATGCGGACATGACTGAAATTCTCCAGAAGTAAGTTCAATCGATCATTATCGCATCATATCGGCAACTTTGTTCATTTCCTGATATCAAGTAATTATTTTCTTTGTCTGGCAGGGTTTGGAAAGAGTTCACAGCAATTGTTCCGGCACTGCCGGGTGAGCTGCGATTTACACACCCAAAAATAAGTACCACTAGCTAGTTCCACGCATCTCCCATTGATTCTAGTTTCATCAATACCATTTATCATGCTTGATTATCAGTTTGATCGAACTCTATTTCTCGTAAAGTGCTTGTGGCAGGAAACCGGGAATAATTTATGTGGATACTACGTTTGCGAGTTCATCTACAATGCGACGACCCCTAAGCGGGGCTACTATGAAAAACAATTTCAAGTCCGTAAGCAATCATATTTACAATTTTATTTTATTACCATATATATGTATTGAACCCCTTCTTCAAATTAGATGTGGCAGATGTGGGATGAACTTCTACCACATGATCGCATACGAGCAATTCAAGAAGAATTGGCGGGATTTTTTCTTAACCACGTTATAAATAAAGCCGGAGAATACCATCTGAAAGTTGACATTAGATGTTAGGGATTGTAAAAGATCTTATATTGTATATATGTAGCTAGTAGCGTCGGATATATATACGAAACCTTTTTATACGACCAATCTCTCGGAGAAAGAGAGGTCGATCACTTCTATCTCTATATGTTCATGACAATCTTCTGTACTTAATGGTTCCTTCATTTGCTCTAGCTAGCGTGTCGAGTTCTCTCTATAGTAGCTTGCGTCGACCAAGCACGGAGAAAGAGAGGACACTTTTCTCTATCAATTAGCTAGCTAAAACAATATAAAACCCCTAAATTAACCGTCCAAAACCCCCTAACCCCCTCCCATTCAAAAAACCCCTAGCAACTGCTAGATGCTGACGTGTGGATGCCTTTTGGTCCCGGTTGGTGTTACCAACCGGGACTAAAGGTCCTCCTGCCTGGGCTCCCAGCACCGGTCATGTGGAGCCCCTTTTGTCCCAGTTGGTAAGCGAACCGGGACTAAAGGTTTTGGGCTTTAGTCCCGGTTCTGCCTTACGAATCGGGACAAATGGGCCTTTTTCTACTAGTGTTCATCTAGGGCCACTGCAGTGAGCCGTGTCTAGTGTCGGGGTCCTGGAGAGCAACGGCGTGGTGGTAGCCAGCTCCGTATTCTCGATGGCCAGCATGGTGCCATGCAATGTGTTGAAGTTGCAGGCAGAAGATGGGAAGGAAGGGTAAGCGATGGAAAGCCAAAGGAAAAGGGGATATATACGTTCATCTGAAATTTAGTAGCATTTTTTAGTATTGTAGGGATTTAACTCACAATTTAATATTGTGAATTACAGATTCGAGAAGATTTTTTAAGTACATGGTTGTTGTATTAACTCCAAACGAAGTGTCCACAAAAGTGTCAATGTTTTGGCACATGCCATTCATCAAGATGAAGTGAATTCCACGGTATAAGAGAATGTTATTTTTTGGCCAAACCAAACAACTGGAATAATAGACTACAGATTCCGTTGAAGGCCTAGTGGAAGAGAATGTTGAGGTTCTTGTAGTTGAAGCTATAACTTTTTTTTAATTTAGATTACATAAATGGTCATCTAGTACTTCACATTCCACTTCATAGAATTTCCCCCAACATTAGAGATGATATTATATTTGCTTATCTACAAATGGGTCCAACTCAACCAACTAGTCACAATTTACCACAAAATAGAGATGAACAATACTTTAGGCCACAATGGTACAAGGACTTTGATTGCTTAGAATATAGTACACACAAGGATAAGGCTTATTACTTTGATTGTTATGTTTTTAAGCATGACCGAATGGTTGATAAATTTGATAATGATGTCTTCTCCAAATCGTGTTTTCACACTCAAAAAAATGCAACCTCAACATTTCGTAAACATGTTTCTGGGGCATGTGGCAACCACGATATTTCAAAAACATCATTTGATGATTTAAAAAAATCAAGGGGCAAGCTTGAAAAGTGAACATACTGCAACTTACAAGAAGTATTCACTAGTCAAGTATAGAAATTGTCTGGATACATATTTGGGCACCATAAGTTATCTAGCATTGCAAGGTGAACTATTTTGTGGACACGATTGAATCATCTTTTTCTTTGAACATAGGGATTTTATTAGAGATACTTTACCGGGCCAAAAGCACAAAATCCAGAAGTGAATCTTGTATTTGATGAGCTATGCCTGAAGAATGCCAAAATGACTCCTGGAACAATTTAAAAAGTATTTACTTCTCATTTTCCCAAATGTGGACGCAAAAGAAATCCAAATGAGATGGATATTTGTCTTTTCTCTGTTCTTATTGATGAGTGTCCTAATATATCATTGAAAGAACAAATGGACATGGGTTTCAGGTATGTGTTGAAGTATGTCAATGTTTCTTTTACTTTTGTTCTATCTAGAGTGGCTCAACTAATTGAATAATTTTCCTACGGGTATTTGATCAAGAAAGGAGAGACTTTTTTTGTATGAATGAAGCACGTCCCTGACACAACATTAGCTTCTTTAAAGAAGGTGTTGTTGGACATTTTTTTTCTAAAAACGGACTGGGTTTTGCAAGACTACGAGTGAAAGGATATGATGTGGCATCTAATATGAGAGGAGAATTCAATGGCCTTCAAAAATTAATTTGTGACGAGAACCCATATGTTTTCTATATTCACTGCTTTGCCCACCAACCGCAGTTGGTAGTTGTTGATGTTTTGAGATGTTGCAAAGGTGTTGAGGATATTTTTACTATGTAACCATGACTGCCAATCTCAATAGTTCATCTTAAAGTGGAATGATAGATTGCTTCATTGGTGAAAGAAAATTCTTTTGGATAAGCTTGGGAGAGGTGAGCTGACCATGGGAAGATGAATAATCAAGAAGCATCCTTGGTCACACCTAGATATACAAGATGGGCCTCTAACTGCACAAACTTATCTCACATTGAATAATTGTGGGTGCAGTGATAGAAGTAATAGGCATTGTTGAGGGCGTTGTGCGTGTTCCATGTAGAGCAGGAGGTTTGGTTCCTCAAATGGAGACTTTTAACTTTGCGCGCATCGTGAAGATGTTAAACATCCTTCATGTGACAAATGATTTATCTCTTCTATTATAGAAGAAGGATCAAAATTTTCTTCTAGTATGTGATGGATTGTGTTATCTGTATCTAATTTGCTTGATATATTTTGTTCAAGTAAACATAGATGCATCCAAAATTGTAATTCTATCATTCTAAGAAATGCCATTGGTTATGGATGTGATAACACGTTTGATCAACTGGAGAAATGATGGTTGGGAGCAACTCTTGGAACATGTCAAATCTTTTTGCACTAAAAACGACATTCCAATACCAAATATGGATGAAATCATTATGAAATGGGGAAAAAATCAAGAAAAGGTGGACAAGAAAATGTCACCGATGATCATTTTTTCGACATGGACACCTTCTATGCTTCTATAGAGTCCATCAACATGGATTTTGATCATATTTTTGACGAGGTATCTTCATAGATGCTCAAGAACTTCATGTGTCATAACCCAAGAGACTCTTTCTAGTTTAAGTGTGAATAGCCTTTCTCAACTCGCAAATATTTATCATGAGGATATCTCCAATTATGAATGTGAACATACACTCCCTTCGTTTCCAAATATAAGTCTTTTTAGATATTTCAATACAGACTACATACATATGTATATAGACGTCCTTTAGTGTGTAGATTCACTCGTATTGCTCCGTACATAGTCCATACTGGTATCTCTAAAAAGACTTATATTTAGAAATTGAGGAAGTAAAAGATAACTCTGAGCTATTCATGACTCGTATGAGAAGAATTGAAGACTTTAGATCCCGCGATGACATTGCAATCCTAACTAATGATGATTGGACTTGAAAGGCACATTGGGTTTCCTACGGTTTATCCCATCATTGATTTGGCATGGCTACTACCGGTAGAGGTGGCAACAGTTGAAAGACCCTTCTCGGCAATGAGAATCATCAATGCTATGTTGTGCAGCAAGATGTTAGTTGGCTGGCTTAATGATTTGACGATGTGTTACATTATGCGAGAGATACTCAAAAGTCTCGATCTTGGTAAAATTAAGGAAGATTTCCATAAGGAGGGTAGGGGACTGCCATTGCCTAGGTATTCAAGACACCATTAAAAGCTTCATTATCGGTAGTTTTGGAAAATTTTTTGTTTAAATATATTTCCATTTTCATCGTATATTCTTATTCTGTTGAGGATCATATGAAAATATTAATGTCCATTGTTATTGTGTATTGACCCTTATAGTTTTGCTTCACAAAAAAAAGCCTTAAGAGTTCACCCCTCTTATTTTTTTTGGTCCTCCACCACTAGTCAGAACCAGATGATTTACCACGGGAGCACTAGACCGTTTTTTTATTCTGAGACTTTTTTCTTTGAGTAACTTTTATTCTGAGATGTATCACCATTGCTGGGCAATATACCGAATAGTGGGCTTTTCTGTTACCAAAGATGGCCAGTGGCCGTTAGTGGTGATTTTTAAGCATCCATCAGTGGCCGTGGCTTTTCTAGTTGTGGATACTACCTCTGTTTAAAAGTATATGACATTTTGAATCCATATAACCAAAATTATACGACTCTGATGTGTGTCACGACATTGCTTTTGTATGGCATAAGTTTTTGTAATTCTTTATCACCTTGTATACAAAATGCAATCGAAGATGTTTTTTTCTGAACGGCCAAAAGTGTTTATTGGAAACCATGCACATACCTAAAACGTCATCTACTTTAATTTGAATAGGGAGAGTACACTATTTTATAGTCGATGTTAGTTTGTTGGTAAAATGTACAGATGCCCAGCGGTTTGGCCTTTCTATGTGGGCTGTTTAACGCCCTAAGCCATGGCGTTGCTGAAAAGGGTCAAACTGTAAAGTAAATTTTCGAAGGAGTTCATTTTGCGCTAAAGTTTTCTGAGAAGCTCAAATAGTGATTTTGGCCGACGTGTGCACGTCGGGTAAAATACACGGTTAGTACATAAAATTGCCGTGGAAGACCAGTACCGTACGTACATCAAGTTAGAAATCTCGCAATACAGTACACTGCATACGTGCATGTTCAGTGGTACTCTTCTCTCTGCTACCACTCCCTTGAATTAAATGCCAAGGACCTCGATGGCAACTCTACCCTCTAACACTTCAGACACTGAATGAATCTCATCTGCATGTGTTTTGTCCTATAAATGTTACTGTTTAAATAGAGAAAATTATATTTTTCGTCCCTCAATTCTTCATGGAGTCTAGATTTGATTCCTTAATTTTAAAACGGGGCAACTTGCATCGTTAACTATTGAAGCCGAACAAGATTCATCACTGGTCATGGTTTTGACCGGTTTGTCCCACCCTGGTTTTGACTGTGCCGACCCAAATTTGCGTACTTTTTTCATGTCTGGTTAATGTTTTCAACTTCGGGTGCATTTTTCAAATACGTAAGCTTTTTAAAAATTGGTGTACTTTTTTTGAAATCCGCATACTTTTTCCAAGTTCACGTACTTTTTTAAAGTTCATGTATTTTTTTCAAATTCATGTAATTTTTAAACTGATGTACCTTTTCAAATTCGCATATGTTTTTTTGGAAAGAGTTCATGAATTTGATAATTTTCTGGAAACTTGAAAAACGTACGGGGATTTGGACTTTTTTACAGAAATTAGAAAAAATATGTGGGTTCGGAAAAATTATGTCAACTTGAAAGTACGTGAATTTCAAACAAAGTTCATGGATTGGAAAAAGGAACACGGATTTGAAAAAATACGCGAACTTTAAAAAGTATGCAGATTTGAAACAAGTATGCGAATTTCAAAAACAGTTCATGGTTTTGAAAAAAATCACGAATTTGAAAAAAGTAGGCAAATTTTTAAAAAGTCACGAATATGAAAAATTACCCAAAATTCAAAATACACGGATTTGAAAAAGTATATTTATTTTTGAGAAACATACACGGCCTTGAAAAATCTACATGGGTTTGAAAAGAGTATGTGAATTTCAAAAAGCTCATGGATATAAAAAAATTACGGGAAGTTGAGTTAGCACCGGTCAAAACCAGGGTGAGTCAACACAAAAACCGGTCAAAACCGAGACCAGGGGCAAACCTTGTCTGGTTTCGGTAGTTGTGGGTCCAAGTTGTCCGGTTTCAGAGTTAAGGGAGAAAATCTAAACTTTACCAAGAGTTGAGAGACGAAAAACATACTTTTCTCAATTGATAATAAATGCAAGTCATTTCAGAACTTTAAAACTTTCAGTGGACCACTCACTCAAGCCTTCTGATCGATTCATGCGTGTTTATCTGATCTGTTCTCCCTCTTCTTATCTTGGTCTCCGTTCCTTCGGTGAATGTTATGCTGCTTCTACTATAAAAAAATTGGTCTGCAGCTACTAAGCTAGCTGGCCACTGGAAATGGATGCAGTACCACTGCAGGCATGCACCTCAGCGCCCCGAACGCCAAACTTGCCGTGGCCGGTGCGGCGCCATGCCCATCTTGGCATTCTCCATTGCAAGATTGGAAACGCCATTAAAATTCAGCTCAGAAGCGTAGCAGCTGCGCGTACAGCCGAGCCGGGTTAACGTGCGCGCGTGATGCGTGGAATGGTGCTATGCCAGTGTACTACTACTAATTACGCGCAGAAAAGAAGTGTATTACTAATTGATGAACACAGCATATATAGCCATCAGCCATCCAACTTTGGTCTGATCCAACTTTGGTTGTAAACCAAGTTTTTCTTTTCTTGTTTGGGTTTTTCCTTCCTTGGCACCTGCACACACGCAGGGGTTTGAATTAGGCACGTCCTGCTTTGTTACACTGTGCTTTTCCTGGGTCTTGATGGAAAAAACAGACCAACTTTACACTTGTTGTTGAGATAAAACTAGCATGGTATGATCGTTTGCAGCTGGGCGCATGCAGACCTTTTTTTTCTAGAGGCAAGAAATGCAGAATTAGATGAGCAGGATATAACATTTGACGGCTTTCCTTTTTCAGGGATATACATTATTCTTGAGAAAATCGAGGGGCATACATTTGATGGAGTGATGATGGCCAAACCGGGCAGTGGTCACGATGTTTCAAAGGAATAATAAACATTAGGTGGAAAAAATCCTACGACGTGAACCAAAGGACATTTTTCTCCTACATCTTACTCGTAGGATTTGTGACACAGACATCTCATTTCGTACAAGGTTTCTCAAATGATATTTCTATATCCTACGAACCAAAGGAGGCCTAAGACCTGTTAATGCTTATGACAGTACGTAGCAATTCTGTATGAGGTTCAAGTAGTTCAACCACCTCGCACTGCACAGAAATCACACGTACCACTATTCTTCGCACTGCACATGCTTAAGTAGTTCAACCACCACGCACAACAATCCCTACATACATGGACGGTTTCACGTGGTACGCACAGTTTCCTCCGTGTCTAAATCGGAAGAGAAGCACATCACTTTCATCGGTACATTCCATGCATGCATGGATGGCTACTGGCGGGACCATTTCCCGTTCGGATGTCTCTGGTTCGTTCCATCTCCACGCCCGTCCCGCCGGCTGGAATCACATTATCAAAGAAGCAATTCTCCGATCCGGGCCAAATTTTCTCGTTCAACAGTAGCTTTCCTGGCAAAGAATGTAACCGATTTTGTTGAGGAGAAAGAAGCACCAAAAGGAAGCAGCCATGGAACCGAGGACACCAGCTAGCCATGTAGTACGCTTTGGCCTCCGTTAATTTGCTCAATAATTTGGCAATGGAACCACAAAGGCCGGCGCTGCTTCCTCTGCGGAATGCAAGTGCGAACGACTTGGCGGCAAGAGGTCCGGGGGGTGCTGGTCTTCTAGAAAGACAATTGACGTGAACTGATATCTTGTAATCAGAAGTGCAATTTGCCCATAGTATACTTATTTGTTAATTTAAGCATGGTACAGATGCGCATATAACATGGTTTTAAAGTACTTTCTTGTCTGTCGCTGATTTAGTACAAAGTCAGAGGGAGTACCAAGTTTAATCAACCTTTGAAATTGAGAGCAAACGTTAGAGCCACATATACCAGTCACTTTGTGGACCATGGCCATTCATAATTGTTCAGAATCTGAATTCGGGCAGACCAAGCAAATGGAAGCTCAAAGGAGCAGAGGGATGTGAGGGGAATCTCTGACAATAGGAAGCACTTGCCGTCTCTGACCTTAGCGCACCAACAGAAAGATGCCGGCCGGCCGCGAAAATGTCAAATAGCTACCTACGCAGACTGACCTCTGTCCCTCCTTCCTGCTAAAGCTCAACGTACAGAAGGCATGGGGAATGCAGGGTTCATCATGTGCTTTTCAGAACCCATTGAGGATGCTGGCTTTTGATTGCAAAGTGGAGCTGGAACCACAACAGACTTTGCATCAAAACTGCAATGTTCCCTGGATGTGGTTCCTGGGCAAGGATCAATCAGCATGCCTGAAGAGAACAGAATTGATAGACATCCTACTCGTCAAGCTTGTCTCAGGAATCAATTAATTAATTATTTAGGACATGAAAAATAATCTCCTAGGTTAGGGTTAAAACTTAACAACATGACATTTTTTTCTTCTTTACCTGAGTTAATGGTGTTTAGCACATACAGATGTGGCACTACGACAGGCAGGCAGAGAGACTTGCCATCTACTAGCAAGCATGACATCAGGGTGACCTGTGCCGGCCTAGATAATTGGTGACCACAAAACTGATTTCCTTTGTGCAGCACGATAAAGTTTTCATGGAAGAATGATGCACGGCTGTTAGAAGATTTCTTGTTCTGGAGCAGGGAATCGTTGCTATTATCTGCCATGCAAGTGGTTTCCTAGCAGAAGCAGGTGCAAGATGTATTAGGTGTGTGACCACAGGTCCACAGTAGTAAACTCCTCAGAGTTCAGACATGCAATTACTATCATAATTAATGCTGGACAGAAACCTACACGGATTTGAAGATAAGGTTTGGAATTCTCTCACTGGTGACCATGGATGATAAGCTTAAAACGATTCAGCAAACTGGCCACTCACCCACTCACTCACTGGTGACACTCCCACCGCCCCTAGTGTGAGCCAGCCAAGGACGACAAAACGCATGGTTTGGATCATCATTAGCTGGCGTCACAAGCCCTCGTTTTGACCTCTTCTTCTTCCTTCTTCATGTGATGCACAACCATCTGGCCATTAACTCTTGCCACATCTCGGGCCATTTACTCTTTTACATCTACAACCACGGTTTGCTAATTCGGACCCTCAAACGCGTCCGGATACGTTCGCGGCGTTGACCAGTCAGTCCTCAAATTTGCTCATTCACATCCGAACTTCTCATATTTCAATCCCAAATCCATACAAAGCATGCAAACAAAAAATCTACATACTACATATCCGACTCCGAGCGGATGGAGTCGAGGATGGACTGCTGCTTTGACTACAGATCCACGTTCCCAGCGTCCCCCACGTCCTCCTCCGGCTCCGACTCCTCCTCCAACTCGCGGTGATCCAGACTTCATGCCCTGTCCGGACCTGCTCAAGGAGCTGCAACCGGTGCTCCGGCATTAGAAAGTGGCGGCTGGGGGGGGGGGGGGCATGGCTTAAATTGCCGGGCAAGGGACGGCGGCGGCCGACGGGGAGTGAAAAGTGGTGGCGACAGCGGATGGAAGGAGGAAATGGTGGAGTTGTAGGGTTTCGGTGCTGGCGGTCGACTTAAATAGCTAGGCTGGGGAGTACGCGTGAGCGGCTCCACGCGGTGACATCAGTCCCATGGAGGAGACGAGCTTCGGACCGCAGGTTTTCTGGTGATTTTGTGTGGGGCCTAAATGTCAGTCCGACATGGAGGGTTGGGCGCTTTCATATCCTCCCCATATTTGGGCTAGATATAAGGGGTGTCGGTCAGTCCGGGCGTTTGAGACCCATTTGAGGCGTCCGTCTGGGTCAAAATTTCATGACCGAGTGGCCCGACCGGGCGTTTGAAGAGGGTTTGGGATGCCCGGTTGTAGATGCCCTTATTTACCTAAGTCTATTGAACTAGGATGATAAACTCTGTATAACCGATAAAAGGTTGTGTGCATAACTCGATGCAATGGCTAAAGACGTTCCCCTCCTTTTGAAAAGAAATTTGTTGTCAGCTCTTGGGCTAACAAACATGGAGTCGGTTATTGGAATATTTGGGCATGGGAAATAGCTAATTCCAAATGAATCTCAAAGGCCCATGTATGGCAAGAAGTGGAGTTGCAATATTTAGTCTCACCCCACTAGTGAAGTTGAAGTTTGACCTCCTTATATAAGGAGGTCTATGCATTTCACTAAGTGACCGAAAGAGAACCCCACACAAATGTGCACACCTCGCCTTCTCGGGCTCGTAGAGCGAGCATTCGACATGCGTGTGAATGGTCCACCAAAATCTAGTCCAAGACCTTTCAGAAGTGCAACTTCCATTCCTGACCATTAAGTTTGCGAGTAGGAAACCTAATTGGGCCAGATCGTGATCATGACACATCGGTTCTCCTTTATAAATGACCTATCGGCCATCATTGAAGATACATAAAATTGAGATAGGGTTTTGCCTCTTCTTGCTTTTGTGTCATCATCGTAGTCTACTCCATACCGGTCGCATGCATGCACTGATTAACAAGAGAGCGGGTTTTCAAAAACTTTCGCTCATATGAATGCACACAGAGAGGGCGAATAAGGTTTTTGAGAAGCGCTTCACACAACTGTTCAAGTTCCTTCACCATGGGTTGTCTTCCTCGCAAGTCAGCAGAGATTCACATTACTGTCTTCATCATTGTCCACTTTGACCGGTATTTGGCAACATCTTTGTCAACAACATCGCCTCTGCAACAGTCACAACTACTTCATCTGGAAATGAATAGTACATTCGACGTGTTTCAATCTATTCTTTAATTATTGTTGATGCACGTCTGATTTTGTTGTTCATGTTGTTAAACTAATCTAGTATGATGGAGATATACATGCCAATAGTTACTTTAATCATCATTTATATTATTGAATTCATCATATAATTCTCTAATCATCCAACTATCCAAATAACTTAACGTAGGCAATTTCCTGAATTAACCACGCCTGATTTTTCCAATGCGCTAAGAGCATCTACACCAACGGTTTACTAATCCGGGCCCTCAAATGTCCGCGGACCTCAAATCTCCTCGTCCACATCAGACTCTCTCATATTTGACCCTCTAGATCCATACAAAGCATATCAAAAAACAGTACGTACTACACACTATGTACTGCCCTACTTTTCATCGTCGGAGATTTCCACGACATCGGTGCCGGGCGGCAGGTAGACGGGCGCGTTGGAGGGCTCCGGATCCTCGTCCTCCTCCTCGAGGTCATCTAGGTAGGCGAGCATCTCCGCCTCCTCAGCGGCCTGCTCTGCCTCCATCTCCTGCCGGTGACGCCGTCTAGCCTCCACATCCGACTCCGAGTGGATGGAGTTGAGAATGGCGTGATGCTCCGCATGTAGATCCGCGTCCCCGGTGTCCCCTACATCCTCCTCCTAATCCGGATCCACAACATCCGTAGGTATCCCCGCCGCGATCCGGGCTTTGCAGCTTGCCCGGACCTGCTCAAGGAGCTGCAACCAATGTTGCGACATTAGAAAGTGGCGGCGGCGAGGAGGGTGGGGTGAGGGGGCATGGCTAAATAGTCGGGCTAGGGAGAGGGAGGCGGACGGGGAGTGGATAGTGATTGCGGAGGCAGACGGGAGGAGGAAATGGTGGAGGGGTAGGATTTCGGTGCCGGTGGTCCGCTTAATTAGCTGGGCTAGGGAGTACACGTCTCGCCGGAGCGGCGCCACGCGGCGACATCGGTCTGACGGAGGAGAGGAGCTTGGGACCGTCAGGTTTCATAGTTATTACGCGTGGGACCCAAGTGTCAGGCCAACGTGGCAGGCGTGCCCGGATGCTTCCATATCCGCCCCAACTTTGGGCTGCATATGAGGGGTGCCCATCAACTCGGGCGTTTGAGACCCGTTTGAGGCGTCCGTATTGATCGAAATTTCGTGACCGGTCAATGAACGGACGACCCGCCCATGTGTTTGAGGGGGGTTTAGGGTGCCTGGTTGTAGATGCTCTAAGGCTAGATAAATTCACCGGCATGCACTTTAAAGACGGAAGGTAAAGGCCATGTGTTGACTTAGGCTTTCAAAGCCTTCTTAGTTAGCAATGAAGCTTGACGGAACGATCTTTGGTGATGACCAGAGAAACTTCAAGGAAGCCAACACCATCTTTGTGGAATGTATCGTATTTATTCAGTGGCCTGATTACGACGGTGGATGTCAATTAACTTAACCAATGAAACTAACTTTTTTTTATGGCGGTTGCATGCTCGTGGTGTTTTCTCAGTAAGACCAATTAACCAGATTTTGTATTTCACGGACAACATATTTGAAAAACAAAGTCCCTGCTCAATGTGAAGAATAAGCCTTCACTCATGCACATTCACTCGTAAAAAACATGCCTTTTGACCGGAGCATTAATCCCAATCACATTTTGGATCGGGACTAATGTGTCCACTAGTCCTGGTTAGTGAGGACTCTTTAGTCCCAATTGGTCACCAACCGGGACTAAAGGGGTGGTGACAACCGTTCGTCTGGCGCGAGTCCTTTTAGTCCCGCTTCGTGGCTCAAACCGGGACTAAAGGTCCCAACCATTAAAATCCCGCGCCTTGGAAGTTGTTTCCTGCGAGATCATACATGGACATGCTATAGTAACGCAACCGGCCTCCATTTCTGTTCGTCTCCCTCTCTTGTTCCCCATCCTCCACCATGAATTCAATCACTCGCTACGGGAACGTGCTCGCACATGGCACGACCAATCTCCATGTTGTCTACACGAACGACAACGCCATAGTCGAGAGTTTTCTTTCCATGTTCGAGGAATGGCTTCAAGAGGAAAAACACAAGTTCATGGGCCTCAATCTCGAGTACACGGTCGATGGTCGCAATGTTGTCGTCGTCCAACTTTGTTTGAAGCAACATGTCATGGTGTTCCAGTGGGCAAGGTAATACACAACTGTCATAGTTTTAATTAAGGCTTTTCTTTGATTCATAGGATAGAAAAATTGTATAGGAATAGGAGGATTGGGAATGTCAAGAACATGTCATAGGATAGGAAAATTGCATAGGAATATGGAGCTTTCTGAAGCATTGTGATGTATGTGATGAAAATTGTCCATGGTTACGGCACAATAAGCGAGGGACACACGCGAAGAAAAAGTGAAGACTTTTTCTCTACAACTATTCTGATGATGGCTTTGATCTAGAATATCACTGCAATTAAGTATAATATTAAATAAAATTATCAAAGTATTTATTTGTTAAAAATAATGAACTAAAAGAATCAACTAAAATATTAAGTAAAAATAATGAACTAAAAATAATCAACTAAAACATTAAATAAAAGGAATGAACTAAAAAGAATCAAAATAATATTAACTAAAATTATCAAAGTATTTATTTGTTAAAAAGAATGAACTAAAAAGAATCAACTAAAATAAAATCTTTAATAGAAAACTAAAATAACAGAAAAAAGAATCAACTAAAGAAAAGGTTTGAAAAGTGATGATGTGGCGTTGAAAAAAATCAAGGGACACACGCGAAGAAAACATTTAGCTAAAAAAATGATGCTACCGTAGCAAGTTTCAACCGTTTTAGAATTCATTTGTGGTGCTTTTTAATTTTAGGGTCGTTTACCTAAAAAAATCACTAAATGCATGAAAAATAGCAAACGAAGTTAGAAAGTGTTGAAATTTGAATATGTGGCTTAGAATGGTGCATATTGAATGCACAAAAAGTCTAGAGTTGAAACAAGTTAAAAAAATCAAATGCCTTTGTAACAGATGAGTTTTCGTGTGAAACTCTCATACTTCGAAGGAGATGGTCTAGTTTATACATGAAGTGCATCCAGTTTTTGTCGTAACACTCTCAACTTTTTAGCACATGCTATGTGGGTGAAATGATGATACCATGCGAAGTTTCAACCTTTTCAGAGTTCATTTGTGGTGCCTTTTAATTTCAGGGTCGTTTAGCTCAAAAAAATTATTAAATCCATGAAAATAGCAAATGAAGTTAGAAAGGGTTGAAATTTGAATATGTGGCTTAGAATGGTGCATATTGAATGCACAAAAATTCTAGAGTTTAAACAAGTTTTAAAAAATAAAATGCCTTTGTAACAGATGAGTTTTCGTCCGAAACCCTCATACTTTGAAGGAGATGGTCTACTTTGTACATGAAGTGAATCCAGTTTTTGCCATAGCCCTCTCAACTTTTTAACACATGCTATGCGGGTGAAATGATGATATCATGCCAAGTTTCTACCTTTTTAGATTTCATTTGTAGTGCTTTTTAATTTCAGGGTCATTTAGCTCAGAAAAATCATTAAATGCATGAAAAAAGCAAATGAAGTTATAAAGGGTTGAAATTTGAGGATGTGGATTATATTGGTGCATATTAAATGCCTAAAAAGACCGGAGTTCATTTGGGTGATTTTGATTAAAACGAATGAAGGTATACAACTAAAAGAGTAAACAGAATCTGGTTTTGATTAAAACACCTATTTAAATTATCCTAAAAATTCCCAAGTTTAACAAGATGATAAAACATACTCATATTAAACAACAGGAAAAAATCACTCAAAAATCTATTTTTAAACTAAAGTTATTCACAAATTAGTGATTCACAAAAATTTCAAATGAATTCAAGTTTAAACTATTTAAATTAAAACTACTCGCACTAACAGAAAGTTTTAATTATTTTGACCTAAAGAAAAAGATACATTAAAAAACTATAAATATTCTAACAGTTATTCCAAATCTAAACACATAAATTAGAAAACAAAACAAAAAAGACAAAATACAGCTATAGTCCTGGTTGGTTCTACCAACCGGGACTAAAGGTCCCTTCCCGCGCGGAATTTGGACCGAAAATATGGGTCGTCCTCTAGTCCCTGTTGGTTCGGACTAAAGGTCTTTAGTCCCGGTTGAAGCCACCAACCGGGACTAAAGGTCTTCAGTGTATATAAGCACACACTTGAAAAAAATGCCGAACCTCTCCCATTCTGCCCAAATCGATGCCGACACCGACAGGCTGCTGCCGATCGCCGGTCATCGCCGCTAGGCTGCCGCTCGTCGCCGACCACGTCGCCGTCGCCCCGTCCCGACGCCGCCAGGCTACCGCTCGTCACCGTCACCGCTCGTCGCCAGGCTGCCACACGTTGGCATCGCCGTTGTTGCTCGTCTTCATCGCCCTGCCCCGCCACCGCCAGGCTGCTGCTTGTCGTCGTCGCGCCGCTCTCGTCAGCCCCCGGGTGAGCTTCCCCGCATCGATAGATGGTAGATGATGATGATGGAGGATTGATGATGATAGATGATTTTCTGTAGTAATTTTGTCAGATGATGATAATTTATTTTTGTTAGATGATTTTGTTAAATTATAATGATTTTCATGTTTTCGTTTTAGTTGTTTTAGGTAATTAAGTATTCATATTGTTTTAGTTAATTTAGTTGTTTTAGTTATTTTGTTTTTTATGTTTTAGTTAATTTAGTTGTTTTAGTTGTTTTATGTTTTGGTTGTTGAGTTTTTTTATGTTTTAGTTGTTTTAGTTGGAAATAATGTAGTATCATCGGTCGTCGATGACGCGATATCGAGGAGTCCCTGACGATCCTTGGTGAGGGAGAGTCCCCGACGATCATTGGTGAGAGAGTGTGCACCAACACACCATGAGATATGAGAGTTATTTAAGGAAAACCTCGATAGACCGAAAGTAATAATAAATTTATATGTCATGTGCGTATGCTATTGCAATTAGGTGTATTTTTTCATGTGCATATGTTACTGCAGAGAACACCTCGTGCCTATGTTTTGTCGGAATGTTGATTTATTTCCGTTTCGGCAAATTTTAGGCGCTCAATATGTCTTACATTAGCAATGGTCATGCCGTAATTTTTGAATCATGAACACAAGAAGTGTCATCGTCTAATGATGACAATAGGATCCAAGCATGTGAAATTTGTGACGAAGATAATGGTCTTTGCGACCAGCCTCAACTGCGAGATGGCAGGTTTTTCACCATGAAGCTTTGCAAGGACTTCGATATTTCTATGGTATGCAACGATGACAACTGATTTTTCGTAATTAAGCATGACTTCTGTTTCTTTGCTTTAACGTGTAATTTATTTTTTATACAATTCGACTAGTTTATTCCCTGTCATGCAAGACAGTATTTCTTGGAGAGGCTCGGTTTCGAAGAGCACGAGAGTTTCGAGACGAGGAGAGCCAACCTGAGGACTAAACATGGTCACACATTTCTGGTCAAAGTAATGAATGCAGTTAATAACACAAAATTAGGGTGCTCAAACTGGGAAGCTCTTTGCAAGGCATATGGATTTCAGGAGGATATGGAAATAACCTTCGATCTTCGTCCTGAAGATTATATTGAAGGTAACATCGACATTTGGATGGATGTCCATATGCTTCCTGTTTTACCTCTATGCGAGTTTATCAACCATGCATATTTGTCAAGTAATTTGCATTCTATATTTAAAAATATTTGGTGTTGATCCATACTAAATTTTTTAATTTATAATTTACAACCAATTTCGTTTCTTCGAGTGAAACCCAGAACATAATCGACACGACACACTACACTAATGGATCACATCTAAATTGGGAGGAGAAGGATGATCTTATCAACTTTGTTATTGGTGTCCTAGTTGGTAGGGAGATCTTCCCATATAATTTGGGAACTGACCCAAATTATACATTGTACAGGACACTAGTGCATAGGTTGAGGGTGAATGATATTCGCCAAAATATCTTGGTAAGAGTTGCTAATTAAGTACACTACTATTACGTAAATGGTATTGATTACATTGCTAACACTAGTGCAGAACATGCCTATAGTCGCGGGTCATAAGGGCCTTTACTACCGGTTCTCGAACTGACACTAAAGGGTGGGGACTAAAGCCTACCCTACTTTAGTGCCGGTTCAACACGGTCCGACACCAAAGGCCCTCCACGTGGCATCTGACGGCGCCCTGGGCTGGGGGGGGACCTTTAGTCCCGGTTGGTAACACCAACCGGGACTAAAAGTATTTAGTTTGTTTAGTTTATTTTTTTTCCTTTTAATTCTTTAGGTGTTTATGAATTAATTATGGTTATACACTGTTATACAAATTTTGATACCGTTGTTATATGATTATGTTCATGATGAATCATTATATCATTGTGAGAAAGAAACATGGATTTTATTAATCCAAATGAATAAAAAATGATCAAAAGTTGAATTAGTAGGACGACGATCCTACTAATTCAACTTTTGCTCACTTTTGATCCATCCACATGAATCTAATCCGTTTTCCTTCCCCCAATGATATAACAAATCATCATGATAATCATGATCAACATCATCATCATATTAATATAAAATTCTTGCATCATATCATCACCAATAATACTATAGCTAATAATCATCATAGTCATTACCACCAACACTATTTAATCATCATTTTCGTCAATGAGACATCATAGAACAAGTTGGTCACTAGTCATAATCACAACTCCTCCTCTTCATCATCATCAACTCTAACACATTGTAGCACATAATAACATATTGTCCCTAGGACCTACTCCTCTCTCATAGGACCTACTCTACCCACTCTTAGACACAATATCATAAAACAAGATAGGCCCTCACTCTCTATTATGGAGAATGGAGATAGTTCTGTCTCCAATTCTTGGCCTACACACAATGTTGCTTTCAAGTAGCTCTCTACGATTGACCATACATTTTTTCCAATCTTTGATTGTCATGTCTTCATCGGTTTTAGAAATCCGGTATGGACAGGAGTGATGCGTAGGCTGATCTAGCCGTGTTGGCCGTAAGCTCATAACAATAACGCGACCTCTCTGAAACATTAGAGAAGGCACACAATCTTTCGGGATTTTTTGTTGAAAACCATAGTAATAACTTTGTAGTTAGCAATGTAGTTTAGTTTTAGAAGAATTTATACAAAAGATGCACAGATGTCGTAATAGTAGAAAATCTTACCACGCAATCTCCATGGATGTTACCATAGTTCACCACGTGCACTAGTGGCACGTATTGAACATATTGTGGAGGAGTTTGATAATAGCTATTGTAATTCTCAAGATGATTAAGAAATGCGATAAGATGATCTTTCTCCTTATAAGTTAATTTTGCTTCATCATTGTAGTAGTAGGTTCTGTCTACCATCTTCCGTGCATTTTTTGAAGAATGAAAATAAGCTGTCAATGGAAATAAGTTGTCAACTATTTTTAAATAAACAATATAAATTACTTAATAAATATAGTTGAGAAACTCACATAATGGTAAAACTGGAGGCGTCTGCACATCGACCCAGATGTCGATATTACCTTCAATTTCATCTTCCGGACGAATATCAAAGGTGAGAAGCATATTAGGCTCAAATGCATAAGCCTTGCATAGTGCTATCCAACTTTTGCATTCAAAATAGGAGTAGGTGTCTGCATTGTATAATTTTACGGCAAAAGTATAACCATGCTCAGTCCTCAAGTGAACTCTCTTTACCTCCATACTTTTTTTAGTATTGAAACCAATCTTATGCAAGACATAAATTCTTGCATGGCAGGGGATACACTAGTAGAATAGTAAAAAATTAAAATTATAAGTTGAAGCAAAAGAAGCAGAAGTCATGCTTAATTACGAAAAGAGACTTATCGATGTGACTTACTGTATCCACTTCGAAGGTCTCATCCAGCATGATGGTGAAGCGCCTACCATCAACTAGGAAAGGCTTGTCACACAGGCCGCGCCTGTCTTCGCAGTATTCGCACATAGCGAATTCCCTTTCGTCGCCAGACATTTCCTATATTCATAGTTGAAACATTTAAAATCGATCAAAGGAAACTACGAGAAAACTGATCAACACACAGATTACAATTACTCAATATGCAACAGGTTGACTTTAGGTCTATCGAGTCTTTCCTTCCTAAACTCTCATCTCACGTATATGGTGGGCACTCCTTCTGATATTCCAACCGTCGGTGATTGTGGCTTCTCCATTCGTCCCCGAGTGCATTACACCAAAATGTCTAGCACACGGGAACGAAGGAGAAGTGACCCCCACGACAACAGTCGGGATTCTTCCTCTCTCTCATATATATATATATATATATATATATATATATATATGGTGGACACTTTCCCTCACTGAAAGACACACAAGGAGCCAAAACAGACGTAAAGTTAACCCGTTCCATATATCGAGCAATGACATAGAAAAATGCCCTATGTTTTTCCGGAATGACTGGCAAATCACAAGCACTCGATATGTCCTACATTGTAGCACAAGACATTTCCTATGTTCATAGTAGGAACAGACGTGCATTCAATAAGCAAAACTAAATCATAAAACAAATTAATATTCAAATTAGCATGCATTCAATAAGCAAAACTAAATCATCTTTTGTGTTCGTACATCTTTGAATAGCATCACTAATACATCTCGAATAGTATCATATATATAGCCCAAAAAACATGAAAATATGGAAAACACAAAATGCAAAATATTAAAATATGCTTCATTAAAATATGCAACTTATGAAAATACTAATTGCTATACATTGGATCAAATGTCAAAATTCATCAACTTTTTTCTATTCATATATTGGATCAAAATGTCAAAATTCCTTCACTTTTTTGTACACATCTTGTTGGGAAACGTTGCATGGAAAACAAAAAATTTCCTACGCACACGCAAGATCTATCCATGGTGATGAGCGTCTACGAGAGGGAGAGTGGATCTACATACCCTTGTAGATCGCTAAGCGGGAAGCGTTAAGAAACGCGGTTGGTGTAGTCAAACATCTTCGCTATCCAAATCGCCGAGCGTCCCACGATCTCATCACTATCCGTCCCGCGATCTCATCACGATACGTCCCGCGATCTCATCACGATCCGTCCCGCGATCTCATCATGATCCGCCCCGCGGTCTCGTCACGGTTCTTCCGATCTAGCGCCGAACGGACGACACCTCCGCGTTTATCACACGTACAGCTTGATGACGATCTCCAACTTCTTGATCCAGCAAGAGGGAGCGGAGAAACCAATCTAGAGGAGAAACTATGCACTAGAGGAACGGGTAGCACGTGGCTGAAAATTCTGTACCAAAACCCTAAAGTCCTCTAGTATATATAGGAGGAGAGGAGGAGGAGGTTTGTCTACCAAAAATCCAGCCCTTGGGACGGCCAAAGTGGGGAGCAGAGGACGACTCCTCCTCCAATCCTAGTAGGACTAGGATTCCTCCTTATTTTTTGGCCTTTTTCCACCTTTTCCCCTTTGGGCTTTTTCTCCTAGCCGCATGGGCGTTGTGTGGGACTTCCACCAGCCCACAAAAGTCTAGTATTTACTCTCCCACAGCCCATGAAGCCTCTTGGGTCGAAATACCCCTCCCAGTGGTCTCCCGGTACACTACCGGCACTCCCGGTATATTACCGATTAGCTCGAAACTTCTCCGGCGACCAAAATGGGACTTCCTATATATCAATCTTTACCTCCGGACCATTCCGGAGCTCCTTGTGATGTCTTGGATCTCATCCGGGACTCCGAACAACCTTCGGTCACCACCATACATAACTCTATACTACCAAAACGTCACAGAACCTTAAGTGTGCAGACCCTACAGGTTCAAGAACTATGTAGACATGACCGAGACACCTCTACGGTCAATAACCAATAGCGGGACCTGGATGCCCATATTGGTTCCTACATATTATACGAAGATCTTTATCGGTCGAACCTCTATGTCAAGGATTCAGTTAATCCCGTATGATGTTCCTTTTGTTCTTCGGTATGTTTACTTGCCTGAGATTCGATCGTCGGTATCTCCATACCTAGTTCAACCTCGTTACCGGCAAGTCTCTTTACTCGTTCCGTAATACAAGATCCCATGACTAACACTTAGTCACATTGCTTGCAAGTCTTGTTGTGATGTTGTATTACCTAGTGGGCCTTGAGATACCTCTCCGTCACATGGAGTAACAAATCCCAGTCTTGATCCATGCCAACCCAACAGACACCCTCGGAGATACCTGTAGAGTACCTTTATAGTCACCCAGTTACGTTGCGACGTTTGATACACACAAGGCATTCCTTCGGTGTCCGTGAGTTGCATGATCTCATGGTCATAGGAATAGATACTTGATATGCAGAGAACAGTAGCATTAAACTGACACGATCATATGCTACGTTGGTAGTTTGGTTCTTGTCCATCCCATCATTCTTCTAATGATGTGATCCCGTTATCAAATGACATCTCATGTCAATGGCTAGGAAACCTTAACCATCTTTGATCAACGAGCTATTCTATTAGAGGCATACTAGGGACATGGTTTTGTCTATGTATCCACACATGCATCTAAGTCTCCGATCAATACAATTATAGCATGGATAATAAACGATTATCATGAACAAGGAAATATGATAATAAATAATTTATTATTGCGTATAGGGAATATTTCCAATAGTCTCCCAGTTGCACTAGAGTCAATAATCTAGTTCACATCACCATGTGATTTGCATTGTTACGAATCTAACACCCAATGAGTTCTGGGGCTCGATCATTCTTTGCATGTGAGAGAGGTCTTATAGTCAACGAGTCTGCGACATTCAGATCCGTTTGTACTTTGCAAATTTCTATGTCAAACCGTAAACACTGCTACCACACTCCACTTGGTACTATTCCAAATTGCTGCTCCACTATACGTATCCAGATTGCTACTACGAGTCATCCGGATTGGTGTTAAAGCTTGCATCGACGTGACTCTTTATGACTAACTCTTTATCACCTCCATAATCAAGAAACATCTCCTTAGTCTTTTAGTTACTAAGGATAATCTTGACCGCTGTCCAGTGCTCCATTCCAGGATCACTTTGAAACCTTCCGGCCATACTTATGGCAAGGCTGAGATCGGGTCTTGTGCAAAACATTGCGTACATGATAGAGCCTATGGCTGAAGCATAGGGAATGACACTCATCTTTTCTCTATCTTCTGCAGTCACTGGAATTAAGTCTTACTCAACTTTATACCTTACAAATCAGGCGAGAACTCTTTCTCTGACTGATCCATTTTGAACTCTTTCAAAATCTTGTCAAGGTATGTACTCATTGAAAGTCTCATCAAGTATCTTGGTCTATCTCTATAGATCTTGATGCTCAACAATTAGGTAGCTTTATCCAGGTCATCCTTTGAAAAACTCTTTTCACACAACCCTTTATGCTTTCCAGAAATTCTATATCATTTCCGATCAACAATATGTCAACCACATATGCTTATCAGAAACTCTACAGTGCTCCCACTCACTTTATTGTAAATACAAGTTTCTCGTAAACTTCGTATAGACTCAAAAAATTTAATCACCTCATCAAAGTGTATATTCAAACTCCGAGATGCTTGCTTCAGTTCATAGAAGGATCACTGAAGCTTGCAAACCTTTTAGCATCCTTAGGACTGACAAAACCTTCTGGTTATATCACATACAACCTTTCCTCAAGAAAGGAAACGATGTTTTGGCATCCATCTGCCAGATTTCATAATTGAAAAATGCAGCAACTGCTAAAATAATTTTAACAGACTTTAGCATCACTACAAGAGAAAGTCTCATCGCAGTCAACTCTTTGAACTTGCCGGAAACTTCTTTGCGACAAGTCGAGCTTTATAAATGGTGACATTCACCATCAGCGTGTGTCTTCATTTTAAAGATCCATTTATACTCAACGACCTGCCGTCCAACGAGCAAGTCTACCAAAGTCTATACTTGGTTTTCATATATGGATCCTTTCTCGGATTTCATGGATTCTAACAATTTATCAGAATCCGGGCCCATCATCGCTTCTCCATAGATCGTAGGTTCATTGTTGTCCAACAACATGACCTCCAAGACAGGGTTGTCATACCGCTCAGGAGCAGTACACATCCTTGTCTACCTACGAGGTTCGATAGTAACTTGATGTGAAGCTTCATGATCATCATCATTTACTTCCTCTTTAACTGACGTAGGTTTCCATAGAAACATCTTTCTGCGCTGCGCTACTCTCTGGTTGAAACAAAGGTTCAACAACCTCATCAAGTTCTATCTTCCTCCCACTCAATTCTTTCGAGAGAAACTTTTTCTCGGTAAAGGACCCGTTTTAGCAACAAACACTTTATGCTTGGATCTAAGATAGAAGGTTCACCCAACTGTTCTTAGGGTCTTCTACGAAGATGCATTTATCCGCTTTGGGTTCGAGCTCATTAGGTGAAAACATTTTCCACACAAGCGTCGCAGCCCCAAACATCAAGAAATGACAGCTTAGGTTTCTATCAAACCATAATTCCCACGGTGTCATCTCAAAGGGTTTAGACGGTTCCCTATTTAAAGTGAATGTAGTTGTCTCTAATGCACAACCCCAAAATTATAGTAGCAAAATGATAAGAGACATCATAACATGCACCATATCCAATAGAGCACGACTACGACGTTCGAACATACCATCACACTATGGTGTTCCAGGTGGCGTGTGTTGTGAAACAACTTTCACATTGTCTAAAGTTGTATGCCAAACTCGTAACTCAGATATTCACCTCCACGATCATATCGCAGATATTTTTATCTTCTTGTCACGATGATCTTAAACTTCACTCTGAATTTGCTTGAACTTTTCAAACGATTCAGACTTGTGTTTCATTAAGTAAACATACACTATATCTACCCAAATCATCAGTGAAGGTAAGAAAATAACGATATCCACCGCACGCTACAAGACTCATTGGATTGCATACATCAACATGTATCATCTCCAATAAATCACTTGCCCGCTCCGTCAAACCAGAAAACGGAGTCCTTAGTCATGTTTGACCAAGAGGCATGGTTCGCATGTCTCAACCGATTCGAAATCAAAAGAGTCCAAAGATCCATCAGCATGGAGTTTCTTCATGCGTTTTATACCAATATGACATTTAGGGGCAGTGCCACAAGTATGTGGTACTATCATTATTAACTTTGCATCTGTTGGCATCAATGTTATGAATGTGTATTACTACGATCAAGATTCAACAAACCATTGTCACTAGGTGCATGACCATTGAAGGTATTATTCATGTAAACAGAATAACCATTATTCTCTAACTTAAATGAATAACCGTGTTGCAATAAACATGATCTAATCACGTTCATGCTCAACGCAAAACACCAAATAACACATATTTAGGTTTGTTACTAATCCCGAAGGTAGAGATAGCGTGCGATATCGATCACATCAACCTTGGAAACACTTCCAAAACACATCGTCACCTCACCCTTAGCTAGTTCTCCGTTTATTCCCTAGCATTTATTTCGAGTTACTAACATTTAGCAACCGAACCGGTATCCAATACCTAGGTGCTACTAGGAGTACTAGCAAGGTACACATCAATAACACGTATATCAAATATACTACTGTTGATGTTGCCAGCCTTCTTATCTACCAAGTATCTAGGGTTGTTCCGCTTCAGCGAACGCTCTCCTCATAATCGAAGCACTTAGTCTCGGGTTTGAGTTCAACTTTGGGTTGCTTCACTGGAGCAGCAACTGACTTGCTATCCATGAAGTTTCCCTCCTTGCTCTTGCCCTTCTCGAAACTAGTGGTTTGACTAACCATCAACACTTGACGCTCCTTCTTGATTTCTACCTTCGTGGTGTCAAACATCGCAAGCAGCTCAGGGATCATTATTTCTATCCCTCGCATTTAATAGTTCATCACCAAGTTCTAGTAGCTTAGTGACAGTGACTTGGAGAACTATATCAATCACTATCTTATCTGGAAGATCAACTCCCACTCGATTAAAGCGACTGTAGCACCCAGACAATCTGAGCACATGCTCAACAATTGAGCTATTCTCTTTCATATTACAGGCAAAGAATCTTGTTGGAGATCTCATATCTTGCAACACGGGGACGAGCCTGAGATCCTAATTTCAGCTCTTAGAACATCTCATATGTTCCGTGACGTTCAAAACATTTCGGAGCCTCAATTCTAAGCCGTAATGCATGACACACTAAACTATCAAGTAGTCATCAGAACGTGCCTGTTAGATGTTCACAACATCTACAGACGATGATAAAGGGGTTGGCGCACTGAGCGGCGCATTAAGGACATAGGCCTTCTGTGCAGCAACGAGGACAATCCTCAGATCATGGAGCCAGTCCGCAATATTGCTACCATCATATTTCAACTCTATTTCTCTAGGAACATATAAAAATTCAAGGGAGCTACAGCGCGAGCAAGTAATCTACAACATAATTTGCAAAGAGACTACTGACTATGTTCATGATAATGAGTTCAATTAATCATATTACTTAAGAACTCCCACTCAAATTGACATCCCTCCGATCATTCGAGTGATACATGATCCAAATTCACCAACTCAAGTCCGATGATCACGTGAGTTGAGGTGGTTACAATGGTGAACATCATCATGTTGATCATATCTACTATATGACTCATGTTCGACCTTTCGATCTCTTGTGTTCCGAGGCTATGTCTGTACATGCTAGGCTCGTCAAGTTTAACCCGAGTGTTCTGCATGTGCAACATTGGCTTGCACCCGTTGTATGTGAAAGTAGAGTCTATCACACCCGATCATCACGTGGTCTCTGGACACGAAGAAATTTCGTAATGGTGCACACTCGGGGAGAACACAATTTATCTTGAAATTAAGTGAGGGATCATCTTATAATGCTACCGTCGTCCTAAGCAAAACAAGGTGCATAATAGGATTAACATCACATGCAAATCATAAGTGACATGATATGGCCATGAACTTGTTCTTTTGATCTCCATCATGAAAGCACCGGCATGATCTCCATCATCACTAGCATGACACCATGATCTCCATCATCTTGATCTCCATCAACATGTCGCCATCGGGGTTGTCGCGCCCACCATGCTTCTACTACTATTGCTACCGTTTAGCGATAAAGTAAAGCATTACATAATGCTTAATGATTGAAATGCAGGTCATACAATAACTAAAGACAACCCTATGGCTCCTGCCGGTTGCCGTACTCATCGACATGCAAGTCGTGAAATTCCATACATCACATGATCATCTCATACATCACATATATCACATCATGTAATTGGCCATATCACACCACAACATACCCTGCAAAAACAAGTTAGACGTCCTCTAATTGTTGTTGCATGTTTTACGTGGCTGCTATGGGTATCTAGCAAGAAAAATTCTCATCTACGCAAAAATCACAAAGGTGATACACTAGTTTCTTTTCAACCTTCTCAAGGACCGCCTTTGTCGAATCCGATCCAACTAAAGTGAGAGAAACTGGCACCCGCAAGCCATCTATGCAACAAGTTGCGGCCGAGGGAACCGGTCTCTCGTAAGCGTACGAGTAATGTTGGTCCGGGCCGCTTCACCCACAATACCGCTGAATCAAAATCCAACCAAGGGAGGAAGCAATCTAAGCATCAACGCCCACAAACCTTTTGTGTTCTACTCGAGATCTCATCTACACATAGACCTAGCTCATGATGCCACTGTTGGGGAACGTTGCATGGGAAACAAAAAATTTCCTACGCACACGCAAGATCTATCCATGGTGATGAGCATCTACGAGAGGGAGAGTGGATCTACATACCCTTGTAGATCGCTAAGCGGGAAGCGTTAAGAAACGCGGTTGGTGTAGTCGAACGTCTTCGCGATCCAAATCGCCGAGCGTCCCACGATCTCATCATGATCCGTCCCGCGATCAAATCACGATCCGTCCCGCGAACTCATCACGATCCGTGCCGCGATCTCATCACGATCCGGCCCATGAACTCATCATGATCCATCTCGCGATCTCATCACGATCCTTCCCGAGATCTCATCACGATCCGTCCCGTGATCTCGTCACGGTCCTTCCGATCTAGCGTCGAACGAACGACACCTCCGCGTTCAGCACACGTACAGCTAGATGACGATCTCCGCCTTCTTGATCCAGCAAGAGGAAGCGGAGAGGTAGAAGAGTTCTCCGGCAGCGTGACGGTGCTGCGGCGATGGTGGTGGAGCTATTCCGGCAAGGCTTCGCCTAAGCACTGCAGAAAACCGATCTAGAGGAGAAACTATGCACTAGAGGAACGGGTAGCACGTGGCTGAAAATTCTGTGCCAAAACCCTAAAGTCCTCTAGTATATATCGGAGTAGAGGAGGAGGAGGTTTGACTGCCAAAAAGCCAGCCCTTGGGTCGGACAAAGTGGGGAGGAGAGGAGGACTCCTCCTCCAATCCTAGTAGGACTAGGATTCCTCCTTTTTTTTTGGCCCTTTTCAACCATTTTCCCTTTGGGATTTTCTCCCAGCAGAATGGGCCTTGTGTGGGACTTCCACCAGCCCACAAAAGGCTGGTATTTACTCTCCCACAGCCCATGAAGCCTCTTGGGTCGAAATAGCCCTCTCGGTGGTCTCCCGGTACACTACCGGCACTCTCGGTACATTACCGATTAGCCCGAAACTTTTCCGGCGACCAAAATGGGACTTCCTATATATCAATATTTACCTCCGGACCATTCCGGAGCTCCTCGTGACATCCTGGATCTCATCCGGGACTCCGAACAACCTTCGGTCACCACCATACATAACTCTATACTACCAAAACGTCACCGAACCTTAAGTGTGCAGACCCTACGGGTTCGAGAACTTTGTAGACATGACTGAGACACCTCTACGGTCATTAACCAATAGCAGGACCTGGATGCCCATATTGGTTCCTACATATTCTACGAAGATCTTTATCGGTCGAACCTCTATGTCAAGGATTCAGTTAATCCCGTATGAAGTTCCCTTTGTTCTTCGGTATGTTTACCCTCTTGAGATTCGATCGTCGGTATCTCCATACCTAGTTCAACCTCGTTACCGGCAAGTCTCTTTACTCGTTCCGTAATACAAGATCTCGTGACTAACACTTAGTCACATTGCTTGCAAGTCTTGCTGTGATGTTGTATTACCGAGTGGGCCCTGAGATACCTCTCCGTCACACTGAGTAACAAATCCCAGTCTTGATCCATGCCAACCCAG
Organism: Hordeum marinum; assembly: GCA_022496015.1. Lineage (NCBI taxonomy): Eukaryota > Viridiplantae > Streptophyta > Magnoliopsida > Poales > Poaceae > Hordeum > Hordeum marinum. The sequence continues at coordinate 50,383,901 of CM039678.1, read as the reverse complement.
CAGACACCCTCGGAGATACCTGTAGAGTACCTTTATAGTCACCCAGTTACGTTGCGACGTTTGATACACACAAGGCATTCCTCCGGTGTCAGTGAGTTGCATGATCTCATGGTCATAGGAACAGATACTTGACATGCAGAAAATAGTAGCATTAAACTGACACGATCATATGCTATGTTTGTAGTTTGGGTCTTGTCCATCCCATCATTCTCCTAATGATGTGATCCCGTTATCAAATGACATCTCATGTCAATGGCTAGGAAACCTTAATCATCTTTGATCAACGAGCTAGTCTATTAGAGGCATACTAGGGACATGGTTTTGTCTATGTATCCACACATGCATCTAAGTCTCCGATCAATACAATTATAGCATGGATAATAAACTATTATCATGAACAAGGAAATATGATAATAACTAATTTATTATTGCCTCTAGGGCATATTTCCAACACATCTAACTAATCATCTAGTGAAAAAATGTCAAAATTCATGCATCCATGTCAAAATTCGTCAAATGTCAAAATTCCTTAACTTTTTTCTATACATCAAAATTCTTGCATCTAATCATCTAATCATCTATACATCTAATTAATCATATAATTATCAAAATTGCATGTGTGTGTGTATGGGTGTGGGGGGGGGGTCGTGCCAGGGAGGAGCCGATGGCTGCCATGGCGGCACAGGGGCCAGGGAGATGGGGAGAGGGGGGGAGCTCACAGCAGGGCAACGGGGCGACGATGAGGCGAGGCGAGTCGGGGGCGGCGACGGAGGAGCGGGCGTGGGCGTCGTCCGGGCGGCGTCAGGCCGGGCGTAGGGAGGAACGGGCACAGGCGGCGTCAGAGATCGGCACGAGGAGGCGAGACGGCGACGGTGCAGCGAGACGGCGAAGACGCGGACGACATCGGGGAGGCGAGACGACGATGGTGGCAATGTCGCGAAGAGGATAAGAATGCAGAATAACTGATTTTTTTTGAAGTGTTGTATATATAAGGAGGCCTTTAGTCGTGGTTGGTGGCTCCAACCACGACTAAAGACGCGGTTGGTGGCTCCAACCACGACTAAAGACCCCCCCTTTAGTCCCGGTTGGAGCCACCAACCGCGACTATAGGTGAATTTCAGCGGGCGCGGGCGGCGAGAAGCGAAAACCTTTAGTCGCGGTTGGTGGATCCAACCGCGACTAAAGACCCCCTTTAGTCGCAGCTGGTGGCTCCGACGGCGACTAAAGGTGTTTCCTAGCACGACGCACTGCGGGGTAGTTTAGTCCCACCTCGCTAGTCGAGGGGCGCCTCGGCCAGTTTATAAGCCCCGGCGCAGGCCCTGCATTGAGTTTCTCTCTAATGCAGGCATTCTGGGCCTACCTGTACTGCGATTCCCTATGGGCCTACTGGGCCTTGCGGGCCTGCATCCTGGCCTAGGTTGGGTTTCTAGTCGTATGCTAGCCGTGGCGGCCGAGTAGGCGGGATTTTTTTAATTCATTTTTCTTTTTTTTGTTTTTTGCTTTATTTATTTTCTTTTGTTTATGAGTTTTTTGTGCTTTATTGAGAGTTAATGAGTGAATCTTTTTGCGTTAGGTCAAAAAAATATAAACTTTCTGTTAGTGGCAGTAGTTTTCAAATTCGAATATTTCAAATTTGAATTGTTTGAAATTTGTGTGAATCACTAGTTTGTGAATAACTTTACTTTAAAAATAGATTTTCCAGTGATTCTTTTTTCTACTGTTTAATATCATCGTGTTTTATCATTGTATCCAATTTGGTAAATCTTAGGTTATTTAATAAATGAAATGCCTTTGTAACAGGCGAGTTTTCGTGTGAAACCCTGAGACTCCGAAAGAGATTGTCCATTTTGTACACGAAGTGCATCCAGTTTTTGCGGTAACCCTCTCCACTTTTTAGCACATGCTATGTGGGTGAAATGATGATACCATGGCAACTTTCAAATTTTTCAGAGTTCATTTGAAGTGCTTTTCAATTTCAGGGTTATTTTGTTGAAAAAATTAGTAAGTGCATGAAACATAGCAAATGAAGTCAGAAAGGGTTGAAAATTGATGATGCGGATTTGAATGGTGCATTTTGAACAAAAGTATGGAGTTCATATAAGTTAAAAAATGAAATGCCTTTGTAACAGGCGAGTTTTTGTCCGAAACCCTGATACTTCGAAAGAGATTGTCCATCTTGTACATGAAGTGCATCAAGTTTTTGCCGTAACCCTCTCAACTTTTTAGCACATGCTATGTGGGTGAAATGATGATACCATGCCAATTTTAAACCTTTTTAGAGTTCATTTGAAGTGCTTATCAATTTCAGGGTCATTTAGCTCAAAAAATCAGTAAGTGCATGAAAAATAGCAAATGAAGTCAGAAAGGGTTGAAAAGTGATGGCCTCCCTTCAAATGGTGCATACTGAACGCACAAAACACAGAAGTACACTACTATTACAAAGATTCCCTTCGGTTTGTCCGAAGTGGGACTTTGTAGATATATAAGTTTGGAAACTAACTAGAGAAGCCGGTAACATCCCAGAGTGGGATCTTTGGGCGTAAAACTTTTTCTTTGCGTGTGTCCCTTTGCGTCGTAACCATGGGCAATCTTCATCATTTAACTTGATGCTCGGGTCAACATTCACTGTGAAGGGAGTAATTTCATGAAATTTTTCATAATCTTCTGACATGTCTGTCTTGTCCTCCAGTCCCACGATGTTTCTTTTCCCTGAAAGAACTATGTGGCGCTTTGGCTCATGACATGATGTATTTGCTTCCTTATCGTTTCTTATTCTTGGCTTGGTAGACAGGTCCTTCACATAGAAAACCCGCGCCACATCATTGTCTTGGACGAATAGTTCATCTGTGTACCCAAGATTGTTGAGATCCACTGTTGTCATTCCGTACTGCGGGCCTTCCTTTACCCCGCCTCCTGTCAGATTCACCCATTTGCACATAAACAAAGAGACCTTCAAATCAAGTCCATAGTCAAGTTCCCATATCTCCTCTATGTAACCATAGTATGTGTCCTTTGTCCCATTGTTGTTTGCTGCATCAAAGCGGACACCACTGTTTTGGTTGGCGCTCTTTTTATCTTGGGCGATCGTGTAAAATGTATTCCCATTTATCTCGTACCCTTTGAAAGTCAATATAGTCGAAGATGGTAACTTGGACAGCAAGTACAGGTCATCTTCAATAGTGTCGTCATGCATGAGATGTGTCTGCAACCAACCGGTGAAAGTCACCGTTTGTTCATGTGTAATCTAGTCGTCAAACTTCTCCGGGTGTTTGGAACGTAGAATATTCTTGTGTTGCTCGATATATGGAGCCACTAAGACGGAACTTTGTAGAACTGTGTAGTGTGGTTGCGCCAAAGAATGCCCGTCCCGGCATATTACTGATTTCTTTCCTAGCGTGCCTTTTCCACCTAGTTTGCCCTCATGCCGTGATTCAGGAACACCTATCGGCTTAATGTCAGGAATAAAGTCAACACAAAACTACATGACCTCCTCTGTTTCATGTCCCTTGGAGACGCTTCCTTCTGGCCTAGCACGATTATGAACATATTTCTTTAAGACTCCCATGAACCTCTCTAAGGGGAACATATTGTGTAAAAATACAGGACCCAGAATGGCAATCTCCTCGACTAGGTGAAATAGGACATGCGTCATGATATTGAAGAAGGATGGTGGGAACACCAACTCAAAACTGACAAGACATTGCACCAAATCATTCTCTAACCTTGGTAGGATTTATGTATCGATTACCTTCTGAGAGATTGCGTTCAAGAATGCACATAGCTTCATAATGGCTAATCGAACGTTTTCCGGTCGAAGCCCCCTCAACGCAACCGGAAGCAGTTGCGTCATAATCACGTGGCAGTCATGACACTTTAGGTTTTGGAACTTTTTCTCTACCATATTTATTATTCCCTTTATATTCGACGAGAAGCCATACGGGACCTTCATACTGAGAAGGCATTCGAAGAAGATTTCCTTCTCTTCTTTGGTAAGAGCATAGCTGGCATGACCCTGAAACTGCTTTGGATCCATACCTTCTTTTTCGTGCATACGTTGCTGGTCCTCCCGTGCCTCCAATGTATATTTTGTCTTCCCATACATGCCCAAGAAGCCTAGAAGGTTCACGCAAAGATTCTTCATCATGTGCATCACATCAATTGCAGACCGGACCTCGAGGTCTTTCCAATATGGTAAGTCCCAAAATATAGATTTCTTCTTCCACATGGGTGCGCGTTTTTCAGCGTCATTCGAAATGGATTGTGCACCAGAACCCTTGCCAAATATTACTTTTAAATCCTTGACGATATCAAGTATTTCATCACCCGTACGGTGGCGAGGCTTCTTCTGGTGATCTGCCTCACCTTTGAAATGCTTGCCTTTCTTTCTTACGGGATGCCTGCTCTAAAAAAATCGACGATGCCCGAGATACACATTCTTCTTACATTTATCCAAATATGCACCGTCGGTATCATCTAAACAGTGCGTGCATACATGGTATCCCTTGTTTTTCTATCCTGAAAGGTTACTGAGAGCAGGCCAATCATTGATGGTTAAAAATAACAACGCATGTAGTTCAAATTCCTCCTGATCTTTCACATCCCATGCAGGTACACCTTTTCCATTCCATAGCTATAAAAGTTCTTCAACCAATGGCCTTAGGTACACATCAATGTCGTTGCCGGGTTGCTTGGGGCCTTGTATGAGCACTGACATCATAATGAACTTCCGCTTCATGCACAACCAAGGAGGAAGGTTATAGATACATAGAGTCACAGGCCATGTGCTATGATTGCTGTTCTGCTCCCCAAAAGGATTAATGCCACCTGCACTTAAACTAAACCATATGTTCATTGCATCCTTTGCAAAGTCCTTCCACTTTCTCTCGATTTTTCTCCACTGCGACCCGTCAGCGGGCACTCTCAACTTCCTGTCTTTCTTATGGTCTTTGTTGTGCCATCGCATCAACTTGACATGCTCTTTGTTTTGGAAAAAATGTTCCAACGATGGTATTATAGGAGCATACCACATCACCTTGGCAGGAATCTTCTTCCTGGGGCGCTCGCCCTCAACATCACTAGGGTCATCGTGGCCGATCATATAGCGTAAAGCACAACATACCAGGCATGCATTCAAATCCGCGTACTCACCACGGTAGAGGATGCAGTCATTAGGGCATGCATGTATCTTCTCGACCTCTAATCGTAGAGGGAAGACAACCTTCTTTGCTTCATACGTACTCTCTGGCAATTTGTTGTCGTTTGGTAGCTTCTTATTTAACATTATCATCAACTTCTGAAATGCCTTGTCAGATACACCATTCTCTGCCTTCCATTGCAGCTTTTTATTGTCATCTTCGCAATTTGGGTACAACCCTTTTTTGTGATCCTCTAACATGCGCTGCAACTTCAGCTTCTCCTTTTCACTTGCGCAGTTTATCTTTGCATCACCAATGGTGCGGCCAAGATCATTAGCGGGCTCATCTGATGCCTCTTCTTCAGCTCCTTCCCACATTGTCGGCTCAGCTTATTCCCCCATTGTTGTACCATTGTATTCATGGAACCCATGGCCAGGATAGTTGTCGTCATCCTCTTCTTCTTCATTCTGTTCCATTAGGATCCCTGTTTCTCCGTGCTTGGTCCAACAGTTACAGACGGGCATGAAACCGGACTCAAACAGGTGGACGTGAATGGTTCTTGAGTTAGAGTAATTTCGATCATTCTTACAGCCAGCACATGGACAATACATAAAACCATCCGGCCGCTATTTTGCCTCAGCCGTAACCAGAAAAGTATGCACGCCATTAATGAACTGGGGAGAGCATCGGTCCTCGTACATCCATTGCCGACTCATCTTCATTACACAACACCGAAAAGACCAAATTAATACAAGTACGTACATAAAGTTCATACACACTTCTTCTCATAAAACAACATACAAACTCTCTAGCTAAAGCATTTAAATGCAACAACAAATGCGATCAACATCGCAACTAAGGTAGCAATTGATCCAACAACATAGTGATACCAAGCCTCACTATCAATGGCATATCTTTTAATTTTTCTAATCTTCAAGCACATCGCACCCATCTTGATCTTGTGATCATCGACAACATCGGCAACATACAACTCTAGTTTCATCTTCTCTTCTTCAACTCTTGTCAATTTTTCATTCAAATACTCGTTTTCTTTTTCAACTAAATTTAACTTCTTGACAAGATTATCTATGTCGGTTGGAATCTCCAGTTCACAAACCTCCTAGATAAAAGTATCTATGTCAACTTGATTGGCATAATTGTCATAAACACGAAATGCAACAAAGAGTTATAAAAGCTAGTATATACCACATCCGCATCATAAATCGGACGAGGGCCGATGGGGACGGATTTCAAAACCATTCCACTATGTATCAAAAGCAACCATATAGGTAAGAAAACTTTACAAGTAACTAACTAAATCTTATAAACATGTTTTTTAAAAAGGACAAGAACAAGAAGCTCACGAAGGTGGTGCCAGCGACGGGACGGTGCGGGCAATCGACGGTGGTTAGGACGGGGACGGGAAGGCACTAAGTAAACCACACCTACAAATGCAAAGTAAGAATTTAATTTGAGTTCAAATTGCATAAATCAAATAAACTACCACATACAAACTAAAACCCACAATTACTATACTTCTAGAGCACTTGGAAGGATGGGATGCCTCCAAATCTTGATTTTTTTGGCAAAAATGGAGGATGAGCTCGGGGAAGAGACTAAGAATAGAGAGGAGAGGAAAGGGGAAGAACAGAGAGGACTCTGCTCAGGCTGGCACCGAAGGGTTTCAATATAGGGGGACCTTTAGTCCCGGTTGGTGCTCCAACCGCGACTAAAGGTTAGCCTATAGTCACGGTTGGTGGCTCCAATCGGGACTATAGGTTCCCGTGGGGCCCCAGTCCGCCGCCAGCCTCCCCACTACACCTTTAGTGCCGGTTCATGGCACAAACCGGGACTAAAGGTTCGTAACTAACCATACCTAATGATCCCCGCCACGAACCAGCACTAATGATCACATTAGTGCCAGTTCAAAAGCCAACCGCGACTAATGAGGCAGACGAAATGTCTGTTTTCTACTAGTGTAACTAGGCTACTATTATGTTCTTCAATAGAAACTGCCAAATGAAGTTGTGTCTCTCTTGATGCAAGCCAAAGGTAATATGACAATTAAAAGCCACTTCCAGCCCGAATTCTCTTTTGCATACTCGACTAAGCATAAACCACCAAGATGACTCCAAATTGAAGCATGGGGACAAATAAAGAAGGATCGCGAGCCACAAGTTGGAGACCGTTGGATCTCTTTGCTTCCTCATGGAGACATAGGTGTTATTCTGTTTTATTTAATTTTACCTAGGAGGACTAGGTCCTATGCGAGAGAAGTTTTTCTGGTTTATATTAACTTGCATGATCGATTAGGATGATTAGTATTAGGATGTATTTTTGTTTGTGAGATTTTAACTTGGTATGATTAAGATGATGATGAGTTGTTAGATGAGTATGATGATGATGATATATATGACATATATTTTATTAAAGTGGATGTATGCAAGTGATCATGTTGAATTAGAGGAAAAATTAAATGTAAAACATAAAAGGAAAAGAAAAAATAAACAATGAAGCCTTAACCGCTAAACCTTTAGTCTCGGTTGGTGTTACCAACTGGGACCAAAGGTCCCCATGCCCTGGCGCACGTTGCCGGCCACGTGGCCAGGGTTTAGTCCCGGTTCGTAGCCAACCGGGACTAAAGGATTGGACCCTTTAGTCTCTATACTTTAGTCCCGGTTGGGGAACCAGGACTAAAGACCCTTCCCGAACCGGACTAATGGCCTGTTTTCTACTAGTGATTTTGGTTAGGGCACTAGAATGCATGTGTGAGGATCTAGTGCCTTCCATCGTGTTGGATGAAGAACCTCTAGATATAGAGGAGCATGCAACTCCTCTGCAACCAGTTGATGGATTTGGCAATGATCTCAGTCATGCGGACCATGTGACGGTGCAGGATAAGCCTAAACACACATGGAATAGGAAGGTGTAGCCTCTATTTGCGGGGTGTGCAAGTGCGAGAATTAAATTCAAAAGAAAATTCCATGATGAAAAATAATATACATCTTTTGGAATAGCATATGTCTTGCGGACTTGACTAAACGTAGGTTTCTAGAGGAATCTTCTATCGAGCATAAGCTGGATTTTATCGCTTTGCTTTAGACAAGTAGAGATAATTTTACTTCACAGTTTCTTCAAACAGTTTCCAACGGTTTAGATTTTGGCTCGCATTGTTTACCACTATGAGTCCTATCTAGCGGGATCTTAGTTGGGGTTAATTGCGAAACACTGGAAGTGGTTAATGTCATCATGGGTGACTTTGCGGTCAAATTTCATGTTCATTTGAAAGTTGATGGTTTCCATTGGGCTCTAGTTGTTGTATATGGTGTAGGAGAGCCGAAGCTCAAACCTAATTTCCTGGCTGACCTAGTGAGGTTGTGCGGCGATGAACGGTTACCCATCTTGATTGGGGTGATTTTAATATGGTTAGGAGGAGAGACGAAAAAATAATGACAACTTCGACGAAAGGTGGTCATTCATGTTTAATGTTAAAGTAGAAAGTCTTGACCTAAGAGAGATTGATCTCACGGACAGGAAGTCACTCGGGAGAAGGCCTTGGAGAATCCAACGTACGAGAAGTTGGAACGCGTTCTTACTAGTGTGAATTGGGAGCACAATTTTCCACTTGTAATGGTGCGAGCGTTACAAAGGGGAATATCCGATCATACATCCCTTCTTGTCTACTCAAGGGACACAACCCATGTAGGCAACAAAAATATTTTCCCTTTTGAACTGTCATGGTTCATGAGGGAGGGTTTCATGGACCTAATTGCAAGGAAATTGGTTAATGAGACTAGAGGTCAGTCGAATATTGAATGATGATGGAAATATAAGATTAGACATATACGTCAAAATTCTTTGAGGTTGGGCAAAAAATGAGGGTGGTATTTATAAAGTGGAATGAGAAAGGCTCCTTCAGCTTATAATCTAGCTTGTTATATGAGACAAACCGACTGGCTAATAGAGAAGCAGAGAAGCTTTGAAAGCTTCTCTGAGAAGAAGAGATGAAATGGACACTTAGATCTAAAGTTCGAAAAGTGGTCCAAGGAGATAATAATACACAGTTTTTCGATTGATATAAGTAAATACAAGAAGGAAAACAACCACATGTAAGAAGTTAGGGTTAGGGATAACTGAAACTCTAGAGACGAGGATGTATCTCCATGTTCACTTGCATAGACAGAAAGTTAGTCACTGTTGGAAGGTGATGAGTCCAAATTATGTGATGATTATATGCTCTCTTTTGTTCCTACTTGGGTTTCTTGGGTTTTACCGCATTCTCACACCGCTTTTGTTTCTATTTTCCCCCATGATGCTATTTTTAAAAGTGTTTGGTGATATAGGAAGGAATGCCAAAAAAGATACAATGATGTCAATTAACACATTAAATATTTACTCCTATAAAGAATGCTGGAGCATCCACCTTCTCCGGATCTGCGAGGGTGAGCGTGTCCTTTGTTTTAGGGCGAGGTGCCAAAAGAGCCTTTTGGGGCCTCTCCATGTCGTTTGATAGGCCCGGTCTGCGCATGACCAACAGACCTACCTCCACGGTCCATGACGGGTCTCCCTGGCGTGCCTAGGGCCACCGTCATGGGGCAGCGGCAGTTGTGCCCACGCGAGCCTTCCCATGTTCTTACTCACATGCGAAAGTCCGGTCCGTCTGTTGGTGTCATCGGCCCTTATGGTCCATCCAATCTGTCTAGATCGCAGACACCCGCGAGCCATTTCGACGGTCCATGGTGGGTGAATTGAGGGTGTGCATGGGGCCATCGTCATGTGGGACTGGGCAACATGACCCACAGAGCCTCCTAGTATGATGGCCGCATGCGTAGGTGCAAACTAATCTGCCGTCCATGAGTGAAGGTGCAGTCGGATGCGAGGTTCCTACGCTGATTGCCACAGAGGGATACATGTGCCAGTCGAACCTTCCTTCGGACCATGTTGGGGAACGTTGCATGGGAAACAAAATATTTCTACGCACACGTAAGATCTATCCATGGTGATGAGCATCTACGAGAGAGAGAATGGATCTACATACCCTTGTAGATCGCTAAGCGGGAAGTGTTAAGAAACGCGGTTGATGTAGTTGAACGTCTTCGCGATCCAAATCGCCGAGCGTCCCATGATGCAATCACGATCCGTCATGATCTAGCACCGAACGGACGACACCTCCGTGTTCAGCACACATACAAGTCGATGATTGCCTTGTTGACCTAGGAAGAGGGAGCATAGAGGTAGATGAGTTCTCTGATAGCACGACGGCGCGGCGACGGCGGTGGTGGAACTATTCCGGCAAGGCTTCGCCTAAGCATCGCTATATCTAGATGTTGGAGGAACTGGGAATAGAGAACTAGCACATGGACTTGTGTCCTTGGGGGCTCTACTCCTCCAGTATATATAGGAGGGAGGGGAGGAGGCAGCCTCCTAGGGTTTCCCCTAGGGCTTCGGCCAAAGTGGAGAGGAGGTGGATGAGTCCACCTCCAATCCTACTCCTAGTAGGATTACACTTGGAATCCTCCCGCCTTTAACATTTTTTCCTTCTCTCCTCCTCCAGCTGCACGAGCCTCTTGGGGCTGGTTTTCCTAGCCGACTAATGGCTGGTGCACTACCCCTTAGGCCCATGTGGCATCCCAGCACAAGTGGCATCTCCCGGTGGTCCTCCAGAACCCTCCCAGCACTCCCGGTACACTACCGAAGTAGCCAAAACTTTTCCGGTGACCAAACCAGGACTTCCTATATATCAATCTTTCCCTCTTGACCATTCCTGAGCTCCTCATGACGTCCTAGATCTCATCCAGAACACCGAACAACCTTCCGTCACCACCATACATAACTCTATACTACCGAAACGTCACCGAACGTTAAGTGTGCAGACCTTGCGGGTTCGAGAACTATGTAGACATGACCGAGACACCTCTACAGTCAATAACAAAGAGTGGGACCTGGATGCCCATATTGGTTCCTACATTCTCTATGAAGATCTTTATTGGTTGAACCTCTGTGTCAAGGATTCAGTTAATCCCGTATGTTGTTCCCTTTGCTCTTCGGTATGTTACTTGCCCGATATTCGATTGTTGGTATCTTTATACCTAGTTCAATCTCGTTACTGGCAAGTCTCTTTACTCATTCCGTAATACAAGATCCCGTGACTAACAGTTTAGTCACATTTCTTGCAAGGCTTGTTGTGATTTTGTATTACAGAGTGGGCCCGGAGATACCTATCCATCACACGGAGTAACAAATCCTAGTCTTGATCCATGCCCACTCAACAAACACCCTTGGAGATACCTGTAGAGCATCTTTATAGTCACCTAGTGAAGTTGCGACATTTAATACACACAAGGCACTCCTCCGGTGTCATTGAGTTGCATGATCTCATGGTCATAGGAACAGATACTTGACATGCAGAAAACTATAGCAATAAACTGACACAATCAAGTGCTATGTCTATAGTTTGGGTCTTGTTGGGGATATACACCTGAGATGAGACCCGCCTAGGTGGGCCGGGTCATGCGGTTGGCGGCTTACGGTAACGCCAGGAGGAAAGCATAATTGGTGGGCCGGAGGGCCCAGAGCTCCAAGGATGTAACCCGGTGGACTTAATCCGCCGTGAGAGACTTGTAAGATAAGGCATGTTTAGTTAGAGGTGAGGTCGGTTGTTAAGTTTATCTTGACCCAGACTCTTGTAAGCCTAGGGGCTTGACCCGTGTATATAAGGGCGGCTTACCTGGGCGGCTGAAGCCATGAAACAACTGATCGAGAGCTAGGTAAAGCGAACTCGCTCCCTTGTAATCGATACACAATCAATACAACTCTAAGTAGGACGTAGGCTTTTACCTCTTTATGAGAGGCCGAACCTGGGTAAACCCTTGTCTCTCGATTCCGATCAACCCCTTAGAGTTCACCGCCTTAGCGATGGCCCCGAATCTAAGTCCGTTGACCCAGACATCTGCCGTGACAAATCCACGACAATTGGCGCCCACTGTGGGGCTAGCGCTTAGTGGTGTAAGGTTCGCGAAGGGATCACTTCCAGGGATCGAGGTGTACACCGTTGGCAGGATGACCAAGAGTCGTCGCGGCAAGCTCTACATCAATGACGCTGGCTGGGGCCTCGAGGCCGACTCAATTGAGTATGGGTACCGGGTCCCCTTTGGTGGAATTCACGTTTTCATAGGCAAGATCGGCGGATCTGAACCCGCGCCAGACATCTGCACCGACCTCGTCGAGCCGGCCCAGGGCGTGCAATCTGCCTGTGTTAACCCGGGCAGGAAGCATGTCTTCGTCGGCTTTACCCAAGGCAGGGAGCTTGAAGGCTCCATGTTTGGGGAAGGAACGCCCATCTGCTCAGAGGATGGCTCCTCGAGCAGAGAGACGGAATCAATCTATCAGCTTCACAACGACAGACTTGGGGGCTACATTGAGCATTACCCCAAGTCGGCATACCATGAGCCGGGAGAGTATGAGCCATTGAACCACGTTGTTGTCTTCACGGCGGGTTCCGCGTTAGCACACAATACTATAGCCGTTGGTGCGACCAGGTCTGGGGACGACAGGCCGCCGACCCAAGTTCTTTTGGATCTGATGAACGAGCTTACCAACCTGTTGGAGACCGAGGTACCTGCTGAAAATCATGCAGCCCGTAACGCAGAGATCACCAGGTTGAAAGAACAGATGGCCAGAGTCCAATAGGAGATCAATGCGATGAAGGCTCAGATGGAGGCTGACTCAGAGCACCTTACGACACAGGCTTTTCGCTTAGATCTAGAGCAACAGTCTGCAGTGGCGGTTCACCGAATGAGGCACTAGTCATGTTTGTCAGAAATCTTTTCAATACGCCAGGGACCGGACAAAATATGCTGTTAACCCTAACCTAGACGGCGGAAGTACCTGGAAGCCGAGCGGCGGTTCAGCGTCAGCAGCCAGACCCGCCATATCGCAACCCGACCCCACTGTAGCTTTTTCCGACCCTGCCGGGTCATTATTCTAACCCGGCGGAGAACATGGTGGCGGCGGCAATCAGCCTTGGTACAATCCCTATCCCCGGTGAGGCACCTTTTGCAGAGGAAGTGCAGAACGCCATTGGATACTTGCGGACGGCGGTGGCCCAACATGAGGAATATACTTACAGCTGGGGTCACGTGCATTCAAACCCCATCCCAAGCCGTAGCTACAAACGGAGTTATGAGCCGCCGGCAGTTTCCACTAGTGATCAACATTGAAACCCGCTGAGGGATGATCAGCTGGTTCCTGATGCTCAAGAGTTGGTGGATCGGGCAAGGGCCCAGAGTGAGGCGGCAGCTCTGGAAGCTGTGACGGCTTATCAGGAACCCCCAGTCGCACCCTTCGTCTCAGAAGGAGCCGGCTTAACTTCTAGGGCTGTGGGAGTGCCATATTTAGTGCCGGATCTGCGGAACGAGCACCCGCCGAAGGACTTCAAAGGTCCTCGCAAGGTGCCCAACTATACTGCTGACCTACCTCCAGAGGCTTGGATTGAGAGTTATGACTTAGCCATGGAGATGTTGGATGTTAGTGACGTAGTGTGTGCCAAGTATTTCATCATGATGCTGGAGGGCCTGGCCCGTACGTGGTTGAAAGGGTTGCCACCCAACACCATTAACACCTGGGCTGAGTTGAAGGCGAGGTTCATTAAAAACTTCTAGGGAACGTGCAAGCAGCCCATGACGATTGTGGATTTGGATCATTGCGTTCAGCGTGAGGATGAGTCGGCTCATCATTGGGTCCGGAGGGTCTCGATGATCATCCACTCTTCTGATAATATCATGGCGTCTCAAGCAGTTCTAATCCTGGAGAAAAATTGCCACTTCACGCCTTTGAAGCAGAAGCTTGGCCGGCTCAAGCGCACATGTCAAGACATGGGGGAACTCATGACGGCTCTCACCAAGTATGCAGACTCTAACGACACGAAGGACCCTGGCTCCGATGATGAGAAATCGGCCAAGGGCAAGAAGAATAACAATGGGAAGGGTTAGTCGCAGAACAGGGGAGGAAACAATAATCATGGAAATGGCGAAAAGCGTAAGAACTAGGATGGTGGGTCAGAGTTAGTGGCCAACGCCAACACTGGGAATAACTGTGGCAAGGACAATGGCAAGCCAACGTTTAAGTGCAAGACTCCTAACTTGGAGACCTTGTTGAATGATCCCTGCCCAAAGCACAACCGTTCGGATCAGCCGTCGACTCATGCTTGGAAGGATTGTTGGCTCATGCGAGAATATCAAAACTACGACAATAACCAGCATCCTGGCGGCCGCGGCAGGCCATCCAGCGAGTCAGGTCCTTCCGGGTCTGTTTTCGGTCCGGGTGGCTCAAGCTCAGGCCATCAGGGTCAAGGAAACCATGGAGCAAATAATCAGAAATCCGGCGGTGGGAGTCAGTAGCAAAATAACCATTATGGGTTTCAGAGTAATCCCAAGCAGCTTAACTCTAGCCAGTACCACGTCTTCACAACCTGACTTGACAAGCGAGACCGGAAGTTATGCAAGCGGGCGATTAAAACAGCTATGCCGGCTCTCCTGCAGTATTTGAAGTGGTCTGAGTATGACATAACCTGGACCAGGGAGGATCACCCACTGCGTGTGGATAACCCGAGGCAATTGGCTCTGGTGGTCGTCCCCAAGTGGGAGGATATGTGTTCACCAAGGTTCTTATGGACGGAGGCAGCAGCATCAACATTCTGTATTATGACACTTTCCGTCGGATGAAGTTGCTTGACAAGGATCTTAAGCCTTCCTCAACAGTTTTTCATGTGGTGTGGTGCCTGGGAAGTCGGCTTATCCCGTGGGAAAGATTTCATTGGAGGTTGCTTTTGGTGATGAATTCAATTACAGGGTGGAGTCTCTATAGTTTGAAGTGGTCAAGATTAAGAGCCCATATCACGCTCTGTTTGGACGACTGGCTTATGCCAAGTTCATGGCTAGGCCTTGCTATGTTTACTTGCAGCTCAAGATGCCCGGGTTAAACGGGATGATCACAGTACATGGAGACTGGAAGACGGTTGCTGAGTGTGAGGAAGGGGACGCAGCTTATGTAGAATCAAGTTGTGCAGAGGCAGAGGTCAAGTTTTATAAGGAGAATGTCGACCCGGCATATATGACGCCGTTGAAAAAGCCTAACACAAAATGTGAGCCGCCGCTTAAGTTTGTGGGAGATGATACCAAGTTCGTGGACTTCGCGCCTGGCGACTCATCACAGCAGTTCACTATTGGGGCTAATATGGATCCTAAATAGGAAAGCGCGCTCATCGAGTTCATCCGTGAGAATCAGGACATCTTTGCATGGAAACCTTCTGACATGTTGGGTGTACCGAGAGAACTCGCTAAGCACCACCTTAATGTGGATCCTAAGTTTAAACTAGTTAAAGAATATCTACGCCGATTCAATGAAGAGAGGCGGAAAGCCATTGGCGAAGAGGTGGCCCCGCTCTTGGCAGCAGGGTTCATTGTTGAAGTATTTCACCCGGAGTGGCTCGGTAACCAGGTGGTGGTGCTTAAGAAGAATGGGACGTGGCGTATGTGCGTGGATTACACGGACCTTAACAAATCGTGTTCGGTTAACCCATTTTCTCTCCCCGTATTGATCAAATCATTGACACGACAGCGGGTTGTGAGAGTCTGTGCTTCCTGGACGTGTATTCAGGTTATCACCAGATCAAGATGGCAGTTAAAGACCAAGAGAAGACGACTTTTATTACGCCTTTTGGTGCTTTTTGTTATGTGTCTATGCCTTTTGGGCTTAAGAGTGCCCAAGCAACTTACCAGCATTGTGTGCAGAACTGTCTTCATGGTCAGATTGGGCGCAGTGTTCATGCTTACGTGGATGATATTGTGGTTAAGTCAAGGAAGAAGGAGACTCTATTGGATGATCTGAAAGAAACCTTTGACAATTTGCGGGTGTACAAGATGATGCTTAACCCGACAAAGTGTGTCTTCGGTGTACCTGCATGCAAACTCTTGGGGTTCTTAGTCTCAGAGCGTGGCATTGAAGCTAACCCGGACAAAATAAAGGCTATTACTTCCTTTTCTAAGCCAGCATGCGTCAATGACATTCAGCGCCTAGCGGGCCGTATTGCTGCACTAAGCCGGTTCATAAGCTGCTTGGGCGAGAAAGCCATTCCTTTATACTAGATGATGAAAAAGATAGATTACTTCGTCTAGAGAAAGGTTGCGGATGATGCGCTTGAGGCGCTCAAGAAGCAGTTGGCTGAGCCGCCAGTCTTGGCTACTCCGGCTGAGAAGGAGCCGTTGCTCTTGTACGTGGTGGATAACAACAGGGCAGTCAGCGCCGCGATTGTTGTGGAGTGTCAGAAGGCAGGGAAAGAGTATCCTATCCAAAGTCCGGTTTACTATGTTAGCAAGGTGTTGATAGAATCCAAGCAAAGGTATCCGCATTGGCAGAAGCTGATCTATGGGGTGTTCATGGCAAATCGCAAGCTGAAGCATTACTTCCTTGGACACCAGATCACGGTGGTTAGCTGTGCCCCCTTGGGAGATATTATCCAAAATAGAGAAGCCACTGGCAGGATTGCTAAGTGGGCACTTGAGCTTGGGCCCCTCAATCTAAAATATGCGCCTCGTATGGCTGTCAAGTCTCAAGCCTTGGTGGACTTCATAAATGATTGGACAGAAAGCCAGTCGCCTGAGGAGAAGCCGGATAACACATACTAGACGATTCACTTTGATGGATCCAGGCAATTGGAAGGCTCGGGGCTGGAGTTGTTCTAACTTCCCCACGAGGTGACAAGTTCTATTATGTTTTGAGGCTAATGTTTCCTTGTCCTAAGAATGCAGGAGAATATGAGGCTTTGCTTCATGAGCTCTGGGTGGCTAAGGAGATGAACTTGAGCCGGGTCAGATGTCTTGGCGACTCAGACCTAGTGGCCCAACAAGTGTCTGGCACATGGGACTCGAAAGACCCGCGTATGGCGGCATACCGCTAGGTGGTTGATATTGTTGCTAGCCACTTCAAGGGTTATCAAGTGGATCACATTGATCGGCGCAAGAACGAGGCGGTTGATGCGTTATCTAGGCTGGGGTCTCAGCGTAAGCCGGTGCCACCCAATGTGTTCTTGGACGTATTGCATCACCCGCCAGTCAAGTTGCCGTCGGAGGAGGACTTGGCTATACCTGACCCGGAGGGGGAATTGGTGGCGGCCCTCCATACGATCCCCAAGTGGACACTGCCTTACCTGGCATACTTGACTCACGGCGAGTTACCTCAAGATGAGACCTTGGTACGTCAAATCTCAAGGCGGTCTAAGTCTATGATTATCAAGGATGACGAGTTGCATCGGTGTAGTTTGATGGTGTTTTTCAGCGTTGCGTCTCTCCCGATGAGGGCCGTGAAATCTTACAAGAAACCCATGCTGGCGATTGTGCTCATCACGCCGGGTCAAAATCATTGGTGGCCAAGGCTTTCCACCACGGTTTTTACTGGTTAACGGCTTGTAAAGATGAAGTGGACTTAGAGAGTAAGTGTGGCCGGTGTTAGAAATTTGGACGTCATGCTCATGTGTCGGCTCAAGAACTGCGGATGATTCCAATCACTTGGCCGTTCATGGTCTAGGGCCTTGATATGGTAGGACCTTTTAAAAGGTCCAAGGATAAGAAGACCCACCTCTTTGGTGGCGGTTGACAAGTTTACTAAATGGGTTGAGGCTGAGCCGGTCAGTAAATGTGATGCTGCAATGGCGGTTTAGTTCATCAAAAAGCTGATTTTTTGTTTTGGTTATCCACATAGTATCATCACTGATAATGGCACAAATCTGTCCAAGGGGGCTATGAAGGAATTCTGTGCTGAGGAGCATAAACGCCTTGATGTGTCTTCAGTAGCTCACCCCTAGTCTAATGGTCAAGCTGAGCGTGCTAACCAAGAAATTTTGAGAGGTATTAAACCCCAGATTATGGTTCCTTTCGAGCGTATGCCAGGTTGTTGGGTGGAAATGTTGCCATCTGTTCTTTGGGGCATAAGAACCACCCCAACAGGTCTATAGGCTTTGCGCCTTTCTTCATGGTTTATGGCGCAGAGGCGGTTCTCCCGAGTGATATAAGTCATGACTCGCCCAGAGTGGCGGCTTACGTGGAAACTGACAATGAGGCGGCGCGTCAGGATGGTCTTGACGCCTTAGATGAAGAACAAGATCTTGCAGCCGCTCGTTCGGCGATTTATCAGCAAGACCTGTGTTTCTATCATAGCCACAGGGTCAAGACCCGGACGTTTCAAGAAGGCGACTTAGTACTCCGTTTAATTCGAGACCAGTCATATATGCACAAATTATCATCTCCTTGGGAAGGACCATTCATGATCAGCAGGAATCTCAACAACGGGTCTTATTATCTCATAGACATACGGGAGAGTGACAAGTCTCGCGCTTCTGGTGAGGGGACCAAGAGGCCATGGAATATTGCTCACCTTCGGCCATATTAAACTTAAGTCACCAGCCGGCTCTCATCAATGTACATACCTTTGTCATTGTACAAACCATCTATTATGACATAATAAAGTGGGCATCCCCATGATTAGGGGCCTCTGTCGTGTTCTCCACACTGAGTGTCATGCAAAGGAGTTAATCCTTCATTAGGTCATTTGGCAGCTTTTGAACCCCCTTGTCTAGGCTTTCTATGCCATCAGGAGTCGATCATTAATCTGGTGCTATAAGGAGGGCTTTTAAACCCTTTTGCCCAGGTTTAAACTAGAAAATGAGTTCATCCTTTAATTGGTCATTTGGGGGGCTTTCGGCCCTATGGGTTAAGCATATTACCTCCTCTTGACCCGGCTTTCCGCCATCTCCAAGTTATACCTGCTTGTTTGCAACTTGCTACTCCACCATGTGACCCGCCGAACTCTTGACAGTTAATCTTGATAAGAGACCATCAACGTTTTTAAAGTTAATCTCGCACAAAGACACTAAACTTTTCAAGGTTTAAACGACGGCTTTTTTCATGAGAGAGCCGGCTTACAGTGAGCGAGGACAAACTCGTCTTGTCTACCATATCCCTTCCGCTATGTGTCCTATTCGTACTCTTAACAATGTCAATCTTCTAAAGACCCTGAACTTGCTAAGGTTTAAATGACAAATTTATGTCACATGATGCCTCGTTTACAAGTTCTCAGGTTTTCCGCCTCGTTTCTTTGGAAACAAAAACATTTTCATAAAAAAGGGGACAAGAGTTGTCTTATCCTAATGTGCCTTTAAAGCCGGCTTATAGGATGAGGTGTGTAATTGTTCGTTCTTGCAGGTGCTCTCATGATAAGAGTATAAGTCTTGGGAAATTTCCGGCTTGGCCCATGGAGTATAAGTCACCCAGCGAGTCAAAACAGCTAAAGTACTTCTATATCAACAGTTGAGTTTGCTGAATCGCTAGCAGAGTCTTCAAGCATAAAACATTAGAAGTGCAGGAACAGGCAATCAAGAGTTTTCTACACCTATTACAAAGCTCTCCAGAAGCCCAAAATACAAGTGCAGTTAAAGTTTATGTACACTTCCAATCTCGGCGGCTCAGCAGGCCGGGTTACCTTCAGTCAAGAGCAACGGGTTTCAACTCGCCGGCGGGTCATCTTACGCCGGGTCTTCGACTTCGTTGATCTGAAGGTTTTCCACATCCCAGTTGCAGTTTAATAAAGCTTCAAATTGAGCCTCGTCCAAGAGGGGAGACGGGCCAACTTCAGGAGCAAAGAGTGGCTTACGGCATGCAGGGATTAAGTCCCTGGCTTCAAAAGTTGGGTAGCGTATCCGTTTGCTATCTGCACCGTAGGCCGCCTAGTAGGAGGTCAAGTCAATCTCATTGAAAAGGGTTGATGCAAGCACCGAGAGGCATTCATGCAGTTGGCATAGTCAGTTTCAGTAAAGTCAGACCCATCATCCTTCTTGGACTGGAAGCCATCCATCATTTCTTCGGGGGTTAGCTCAGGGGCAAAGGCCAGAGACCGGCTAGAGTAGTCATCGCCCCCTTCCCGGCGGCTGATCGCCTTAGCTCCTCAATCTGCTTGGGCAGAGTCGACAAGACCTCTATTACCCCTTTCATGAATTTGAGGATGCATTTTTCAGTCATCAGGGTTTTGCTGGTGCAGAGAGTCCCACTATACAGTTGTTCTATCAAGGTGTATATTGCCTTCAACTTCAACAAACCGTCAGAAGATAGTTGGCGGCTCCTCTGGCCTGCAAAGAAAATCAAACATTATAAGCATCCTGAAAGGTTGTTGCAAATAGAGCCAGAAAATTTTCTGAGTTTTAAGTTTTTACCAAAGATAGCAGGAGTCATCTTGGATATATGGCGCTTGAGGGAGGTCGGTTCTTCTGATACAAGCTTGAGCTGCTCGCCAACATTGTTTGTGCGTTTTGTCAGGGTGGCTTGTCCAAACTCAACAGTCTTTTTGAAGGTAGCAAAATCAGCTTGGACCTTCTCAAGTGTTTCAACGGCAACCCGCAATTTTTCTTCCGCTGAAGCCTAGGTAGACTATTGGGAGGCGAGATTATCCCTTAAGCCGGCCAGACCAGACTCGGCTGTGTCTAAAGCTTACTGCATCATACTAGTCAAGTTTATGTCGCCAAGAGGAAATAGTAATGAACCAAGGTGGTGAGGCTATTATGATAAAAGTCCCAAGCAGATTGCAAGCAATATACTTGACACTTGGGGGCTAATGTATGTGTTTTCTCTCAAAGTCTACAAAAAAGTTCCGGCTTATCGTTTTAGAAGTTAACCCGGCACTTGGGGGCTACGCATGGCACTTTGAGGTAATGAAGTTCCGGTTCATCTTCCTACAAGTTAAGCCGGCGCTTGGGGGCTACACCCGTCAAGTTTTTCCCATTGAAATTCGGCTCATCATTATCATCATGACCCGTCCTTGGGGGATACACTTGGATCCAGTTTTCAAGTAAGTACCGGCTTATTATATGTATTAACCTGGTATTTGGGGGCTACATATGGCACTTTGAGGAAGTTACTTGTAGTGTGGTAAAGTTTGGAAGACCCGGTATACTATTTGCAATACTAGACCAGCTCTTGGGGGCTACGTAAGGGTATAAGGAAAAACTAGAGAAGAAGGATACCTCATATTTTTTCTTCATTAATCCAACAAGTTTGGACTCCATATTTTGGCTGGCAGAAAGGTGGTTCACATAACCAGCGTGCAAGTCATCCTCAGTCATCTTTTCTAGCATGGGGAATTCGAAATCAAGCTTCTTTGGTGAGAGCATTTCAGTCTTGCTAGTGTGTTTTGTTAGCACACGAGGATTAGGGGATTGATAACCCATCCCAGTGATGGTAACTTCTAGATGAGCCATGTTCTCGGCGGCTGTTGAAGAACTAGGGGGCTTAGGATCCGTCACCAGAGGACTCTCAGGAGTAGCCATGTTGTGATCCGCCGGCTCGGAGGGCTGAGGAGTGTTTTTAGGCGCATTCTTCTCGGCATCAGAAGGCTCAACATGAGCGGTAGGAGAATGCGTCTTAGCACTCTCCAGCTCTTGGAGAGTTGGATTGGTGGTAGGCTCGCTAGATTTCCTTCATTTGGCTTGAGCCATGGAAGCAAAAATAAAGGAATTGTTTCACAGCACAAGGACAATGATGATAATATATACTCTAGAAGGTAAAGTTACATACTCTGGGTTAATTTTCAGAGGTGGAAGCTTGGTTGCAATTGAGTCGCCAGACGAAGGGGGCGATTTGGGAAAAGTTAAAAGTCAGCAAAAAATAACAGAATAAGGTGACATGGTAAAAGGTTCATGCATACAAGAGAATTGGTTGAAAGAGTACCTCATCACGTCGTTTTCGAGGAGCCAAAGAGTTCGGTAAGCTGGCCATGAGATCCTCAGATCCGGTGCTTCGGGTGTGACATCGAGAGTCATGTTGTTTCTTTTTTTAAAGAAATCCGGGATCTAAGTAAGCAAGAGGATGTGAAGATGGAACTTTTCGGACGACCCACCGTATTTTCTCTTATGGTAGGACCTCTGAGTCGAAGGAAAGATAAGTTACCTCAGTGGCGTCGGCGTGACCGGTTTTTGCTTCCTCATGTGTACAATTACCATCCATAAGTTGCACAAAGAGATGACCAAGAGAATCAAGTTCTACCTCTGAATCGTCAAGCTCAAGCAATTCCTGAGTAGAAGTTTTATTCTTACGGTCGCGGGCTTTACCCGCCCGAGGCTTCTTTTTCAATGGAGGAACATATCTCTTCTTCCAGAAGAGATCCGGCCTGTGTATAAGCCGCCAAAAAGGGTAAGGAAGCAAGGTAGAAAGTTGAGTTGAGAAAAAGAATTTTTGTGAAGAAGGTTTTTCTTACGTCTGGAGCTGGGTTCTTGATGCAGAAGGGTTTCAACCCAGTTTTGTAACAAACTGCATGTGTTTTGCCAAGAAGTGACTTCACAGCAGAATTAACGTCTGGTTCTGTCAGGGGAGTGTTGTTGAAACAGACAGGGTCGTTCCTTTCACCTGTAAATTCACACATAAGCCAGTCACGCTGGCTCAGTGGCAATACTTTCCATGAGACCCAACACCGGGTTAGGTCGACTCCAGTTAAGCCGTTCGCCAGAAGGGCCTTGATTTTCGCAAAGGCTGGGGCATACTTCACTCGATCTATGGCGAACATCCGGTCCGGAAGCTTAGTTGAAGTGCAAAGCTGGGTAGGATGATAACCCGACAGTGGATTTTCTTCTTTTGGGTGGTATCTTGGCAGTAAAACCAAGTCTTATTCCAATCCTTGGGGTGGCTTGGCAAGATAGCAGCTGGATAGGGCAGATCTCTCCGTCTCTGGATAGAGACGCCACCTAATTCTAAACTTGGTCCAGCCGCCACTTCAGTTTGGCGGTTGACATAGAAGAAATCATGGAAGCGGTCGATAGACGATTCTTCTTGTAGATATACTTCACATAGAACTTGAAACTGGCACATGTTGGTGACAGAGTTTGGGGCTATGTCTTGTGCGTGAAGTTTGAAAAAGTGAAGAACGTCACTAAAGAATTTGGACCCGGCGGGCTAAAGCAGCAGAGGAGGTGATCAGTGAATATAACAACTTCCCCTTCCTTAGGGGCGGGTCTGATTTCTGACCCCGGGACCCGCCAATGAATGACATCCTGATCCGGCAAGGAACCACTCTCTACGAATTCAAGCAGAAGCTGTTTGGTGACTCCAGAGCCAACCCAATCACATGATTAGGGTGCTCTTGACATAGTAGCGGGTTAAACTGTGAGAAAGTACAAGATATGGCAGATTAGAAATGCCAAAAGAATCAACATGGTTATGGTTAACATGATGGTGAGGTGCTAAGCCGCCAGTGCATTTTATCAGATAGCCAGTAACTCGATGGCGGGTTAAGTGGACAAGACAATGCTAGGAATATTGCTAAGTGTGAATAAATAGGTTTCATATGTTGCGACCATGGCTACAAGATCTACAAGCGAGGAAAAATGAAAATATATCCAAGACCTAAAAACAACAATGGAAGACTAGGTGCTTAGCCAGTGCGCTACTCGTGATGTGCGGATCTATAGTGAGCGGATCTTGGCGTTCAAGTGAGCGGCCGCAACAGATAATTAGCATTATGAGATTTAACGGGATGCTTGAAAATCTACATTATGAGGAATAATCTAATGAACAGCGAAGAACACTAATGAGAACGTGATGAACTCGGGGAGATTCTAAGCAAGGTGACTACAGATTCAACAAGGGGTTGAGATGGGTACGTTGTGGATGCGGGTGCGCGTGCAAAACTCTAGATTTCAATCAGGTTGATGCAACGGCCGGCATTCAGGATGATAGCGAGGTCCGGTCGGTGCGACGAAGCACTGGAAGAGTGAGCGTCTGGAGGACGAAGAAGATAGGGCGGCGGTGAAAAAGAAAGGGTCCCTTCGTGTCCCTATTTTTGAAATGGGATGGCAAACAGTGCGCACGAGAATCAAGGAGACACGATGATGATTGACCGAAGGGGATGCCTCAATTTTCGGGCTGACCATTTAATGAGAAGGATCCGTTACAAATGTCATGGTATCTTTTTTGACATATTCAAGATGACGTCATGGCGAGTTATGAATTTTCCCTTTCACGTGATAAGATGAGAGACTCGCCAACTGGAATACTTGAAGATTGACATGAACTGGTTCAAATCAATCTAGGGCCTAATGTTGGGGATATACACTCGGGATGAGACCCGCCCAGGTGGGCCGGGTCATGCGGTTGGCGGCTTATGGTAACTCCAGGAGGAAAGCATAATTGGTGGGCCGGAGCGACCAGAGCCCAAAGGATGTAGCCCGGTGGACTTAAGCCATCGGGAGAGACTTGTTACATAAGGCATGTTTAGTTAGAGGTGAGGTCGGTTGTTAAGTTTAACTCGACCCGGACTCTTGTAAGCCTAGGGTCTTGACCCGTGTATATAAGGGCAGCTTACCTGGGTGGCTGAGGCCACGAAACAACTGATCGAGAGCTAGGTCAAGCAAACTCGCTCCCTTGTAATCGATACACTATCAATACAACCCAAAGCAGGACGTAGGCTTTTACCTCGTTCTGAGGGGCCGAACCTGGGTAAACCCTTGTCTCTCGATTTCGATCAACCCCTTTGAGTTCACCGCCTTAGCCATGGCCTCGAACCTAAGTCCATTGACCTAGACATTTGCTGTGACAAATCCACGATAGGTCTTGTCCATCACATCATTCTCCCAATGATGTGATCTCGTTATCAATTGACAGCTCAGGTCAATGGCTTGAAAACCTTAACCATCTTTGATCAATGAGCTAGTCTACTAGAGGCATACAAGGGACACGGTGTTGTCTATGTATCCACATATTCAATGTGTTTCCAGCCAATACAATTATAGCATGGATGGTAAACGATTATCATGAACAAGGAAATAATATAATAATAACCATTTTATTATTGCGTCTAGGGCATATTTCCAATAGTCTCTCACTTGCACTAGAGTCAATAATATAGCTCACATCACTATGTGATTTACATTGTAATGAATCTAACACCCATACAGTTCTGGTGTTGATCATGTTTAGCCCTTGGAAGAGGTTTAGTCAACGGATCCACGACATTCAGATCCGTGTGCACTTTGCAAATATTTATGTCCTCGTCCTTGATGTGATCGCGGATGGAATTGAAGCATCACTTTATGTGTCTGGTTCTCTTGTGAAACATTGGTTCCTTGACCAGAGCAATGGCATCAGTGTTGTCACAGAATAGAGGCATTCGAATCAGTGCACTGGGCACTACTCCAACATTTGTCATGAACTCCTTCATCCACTCACCTTCCTTTGCTGCCTCTGAGGCTGCGATGTACTCCACTTCACATGTAGAATCGGCTACCATGCTCTTCTTGGAACTACACCAGCTTACCGCTCCCCCATTGAGAATAAATACGTATCCAGTTTGTGACTTAGAGTCATCCAGATCAGTGTGAAAGCTTGCATCCACATAACCCTTTATGACAAGCTCTTGATCACCTCCATAAGCGAGAAACATTTCCTTAGTCCTCTTCAGGTACTTAAGGATATCTTGACCGCCGTCTACTGCTCCATTCCTAGATCACTTTGAAACCTTCTGACTATACTTATGGCAAGGCCACCATCGGGTCTTGTGCACAACATTGCATACATGATAGAGCCTATGGCTGAAGCATAGGGGATGACACTCATATTTTCTCTATCTTCTGCGGTTACTGGGCATTAAGTCTTACTCAACTTCACACCTTGCAACACAGGCAAGAACCCCTTCTTGGACTAAACCATTTTGAACTTCTTGAAAACTTTGTCAAGGTATGTGCTCTCTAAATGTCCTATTTAGCATGTTGATCTATCTCTATACATCTTAATGCCTAATATGAAGGCAGCTTCTCCTAGGTCCTTCATTGAAAAACTCTTGTTCAAATATTCCTTCACGCTTTCTAGCATCTCTATATTGTTTCCAATTAGCAATATGTCATCCACATATAATATTGGAAACACTATATATCTCCCACTCTCTTTCTTGTAAATACAAGCTTCTATGTAAACTTTTATAAACCTGAATGCATTGATCGCCTCATCAAAGCGCAGATTCCAACTCCGAGATGCTTGCACCAGTCCATAAATGGATCGCTGGAGTTTGCAAACTTTGTTAGCATTCTCTGGATCGACAAAACCTTATGGTTGTATCATATACAAATCTTCCTTAAGGAAATCGTTAAGGAACGCTATTTTGACATCCATTTGCCAAATTTCATAATCGAAAAATGCAGCTATTGCTAAAATGAATCTGAAGGACTTACACATCGCTATGGGTGAGAAGGTCTCATTGTAGTCAACTCCTTGAACTTGTGAAAAACCTTTTGCTACAAGTCGAGCTTTATAGACAGTGACATTACTGCCTGCGTCCATCTTCCTCTTAAATCCATTTGTTCTAAATGGCCTTTCGCTCTATAGGTAATACTTCCAAAGTTCATACTTTCTTTTCATACATGGATCCCATCTTGGATTTCATGGCCTCTAACCATTTCTTGGAATCTGCGCCCATCATCGCTTCTCCATAGTTCGTAGGTTCATAGTTGTCCAACAACATGACCTCTAAGACAGGGTTGCCGTACCACTCAGGAGCAGTACACGCCCTTGTCGACCTACGAGGTTCGATAGTAACTTGATCCGAAGCTTCATGATCATCATCATCAACTTCCTCTTCAACCGATGCAATCTCCACAGAAACATCTTTCTGGGTTGTGCTACTCTTTGGTTGAAGTAAATGTTCAATAACCTCAGCAAGTTCTATTTTTCTCACACTCAATTCTTTCGAGAGAAAATCTTTCTCAAGAAATGTTCCGTTTTTAGCGACAAACACTTTGCATTCGGATCTGAGATAGAAGGTATACCCAAGTATCTCTTTTGGGTATCATATGAATACACATTTCTCCGCTTTGGGTTCCAGCTTTTTATGCTGAAGCTTTTTGACATAAGCATCACATCCCAAACTTTAAGAAACGACAACTTTGGCTTCTTGCCAAACCACAGTTCATATGGCGTCATCTCAATGGTTTTTGATGGTGCCCTATTTAAAGTGAATGCAACTGTCCCTAATGCATAACCCCAAAATGATAGTGACAAATCGGCAAGAGACATCACAGAACGCACCATAGCTAATAAGGTACGATTACGACGTTCGGATACACCATTACATTGTGGTGTTCCAAGCGGTGTCAATTGTGAAACAATTCCACACTGTCTTAAGTGACTGCCAAACTCAACACCCAGATATTCTGCTCCTCGATCAGATCGTAGGGATTTAATCTTCTTGTTATGATGGTTCTCATCGTCACACCAAAATTGCTTAAACTTTTCAAACGTTTCAGACTTGTGCTTCATTAAGTAAATACACCCATATCTACTTAAGTCATTAGTGAAGGTGAGAAAATAATGATATCCACCACGCGCCTCAATGCTCATTGGACTGCACACATCAGTATGTATGATTTCCAACAAATCACTTGCCCGTTCCATTGTTTCAGAGAACGGGGTTTTAGTCATCTTGCCCATGAGGCATGGTTCATGACGGGGATATACCCCATGGTATGACCCGGCCTGGCGACTAATAGGAGACCCGGCCGAAGACATGACATCTTATTAACAACCCGGCCAGGCAACTCGCAGGAGACCCGTTAAAAACATGACATCTTATTTATGACCCGGCAAGCGGGTTACAGGATGACCAAGCCCAAGACCCGGCGGGTGAGCCGGCGCCAGGCGGCTCACAAGAGAAGGCCCACAGGAGAAGGCCCACAAGAGAGAAGGATTCCCTTAAAGGAAATAAGACCCGGAGTAGGATTCGTGAGAGACTAGTCCTAATCCTACTCCTAGTAGGACTCTATTTGTAAACCTACCCTCTCCACTTATATAAGGAGGGGTAGAGCACCCCTAGAGGGAGAAGGTTCTCAAGAGACACAAGTCTACAAGTTTAGACAACACAAGAGATTAGAGGCACAAGAGATTAGAGGTAGTGATTAGCACCCTTGTAACCGAGAGATCTTCATCATCATCAATACCAGACAAGCAGGACGTAGGCTTTTACCTCCATCGGATGGGCCGAACCTGGGTAAAACTCCGTGTCTTCTCGATTCCGATCAACCCCTTCAAGCCACCAAGTAGTTGCGTCTCGCCCCGAACCTAAGTCCGTTGACCCGGACATCTGCCATGACAAATCCACGACAGTTGGCGCCCACCGTGGGGCCTCGCGTTGTGGTTTGTGTTCTTGAAGGGATCTCTATCAAGGATTGAGAAGCACATGATTTTTAGGATGAAAGCCTACGCTCTGAGTCGCCGCCTCTCCTGCGTGACCCGCCATGCTAAAACGCCACAGCCACGTGCGTGCAGTATGGTCCTAGCATGCACCCTGCCACCGCGAGCCGCCGCTGCCGCGGTCGTCTTCGTCGCGCGTGGCCACCTTCGCCTCAAACGGCTACACCTTGAGCCGCCGCACCGCGTCGAGTCACCGCGCCTCCAAGACGCCGTACCGCACCGCCTCGCTTGCCTTCGCCGCGTTGCACCTGCACCGGCTCTGCAGTGCTTCGGCCCTGCGCCGGCTATTTGCTGGCTCGCTGCCCCGTCTACGGCTCGCCTTGCCTCTGGACGATGCCACTTCACCCGCGCGCGACTGCTCCTCCGCCGTGAGCCGCCGTATCGGTCGCCTCTCGCACAAGTCGCCGGCTACAGCTGGCTGACCCACGAGGGATCTGCGCGCCGACCAGCCTGGCTGCTACTCCGCCTGTGTTTTTTGGTGGAAGATAAGGTAAAATAAGGGATGGGGAACCGGTACCAAAAAGATGGTTTACAAACGTTGTATACGGATCATCCGTCGTCCGAACGAATCAGGTGAAATCCATCCGATCTATTTTTATTGATGTATTTTTTCTTTCGAAAAGAATTACTTTGTCCAGTGATATTTTTTACGCAGGGCAGTTATTCATCGGCTTATGAATTCTATGGGCGACGCAACAACCACCCCGGTTTAAGAATGCAACGGCGACATACGATCCATGCTGGTTTCCAACACCGAGAGCGACTCATCAATTGCACCGGCTTACAAAGCCGCGGCCGATTCTCGCCTCCCATGCCGGCTTATAATGCCGCCACAGCCTCTTATAGTCGCGTGGGCTTACAACGCCACCACCAAGTCTTATGGTCGCGCCGACTTACAATGTTGTGGCCGTCTCTCGCCAGTGTGCCGACTTACAATGCCGTGGCCGTCTCTCGCCAGCGCGCCGGCTTACAACGCCGTGGCCGTCTCTCACCACGATGCCGGCTTACAATGCCGTGGCCGTCTCTCGCCACCGCACCGGCTTACAACGCCGTGGCCGTCTCTCGCCGTCGTGCCGACTCACAACGCGGCGGCCGATTCTCGCCTCCCGCGCCGGCTTACAATGCCATGGTCGTCTCTCATCATCCGCGCCGGCCTACAAGACCTGGCGTCTTTGACAACAACACCAGCTTACAATGCCGCGGGTGTCTGCTACATCTACATCAACCCAACAGGGACTGCATACAAAAGTACAAGTCACCCAATTGACGATTCTGAATCGCTGCCCTACGGAACAATCAACATTGGCATATCAATGCAGTGCTCGCCGGTATGAGCCGCCCGACGGACAGGCGCACAAGTCGCCACCACTACAGTTTGGTACACTTCAATAACCAGCTGGAACGAACCATCGACCGGGTCATTGAAGCAATTTATATGGGATCATTTATAACCCGCCATGACCAACCTCAAAATTCCAGTGAAGATTCTCAAGCCACCTCTTCGAGTCAACTTAAGACTCGGGGGCTACAGACATGGCGAGACACATTTGGTCATTTTTAATGAGAACCCCGGGTCTTTGCAAGAGAAAAACCCAATCCTGGGGGCTACTACATTATTGGCGGATATTAAAAGTTGCCCAAGAGGACGGACCGCCATGATGCACCATTTAAACATGGGTGCCCGGATCATTGGATCATCATAATGACACTTGGAGCTTTTGTCGTTTCTTCATACAAAATGGCGGCTTACAAGATTGATGTTGCTCCGCTATGTGACCCGCCTGCCTTACCGATTAATCTCGCCTAGAGACCCTGAGCTGGTTCAAATAAATTAATGGCCAATCTCGATAGAGACCCTATACCTGCTAAGATTGAGGTGACCCGCTGAACTCTTACTAGTCAATCTCGCCTAGAGACCCTGAGCCGGTTCAAGAAATTGACGGCCAATCTCTCCTAGAGACCCTGAGCCGGTTCAAGAAATTTGCGGCCAATCTCGCCTAGAGACCCTAAACCGCTCAAAGAAGTTGATGGTCAATCTCATTAAGAGACCCTGAACTGGTTAAAGTCAAAACGGTTGATTTATCATCCGGCTTTATGCCCTATCAAGTGTTGTTGCAGTGAGGCTTCTTGCCTTCGGGTATAGCTTACATCTCCCCTGCACAGTCTGCTTTTACGCTATTGCAAAGAGGCTTCTTGCCTTCGGGTATAGCTTATATCTCCCTTGCACAGCCGGTGTTATGCCCAATTAAGCACTATTGCAAAGAGGCTTCTTACCTTCGGGTATAGCTTACATCTCCTTTGCACAGCCAGCTGTTGCAAGGAGGCTTCTTGCCTTCGGGTATAGCTTACATCTCCCTTGCACAGTTTGGCTTTATGCCTAGTTTGGTTACTTTAAGCGCCGTTGTTGATGGAGGCTTCTTACCTTTGGTATAGCTTACATAACCCTAAGACAACAGCGTGTACACAAAATTCTAGTTGCTTATCAACTGCGGCCATCAAAGGGGGCTTTTTTACCGACGGGTATCGCTTATCTCACCCTAATGGCCGGCTTTATGCCACTTCCGGTTATTTATTAACCGCGGTTGTCGAAGGGGCATTCTTACCGACGGGTTCGCTTATCTCACCCTAACAACCGGCGTTTTACGCCAAAACTCAGTTGCTTATCAATTGTAGTTGTTGAAGGAGGCTTCTTGCCTTCGGGTATAGCTTACATCTCCCTTCAAACAGCCGGCTTTATGCCTTTTCAGGCTAATCATTAGCCGCGATTGTCGATGGAGGCTTCTTGCCTTAGGGTATAGCTTACATCTCCCATCGACAGCCGGCGTCCGCGCATACAACATTTGCTGTTCAAAGGAGGCTTCTTACCGTCAGGTATAGCTATCTCACCCTAACAGACGGCTTTATGCCATTCCGGTTAACATGTCAGCCATGGATTATTCAAGGGAGCTTCCTAGCTCCAGATAACATGCCGGCTTATCAAGCCGGGTCAGAGTAAGGTTATGAGAAAAGGAGCAATGTTATGAAAGCTATACATCTCCGGGTTAAGCTTCTTTAAAGCCGCCCTCACAACAATGCAGAATATATTCTGTCTTGTTCATTTTTGCAGGTTTTATCTCTTAAGATGAGCCGCCGTTAAGTGTTTTGCAAGAGCAAATGGATCTTTTAATAGCCAATATAGCTAGATCTTCATGGTTTATCATAACCAGTAATAAATGATTGGGGTTTTTCATCTTTCAAGAGCCGCCCTATCAGAGCCGCCCTATCAGATATAATGTCGTGTCATCTAATTGGCCGGTTCTCGGATTTCTTTAATTGTGCTCTGTAGTAATCTACAACACTCATGGATTTCTCAAACTTATATTTGCCGGGTTGCACCGCAACCACGAGCAGGAATTTCATGTCAAAGACAAAGGAATTATTCCAGGATATTCATTCCAGGTTATATTACGACCATGGTCAAAGATTCATTCAACAAATTATGGTGAGACGTATTATTCTCACATAGTCCCGAGTCGCCGCAGGCAGACGACCCGGCACTTGGGGGCTACATTATCCAAGTCCAAGTTTATATCAATTATGCAAGTCCCATGTCGTTGCAAGCATGCACCACGACACTTGGGGGCTAATGCAAGCCGGTTTTCAAACCATTACATTGTTAGCAAGACCATATTATTTCAAGGAGATGAGCCAGCCCTTCTATATTTTTCTAAAGTCCCAGCCCAGTAATTCTTACTGACCCGGCACTTGGGGGCTACAGTATTCAGCTGTTCCAACAGATTAAGAGATTCAAATTGAAGACCCGACGCATCACATTCTGATGATCCGGCCCTTGGGGGGATACAATGAAGCTTTCTGATGAGCCGGCCCTTGGGGTCTACACCCGCCAAAGCATTATAAGGTATAAGGCAATTATAAGTCCCAGGTTGCTGCAGGCAGGACAACCCGACACTTGGGGGCTACACAATCCAAAATATTATTTGCAAAGCACCAAGTTATCATGGATAATCTCGGAGCTTGGGGGCTACAAGTCATATGGACATATCAAAAACTTTGAGGAGAATTTTCAAGATATTAAATTTGGAGTTCAGTTGTTAGACCCGGCGTCACCAACACTTATGACCCGGTGTTATCAAAGATCATAACCCGCCAGAGTTTATATAAGTCGCCCTGCTTCACAACAATGGAAGTCCGGTTCTACATCAGATGGATTTTCATCCCAATATTTATCAAGTCAGCAGGATTCTAGTTATTTAACCCGGAGTCACCAACGATAATGACCCGGCATCATCAATGATTATGACCCGGCGGAGATGACCCACCAAGAGTATTGGAAGCCGACTCAATAGCATATAGGTGTTCTATTCTCAATATTTTTAAAAATACATTGACAAGCAAGATGATTATCAAGACGACTCATTCATATGGAGAAAAGACCCGGATTTCTGAAAAGCCATTTTATAAGCCGGCCAAAGGAGCAAGCCGACCACTTAACATATTTGTTACTCTTATTTCAGGAGCTTACCATGAATAAATTCAAGCTAACCTGGGGGCTAATGACGGGGATATACCCCATGGTATGACCCGGCCTCGCGACTCACAGGAGACCCAGCCGAAGACATGACACCTTATGAATAACCCGGCCAGGCAACTCGCAGGAGACCCGTTAAAAACATGACATCTTATTTATGACCCGGCAAGCGGGTCACAGGATGACCAAGCTCAAGACCCGGCGGGTGAGCCGGTGCCAGGCGGCTCACAAGAGAAGGCCCACAAGAAAAGGCCCACAAGAGAGAAGGATTCCCTTAAAGGAAATAAGACCCGGAGTAGGATTCGTGAGAGACTAGTACTAATCCTACTCCTAGTAGGACTCTATTTGTAAACCTACCCTCTCCACTTATATAAGGAGGGGTAGAGCACCCCTAGAGGGAGAAGGTTCTCAAGAGGCACAAGTCTACAAGTTTAGACAACACAAGAGATTAGAGGTAGTGATTAGCACCCTTGTAACCGAGAGATCTTCATCATCATCAATACCAGACAAGCAGGACGTAGGCTTTTACCTCCATCAGACAGGCCGAACCTGGGTAAAACTCCGTGTCTTCTTGATTCCGATCAACCCCTTCAAGCCGCCAAGTAGTTGCGTCTCGCCCCGAACCTAAGTCCATTGACCCGGACATCTGCCGTGACAAATCCACGACAGTTCACATGTGTCAAGTGATTCAAAATCAAGTGACTCCAAAAGTCCATCAGCATGGAGCTTCTTCATGCGTTTTACACCAATATGACCTAAATGGTAGTGCCACAAGAAAGTGGTACTATGATTCTCAATTCTACATCTTTTAGCATCAATGTTATGAACATGTGTATCATCACTATAGAGATTCAATATGAATAAACCCCTCACATTGGGTGCATGACCATAAAGATATTACTCACATAAATAGAACAACCAATATTCTCTGATTTAAATGAGTAACTGTATCACAATAAACAAGATCCAGATATGATTTTCATGCTTAACACAGGCACCAAATAACAATTATTCAAGTTCATCACTAATCTCGATAGTAATCGAAGAGCGAGCGTGCCGACGGCGATCACATCAACCATGGAACCATTTTCCACGCGCATCGTCACTTTGTCCTTAGCCAGCTAATATGTCTCCAACGTATCTACTTTTCCAAAATCTTTTGCCCTTGTTTTGGACTCTAATTTGCATGATTTGAATGGAACTAACCCGGACTGACGCTATTTTTAGCAGAATTGCCTTGGTGTTATTTTTGTGCAGAAATAAATGTTCTCGGATCGTCCTGGAAATTTATGGAGAATATTTTTGGAATTAATACAAAATACCGACACAAGAATTAACCAGAGGGGGGCCACTAGCAGACCACAAGCCTGCTAGCCGTGGCCACCCCCTGGCCGCATGGGGCAGGCTTGTGGGCCCCTTGTGGCTCCTCCGACCTCCTCTCCAGCTCCATATAACCCTATTTGTCGTGGAAAAAAATCAGAGAGAAGAGTTCATCACGTTTCATGATACGGAGCCGACGCCATTGCCTGTTCTTCCTCGGGAGACCAGATCTGGAGTCTGTTTTGGGCTTCGAAGAGGGGAAATCGACGCCTTCGTCATCACCAACCATCCTTAATCACCAATTCCATGATGCTCCCCATCGTTCATGAGTAATCTCATCATAGGCTTGCTAGACGGTGATGGGTTGGATGAGATTTATCATGTAATCGAGTTAGTTTAGTTAGGGTTTGATCCCTAGTATCCACTATGTTCTGAGTTTGATGTTGATATGACTTTGCTATGTTTAATGCTTGTCCCTAGGGCCCGAGTGTCATGCTTTCAGATTTGTACCTATTATGTTTTCATGAATATATGTGTGTTCTTGATCCTATCTTGCAAATTGTAGAAACCTATTATGAGTTATGATTCGCATCCCCCAGGGTGACAATAACTTCTATTCTTTCCGGTGATTACCGTACTTTTAGCAGTTCATGTATTCACTAAGTACTAATGCTTTGGTCCAGTTCTCTATTAAAAGGAGGCATTAACAGCCCTTAGTTTCCAAAACGACCCCGCTGCCACAGGAGGGTAGGACAAAAGATGTCATGCAAGTTCTTTTCCATAAGCACGTATGACTATATATTGATACATGCCTACATTACATTGATGTATTGGAGCTAGTTCTGTGTCACCCTATGTTATAACTATTGCATGATGAATGCCATCCGACATAATTATCGATCACTTATCCATTGCCTACGAGCTTTCCATATATTGATCTTTGTTCAGTTACTTTTCCATTGCTACTGTTACAATCACTACAAATCTGCTACTATCACTTTGCCACCGTTACCGTTACTACCATATTACTTTGCTACTGAACACTTTGCTGCAGATATTAAGTCTTTCAGGTGTGGTTGAATTGACAACTCAGCTGCTAATACTCAAGAATATTCTTTGGCCCCCTTGTGTCGAATCAATAAATTTGGGTTGAATACTCTACCCTCGAAAATTGTTGGGATCCCCTATACTTGTGGGTTTTCAAGACCTTTTTCTTGCGTCGTTATAACTATTGCATGATGAATGCCATCCGACATAATTATCGATCACTTATCCATTGCCTACGAGCTTTCCATATATTGATCTTTGTTTAGTTACTTTTCCATTGCTACTGTTACAATCACTACAAATCTGCTACTATCACTTTGCCACCGTTACCGTTACTACCATATTACTTTGCTACTGAACACTTTGCTGCAGATATTAAGTCTTTCAGGTGTGGTTGAATTGACAACTCAGCTGCTAATACTCGAGAATATTCTTTGGCCCCCTTGTGTCGAATCAATAAATTTGGGTTGAATACTCTACCCTCGAAAATTGTTGGGATCCCCTATACTTGTGGGTTATCAAGACCTTTTTCTGGCGTCGTTGCCGGGGAGCATAGCTTTATTCTCTGAGTCACTTGGGATATATATCTGTTGATCACTATGAAGAATCTGAAAGATCCCAAAACCAAGATCTATCCCTCTACTACGAGGGGAGTTAAGGAACTTCCATCTAGCTCTGCACTTGATTCACCTTTTGTTATGAGTAAGTTTGTGACACCACCACCTACTAGTAATTCTGATATGTCGCAAGTAATTGATGATGCTACTTCTGCTATGCATGATCCTTATGATAATACTTTGTTTGATGATACTGTGCCACTGGGTGAATTTCTTGATGAACAAATTTGTAGAGCTAATGCTGAAACTGATAATATTGCTGAATCTGATGAAATTATTGAAACCGAACACTAGGATTCACCTGCTAGACCTAGCTCTCCTAGATATGAATTGCCTGATATACCTGAGGGTTATGTTATGAAAGTAGAGGTGGCTAGGGACTTATATTGCTTGTAAGGATAGAGATGATCTTAAGAAATTGCTTCGCAAGTGGAAGGAAAAATCTCTGAATGCTAGAATGCAATATGATCCTAAGTTTGCTACTTCACCCATGTTTGTTAATGATAAGGATTATGAATTCTCTGTCAATCCAGAGTTAATTACTTTGGTTGAATCTGATCCTTTCCATGGTTATGAATCTGAAACTGTTGTGGCACATCTTACCAAATTGAATGATATAGCCACCCTTTTTACTCATGAGGAAAAAATTCGTTATTACTATATTCTTAAGTTGTTTCCTTTCTCATTAAAGGGTGATGCTAATAAATGGTTTAATTCTCTTGCTCCTGGTTGTGTGCGTAGTCCCCAGGACATGGTTTATTACTTCTCTGAAAAATATTTTCCTGCCCATAAGAAACAAGCTGCCTTTCTGGAAATATTTAACTTTGTGCAAATTGAAGAAGAGAGTCTCCCACAAGCTTGGGGGAGGCTTCTACAATTACTTAATGCTTTGCCTGATCATCCTCTCAAGAAAAATCAAATACTTGATATCTTTTATAAGGGACTAACCGATGCTTCTAGGGACTACCTAGATAGTTGTGCTGGTTGTATTTTCAGGGAACAAACTGTTGAACAAGTTGAATTACTATTGAAAAATATATTGAGCAATGATAATGATTGGACTATTCCTGAACGACCTCCAATGCCAACTCCGAAGAAAAGAGGTATTCTATTCCTTAGTCCTTAAGATGTGCAAGAGGCAAAGAAATCTATGAAAGAAAAGGTATTAAAGATGAAGAAGTTAAGAATCTACCACCTATTGAAGAAATACCTGGTCTTGATAACCCGACACAGGTAGTAGAGGTAAATTCTCTCAGAAGATTTGATGAAGGAGATATCCCTTATAATAAGCCTTCTAGCCAATGCTTGGATGAATTTGATAATTTAATTATGAAGCAAGAAAATTTCGATGCCTATGTTAGTACACAATTGAAACATAATGCTTATATGCATGATCGCTTGGGTGATTATTTGAGTAGAACTGTCAATGATCTTAACCTTATTAGTAAACATGCTTCCATGGTAACCACTCAAGTAGAACAAGTACTTAAGGCTCAAAATAAGTTGCTTAATGATATGAATAGTAAAGACAATGATCATTCTGTTAAAGTTGTGGCTAGAGGTGGTAGAATGACTCAGGAACCTTTGTATCCTGAGGGCCATCCTAGGAAAATTGAGCAAGATTCTCAAAGAGTTAATATTGATGCACCTATTCCTTCCAATAAGAGTAGGAAAAAGAATGATGATAGTACTTTGCATGCTGCTAGTGAACCTGTTATAAATACATCTGAGAATCCAAATGATATTTCTATTTTTGATGCTGAGACACAATCTTATGATGAACATGAGCCTAGTGATAACATTAATAATGAAGTTCATGTTGATGCTCAACCTAGTAATGATAGTGATGAGGAGATTGAACCTGCTGATGATCTTGATAACCCACAACCTAAGAATAAAAGATATGATAAAAGAGACTTCATTGCTAGGAAACATGGTAGAGAAAGTGAACCATGGGTTCAGAAACCCATGCCCTTTCCTCCTAAACCATCCAAGAAAAAGGATGATGAGGACTTTGAGCGTTTGCTAAAATGCTTAGACCTGTCTTTTTACATATGCGCTTGACCGATATTTTGAAAATGTCTCCTTATGCTAAGTACATGAAAGATATTGTGACAAATAAAAGAAAGATACCGGAAGCTGAGATTTCCACAATGCTTGCTAATTATACTTTTAAAGGTGGAATACCTAAGAAACTAGGACATCCCAGAGTACCTACTATACCATGCTCTATTAAAGGAAATTATGTTAAAACTTCTTTATGTGATCTTGGAGCTCGGGTTAGTGCTATGCCTTTCTATTTATACAGTAGACTTGATTTCAATAAGTTGACACCTACTGAAATCTCTTTGCAAATGGTTGATAAATCAACTTCTCTACCTATCAATATTTGTGAGGGTGTACCTGTCGTAGTTGCAAATGCTACTATCTTGACGAACTTTGTTATTCTTGATATTCCTAAGTACGTCAGTATGTCGATCATCCTTGGTAGACCCTTCTTCAATACTGCATGGGTTGTTATTGATTGCAACACGGGAAATGTCTACTTTTCATATTAATGGTAATGAGCATACGATACACTTTCCGAAGAAACAACCTCAAGCTCATAGTATCAACTCTATTGAAAAAATTCCAACAATTATTATTGGAGACTTTGAGTTCCCTCTTCCTACTGTCAATAAGAAATATGATATACTTATTGTTGGGGAAATGCATATCCCCATTGAGGTAGCTTAGTGTTATTCAAAAATTCTTCGGTTTCATGTCATTCGAAAGAAGTTCGTTAATAAGACTTGATCAACCTTATTGATGGACTCCTTTTGAGGAGCATGAGATGGATGAATTTAGAAAGCACAATTTCCTGCACCTAACTTTTACTTTCTATTACCTATATGAAATTAAGTAAAAATGATATTGTTTTTTTGTTTTCCGAGTCTTTCGTGCAATAGAAAAATGACCTGAAAATAAAAGTTCCCAGAATCCCCTGAAAATTTAGTACGATTTTTTCTGGAATATTTAAGAATTTTTGGCACTGAGAATGCATTAGGGGGCTGCACTAGTGGGCCACAAGCCTATAGGGCGCGGCCACCCCCCTGGCCACGCCTAGCAAGTTTGTGGGTCCCACGTGGCCCCCTCCACTTATTCCAGCACCCATTCACTTCATATTCTTCCAGAAAAAATCTCACCATTGCTCAAACCCATGTTCTAGCTCATCTTGCTGCCATTTTCGATCTCCTTGGCCAAAGCTCCATTTGCATAACTATTTTAGGGGATTGCTCACCAAAATGTTGAGAAGGTAAATTAGAGGATCCTCAAGCCGGAGTTCTAAGGGAGATGAGAATGAAATGAAGGAGAAATCCAAATACAATCTTCCTCGCATCGCAGAAATCCGACCATGTGAATGGCCGTGTGACACATTCTTGAGGGCGGCTGGAATATATGAAGATTTCTATTATTTGACCGAGAATGTAGGCATCACCGACTTCCTCAACGATAAGTGTGACCAGTACCTCTTGCTAACTAACACCTTTGTGCAAAATTTTCAGTTTCATCCAAGGGAAGACCCTCATATAGTGGAATTTCATTTATATGATGTGCCTAAGAAAATGGATCTTTATGATTTTTGCAAAATTTGCAAGATACCCTATGAGGGCAGCATTAGGGAACCACGTCCTCGTGTCATGGAAGATTTTATTGCCTTAGTCACTGTAGGAGAAGAGAGAGGCATGTCAAAGGCAAGAGAAGCTAGTTTACATTTTCCTGTGCTACGCTATTATTCATTATTTGCGGGAAGATGTTTAGTTGGTCGTTGGGAGAGTGGTAGCCTTAGTGCTCCTGACCTTGCTATTTTGTGCCATGCTTTACTTGCTGATAGAACTATTAGTATGGGCGCTATGGTGGCCCAACGGTTGAACACCAACCATTCGAAGGGCCCATATTCGGAGGTATATAGGCATCTCGTTTAGCTAAACATTTTGAGATGCCCATTAGGCTTCATGAGAAAGATGAAAAATTGATACCCGCGATGTTTTTAGATTATGACCGTATGGTAGCCCATGATTTTATTAAGAAGAATGATGATAGGAGGCTGCTTTACAAATTAGTATTTAGTCAGGGTACTTGTGAGATTATTACTCTGCGTGCTTCTTCTCTGTTCGATATTCATTTAGGCAGGTACACTCTTATGCCCGATGACATCTACCAATATTGGGGTTTGGAGCAACCCCCACAACCTGAGCCAGCACCAGCTCTGGATCCATATCAGACCCCGGTTTTTCAGTTGGTGCCACAAGAGATCTCTAATCAGTGGAACCCTTAGTGTCCTCTGGAGTACCCCGGAGAAGGTTATTTTCAGCCATGGCCCTAGACCAACTTCGGCCGAAAGCCTAAGGTTGGGGGAGTACGTATTTCTCACCGACATTACATTCATGTTCACACACTTATTTCAGTTGTCGGTGCTCATACCTTTTCATTGTACTATCCATGGTAGTTTAATTATTGTTTTGCTTTCTTCTTGTGTGTTTAATAAACTTTGAGAAAAATACAAAAAAAAATTAGTTCCAGGTTTATTTCCTAGTTGCTTAGTTGTAGCATTAAAGAGAAAACCCAAAAATATTTCTCGTTCTTCTTTTTGCTTGTTGGGAGCTTTCCCGTGTAAATAGCTTCTCTATCTTTTCTTTCGATCGTAAGGAGAAGAACATGCTGACGTGTTGAGTGACTCTCATATGCATTACTGTTTATCTTACAAAGAGCCCATATTGCATTGTCTTCTCCTTTGGTTTATTGTTTGTAGATTCCAGCTTAGTCCAATGCACATGCACTCTTATTCTTATTCACATCATTCGTTCGTGCAAGTGAAAGGCAATAATGACGATATTTGATGAAAATATTGAGATGGAGAAAAGCTGGTATGAACTCGACCTATCTTGCTTTTGTAAATATGATTAGCTCATCATTATGAATTCAGTACATTATGGGTTGAACATGTTTGCAATAACAATTAGAGATTATAGTTATTCATGCCATGCTTAATTAGCTAAGAGTTGATAATGGTTCGTCTTGAGTGCCAACATGCGCATTAAAATGGTTGTGATGTAGTATGATAGAATGGTATCCTCCTCTGGATGATTCAAGTTGTTTGACTTGGCACATGTTTACACATATAGTTGAAACAAATCAACATAGCCTCCACGATATTTATGTTCACAGTGTATTATATACTACTCATGCTGGCATTCAATGTTGGTTAATCTCAAGGCATGTTGATGACTGTGTCGCTCTCTAGTTGGTAGCCCCCAATCTTTTGCTAGCCTTCACTTGTACTAAGTGGGAATACTGCTTGTGCATCCATCTCAATGAACCCAAAGTTGTTCCATATGAGTCCACCATATCTAACTATATGCGGTAGCTACCTGCCGTTCCAAGTAAATTTGCATGTGCTAACTTTAAACATTCAAATAAACCTTCTGTTTTATATGCACAAATAGCTCATGTGGCGACTGGGGGCTGTCAGTATTTTCCATGCTAGGTGGGTTATTCTCATGATATGTGTTGATTCACTATCATTCACGAGAAAGTGGCTGGTAATCGGGATGCCCAGTTCCATGCTCGGAATAAAAAGCAAAATATAATTAAACAAAACTCCCTCGGGAATGTGTTTGTATGGACGGTACCCGTGAATTCGGTCCACCGTGGGGTGTGACTGATTGGTTGAGGGGGAGTAAAAGCATTACCATTCTATTTGGGAACCGCCTATAATGTATCTAGCATGGAAGATATTGAAAACCTCTTGGTCGTTATGTGAGCAACGAAAGTATACCGCTCCAAAATCATTATCTATCTCTATTTTAAAAGCTTCAGCTCTTGCACCTCTGCAAATCAATGCTTCCCTCTGCGAAGGGCTTGTCTATTTACTTTGTTGTTGAGTCATCATCTTCTTATAAAAGGCACCAGTTAGAGAGCACCATTGTCATCTGTATGCATTGCTATTAATTAATGTTGAGTGTGAGCATGACTGGATCTCTCTCACCGTGAATTACAATGTTTAGTCAGTCCTTGCTCTCCAGAGGTGCTCTGCATTTATGTTTTGCGGTCTCAGAAAGGGCTAGCAAGATACCATTATGTCATATTGTATCATGATTATTTTGATAAATTGTTGTCATCCGAGATTTTGTTATTATTGCACGCTAGTTGGTTATGCCATTGACATGAGTAAATGTGAGATCTAAATGTTATTGTGAATGTGGTTAGTTTGTAATCTTTGCTAAAAATCTAAACATAAGTTAGACATATTTACAACAGCAAGATTGACGGGGTTATTACCCCTAGGTAGGCCAAAGCAACGTGGTTCCCTCCCCCCCCCCCCCGCTTCAAAGAAAAACTTTGCATCCGGCTGCCCACGACCGGCTGGAGGACTACCGGCTCGAGCTGTCACCGGCTGGCGACACGGATGGCTGGTCGAGGAGCCGGCTCGACCCCCGACCGACTTGGCATGGCCAGCTGCCTCTGGGCCACCTCCTCCGTTAACCCCGGGGCTG
The DNA here is from genome assembly GCA_022496015.1 of Hordeum marinum. NCBI lineage: Eukaryota > Viridiplantae > Streptophyta > Magnoliopsida > Poales > Poaceae > Hordeum > Hordeum marinum. The sequence goes on along the minus strand of CM039678.1, from coordinate 50,341,448 downwards.
ACAAGAAATGTCCTTTCCCTCTGCGCACGAGTACGGTGCCAAGAGGTGACCGCTACGACAAGCATCATTGTAGCCACAGTGGCCGCTGACGCACGGACGCACATGGCTATTGTCTGGTCGTCCGGGCTGCTGACGTTGCCGAGCGCGACCGGGCGGGGAAATAGTGCCGGCACGTCCCTGCCCACTCGATGACCTGCCCCGGCGTGGCTACAGTGCAGCCGGCCATACCGGAGACTTCGGTCGGTTGGCACAAGACGACGCCTCCCGAGCGGCCCGTGCCGCGGCAGGTGGGCGAGGACCAATCGCAGAGCCAGCTAGCGGGCCCCAACAGGCAACGGGAGCACACAACCGGTGGACCCTATAGGCGATGAGATGGCTCAAAGGGCGGGACCCCCTGGATAGCCGGAGAGGCTGCCAGCCGGGTCCTCCCACCTGTGTACCTTAGGAATATTGTAAGCCGGGGGGGGTGGCCTATAAAAGCCCCCGAGCCCCCCATGCAACGGGGACAGACAACTCTCACGCACACACCTGTGAGACACTTCCCACTTTCCCACACTTCGTAGCGGAGGAAGGCCAGCCGGCTGCTCCCTCTTCCTCCTCTAGACTCAGCTCTAGGAGCAACCCTGTAAACACATCTATCCATCAAACTTAACCAAGCAGGACTAGGGGTGTTACCTCCCATGGAGGGCTCTGAACCTGGGTACATCGGGTGTCACCACCGTTTGTACCTAATCTCGCTCCCGGAGCTCGTCGGCGTCCTTCGGACTCAACCACCTACGATAAGCCTACCCTTGGCATCTGTCGTGAGAAAACAACGACAGTTGGCGCCAACCGTGGGGCCGTACGCGGGACCACTCGCCATTCCCTGTCGTCGCTGCACGTCTAGGCGAATCCGCGGGCTCGTGGGGGTTGCTCCGGTACGCCCTGTGGGCAGCTCCATCGACCTAGCACTCGACATCGATGCGCTCACCGAGCGTTTCAACAGGCTCAGCCTCGCCAAAGCTCTGGCTACCGACGAGTACCCCAGCCAGGTGCTCGTCTGCGTTGGTCCGCCCACGGCTATGGGCACACTTGCTGTGACAGGGTCAGCGGCTCCCACAATCGCATACAGGCAATGTCTATCATCTCCTCCACCTCCTCTGAACGTGCGGGGGCTGAGGCTAACGCCGCCGCGGCCTGCGTCGGCACCTCCGACCCGCTTGGTGTGGCCCTCCGGGGTTTGAGCACCCCTTTTGCCTCGACGGCAAACCCCGATGCCGCCGCGGCCGAGCTCAAGGCAGCTCACCACGTCCTGTTCATGGACGCCACCGCCCTCGAGGCCACGCGGCGCTTCATGGAGGCCAGCCAACGGGAATACGCTTCCACCTATGGTCTCACCCCGGCTGGCATTGAGCCCAGTCGGCATGGGGCCATGCATGACCGTGGTCATGTGGTCACCGAAATCTTGGGCGACAAGATGCCCGTCTACGACACCCCCACAGCCAGCCTGCAGGCCCTCAAGGTAGCCTACGAGGATTTGGCTACCTTGGAGGGCGAAGAACGTGCCGCCCGCGAGCGTCACATCAAGGACCTCATCGACGCCGCTGACGTGCAGCAACATCTGCTCACGGCTGGCGGCGCTGCCTCCGAATGCCCCCGGCCCGAGCATGAGGGCACGAGGACTGCTGGCCATCAGCCGACTCAGCACTCCTGCTCCCCTCACGCCTCCGCCCATCGGGTCGAGGCAAGTAACCCACGTCCCTCTCAGATGCCGGGGAGCGAGTAGCCGGCTGTTAACAGCCGGCGCACCAACAACCCGCCTCGTAGTGGCTGCCAGGAGGTGCCGGCTGCCGACAGCTGGCGTAGCCGCAGGCACACTCCGCCCCCGCGGCGTGATCCGGAACGATCGGTTCCGCCCCGAGTTCTCATCTCGGATCGGGCCACGCGTCCTCCACAGCGAGAACAACGCCCGCAACCGCATCGACCAACTCATGCAGTCTGCCCTCCTCGAGGAGGAGGGCTCGATTGGTCCGGCCCGTTTCGGCCCTCAGATCCGAAACGAGCCGTTCCCAACCGGCTTCGCTTCCCTCAGACACCCCAAAGTACAGCGGGGATGCCAAGCCCGAGGACTGGCTGATCGACTACAACACCGCGGTTGGCATCTCCATGGGGAACAAGCGCGTAGCCGTTTGTTACGCTCCCCCCATGTTGATCCGCTTAGCCCGCACCTTGCTCAATAGCCTGGCAGCCGACAACATCAACACCTGGACGGACTTTGAAGAAGCATTCGTTCGCAACTTCACCGGCACCTACAAGAGGCCTGGCCGCCCCCGTGAACTCGCCATGTGCGTTCAGGGGCCGGACGAGTCCCTCCACGACTACCTCGCTCGATGGACCGAGCACCTTAACTCCTGCGAGGGGGTGCACGAGGTGCAAGCCATATAGTACTTCATCGAAGGCTATCGAGACGGCACCCCTCTCAAGCACAAGCTTCTGTGGTCCGAGCCGGCCACGCTTGCCGAGCTCATGACCAAGGCGGACAAGTACGCCACGGCTCTGGCTCCGGCCCAAAACGACGATCGTCTCCATGACCAGTGCCCCAAACAGGACGGTTGCTACGTCGTCTTCACCAGTGAAGAGACGAGCAAACATGCTCAACACCGGCTCCATCATGAGGTGAACGCTACCATGCCGGCAACTCCCCAGTTCATGCACCGGTCGAAGAAGTCTGTCACCTGGAGCCGGGCGGATCATGCTGCCGTGATGCCGAGTCCTGGCAGCTACGCTCTGGTCCTCGACCACACCACCGCCACCAAGAAGCGCACCTGCCGCTTCTCACGGGTGTTGGTAGATGGTGGCAGCAGCATCAACATCCTTTACCTCGACACGATGCACAAGCTGGGACTGAAGATAGAAGACCTACAGGCGAGCCGGAGGGTCTTTCATGGCATTGTGCCTGGAAAGTCCTGCTCCCCTATCGGCAAGATCACGCTCGACGTCCTCTTCGGCGGACCCGGCCACTTCTGCCGCGAGTCGGTGTTGTTCACGGTCGTGGACCTCTCAAGTCCCTACCACGCGTTGTTGGGCCGGCCAGCCCTTGTCAAGTTCATGGCGGTCCCCAATTATGCCTACCTCAAGCTCAAGATGGCGCGCCCCAAGGGAATCATCATCATCATGGGTGACTACAAGATGTCGATCGAGTGTGCTCGAGATGGCAGCCGGCTGACTGAGGCCCTAGAAATCGTCGAGGAGAAGCGGCGGCTCAACCGACTCGTGGCTCTTGCCGCCAGCCAGCCGGCTGTGCCGGCTCCCCCCTTGCAGTCCGCCGGCAAGGCCTCCTTCCAGCCGTCCAAGGACACCAAGCAAATCCCGCTCGACCCGGCCAACCCCGCTCAGTGCGTCACCGTCGGCTCTAGCCTCGACAACAAATCGGAAGGCGAGCTTATCGACTTCCTTTGTGAGAATCAGGACATCTTTGCATGGTCTACCAAGGACATGCCGGGTGTTCCGAGGAAGTTCGCCAAGCACAAACTACATGTTCGGCCGGATGTCAAGCCAGTCAAGCAACCCCTACGCCATTTCTCTAAGGAGAAGCGGCGTCTTATAGGAGAAGAGATTGCCCGGCTGCTCGTAGCCGGGTTCGTCATGGAAGTTTTTCACCCAGACTGGCTGGCCAACCCAGTCCTGGTGCTAATGAAGAACAAGACCTGGCGCATGTGCATTGACTACACCAGTCTGAACAAGGCGTGCCCCAAGGAACCATTCGCCCTGGTGCTGATCGATCAAGTCATCGACTCCACGGCTGGTTGCGACTTGCTGTCCTTCCTGGATGCCTACTTCGGCTACCACCTGATCAAGCTGGACCCGGAAGACCGGCTCAAGACCTCCTTCATCATGCCCTTCGGTGCCTACTGCTACATCACCATGTCCTTCGGCCTGAAGAACATGGGAGCCACCTTCCAGCGGTGCATACAAAAGTGCCTCCTGCCTCAGATAGGAAGGAATGTCCACGTCTACGTCGACGACATTGTCATCAAAACCATGAAGCACTTAAGCCTCCTCGACGACCTCCAGGAGACCTTCGGAAACATGTGTGAATACAAGATCAAGCTCAACCCAGAGAAATGCGTATTCGGTATCCCCGCCGGCCAACTCCTGGGTTTCTTCATGTCCGCCCGCTGCAACGAAGCTAACCCAGAGAAGATCAGCGCAATCGAGTGCATGCCCAAGCCGACCCATCTCTGCGACATCCAGAAGTTCACTGGCTGCCTCGCCTCGCTCAGCCGGTTCATCACCCGGCTGGGGGAGAAAGCCTTGCCCCTCTATGGGCTCCTTCGCAAGACAGCTCTGCTCGAGCCGGGTCAAAGCAAGAAGTTGGGCATGTTCGATTGGCCCGACGAGGCAACGAGGACTTCCATGACCTCAAGAAGGCTCTCACCCGTGCACCCATCTTGGTCGCGTAGGCTGAGAAGGAACCCTTGCTCGCCTACATCGCGGCGACCACTCGCGTTATCAGCATCGTCTTGGTGGTCGAGTTGCCGGAGGAGGGAAAATCCCTGCCGGTCCAGCGCCCCGTCTACTACCTCAGCGAGGGCCTCTCCGTGTCCAAGCAGAACTACCCTCACTACCAAAAGATGTGCTACGGCATATACTTCGCCACCAAGAAGGTCAAGCAGTACTTCCAGGAGCATACCAACACCGTGGTGAGCACGGCCCCGCTCGGCAAGATCATGAGCGGCCGGGACTCCACCGGCCAGATTGCCAACTAGGTCATCGCCCTCGCCGATCACGAGATCCGATACGAACCCCGCACCGCCATCAAGTCACAGGCATTGGCTGACTTCCTCGTCGACTGGGCGGAAACCGAGTTCGTGCCGCCTCCCCCGGACTCCGCACATTGGCGCATACACTTCGACGGCTCAAAAATGAGAACCGGCCTGGGTGTCGGCATAGTCCCATCCTCCCTGAAAGGTGACCAGCTCAAGTACGCCCTCCAGATCCACTTCGCCGCCTCCAACAACATGGCCGAGTACGAGGCCATCGTCCATGGCCTTTGGCTCGCCAGGGAGATCAGCACCAGGCACATCCTATGCTTCGGCGACTCCAACCTCGTGGTATAGCAGGTCTCTAGCGAGTGGGATACCAGGGACGCCAACATAGCCAGCTACCGCTTCCTCGTACAGCAGCTCACTGGTTCCTTCGAGGATTTTAAGTTCCATCATGTCCCACGGGCGGACAACGAGGCGGCCAACGCATTGGCAAAGATCGGCTCCACCCGGCAGGCCATCCCAGCCGGCGTCTCCCTCGAGCGGCTACTCAAGCCATCGATCAAGCCTTCCCTAGAATCAGAATCCATCTTCATGCCAGTAGACACCGCCGCCCCATCAACGGCTCTGGTTGTCCCTCCGACATCTTTGCCACCGGCTCCCTCAACCTTGGCCGCCTTGCCGGCACCAGTTGAGCTGACTGCATCCAAGGCCGTCAGCTCCAACGACGCGGTTGTCATGATGACAATCGACCAGCCGGCCTCGGGGGCCGGCGAGCCGGGCCTAGCGACCAATCATCTGGGCCCGGGGGCTCCTGAGCCGGCCCCCGTCTCGGCCCCCTCTTGGGCACAGCCCATCCTGACGTTCCTTCTACGCGGCAAGCTCCCCAAGACGAGGCCTTTGCGAGGCAAATTCAGCGTCGGGCCTCGGCATACAGCATCGGCAACAACGAGGAGCTCGTCCATCGCAGCACCACCGGCGTCTTTCAATGATGCGTCGAGCCAGCAAAGGGTCTGGAGATCCTCCTCGACATCCACCAGGGAGAGTGCGGGCATCATGCCGCCTCCAGGACCCTGGTGGCCAAGGCCTTCCGCCATGGCTTCTACTGGCCCACCGCTCTCGAGGCAGCCATGAAATTTGTCGACGAGTGCGAGTGATGCCGGCGCTTCAGCACGCAGAGCCACCTACCAGCATCGGCCCTCTAGACGATCCCGCTCTCAAGGCCCTTCGTCGTCTGGGGGCTGTAAATGGTGGGTCCCTTCAAGACCGCACGAGGCGGCAAGACGCATTGACTAGTGGTTGTCGACTAATTCACCAAGTGGATCGAAGCTCGATCAATCAAGAAGCTGGACGGCCCCACGGCCGTCTGGTTCATCGACGACATCACGGTTCGCAACGACTTCCCCCACAGCATCAACACCGATAACGAAATGAACTTCGCCAAGGGCATGCTCACGCGTTTCTGCTCCAAGCAAGGAATCCGTCTCGACCTGGCCTCCGTCGTTCATCCACAGTCAAACGAACAGGTCGAGAGGGCAAACAGCCTCAGCCTGTCCGGCATCAAGCCCCGGCTCATGACACCGCTGGTAGGGCCAGCCGGCTGCTGGGTCGATGAGCTACCGGTTGTCGTTTGGAGTCTCAGGACCACCCCCAACCGATCAACCGGCTACACACCCTTCTTCCTTGTGTAAGGGTGCAAGGCGATCATCCGCACCGATATCGAGTTTGACTCGCCTCGGGCCGCCCTATACACGGAGAAGGACGCAAAGGAGGCAAGAGAAGATGGCATTGACTTACTCGAAGAAGCCCGTGAATTGGCCTTGAGCCGGACAGCAATCTACCAGTAGAAGCTCCGGTACTACCACAGCAAGTAGATCCGGTCGTTCTCCTTTCGTGAAGGGGGCCTGGTGCTCAAGCGGATCCAGCAGACATCCGAACAACACAAGTTGTCCTCCCCATGGGAGGGCCCGTTCATCGTCAGCAAGGTGCTGCACAACAATGCGTACTACCTACTAGATGCCCAGAAGCCGCAGAAGCACAAAAGAGAGGCCTCCGGCGAGCAGACCGAGCGCCCATGGAACGCAGCGCTCCTCCGTCCCTTTTACTACTTACAAGGTTAGTGTATGTATGTATTCCTTCCCTTTTGGGCTTATGAATGCAATGGGTGCCCCAGGACGGCTCTTGGGGCATGCCCTTTTCGTTTCCCTTGAAGGTCTCTTCACTCACCGGCTCCCCGACTTGGCTCCCGGGCCCCGGGGCTCGCCGGCTGGTCCTAGGTCGCCTCTCCCAAAGATTAACCAATTAGTGTGACCCGAGCAAGCCCTCCCACCCCTCCCAGATACAGATCCGGCTCCCGGTTGTCCGGTTGATAGGGCCTCGGGGCGGCAATGCTTAGCACATGTGAAAGATTGATCGCAAAGGAGACGCCGGCTAGGCCCAGCCGGACCACCACCTCGCCTCTGCCACTCTACTTACCCTAAAAAGCTCACGTGGTTCCTAAGTTCAGAACTGGATCCCTCGAGGCGGACCCCTGACCCAGCTACAGAACGGCTCCTGGCTATCGCGCTGGCGGAGCCGAAACCAAACGAGAAAAGGGGCAGAACAGACGGAACCAAAAGAGCAAAAAAGGGTAAGGACGAGCAAGCACACGCAATAAGGCAAACACATCAAATATTCACAATACGAATGTTAAGACAAAAGAATCCCATGGCCATCACGGTTCATTACATTACACCCCCAGTGGGTGGACTTAAGCCTAACATGCAGGAAATAGAAAGAAAGATGAAATGCTCGGGGGCTCAGGCCACCGGCGCGTCGCCAGCCGGTGCGTCGCTGGGCGGCTCGACTCCCGTCCCGGAGGTGGTTGTGTCCTTCGGATCAGCTCCCTTGGCCTTTGAGGCGGCCACCATAGTCCCAGCCGTCTCACTGCTGGAGTTGGTACTCTTGTCGCCAACCTTCTCGTCCTCTGGACCTTGGGGGATGCCGAAGGAGTCTTCGGCCGCCGGCTTGCCGTCCTCGCCAAGGGCCGTAAGGAGCTCGTCAGGGTCAACGTATGACGTGAGCTTGTCGGTGCGATGGACAAGGGTCGGCTCACGGGCCGCCTGCTCCTCGACTGACTCGTCCCGCATGGTGGCCAGCCGGTCTAGGTCCATGCCGCGGTACTATGAAGTTACAAACCGGAGCGCCATTTGCGCTCCGGCTCGCGCCGCCGACGCCTTTCAAACCTCAAGCCGGGCCATGCCGTGCTCCAGCCACAAGGCCACGTGGTTCTCCGGAGCTCCTCCATGGCCCGGCTACAAGGCGGCGATGATCTCCTTGCCAGCCGTCTTCAGCCACTCCATGCTCCACTCCAGGTGGACCAGCCAGTTTTCAATGGCGAGCCCAAGCTCCGCCATATCCCACGCGGTGTCCTCCTCGATGGAGCGTACACGCGCCCGGAGCTACTCCCGGTTCTCCTCGACGGCATGCTCAGCGCGGCGCTGAGTTTCTAGGAAGCGCCCTAAGAGAAGAAAGGGAAGAAGGAAAGAGAGCCAAATCAAGAACAAGAACCAACAAAGAAAAAGGTAACCGGCTGGAAAAAATACAAACGGACGCTTCCATTCGATGGAGTCGTCCACCTTGATGGCAAAATGGAACGAAGAATCCTTCTCCGGCGCCAAGGTCGCCTACGCCTTGGTGAGGGAACCCTTAAGCTCCTCGAGCGTCCTCTCGAGGTGGGTCACCTCGCCTTGGAGGGCGGCGGTCCGCCGGGCGGCATCAGCCGCCTCCTTGACGGTCGTCCCCTTAGCAGTCACCTCCCGTGCCGCGTCGGCCCTGAGGCAGTCCTGGGCCGCCTCCCCGTCCACCAGTAGTGCGGCCAGCCGGTCCTTCTCCTGCGTGGCCGCTTGGACGCTTTGCGTCAGCCGGTCCTGCTCGGAGATGACCCCAGTCCTCTCCGCCCGGAGGGCGGTCAGCTCATCTACAAGACAAAGAAGACGTGAGTCGGCCCTTCTACGTCCGCTCCGGCTGTCAGGCAGCCGGCCCGGCTCCCGGGGGCTACGTGCGCCTTCTGCAAAACTCGATATACCTTGCACCCGCGTCATCTCCTCCTCCAGCCGGTAGAAGCCGTGCTTGCCACGGGCATGGATGGAGACCACCTCCTCGAACAGCTTCTACCGCTGGGAGTTCCCCTCCTGCCACACGAAGCCAAGGTCAAAAATCGCTCAAGGAGATCCGGCCCGGCTGCCCATCATCCGGTCAACCGGCCCGGATCTCGAGGTCTACACCCAGTGGGTGTGCTTGCGCGCCCCCACTAGAAAATTCGTAGCCGGCCCCCGAGGCATATGATCATGTCAGTTTATTGCTACAATTTTCTGCATGTCAAGTATCTGTTCCTATGACCATCAGATCATGCAACTCACTGACACCGGAGGAGTAACTTGTGTGTATCAAACGTCATAACGTAACTAGGTGAATATAAAGGTGCTCTACAGGTATCTCGGAGGGTGTCTGTTGGGTTGGCATGGATCAAGACTGGGATTTGTTACTACGTGTGACAGAGAGGTATCTTAGGGCCCACTCGGTAATACAACATCACAATAAGCCTTGCAAGCAATGTGACTAAGTGTTAGACACGGGATCTTGTATTACGTAATGAGTAAAGAGACTTGTTGGTAACGAGGTTGAACTAGGTATACAGATACGGACGATCAAATCTCGGGCAAGTAACATACCGAAGAACAAAGGGAATAGCATACGGGATTAACTTAATCCTTGACATAGAGGTTCAACCGATAAAGATCTTCGTAGAATATGTAGGAACCAATATGGGCATCTAGGTCCCACTATTAGTTATTGACCGTAGAGGTGTCTCAGTCATGTCTACATAGTTCTCGAACTCGTAGGGTCTGCACACTTAAGGTTTGGTGATGTTTCAGTAGTATAGAGTTATGTATGGTGGTGACCGAAGGTTGTTCGGAGTCCCGTATGAGATCCCGGACGTCACGAGGAGCTCCAGAATGGTCCGGAGGTAAAGATTGATATATACCGAAGAAAAAAGTTTTGGGCTCATCGGTAGTGTACCAGGAGTGTCGGTAGTGTACCGAAGAACCATCGGGAGAGGTGTTTCGACCCAAGAGGCTACATGGGCTGTGGGAGGAGGTAAACCAGCCCTTGGTCGGCTGGCCGAACCCTCCTCTAAGGGCCCATGCGGCTGGAGTGGTTAGAGAAGGAAAAAAAATCCAAAGGTGGAGAGGTGGAAAGAGTTTCCAAGTGGAAAGGAGGAATCCTACACCTAATAGGATTGGAGTAGGACTCCTCCACCTCCAATTTCGACCAAACCTTGAGGGTTTAAGGCTGCCTCCTCCCCTCCCTCCCTCCTATATATACTAGAGGATTTAGAGGAAAAAGCTAACCCTAATAGCCACGTGCTACCTCTCCTCTTGATCTTAGTTTCTCCTCTAGATCGGTTTTCAGCGGTGCTTAGGCAAAGCCCTGCTGGAATAGCTCCACCACCATCGCTGCAACGCCGTCGCGCTGCCAAAGAACTCATCTACCTCTCTGCTCCCTCTTGCTGGATCAAGAGGGCGGAGATCGTCATCGATATGTACGTGTGCTAAACGCGGAGGTGTCGTCCATTCGGCGCTAGATCGGAAGGACCGTGATCAACATCGCGAGATGGATCATGATGAGATCGCGGGATGGATCGTGATGACTACGCGGGATGGATCATGATTGGATCGTGGGATGGATCATGATGAGAGCACGGATGCTCAGCGATTTGGATCGCGAAGACGTCCGACTATACCAACCACGTTTCCTAACGCTTCCCGCTTAGCGATCTACAAGGGTATGTAGATCCACTCTCCCTCTCGTAGATGCTCATCACCATTGATGGATCTTGCGTGTGAGTAGGAAATTTTTTGTTTCCCATGCAATGTTCCCCAACAGCGGCATCATGAGCTAGGTCTATGTGTAGATGAGATCTCGAGTAGAACACAAAGAGTTTGTGGGTGTTGATGCTTAGATTGCTTCCTCCCATGGTCGTGTTTTGGTTCAACAGTATTGTGGGATGAAGCGTCCCGGACCAACCTTACTCGTACGCTTACGAGAGACCGGTTCCATCGACTGACGTGTAACCTCGTTGCACAAAGATGGATAGCAGGTGTCTGTTTCTCCTACTTTAGTTGGACGTGATTCGACTAAGGCGGTCCTTGATAAGGCTGAAAAGCAAATTATGTATCACCATTGTGGTTTATGCGTAGGTGAGAACTGTTCTTGCTAGATACCCATAGCAGCCACGTAAAACATGCAACAACAATTAGAGGACGTCTAACTTGTTTTTGCAGGGTATGTTGTGATGTGATATGGCCAATTACATGATGAGATATATGTGATGTATGATATGATCATGTTTTGTATAGAATACCATGACTTGCATGTCGATGAGTACGGCAACCGGCAGGAGCCATAGGGTTGTCTTTAATTATTGTATGACCTGCGTGTCAATCATGAAGCGCTATATAATGCTTTACTTTATCGCCAAATGATAGAAATAGTAGTAGAAGCATGGTGGGTGTGACAACCCCGATGGCGACACGTTGATGGAGATCAAGATGATGGAGATCATGGTGTCATGCCGGTGACGATGGAGATCATGTCGGTGCTTTCAAGATGGAGCTCAAAAGCACAAGTTCATGGCCATATCATGTCACTTATGATTTGCATGTGATGTTAATCCTTTTATGCACCTTGTTTTGCTTAGGACGACGGTAGAATTATAAGCTGATCCCTCACTTAAATTTCAAGATGAATTCTGTTCTCCCCGAGTGTGCACCGTTGCGAAAGTTCGTCGTGTCGAGACACCAAGTGATTACCGGGTGTGATCGACTCTACGTTCACATACAACGGGTGCAAGCCAGTGTTGCACATGCAGAACACTCGGGTTAAACTTGACGAGCCTAGCATGTACAGAGATGGCCTTGGAACACAAGAGACCGAAAGGTCGAACATGAGTCATATAGTCGATATGATCAACATGATGATGTTCACCATTGAAACCACCTCAACTCACATGATGAACGGACTTGAGTTGGTGAATTTGGATTATGTATCACTCGAATGACCGGAGAGATGTCAATTTGAGTGGGAGTTCTTCAGTAATATGATTACTTGAACTCATTATCATGAACATAGTCAGTAGTGTCTTTACAAATTATGTTGTAGATTACTTGCTCGTGTTGTAGATCGCTTGAATTTTTATATGTTCATAGAGAAATAGAGTTGAAAGATGATGGTAGCAATATTGTGGACTGGGTCCGTGATCTGAGGATTCTCCTCATTGCTGGACAGAAGGCTTATGTCCTTAATGCACCGCTCGGTGCGCCAACCCCTCTAGCGTCATCTGTAGATGTTGTGAATATCTGAGAGGCACATTCTGATGACTACTTGATAGTTAGTGCGTCATGCATTACGGCTTAGAATTGAGGCTCCGAAACGTTTTGAACGTCACGGAACATATGAGATGTTCTAAGAGCTGAAATTAGGATCTCAGGCCCGTGCCCGTGTTGCGAGATATGAGATCTCCAACAAGATTCTTTGCCTGCAAGATGAAAGAGAATAGCTCAATCATTGAGCATGTGCTCAGATTGTCTGGGTGCTACAATCGCTTGAATCGAGTGGGAGTTGATCTTCCAGATAAGATAGTGATTGATATAGTTCTCCAAGTCACTGTCACTAAGCTACTAGAACTTGCTGATTAACTATAAAATGCAAGGGATAGAATAATGATCCCTGAGTTGTTCATGATGTTTGACACCGCGAAGGTAGAAATCAAGAAGGAGCATCAAGTGTTGATGGTTAGTAAAACCACTAGTTTCGAGAAGGGCAAGGGCAAGGAGGGAAACTTCATGGATAGCAAGTCAGTTGCTGCTCCAGTGAAGCAACCCAAAGTTGAACCCACACCCGAGACTAAGTGCTTCGATTATGCGGAGAGCGGTCGCTGAAGCGGAACAATCCTAGATACTTGGTAAATAAGAAGGCTGACAACGTCGACAGAAGTATATTTGATATACGCGTTATTGATGTATACCTTGCTAGTACTCCTAGTAGCACCTGGATATTGGATACCGGTTCGGTTGCTAAATGTTAGTAACTCGAAATAAAAGCTACAGAATAAACGGAGAACTAGCTAAGGGTGAGGTGACGATGTGTGTTGGAAATGTTTCCAAGGTTGATGTGATCAGCATCGCACGCTCTCTCTACCTTTGGGATTAGTGACGAACCTAAATAAATGTTATTTGGTGTTTTGCGTTGAGCATGAACGTGATTAGATCGTGTTTATTGCAACACAGTTATTCATTTAAGTTAGAGAATAATGGTTATTCTGTTTACATGAATAATACCTTCCATGGTCATGCATCCAGTGAGAATGGTTTGTTGAATCTTGATCGTAGTAATACACATGTTCATAACATTGATGCCAAAGGATACAAAGTTAATAATGATAGTACCACATACTTGTGGCACTGCCGCTAAATGTCATATTAGTATAAAGCGCATGAAGAAACTCCATGCTGATGGATCTTTGGACTCATTCGATTTTGAATCGGTTGAGACATGTGAACCATGCCTCTTAGGCAAGATGACTAAGGACCCCGTTTTCCGGATTGATGGAGCGGCAAGTGATTTATTGGAAATGATACATGTTGATGTATGCAATCCAATGAGTCTTGTATAGTGTGGTGGATATCGTTATTTTCTTACCTTCACTAATGATTTGGGTAGATATAGTGTATGTTTACTTAATGAAACACAAGTCTGAATTGTTTGAACAGTTCAAGCAGAATCAGAGTGAAGTTTAGGATCATCGTGACAAGAAAATAATATCATGATGTGATATGATATGATGTGATATGGCCAATTACATGATGAGATATATGTGATGTATGAGATGATCATGTGTTGTATATAATATCATGACTTGCATGTCTATGAGTACAGCAACCGGCAGGAGCCATAGGGTTGTCTTTAATTATTGTATGACCTGCGTGTCAATCATTAAGCGCTATTTAATGCTTTACTTTATAGCTAAACGGTAGCAATAGTAGTAGAAGCATGGTGGGCGCAACAACCCCGATGGCGACACGTTGATGGAGATCAAGATGATGGAGATCATGGTGTCATCCAGTGACTATGGAGATCATGCCGGTGCTTTCAAGATGAAGATCAAAAGCACAAGTTCATGGTCATATCATGTCACTTATTATTTGCATGTGATGTTAATCCTTTTATGCACCTTGTTTTGCTTAGGACGACGGTAACATTATAAGGTGATTACTCACTTAATTTCAAGATAAATTGTGTTCTCCCCGGGTGTGCACTGTTGCGAAAGTTCGTCGTGTCGAGACACCACATGTTGATCGGGTGTGATAGACTCTACGTTCACATACAACGGGTGCAAGCCAGTGTTGCACATGCAGAACACTTAGGTTAAACTTGACGAGCCTAGCATGTACAGACATGGCCTTGGAACACAAGAGGCCAAAAGGCCGAACATGAGTCATATAGTAGATATAATCAACATGATGATGTTCACCATTGAAACCACCTCAACTCACGTGATGATAGGACTTGAGTTGGTGAATTTGGATCATGTATCACTCGAATGACCGGAGGGATGTCAATTTCAGTGGGAGTTCTTAAGTAATATGATTAATTGAACTCATTATCATGAACGTAGTTAGTAGTGTCTTTGCAAAATTATGTTGTAGATTACTAGCTCATGTTGTAGCTCCCTTGAATTTCTATATGTTCCTAGAGAAATAGAGTTGAAAGATGATGGTAGCAATATTGCGGACTAGGTCTGTGATCTGAGGATTGTCCTAATTGCTGCACAGATGGCTTATGTCCTTAATGCACCGCTCGGTGTGCCACCCCCTCTAGCATCGTCTGTAGATGTTGTGAACATATGATAGACATGTTCTGATGACTACTTGATAGTTTAGTGCGTCATGCATTATGGCTTAGAATTGAGGCTCCAAAACGTTTTGAACGTCACGGAACATATGAGATGTTCTAAGAGCTGAAATTGGGATCTCAGGCTTGTGCCCATGTTGTGAGATATGAGATCTCCAACAAGATTCTTTGCCAGCAATATGAAGGAGAATAGCTCAATCGTTAAGCATGTGCTCAGATTGTTTGGGTGCTACAATCGCTTGAATCGAGTGGGAGTTGATCTTCAAGATAAGATAGTGATTTATATAGTTCTCCAAGTCACTATCACTAAGCTACTAGAACTTGGGGATGAACTATAAAATGCCAGGGATAGAAATAATGATCCCTGATCTGTTCGCGATGTTTGACACCGCGAAGGTAGAAATCAAGAAGGAGCATCAAGTGTTGATGGTTAGTAAAACCACTAGTTTCGAGAAGGGCAAGGGCAAGAAGAGAAACTTCATGGATGGTGAGTCAGTTGCTGCTCCAGTGAAGCAACCCAAAGTTGAACCCAAACCCAAGACTAAGTGCTTCTATTATGAGGTGAGCGGTCGCTAAAGCAGAACAACCCTAGATACTTGGTAGATTAGAAGGCTGTCAACGTTGACACAAGTGTATTTGATATACGTGTTATTGATGCATACCTTGATAGTACTCCTAATAGCACCTGGGTATTGGATCCCGGTTCGGTTGCTACATGTTAGTAACTCGAAGTAAAAGCTACGGAATAAACGGAGACTAGCTAAGGGTGAGGTGACGATGTGTGTTCGAAATGTTTCCAAAGTTGATGTGATCGACATCGCACGCTCTCTCTACTTTCGGGATTAGTGACAAACCTAAATAAATGTTATTTGGTGTTTTGCGTTGAGCATGAACGTGATTAGATCGTGTTTATTGCAACACGTTTATTCATTTAAGTTAGAGAATAATTGTTATTCTGTTTACATGAATAATACCTTCAATGGTCATGCACCCAGTGAGAATGGTTTATTGAATCTTGATCATAGTAATACACATGTTCATAACATTGATGCCAAAAGATACAAAGTTAATAATGATAGTACCACAAACTTGTGGCACTGCCGCTAAGTCTCATATTGATATAAAGAGCATGAATAAACTCCATGTTGATGGATATTTGGACTCATTCGATTTTGAATCGGTTGAGACATGCGAACCATGCCTCTTAGGCAAGATGACTAAGGACCCCGTTTCACGGATTGATGGAGCGGGCAAGTGATTTATTGGAAATGGTACATGTTGATGTATGCAATCCAATGAGTCTTGTAGCGTGCGGTGGATATCGTTATTTTCTTACCTTCACTGATGATTTGAGTAGATATAGTGTATGTTTACTTAATGAAACACAAGTCTGAATTGTTTGAAAAGTTCAAGCAGAATCAGAGTGAAGTTTAGGATCATCGTGACAAGAAAATAAAACTCCACAATGCGATCGTGGAGGTGAATATATAAGTTACAAGTTTGGTGTACAACTTAAGACTATGTGAAAAGTTGTTTCACAACTCACGCCACCTGGAACACCATAGTGTGATGGTGTGTCCGAACGTCGTAGTCGTCCTCTATTAGATATGGTGCGAACTATGATGTCTCTTATCGTTTTTCCACTATTGTTTTAGGGTTATGCATTAGAGACAACTACATTCACTTTAAATAGGGCACCATCTAAATCCATTGAGATGACACCATATGAATTATGGTTTGATAGAAACCTAAGATGTCATTTCTTAGAGTTTGGGGCTGCGACGCTTATATGAAAAAGGTTTTCACCTAATGAGCTCGAACCCAAAGCGGACAAATGCATCTTCATGGAATGCCCTAAGATTGGGTATACCTTCTATCTCAGATCCGAGTGCAAAGTTTTGTTGCTATAAACGGGTCCTTTCTCAAGAAAAAGTTTCTCTCGAAAGAATTGAGTGGGAGGAAGATAGAACTTGATGAGGTTGTTGAACCTTTGTTTCAAATAGAGATTAGCACAGCGCAGAAAGATTTTTCTGTGGAGCCTGCGCCAGTTGAAGAGGAAGTTAATCATGATGATCATGAAGCTTCGGATCAAGTTACTATCGAACCTCGTAGGTTGACAAGGATGCGTACTGCTCCTGAATGGTACGACAACCCTGTCTTGGAGGTCATGTTGTTGGACAACAATGAACCTACGAGCTATGGAGAAGCGATGATGGGCCCGGATTCCGACAAATGGTTAGAGTCTATGAAATCCGAGAAAGGATCCATGTATGAAAACCAAGTATAGACTTTGGTAGACTTGCTCATTGGAAGGCAGGTTGTCGAGTACAACTGGACCTTTAAGATGAAGACAGACGCTGATGGTAAATGTCACCATTTATAAAGCTCGAGTTGTTGCAAATAAGTTTACCATAAGTTCAAGGAGTTGACTGCGATGAGACTTTCTCACTCCTAGCGACGCTAAAGTCTATTGGAATTATGTTAGAAGTTGCTGCATTTTTCAATTATGAAATCTGGCAGATGGATGTCAAAACATCGTTTCCTTCCTTTTGGAAAGGTTGTATGAGATACAACCAGAAGGTTTTGTCAGTCCTAAGGATGCTAAAAGGTGTGCAAGCTTCAGTGATCCTTCTATGGACTGAAGCAAGCATCTCGGAGTTAGAATATACACTTTGATGAGGTGATCAAAGTTTTTGAGTCTATGCAAGGTTTATGAGAAACTTGTATTTACAATAAAGTGAGTGGGAGCACTATAGAGTTTCTGATAAGCATATGTGGTTGACATATTGTTGATCGGAAATGATACAGAATTTCTGGAAAGCATAAAGGGTTCCTTGAAAAGAGTTTTTCAAAGGAAGACATGGATAAAGCTACTTAATTGTTGGGCATCGATATCTATAGAGATAGATCAAGACATTTGATAAGACTTTCAGTGAGTACATACCTTGACAATATTTTGAAAGCGTTCAAATTGGATTAGTCAAAGAAAGAGTTCTTGCCTGATTTGTAAGGTGTGAAGTTGAGTGAGACTCAAAGCTCGACAACGGTAGAAGAAAGAGAAAGGACGAAGGTCGTAACCTATGCTTTAGCCATAGGCTCTATATAGTATGCCATGCTATGTACCACACCTGTGTGTGCCTTGCCACGAGTCTGTCAAGGGGTACAAGAGTGATCCAGGAATGGATCACTGGACAGCGGTCAAGATTACCCTTAGTAACTAAAAGACTAAGGAAATATTTCTCAATTATGGAGGTAATAAAGAGTTTGTCGTAAAGAGTTACGTTGATGAAAGCTTTAACGCCAATCTGGATGAATCTTAGTAGCAATCTGTGTACATATAGTGGAGCAGCCATTTGGAATTGCTCCAAGTGGAGTGTAGTAGCAGTGTCTACGGTTTGACATCAAGATTTGCAAAGTACACACGGATCTGAATATCGCAGACCCATTGACTAAAAGACCACTCTCACATGCAAAGCATGATCGAGCCCCAGAACTCATTGGGTGTTAGATTCGTTACAATGCGAATCACATGGTGATGTGAACTAGATTATTGACTCTAGTGCAAGTGGGAGACTATTGGAAATATGCCCAAGAGACAATAATAAATTGGTTATTATTATATTTCCTTGTTCATGATAATTGTTTATTATCAATGCTAGAATTGTATTTATCGGAAACTCAGATACATGTGTGGATACATAGACAACACCATGTCCCTAGTATGCCTCTAATGGACTAGCTCGTTGATCAAAGATGGTTAAGGTTTCCTAGCCATGGACATGAGATGTCATTTGATAATGAGATCACATCATTAGGAGAATGATGTGATGGACAAGACCCAAACTATAAACGTAGCATATGATCGTGTCAGTTTATTGGTACAGTTTTCTACATGTCAAGTATTTGTTCCTATGACCATGAGATCATGCAACTCACTAACACCGGAGGAGTACCTTGTGTGTATCAAACATCGCAACGTAACTGGGTGACTATAAAGGTGCTCTACAGGTATCTTCGAGGATGTCTGTTGGGTTGGCATGGATCAAGACTGGGATTTGTTACTCTGTGTGACGGAAAGGTATCTCAAGGCCCACTCGGTAATACAACATCACAATAAGCCTTGCAAGCAATGTGACTAAGTGTTAGACACGGGATCTTGTATTATGGAACGAGTAAAGAGACTTGCCGGTAACGAGGTTGAACTAGGTATACAGATACCGATGATTGGATCTCGGGCAAGTAACATACCGAAGAACAAAGGGAATAGCATACGGGATTAACTGAATCCTTGACATAGAGGTTCAACCGATAAAGATCTTCGTAGAATATGTAGGAACCAATATGGGCATCCAAGTCCCGCTATTGGTTATTGACCGTAGAGGTGTCTCAGTCATGTCTACATAGTTCTCGAACCCGCAGGGACTGCACACTTAAGGTTCGGTGACATTCCGGTAGTATAGAGTTATGTATGGTGGTGACCGAAGGTTGTTCAGAGTCCCGTATGAGATCTTGGACGTCATGAGGAACTACGCAATGGTCCGGCGGTAAAGATTGATATATAGGAAGTCCTGTTTTGGTCACCAGAAAAGTTTCGGGCTCATCGGTAGTGTACCGGGAGTGTCGGTAGTGTACCGGAGGACCATCGGGAGAGGTATTTCAACCCAAGAGGCTACATGGGCTGTGGGAGGAGGTAAACCAGCCCCTGGTGGGCTGGCCTAAGCCTCCTCTAAGGGCCCATGCGGCTGGAGTGGTTTGAGAAGGAAAAAATCAAAGGTGGAGAGGTGGAAAGAGTTTCCAAGTGGAAAGGAGGAATCCTAATCCTAATAGGATTGGAGTAGGACTCCTCCACCTCCAATTTCGACCAAAACTTGAGGGTTTGAGGCTGCATCCTCCCCTCCCTCCCTCCTATGTATACTAGAGGATTTAGAGGACAAATCTAGCCCTAATAGCCACATGCTACCTCTCTTCTATATCACAGTTTCTCCTCTAGATCGGTTTTCAGTGGTGCTTAGGCGAAGCCCTGTGGGAATAGCTCCACCACCATCGCTGCAACACCGTCGCGCTGCCAGAGAACTCATTTACCTCTCCACTCCCTCTTGTTGTATCAAGAGGGCGGAGATCGTCATCGAGCTGTACGCGTGCTGAACGCGGAGGTGCCGTCCGTTCGGCGCTAGATCGGAAGGACCGTGATCAAGATCGCGAGACGGATCATGATGAGATCGCGGGACGGATCGTGATGAGTATGTGGGACAGATCGTGATTGGATCGTGGGACGGATCATGATGAGATCGCGGGACGCTCGGCGATTTCGATCGCGAAGACGTTCGACTACACCAACCGCGTTTCTTAACGCTTCCCGCTTAGCAATCTACAAGGGTATGTAGATCCACTCTCCCTCTTGTAGATGCTCATCACCATGGATAGATCTTGCGTGTGCATAGGAAATTTTTTGTTTCCCATGCATCGTTCCCCAACACCACCTTCACCCTCTTATGGACGAGCGGCAAGGCCACCGGCTCCTCCTGAGCCGGCCTCTTCGCCCGGCTGGCGGCTCGGGCCACCGGGCCTTGAGCCGGCCGCCCCTTGCTACGCCATCCCTACTGAGCTGAGGGGGAGGCGCGTTCAGGATCATCACATCATCCTCATCGTCATCATCATCATTTGTCCAGTCCCTGATCTTGGGACCAATAGGGAACTCACCGGCTCTGCTAGGCTCCCCGGCCGTGCCGGACCCTCCGGCTCCGCTGGGCCGACCGGCTCATAGGTCTGCCGACTCCTCGACCCCTTCCGAGGAGTCCACCCCCTCTTCAGGCGGGCCATCCCACTAGTAATCCTTGGAGTCACCAACCATCCTTCATCACTAATTCAATGATGCTCCCCACCGTTCGTGAGTAATCTCATCGTAGGCTTGCTGGACGGTGATGGGTTGGATGAGATTTATCATGTAATCGAGTTAGTTTGGTTAGGGTTTGATCCATAGTATCCACTATGTTCTGAGATTGATGTTGCTATGACTTTGCTATGCTTAATGCTTGTCACTAGGGCCCGAGTGCCATGATTTCAGATCTAAACCTATTATGTTTTCATGAATATATGTGTGTTCTTGATCCTATCTTGCAAGTGGTAGACACCTATTACGAGTTATGATCTGCATCCCCCCAGGGTGACAATAACTGGGATTCTTTCCGGCGATTACCGTAGTTTGAGGAGTTCATGTATTCACTAAGTGATAATGCTTTGGTCTGGTTCTTTATTAAAAGGAGGATTTAATATCCCTTAGTTTCCAATAGAACCCCACTGCCACGGGAGGGTAGGACAAAAGATGTCATGCAAGTTCTTTTCCATAAGCACGTATGACTATATATGGAATATGTGCCTACATTACATTGATGAATTGGAGCTAGTTATGTGTCACCCTATGTTATAACTGTTGCATGATGAATGTCATCCGACATAATTAAGCATCACTTATCCATTGCCTACAAGCTTTCCCTATATTGATCTTTGTTCAGTTACTTTTCCGTTGCTACTGTTACAATCACTACAAATCTGCTACTATCACTTTGCCACCGTTATCGTTACTACCATATTACTTTACTAATGAACACTTTGCTGTAGATATTAAGTATTTCAAGTGTGGTTTAATTGACAACTCAGCTGCTAATACTCGAGAATATTCTTTGGCTCCCCTTGTGTCGAATCAATAAATTTGGGTTGAATACTCTACCCTCGAAAACTGTTACGATCCCCTATACTTGTGGGTTATACTTGTGGGTTATCACCAACCTTCGTATATTCCTTAGCTCCTATTTTGACTTGCAAATGTGAGCAACTGAACCGGTATCAAATACCTAGGCACTACAACAAGAGTTGGTAAGGTACGCATCAATAACTTGTATATCATATATACCTTGTTTGGTGTTGGCCGCCTTCTTGTCTGCCAGATACTTGGGGCAGTTCCGCTTCTAGTGACCAGTTCCCTTGCAATCAAAGCACTCAGTTTCTAGCTTGGGTCTAGTGTTGGGTTTCTTCACGGGAGTAGCAACTACTTTGCCATTCTTCTTGGAGTTGCCCTTCTTTCCCTTGCCATTCTTCTTGAAACTAGTGGTTTTATTGACCATCAACACTTGATGTTCTTTCTAGATTTCAGACTCAGCGACTTTCAACATCGCAAACAGCTCAACGACTGAGTTGGTCATCTCGTGCATGTTATAGTTCAACATGAAGCTCTTGTAGCTAGGTGGCAATGATTGAAGAACTCTGTCAGTGATCGCCTTCGGCGGAAGGGGCATCCCTAACTCAGCCAGGCTGTTCAAATACCCAAACATTATGAGTATATGTTCACTGACAGACCTGTTCTCCTTCATCTTGCAAGCATATAACTTATCAGAGGTCTCATACCTCTCGATCCGGGCATTCTTCTCGAAGATAAACTTCAACTCTTGGAACATCTCATATGCTCCATGACATTCAAAACGTCTTTGAAGTCCCGGTTCTAAGCCATACAACATTGCACATTGAACTATTCAGTAATCTCCAAAACGTGCCTCCCAAGCGTTATTAGCATCTTCGGATGACACGGAAGCGGGTGGGTCACCAAATGGTGCATCAAGGACATAAGCCTTCTGGGAAGCCATGAGGATAATCCTCAGATTACGGGCCCAGTCAACAAAGTTACTTCCATCATCTTTCAACTTGGCTTTCTCTAGGAACGCATTAAAATTCAGGGGAACTACTGCGCGCTAATTTTTTTTAAATATTACTTTTTTATTTTTTTAAAATATTGTGTCAAGGTTAGATATTTCAATTATGTGATCCCAGCGGCCGCACGGACGCTGATTACTTCCAGTCGGCGTCGCCCGGGCCGACTGGATCCTATCTGCTATGGCATAGCCGATTAGATCCAGTCGGCCATGTGGAAGCCGATAAGTGGCCAGGCCACGTCGGCCCTGTCCAGTCGGCCCAGTCTGGCGCCCAGTCTGCCGTGCCACAGCCGAATGGGCTTTCGGCTATGCCGTAGCCGATTAGAGGCTGGCCAGCCGCCCGACGCTCTCTTCTTCCTCCCTCTTCTCTCCTTCCTCCCTTTGTTTCCTTCCTTCTCTCCCTCTTCTTCCCCTTCCATTTTCTCCTCTTATTTGCCTCTACCCCATCCCCATTTCCCCTCACCTTAGTTCTAGATGGTTAGGGAAGCGAGAAGAACCGTCGATCTCGCGATGGGGTAGTTCGTGGTGGTGCTTTTGACCATTTTTGTGGAGGTGCAGGAGGTGGTGGTGGTGGTGGAGGAGGAGGTGGTGGTGCTGCGGCGTTCGTCGTATCTCCAAACGATTGAAGGGTAAGATTTCATATTTAGGTGCTTCGGTATCTTTGTAAGATATATTTCGGTGTTAGGATATTTTTAGGTTCTCCGGTAGCCTTGTAAAATACATTTAGTTGT
Source organism: Hordeum marinum (assembly GCA_022496015.1). Taxonomy (NCBI): domain Eukaryota; kingdom Viridiplantae; phylum Streptophyta; class Magnoliopsida; order Poales; family Poaceae; genus Hordeum; species Hordeum marinum. The sequence continues at coordinate 50,318,315 of CM039678.1, read as the reverse complement.
GTATATTTAGGTGTTTTGATTTATTTAGGTGTTTCACATCTATTTAGGTGTGGTAAATCTATTTAGGTGTGGTAAATCTATTTAGGTGCGGTAAATATATTTAGGTGTGGTAAATATATTTAGGTGTGGTAAATATATTTAGGTGTGGTAAATATATTTAGATGTGCGAATTTGTAGTTTAGGTGGAAGTAATTATACTATCTCATTCTGCTTGATATGTGACCATGTTGAATAATTTTTTAGATAAGCGAAGATGTCTGATGTAGTGAAGTTAGGTTTTTACTACGGTCCTGGTAGCGTCCGCACAAATGAGATGGGAGCTGATCTGAGTGAATTTCAGTACGTTGAGGTGCCAGTTACTTGCCCTAAAACTTGGACTGTTAGTCAGTTGACCGAATGGCTAGCCGGATGTTGTGGGTTCAATACTGAAACACACACCGTCGGTGTTCATGCATTATGGACCCGATCGAGTTCAAATATTTACTATTATTTGAAGCCAATTGACCGGGACTCAAAGTGGGTGTGTTGGTTACAAGCTTGCGTGAGTAGGGGGTGTAATCCTGTGGCCTTATTGCTCCCTATGCTGAAGCATGTTAGTGCACCAGAAGCCGGACCAAGCTACGATATTGGATAGAGCACTGAAGGGATGCATGATTCACTACCAAATTATGCGCCACATGCAGAAGATGACGCTAACGAATCAGGACTTCTCATCTGCAATGATCATGAATGATGGTCATGATTCTGCCTGGCAGTACCACCAGAACAACATTGCGTTAGGTGCCTTGTATCCAAACAAACAAGCTCTGCAGGATGCAATTATTGGCTGGGCATTGTCCACCCAAAGGGGTTTTATAGGTGATGTGTCAAGCCCGAAAAACTTGACAATGGTATGCGGAAACCAGGGTTGTCCCGCCAGGGTGCATGGCTATCTGCCTAAGTATGGCTCAAGTTGGGTCATCAGTGACTTAGTTCAGCACACTTGTGTTATTCCTTGTATCTCTCAAAATCATCCGAACCTGACATCCACTGTCCTTGCTCGGTTGCTTTACAGCGAGATAGTGGAGGGCAAAGCGATGGAAGTCAAGGCTATCCAGACAAAAGTCTTTGTCAGGTTCAAGTACAAAATATCTTATGGCAAGGCTTGGAGGGCTAAGCAGAGGGCACTTGAGACCAGATTTGGTTCGTACTTCGATGCATACGGCTCTGTTGTCCGATACCTACACACACTTTATGACCGAAATCTAGGCACGTATGTCGACATCCAAGACATGTTCATGCCAGAGTTTCCTACTATGAGGGTGTTGCATCGATTATTCTTCTCTTTCGGTGTCTGTATTGAAGCTTTCAGACATTGTCGGCTGGTGATCTGTGTTGACGGAACATTTCTCATTGGCAAATACAAGGGTCAGATCCTTACCACCATTGGACAAGATGGCCAAAATCAAGTCATCCCACTGGCATTTGCTTTTGTGGAGAGTGAGAACATTGACAGTTGGACATGGTTCTTCAGGAAATTAAAAATTGCAGTTGTGCATGATAAGCCAAATGTGTGCATTATTCATGACAGGCATGCTGGTATACTCAGTGTAGTGAAGACATTGTCGAACCCTGGCCCTGATGAACAAACTCCATGGCAGGACTTGCAGAGCCATTGGTACATGCGCCATCTTGGGGCCAACTTCTTCTCACAATTCAGAAATAAGAACCTCATGAATCTATTCAAGAAACTCTACAAGCAGAACCAGCAATGGAAGTACGAATTAATCCGTAATAGACTTAATTTATGAACACCGAGACATGTTAGGGACAGAAGAGCTGCAAGAGATGCAGCTGTGAGGGCACACGTTGAAGTTGTAGCTGCACAATTAGCTACCGGATCAGCTGCTACGGAGGAAGAGCCTGTTGGGCTTTGTGACTTGCCAGGATTTGACCCTCCTGGTACTAGGAGAAGGCTTGGGAGGTCGATTAAAACCTTTGATCTATGGATAGAGCATGAGCCTGTGGAGAGGTGGTCTCTGCTACATGACACACATGGAGCATGGTACGGTGTCATGACCACCAATATCGCTGACACATATAACTTTGTCCTGAGAGGAAACAGGGCTCTGCCACTTACAACTATTGTGGAGGGAATATTCTATGGCACGGTGAATTATTTCAGATATAGACGTCAAAGTGTCGACCTGCATATCACTAACAACCCGAACACACGTTACTGTGAAAGGGCTATGAAGTACATGGATGAAAAGATGGTAAAGGCCCGGTCACATAGTGTTGTCGCCATCGGAAATCAAGAGCGAAGGTTCGAGGTCCGCTTAGCTAACAATAAGTTCGGATGTGCAAATGAGGTCAGGACGCATGAGATGAAAATTGGAAACAAGGTCCGGCCAACGTGTGAGTGCACATGCAACAAACCAAAATTGCTTCACCTGCCTTACTCGCACGTACTTGCTGTTTGCAGGAAGCTAGGACTGGATGCAATTTCATTCGTGTCTCCTTATTTTTTGAAGGAGTCCGTCCCCAATACCTGGACAGGTGAGTTGATGGGTTTTCGATCAATGGGTAACTTCAACGCCGTTGACCCTACTAAAAGGAGATACATCCCACACCCTGCTAATATGCGTACATCTAGAGGTAGAAGACAGTGTAAGCGCATCCGGAATGATATGGATGAATTCGAAGCTGGCGGGCCCACCATGTAATGTATTCTATGCAACCAATTTGGGCATAGGGACCCTCAGTGTCCCTTATTCAGCATTGCAAGTGGCACTGCTCGTGGCCGAGGCAGTCGTGGATGAAGAGGACAAAGAGGAGGGAGAACAAGAGGAACACACTAGTCTATGTTTTTAATTTTTATTATGTGTGGCACTATCTTTTTAATTTTTATTATGTGTGGCACTGTCTTTTTAATTTGTATTATGTGTGGCACTATCTTTTTAATTTTTAGTATGTGTGGCACTATCTTTTTAATTTTTATTATGTGTGGCACTATCTTTTTAATTTGTATTCATTATGGCCGTACGTTTTAAATTTTTAACTTGTGTGGCACTCTTTTTAATAGTAATTGCGACTACCCATTTATTCAGTAATGATGATCCCTCTTGCAGGATCCTATGCATATCAGGAGGCTTCGGCGTCCGGATCCGGGTTCACGAGTGAGGAAGGAGATGTCCTATCGCAGCAGAACGCGTGGATGGACGTTTTCACGACTCCTCCACCATGGCCCACCCAGGATACACAGTATGACCAGGACGGGTCTGAGATTCCTCCTCATAACATTAGGCCCCCACACAGGTTTGGCTGGAATACGCCTAGCACACCCCCTGAACGCCTTCCCAGACGTCGTTAGTGACACATCTATCTATCAGTAGAGAAACCTCTATCTAATTATGTATTAGACATATGTCTATTCTATGGTTGTGGTCATCTACGTACGAGACATGACTATCTATTTATGTATGAGACATATGTAGCCTCTATGTATCGGACATATGCATGTATGAGACATATGTAGCCCATATGTATCGGACATATTCATGTATGCGACATATTCATGGTTGAGACTTATTTGGTTTAGAGAGAGGACAATAGTAACGCAAACCAAATGCGTCCAAATGAATTACACAATACAACTGAATTAAACGTTACGACTGAATTAAACGTTACAACAGAATTAAATAGTTGAACCAAATTAAACGTTACAACTTAATTAAACAACACTACAAAAAACACCACTACACAAAATAGTACTACATGGAAAACGTACTACATGAATGCATCATCATCATCCTCCGTCGATGCAGATCTCTTGCCCTTTGTCGATGTTGAACTCTTGCCCTTCGACGATGCGGTTGTCTTCACCTTGGTACTTGGCATGAAGATGTCGTCTGCGTCCTCCGTCGATGCAGAACTCTTCCCCTTCGTCGATGCAGAACTCTTCCCCTTCGTCGATGCAGAACTCTTCACCTTGCTGCTCAGCATGAAGAGGTCGTCCTCGTCCTCACTTTCTGCTGACCATAAACCTGAATTATTCACAGCAATCCTGAGGTAAGCTTCACCCTTGTGTAGTTGGTTTTGCCATCTCGTGTGCAACCTCAGAAGTTCTTTTCGTATCTCCTCAAAAGTCCTGGGAGGCCACCCACTCCTAGCTAATTGGTGAGCCAACTCATTCATTATGAAGTCACTACTAATGACTTCCTCCCATGGAACTACTCTATCATTCATCTTGAAATTGGCAGCTAGACGAAGAAGACGATCGGACATACCCTTGTGAAAACTACGATCAAAAGGATACTGAGGATGAGGAGGATGAGACATCTCCAAGAAAGGATGGTGACAGCGGAAGGATGGCGGAGCGAAGGGGAAAGAAAGGCCATGCTCACCCTCCTTACTGTGAATGTGGTTATATAGGCGGGATAGAAATTGGCGGGAGAGAAAGGCGGGAAAGACAATGGCGGGAACGAATGGCGGGAGAGAAGGTGGCGGGAGAGAATGGCGGGAGAGAATGGCGTGAGAGAATGGCGGGAAAGATAATGGCGGGAGAGAATGGCGGGAAGGAAAGTGGCGGGAGAGAATGGTGGGAAAAAGTTGGCGGCAGAGTATGGCGGAAAATAAAAACGGGAATAGTAGGGCTTGCTGAAATTAAGATACAACTTGCTGAAATTAAGATACAACTTGCTGAAATTGAGTTACAAGAATATAAATCTACTGAGTCCAACGTGGATATTTTCCTTTTTCATCTCCATCTTCTTCTGCTGCCTGGGCTGCACGAGCTCTTTCTTTCTTTCTCTGCCTCTCAGTCTCACGGGCCTCCTCTCGCTGCCGGTAGACCTCCGCTAGTCGAAGTTGGCTTTCTTGGTTTTTCTTCTTCCTCTCAGCAAGAAAAGCCCTCTGCTCCACACAGTACTCTTGCCAAGCTCTCTCCTGCTCTGCTTTCTCCTCTGCTGCCGCCTTCTCGCAGCGCTCCTCCAAGTCCAAACTTGCCCATGCACGACGACTTCTTTCACGAATCTCAGTCACCGCCTAGTCCGGCATTTTCGTGTCTATCTAATGATAGTACTAGCACAGGGGCGGAGGAGACTACAAAGGAAATAGAAATATAAAAATCAAATCAACAAAAATATCAACAACATGTTTATTCTGGGTGACTGAAACATACCGGAGGCGTGATGTACGGTGAAGGACCAACGGGTGGATCTTCCTCATAATTAGAGCACATGAAAAACTTCATGCCCCACCAATCTGAAAAATCCATCACCTCCTTCACCTTGCAAAGATCCCCGCACCAACAACGAGCTGCTTCCACCCCCCGAGGCAACTTCTCACTCTTCCATTTGCTAGGCTTAATGCTTTGATCCGAACAAGGCAAACTCATAATGACTACCGCGCTGGTTTTTTTGAGTGTTGCTGGCCGATAGAGGAAGGTAGTTACAATGCCTCCTTTTATAGGCAGACGACAACAGCAATGACGGGAAATCGGGCAGGAAAATTTGGCGGAAAAAAGTGGCGAGAAAACATGGCCGGGAAATTTGGCAGCAACACTTGGCGGGAAATCGGGTGGGAAAACATGGCCGAGAAAATTTGGCGGGACTTGGCAGGAAATCGAGCGGGAAAACATGGTCCGGAACATCTGGTGGGAAACAAACAGGGGCATGCACGAGATGGTGCAGCTGTGGCTGATTAGTATTAATTGTCCACGAGTAGGCCGATTAGTACTAATCGGCCACCACTAGGCCAATTAGTACTAATTGGCCTACTCGTGGCCAATTAGTGCTCAGCACCAGTGGCTGACTGGCCTATCAGCTACACCCAGGCCGACTGGGACTAATCAGCCTAGTGGTGGCCGATTAGTCCCAGTCGGCCTGGGTGTTGCTGATAGGATCACATATTTGCAAAATCTCTCCTTGGCACAATATTTCTACAAAAATTAATATTTAAAAATAATTAGCCTACTGCGCGAGCCGTTGATATATAACATAAATATGCAAAGGTTACTAAGACTATTGTTAAAGATAAGGAGTTTAGTTAATCAAATTACTTAAAAACTCCCACTCAAATTGACATCCCTCTGGTCATCTGAGTGATACATGATCCTAATTCACCAACTCAAGTCCGATCATGACAAGAGTTGAGGTGGTTTCAGTGGTGAACATCATCATGTTGATCATATCTACTATATGACTCATGTTTGACCTTTCGGTCTCTTGTGTTCCGAGGCCATGTCAGTACATGCTAGTCTTGGCAAGTTTAACCCGAGTGTTCTGCATGTGCACCACTGGCTTGGTCTGTTGTATGTGAACGTAGAGTCTATCACACCCGATCATCACGTGGTGTTTCGACACAACGAACTTTCGCAACGGTGCACACTCGGGGAGAACACAATTTATCTTCAAATTTTAGTGAGGGATCACCTTATAATGCCGACATTGTCCTAAGCAAAACAAGATGCATAAAAGGATTAACATCAAATACAAATAATAACTGACATGATATGGTCATGAACTTGTTCTTTTGATCTCCATCTTGAAAGCATCGGCATGATCTCCATCGTCACCGGCATAACACCATGATCTCCATTATCTTGATCTCCATCTACGTGTCGCCATGAGGTTGTCACGCCAATTGTTGCTTTCACAACTATTGCTTACTCATAGCGATAAAGTAAAGAAAAAAGGGCGAAAATAATTAAAGACAACCCTATGGCTCCTCCCGGTTCTCGTACTCATCGACATGCAAGTCGTGATATTCTATAGAAAACATGATCATCTCATACATCACATATATCTCATCATGTAATTTGGCCATATCACATCACAACATACCCTGCAAAAACAAGTTAGACGTCATGTAATTATTGTTGCAAGTTTACATGGCTGCTATGGGTATCTAGCAAGAACAATTCTCACCTACGCAAAACCACAATGCTGATACACAAATTGCCATTCAACCTTCTCAAGGACGGTCTTAGTTGAATCCGATCCAACTAGAGTAGGAGAGACAGACACCCGCCAGACATCTTTATGCAACAGAGTCACATGTCAGTCGATGGAACCAGTCTCTCGTAAGCGTACGAGTAAGGTTGGTCCGGGACGCTTCATCCCACAATACCGCAGAATCAAAAACCGACCAAGGGAGGAAGCAATCTGAGCATCAACTCCTATAAACTCCTTTGTGTTCTACTTGTGATCTCATCTACACATAGACCTACCTCTGATACCATCGTTGGGGAACGTTGCATGGGAATCAAAAAAATTCCTACGCACACGCAAGATCTATCCATGGTGATGAGCATCTACGAGAGGGAGAGTGGATCTACATACCCTTGTAGATCGCTAAGCGGGAAGCGTTAAGAAACGCGGTTGATGTAGTCGAACATCTTCGCGATCCAAATCGCCGAGCGCCCCGCGATCCAATCACAATCCGTCCCGATCTAGCGCCGAATGGATGTCACCTCCGTGTTAAGCACACTTACAGCTCGATGACGATCTCCGCCTTCTTGATCTAGCAAGAGGGAGCAGAGAGGTAGATGAGTTCTCCGACAGTGCGACGACACGGTGGCGGCGGTGGTGGAACTATTCCGACAGGGATTCGCCTAAGCACCGCTGAATCTAGATGTTGGAGGAACTGGGAACAGAGAACAAGCACGTGGACTTGTGTCCTTGCGATCTCTATTCCTCCAGTATATATAGGAGGAAGGGGAGGAGGCAGCCTCCTAGGGTTTCCCCTAGGGCTTCGGCCGAAGTGGAGAGGAGGTCAAGGAGTCCACCTCAAATCTTACTCCTAATAAGATTCCACTTGGAATCCTCCCAACTTTGGGATTTTTCCTTCTCTCCTCCTCTAGCCGCATGGGCCTCTTAAGGCTGGTTTGCCCAGCACATTGTTGGGGAACGTTGCATGGGAAACAAAAAAACTCCTACACACACGCAAGATCTATCCATGGTGATGAGCATCTACGAGAGGGAGAGTGGATCTACATACCCTTGTAGATTGCTAAGAGGAAGCATTAAGAAACGCGGTTGATGTAGTCGAACGTCTTCGCGATCCAAATCGCCGAGCATCCCGCGATCCCATCATGACCATCTCGTGATCCAATCACGATCCATACCGCGATCCCATCACGATCCGTCTCGCGATCTTGATCACGGTCCTTCCGATCTAGCGCCGAACGGACGACACCTTTGCGTTCAACACATGTACAGCTTGATGACGTCCTCGCCTTCTTGATCCAGCAAGAGTGGCGAAGTAGTAGATGAGTTCCGATAGCACGACGACGTGGTGACGGTGTTGGTGAAGAACAATCTCCGCAGGGCTTCGCCAAGCACTACGGAAACTATGACGGAGGATAAACTAGAGGGACGAGGTTGCCGGCACACGGCATAGGGTTTCTTGATGTGTCCCAAGTGATAGCCCCGCCCCTTTATTTATATGCTGAGCCCTGGGGTCGAATCTTGGAGAAAAATCCTCCTCAAGGTTGGTTTGCCCGCAAGGCAAGAGTCCTCCTCGGACTCCAGGACCAGACGCCAAGGTCCTCGGCGTCTGGCCCCAGGCCCTAGGGTCCCTGCCGTCTGGCCCCTGGCATTCGCAAAACACATTTTGCACCTTACTAAAGCCTCATGGGCTTTACCCCTTGGCCCAAATAAAGTGTTCTTGTACCCCGAACATTTCGGGAAACATCCGAAACTATTCCGTTGAATTTCGGAACCCTTCCGGAGACCAAACACTATTATCCCATCTATCAATCTTTACCTCCGGACTATTCCAGAGCTCCTCGTCATGTTCGGGATCTCATCTGGGACTTCGAAAAGCTTTCGTTCACCAACATAACAACTCAACTATACTTATATCATCACCAAACGTTAAGTGTGTAGACCCTGCGGGTTCGAGAACTATGCAGACATGACCGAGACACCTCTATGTTCAATAACCAATAGCGGGACCTAGATGGCCAGATTGGTTCCTACATATTCTACGAATATCTTTATCGGTCGAACCTCTATGTCAAGGATTCAGTTAATCTCGTATAATGTTCCCTTTGTTCTTCAGTATCTTACTTGCCCGAGATTCGATCGTCGGTATCTCTATACCTAGTTCAATCTCGTTTCCGGCAAGTCTCTTTACTCGTTCCGTAATACAAGATCCCGTGGATAACACTTAGTCACATTGCTTGCAAGGCTTATTGTGATGTTGTATTACCGAGTGGGCCCTGAGATACCTCTTCGTCACACGGAGTAACAAATCCCAGTCTTGATCCATGCCAACCCAACAGACACCCTTGGAGATACTTGTAGAGCACCTTTATAGTCACCCAGTTACGTTGCGATGTTTGATACATACAAAGTACTCCTCCGGTGTCAGTGAGTTGCATGATCTCATGGTCATAGGAACAGATACTTGACATGCAGAAAACTGTAGCAATAAACTGACACGATCATATGCTACGTTTATAGTTTGGGTCTTGTCCATCACATCATTCTCCTAATGATGTAATCCCGTTATCAAATAACATCTCATGTTAATGGCTAGGAAACCTTAGCCATCTTTGATCAACGAGCTAGTCTACTAGAGGCATACTAGGGACACAGTGTTGTCTATATACCCACACATGTATTTAGTTTCCAATCAATACAATTATAGCATGGATAATAAATGATTATCACGAACAAGAAAATATACCTATAGGGCATATTTCCAACACCCACTAAGGGCTGGCGCACCACCCCTTTGGCCCATGTAGCCTCTCGCATCTCCCGGTGGTCCTTCGAAACCCTCCTCGCACTCCGGTAAACTACCGAAGTACCAAAAACTTTTCCAGCGACCAAAACGAGACTTCCTATATATCAATCTTTACCTTCAGACCATTTTGGAGCTCCTCATGATGTCCGAGATCTCATCCGATACTCCAAACAACCTTCGGTCACCACCATACATAACTTTATACTGTCAAAGTGTCACTGAACGTTAAGTGTGCAGACCCTGCGGGTTCGAGAACTATGTAGACTTGAACGAGACACCTCTATGGTCAATAACCAATAGCAGGACCTGGATGACCATATTTGTTCCTATATATTCTACGAAGAACTTTATCGGTTGAACCTCTATGTCAAGGATTCAGTTAATCCTGTATGTTGTTCCCTTTGTTCTTGGTATGTTACTTGCCTGAGTTTCGATCGTCGGTATCTTTATACCTAGTTCAATATCGTTATTGGCAAGTCTCTTTACTCGTTCTGTAATACAAGATCTTGTGGCTAACACTTTAGTCACATTGCTTGCAAGGCTTGTTGTGATGGTGTATTACCGAGTAGGCCCTGAGATACCTCTCCGTCACACGGAGTAACAAATCTTAGTCTTGATCCATGCCCACATAACAGACACCCTCGAAGATACTTGTAGAGCATCTTTATAGTCACCCAGTTACCTTGCGATGTTTGATACACACAAGGCACTCCTCCGGTGTATTGAGTTGCATGATCTGATGGTCATAGGAATAAATGCTTGACATGCAGAAAACTATAGCAATAAACTGACACGATCAAATGCTATGTTTATAGTTTGGGTCTTGTCCATCATATCATTCTCCCAATGATGTGATCCTGTTATCAAATAACCTCTCATGTCAATGGCTAGGAAACCTTGACCATCTTTGATCAATGAGCTAGTGTACTAGAGGCATACTAGGGACACAGTGTTGTCTATGTATCCACACATGCAATGTGTTTTCAATGAATACAATTATAGCATGGATAATAAACGATTATCATGAACAAGGTAATAATATAATAATAACTATTTTATTATTGCCTCTAGGCAATATTTCCAACACCTTTTGGGGCCTCTCCACGTCGTTCGATCGGCCCGGTCTGCGTGCGACCAGCCAACCTACCTCCACGGTCCATGACGGGTCTCCCTGGGGTGCCCACGCGGGCCTTTCCGTATGCTTACTCACATGCGAAAGTGCGACCCAGTCCGTTTGTCGGTGTCATCGGCCCCTGTGGGCCATCCAAACTGTCTAGATGGCCAACACCCGCGAGCCGTTTGGGCATTCCATGACGGGTGGATTGAGGGTATGCATGGGGCCATCGTCATGCGGGAGTGGGCGACGTGCCCCAAAGAGCCTCCTAGTATGATGGCCAAGCACGTAGGTGCAACCTGATCTGCCTTCCACGAGTGAAGGCGTAGTCGGATGCGAGGTTCCTACGCCGATTGCCACAGAGGGATACATGTGCCAGTCGAACCTTCCTTCAAACCCTGTTAAGTACTTCACGTGTGGCACGAGCACATGGCAACACCAAACGTTTTTTATGATAAGTTTAGTGACGCGAGGATGAAAAATTTAATTGTCAAGCATGGTAACTTTCATGCATCAGTTTGTTTTTGACAGGAACTTTGTGTGTTATTGGAATTTGCCATCTTCACATGACTGGAATTGCCATCGAGACGGTGGACCATGCATGCATATATATGGTCGTTTGCAACTGTAACTCTTTCCTCCCTTGGAAACTAATAATGAGCTCCTACCTTGAAAACTAATATTCCCTTTGTTTTTACATACTCACTTTGTAGTTTAGTTTCGTCTCAAGTCAAACTTTGTATTTTTATCAACTTTATATACATACTATTAGCATTCATAATAACAAATCAGTACTATGAGAATTATTATTGTATATATTTTCACATCATGTGCGTGCGTGCGTGTGTGTGTTATTGTAAAAAAGTATACCATTGTATTCAATAACTTAACCAAACTTTATAAAATTTATCTTTGATCAAAACTAACATGTGGATTGAATAAAAATGGAGGGAGTGATGGAGGCCAAACCGGGCAGGTCACCGTCGTGGATGTACTTGCACAGCACATAGTTCGCTTTAACTCTGGGCTGGGTTGCTAGGGTTTTTTTAAGGTTCAGCTGGGTTGCTACCTATTGTGGGCAATGGGCACCCAGGCAAGACACAGAGAGACGGAGATAGATGGGTTCGGTCCGACATGTTCAAGGATTAGGCTTTATTTTTAGGATAGGCATAGCTTCCGAACGTTCGGGAGATCGCATTGGATCCAAACGATTTACACTGTAGTTGTTATTTTTAATTGAAGAAAAATCTGCATGCACTAAAATACAAAATAAAACAAGGTTGCATGTAGAGAAAAGAAAACTGACGTGAACATAGATTGGATCTAAAACTAAAATTCAAACTTTTTGTAGTTTAAATCATCGCTCAGATCAAAAAAATATTTTCACATAAAAGATTCGTCGTGACGTGATCTTTAAAACTAGATGCTATATTTCGATGACTTTTTTTGGGGGGGTAAAAAGTTATCATGCATGTGTTACACAAATTATCATGCCAGTTGAGAATAAGTTATCATGGTATTTACACCAAATTACTAGGGCATAGAAATGGTTCCTCCGACATTCTCCCCATATGTAGACATCAGTTCTTTTGTTTTCTCTGCATGCATTAGAGGGCGAACAAAATGGTAATGACAGGCAAGATTCCACCGAAATTCAAAAATTTGAAATATTTTGTAACTCAAATCATCGCTAAAAAATATTTTCACATAAAAAGTCGTCGTGGTGAGGCATTTAAAATTAGATCACATGTTGATATATTTCGGCGACATTTTTTTAATATAAAGTTACCACACATGTACTACTTAGGCCATCATCTCTGTTGTATGCATATTATCATGATATTTACACATGAGAATTCAGTGGGTGTTTTTCAACAACTTTTTTCCTAGATAAAAAAACTACCACGGATGGGCTAAGTAAGTTCTTAGCTCTTTTATCTGTATATTATCATGCTATTTACACATAGGTTATCGAAGGTTATTTTCAACGTTTCTTCCCTTGGTCAAAAATTTAGCATGCATGAGCTCAATAAGTTATCAGATCCATTGTGCATTATTACCAAGCTATTTACACAAAGGTACCAGATTTTCATCAATTTTAAATCGGGGTCAAAAAGATAACGTGGTGTTTGCATGTGAGTTTTCACGTGTGTGATGTGTATACTGCCACACTTTTATGCATAGTTATGGGGGTATATTTCAAACAAATTTTTTATTCACGGTAAAAATGACCGCCATGTTTGTGTGTAAGTTACCACTCCTTCAATGGACATATTACCGTTCTATTTGCACAGAAGTTACCATGGGGATATGTTTTCAACAGTTTTTCTTTTGAGTCTAAAGTTACCAAGCACTAGGTACGTAAGTTACCAACCCTGTGATGTGTTCGTTATCACGCCTTTTACACATAAATTACCGGGATATGTTTCGACCAATTTTTTTCCTAGCTAGTAACCACGGATATTTGTATGTAAATTATCAGGCATGTGGTGCATAAATTATCATGATATTCACATCAAAGTTACCGTGATATGTTTTATATTTTCCCCTAGCTCAAGGTTATCATAGGTATTTTACATAAGTTATCAGGTCTACTGCGCCTAAATCATCATGCACACAAAAAAAGTTATCAGGGGTATGTTTCAATAAAAATAACATTGGGTCACAATTACCACGTTTTTTTTATGTAAGTTATCAAGACTACGGGTGCAAATTACCATGGTATTTACATGGAACTTATCGAAGGTATGTTTTCAACATTTTTTCCTTGGGTCAAAGTTATCACAATGTTCGTACCTAATTTGTCAATTCTGCATTGTGCATTTACCATGGTATTTACACGAAAGCTAGGGGGTATGATTTAAACAACTTTTTTCCACGGGTCAATGGTACCATCATGTTCATATGTAAATTATCAGGTTTACATTTCGTAAATTGTCATGTTATCTGCACATAAGTTATTGTAGTGTGTTTTCTCAACAAGTTTTTAAGATGAAACATGGCTTGGGATGTGCAATCTAGTACGAATCATCCGAGCAATGACTAAAAATAGAACGTTTGTGGAATCATAGAGAAAATGATGCACCAGAATAGACTAAGGAAAAATCTTCTTTGCAATTTTTTTAAAAAGAACAAGGAAAAAAATGCTTTTTAATACTTACGAAACTACAGTTCAAAAAACGTAATTTGCATTTGTTGGACAACATGCTTCCTTGGTCTGGTGGCTAGTCCGTCGCATGCTTTGCATAAGGGTGCAGGTTTGATTCCCGCTTCCGTCGCATTTTAATACTTTTTGAAGCGCCGCACTTTTATTGCTCAGTGTTGAATCGGGAGTTGACTTCCCTCACGTCCACAGGTAAGGGGTGGTTGAAGCGCCGCACGTTTCGCAACAAGGCGCCGAAAAAAGTGATCGCGCGACCACGATCTGATGGCTTGGTGGTCGTTCGGACCTAATGACAAAAGCAGAACGTTTGGAAAATATAAAATTCGTTATTTTTATTTCTATATAACCATATTTTTAAATATTGTACATAAAAAATTCCAAAAGAACTATGAAATTCAGATTATATCAAAATAACTACATTGGAAAATATTATTTCCAAACTATAAGTGTTTCCATAACTCATTTAGGAATGTATTAAATCTCGTAAAATTAATTCTAGGGTCTAATAAATAACAAAAATGTCATCTACTCGATTGATACGTGATATTTTTTGGCTATGGGAGGTGGTCTGGACGTCCATGGTCTCTCAGTACAACCTGCGGGGTCGCTCGGAATTTATTCAATCGATTTTTGTGTCGGATTCACGAGGCTTTGTATTTTCTCGTTTTGTGTCGGTCATAACATTTTGCTGACGCGCCATTGTAGTTTTTTCACCACAATGCAACGTTTGGGATACTTATAAACCGTGTGGTAATTAATTGATGCAGGTCTTTCTTTAATCATGTCTAGAAAAATAACCTAAACACCTCTATATTATTTTCTTTATTTTTCCCTATCAGGCTAAGCTGCATAACTAACTTATACATGTTTGTGGTTATCTCAATGCAAAAATACCAAATGATATAGAAATTTATCAAATAGAAATAGCAATCAAGGTAAGCAACAAGCTCATGTTTAAAATATTAATGTTTAGGGCACTAAAGTGATCTAAACATTTTTATATTTCTTTATGAAGAGAGTACTTATCATTCATCTAAATATAATGTGGCACCAGAAATGAGATGTGCCGAACCATTTCCTTCTCCATTCCAGATTAAGCAACATTGTCATTTAAGCGATTTGCCTTTATGGAGTTGGTTATAAGGATGGTACACAGGACGCGGCTAATCTGCACCTTTCTCAGTCCGAGGGAAAATAATAATAATAATAATAATAATAAATCGTGCAAGATGCTCATGTGTGTGATGTCCGTATAAAATTTGATGAAGGTTGGGCATTCAAGAAGCTCGTGGCAAAAAAGACAAATTTCGGATGTGTAAGAAACATTAAGAAAACAACATTGTTAGGAGCCGGTTGTGTCTTTTTTGTCATGAGCTCTTCAAATGTGCAAGCGCTCCAAACTTTTCCACGGATATCACACATTTCAGCATCTTAGATTATAAAAAGAATAATGCAAGAGCAAAGTACAAAGTTGTGGTCACAAAATTTAATTACCGGTTTGCAGTCAGCTGTGTCTTTGTGCTCAGTTTTGTCCTCAGTTGCGAATCGTGCTCAGTTTTGCCCCTACACTATGTGCAGCTACTATGACGAGGCCAAACAGACAGTTTCGAGTCCATTCCGTCTATTGCCGTTAGTGGTAGTGGGTCCGGAGCTTACACGTGGGACCGCATGGACGTGGGTCTGGAGCTTACATGTGGGACCGTGCAACAACGTCCCCAAATCAATCCTAGGGCCACTCTGTACCCATCCGCCGCTCGACCATCCTGCGCTGCCGCCACCACCTGCGCCGCCACTAGCTGCGCTACCGCAGCCGCGGCCGCGGCCGTCCTGCTCCACCGCTACCTGCTCCGCCCACCACCTTCCCCTGCGATGCCACGGGTGGGGAGCCCGCCACCTGCTCGACCTACGGCAGGGCCTCCTTCCGTGCGCCCGGCTGGAGCGCTGATAGGAGGGGGGATGGTGCACACAAAGGAAGTACGAGGGTGAACCCCTGGGCGAAATGGCGAGCAGCAGCGACCCGGAGTATTTGGCGAGGCAGGTATCAGGTCGGAGATCTGTCGTGTCCACGACTGGCTTCCCGAGGGGTAAGTCACGCCTCCTGTTTAGATGGAGCTTAGTTGTGCATTTCAATAGTCGATTCGAGTTGGTTTGCCCGGTTAGTTTAGCTATTGATGTGCTGATTGCGTCTCTGTTTTTCGTCGGTTAGGATGGAGTTGCGGTTTGCTTTCTTGGTGCACATTAGAAGGGACCGGTACATGCTGAATGCAAAGAATAAGAAGAAATTCTTAGGAGGTTTCGATTATCTATTGCCAATGGCTTGTAATTGGAGTTTCAGACAATTTGGGGAGGTAATTTGCAGCCAATATTCCTGGGGTTTGCTTGATGAAGTGGAATACAAATTCTATGTTGGGGAAAATAAATGGGTGACAGTTAGTAATGATGAAGAGCTGGCTACCATGTTTGCTAGGCATAAGGAGAAAGAGAATTTTCATGTGAGGCTGCAAATTGATGTGCTTGAGCAGGCATTTGGACCTAGGATGGCGGGTGCACCTTCTCGGGCAGAACCAAGTCATCGTAATGGCAGGTCTAGCCAGAACAGTTCAGCTAGTGCATGGCGACGTGGTGGCTCGACAAGCGTGGGCACCAGTAGTAGGGTCCCCCTTGAAGTTGAGCCTGATGCCTACGATTCTGGGGTTGATGAAGAGAAGCTATATTCTTATGTTATTCAGAATTTATGACGGGCACCTCGGGCTGAAAACCAAGATGAGGCTGACAAGGATGTCCGTGTGGATGATGACGCGGTGGGTGAGGACGAAGACCTTGCACCTGTTGAATGTGACCCTTTGAACCCTCATATGGAATAAGGTACCGTTTTTGCATCCATGAGTGAGTGTAGAAATGCACTTGTGACATACTGCATCAAGGTAGAATCGTACTTTCCAAGTTGACAAGAGCGATCAAGTACGTTACAAAGTGCACTGTCCGACTGAGGGTTGTCCATGGAGGATGCTCGCATCTAAAATGCAAAATAGCACGAATGTTCAGGTCAAAGTGAACCCTTTTAAGCACACATGCCAGGAATCAACCCTTCGGAAGGATACAATCGGTAGAGCCAAGTCAAGATGGGTGGCGAAAGAAGTAAATAAGTGGGTGAAAGAAAACTAGAAAGTGGGACCAAAGCAATTGCAGAAGAACATCAAAGACAGGTTCAAGATAGAGTTACCATACATGAGGTTGTTCAATGGTAAACAACATGCTATGGATTCTATTTATGGTAACTGGCAAGAAAGTTTTCAATTGTTGTATTCATTCAAAGGTGAAGTGGAGGGGACCAGCCCAGGTGGTATTGTAGATATTGACCACCACACCATGGAGTGCACATTCAAGGGAGTGACAAAGACCAAGGAATGCTTTTGGAGGGTTTTTGTCTGCTTTGAGGCTTGTCGCCAGGGTTTTTTGGCAGGCTGCAGGCCATATTTGGCTATTGATGCTACTTTTCTCACGGGGAGGTTTAAAGGATAGTTAGTTGCAGCTTGTGCACTTGATGCACACAGTTTTATATTTCCAGTTGCGTATGGTGTGCTGGAGACAGAGTCTAAGGAGAGAGCTAGACTTGGTTTTTGCATAATCTGCACCGGGCTATTGCACATCCCAATGGGTTGGTAATTCATACAGATGCCTGTAAAGGTTTAGAAGTGGTCGTGGACAATGTGTTCCCTGGAGTAGAGCATAGGGAATGCATGTGTCACCTTGCTGCAAATTTTGTGAAGAAATACAAAGGAAAGGTGTATACCGACAATTTATGGCCAGCATCTTTGACTTGTAGTGTGAAGAAGCACAACTACCACTTGTGCCAGTTATACACAAATCCCAAAGTAAAGCAATACTTGGAAACACACCACTCCAAGTTATGGGCCAGAAGCCAATTCAGTGAACTGAGGAAAGTTGACTATGTGCACAATAATCTAGCAGTGTATTTCAACTCAACGATCTGGAAACTAAAGGGTCATTATGTGGTGGATTTTCTTGACAGGATAAGGATAGAATACATGTAGAAATTTCATTATCATGCAGGAATAGCCGAGGCAAAATTCATGGGCCACATTATCATCCCTGCCGTGATGAATGAACTGAAGCAGAAAACAACAGGCTTGGAAATGAACATGACTCTTTGCTCGGGTCATTGGGGAACGTTGCATGGGAAACAAAAAATTTCCTACGCACGTGCAAGACCTATCCATGGTGATGAGCATCTACGAGAGAGAGTGTGGATCTACATACCCTTGTAGATCACTAAGCGGGAAGCATTAAGAAACATGGTTGGTGTAGTCAAACGTCTTCGCGATCCAAATCAACGAGCGTCCCGCAATCTCATCATGATCCGTCCCGTGATCCAATCACGATCCGTCCGGCGAACTCATCATGATTCATCTCGCGATCTTGATCACGGTCCTTCCGATCTAGCGCCGAACGGACGACACCTCCGCACTCAGCACACGTACAGCTCGATGCCGATCTCCGCCTTCTTGATCCAGCAAGAGGGAGCGGAGAGGTAGATGAGTTCTTCGGCAGCGCTATGGCATTGCGGCGATGTTGGTGGAGCTATTCTGGCAGGGCTTCGCCTAAGCACTACAGAAAACCGACCTAGAGGAGAAACTGTGATCTAAAGGAGAGGTAGCACGTGGCTATTAGGGTTAGCTTTTTCCGCTAAATCCTCTAGTATATATAGGAGGGAGGGAGGGGAGGAGGAATCCTCAAACCCTCAAGGTTTGGTCGAAACTGGAGGTGGAGGAGTCCTACTCCAATCCTATTAGGAGTAGGATTCCACCTTTCCACTTGGAAACTCTTTCCACCTCTCCACCTTTGGATTTGTTTCCTTCTCAAACCACTCCAGCCACATGGGCCCTTAGAGGAGGCTTCAGCCAGCCCACCAGGGGCTGGTTTACCTCCTCCCACAGCCGATGTAGCCTCTTGGGTCGAAATACCTCTCCCGATGGTCCCCCGGTACACTACCGGCACTCCCGGTACACTACTGCTGAGCCCGAAATTTTTCCGGCGACCAAAACAGGACTTCCTATATATCAATCTTTACCTCCGGACCATTCAGGAGCTCCCCGTGACGTCCAGGATCTCATCCGGTACTCCGAACAACCTTCAGTCACCACCATGCATAACTCTATATTACCGAAACGTCACCAAACCTTAAGTGTGCAGACCTCGTGGGTTCGAGAACTATGTAGACATGACCGAGACACCTCTACGGTCAATAACCAATAGCGGGACCTAGATGCCCATATTGGCTCCTACATATTCTATGAATATCTTTATCAATCGAACCTCTATGTCAAGGATTTAGTTAATCATGTATGATGTTCCCTTTGTTCTTCGTTATGTTACTTGCCCGAGATTCGATCGTCGGTATCTCCATACCTAGTTCAACCTCGTTACCAACAAGTCTCTTTACTTGTTCCGTAACACAAGATCCCATTACTAACACTTAGTCATATTGCTTGCAAGGCTTGTTGTGATGTTGTATTACCGAGTGGGCCCTGAGATACCTCTCCGTCACATGGAGTAACAAATCCCAGTCTTGATCCATGCCAACCCAACAGACACCCTTGGAGATACCTGTAGAGCACCTTTATAGTCACCCAGTTATGTTGTGACGTCTGATACACACAAGGCACTCCTCCGGTGTCAGTGAGTTGCATGATCTCATGGTCATAGGAACAAATACTTGACATACAGAAAACAGTAGCAATAAACTGACACGATCATATGCTACATTTATAGTTTGGGTCTTGTCCATCGCATCATTCTCCTAATGACGTGATCCCGTTATCAAATGACATCTCATGTCCATGACTAGGAAACCATAGCCATCTTTGATCAACGAGCTAGTCTATTAGAGGCATACTAGGGACATGGTATTGTCTATGTATCCACACATGTATCTGTTTTTCCGATCAACACAATTATAGCATGGATAATAAACGATTATCATGAACAAGAAAATATGATAATAACCAATTTATTATTGCCTCTAGGGCATATTTCCAACAGTCTCCCACTTGCACTAGAGTCAATAATCTAGTTCACATCACCATGTGATTCGCATTGTTATGAATCTAACACCCAATGAGTTCTGGGGCTCGATCATGCTTGGCATGTGAGAGAGGTCTTATAGTCAACGGGTCTGCGACATTCCGATCCGTGTGTACTTTGCAAATCTCTATGTCAAACTATAAACACTGCTACCACACTCCACTTGGTACTATTCCAAATGGCTTCTCTACTATACGTATCCGGATTGCTACTAAGAGTCATCCGGATTAGTGTTATAGCTTACATCGACGTAACTCTTTACGATGAACCCTTTATCACCTCCATAATCGAGAAACATCTCCTTAGTCTTTTAGTTACTAAGAATAATCTTGACCCCTGTCCAGTGATCCACTCCTGGATCACTTTTCTACCCCTTGACAGACTCATGGCAAGGCACACACCAGGTGCGGTACATAGCAAGGCATAATAGAGAGCCTATGGCTAAGGCATAGGGGACGACATTCATCCTTTCTCTTTCTTCTGCCGTTGTCGAGCTTTGAATCTCACTCAACTTCACACCTTACAAATCAGGCGAGAACTCTTTCTCTGGCTGGTCCATTTTGAACTCTTCCAAAATCTTGTCAAGGTATGTACTCATTGAAAGTCTCATCAAGCATCTTGATCTATCTCTATAGATCTTGATGCTCAACAATTAGGTAGCTTTATCCAGGTCTTCCTTTGAAAAACTCTTTTCAAACAACCGTTTATGCTTTCCAAAAATTCTACATCATTTCCTATCAACAATATGTCAACCACATATGCTTACCAGAAACTCTATAGTGCTCCCACTCACTTTATTGTTAATACAAGTTTCTCATAAACTTTGTATAGACTCAAAAACTTTGATCACCTCATCAAAGTGTATATTCCAACTTCGAGATGCTTGCTTCAGTTCATAGAAGGATCACTGAAGCTTGCACACCTTTTAGCATCCTTAGGACTGACAAAACCTTCTGGTTGTATCTCATACAACCTTTCCTTAAGGAAGGAAATGATGTTTTGGCATCCATCTGCCAGATTTCATAATTGAAAAATGCAGCAACTGCTAACATAATTCCAACAGACTTTAGCATCGCTACGAGTGAGAAAGTCTCATCGCAGTCAACTCCTTGAACTTGGCGGAAACTTCTTTGCGACAGGTCGAGCTTTATAAATGGTGACATTCACCATCAGCGTCTGTCTTCATCTTAAAGGTCCATTTGTACTCAACAACCTGCCGTCCAACGAGCAAGTCTACCAAAGTCTATACTTGGTTTTCATACATGGATCCTTTCTCGGATTACATGGCCTCTAACCATTTGTCGGAATCGGGGACCATCATCGCTTCTCCACAACTCGTAGGTTCATTGTTGTCCAACAACATGACCTCCCAGACAGGTTTATCATACCGCACAGGAGCAGTACACATCCTTGTTGACCTACGAGGTTCGATAGTAACTTGATCTGAAGCTTCATGATCATCATCACTTACTTCCTCTTCAACTGACATAGGTTCCAAAGAAACATCTTTCTGCGCTGCGCTACTCTGTGGTTGTAACAAAGGTTCAACAACCTCATCAAGTTCTATCTTCCTCCCACTCAATTCTTTCGAGAGAAACTTTTTCTTGGGAAAGGACCCATTTTAGAAACAAACACTTTATGCTTGGATCTGAAATAGAAGGTTCACCCAACTGTTCTTAGGGTAATCTATGAAGATGCATTTGTCCGCTTTGGGTTCGATCTCTTTAGGTGAAAACATTTTTCCACACAAGCGTCGCAGCCCCAAACATTAAGAAATGACAGCTTAGGTTTCTATCAAACCATAATTCACACGGTGTCATCTCAACGGATTTAGATGGTGCCCTATTTAAAGTGAATGTAGTTGTCTCTAATGCATAACCCCAAAATTATAGTAGCAAAACGATAAGAGACATCATAGCACGCACCATATCCAATAGAACACGATTATGACGTTCGGACACACCATCACGCTATGGTGTTCCAGGTGTCGTGTGTTGTGAAACAACTTTCACATTGTCTAAAGTTGTATGCCAAACTCGTAACTCAGATATTCACCTCCACGATCATATCACAGACATTTCTTCTTGTCATGATGATCTTAAACTTCACTCTGAATTTGCTTGAACCTTTCAAATGATTCAGACTTGTGTTTCATTAAGTAAATATACACTATATCTACTCAAATCATTACTGAAGGTAAGAAAATAATGATATCCACCGTGCGCTATAAGACTCATTGGATTGCATACATCAACATGTATCATTTCCAATAAATCACTTGCCCGCTCCATCAAAACAGAAAACGGGGTCCTTAGTCATCTTGACCAAGAGGCATGGTTCGCATGTCTCAACCGATTCGAAATCGAATGAGTCCAAAGATCCATTAGCATGGAGTTTCTTCATGCGTTTTATACCAATATGACATTTAGCGGCAGTGCCAAAAGTATGTGGTACTATTATTATTAACTTTGTATCTTTTGGCATCAATGTTATGAACATGTGTATTACTACGATCAAGATTCAACAAACCATTCTCACTGGGTGCATGACCATTGAAGGTATTATTCATGTAAATAGAATAACCATTATTCTCTAACTTAAATGAATAACCGTGTTGCAATAAACCCGATCTAATCAAGTTCATGCTCAACGCAAAACACCAAATAACATTTATTTAGGTTCGTTAGTAATCCCGAAGGTAGAGAGAGTGTGCGATGTTGATCACATCAACCTTGGAAATATTTCAAACACACATCATCACCTCACCCTTAGTTAGTTCTCCGTTTATTCCGTAGCTTTTACTTCGAGTTACTAACATTTAGCAACCGAACCGGTATCCAATACCCAGGTGCTATTAAGAGTACTAGCAAGGTACACATCAATAACACTTATATCAAATACACTTGTGTCGACGTTGCCAGCCTTCTTATCAACCAAGTATCTAGGGTTGTTCCACTTCAGCGACCGCTCACCTCATAATAGAAGCACTTAGTCTCGGGTTTGGGTTCAACTTTGGGTTGCTTCACTAGAGCAGCAACTGACTTGCCATCCATGAAGTTTCCCTCCTTGCCCTTGCCCTTCTCGAAACTAGTAGTTTTACTAACCATCAACACTTGATGCTCCTTCTTGATTTCTACCTTCGTGGTGTCAAACATCGCGAACAGCTCAGGGATCATTATTTCTATCCCTGACATTTTATAGTTCATCACCAAGTTCTAGTAGCTTAGTGACAGTGACTTGGAGAACTATGTCAATCACTATCTTATCTGGAAGATCAACTCCCACTCAATTCAAGCGATTGTAGCACCCAGAAAATCTGAGCACATGCTTAACGATTGAGCTATTCTCCTTCATCTTGCAGGCAAAGAATCTTGTCGGAGATCTCATATCTCACAACATGGGCATGAGCCTGAGATCCCAATTTCAGCTCTTAGAACATCTCATGTGTTCCGTGATGTTCAAAACATTTTGGAGCCTCAATTCTAAGCCGTAATGCATGACGCACTAAACTATCAAGTAGTCATCGGAACATGCCTATCAGATGTTCACAACATCTACAGATGATGCTAGAGGGGGTGGCGCACCGAGCAGTGCATTAAGGACATAAGCCTTTTGTGCAGCAATGAGGACAATCCTCAGATCACGGACCTAGTCCACAATATTACTAAAGAACTCCCACTCAAATTCACATCCCTCCGGTCATTCGAGCGATACATGATCCAAATTCACCAACTCAAGTCCGATCATCACATGAGTTGAGGTGGTTTCAATGGTGAACATCATCATGTTGATCATATCTACTATATGATTCATGTTCGACCTTTCGGTCACTTCTGTTCTGAGGCCATGTCTATACATGCTAGGCTCGTCAAGTTTAACCCGAGTGTTCTACATATGCAACACTGGCTTGCACCCGTTGTATGTGAACGTAGAGTGTATCACACCCGATCATCACATGGTGTCTCGACACGACGAACTTTCGCAACGGTGCACACTCGGCGAGAACAGAATTTATCTTGAAATTAAGTGAGGGATCACCTTATAATGCTACCGTCGTTCTAAGCAAAACAAGGTGCATAAAAGGATTACATCACATGCAAATCATAAGTGACATGATATGGCCATGAACTTGTGCTTGTGATCTCCATCTTGAAAGCACCGGCATGATCTCCATCGTCACCGGCATGACACCATGATCTCCATCATCTTGATCTTCATCAACGTGTCGCGATCGGGGTTGTCGCGTCCACCATGCTTCTACTTCTATTGCTACTGTTTAGTGATAAAGTAAAGCATTACACAGCGCTTAATGATTGACACGCGGGTCATACAACAATTAAAGACAACCCTATGGCTCCTGCCGGTTGTCGTACTCATTGACATGCAAGTCGTGACATTCTATAAAACACATGATCATCTCATACATCACATATATCTCATCATGTAATTGGACATATCACACCACAACATACCCTGCAAAAACAAGTCAGATGTGCTCTAATTGTTGTTGCATGTTTTACGCGGCTGCTACGGGTATCTAGCAAGAATAATTCTCACCTACGCAAAAACCACAACGGTGATACATAAGTTGCTTTTTAACCTTCTCAAGGACCGCCTTTGTCGAATCCGATCCAACTAAAGTAGGAGAAACAGACACCCGCCAGCCATCTTTATGCAACGAGGTTACACGTCAGTCGATGGAAATGGTCTCTCGTAAGCGTACAAGTAAGGTTGGTCCGGGCCGCTTCATCCCAAAATACCGCTGAACCAAAACACGACCAAGGGAGGAAGCAATCTAAGCATCAACGCCCACAAACTCTTTGTGTTCTACTCGAGATCTCATCTACACATAGACCTAGCTCATGATGCCACTGTTGGGGAACGTTGCATGGGAAACAAAAGTTTTCCTATGCACACGCAAGATCTATCCATGGTTATGAGCATCTACGAGAGGGAGAGTGGATCTACATCCCCTTGTAGATCGCTAAGCGGGAAGCGTTAAGAAACGCGGTTGGTGTAGTCGAATGTCTTCGCGATCCAAATCGCCGAGCGTCCCGCGATCTCATCACGATCCATCCCGATCCAATCACGATCCGTCCCGCGAAATCATCATGATCCGTCTCGCAAACTCATCACGATCCGTCTCACGATCTTGATCACGGTCCTTCCGATCTAGCGCCGAACGGACGGCACCTCCGCGTTCAGCACACGTATAGCTCGATGATGATCTCCGCCTTCTTCATCCAGCAAGAGGGAGCAGAGAGGTAGACGAGTTCTCCGGCAGCGGTACGGCATTGTGGCGATGGTGGTGGATCTATTCCGGCAGGGCTTTGCCTAAGAACTGCAGAAAACCGATCTAAAGGAGAAACTGCGATCTAGAGGAGAGGTAGCACGTGGCTATTAGGGTTAGCTTTTTCCTCTAAATCCTCCAGTATATGTAGGAGGTAGGGAGGGCAGGAGGCAGCCTCAAACCCTCAAGGTTTGGTCGAAATTGGAGGTGGAGGACTCCTACTCCAATCCTATTAGGAGTAGGATTCCTCCTTTCCACTTGGAAACTCTTTCCACCTCTCCACCTTTGGATTTTTTCCTTCTCAAACCACTCCAGCCGCATGGGCCCTTAGAGGAGGCTTTAGCCAGCCCACCAGGGGCTGGTTCACCTCCTCTCACAGCCCATGTAGCCTCTTGGGTCGAAATACCTCTCCCGATGGTCCCCCGGTACTCTACCGGCACTCTCGGTACACTACCAATGAGCCCAAAACTTTTCCGGCGACCAAAACAGGACTTCCTATATATCAATCTTTACCTCCGAACCATTCAGGACCTCCTCATGACATCTAGGATCTCATCTGGGACTCTGAACAACCTTCGGTCACCACATGCATAACTCTATACTACCTAAACGTCACCAAACCTTAAGTGTGCAGACCCTGCGGGTTCGAGAACTATGTAGACATGACCGAGACACCTCTAAGGTTAATAACCAATAGCGAGGCCTGGATGCCCATATTGGCTCCTACATATTCTACGAAGATCTTTATCAGTTGAACCTCTATTTCAAGGATTCAGTTAATCCCGTATGATGTTCCCTTTGTTCTTCGGTATGTTACTTGCCCGAGATTTGATCATCGGTATCTCCATACCTAGTTCAACCTCGTTACCGGCAAGTCTCTTTACTCGTTCTGTAACACAAGATCCCGTGACTAACACTTAGTCATATGGCTTGCAAGGCTTGTTGTGATGTTGTATTACCGAGTGGGCCCTAAGATACCTCTCCGTCACACGGAGTAACAAATCCCAGTCTTGATCAATGCCAACCCAACAGACACCCTCAGAGATACCTGTAGAACACCTTTATAGTCACCCAGTTACATTGTGATGTTTGATACACACAAGGCACTCCTCCGATGTTAGTGAGTTGCATGATCTCATGGTCATAGGAACAAATACTTGACATGCAGAAAACAGTAGCAATAAACTGACACGATCATATGCTATGTTTGTAGTTTGGGTATTGTCCATCAAATCATTCTCCTAATGATGTGATCCCATTATCAAATGACATCTCATGTGCATGATTAAGAAACCATAGCCATCTTTGATCAACGAGCTAGTCTATTAGAGGCATACTAGAGACATGGTGTTGTCTATGTATCCACACATGTATCTGAGTTTCCGATCAACACAATTATAGCATGGATAATAGACGATTATCATGAACAAGGAAATATGATAATAACCAATTTATTATTGCCTCTAGGGCATATTTCCAACACGGGTACCACAACAGATATATCATATTGGGATAAAGAGAAGAGGGAATGGAGATACCCAGTGGATTTAGATGTTGGATATATGCTCTAGACGCAATAATAAGTTAGTTATTATCATATTTCCTTGTTCATGATAATCGTTTATTATCCATGCTATAATTGTATTGATCGGAGACTTAGATGCATGTGTGGATACATAGACAAAACCATGTCCCTAGTATGCCTCTAATAGACTAGCTCGTTGATCAAAGATGGTTAAGGTTTCCTAGACATTGACATGAGATGTCATTTGATTACGGGATCACATCATTAGGAGAATGATGGGATGGACAAGACCCAAACTACAAACGTAGCATATGATCGTGTCAGTTTAATGCTATTGTTTTCTGCATGTCAAGTATTTGTTCCTATGACCATGAGATCATGCAACTCACTGACATCGGAGGAGTGCCTTGTGTGTATCAAACGTTGCAACGTAACTGGGTGACTATAAAGGTACTCTACAGGTATCTCCGAGGGTGTCTGTTGGGTTGGCATGGATCAAGACTAGGATTTGTTACTCCGTGTGACGGAGAGTTATGTCAAGGCCCACTCGGTAATACAACATCACAACAAGCCTTGCAAGCAATGTGACTAAGTGTTAGTCACGGGATCTTGTATTATGAAACGAGTAAAGAGACTTGCCGGTAACGAGGTTGAACTAGGTATGGAGATACCGACGATCGAATCTCGGGCAAGTAACATACCGAAGAACTGAGGGAACGTTATACGGGATTGATTGAATCCTTCACATAGAGGTTTGACCGATAAATATCTTCGTAGAATATGTAGGAACCAATATGGTCATCCAGGGCCCGCTAGGTTATTGACCGTAGAGGTGTCTCGGTCATGTCTACATAGTTCTCGAACCTGCAGGGTCTGCCAACTTAAGATTTGGTGACGTTTCGGTACTATAGAGTTATGTATGGTGGTGACCGAAGGTTGTTCGGAGTCCGGGATGAGATCTAGGACGTCAGAGGAGCTTCGGAATGGTCTGGAGGTAAAGATTGATATATAGGAATTCCCATTATGGTCGCCGGAAAAGTTTCGGGCTAATCGGTAATGTACCGGGAGTGCCGGTAGTGTATCAGGAGACCACTGGGAGGGGTATTTCGACCCAAGAGGCTTCATGGGATGTGGGAGAGTAAATACCAGCCTTTTGTGGGCTGGTGGAAGTCCCACACAAGGCCCATGCGGCTGGGAGAAAAAGCCCAAAGGGAAAAAGGTGGAAAAAGGCCAAGAAAGGGAGGAATCCTAGTCCTACTAGGATTGGAGGAGGTGTCCTCCTCTCCTCCCCACTTTGGTCGACCCAAGGGCTGGCTTTTTGGCAGCCAAGACTCCTCCCCCTGTCCTCCTATACATACTAGAGGATTTTAGGGTTTTGGCACAGAATTTTCAGCCACGTGCTACCCGTTCCTCTAGTGCATAGTTTCTCCTCTAGATCGGTTTTCTGCAGTGCTTAGGCGAAGCCCTACCGGAATTGCTCCACCATCATCACCAGAGCGCTGTCACGCTGCCGGTGAACTCTTCTCCCTCTCCACTTCCTCTTGCTGAATCAAGACGGTGGAGATCGTCATCAAGCTGCACGTGTGCTGAACGCGGAGGTGCCGTCCGTTCGGCGCTAGATCGGAAGGACCGTGAACAAGATCGCGAGACGGTTCGTGCTGAGTTCACGGGACGGATCGTGATGAGATCGCGGGACGGATCGTGATGAGATTGCGGGACGAATCGTGATGAGTTCGCGGGACAGATCGTGATTGGATCGCGGGATGGATCGTGATGTGATCGCGGGACGCTCGGCGATTTGGATCACGAAGATGTTCGACTACACCAACCGCGTTTCTTAACGCTTCCCGCTTAGCAATCTACAAGGGTATGTAGATCCACTCTCCCTCTCGTATATGCTCATCACCATGGATAGATCTTGCGTGTGCGTAGGAAAATTTTTGTTTCCCATGCAACGTTCCCCAATAGTGGCATCATGAGCTAGCTCTATGTGTAGATGAGATCTCGAGTAGAACACAAAAGGTTTGTGGGCGTTGATGCTTAGATTTCTTCCTCCCTTTGTCGGATTTTGGTTCAGCGGTATTCTGAGATGAAGTGGCCCGGACCAACATTACTCGTACGCTTACGAGAGACTGGTTCCCTCGACGCAACTTGTTGCCTAGATGGCTTGCGGGTGGCAGTTTCTCTCACTTTAGTTGGATCGGATTCGACAAAGGCGGTCCTTGAGAAGGTTGAAAAGCAAATTATGTATCACCGTTGTGGTTTATGCGTAGGTGAGAATCGTTCTTGCTAGAAAACCGTAGCAGCCACGTAAAACATGCAACAACAATTAGAAGACGTCTGACTTGTTTTTGCAGGGTATGTTGTGATAGACTCTACGTTCACATACAACGGGTGCAAGCTAGTGTTGCACATGCAGAACACATGGGTTAAACTTGACGAGCCTAGCATGTACAGACATGGCCTCGAAACACAAGAGACCGAAAGGTCGAACATGAGGCATATAGTAGATATGATCAACATGATGATGTTCACCATTGTAACCACCTCAACTCACGTGATGATCGGACTTGAGTTGGTGAATTTGGATCATGTATCACTCGGATGACCGGAGGGATGTCAATTTGAGTGGGAGTTATTAAGTAATATGATTAAATTAACTCATTATCATGAACATAGTCAGTAGTGTCTTTGCAAAATTATGTTGTAGATTACTAGCTCACGCTGTAGCTCCCTTAAATTTTATATGTTCCTAGAGAAATAGAGTTGAAATATGATGGTAGCAATATTGTAGACTGGCTCCATGATTGAGGATTGTCCTCATTGCTACACAGAAGGCTTATGTCCTTAATGCACCGCTCGGTGCACCAACCCCTCTAGCGTTGTTTGTAGATGTTGTGAACATCTGACAGGCACGTTTTGATAACTACTTGATAGTTTAGTGCGTCATGCATTACGGCTTAGAATTGAGGCTTGGAAACGTTTTGAACGTCACGGAACATACGAGATGTTCTAAGAGCTGAAATTAGGATCTCAGGCTCGTGCCCGTGTTGTGAGATATGAGATCTCGAACAAGATTCTTTGCCTGCAAGATGAACGAGAATAGCTCAATCGTTGAGCATGTGCTCAGATTGTCAGGGTGCTACAATCGCTTGAATCGAGTGGGAGTTGATCTTCCAGATAAGATAGTGATCGATATAGTTCTCCAAGTCACTTTCACTAAGCTACTAGAACTTGGTGATGAACTATAAAATGCCAGGGATAGAAATAATGATCCCTGAGCTGTTCGCGATGTTTGACACCGCGAAGGTACAAATCAAGAAGGAGCATCAAGTGTTGATGGTTAGTCAAACCACTAGTTTCGAGAAGGGCAGGAGCAAGGAGGGAAAACTTCATGGATAGCAAGTCATTTGCTGCTCCAGTGAAGCAACCCAAAGTTGAACCCAAACCCGAGACTAAGTGCTTCGATTATGAGGAGAGCGGTCGCTGAAGCGGAACAACCCTAAATACTTGGTAGATAAGAAGGCTGGCAACGTCGACAAAAGTATATTTGATATATGTGTTATTTATGTGTACCTTGCTAGTACTCCAAGTAGCACCTAGGTATTGGATACCGGTTCGGTTGCTAATGTTAGTAACTCGAAATAAAAGCTGCGGAATAAACGGAGCACTAAGCTAAGGGTGAGGTGACGATGTGTGTTGGAAATGTTTCCAAGGTTGATGTGATCAACATCGCACGCTCTCTCTACCTTCGGGATTACTGATGAACCTAAATAAATGTTATTTGGTGTTTTGCGTTGAGCATGAACGTGATTAGATCATTTTTATTGCAACACGTTATTCATTTGAGTTATAGCATAATGGTTATTCTGTTTACATGAATAATACCTTCAATGGTCATGCACCCAGTGAGAATGGTTTGTTAAATCTTGATCGTAGTAATACACATGTTCATAACATTGATGCCAAAAGATACAAAGTTAATAATGATAGTACCACATACTTGTGGCACTACCACTAAATGTCATATTGGTATAAAGCGCATGAAGAAACTCCATGCTGATGGATCTTTGGACTCATTCGATTTCGAATCGGTTGAGACATGCGAACCATGCCTCTTGGTCAAGATGACTAAGGACCCCGTTTTCTATTTTGATGAAGTGGGGAAGTGATTTATTGGAAATGATACATGTTAATGTATGTAATCCAATGAGTCTTGTTGCGAGCGGTGGATATCATTATTTTCTTATCTTCACTGATGATTTGAGTAGATATAGTGTATATTTACTTAATGAAACACAAGTCTGAATCGTTTGAAAGGTTCAAGCAAATTCAAAGTGGAGTTTAAGATCATCGTGACAATAAGATAAAAATGTTTGTGATATGATCGTGGAGGTGAATATCTGAGTTACGAGTTTGGCATACAACTTTAGAAAATGTGAAAGTTGTTTCACAACTCACGCCACCTGGAACACCATAGTGTGATGGTGTATCCGAACGTCATAGTCATGCTCTATGGGATATGGTGTGTGCTATGATGTCTATTATCGTTTTGTTACTATAATTTTGGGGTTATGCATTAGAGACAACTACATTCACTTTAAATAGGGCACCATCTAAATCCGTTGAGATGACACCGTGTGAATTATGGTTTGATAGAAACCTAAGCTGTCATTTCTTAATGTTTGGGGCTGCGACGCTTGTGTGGAAAATGTTTTCACCTAATGAGCTCGAACCCAAAGCGGACAAATGCATCTTCATAGAATACCCTAAGAACAGTTGGGTGAACCTTCTATGTCAGATCCAAGTGCAAAGTGTTTGTTGCTAAAACGGATCCTTTCTCGAGGAAAAGTTTCTCTCGAAAGAATTGAGTGGGAGGAAGATAGAACTTGATGAGGTTGTCAAACCTTTGTTCAACTAGAGAGTAGCGCAGCGCAGAAAGATGTTTGTGTGAAGCCTACGTTAGTTAAAGAGGAAGTTAATGATGATGATCATGAAGCTTCAGGATCAAGTTACTATTGAACTTCGTAGGTTGACAAGGATGTGTACTGCTCCTAAGCGGTACGACAACCCTGTCTTGGAGGTCATGTTGTTGGACAATGATGAACCTATGAGCTATGGAGAAGCAATGATGGGCCCGGATTCTGACAAATGGTTGGAGGCCATGAAATTCGAGATGGGATCCATGTATGGAAACAAAGTATGGACTTTGGAAGTATTACCTGAAGGGCAAAAGGCCATTCAGAACAAATGGATCTTTAAAATGAAGACAGACACTGATGGTAGATGTCACCATTTGTAAAGCTCGACTTGTTGCAAAGATGTTTGTGACAAGTTCAAAGAGTTGACTGCGATGAGACTTTCTCACTCGTAGTGATGCTAAAGTCTGTTGGAATTATGTTAGCAGTTGCTGCATTTTTCAATTATGAAATCCGACAGATGGATGCCAAAACATCGTTTCCTTCTTTAAGGAAAGGTTGTATGTGATACAACCAGAAGGTTTTGTCAGTCCTAAGGATGCTAAAAGATGTGCGAGCTTCAGTGATTCTTCTATGAACTAAAGCAAGCATCTCGGAGTTGGAATATACACTTTGATGAGGTGATCAAAGTTTTTGAGTCTATACAAAGTTTACGAGAAACTTGTATTTGCAATAAAGTGAGTGGGACCACTATAAGAGTTTCTGATAAGTATATGTGGATGACATATTGCTATTCGGAAATGATGTAGAATTTTTGGAGAGCATAAACGGTTGTTTGGAAAGAATTTTTCAAAGGAAGACCTGGATAAAGCTACCTAATTGTTGAGCATCAAGATCTATAAAGATAGATCAAGATGTTTGATAAGACTTTCAATGAGTACATACCTTGAAAAGATTTTGAAAGAGTTCAAAATGGATTAGTCAGAGAGAAGTGTTCTCGCCTGCTTTGTAAGGTGTGAAATTGAGTGAGACTCAAAGCTCGACCATGGTAGAAGAAAGAGAAAGGACAAATGTCGTCCCCTATGCCTTAGCCATAGGCTCTGTATAGTATGCCATGTTGTGTACCGCACCTATGTCTGTGCCTTGCCATGAGTCCGTCAAGGGGTACAAGAGTGATCCAGGAGTGGATCACTGGACAGCAGTCAAGATTATCCTTAGTAACTAAAAGACTAAGGAGATGTTTCTCGATTATGGAGGTGATAAAGAGTTCGTCGTAAAGAGTCAGGTCGATGCAAGATTTAACACCAATCCGGATGACTCGTAGTAGCAATCTGGATACGTATAGTGGAGCAGCCATTTGGAATAGTACCAAGTGGAGTGTGGTAGCAGTGTTCTCGGTTTGACATAGAAATTTGCAAAGTACACACGGATTTGAATGTCGCAGACCCGTTGACTATAAGACCTCTCTCACATGCAAAGCATGATCGAGCCCCAGAACTCATTGGGTGTTAGATTCATAACAATGCGAATCACATGGTGATGTGAACTAGATTATTGACTCAAGTGCAAGTGAGAGACTGTTGGAAATATGCCCTAGAGGCAATAATAAATTAGTTATTATCATATTTCCTTGTTCATGATAATCGTTTATTATCCATGCTATAATTGTATTGATCGGAGACTTAGATGCATGTGTGGATACATAGACAAAACCATGTCCCTAGTATGCCTCTAATAGACTAGCTCGTTGATCAAAGATGGTTAAGGTTTCCTAGCGATTTACATGAGATGTCATTTGATAACGGGATCACATCATTACGAGAATGATGGGATGGACAAGACCCAAACTACAAACGTAGCATATGATCGTGTCAGTTTAATGCTATTGTTTTTTGCATGTCAAGTATTTGTTCCTATGACCATGAGATCATGCAACTCACTGACACCGGAGGAGTGCCTTGTGTGTATCAAACGTCGCGACGTAACTGGGTGACTATAAAGGTACTCTACAGGTATCTCCGAGGGTGTCTGTTGGGTTGGCATGGATCAAGACTAGGATTTGTTACTCCGTGTGACGGAGAGGTATCTCAGGGCCCACTCGGTAATACAACATCACAACAAGCCTTGTAAGCAATGTGACTAAGTGTTAGTCACGGGATCTTGTATTACGAAACGAGTAAAGAGACTTGCCGGTAACGAGGTTGAACTAGGTATGGAGATACCGACGATCGAATCTCGGGCAAGTAACATACCGAAGAACAAAGGGAACGTTATACGGGATTGACTGAATCCTTGACATAGAGGTTCGACCGATAAAGATCTTCGTAGAATATGTAGGAACCAATATGGTCATCCAGGTCCCGCTATTGGTTATTGACCGTAGAGGTGTCTCGGTCATGTCTACATAGTTCTCGAACCCGCAGGGTCTGCACACTTAAGGTTTGGTGATGTTTCGATAGTATAGAGTTATGTATGGTGGTGACCGAAGGTTGTTTGGAGTCCCGGATGAGATCTAGTACATCACGAGGAGCTCCGGAATGGTCCGGAGGTAAAGATTGATATATAGGAAGTCCCATTTTGGTCGCCGGAAAAGTTTCGGGCTAATCGATAATGTACCGGGAGTGCCGGTAGTGTACCAGGAGACCACCGGGAGGGGTATTTCGACCCAAGAGGCTTCATGGGCTGTGGGAGAGTAAATACCAGCCTTTTGTGGGATGGTGGAAGTCCCACACAAGGCCCATGCGGCTGGGAGAAAAAGCCCAAAGGGAAATAGGTGGGAAAAGGCCAAAAAAGGGAGGAATCCTAGTCCTACAAGGATTGGAGGAGGAGTCCTCCTCTCCTCCCCACTTTGGTCGACCCAAGGGCTGGATTTTTGGAATCCAAGACTCCTCCTCCTCTACTCCTATATATACTAGAGGATTTTAGGGTTTTGGCACAGAATTTTCAGCCACGTGCTACCCGTTCCTCTAGTGCATAGTTTCTCCTCTAGATCGGTTTTCTACAGTGCTTAGGCGAAGCCCTGCCGGAATTGCTCCACCACCATCACCGGAGCGCCGTCATGCTGCCGGTGAACTCTTCTCCCTCTCCACTTCCTCTTGCTGGATCAAGACAGTGGAGATCGTCATCAAGCTGCACGTGTGCTGAACGCGGAGGTGCCGTCCGTTCGGCGCTAGATCGGAAGGACCGTGAACAAGATCGCGAGACGGTTCGTGATGAGTTCACAGGACGGATCGTGATGAGATCATGGGACAGATCATGATGAGATCGCGGGATGGATCGTGATGAGTTCGCGGGATGGATCGTGATTGGATCGCGGGACGGATCTTGATGTGATCGCGGGACGCTCGGCGATTTGGATCGCAAAGATGTTCGACTACACCAACCGGGTTTCTTAACGCTTCCCGCTTAGCGATCTACAAGGGTATGTAGATCCACTCTCCCTCTCGTAGATGCTCATCACCATGGATAGATCTTGCGTGTGCGTAGGAAATTTTTTGTTTCCCATGCAATGATCCCCAACATTAGAAGCTAGAACTTGCAGTTGTAGGCAATGGAAGATAACTGATTTGCCATGCATTCATACTTTGTTTTTCATCACTTCTCTCTCAGTTCCAGCAGGGAACATACAACAGTATGTGCATGATTACTACTCTGTTGCAAGGTTCAAAGCCACATATGCATATGCCTTACCTGCTATGGAGGGAAAACAACAATGGGACATAGTGGACCCTGGATTCAAGCTTTGCGCTCCAGTTCTGAAGAGAGCAGAAGGTAGACCAAGGAAGAGTCGAATCCGACCTCGCACGAGTTGAATCAGACCTTGCACCGAAGGAGCTGGACTTGGAGCGAGAAAGCGTAAGTGCACAAGGTGTGGTCGGTCTGGTCATTTCGGTAAGTTTTGTGATAACACAGTAGATCCAGCGTTTGGAGAGTGTTTCGAGGAAGGCTTCGATGAAGGCTTCGGTGAAAATTTTGGTTAGCAGCCAGTAGCTGGAACGGATGAGGAAATATATGGTCAACAGTTGGTTGCATCAGATGAGGATTTTTACGAGGTACCAAATGATGATGGTCAAGAGCCGCATGATTTTGACGATGATCCAAAATATCCACCAAATGATGATTCAAGTGAGGACCCAAATGGTGATCCAAGTGAGGCTCCAAATTGTGATCCAAGTGAGGCTCCAAATGGTGACCAACCTTCTATCGTTGGGAGTTCTGCTAGTTATGTAAATCTTGCAAATACTACTGTACATGATCTCATTACCCTTTGTGAGTTCTGTCGTTGTGAGTTCTGCTAGGTATGTAAATCTAAGTGAGGCTCCAAATGGTGACCAACCTTCTGTCGTTGACATGATCTCATTACCCTTTATGATTTGTACAGCTCTGTGGTAGGTTTGAAGAAGACGTGCAAGGTACCGACAACCAAGAGGAGAAGAGAAGAAGCAATGAACACAATTAGCACAAGGTGCACGAGGAGCAAAGTTATGGCAAGAAGCTCAAGGATCAAACAGAAGCCCCAACGCTATTTATGAATAATTATGAAACATTATGAACTATATTGGATCTATGATAGAACTATGTTTGTATTTCTGTTGAATGATGTTGGACCTATGTTAGAACTATGTTTGAATGATGTTGGACCTATGTTAGAACTTAAAATTTTGACATCCTATTTGGATATTGCAATTCTTTCGAAACTTTGGTAGGGTAAACTCACAATCTTGAAAAATGTGCTAAAAAGAGCTCCAAAGGTAGGGTAAACTGCCTCATCTCTAAGAAGGGTTTTTTTCGACCTTATCTAAATCAGCCAAATAACTTTCCTACACATATATTCTATATATACAGGACTATGTGTGCTGGTTTTTCTCTTTTTTATATTTTTTAATTTATTTTACTCATTTGAATTCTGGTCAAACCTAACTTTGACCAAGATTTAAACAAGTCTAGAAAACCAAAATGAAAAACTAGACCTGGATCCTTCTTGGTCACTCCAAAATGAAGTTGTGGTGAGGTTTTTGAAAATTTCATGTTCCAAAGCCCAAACCACTTCTCTTCACTCCATACGTCAGAATTTTTCATTTGAATGTATGTAGACCTTGTTTATCAACTTAAATCGCTAGTATATGACATAAGAAGACTATGTGGGCTGGTTTTTCATTTTTCTGATTTTTTTGAATGTATTATGCCCATTTGAATTCTGGTCAAAAATAACTTTGACCAAGATTTAAACAAGTTTAAAACATTCAAATGAAAAACTAACCCTAGATCCTTCTTAGTCACTCCAAAACGAAGCTGTGGTGAGGTTTTTGAATTTTTCATGTTCATTTCCCCACAACACTTCTCTTCACTTCACACAAGAGAGTTTGAGATACTTGAGATATCACACGAGACACATGAACTTTTTGTTTAAATATATGTAGACCTTGTTTATCAACTTAAATCGTTAGTATATGACATAAGAAGACTATGTGCGCAGGTTTTTCATTTTTATGATTTTTATTTATTTTATTATGCTCATTTGAAATCTGGTCAAACCTATCTTTGACTGCTCCAAACCACTCCGAAACCCTGCTAACCCTAGCGCCAAACAAGACCGTCCATCTAACCCTAGCGTCGAACAAGGGTCGTCGATCTAACCCTTCTAGAAGGAATCTACGAGGAGGAGGAGGCGATCCGCGAGATGCAATCTGATCGGCTAAGCGATTTTTTTCTCAACATGCATAGTGGGCGCGCTGGATGGACCGTTGGGCCGTCTCGCTGTCCAGGCCTGTGAGCTCGTTAATGCCCGTCTCAGCCTTTTTGCTGCCAGGCCTGCATGCATGGGGAGGCGGCGACGTAGGCATGCATGCACGGGAGGCGGACGTGGTCATGCATGCACGGGAGCCAAGCAACCTGGCCATGCACGCATTGATTCGGATTAGACAGTGATTCAGATAAGCAGTATACACACGCACGTGCCTATATACACACGCACGTGCTAATGGAAATATGCCCTAGAGGCAATAATAAATTAGTTATTATCATATTTCATTGTTCATGATAATCTTTTATTATCCATGCTATAATTGTGTTGATCAGAAACTCAGATACATGTGTGGATACATAGACAACACCATGTCCCTAGTATGCCTCTAATAGACTAGCTCGTTGTTCAAAGATGGCTATGGTTTCCTAGTCATGGACATGAGATATCATTTGGTAACGGGATCACATCATTAGGAGAATGATGTGATGGACAAGACCCAACCTACAAACGTAGCATATGATCGTGTCAGTTTATTGCTACTGTTTTCTGCATGTCAAGTATATGTTCCTATGACCATGAGATCATGCAACTCACTGACACTGAAGGAGTACCTTGTGTGTATCAAACGTCGCAATGTAACCGGATGACTATAAAAGGTGCTCTACAGGTATCTCCAAGGGTGCCTGTTGAGTTGGCATGGATCAAGACTGTGATTTGCTACTCCGTGTGACGGAGAGGTATCTCAGGGCACACTCGGTAATACAACATCACAATAAGCCTTGCAAGCAATGTGACTAAGTGTTAGTCACGGGATCTTGAATTACGGAACGAGTAAAGAGACTTGCCGGTAACGAGGTTGAACTAGGTATGGAGATACCGACGATCGAATCTCGGGCAAGTAACATACCGAAGAACAAAAGGAACATCATACGGGATTAACTGAATCCTTGACATAGAGGTTCGACCGATAAAGATCTTCGTAGAATATTTAGGAACCAATATGGGCATCCATGTCCCGCTATTAGTTATTTACCGTACAGGTGTCTCGGTCATGTCTACATAGTTCTCGAACCCGCAGGGTCTGCACACTTAAGGTTCGGTGACGTTTCGGTAGTATAGAGTTATGTATGGTGGTGACCGAAGGTTGTTCAGAGTCCCGGATGAGATCTCGGATGTCACGAGGAGCTCCGGAATGGTTTGGAGGTAAAAATTTATATATAGGAAGTCCTGTTTTGGTGGCCAAAAAAGTTTCACGCTCATCGTAGTGTACCGGGAGTGCCAGTAGTGTATCGGGAGACCATCGGGAGGGGTATTTCGACCCAAGAGGCTACATGCTGTGGGAGGATGAATACCAGCCCTTAGTGGGCTGTTGGAAGTCCCACATTGGGCCCATGCGGCTGGGAAGAAAAGCCCAATGAGAAAAAGGTGGAAAAAGTCAAGAAGACCAAAATAAGGAGGAGTCCTAGTCCTACTAGGACTGGAGGAGGATTCCTTCTCTCCTCCTTGGTTCGGCCGAAGCCTAGGGCTGGCCTCTTGAGGGCCAAGCCTCCTCCTCTCTTCCTCTTATATATACTAGAGGTTTTAGGGTTTTTGGTACTAGTTTTTCAGCCACGTCCTACCCTCTCCTCTAGTGCATAGTTTCTCCTATAGATCGGTCTTCTGGAGTGCTTAGGCGAAGCCCTGCCGGAATTGCTCCACCACCATCGCCGCAATGCCATCGCGCTGCCGAAGAACTCGTCCACCTCTCCACCCCCTCTTGATGGATTAAGAAGGTGGAGATCGTCATTGAGATGTACGTGTGCTGAACACGGAGGTGTCGTCCGTTCGGCGCTAGATCGGAAGGACCGTCATGAAGATTGCGAGACGGATCATGATGAGATCGCGGGACAGATCATGATTAGTTCACGGGACGGATCATGATTGGATCGCGGGACGGATCGTGATTGGATCGCGGGATGCTCGGCGATTTGGATCGCGAAGACATTCGACTACACCAACCGCGTTTCTTAATGCTTCCCGCTTAGCGATCTACATGGGTACATAGATCCACTCTCCTTCTCGTAGATGCTCATCACCATGGATAGATCTTGCGCATGCGTAGGAAATTTTTTGTTTCCCATGCAAAGTTCCCCAACAGTGGCATCATGTGCTATGTCTATGTGTAGATGAGATCTCGAGTAGTACACAAAGAGTTTGTAGGCGTTGATGCTTAGATTGCTTCCTCCCTTGGTCGTATTTTGGTTCAACGGTATTGTGGGATGAAGCGGCCTGGACCAACATTACTCGTACGCTTATGAGAGACCGGCTTCCTCAACTGCAACTTGTTACAAAGATGGTTGGCGGGTGCCTGTTTCTCCTATTTTAGTTGGATCGGATTCGACAAAGGCGGTCCTTGAGAAGGTTGAAAAGCAACTTATGTATCACCGTTGTGGTTTATGTGTAGGTGAGAATTGTTCTTGCTAGATACCCGTAGCAGCCACGTAAAACATGCAACAACAATTAGAGGACGTCTAACTTGTTTTTGCAGGGTATGTTGTGATGTGATATGGCCAATTACATGATGTGATATATGTGATGTATGAGATGATCATGTGATGTATAGAATTTCACGACTTGCATGTCGATGAGTCGGGCAACCGGCAGGAGCCATAGGGTTGTCTTTAATTATTGTATGACCTGCGTGTCAATCATTAAGCGCTATGTAATGCTTTACTTTATCGCTAAACGGTAGCAATAGTAGTAGAAGCATGATGTGCGTGACAACCCTGATGGCGACCCGTTGATGGAGATCAAGATGATGGAGATCATGGTGTCGTGCCGGTGACGATGGAGATCATGCCGGTGCTTTCAAGAAGGAGATCAAAAGCACAAGTTCATGGCCATATCATGTCACTTACGATTTCCATGTGATGTTAATCCTTTTATGCACCTTGTTTTGCTTAGGACGACGGTAGCATTATAAGGTGATCCCTCACTTAAATTTCAAGATGAATTGTGTTCTCCCCGAGTGTGCACCGTTGCGAAAGTTCGTCGTGTCGAGACACCACGTGATGATCGGGTGTGATAGACTCTACGTTCACATACAACGGGTGCCAGCCATGTTGCACATGCAGAACACTCGGGTTAAACTTGACGAGCCTAGCATGTACAGACATGGCCTCGGAACACAAGAGACCGAAAGGTCGAACATGAGTCATATAGAAGATATGATCAACATGATGATGTTCACCATTGAAACCACCTCAACTCACATGATGATCGGACTTGAGTTGGTGAATTTGGATCATGTATCACTCGAATGACCAGAGGGATGTCATTTTGAGTGGGAGTTCTTCAGTAATATGATTAATTGAACTCATTATCATGAACATAGTGAGTAGTGTCTTTGCAAATTATGTTGTAGATTACTTGCTCGTGTTGTAGCTCCCTTGAATTTTTATATGTTCCAAGAGAAATAGAGTTGAAAGATGATGGTAGCAATATTGCAGACTAGGTCCGTGATCTGAGGATTGTCCTCATTGTTGCACAGAAGACTTATGTCCTTAATGCACCGCTCGGTGCGCCAACCCCTCTAGCATCGTCTGTAGATGTTGTGAACATCTGACAGGCATGTTCTGATGACTACTTGATAGTTTAGTGCGTCATGCATTACGGCTTAGAATTGAGGCTCCAAAACGTATTGAACTTCACGGAACATATGAGATGTTCCAAGAGCTAAAATTAGGATCTCAGGCTCGTGCCCGTGTTGTGAGATATGAGATCTCCAACAAGACTCTTTGCCTGCAAGATGGAAGAGAATAGCTCAATCGTTGAGCATGTGCTCAGATTGTCTGGGTGCTACAATCGCTTGAATCGAGTGGGAGTTGATCTTGCAGATAAGATAGTGATTGATATAGTTCTCCAAGTCACTGTCACTAAGCTGCTAGAACTTGGTGATGAACTATAAAATGCCAGGGATAGAGATAATGATCCCTGAGCTGTTCGTGATGTTTGACACCACGAAGGTAGAAATCAATAAGGAGCGTCAAGTGTTGATGGTTAGTAAAACCACTAGTTTCGAGAAGGGCAAGGGCAAGGAGGGAAACTTCATGGATGGAAAGTCAGTTGTTGTTCCAATGAAGCAACCCAAAGTTGAACCCAAACCCGAGACTAAGTGCTTCGATTATGAGGAGAGCAGTCGCTGAAGCGGAACAATCCTAGATACTGGTAGATAAGAAGGCTGGCAACGTCGATAGAAGTATATTTGATATACGTGTTATTGATGTGTACCTTTCTAGTACTCCTAGTAGCACCTGGGTATGTTGGATACTGGTTCGGTTACTAAATGTTAGTAACTCGAAATAAAAGCTACGGAATAAACGGAGAACTAGCTAATGGTGAGGTGACGATGTGTGTTGAAAATGTTTCCAAGATTGATGTGATCAACATCGCACACTCTCTCTACCTTCGGGATTACTAACGAACCTAAATAAATGTTATTTGGTGTTTTGCGTTGAGCATGAACTTGATTAGATCGGGTTTATTGCAACACGGTTATTCATTTAAGTTAGAGAATAATGGTTATTTTGCTTACATGAATGATACCTTGAATTGTCATGCACCCAGTGAGAATGGTTTGTTGAATCTTGATCGTAGTAATACACATGTTCATAACATTGATGCCAAAAGATACAAAGTTAATAATGATAGTACCACATACTTGTTGCACTGCCGCTAAATGTCATATTGGTATAAATCGCATGAAGAAACTCCATGCTGATGGATCTTTGGACTCATTCGATTTTGAATCGGTTGAGACATGCGGACCATGCCTCTTGGACAAGATGACTAAAACCCCATTTTCCGGAACGGGCAATTGACTTATTGGAAATGATACATGTTGATGTAGACGGTCCAATGAGTGTTGTAGCGTGCAGTGGATGTCGTTATTTTCTTATCTTCACTGATGATTTGAGTAGATATAGTGTATATTTACTTAATGAAACACAAGTCTGAACCGTTTGAAAAGTTCAAGCAGAATCAGAGTGAAGTTTGAGATCATCATGACGAGAAGATAAAATGTCTACAATATGATCGTGGAGGTGAATATCTGAGTTACGAGTTTGGTATACAACTTGAGACAATGTGAAAAGTTGTTTCACAACTCACGCCACCTGGAACACCACAGTGTGATGGTGTGTCCGAACGTCGTAGTCGTGCTCTATTGGATATGGTGCGAACTATGATGTCTCTTATCGTTTTGCCACTATCGTTTTGGGGTTATGCATTAGAGACAACTACATTCACTTTAAATAGGGCACCATCTAAATCCGTTGAGATGACACCGTGTGAATTATGGTTTGATAGAAACCTAAGCTATCATTTCTTGATGTTTGGGGTTGTGGCACTTGTGTGGAAAATGTTTTCACCTAATGAGCTCGAACCCAAAGCGGACAAATGCATCTTCATAGAATACCCTAAGAACAGTTGGGTGAACCTTATATCTCAGATCCAAGCATGAAATGTTTGTTGCTAAAACTGGGTCCTTTCTTGAGAAAGAGTTTCTCTCGAAAGAATTGAGTGGGAGGAAGATAGAACTTGATGAGGTTGTTGAACCTTTGTTCAACAAGAGAGTAGCGCAATGCAGGAAGATGTTTCTGTTAAGCCTACGTTAGTTGAAGAGAAAGTTAATGATGATGATCATGAAGCTTCAGATCAAGTTGCTATCGAACCTCGTAGGTCGACAAGGATGTGTATTGCTCCTGAGCGGTATGACAACCCTCTCTTCGAGGTCATGTTGTTGGACAACGATGAACCTACGAGTTGTGGAGAAGCTATGATGGGCCTGGATTCCGACAAATGGTTAGAGGCCATGAAATCCGAGAAAGGATCCATGTCTGAAAACCAAGTATAGACTTTGGTAGACTTGCTCGTTGGACGGCAGGTCGTCGAGTACAAATGGACCTTTGATATGATGACAGACGTTGATGGTGAATGTCACCATTTATCGAGCTCGACTTGTCGCAAAGAAGTTTCCGACAAGTTCAAGGAGTTGACTGCGATGAGACTTTCTCACTCGTAGCGATGCTAAAGTCTGTTGGAATTATGTTAGCAGTTGCTGCATTTTTCAATTATGAAATTTGGCAGATGGATGTCAAAACATCGTTTCCTTCCTTAAGGAAAGTTTGTATGAGAGACAACCAGAAGGTTTTGTCAGTCCTAAGGATGCTAAAAGGTGTGCAAGCTTCAGTGATCCTTCTATGAACTGAAGCAAGCATCTCGGAGTTTGAATATACACTTTGATGAGGCGATAAAAGTTTTTGAGTCTATACAAAGTTTATGAGAAACTTGTATTTACAATAAAGTGAGTGGGAGCACTATAGAGTTTCTGGTAAGCATATGTGGTTGACATATTGTTATTCGAAAATGATGTAGAATTTCTGGAAAGCATAAACGGTTGTTTGAAAAGAGTTTTTCAA
Organism: Hordeum marinum; assembly: GCA_022496015.1. Taxonomy (NCBI): domain Eukaryota; kingdom Viridiplantae; phylum Streptophyta; class Magnoliopsida; order Poales; family Poaceae; genus Hordeum; species Hordeum marinum. The sequence continues at coordinate 50,274,260 of CM039678.1, read as the reverse complement.
AGGAAGACCTGGATAAAGCTACCTAATTGTTGAGCATCCAGATCTATAGATATAGATCAAGATGCTTGATGAGACTTTCAATGAGTACATACCTTGACAAGATTTTGAAAGAGTTCAAAATGGATCAGTTAGAGAAAGAGTTCTCGCCTGATTTGTAAGGTGTGAAGTTGAGTGAGACTCAAAGCTCGACAACGGTAGAAGAAAGAGAAAGGACGAACGTCGTCCCCTATGCCTTAGCCATAGGCTCTGTATAGTATGCCATGTTGTGTACCGCACCTGTGTGTGCCTTGCCATGAGTCCGTCAAGGGGTACAAGAGTGATCTAGGAGTGGGTCACTGGACAACGGTCAAGATTATCCTTAGTAACTAAAAGACTAAGGAGATGTTTCTCGATTATCGAGGTGATAAAGAGTTCGTCGTAAAGAGTTATGTCGATGCAAGCTTTAACACCAATCCGGATGACTCGTAGTAGCAATCTGGATACGTATAGTGGAGCAGCCATTTGGAATAGTACCAAGTGGAATGTGGTAGCAGTGTTTACAGTTTGACATAGAGATTTGCAAAGTACACACGGATCTGAATGTCGTAGACCCGTTGACTATAAGATCTCTCTCACATGCAAAGCATGATCAAGCCCCAAAACTCATTGGGTGTTAGATTCATAACAATGCGAGTCACATGGTGATGTGAACTAGATTATTGACTCTAGTGCAAGTGGGAGACTATTGGAAATATGCCCTAGAGGCAATAATAAATTAGTTATTATCATATTTTCTTGTTCATGATAATCGTTTATTATCCATGCTATAATTGTGTTGATCGGAAACTCAGATACATGTGTGGATACATAGACAACACCATGTCCCTAGTATGCCTCTAATAGACTAGCTTGTTGATCAAAGATGGCTATGGTTTCCTAGTCATGGAAATGAGATGTCATTTGGTAACGGGATCATATCATTAGGAGAATGATGTGATGGACAAGACCCAAACTACAAACATAGCATATGATCGTGACAGTTTATTGCTACTGTTTTTTGCATGTCAAGTATATGTTCCTATGACCATGAGATCATGCAACTCACTAACATCGGAGGAGTACCTTGTGTGTATCAAACGTCGCAACGTAACTGGATGACTATAAAGGTGCTCTACAGGTATCTCCGAGGGTGCCTGTTGGGTTGGCATGGATCAAGACTGGGATTTGTTACTCCGTGTGACGGAGAGGTATCTCAGGGCCCACTTGGTAATACAACATCACAATAAGCCTTGCAAGCAATGTAACTAAGTGTTAGTCACAGGATCTTGTATTACGGAACGAGTAAAGAGACTTGCCAGTAACGAGTTTGAACTAGGTATGGAGATACCGACGATCGAATCTCGGGCAAGTAACATACGGAAGAACAAAGGGAACATCATACAAGATTAATTGAATCCTTGACATAGAGGTTCGACCGATAAAGACCTTCATAGAATATGTAGGAACCAATATGGGCATCTAGGTCCTGCTATTTGTTATTGACCGTAGAGGTGTCTCGGTCATGTCTACATAGTTTTCGAACCCGCAGGTTCTGCACACGTAAGGTTCGGTGACATTTCGGTAGTATAGAGTTATGTATGGTGGTGACCGAAGGTTTTTTGGAGTCCCGGATGAGATCCCGGACGTCACGAGGAGCTCCGGAATGGTCCGGAGGTAAAGAGTTATAGGAAGTCCTGTTTTAGTTGCCGAAAAAGTTTCGGGCTCATCGGTAGTGTACCGGGAGTGCCGGTAGTGTACCGAGAAACCATCAGGAGGGGTATTTCGATCCAAGAGGCTACATGGGCTGTGGGAGGATGAATACCAGCCCTTAGTGGGATGTTGCAAGTCCCACACAAGGCCCAGGCGGCTGGGAAGAAAAGCCCAAAAAGAAAAAGGTGAAAAAAGGCAAAAGGACCAAAATAAGGAGGAGTCCTAGTCCTACTAGGATTGGAGGAGGATTCCTTCTCTCCTCCTTGGTTCGGCCGAAGCCTAGGGATGGACCCTTGAGGGCCAAGCCTCCTCCTCTCTTCCTCTTATATATACTAGAGGTTTTAGGGGTTTTGGCACTAGTTTTTCAGCCACGTGCTACCCTCTCCTCTAGTGCATAGTTTCTCCTCTAGATCGGTTTTCTGCAGTGCTTAGGCGAAGCCCTGCCGGAATTGCTCCACCGCCATCGCCGCAATGCCATCGCGCTGCCGGAGAAACCGTCTACCTCTCTGCTCCCTCTTGCTGGATCAAGAAGGCGGAGATCGTCATCGAGCTGCGCGTGTGCTGAACGCGGAGATGTCGTCCGTTCGGCGCTAGATCGGAAAAACCATGATGAATATTGCGAGACGGATCATGATGAGATCGCGAGACGGATCATGATGAGTTTGCGGGATGGATCGTGATTGGATTGCGGGATGGATCATGATTGGATCGCGGGACACTCGGCGATTTGGATCGCGAAGACGTTCGACTACACCAATCACGTTTCTTAATGCTTCCTGCTTAGCGATCTATAGGGGTACATATCCACTCTCCTTATCGTAGATGCTCATCACCATGGATAGATCTTGCGTGTGCATAGGAATTTTTTTTGTTTCCCATGCAACGTTCCCCAACACGCGCCCCATCGTTTCGGTGCCGAAACACACACGCACGCGCCCCATCATTCCGGTGCCAAAACACACACACACACAAACGCGCGCGCGCGCGCCCGGATTCACACACACACCGTGCACAACCCTTCTCTCTTCCTCTCGTCCACTCACATGCCTATTTATAGGGTGCCTCTCTTCCTCTCCCACGCACCAGACCCAAGCCAGATCCATTCTCTCCAACTTGAAACACCCAAGGCCTTCATTCTCTCCGAGCCCAAGCACCAAGTGAAGATGCAGTACAACAGGCCGACCTTCCTTCGTCCGCCTGTCGTGCCGAAGTTGCGCTACCCACCGGGTGTGCTGATGGAGACCGAGCTCCGTGTGTGAGCGACTTCCAGGTGGAGGGGTCTGTCGAGCTTGCCCGTGCCTTCCTCAGAACCGGCTATGCCCACCTCCCAGAGGGCTCACAAGGATGTTCACCCTCAACGAGTTCGTGACCACGCCGACACCCTCCTACTGCTCACTGTTAGATTCGCCAACCCGTTTGACGCACGTGAGCTCCTCGGCCAAGTTTATTGGTGCGGTTACGAGTCCATCTTCTTCACAATGTACAACATCTTCACCAACTACGAGTGCATCTTCCCCACCGAAAACCAGATGCACTCCCTTCCCTACGATGAGGAAGAGGAGTACTGAAGTTGAAGACAGTGGTGAAGGGGCATGGCCAAGGTGGTAAAGGGGCGCAACCAACTACAAGCTGAAGAAGATGTTCAAGAAGGGGTGGGAGCCCGGAGTGTTGCTTTTCTATGTCGTGTGTGTCGTGTCCTGTCCATGGACTTATATCTATATCTATGTAGGGTATCCATCTATGTAAGGGTACAGTGTGCTGCATCTTATCTATCTAAGTCATTATGTGTGTTCAAAAATGTTCGTGACTAAAGATATCATTTTTTTCCCTAAACCAGGTCATGAACTAACATGCACATTTATGGGTACATTTATTCCCTTTAAACCCTCAACCAAGTGCCACTCTAACCACCCTTCAAAACTTAAGTACAAAACAAACAAAACCACTCTCACGCGCGTGCAAAGATTCAATATAAACATGCGTATTTAAACCCTAAACGAAGTCGCGTCTCACTATGTATAGTTTCCTTCCCTATCTATGTCAAAGTCTTTCCAGCTGCCCTAGCGGTTACTAGCGCAGCCCTAAATGCCACAAACCCACGCGGTCCTGGGTTTGAGTCCCAATTGCACCAATTTTTTGTGCATTTTCCACCCTTCATTTGTTTTAGACAAATTATTTTTTTCTCGATGTAATGCCCTTCAAAAATGTTCATTAATTTTGACACCAGGTGTAAACCTCGACCAGAGTCGAGGCACCTTTTCCATGAAATTTTGGTATTTGATTTAAATCATGATGTATTTGAATTGGAGTGATTAAATTGGTATTAAATATTTAACAGCTCCAAAAAAATTCTGAACTTAATTGTTTGGCTCTGGAATAATTTAGTTAGCTTACACAAAAAGTTTCAGAACCAAATAAAATGATTTAGTGCCAAAACTAAATCAGAACAAAAAATAGAAAAAAACACAAGAGATCTCATTTGCCCACCCCGAATGGGCCTAATTGGATGCAGTTGGCCAATTAGTCTAGCCGACAATTGGCTCTCGGCTCTGAATTTGGCCCATAAAGAAATCTTTTCTTTTTACAGAAAGGCAGAGTAGAGAGCTGCATTTCATTGATCAAAGTTTCTGAATTTCTCATTTTTTTTCCTTTTTTCAACATATTTAAATTTTGGTCATTTCTTTTCCCTTTTTTCAACATTTAAACAACTTTGACCAACATTTAAACAAGGTGAATTTCTGATACAATTTCAACCTTACAAATTCCTCTGTAATTCATCCCTTTCCATACAATTTCAACATTATACCCAGTGCGATTACCATACCTACAAATGCCCAAAAGTAATTACAAATGGGTATTTGTGCTTGATCTTCGAGCTTCCTAACCTTCTTGTTCAACCTCCTAAGCTCAATAGCTAGCTCTCTGTCATTGCATGCTCCGCTCTCCGTCTTTTCTTCGGGAGCTCGTGCTGCGACCACTGTCGTTCATGGCAGGATGGGCAACCATTCTTCGTGCTTTTCTTGCAGTTCATTCCACAAAGTCTTGGCCAGATCATCCACCCAAAGGAAGAAACATTTCACTTGCATGAACGCCAAACAGATCAACCGTATTGCTTAAGGATCCCGACCACGAAAATGTTGCGATTGCCCCGATTCTTACCCCATTCTCGATACACACGTACAACGGGCAATTATGGTTCTTCGGTGTGCGAGAAACCCTCCGATCAACGCCTGCCCGACACCATGGACAGACGAAGATCGGCATCTCCAAGCGTCGGGCTCTGGATCTGCGAGGTGGCGCGGGAGCTTGAAGAAGACATCGAGGTCAGAGCCGAAGGGGATCTCAATGCCGCCACGCCCTCCACAACAATCTTCCCACCGCCGCGCTCTCTGTCGCCCGCCCTCTCTGTCGCCAGTGGTCACCGTAGCTCTCTCTGTCGCCAGTGGTCACCGCCGCTCTCTTTGTCGCCAGTGGTCACCGCCGTTCTCTCTGTCGCCAGTGGTCACCGCCGCTATCTCTGTCGCCCGCTCTCTCTGTCGCCAGTGGTCACCGCTGCTCTCTCTGTCGCCCGCTCTCTATGTCGCTAGTGGTCACCCCGCTCTCTCTGTCACCCGCGCCTAGCTCCTAGCTACCAACAATGGTCACCGCCACTCTCTCTGTCGCCCGCGCCCAACCCCAGCCTAGCTGATTTGTTGCTCATCGCTGCGAGCTCCGGGGACGCGCGCCGCCGCTTATATCGCACACCCGCAACGGCTCTCTGCTCAACGGCTCTTTGTTGGCTCCTACAAGCCACGAGAGCAACGGTCTGATCGTGTAGCGCGTCTTTGCCGTGTGGTGCCACCTGTAAGGGCCGAGTCAAAACATTCACCTGACGGAGACGACAGTGTTCACGGAACAAGTCGGTGCAGACAGACTAGAGGCAAAACTGAACACGATTCGCAACTGAGAGCAAAACTGGGCACAAAGAAAACAAACGATAATTAACCCTTATTTTTTATCTGAAACACAATGGGTCACTCATGGTCTTTGTGGACCTGCAGCATCAGAAGATGGCATCAGAATTCACGCGTGTTCCTCTTCCCCGGTTCAAATTCCAAATGTCAATTGCTGCCGTACTCCAACTCGAACTCGCTCGTTTCGAGTCACATTTTCACACTCCCTCCATCCCCACTCTCACTCTTCCTCCCTTCCTACTCACAGTATTAATCTCTCTTCCCCTCCAGCTCCAACCCTCCAACCCCAAAACCTCCATCGTGGCCTCCAATGGCCTCTCCACCCCGCCCCGTCCTCACCACCCTGCTCCTGGCCCTCCTCCTGCTGCCCCCTGGCAATGCCGCCGGCGCGTCCTCGCCGGTGAACCCGTTCACAGCGAAGGCGGCCTTCATCCGGTACTGGAACCGCAAGGTACCCAACAACCGCCCCCACCCAGCCTTCTTCGTCTCCAAGCTCTCCCCGCTGCCCGCCGCCGACGCCGCGTCCTTCCCCTCGTCGCTCCCCGACATCCGCGCCCGTCTGCCCATTCTCTGCTCCAAGGCTGCCCTGCTATGCCCGTCGTCCTCTGATTCTGAATCTGTTGTGGCGGCGAGAAAGGGCCCGTTCACGAGCTACAAGAACGCCAACTTCACCAACTACGGCTCCGGCGCCGGCGCCGGCACCGACGGGTTCAAGAACTACTCCCCGGACCTCAACATCGCCGGCGACTCGTTCCGCCGCTACGGCCGGGACTCGTCGGCGCGGGCCGACGAGTTCACCAGCTACGAGGCCAACGGCAACGTCGTGACGGCCAACTTCACCTCCTACGCCGGCGGCGCCACGGGCGGGTCGGGCTCCTTCACCGCCTACGCCGCGAACACCAACGTCCCGGAATCCAGGTTCACCAACTACGACGCCGGGGCCAACGGGCGGAGCCGCGGGTTCACGTCCTACTCCCAGGAGGCCAACAGCGGGGAGAGCAGCTTCTCCGGCTACGGCAAGAGCGGCAACAGCCTGCGGGAGACCTTCGCGTCGTACGGCAAGGACACCAACACCCTCACCTCCGGCTTCGCCAACTACGGCGAGTCCGCCAACGGCGCCACCGACACGTTCACGGGGTACGGCGTCGAGGGAAACGTGCCCGAGAACACGTTCCGGAGCTACGGGGCCGGCGGAAACGCCGGCGTGGACACGTTCAAGGGGTACCGCGACGGCTCCAACGTCGGGGACGACAGCTTCGCGTCCTACGCCAAGGGCGCCAACGGCGGGGCCGCGGAGTTCGAGAGCTACGGTGGGTCGGCCAACGCCGGCAGCGTCGAATTCAAAGGGTACGGCCAAGGCACCAACCGCAACCACGAGGTCGAGTTCAAGGGGTACGCCGGCGACAACACCACGTTCAAGGCGTACGCCAAGACCGGCGTGGACTTCAAGGAGTACCACAACACGTCGGCGGCGGCGACGACATCGGCATCCGAGCAGCAGGATCATCAGCAGCATGCGACGAAGTGGTCTCCAGAGCCGGGCAAGTTCTTCAGGGAGAGGGAGCTGGTGGCCGGCAACCGGATGCCGATGCCGGACATCAGGGACAAGATGCCGCCCAGGGCGTTCCTGCCGAGAGACATCGCCAGGAGGATCCCGTTCGAGCCCGCCGCCGTGTCGGAGGCCTTCCGGGCGCCGGCGGACACGGCGATGGGCAAGGCGGTGGCGTCGACGGTGGCGGAGTGCGAGCGCGCGCCGAGCCGGGGCGAGACGAAGCGGTGCGCGACCTCGGCGGAGGACGTGGTGGACTTCGCGGTGGAGATGCTGGGCGACGACATCGTGGTGCGCAGCACGGCCTCGACGGCGGGCAGCGGCGCGGAGGTCAGGCTGGGCGGCGTCACCGGCGGGAAGGCGGCGCGGGCCGTGTCGTGCCACCAGAGCCTATTCCCGTACCTGGTGTACTACTGCCACTCGGTGCCCAAGGCGCGGGTGTACGAGGCCGACATCCTGGCCGACGCCGCCGACAACTCCGACGGCCAGAAGATCATCAACCGCGGGGTGGCCATCTGCCACCTCGACACGTCCGACTGGAGCCCGAGCCATGGCGCGTTCGCCCTCCTGGGCGGCGAGCCCGGGAAAACGGAGGTCTGTCACTGGATCTTCGAGGGCGACATGACGTGGACGGCCGCAGATTGATCGATTGGTTGGCATGGCAAGCGCTTAAGCCAGACTAAAGACAAGTAGCAGTACATTTACCAGGTTCAAATTTATGTGTGGTGGTCTTGTGTACGTATGGACCATCGTCCAAAAAGAACAAAGTGTTGAAAGAAATCGTGAGCTGAGCTGACAGAAGTCCCTTTATCTTTTGTCTATGGTGTTCATCATGAAAAGTGATGCTTGGATTCCTGGTGCGATCGACATGGGCGGCCAAAAGGCAGCTCCAAGTGATGGATCGATCGATCATGCGCGCGCGCGCGCATTGCATGTCGATCCTCTCGGAATAATGAGGAGATCGATGATCCTCTTGGATTTGCAACGCTCATGCTCATGCTCATGCTCAGTGCGGTGCTGCTTCTTTGTGGCATGCCAGGTGACACGGAGTAGGACACAGGATAAGTAAAGCCACCTGGCTCCTAAGCCATGCACTCCCGTGCCTGCGTTTTTACGTGGTGCAGAGCGCATGTAAAAACAAACAAAACTATGGGCTCCTGCAGAGCCTGGAGGTGGTTGTTGTCGTGGCCTCTGTTGCTTAGTACGCCTCCAATGGTGGTTTAACAGTGCTCCGCTCTTGGCATTGCCTTCCCGGCCAAATCGCAAGTGATTAAGCCTTGGATTGTTACTGCTCAACAGGGCTTAAGATGGTGACGATGCCCATTTTTTCTTAGACAATACATGGTCACTTGATCATGATGGCTATTACAAAGGGCATGCTTACTGTTTTACACCAATGCTGATTGCTGAGAAGGCCAATTTGTGGCCACAAACACCTCTCCATCCGGCATTCCGGCCAGCTAATGATGATCCAAACCATGCTTTTGTCTGCCTTGGCTGGCTCACACTAGGGACGGAGGTTTGGTGAATCGTTTTAAGCCTGTCATCCATGGTCACCAGTGAGAGAGGAGAAAACCTTATCTTCAAATCTCTGTAGGTTTCTGACCAGCATTGATTATGATAATTGCAGGTCTGAACACTCTCAACAATTACTACTACCGTCCAGCTGTGGTCACAGACCTAGCACACCTTGGATCTGCAAATGAAAGGAAACCACTTGCACGGCGACGATTCTTCGGAACAAGAAACAAATAGTAGTTCCTCTAGCTTCTAGCTATGCATCATTTTCCCGTGAAAACTTTATCTTTTCCTCTAGCGTTTAGCCGGCAAAAGCTGATCAAACCACACCATCCATCTCTTGGCAAAGTAAAAGAGAGATGAAGGAAAGCAGTTTTGTGCCGGAAAGTCCCCTTCTACACCCGAGCTCAAACGAGCTCGGGATGAATAGTAACTCGAAAAACATTTAAAAATATTCAGAAAATCTGAATTTTTTCATGACAAATGTTCTAAGAACTTGCAAATTCCATCATAAAATCACATTTGTGTAAGTAGTGGCAAAAATAAAACCAGTGCTTCAAAATTCTTTCGAAAGTAACAATTTCGGAGTATTGTTTATTTATTTATTTTGCCATGATATGGACAGATGTCCCTGCAGTAGGCAGGGTACCGCGGGGCAGGCCACCCACGCGTCTCCATCCTACGGAACATAGGTTGGGGGAGCGTGGCACTAGTGTCGGCCTTCCCTCACGGAACTCTGACACCGTCGATGCCCCTGTTAGGAAGGGGCGCGCAGGTGCCCGGCCATCCCCCCCCCCCCTCCCCGCTCTGCTGTCGGTAGGCGCTCTAGCTCGGCCCCACCTGAGAGGCCCTCTCTAGCTCCCCGGCCATGCATGGTTTCCTCATGAAGCTCCTATGTTGGAACATACGGGGCTTCAGGCATCTAGGCCGAAAGCGACCGTTGATCGATTACATTAGACAAGAAGGCATTGACATTGTGGGCCTACAGGAGACCATTCGCCAAGACTTCTACATTCAGGAACTTCAGGGGCTTACCCACCACTCTTTTTCTGGCAGTGGTTGCCCTCAGCAGGCCTCTCGGGGGCCATCTTGTTGGGGATCCTGGAAGACGCCTTCTCGGTCGAGGACATGAACCGAGGAGAGTTCTTCCTTAGCATGTCCATCACGGACCGTCGTGTGAACCCCAGCTAGGATGTGATCATTGTGTACGGCCCAACTAACCATGGTCGGTCGGCGGAGTTCCTGGCTGAGCTCAAGGCTAAGATTGAACGCTGCACTACACCGTTCGTGGTGACAGGTGATTTCAACCTTATTCGACATATGGAGGAGAAAAGTTCCATGTCAGTGGACCGAGTGCAGATGCATATGTTCAATGACTGCATCACCGACCTGACTCTATGAGAGGTAGCCCGCGTAGGGGCTAGATTCACATGGACTAATAAGCAAGTGGCCCCTATCCGCAGTGTTCTTTATAGGGTCCTAGTATTGGTGAAGTGGGATGTCATGTTCCCGTTGTGCTCGCTCCGGGCGGTCACGCGTATTGGGTCAGATGTCCCTCTGCTACTCTCGTCCGGAGACGACGCCTCTCCTAGGCCGAGGCGGTTCTACTTTAAATCCGCCTGGCTCAGCTAGCCTGGATTCATGGAGTTGGTGCGAACCCGTTGGGTAGCTGCCACGGCCTCACCATCGCGCGCTTACTGTGCCACGGACATTTGGGACCACTGTTCACATCTTACCTACCAGTTTATGAAGGGATGGGGTGCTAACCTTGGTGCGGATAGTAGAGCACGTAAGGAAATGCTCTTGGTCCAGATTAAGGCCCTCGATGTGGTGGCCGACTCTTTTGGCCCCTCGGCGGATGACTGGTTGCGGCGATACTCCCTTGAGACCTCGCTGATGAAGATCTTTAGGGGCGAGGAGCTCTTCCGGCAACGCCGTGGACCGCATACTTCCAGGCGATCGCGAATGGTCGATGCCGGAGATGCGCTATCCAGTGCTTATGGGAGGGTGGAAACCTCCTGAAGCATCCAGACGAGATTCGGTCCCACATATACTCCTTTTACAAGGAGCTTTTCTCGGCGGGACCCCGTAGTGGGGTCTTGCTAGCAGACAACTTCTGGTCTCCCGCCGAACGAGTTTCGGAGGCTAAGAACATAGAGTCAACCCGTCCTTTCTCGAAAGAGGAGGTGGGGAGGGCTATCACCTCTATGAAGGCGGGCTCGGCCCTAGGCCCGGACGGGCTGCCAATCGTCTTTTTCCAGAAATTCCAGGAATTCATTAAGCCGGTGATTATGCCAATGTTCCATGAGTTCTATATAGGGACCTTTGACATGGCCCGGATCAACTACGACATGATTACCCTGATCCCCAAAATAGTTGGGGTAACGGATATTAGACAATTTAGACCTATCACGGTGATCAATATGTTAGAACGCATTTTCGCTAAAGTACGTGCGACGCGTCTGGCCCCTGTGGCAGAGAGGCTAGATCATCCACTGCAGACTGCGTTCCCGAAGGGCCGTCGGATCCATGATGGGATCCTGGCCCTTCACGAGATTGTGCATGCGATGCACTCACGTGGCCATAAGGGCGTCTTCCTCAAGTTGGATTTTCCAGAAGGCTTATGGCCGTCTGGTTGGTCTTTCTTGAGGCTGGTGCTTACTCGACGTGGCTTCGATGAAAGATGGTGCTCTTGGGTGATGGAGCTGGTCCAGTCTATCAAAATGACCATTAACATTAACGACGAGGTGGGACCTTATTTCTCCTCCTCGACTAGAGTGAAGCAGGGGGATCCTATCTCGCCCCTCCTCTTCAACCTTGCCGTTGATGCCCTGGCGGGCATTCTAGACAAATCTCGTGTGGCCGATCATCTTACTGGGGTGGTTGGTCACCTTATCCCCGGTGGTGGGGTAATACATCTTCAGTATGCAGATGACACCATGATCATGGTTGAAGGGTCTGATCTTGACATCGTGAATCAAAAATTCCTCTTGCTATGCTTCGAGGCGATGTTTGGTCTGAAGAACAACTTTGATAAAAGCAAGATCTTCGTCCTTGGCTACTCTCCAAAGGATCAGCTTCGGATTGCAAATAACCTAAATTGCAAGCTATCGGTGTTCCCAACAACTTACCTAAGGATGCCTTTGGCGGAGACGAAGATCCCGGCATTAGGGTTTGACCCCCCTAGTGGGTCGGGTTGCTTCGTGGGCTGCGTCGTGGCGAGGCCGACTTACTACTAAAGGAAGTAAAACGGTCCTCATTGGTGCCAACATGGAAATCCTACCCATGTTTATGGTGGGGATGTATATCTTGCCGGAGAGCATTCATGTATAGCTTGTTCGATAAGGAGCTCGCCGGGTTTTTCTGACAGGCCAAGGATGGCCGCTAGAAGTACCGCATAGTCAAGTGGGCTGACATCTGCCTACCTAAGGACAGTGGCGGGTTGGGTATCCCAGCCTCCCGTGGCATGAATACCGCCCTGATGCTACAATGGATTTGGAGGATCCTTCGTAATGAGGGTGAACTTTGGCTCAAACTCCTTCAGGCTAAGTACCTTAGGGTGAGCCGCTCCTTGCGTGCTCACTACTGGCGGATCCCAATTGGCGGATCCCAATTCTGGCGCGCTATCCAACAGGTAAAAGAGGAGATTCGCCTAGGAATCTCCTTTATTATAGGTAACGGTGAGGGGACCCAGTTCTTGTTGGACCCGTTGCTTCTCGTTTCCAGCGCACTCAGCCATGGACAATGGGTGATTAGGTTCAGGCATTCATTCGGGCCTATAGAAACGGCCGACTGGAACCGCTTTATCGCCGTCTTGCCACAGGCGCTCCCGAACCACCCGGATACGATGGCGTGGCATATGTCCCCATCACAGGAGTTTTCGATGAGTTCGGCATATCAGGCCATCTGTCGCTCCCCCATTATATCATGGTTGGCATCACTATGGAAGGCTCCCTTGCCCCTAAAGATCAAAATCTTTTTGTGACAGCTTCTTCAAAACCGCATCCCCTCGGGGACTGAGGTGCGGAAGCGGCATGGGCCAGGAGACGGAACGTGCCCCTTATGCGCAGTACCAGAGTCGGTAACTCACATTATCTTCACGTGCACGACGGCAAGGGCCATGTGGGAATTCATTCGCGAGGCTCTTGGACCCGACTGGGTGGCCCAGGACCTTGCGGACTTCCTTCAACTAAGGGCCAATCACGCAGGGCGACACCGCCATATTTTCTGGATGATCTTTGCCGCTATGGCTTGGACCCCATGGACGACTCAGAATACGATGGTGATAGAACAGGTCTTTTTAAGGTGGGCGTCTGACTCCTTCAAATTCCCGTCTTTTATGCAGCATTGGCACCCCCTCTCTAGGCAGCGAGACCGGGCGCATCTGGATGGCATGCTGGACGCTCTTCTGGCTACAACTCGACGGTTGGCTTCCATGTAGGGCCATGTCCCCACCGCCACTAGGTGGCTTTTTTCTCATTTCTTTCTCTTTCGACGTCTATGTGTGGTTGAACTTGTACGCGAGTTGTATGGATCGTTGTTTTATCTATAAAGTTGGCGAAAGACTATTTCGATGATATCGACAGATGTGATTTCAGGATGAAACTTTACAAGCTCTTAGAAAAAATTCATAAAAACTATTTTTGATTTGTTTCGAACTTTTTTTAATGTTTTTTGATTTGACTGTTCAGCAGAGCTCATTTCAGATCGGGTGCAAAAACTCCACGCCTGTTTGTGGTCACCATTACTCCCCCGTCCGCATAGATTTTCTAAAAAATTGAACTAAGTAAACTATGACTGAGTTTACATGAAAAACTATTCGTACATACAATTTGAAACATATACAACACTAGAAATATAACAAAGGATGTATTTTTTTTAGAAAAGGAGTGTGACCTCCGGCCTCTGCATCAGCATGATGCATATGGCCATTTTATTAATTATTCACAGAGACCATACAAGGTAATACATCAGTCAGCCTGAAGCCACCATCTAGGCAACACCTGTTACTACTCCTATCCTCTTGATGAAGGTGTGCCGAATATCAGGGCCTAATACCAAACGGACATCGCACCAGACCCTAACATCTAAAGCCGGATGCTCCAGCCCAGCCACACACCGGGACTGGGTCCCATACCGGAAGATGGTGCTCATGGTCGAGGAAGAGCTCATGCGTCGCCACCCATCCTTGAGCCCAAGGTCGAGGAAGAGCTCATGCGCAAGCGCTTGCCGTTGTCGCCCACTTGGCCCGAGGAGACATACTCGTGGAATGGCGTTGTCCGCGAGTGGGTGAGTGCGCCTCCCGTACACTGTGACATGACGCCGGAGGAGGAGGTGGCCCACCTCAACCGCTGGAACCAAGATTGGCTCGTTGAGGAGCGAGCAAGCCGACAGCGAGCCCCAGATGTTGTGGGAGCATGAGGAGGAGGAGGCCCGTCATGAGTAGGAAGACAAGAAGCGCGCTCGCCTTGCAACAATGCTATCGCAACAGACGCCCGAGGAGGCGGCGTTGGCAAATGTGGCAAAGCGCTTTCCCGTGGGCTGGACCGTCGCCACCCTTCGTCGACCTCACCGGCGACGACGATGGCAAGGGCAAGGGCAGTGTGTTGGCGTGTTTTTATTTTAATTCATGTTTTACTAATGTTGCTAAGTGCACTTTGAACAGTGGTTGATTGCCATTTAATGTTTAATTATGTTTATTTCAACCGTATGTTTTTTGAAATTGCGTTTCTTGGACCTTGATAAATCCTGAACGTTCAGATTTTAAGCATGTCATACCAAATGTTTTTGTATGACAACATTAGTTGATGCGAGGTGGCAAGTTTAGTTGTTAAGACATGACAATTTTATTTCATTTTTTTTGTCAAAAAATTGTCATATTTGCCAACCTCACGTAAGCTAAAGTTGCTATGAAAAATGTTTGGATTGCCATGCTTAAAATTTGAACATACGGAATTTAACATATTTTTTTTGACGCGGTAAAAATGAATCTGCCAAACAAAAAGCGGATCCGCCCGTTTGTTTCGTGGATCCAACTGAATTAACATACGGAATTTAACATATTTCCCAACTGAATTAGTTTCATTCTTTGCCAAGAAAGCTACTGTTGAACGAGAAAGTTTTGCTTCTTTCATAACATCATTCCACAGCGGGCGGGGCGAGCGTGGGGATAGCACGAACCAGAAACATCCGCATGGGAAATGGTCCCGTGAGACCGTGACCATCCATGCATGGAATGTACCGATGAAAATGATGTGCTGCTACCTACCTGCTCCTGGGAGTGTGCTTCCTCTTCCGATTTAGAGTTTTAGACACGGAAGAAGATGTAGCACGTACCACGGGAAACCGTCTATGCATGTCGTAGGAATTTGTGCGGTGGTTGAACTCAAGCATGTGCGGTGCAAAGAATGGTGCCTGTGGTCCTCCTACGGGAGCACCATCAATTAGCCTATGGAATTGTACGTTTGGCTCTTGCTCACGGATGTTGCTGCGTCGCAGAAGAACTAGCAATGATTTAATTAAGATTAATTCAGGTTAATTAGTCACTCCTTCTCATAATATAAGAGCATTTTTTATACTCCTTTTGTTTTTATTTACACTGCATATTAGGGTTGGCTAAAGTTAAACTTCGTAAAGTTTGACCAAGTTTATAAAAAAGAATACAGGTATTTATCATATCAAATATATATGATGTGGAGGTACATTCAATAATGAATCTAATACTATTATTTTATTGTTGTATATGTTAATATTTTTGTTTATAAATTTTGTCAAACTTTACAAAGCTCGACTTCGAGCAAAGCTAATATGCGATGTAAACAAAAACGGAAAGAGCACTAGTGTAATATCAAAAACGTTTTTACATTATTATGGAAATACTCCCATATGCCACCACTCCCTCCGGTCCACATTGATTGATGATGATTTAATAATAATAGCATAATTCATTTTGTCACAAATGTAGTTTCACAAGGTAGAAAGCGGCCTTCTGTGGCGTCATCATTACAGGAGTGTACACATTTTCTCCCTGTGCTCTGCGCCCTACCAACGCCATCGAGTTAATAGCATGGACAGCAAGGGGGGAAGGGTTGATGAGATGCATTTACAACAACAGATAATTGAACATGCGTTGTCATGGGAGTCAGAACAAATATCAAGGCAGGAGCATGCAAAAACACAGTGTTTGGGTTTCGGCTCACATGTTAGCTGGTCATGGTTCAAGGGCCTTGATCAACAGCCAACGTATTTGCCTTACTGATCTTCCTCAAAATGTAAATGGTGCTGTGGCCGACGATTGTGCCGCGTCTTCTAGTTAATTGGAATGCATCATGTTTCATATAAAAAAAAAGTGTTTGCAGATCGCCAGACACTAAACTCTACCTTATCTACAAACATGTTGTTTTCGGCTACGCTTCAATCATCTGCAGAGAGACGCATAGGAAACTCTATGTACTGAACTTTGTAATTGGTGTTGTTTCTTTAATGGAAATTGACGGGGCAACCCAATTGCTCAAAAAAAAAAAAGGAAACTCTAGAATTTTTTATGTGCAAATGTGCGGAAAAAGAACAAGGTTCGATGCGACAAGGTCTATATGATCTTGTTTCCTTCACTTAGTTTTGCCCAATAAAAACATAGAAATATGGCCAAACATCAAATAAATAAATGAATAAACCTTCTGCAGAAGATGCACATAAAGGAAAATAGCAGTCCCAAACATATAAATGATGGCCCAAGCTCTTCGCGGAAAAATAGTACCACCAGCAAAATAAAACGTGTGATACATCAATAAAGGTAATATTGTAACGAGCAATAACAACCAGAATGACAATGTAGCAGAAAACAATGCCAACCACAAACTCTTCAATGCACAAATCCTCTACACTTAACGCCATTCAAAACTTCTACTCCCTCCGTTTCGGTGTATAAGTCATCTTACGAAAAATCAAATAATCCCAAAATATTAAGGCACAGTGCATTAATTTTCACCTTGTTTTTGGAATCAGCCAATGAAAGAAGTGGTGTTAATGACTTAAGACTAACTAGCATGCCATGCATTGGTCAATTTATTGCATGCAATGATATTAATTAGCAAATTAACATTAATTTCTCTCGTTTTTCTTTCCGTCTTGGTCACGGTGCACAACCTACGATGACTTAGAGCAAGTATAATAGTGCTGAGTCAGCGGGCTGTAAGAAATAAACTAGTATATTGTTGCTTAGTTTGAGCAAAGAGAAAAGAAGAAAAAAGTTAAGCGGGCTCTTCGTGAAGAGCTAGCTCTAGCACGTGCTCCTAGATACTTTGTAAGAGTGAAAGGTGGGCCACATAATAAAAAAGTAGTATATTCTTTTAATCAACTATTATACATGTTAACTATAAGATGGGCTATAGATGACATGACAATGACTTATAGCTAGCAGCTGGCTATACTATTAATCATGTTCTTATACACCGAGACGGAGGAAGTAGTACTGTACTTTGGAAGATCACACTCCCTATAAAGTAACAAATTTTTATGCGAACATGTATCCTTCATACTCCCTAGTCCTAGTTGACTGCCCTGAAATTGTAACTAGTGTTTGCATGTAGGACAATATTCAAACAACGACAACATCTAGCGCAAAGACTATTTATCGCATTAAGCAATCAGGCTGGCCCATGTTCATGCAGAAAATGGAATATATTATGCGAGCACTGGGATTCAATCTCCGGTCTCCTACGGGAGAACTAGCGCCGCTAGCCACTTGGCCCAAGTCTCACACATGTTAATTATGAGACACGTTTTGTAGCTGAGGCAAATGAAGATAGTTTTCCATTTGCTTGCACGGTATTTTTTCTTCTGTTTTTTTTCCTTTTCTGTCTTCATTTTTCTTCTCCACTTTTTGTTTAGTTTTCTTTTTTCTTTTTTCTTTTTTTCCTTTTCCATTTTTTGCTTTCTTTTGTTTTTTTATTCTACAGGTTTTTGTTTCTTTTTCGGGTTTTCCTTAAAATACTTGTTCAATTTTTTTTCAAATATTTAGTTAACATTTTATATACATGATCACCATTTTTCAAATACTTGCTCAATTTTTTAATATACTTGTTCAAAAAAATTCAAATACATGATCAACATTTTTTAAATAGTTGTCAATAGTTTTTAAAATATATGTTCAACACTTTTTAAATACTAGTTCAACATTTTTCCAATATTTGTCCAATGTTCTATTATATACTCCCTCCGTCCGGAATTACTTGTCGCACAAATGAATAAAAATGGACGTATCTATAATTAAAATATATCTAGATACATCCATTGTTATGACAAGTATTTCCGGATGAAGGGAGTACATGATCAACATTTTTTGAAAGTCTTGTATAACATTTTTAAAATACTTGTTCAATATTTTTTGAATACTTGTTCAACATTTTTTAAATACTCGTTCAGGATTTTTTTTCAAATGTTTGTTGAGAGTATGTTTGTAATATATACATTTAATATATTTTAAGTATAAATGAAAGAAGAGAAATAAAAGAAAAACAGAAAACAGAAAATGTAAAAAAAAAACGAAGAATGTGCCCTCCAGCGAGCCTGGTTCCTCCAGCGAGCATTCCCCGCTATTTGCCGCTCGTTCGTATTTGCCGCTCGTTGCCCCTAGTTGTCGGGGCAGCGCACAGGGAAATCAATGATAATTCCGGATAGGCCGGCCTATTAAACGTTTGAGCGATTTACAGTTTTGGGAAAATTTTAGGTGGTTCCCACGTGGTTTTTTCTGGTTATGAAACTTTCTAGGAGGTTCCCAAGCTATCTTTTCCTTGTTTTTCAAAACCTTTTTATTCGTTTTTAGTTTTTCATTTTATTGTTTCTTTTCCTTTTTTTCCTCTCCTTTTTTCATTATTCGCTTTCTTCCCTTTTCTTTTTTTCTCTTTTTTCTCTTTTCTATCATTTCTTAATTTTATTTTTAGAGTTAATTTTTAATTTTTAGATCACAATTTCAAATTTAGTTCAAAATTTTAAAAATGTTCGTATTTTAAAATTTTCTCCACCGATTCAAAAAAATCTTGGGGTAGTTACGTATATTTTTTGTATTTTCAGAAACTGATCTTGTTTCAAAATATGTAAAGGTTCATGTTTAAAATTTGTTTGCCGATTCAATATTTTTGGGCAAAGTTTATAAAATGTTTGCGTTTCGCAAAAGGTGTTAATGTTTTCCTAGTTTACTCTCAACTTAAAAACTATTCATCTTTTCATAATTTTGTCAGAAATTAGAAAAATCTTTGGGAATTATATAAAATGTTTGCTTTTTGAAAAATATGTTCATAATTTTCGAAAATGTTTGAGATTCCCAAATAATGTTGGAGTCCTGATTTTTTTGTTTGATTTTCAATTTGTGAAAAAAGAAAAATTATGTCCAATTGAATTTGTACATGCATTGCAATCAGTATCATGCCTTGTCATTTGTGTTTCAATCTTGTTTATTCATCTTGAATGGCAAGAATATTTTCTGAATATTACCACACAATCTGAATTCCAAGAATGAATTTTCAATGTTGAGAACATTTTCTGAATACAATAGCATTTGTAGAATCTATGAACAAAACTTGAGTTCCAAGAACAAAATTTTAATTCAAATAACATTTTTTTTTGAATCAAAGAATAACTTCCTATTTCAAAGAACAGTTTGTGGATTGCGTGGAACATTTTTAATCCAAGAACGGCTTTTTGAATGCGTCGACCAAACAAGGTGGTGGGAGGGGTGAGGGGGGCTGAAATTTCAGCCCACTAAACATGCACCCACCAAACAAGGAAGCATGTTCCCACCAAACTTGGAGAAAACATGTTCCCTTGTCCATGGTGTTCCCCCATGGGGCCCCACCTTCCTCCCAACACTCTCCACCATTTGTGGGGGCTGCCCCCCACCATGGGGGGCCCCACCCAACACTTTGTCCAGCCACAAGGGGGCTGTCCCCTAAAGGGGGCGCCACCAAAAACAGCCCCCCACGATCCGTGGGATCTTGTCCCCTCTCGCTGGGACAAGATGTTTTCCAAAACTATTTCTTCTGAAAATTCCAGAAGGTCCCAGAACATTTTTGGCACCCTCTAAAATTATCTGGACACGCTCCGGAACATTTCCAGTATGGTGGGTTAATTTAAAACCATCTTCGTTTACCCGGTAAACAAGTCGGACAGCTCCAAAACTTATTTTTCGGTATTTCTCCAGAAAAATTCCAGAAATTACCAGACCAATCTGGCAACCTCCAAAACATTCCCGGTGCTTGCCGAAACCTTTTTGCATCAATGGTTTTATCCGAAACAACTTTTCGGTTTTACCGGAACTTTTTCGGTGTTCTCTCCGGAACTTTACCATTGTCTCCGAAACTATTTTAGTGACTTTCTCTCGGACTCCTTGTCTAGTATTCAACAGATAGATGCCCCTTAAGCGTGTGACCCTATAGGTTCGGTGAAGTATAGACATGATCGGAACACTTTCCAATCAATGATCAGCATCGAAGCCGTGGACACCCATATTGACCCCTATACCCTCACAAATGAATATTCGAGTGAACCTCCAGTTGCCGTGTGCTATTCCTGTTGCTTCGCGATATGTTACAAATACCCGAGGTGAGACATGTTGGCATCCCCGTGGATCAACAACTTGTCCACTATGCCAGTTACCTCGTTACCGGTATTGTTCTCTTTTCTCGTTCTTGTGATCCGGCATCCCCATGATCAAATGACAAAATCTCTGGCCAAACGATGATGAATACCGTAACACCGAGAGGGCCTAGAGATATCTCTCCATCGTCGGAGGAGCAAATCCCAATCTTGAGTAATCAAGTTACCTGACATACTTTTCCATGAACCCGTAAGCCGCCATAATAGCCACCCATTTATGGATGACGTTTAACAAACCCCAAAGTTCATGAAGCAAGCATGAAGAAACTCGATACTCTCATGGTCTAAGGAATTATGCAAACATCAACTTCTATGTGTTATTAACCATTAACTTATGACGAATGTATCTCATAGCATAACATCAATTCGGGTCGATCCAACACAAATGTTCTTCTAACATTGTGTCCTCAAAATTGCCGGCATAGCCATGCCCATGATCAGGAAAACAGGATGATCATGCAATACTTGAGCCAGTCTTAGAGGCCAGACTAGGAATACATTTTACCGTTTATTATTCCACACGTGCATATGAGTCTTCCTTCAAGCCTCGTGGTTATTTTAGACTCGAGAACCATAACAGTTATAGCATGGAACATAAACCTAATTATGAACAGGGAGATAATCAATAAAATTTATTATTGCCTCTAGGGCATATCTCCTATAGACTCCCACTTGCACTAGAGTCAATAATCTAGTCAATGCTAGTGCACTTTACACCTATGGCATACTGGTGTAAAATATGCTTCGCATGTGGTATAGCCTGATGTCCAACGGATCTGACAACTTCAGCTCCGTGTGTAACTTTGCATATCCTCGCGTTTTTACGCTAACACAAAATTCGTATTTTGTGTGAACTTGGCTTTGCATATGTGTGAATCATTGGTCGAAACCTGATTCCTCAGACTGAGCTATGGAGGAACTATCTGCAATAGTGTCTCATAGACCAAAGCCATCTTGGAACCATACTAAGTTCATGAATGAACTATATGATTTAACAACTTCTTTGTCGCTTCTAAAGCGTCAACATACTAAGCCTTTGTTATAGAATTCGCCACAGTATCTTGTTTGGAACAATTTCCAACTAACGTGCCACCATATTGTGCATCACACAAAACCATCAATTAAATCGAAAATCGCATGGAGAAATGGTGAAGACTGTATCGATGTAACATATTACAACGAACTCTTCATGATTTCTGCTTGCGAGAAAAACATGTCATCAGTACTACTTTAGTACTTAATGACATCTTTCACTGTTGTCCCATGATCAGTGCTTTGATCACTTTGGTATCTATACTCGCAACAACTTGGGAGTATTTGACATATCTGGTTGTTTTTACATACCATGGAATACATGACTAATCCAAACACAAGAGTGTGTGGAATCTCCATCATGTATTTTAGTCATCAGTGTTTTGGGACACCAAATCTTGCGAAAACTCTTTCCATGTGACTTCGGCAAGAATCACTCCTTGGCGTTTTAAATGCTAAAAAGTTTTAGCATCTTGTCAATATGTATTCATAGCTTAGCCCCATTAGGTAAATCTATCTGCATAGATCATCATGCCGAATATTGAGGCTATTTAGCCTAAGCACTTCATCGAAAAACTATTTTCAAATGAAGTCCTAATTCATGTCAAGAAATTCATTTCCAATTAACAATGTATCAAGCACACAACGTTTTTAGAAATATTATTATGCTCTCACTTACTTTCTTGAATCACAAGCATCTTCGTTACCCATTGATGAAGTCAAAACCCCCTTTTGACCATTTCATCAAACCACGAAGATTCCAACTCCATTTTGCTCTCTTCTGTCCATTGCTGGAACTCTGAAGTTTGCATACTTACTAGCATCCTCTGGATCGACAAATTACTTTGTACTATATCACATACAATTCCTAGGTTTCATTTCTATCAGATGGAAATCCTTTTGTCATCCATGTTTCATATCTCATGATTGATATATGTATTAATTGCTATTTCAACCCGAACCGACCTTAAGCATCGCTACGGTGAAACAACCTCATCGTAGCTAACTCCTTGAACTTGTTATTTCAACAAGTCGAGCTTTATGGATAAAACATTTTTATCCGTATCAGTTTTTAGTTCCATAAATATTCGTTAGACTCTAAGTCCTCTGAAAGGTGTATCAAGGTTTTAATCTTGAATCACTTATATGGAAACTATCTCGGATTGTATTGGCATTTAGCCAATCCCAGAGTCAGGGCCCATCAATGCTTCCTTGTGTATTGTAGGTATACTGTTGTCTAACAACAATATCTCGTTTGCACACCTAATAGGTTTGCACGAGCTTTGCCTACGTGGTTCAGCTGCACGTTCGACCGAAGTCCATACATTTTATTGTAGAGACTTCCGTATAGTCGTAGTAGGAAACAACGGAATCACTTCCAGGGTTTCTTTCCTTTGAACCGATGACGAAGATACTGGTTATCTCGTCGAGTTGCACTGTCCTCCCACTCACCTTTTGTAAGAACTATTCTCATTAAAAGCATACCGTTTTGTGGCAAAACCCTTTGCCTCAGTATAGTGGTGGGGGAATACCCAATGACTTGGGATAACGATACAAAGTAGCACTTGTCTAATTTGGAATAGGTTTGTAACCTTTTACACAAGACCCATATTCCAAATGTTAATAAAAGATATAACATGGTTGGGCATACCATACCATGGCGTCATTTCAACAGACCTGATGGATCTCTTTTCAGTGTAAAAGACGCAGTCTCTAAAGCATCACTCTATATAAGGGATAATGGCAAATCTATTTATGTTATCTTTGATCTTACCATGTCATAAATGGTTCGATTACATCTTCACGGACTTTCCACTTGCAGTGGTGTTCCGGGAGGTGCAAGTTATGAAACTCTTTTCACAACTCATCAGACATTCGCTAAACTTGTAACTCAAATATTCCTTTCTGCAATCGAATTGTAGAAACATAATTTTCTTGTTACAACATGTTCTTCTTCGTTTTTTGAAAACCTTTCGAATGATTTCAAAAGATCCAGACTTATGTCTCATCAAGTAAATATCCATATATCTACTTGAGTCATTTTTTAAGGTAGACAAATCCATTGTTTGCAACAACATCTATTGGACTACACACATCATAATGTATGATCACCAATAAGTTCTTTGCTCGTTCCTTATGGCCTGTGAACGGTATTTTAGTTAGTTCACCTTTTGGAGGGAAGTTGCAAGTGTCAGATGATTTAAAATCAAACGACTTCAAAATCCATCATAATGGAATTTCCATGCGGGTTTCTCCAATGTGACCAAATGCAGTGCCACACATATGTGGTATTCTTTTAGTCTTGCGACATTTAGCGTCAGTGTTATGGATGTATCATATTTCCATCAATATTCATAACATACATCCCATCTAGGAAGGAAGCATGGCCCTTCATGTTATTCATAATACTGAACAACAGTTGTTGTTTTTATGAACAACTCTTTTGCAACAAACATTGTGCAATGGGCTAGAGTCTATGAAACTCTAAAATGAATTATAAAAGTAAACCCAGAGGTAATGTATTATTATCAATATTCATAACATACGTCTCATTCATAATGAAAGTATGGCCCTTATGTTATTCATAACACCGAACATGAAAAGTTCTCTTATGAACAACCTTCTTGCAAGATACCTTATGCAAAGGGCTAGAGTGTGAAACTCTAAAATGAATTATGAAAATTGATACATAGGGAATACACCGACGGAAGGCATAGTAACATTTACTATGTTCCCTGCATGTATCTAAACCTCATCCCTGGCTAGTCTTTCAGGCCATAGTAGTTCTTACATCGAGTTGCAACAGAATGCAATTGAGCGGGTATCTTTGTGACCAACTCACAATACCCAAGAATTAGTGATTAACATGTTTAACCATAATTCCCAAGAACTATATCTTTGACCAGCCTTCTATACATCAAAAACCTGTATGACATTCATACATGAGCTGGATATTCCAGACTTCTTTTCTATTGCCATTATACTTCTAACAGTTTAACTTTCAGTATTTCTCCTACTCACAGAAGAAGCACCCAACTTAAGAGTGGCGATAGCCCCGGACTTCCTAGGCATGAAAGTTTCACTAACACCCTTCAAACACTTCCTTTCTCTTTAAGTTGTTGTTTTATTCACCATCATCATATGACAGTCGTTCTTCTGGATCCCTCTCTTATCAGTCTAATGCATAGTAATCTCCTTTACTAATAGTTTGCAAACAAACATTGCTTTGGATATCTCATATCTTTTAGCCTTTGTCTGTCTCTAAAAATGATTTTCAGATTCCATGAATATCACATAACTATCGAAACTTTCGAAGTTCGGGTCTCATGGAAGCAAACGTATTGCATTTGACTGAAATGGAATTCTAGCTTTTGGATCGAAGGACGAGAGTCACATGATCCATAGCATTAGCGGGAGAATACCGAAAGCATGCGATAGGACAAGTCTTTCTCGGCACTCTTGAGGACAATCCTCACAATTATGTTACCAACCGTAAAGTTTTAACCAGATATTTAACAGCTATTCAATTTTAATAGGGAAGGTGGAAATGTGAGCCATTATTCTACAACTATTATGTAAAACACATTTAGACAATGTTCAAAATTAATTGCATTGAGAATTAAACAAGTTAATTCAACAGTGCGCTCCCACTCAAATCAATATCTCTCATAATTGATTTTGAGTGATACAAGATCCAGACTTCAATTCATCGTCATAGAATCATCATCTCATGACGGGAATTTTAATCGGTAGGCCAACTTGCCGATCACATCTCCATGTGACTCTTGTTCATCTTTCGATGCGTGTGTTCCGAGCTCATGACTTTCATGCCTGAACGTCAAGACAACCAAGTGATCTCGCTGCAAGGTCTATACTCACCCGCCTCACAGATCCCTAATCGTTCGTACCCATGCATCCAGGGCGCACCCCGAAAAGTTAGGTGCCGTGACGGTGCTACACTTGGGAGAACACTAACTACTTGATATTTTTTTGTGAGAGATCACCCTAATAAAAGCGACTACTGCGCAGTCAAGAAGGGTGCATCAAGAGGGATAAACATCTCAGGCAATTCATAGTTAGCATGACATGGTATAGCCCCTTCTAACGGAAAAGTCAAGTATTTCTTCGTCTTCGGTATTCGCATCGGTGTTCACCTTTGCGAAGATTGCCACCACCTTGTTGATGCACCAAACAATATTGCTATCTCTATAGCTTAATAAAATAAGTGCATTACATAAGGTTGACACGCAGGTCATTAAAGTGCAATCATATGGCTCCAGCCATCATGCCAAATCATGACACGCAGGTCATGTTAATCAATTTACATCATATAGTCATCTCATACATAAGAAAATTATTATGAACACTT
Organism: Hordeum marinum; assembly: GCA_022496015.1. NCBI lineage: Eukaryota > Viridiplantae > Streptophyta > Magnoliopsida > Poales > Poaceae > Hordeum > Hordeum marinum. Next base: position 50,248,459 of record CM039678.1, on the reverse strand, counting down.
CTATACCACATCACATGCACATGCAAACCATCCTGCAAAACCATGTTAGACGCCTCTAATCGGTACATGCAAAAACTTGTTTTACGTGGCTTCTAAGGTTTAGAAACAAACCGAAGCTACCAACGTCCATCATCAAGTATGATAATTCAAGTTGCTAGATTAACTTTCCAGGGTGTATGAAACACAAGATAATAAAATCTCGAGCCCCATACTAAACTTCGTCATACGCGTGACCCCCGTGCAGATCACATCTGCATTGCCCTTTCGTCTGCGAAACATCCATCTTTCTCAACTATGGTGGAACCCAAAGAACTGTTAGCACTTCGTTGATCTGTCAATCAGCATACTCAGGAGCAGCATGAAAGAATGACGGATTGCCAAAACTTTGTGAGATTCCACCATCCCGTCAAGATCAGGACTACGCAAATTCAGGGGAAGCAACAGGAACATCGGGTAACAGATTTCATCTGCTACCCGCACAAATAATTTTCAGCAATAGATCTCATCTGCTACAAAATTATACTATGCAATACCCATACATCTCATGTATTCTAGATCACAACCTGCATCTACACATAGCACGGCTCTAATACCACTGTAGGGTAATGCAGCAGAAATCAAAAAAATTCCGACCTACGCACCAGCCCAGGACCACTATGGAGACTGCATACAAGGTTTGATCGTTTTTGTTATCGACTCGTAGCGTAGCGAAAGTAGAGTCGATGACGAACGGCGGTGCAGATCCCCGCAGCTAGGATTTTACAACCTCCCAATCGCGAGGATGTATACCCTCATCTGCCCCGCGGACAGCCCTCCGGGAGGCGGTCGGACAGTCCCCCAGATGGTGTCGCGGACAGCCCTTCGGGAGGACCTCCAAAACTCGGACGGTCACACGGACAGCCCTTCGAGAGGCACTCTCAAACTAAGACCGAAACTACGATCTCTCTATAGAGTTGCACACATACGGTATCATCTATCTGGCAGGGCTTCGCCATCCAGAACTAGTTCCCACCGGAACCCAGACAGCCTTTCGGCTCTACGAAACTATTTCACTGGGAGGGAGAGAGAATGCCAGATCATGCATGGCTTGTGTGAGAGAGTTTGAGTGAGGATGGAGAGCTCCTCTCCACCTCCTTATATAGTGGTGGGAGGGGTGAGGGAGGGGATGAAATTTCAGCCCACTAAACATGCACCCACCAAACAAGGAAGCATGTTCCCACCAAACATGGAGAAAACATGTTCCCTTGTCCATGGTGTTCCCCATGGGGCCCCACCTTCCTCCCAACACTCTCCACCATTTGTGGGGGCTGCCCCCCACCATGGGGGCCCCACCCAACACTTTGTCCAGCCACAAGGGGGCTGTCCCCTAAAGGGGGCGCCCCCAAAACAGCCCAAAAACAGCCCCCACGATCCGTGGGATCTTGTCCCCTCTCGCTGGGACAAGATGTTTTCCGAAACTATTTCTTCTGAAAATTCCAAAAGGTCCCAGAACATTTCCGGCACCCTCTAAAATTATCTGGACATGCTCCAGAACATTTCCAGTATGGTGGGTTAATTTAAAACCATCTTCGTTTACCCGGTAAACAAGTCCGACAGCTCCGAAACTTATTTTTCGGTATTTCTCTAGAAAAATTCCAGAAATTACCAGACCAATATGGCAACCTCCAAAACATTCCCGGTGCTTGTCGAAACCTTTTTCATCAATGGTTTTATCCAAAACAACTTTTCGGTTTTATCGGAACTTTTTCGGTGTTCTCTCCGGAACTTTTCCGCTGTCTCCGAAACTATTTTAGTGACTTTCTCTCGGACTCCTTGTCTAGTATTCAGTAGATAGATGACCCTTAAGCATGTGACCCTATAGGTTCGGTGAAGTATAGACATGATCGGAACACTTTCCAATCAATGATCAACATCGAAGCTGTGGACACCCATATTGACCCCTATACCCACACGAATGAATATTCGAGTGAACCTCCAGTTGCCGTGTGCTATTCCTGTTGCTTCGCGATATGTTACAAATACCCGAGGTGAGACATGTTGACATCCCCGTGGATCAACATCTTGTCCACTATGCCAGTTACCTCATTACCGGTATTGTTCTCTTTTCTCGTTCCCGTGGTCCGGCATCCCCATGATCAAATCACAAAATGTCTGGCTAGACGATGATGGATACCGTAACACCGAGAGGGCCCAGAGATATCTCTCCATCGTCGGAGGAGCAAATCCCAATCTTGAGTAATCAAGTTACGTGACATACTTTTCCATGAACCCGTAAGCCGCCGTAATAGCCACCCATTTACGGATGAAGTTTAACAAACCCCAAAGGTCATGAAGCAAGCATGAAGAAACTCGATACTCTCATGGTCTAAGGAATTATGCAAACATCAACTTCTCTGTGTTATTAACCATTAACTTATGACAAATGTATCTCATAGCATAACATCAATTCGGGTCGATTCAACACAAATGTTCTTCTAACATTGTGCCCTCAAAATTGCCGGCATAGCCATGACCATGATCAGGAAAACAGGATCATCATGCAATACTTGAGCCAGTCTTAGAGGCCAGACTAGGAATACATTTACCGTTTATTATTCCACACGTGCATATGAGTCTTCGTTCAAGCCTCGTGGTTATTGCAGACTCGAGAACCATAGCAGTTATAACATGGAACATAAACTTAATTATGAACAGGGAGATAATCAATAACATTTCTTATTATCTCTAGGGCATATCTCCTACAATTTTTTCAATCCAAGAACAATTTCTGAATTTATAATATTTTTGAATCCAAGAAAAAAAATTCAATTTCAACCAATTTTTTTGGAATCAGATGAACTCTTTTCAGTCCAGGAATTGTTTTTTGAATGTTCGCAACTTTAATGGAATCCATGAACAAAAGTTTTATCCCAAGAACATTTTAAATGCCTTGAATGTATCTTGAACCGAAGAACAATTTTTGAATGTCTTGAACTTTTTTGAATCCAAGAATAATTTCCACTTTGAAAGATTGTTTTGAATTGGTGAACCATTTTTGAATGTCGTGGACATTTTAACAATCCAAGAACAATTTACTCAATGGCTTGAACATTTTTGAATCCGTAAAAAAATCTTCAATGCCAGTAAACTTTTTGAATGCCATATTTTTCTAATTCAAGAATATTTTCCGAATTCATGAACATTTTTGAATCTGAGTACATTTTTTAAGTTAAATTAAAACTTTTGAATTGATGAACAATTTTGATTGCCTTGAACATTTTGGAATTGAAGAACCAATTGTGTGTTTCTTGTAGCAATGAAACAGCGGTAACAACCAGCTTTTGTTCCTCTTTTCCGTTTCCGTGCGCGTCTTGTAGCTGTATTTTTCAGAAGAAAAGAATAACTAGCGAGTGCCAAAGCAGTGAAAGAAATGTGATAGTAGGTGTGCGTCGAATCAGAAACACGAGCAACTACTAGTCCAGCCAGCAAACAGAAACATCAGCAGCTTTTTTTAAGGGGAAAACAGAAACAGAAGCAGTTTCAATAGAAAATAAAAATTGGAGTGCAGAAATCGGCCCACCTAGCCCGCCACTAGGATGCTCTGCATCCGCCAGTGGGATGCTCTGTGTGAAGCGACGCCTGTTTGACAGAAAGAGCGTGATATAAGCGCTCCCTATCTATAAGTTTTTTCGTAACGAAGGTTATGTTGTAGAAATATCTGTAATTTTGTTTTTGCAACAAAAATTGTGTTACAACTTTTTTGCAACATAGATCATATTGCGAAAATGTCTATAGGTTCTTTTGTAACAAAGATCATGTTGTAAAAATGTTTTGCAATAGAATCATGTTGCGGGACATGTTGCTGCGTCTCAGGTCGAGGAGACGACAGCCATGGATGCAGGTGCTCCTCCCAGACGCGTAGTTTGCATGTAGTTTGCAGTAATCTATAGACGTCTATAAGTTTTTGTAAAGATTTCATTAATAACTACATACGAAATAAGATGAGTGAATCTATAATCTAAAATACGTCTATATACATCCGTATGTAGTTTGCAGTAGAATTTCTAAAAAAACTTATATTTAAGAACGGAAGGAGTAGATGTAGAAGAACGAATGTGAAAAAGAAAACGAGTGATGCTTGCTCATTAGCTATGGAGATAAGGTTAAAAGGATAAGCGAGAATGGTATCATGCTCACATGGGACGCGTGGCACACGTCTGAGGCGGCAGACAGAGCGTTTTTAATCTACCGGGTGATAGAAATCTTTTCCCATATTATAAACATATATATTACAAAAAATATACTTTACATACATTTTGACAAAACGTTAATCATGCACCTACAAAATGTGAAATGTGTTTAAAAAAATGTTTCCGATGTATGTACAATGAGTATGTAAAAGATAAACATTAATAATATATGTTCATAAAAATTCAAAATTTTATTTGGAAAATATTAAACAGATATATAGAAAATGTTCCCGATGTATAAAAAAGTGTATAATGTATATGAAAAAGAGTAGACATCTAAAAATATATGTTTTTTAAAAAGTTAACCATCCATTGAAAAAATGTTACATGTGTACGAAACAATGTTCGTGATATATTCTTTTGTACCTATGCTTCGACAATCAATTGCATTTATTTATGAAACATTATACACTCACACCCAACCCAACAATGGCAGAAGTATGAAGCTGGCTTAGAATTGGTAAGAGTGAGTCTAGTGGGAGAGAGGAAACAAGGAATAAAGAGAGGCCGGAATTTATCACCATGTTTCGACCATTGTTTATACGGGAGACAAACATGTTACTACTTACTAGGATGTGAGCTTGAGAGACATCAAGAACCCAACAATCAACTGCAGGAAGCAAATTGCAGGTCGTAGTGGAACGGTTTGCAGTCTCGAGCTATAATCTTTGGGCATGTCGTTTCATGCTATCGATGATGCGACACTGCTTAGTAGTCTCAGTAAAACCATAAAGAATATACCTGACCTCGTTATCCCTCACCATTTAGGGCATGTGGCAAGGTGCATAGGGTGCCACGTGAGTTGGCGAATGATATAACACGCTTGTTTGGTTCATGCGCGAGACCTCCTTTTCTTTATGTTTCAGCTGAGATGAGCATTGTGTCTATGATGGCCAGTACCTAAAAGACTTCAAATTGTAACAATGAGATATCCAAGGCATGTATATCGCTACGATGTTGCTATCCTGCATAGATTTGGTGTTGACCAGTTTGAATTGTGATGGTAATGTTCATTTTTTTCTTGTCCCTATGTGTGATTGCTAATTAATTAGTACAAGTTTCAGATACGGATTTGCTTGTGCTAGACAAGCATATGGGGCCGATTGATAACCGTCTGCCCGGTCCACGGCGGAAGCAAAGGAAACCTTTGATAATGGACATGAATAACGCATATGGTTTAGAGTTTACGAAACTATGTTTGTCTTATAGTGAACCTAGCACACACACCAGACATCGGTGGAGCGTTGGTCTACAATGGATTCCCTCTGGTAGCATCGATCCAGTCCATCCACTGGCTTGGCAGACAAACCTCGTGCCACATAGAGCATGCATCCATCCACTTGACTGTATCGATGTTGGGTTGGTTTCATACAGGTGAGCAACCCAGCTATGTGCTTTGAGGGTGTTGGCAGACTAGCCCGGAAATGCGTGTGTCAAAGATCCTCACATATGACAGATAAAAGGCCATACGTGACAAAACTTGCAAAAATTGTTGAAAATGGTTCAAAGTTGGCGTATACATGTACTAATGACCATACAAATGTTGCATGTGACGAAACTTACAAAATTTGTTGAAGATGGTTCAAACTTGGCAAATAGCCCTAACATGGCCTAGACTTGTCACCCTAAAGATGGTTAAGGCTTTAGGGTTTAGGAGTTTAGGGTTCAGGGGTTTAGGGTTATTAGGGTTTAGGGTTTAGGGGTTTAGGGGTTCAGAGGTTTAGGGTTTAGGGTTTAGGGTTTGGGATGAATGTAACAACTAACAATTGTTGAGCATGGTTCAAACTTGGCGTGTTACAACTAACAATGGTATCCAAGCAATCTAAAGGTAACGTTTGGCATGCAGCAAACCAATAGCCACTATTCCTAGAAAACAAATAGCGAGTAATTGCACCGAACAAGTCTCGTAATTATCTTTTCCGTGATAAACGGGCACAAGCGCATGTTAAGTTGGCTCCGACTGCTGTGATATGTGGTTGGTCCCGCGGTCAGTGGACATGTTTTGGAAGCCCGCAAAAGATCGTGCATCCAAGCACATTACCCCGAAATAACTAATTAACCCTACAATCACGGATATATACCTTCCCATTCTACCGCATATCTACCCTATCTTAACCGTCCCCATCTACTTTGTTTCTCCTCACGTAGCCATTGCCGGGATCGGGCCATCGCTTCTTAGTCGACCATGCCGATGCCGTATTAAAAAGGTCTCCTCCTCGTCTCCTCCCATCTTCTCTTGCAGTGTTGATTATTGTTTCCATTGATTCGACCAATAAGTCATTTTCGAAGAGATTAGAAAATCCAACCTTTTCCATAGTCGAGTAGTTCTGGTGTCATGCAAGAGCTTTTTCATTGATAGTTTGTAGTAGTTGATCGTAGGAATTAATTGGATGAGGTTTGCATGAAAATCAGCAGTGAGTTTGTCTCACATTTCATACTATGGGTATATCTGTTGCTGTAGGGACCATGGTCTCAGAGGCGCATAACAATCATGCGGAGTATGACAAGTCTTTGCATGAAGTGTGCCGGGATATCGACTTGAAGGTGCAAAAGGATCGTGCTGAGGTAGATAAGAAACTGAAACAAGAACGTTCATACGCGGACATGATGATAAAGGAGGAGCATGAGGAGTTATCCCTTAAGATCGCGAAGATGCGTGATGAGATTGATGAAAAGTGTAAGCGGGACCGTGAGGACATGGAAAAGAAGTTTTTTCTTGGATACAAGTAAATGCATCAAGCGTTGCAAAAAGACCGGAAGCTTGTGGACAGTATTATACATACAGAGCGAGTCAGGATGGATGCCAATTTGTTGCAGGCACGTACGGATATGGACAGTAAGATGCTACAGGAGCGGTCGGACATGGATTATAAGGCCATTCTGGAGAAGGTCCGCTTGGAAGGACAGATGTTAGAAGACCGTGCGATCTTACGGCCACAACTTCAATGCCACGGTAATCCACCCCTACAACATGTCTTCAACTATTCTCCCCCTGTAAGTATCTCGCACCGATTGTACATATTAAGGACCTAGATATTTTATGATACAAACATCTTCAATTTGTGGCTAACCTTATGTCGGCGATTATATGTAGGCTAAGCTTCATGAGACAACAAAATCCCCATTCACTCGAGACCATGCGCTAGAGTCACCCGTTCGATGCCACATCACTCTACCTGAACAACATATCTTCAATTCTCCCCTTGTAAGTACCTCGCAACGATGACATACCCAAGATATGGTATGATCTTTTAAAACTTGTGTGTAAACCCACTATCGACGTTTCATACGCAGGATAAGAAACCTGAGATGGCACAATACCCAGTCACTCCACATAAAGGATACATTCCACATAACAAGGTGACAAGGTCTGAGATGGCACAATCCCCAGTCACTCCACATGAAGGATACATTCCACAAAAGGAGGTAACAAAGCCACAATGTTGCAATGCACATAAATTTTTTTGTTTGCCCCTTTACTCATTGAATGTAGTAACTTTGATGTGAGATAATAGGTGCTGGTCATGGAATTTTTAGTTCATAGGGATGATGAGATGTCACATGCCCCGAGATCATACTTTGAGGGCAGACCAACAGAAGTCAGACTTAATGAACCCGGCAAAGTGACCTACGATCTCATTACGAGAGAAATGAGAACTTCTTTTGGTTGCAAAATGGGAGCAGAATTGTACTACTTCTTACCCGGGTTTGTGTGGAAGCTGCCAGAAGGAATGATCTTGATTGCATGACCAGATGATGTAGCAAAAATGCTTTCTAATCTGAATGGCAGCAAGACATGTCAATTGTACATTGTGTACAATAGAACTACGTGTCGTTATCCAGATGATAACATTGATCCAGAGGTTGAAATTGTACATGTTACATGCATGTAGTTTATGGATACATCATTTTTGAGCTATTACTAATTACACTCCTATGGTTTTTTAAGGAAGTGAGGATCCAAGAATTGGAGGGCCTTGCTAGAGAGTTGGCGGAGAAAGAACAAGAACAACTTCAGTTGTATGGTTACATTGATGTTAAGAAGAAAAAGATTGAAGAACATGGGTGGTCGCCAAGCTCGACGCAATCTCCAACGTCCAAACGCAAGAGGTCACTAGATTTTGGCAACGGAGAAGACCATATATAGTAGGCTCAATGGTTTTTCAACCAGTTTAAGCTTCAAACTAGGATTATTTTGTTTCAAACAAAGATATTTTCTATTTCACACTATGTTTGCAATCATGATACAATTTATCAATGAGACATTTCTTTCAACAATATTGTAGCGAGAATTATGCATTTGTTTTATGATCAACCATAGAGTTGTTTCTGAGTTGTTTGTGAGATGGCCTTGCATCTAAACAAGTTGGGAACAACAGTGAGTGCAATGCCAATGTGATAGTTCTACTGCTTCTGCTTAGAAAAAAGCTAAAATATAGTACCACTACGGGAATCAGGCACTTTTTCCGTCAGCCATCCCGGACAGCAAAGGCATGCATGCTGGATGGCAAAGGCTTTGTCGTCCGCCAGCAGACGGCCAACTGTCCGGCTAAATAAGCCACGGTAAAGGGCGCTTTGCCGTCTGCTGGCAGATGGCAAAGACCTTTGCATCTTTGCCGTCTGCCAGCGGACGACAAAGGGCATGGACAGCACACGTGGAAACTTAGGTCTGTTAAGGGCTTAACGACGTGCTTTGTCGTCCGCTAGCAGACGACAAAGACCTTAGTTCTTTGCCGTCTGCCAGCTGACGACAAAGCACCTGTTTCTTTGCCAGCCTAGGTGGGTTCTTTGCCGTCTGCTGGCAGACGGCAAAGAACCTTAGGTCTTTGACGTCTGCCAGCGGACAACAAAGAACCCACCTAGGCCAGCCAAGTGCTACCCTAGGTTGCACAGGTAGCTGCCACGTGGCAGCTTTGCCGTCTGCCAGCTGACGGCAAAGTGGCTATATAGCCCCTATTTTTTCTGTTTTTTCTTAAAATCATTCAATTTGACAGAATTTCACATATATATCCAACATATCAACAATACAAGTTTCCAACAAGCATACCAACAATAAGTTTCAACAAGCATACCAACAATAAGTTCCAACAACATATCCAATATATAAGTTTCCAACAACATATCCAACATACAATGGTTTCCAACAACATATCCATCCATACATATCCAAAAAAAGTTTCCATACACAAAAAGGAAGAACAAGTAGAAGAGTACACTCCATCAATGCAACCTTCCTCATATATAGCAAATCTGCCAATTGGGAAAGATGAAAGTTAGAAGAAGAAGAAAAAGAAGAAAAAGAAGAAGAAGAAGAAGAAGAAGAAGAAGAATTTATCTTCTCTTTCATTTCCTCCTCTCCTCTCCTCTTGTCCAAGGTAGTAATGCCATTTTCTAGCTAACTAAGCATATCAAGTCATTTTGGAGGAAAAAATGCTAAGTATAGGTCATTTTATAGCTATCCTAGGTATAATATATCATTTTGGAGGTAAGTAAGGTTATTATGTCATTTTTGAGGAAAATAAGCTAAGTATAGGTCATTTTGGAGCTAAGCCAAGGTTATATGCCATTTTTTACCTAAGTCAGCTAATTATGTCATAAATGAACTAGCTAAGCTAATTAGAGATCATTATTGAGCTATCCTAGGTAGTTATGCCATTTTGTACCTAAGTGAGCTAATTATGTCATAAATGAACTAGCTAAGCTAGCTATAGATCATTATTGAGCCATCCTAGGTAGTTATGCCATTTTCTAGCTAACTAAGCATATCAAGTCATTTTGGAGGAAAAAATGCCAACTATAGGTCATTTTATAGCTATCCTAGGTAGAATATATCATTTTGGAGCTAAGTAAAGTTATTATGTCATTTTTGAGGAAAATAAGCTAAGTATAGGTCATTTTGGAGCTAAACCAAGGTTATTATGCCATTTTTTTTACCTAAGAGAGCTAATTATGTCATAAATGAACTAGCCAAGCTAATTATAGATCATTATTGAGCTATCCTAGGTAGTTATGCCATTTTGTACCTAAGTGAGCTAATTATGTCATAAATGAACTAGCTAAGCTAGCTACAGATTATTATTGAGCTATCCTAGGTAGTTATGCCATTTTCTAGCTAACTAAGCATATCAAGTCATTTTGGAGGAAAAAATGCTAAGTATAGGTCATTTTATAGCTATCCTAGGTATAATATATCATTTTGGAGCTAAGTAAGGTCATTATGTCATTTTTGAGGAAAATAAACTAAGTATAGGTCATTTTGGAGCTAATTAGGCCATTTGTTAAGATAAGTATGCATTTGTTAAGCAAAACACTTGGGAAAACTTACCATCATCACGGAGGTGAAGGACCGGTCGGGTTTGCGCCAGGGTGAGACGTAGAAGAACCGGTCGGGGTTGCGGCAGACGCAGAAGGATCGGTCGATGCTTGTCGGGAGGCACGCTGCACCAAAGATCATTTGCAAGCGATGTCTCCTTAGCATGATGCAACTCAAATGGGAATACTAGTAACTAATTACCATTCAAATGAAACTCACCGTGGGTGCTATATCAATATGGGGCATCAACGGAGGGGTCTGACCATTGTTCTGGCACACGGTCTGCACATTTTGTTTCCATGAGTCATTCATATTAGTTAGTGATGAAATGAACATTACGTGCATGATTTGGCTAATATGGAGGAGAAACTTATCACGAGGAGCTTGTATAGGGCTTGGTGAGACGCGTCGTTCTGGTTCCTCTCCTCCTCCAAGAGCCTAGACGTCCTCTCCTCCATGTCCGTCTCCCTCTGTGTCGCCTGCCCGTTTGCCTATGCCAGAAGCTCCTGGGCCCTAGCCTCAATGGAGAGCTCCATTGTCCATGGACGAGGCCTTATCTCAGGATCAGAGCTCGTCTAGCGCTTCTTGATCTCCGGGAGAGTTCTAGGACAACGTATCAGTCCATCCCCAATGGCTATCGAGCCATGGGGCCTCCCGCCACCAGATATCATCACAGGCTCTGGATCAAAATGACTCTGGCTCGGGTTGAAGTCCTCCCCTTTCCTCGCCTTCCCCTTATCTTTGTACCTCACGAGCTTGTTGTGGGAGGAGATGTTGTTGAAACTCTCTGGATGATCGAGGTCATCCTTAGAGAATGCCTTGGCCCTCTTGTACGAGGCAGTATGGGCCATGGCATAGAGGTCGAACAGAGGTGGCACCTCCTTCTTGTTTTCTCGTGCCTAAAAGAGAGGAACAAAATATTAGTTAAGGGCTCAAGCTAGCATGAAGAATGAAATTGCATGAATCATGAAGCAAACCACATACCGAGTGATCCCCGTACTCAAACAGGTTGGAGCTCCCTTGATGGTGTGGCACACCTCTCATTTGGGCACGCTTATCCTTGGCCTTGTTGTGTTCGGCTAGCCATTCAAGAGAGCACCACTCATCCACCAATGCCTCCCAACAGTCCATCCTATCGGCACACCATCTTGGGGGCACCTAAGTTAGACAAGAGAAATTTCAGCACTACGCCTTCGAATCAAATCAAAGAAACTAAGTACAAGGCCTTAACAATAGAGAATTACCTTCATTAACTTCTCCTTACCCAGATAATTTTTGTGGCACTTCTTCTTGGCCCTCTTAATGTTAGTCGAGGCTTAGCAGTCTCGAATAGCCTGCACCCGAGCCTCGTGCCGTAAGTTCTGAAGTAGGTCCTTGCACTTGGCTTAGAGAACAACAACCGCTTTCGCCTCGTGTTCCTCAAGACACCTGTAGAAGGTCTGCAATCAAACAAGACAACACTGATTAGTACAATCACTAGGTGCTGTTGATTTTTAATTTTGTAAAGGAGAAATTACCCAAAAGCGAAGGATCACAATGTCAGCCACCATCTTGCATAATACATCGTCGACCTCCTCCGTCGGGGCCGGGGCAGCCATGTACAGCTCCCAGGTCAGTGATACCTGTGGAGCCTCACCCTCACCGGGAAACTGGACCTTCCTCGGGAAGTGGTGTCAGGGAAGCACACCAAGGACCTGGTTGGGCCTATGGACACCACGCTCGTGTTTCCAACCCCTGCAGTATGACAATGCCAACACATTAGATATTAATTTGAAGAAACATGAAGGCAAAAGGTTAAAAAATAGTAAATGCACTTACTTCTCCGCATTAGGCGCAATCAACCACCTCTGCACGCGGGTCGTCGGCACGGGCGGGAGCTTTGTATAGCCACGCTGGTATACCTTCTTGCCCTCCTCAACCAGCTTGTGCTCGCTATAGGTGTCCTCAGACAAGTTGTCCTCGCCACCATCAGCATGGCCACTAGCCTCCGGAGTCATGTGGGACGAAGACTCTGGGACCTGAGTCTCCTAGGATGAAGACTCTGGGACCGGAGCCTCTTGGGACGAAGGCTCGATGACCTGAGGCTTGTCGACCCGAGGCTCGTGGACCAGAGTCCGAGACGGGTCCAAGTTAGACGGGTCCACCTGAGGTGGAGCACTTCTGTGGTCGGAAGAATCAACTGGGGGTGGCGGCGAGGAAGGCGCAGCAGCCTTCCTACCTCTAGCACCTCTCTTCGTCTTCCCCCGACCTTCCTCGATCGAATAAGAAGCACCCACTGGTGTCTGCATGTAGTGTACCAATGCTCTCCGGAGTTGCTGGGGTGGAATAATAGCACCCCTCCCAGCACGCACCGAGGAAGGAGGCTCAGAGCGCTCTCGACCCGAGCCCACCATCTGTCAACACCTGCAATGACAAAGAGTGAACGAAATTAGTTCAACATAAAAAATTTAATACCTAATAACATGAACTAATTAATAATATATGTATATAATAATAATTGAATACCTCACATTACTCATATTAATCTTCATCGTCTATATATGCTCCAGGATCAATAAATGCATAATCATCATCACTATCATTAATGACGTGCTCATCAGCATCATCAATAAATGCATCAATATGTGGAAGGCCTCTATGTAATCAGTCAAGCATTGTCAGGTCATCTGCAGCACTAACCTCTTCTTGTTCCGGCTCAGGGGTGAAGTCGGGTTCATTATGGCTGTCGACCTCAATGTTCTGGGGTGAAGTAGAGCGGTTCTTGAAACATTTCTTGGAAACACGTGTTTCTTGGAAGAATTCTCCTTCATATGTGTTTGGGTTAATGTGAGGTTCATAATCATCTTCAATGAGGGGAGGTGGTCTAAAATGTGGCGACACACCATATAAACATCCCAACCTTTCAAATTTGGATCCGTTTGGCAGGCCCACGGTAGATAGAAAATTTGGCTCTCAGTTGCAAATCACCAACGATTTTGCACGCCCCCCCCCAATCTTGCCTCGGTCGGGAGATGCAAAATCAAATGCTGCATTGGATTAAAGAAGTCCGGTGGAAAGATCTTTTCTAACTTGCAGATCAACTCTGGCGCCAACTCTTCTAGTTCGTCTAGCACGTCAGGCGATAATTCTTTCGCACAAAGAGCACGAAGAAATAGCTCAGCTCTGCCAGTACTAGCCATTCATCCTCAGGGATAAAGCCACACAATATCACCGGCATTACCCGCTCAAGCCATATGTGCCAATCATGACTCTTGAGACCAAATATTTTCAATTTGTCAAGACTTGCTCCCCTCTTTAGACTCGTTGCATACCCATCGGGGAACATCAACTGCATTTTCATCCACAAGATCATTTCCCTCATAGCTGTCCTTCCAAGATTGAACCATGCCTTTGGCTTCCTCTAGTTCTTCTTTCCTTTCGGTTGTCGAATGTTTTGTAACGGTCTATCACATAGAGCCTCCCGGTTAACTCTAGCCTTAGGATTATCCTTCGACTTCCCCTCTATGCCGAACAATGTACCAAAAAGGGCCTCCGCGATATTATTTTTAGCGTACATCACGTCGATGTTGTGTGGGCAAAAGAGGTCTTTAAAGTAAGGTAGATCCCACAAACATATCTTGTGAGTCCAGGCATGTTCCGTATTATACCCTTTGAAATACCCTGGACGATCTGGATCCGGCTCGAGAGCGTTTATTTGATCCAGGATCTGTTGGCCTGTCAACGCAGGTGGTGCAGTGTTTTTGACAACTCTACCTTTGATGAAATTCTTCTTGTCTTTTTTGAACTTATGGTCAGGCTCCAGGAACTGTCTATGCATGTCGAAGCAAGAAAACTTGCAACTCGCCTCCAGCCAACGGAACTTAAGAGCTGCCTTGCATGTGGGGCACGGAAACCTTCCATGGACACACTAGCCAACGAATAGCGCATACGCCGGAAAGTCATGCATCGAGTATATGTACCACACATGCATTTTGAAGTTCCTTTTTGTAGCGGCGTCGTATGTCTTGATCCCATTATCCCAGGCTTCTTGCAATTCATCCTTCAGTGGTTGCATGTACACATTCATATTCTTGCCCCGATATTTGGGCCCTGGAATTATCAACGTCAGGAAAATGTTCTTTCTTTTCATAATCTCTCCGGGGGGGCGGGGGGCGGAGATTGAGTGGAATGACAAATACATGCCAACAACTGTATTGTGCTGCCGTCATACCATACACATTGAACCCATCCGTGCTGATGGCAACTCGAGGATGCCTTGGATCTGTTGCTTTATCCTTATGTAATGCATCGAAGTGCTTCCACAAAAGCGTCTGAAGTGTGTCCCAACATTGGATTCCCATCTGCATCTAGTTTTGTTCTTTTGCCCAATTTATGCCACGTCATCTGTATGTCTGTCTCTTCGACCATGAAAAGACGTTTAAGTCTTGGTATGATTGGCAGATACTGAAGAACATTAATAGGGATTTTGGTATGACTCTTCTCACCCAACCGTTGTCTACCAGAACATACCTGGAAGCATTGCAAATGGGGCAATAGTTCAAGCCCGCATACTCAAGCCTAAATAAGGCACATCCATTCTCACACGCATCTATCTTCTCATGGGGCATCTTAAGCGCATGTAGGATTTTGTCCGATGGGTACAGGTTTGGTGGCAATACATGGCCTTTGGGTAGAAAGTGTCCAAATATTTTCATCATCGCGTCATAGCATTCTCTGCCCAGGTTGAACTGAGCCTTTAGAGCCATTACTTGCGCGATGGCATCCAGCTGACAAAGCTCAATGTGCTCGTGGAGAGGACATTTTGAAGACTCCAACATTTCATAAAAGGCCTTTGTAGATTCCTCCATCTCATCGTCTGAATCCCGAGCATCATCAAAGTCATGCACCATGTCTTCGATCCCGGTACCATGCTCGTCGGTGCGACGACGAACCACCTCAGCTCTGGTACGTTGGGCAGACTCACCACGTTGGGTAGGGGTGCTGTGTCATGGTCGGGGGTGCCGTGTCGGTGTGTCGGGGTGTCGTGTCGGCGGTCGGGGTGTCGTGTCGGGGTCGGCGTGTCTGGGGTGTCGTGTCGGGGTCGGGGTGTTGGGGGTGCCGTGTCGGGGTTGGGGGTGCCGTGTCGGGGTGTCGGGGTGTCATGTTGGGGGTCGGGGTGTCGGGGGTGTCGTGTCGGGGTTGACCCTCAACTCCTTTTCCTCTTGATCCTCGACCTAGCTAAACTTAATCTAAACTAAATCTAAACCTAGCTAAACTAAATCTAAATAAACAGAAAAAAACAGAAAAAAATCACCTTAGGGTTTGACGGTGCGGCTCCGGCGGCAGGGCGGGGCTGGGCGGCGCGGCACCAGTGGCGGCGCGGGGCGATGCGACGCGGCTCTGGCGGTGGGGCGCGGCGCAGCTCCGGTGGTGGGGCGGGGCAGCGCGGTGTCCGCGGCCTGCATCCGCTGGAAGGGACGGCCGGGGCGGGGCGGGCAGCCGGCAGGCGACGAGGCGGGCACCGGTGGGCGGGGTTGGCCGGTGGCGGCGGGGGCTCTGGGGGTGGCGCGGGGGGCGGCAGCTCGGAGTGGGGCGACGGGGCGGGCGGCAAGGGGCGGGGCTGGTGAGGTGAGGGGAGAGAGAGGGGTGGGGCGGCGAGGCGGGCGGTGAGGGGCGGGGCTGGCTGGCGGCGGTGGCTGCTCCGGGTGGTAGCGCCGGGGCGACGGCAGCTCGGGCAATGGGGGACGGCGGGGGTGAGGTGAGGGAGAGAGAGAGGGGTGGGGCGCGGGGGTTAGGTAGGTTAATCTCTTTGCCATCTGCTAGCAGACGACAAAGAGACTAGCTAGTGGGGTGGGGTCGGGGGGGACGGACGCTACTTCTTTGCCGTCTGCTAGAAGACGGCAAAGAAAATGTCCGTTAGCTGATACCCGTTAGTGGGCCACCCTTCCTCTTTGTCGTCTTCTAGCTGACGGCAAAGCTAGTTTGCAATCCGCTGGCAGATGACAAAGAACTAGCTAATGGCAAAGAGCTTCTTTGCCATCCGTTTTTTGGAAACTGATGGCAAATAGATACTTTTCCGTCTGCCAGCTGACGGCAAAGAAATGGTAGACAGAAAATTTGCTGTTTCCAGTAGGGTACTCATTGACTGCTAGAACATAAAGCTCCCGTTATATTCCTGACCGCTTTAAAACTGCACCCAACGCTCCTCCAGCACTGTCATCATTACAACCGCTGTCACGACGCCTCGGCCTCCTCGCTTCCCACTCCTCTCTCCCATCGCCCACTACTGTGCGGAAAACCCGCGTCGAGCTCAACGCCGTCGCTGATGCCATGAATAACAGCCTCGGATGGCAGAGGGCTGTTGAAGATCTGGCCGGAGACAACCACGTCACCCACGCTGAGCTGAAGGAGATCGCGCGATGGTTCCCAAGCATCCAGATGATGCGGAACCATGCGCGCGGTCTGGTGAAGGTGATGACCGACGACGAGAAGGCACACGCATTCCCCAACGGCCGCGGCCTGCCTCCTGCGCTCATCATGCGGTTCACAATGCGGGAGACACAGTCCAACGATCCCAACTAGCGGGCCCGTTGGTGGATGTATCGTTCGGCCGCTCCGCCACAGCCGGACGTGAACCATGTTCAATCCAGGGTGAAGCGCGTCCAGGAAGTCGACCCGCCGTCCCTGCCCCGTCAACGCTGCCTACTGGGATAGATTCTAGCCGGAGATGCTCTACCACAATGACAACTCCGATGTTCACTCATCCTCTTCTGACGAGGGTGAATCCTCTAACGAGGGTGAGTCCTCTGACCAAGAGGAGCAGGAGGAGCATGATGTTGTTGTCGTCTCCGACGACGAGCAGGAGGTGATGATGTGTGCACCCGTCGTCGAGCAGGTGGGAGGCCCAGAGCTCCCAATTGATGTGGAGGCACTCCCAGATGTGCCTGACATCATCAAGATGGAGGTTCAGGAGGAGCAGCCTGTGGTGGACAACGAGCAGGAGGTGATGATGTTTGCGCCCGTCGTTGAGCAGGAGGGAGGCCCAGAGCTCCCAATTGATGTGGAGGCATTGCCAGACGTGCCCGACATCATCAAGAAGGAGGTTCAGAAGGAGCAGCCTGTGGTGGATGACAAGCAGAAGAGGAAGAAAGCAGCGGAGAAGCCTGATGCAGGGCCGGTGCGCCGCTCAGAGCGTCTCAAGCGCCTGAAGAACTGAAGATTCAACAAATCTGAAGATGCAGTTAGCAAGACTGAAGAAATGAAGAAGTTAGCAGTTAGGCATGCTGATTAGTTATAGATTTCAGCATATAAGTTATCTACAAGTTATCAGGGCTTAAGTATTTTGTGTTAAAACAGCTAAGTGTGTTGCTCATGTTGTCTTGCTTGACTTGCTACTGTGTTGTTGTGCCTTGCTGTTGTGTTGATGTGCCTTGTTGCTATGTGCTGCTGATGTCTAGTCTTTCGTGTTGCCTGGACCATATATACCATGTGATGCTGATGACTGCTCTTGTGTGTTTCCTGGACCATATATAGCATATATGTGCTGCTAATGTCTGCTCTTGTGTGTTTCCTGGACCATATATAACATTTAAACTTCAGAAATAGTTCAGTACACAAAGAAGATCAGAGATCTTCAAGTTCACACATACTCTAGTACACATATTACTGAAATCACCTCAAGTTCATGAAATTAAAGCTAGTACAAATTATGTGAGCAATACAACAACAATGCATCACTAAAATTCCTCAGGGATCTCCTTCATCTTCATTATCTTGCACTTGGTGTCCTCTTTAAGTTTGAAGAGGTCACCAATCATTCAATCATGCACTCCAGTTTCTTCTTCTCTTGCTTTAACTGATCCCTCTCCAACACCAGATTATCCCTCTCTTCCACCAATTTACCATTATGATCCATGAATTGGTCCCTCTCTTGCTTCATCAAGTCCCTCTCTTTCTTTGCCTTGGCTTTAACAACGTGGTGAATATTAGTGGCAGACTTGTCACTAATCTTCTTCTTCTCCAGCTCTGCCTTTAGGTTAGTTAATGCAATCTGAGTGCTCCCTAGCTGTTCAAGTGCTTCCTCCTTGTCAGCAACCATCTTAACAAAATCCACCTTGAAAAACCTCAGATTTTTTTCCATTTTTTCCTTCTCTTTCAGGATCTTAAAGTTTTCTTTAGCATTCACAACATTTTGCCTGAGCCTCAGCTTGTTCTCATCCTCATACAAGTCCCAAATGTTTCCTAATGCCATCTTTAGTTGAGGAGGCCACTCTGGATCAACCCACTGCACATAGTTGCATTTTGATCCTTCCTGTTGATTTAAACAAATAACAGTTCATAGTTTAGGATAAAATTAACATGGCATCATTAACATTGCATCACTGTCACTGGCATTGATATTGGATACTAACCTTCTGTCCACAGCCTAGGAACCTCCTGCTACTATCCACAGATTCAAAAGCCACTAACTTCTCACACACTGCTTGGTGCTCACATCTAGCACCAAGTTCTGTAGCAAGACCACTCCATTCAGAGCAGCTAATGGTGGCAGGTGCCTAAAACAGATGGTGGCAGTGCAGTTTCGGAAAAAATTCCCCCATCTGAACCCTAAACCTAGCCATCTGATTTGGAGGACTTACCGGACTGGTGACTGATTCGCCGTCCGAGAATGAGGTTGCGGAATTGTTCCAGGAAACCATGGTTGCGGAATGGTGGTGGCAGCACCAAGCTTGACTCAGCGGCAGCGATGTAGAAAAGTGTAGACGGGGTGAAGCTGGTGCAGGGGGGTTTGGGTGCTAATTATGCATGCAAAGCAATGGACTGGTTAGCCAAACTCTCCCACCTAATTATTAGGGATTTATTGTTTTTTTGGGCCCGGTTTTAAAGGAGAAAGGACGTGGTGATATGCTTGTTTCTCGGATTGATTATTTCCCTCGTCCAATCTACTGCCACCTACAACAAAGAGCTCTTTCTTAGGTGCCCCATACACCTGGACAGAGGGAGTAGGACTGTGGGGTGCACTTTTACAAGTTTTGGACTAAATCATCACATTCTGTCCAAGTTGTAGGATTTGGAGTGCTTTTAACTCCTTATTCCTATTCAAAATACATCGTCATTATTAAAGTTGGACATGAAATGATCACATAGAAAATGGAAACGAAATATGTCGAACTAATACGGTGACATGGCAGTACAACCACGCTTCACTAAATAACTGTCATGATGAAATAGAATGTAAAGACCACGTCACACAAAGCTGAATGGCACACGACTTTGTCTAGCTCATCGCCGATTCATACTCTATGTAGCCATCAAAGTTCAGCTTCGAGATCCTACAAAGAAGAATAGAATAAATCACATGGACATCAATAATGAGTAAAACCCATGCAAAAAATAAATCGATTGTGACCTGGCTTTTCTTTTTTTACCTCTATCAATTTAGCGCATTTACGTCGATTGTGACCTGGATTCTTGCAATAGCCACAATTATTCTATGATCTTGACTTCTTTGTCTTTGCCTGCAACCTTTTCTTCGGTGCACCTCGTCCTGGCACATGCACGGGATCCAGAACCTTATCAACTTTCTCCGAGTGCGTCATCACAGGGCCAAACCTAATGTTGTTATGCTGAGCATTAGTTGACTCCTTGCTGTCAGCTTGTTCAATACTTGATTGCTTGCCATGATGTGCTGCTTCCAAAAGCATCTTTAGACATTGATAGTCCTCATTAGAGTGGCATGCCTTGAAACTTGCGGCGTGACTACAATTCCGCAACTCGCGGTACCTCTGCAGGCTTGCCGAATAGTCATACATCTGATTTTTTTCTGGTCGGTGCGTATGCACATTTTGCGTTCATAGTCCACCTAGTGGGAATGCAACAACTGGGCAGAATTATTTGGTTTAAAATCCCCAATATGTAAAAAATGTGGGAACATGGTGTGTCTGCGCATTCCAGCTTACGGCAAGAACAACTGACCCTGTCCAAAATACCTCCTTGCTCCTCAATGCGCACTCCAAACTTTTTATCCATTCTTTGCTGCTTGGACACAACATAGGTGAAAACTTCTGATCCATCTAGTATCTCTCTGACCTAACATTTGCTGACAGCATCTATGCTCCATAAGACCACCTTAAAGACACTAGGAGTGAAAACTGTTGTGGCGTGTTTCTCAAGCGGCGAAGCATTTTCCTCTGTAAATGGAAGGGACTGCAAGGCTTCAACGTCATGGAGAGCTTCGTTAATCCGTCGCGACGCAAGGCAACGCTCATAGTGCTCTAGCATTTCAAACAACGACATCTTACCCTCAAGATGCGTATGTAGCATAGAGTTCAAGCTCTCACTCCTCTGATTGCTGCTCAATCCTAGGAAACAACACCCCGCAAGATATGGAGCACACCACAACTTATCTGATACATCTGATGCAGCCAAGACTCCTCACTGGTTACTTTATTCCGTTGTAAGAATTGTATCTATTTTATCTCATGCTCTTCAATGGAAGAAGTATCATATATGAAAGATCTGAATTCCTCCTTTACGTCGTCATCATGCAGATGGCGTACAATGTTCTGCTGAATGTGCCATATACATAGTCTATGGTTTGAGCCAGGCCAGACCATCCTGATTGCTCGCTGCATTGCAAGGTCCCCGTCTGTGATCACAGATATCGGATGCTTCTGTGCCATGCATTCAGAAAAGGTCTGCAACATCCACTCGTATGCCTGGCTTGTTTCATGAGAAATTATATCGCAGCCAAAAATAACAGTGCTGCGGTGATGATTCAACCCGACAAACGGCACGAATGGCAGGTTATATTTATTGGTTCTGTATGTGCTATCAAAAACAATGACGTCTCCGAAAGCCTCATAGTCAAGTCGCGATTGACTATCAACCTAGAACAGTCCCTTTAGATGGCCAAGCTCGTCTACCAAGTACCTGAAGAAAAAAAATCCACATCTCGCTCACGCCTCGTCATCATGTGCATGATCACCGTTTTAGCATCACCGACACTGATTGTCTCCTGCTTATTAGCATGGCAGAAATTATAAATGTCCCTCTTTATGCATCTAACCTTATCAAATCCACCGTATTGAATGCACAAAATATCCATAATACGGTATTTGCGGATCCCATATTTTTCCATGTCCGCAATGTTCGCTTTCTGCTCATCGCTAATTCGTCTGTGCGAACGCAGCAGGCAAGAAAGATCCCGTGGGGCTAGATAATGGCTGTGCTCATCGATGAAATCCTTGACAAACCATAGACCTGTTTCCTCCTGTCTCGCAATGACCAATTTAGCGTTACACCCACACGAGTTAAACTTCATGGCCTCCTCTTTATATCTTCCATCTTTCTTTTCATGTGCTTCTCTTCGCGAAACTCTTGACGACTACACACAATTTTCGTTAAAATTACGTATTTGTTGGATCCATCCCACTCAACGTAGCTTATCCTCACACTAAAACCTTTTTCAAGAGCATATTTGTTGTAGAATTCATAGCCTTGAGCCTCACTATCAAACATCTTGTTGACAATATTTTGATACTCGAACATACACTCATCACTTACATCCTCCATGTCTTCCTGCATATGACATATCAAATACACAGTTGGTGTTTATCAATGTTGCAGGTGTAAAATAGCTCATAGGCAAAGACAAGTGCATGGAAAAGACTTTTGCGCGTTTCACATGTGAGGAAAACCAATCATCAACGTCCAAGAAGTACTATCCTAGCATAAATGATGACACGAAAAAACTATATTGCATGCACTATGGACACCTCGAGCATAACGCCAACCCGGATTCATACCTTAAGGATGGTACGCGGGAAGAGATGGGATCGCCCGCCGCTGTTGTCGTCGATTCAGCCGCCGCAGATCCGGCCTTCTTCTTCTTCGGTGACGGCGTGGGGTGGGAGGCTGGATTGGTTGGGTGGAGGACGAGGACAATGAATTTTTTTCCTCTCACCGACCACGTCGAGGACGGAGAAGGTCAGGAGCACGACGGCGACGAATGGATCGGATGAGGATTGACAACTGGATCGAGTAGACGTGGATCTGGTCCTCAGGTGATCGGTTGAAGAAAATATATTTCTCCCTGGACCATTATGCCCTTTTCGTAATTAACATAATAAATTTAATCAATTTTAATTCCCCACAAGATCGGATGGCTGATAAAAATCAGCCGTGTAAGTACTGGAGTACTACCCAATCACCGTAAAACAACTCATATAAATAATATAAATACAGACCCAAATTTCCTGGAACGTTACATGTGTGCTTGGAAGGGTCCTTAGTATTTTCATAAAAGTTTCAGAAGGTTTGGCATTATTTCTAATGTCATTTGGTTCAAATCAATAGCCAATAAATAAAACAGAAAAGAATACAGAGAAACAGAAACATAGGAGACAAGACTTACCACACCCAACATTGTAGCCAACCCAGGCCATCCAGGGCATGAGCAGTGAGATTTAGTGCGTGCATGTCAGGAAATTAGGCAAAGTGGCATCCACGAGTTGTATAGGTGTCCGATCCGCACCAATGAACTTGATAAGCTTAGTTGAATTTGTGCCATTTTAAAAGTCATGTAAGTTAAGTGGTTATTCTGGTGTATGAGGTTTCAAGTGTCGAGAATAACTAAGTATTTCTTGGATGTGCAAACTGATCTATAACAAAAACAAAACATAGGTACTAGAACAAGCCAATATAAGTAACCTAACATGTGCTGTGTGGCATATTGCCAACAACGAAACAAACAATTAATACAAGTTATTATCTTTTACCTACGCTTCAAAACTCAATTGCATTTATTTATGAAACATTGTACACTCACACCCAACCCAACAATGGTAGGAGTATAAAAGTTGGCTTACCATAGGCAAGCGTGAGTCTCGTGTGAGAGAGGGGAAAAAAGGAAGAAAGAAATGCCAAAATTTGTCACCATGTTTCGACCATCATTCGGACGAGAGCCAAATATGTTACCGGGTTGTGAGCTTGAGAGACATTGGGAACTCAATGACCAGTTGCATGAAGCACATCACAGGTCGCACCGGTGCTGGCTGTTTTGGGCTGTCGCATGTGAGTATGCCTTGTCATGCTAGCGATTGTATGCTACTGCTTAGTATAGTCTCACTAAAACCCGTAAGAACTTTGACTGGTCATTGGAGTGGACGGATCTGACCTCTTCATGGCTCACCACCCAGGGCAGATGCCAGGATGCACTGGGTGCCTGGTGAGTTGGCCAAGGATTTTGCACTCCGGTTGACTAACTTACGGGGTCTCTTTTTCTTTTTCCAATTTCCAAAGCACTACATTACTCTGTCGCAATATGCCGGTTGATGGCACAGTTCCAACCATTGATCTTGTTGTCATCGTTTCACTAGACATGAGGGTTTTCTATCACGTCAATACCTATAAGACTTCAAGCTCAAAACTATGGGTCCACGTTGCTATCTTGCAGATACTTTGTGTTGACTAGCTTGAGATCCGATGGTTGTAGCCCAATTGTTTGTTGTTCTATGTGTGGTTTGCTAGTTAAAGGTTTCTATATACAGAACATATTTGTGGAACACAGGGAGTACATATTTGCTTGTGCCACGCCAGTAGATGGGATGAATAGACGAACTGCTATGGGTCGTTGGAAGCAAGGGAAACATTTTGTACTGGACATAAATGATAGGAAAAGCATTTTGTTGCTGATTATAATGTTTTGATGCATATCAAAACAAAAACAATATCCTCGTTATGCACCAGTGAAAACAATTGTTCGCCGGCCCTGATGCGCCCTTCTACCATTTTGCTCGGCCGCTCTCTCCCTGCGTTGCGCTCTAGGCATCGCCGGCTGATTTTCAGCCGTTAGCTTCAATGCCCGCCTCCTTCTGCTAGGTCGAGCTACCAATCTAGAGATGGCGACCCTCTCCCCTGCAGACTCTCTACTGTTGTCCATCGACCAATTTCCACCTGTCGCCACCATCACGTTGGTGATGTCGCCCCTCCGCAGATCCTCACCTACTAATAGTGCTTGTGGAGGTGTCATGAATGGGAAAACCAAAAGACCACCAGAGGTCATTAAAGAAAAGGTTGAAGCCGCCAGTCTTTGCATCTAAAGACGCACAATACATGAATCAACTCAAAGCCATTTGACTGGCTACCTCGTCGCTACAACTAAAGTTTGATAATACGCCCAAACCTCGTATCAATACACATCATCTAACCCAGTGCCCTTGCCAGTTGCCCCGCGGTAAGCCGAGAGTATCAATCGGTCTAACAGACCCTCGGCATGCACCACACACTCTAAAATCCGCTACCACCATCGTTTGCCATCCGATCTTCATGAGGGATAAACACATTGACGCTAGTGCAGAAAACGCTAGTGGTGGTGTTCTAAAAACTACTTTGATAGCGTTGCGGGTTGACGCCACCAATATGATGCTATTGATAAGAAAATACCAATGACGTGTGCGCCCACACGCTATCGGTATTTTACATATTGATGACGTGCCGAATCCACCTACACCATTACTAACAAATATAGCGATGACGGCCTCTTTTCTGCACGACATTGATAAACTGAAGGGCTGGTGACATACGACCTCCGTCCTGGTTTACTAGCCCCTATCGTATTTTGGGTCAAAGTTTGACCATATATTCAACTATCAAAATATTAATGCACGACATAAAAAATTATATTGTTGGATTCGTATTTGAATGTATTTTTCAATGATATTATTTTGTTTAGGGAGTTGCTACACATCGCCCACGCGCTATGCGTGCGCATCTCGTGGCCGCCAGTTAAGGAAAGTCCTCCTCTCGGTCCCCACGCATGTGCTCCAAAAAAGGCACGCTCCCATTCCCCCTGTCGGTGCCGCGTCCTGACAGCCAACGCCTCTTCTGCCTCACGTGACCCCCCCCCCCCCACCATGTCTCACAACATACCACCACAAAACCCCATGCCTCACCTGATCAACACCCGTCCCACAACAGCGAAAATCAGAGTAAAAAGAAGGTGGAAATCAAAGCGAAAAATCCTAGGAAAAATTCTAGAAAATGTAATTTTGCCTGCAACTCTTTTTTGCCGGTCAGGCAAAAAAGCTGGAGATTGTAGGCAAAAAAATTGCCACGGTTGGGCAAATTTCTCCCGCGTGAACAGCAAAAGGTAACAAGTTGTTTGAATTTGTTTTCTCCATGAAATTCTTTATAGAACTTGTTGATTTCCCTGTCTATACCCACTAGTAGAAAACAGGGCATTGGTTCGGGCCTTCTAATCCCATTAATCCCGGTTTGCTCATGAACCAGGACCAAAGGTGGCAACCGTCCCGGTTCGTGAGCCCCGGGGGGGCGGCCGGGCCACGTGGGCCATTGGTCCCGGTTCGTTTGGCCCCTTTGGTCCCGTTCTAGGCAAAAACCGGGACCAATGCGCCTCGCTCCTGGCCCACGACCATTGGTCCCCGTTCGTGGTTGGAACCGGGACCAAAGGGAGACCTATTGTCTTGGTTCCAGCCACGAACCAGGACCAATGATCTGTCTATATAAACCATCGCCCACCGCTAGCAGAGCCGTGGAGTGCTCTGTTTTTCTAGGACAGCAGTGTTAGAGCTTTGTGGTGCTCTAGCTCACCTTCTATGCACATGAGGTGTTCGATGAAATGCCCGAGCCACACTTAAGCTTTCTCCTCCCGAAGCTCCTTGTCCAAACTCCATTTTCGTCAAGATTTTTCTAGGTTTGGCGGTCCGTCCTGTCCCGTCCCCGTCCTGAAACCGCCGTCGATCGCCCGCGCTTGGTGAGCCTCTTGATCTTATCTTCTTTCTAAAATAAAATATACTTACACGTATGATTTTCTTACTTTTATTATTGTTTGTTATTATATAGTGCGATGGTTATGGTATCCTCCCACGTCGTCCCTCGTCCAGTCTATGATTCAGATGTGGTATATTATCTTTTATAACTATTTCACATATCTAATGTCTATGACAATTAATTATATCACCAACTTGACATAGATGTTTTTATGTATAGGAAGTAGTTGAACCAGAAACGGATACCGACTATACAATTCTGCTTGACAAGTTAACTAAAGCTGAAAAAAATCAATCACTTGAAAGAAAAATTGAAAAGAACCGAAGATGAGAAGATGGGATTGGAGTTGCATGTTGCCGATACCGTCGATGATCACAGTGTTGGAAATATGCCCTAGAGGCAATAATAAATTGGTTATTATCATATTTCCTTGTTCATGATAATCGTTTATTATTCATGCTATAATTGTATTACTTGGAAACTCAGATACATGTGTGGATACATAGACAACACCATGTCACTAGTATGCCTCTAATAGACTAGCTCGTTGATCAAAGATGGCTATGGTTTCTTAGTCATGGACATGAGATGTCATTTGATAACGGGATCACATCATTAGAAGAATGATGTGATGGACAAGACCCAAACTACAAACATAGAATATTATCGTGTCAGTTTATTGCTATTGTTTTCTGCATCTCAAGTATTTGTTCCTATGACCATGAGATCACGCAACTCACTGACACCGGAGGAGTACCTTGTGTGTATCAAATGTCGTAACGTAACTGGGTGACTATAAAGGTGCTCCACAGGTATATTCGAGGGTGTCTGTCGAGTTGGCATGGATCAAGACTGGGATTTGTTACTCCGTGTGACGGAGAGGTATCTCAGGGCCCATCAGGAGGGGTGTCTCGATCCAAGAGGCTACATGGGCTCTGGGAGGAGGTAAACCAGCCCCTGGTGGGCTGGCCGAAGCCTTCTCTAAGGGCCCATGCGGCTGGAGTGGTTTGAGAAGGAAAAAAAATCCAAAGGTGGAGAGGTGGAAAGAGTTTCCAAGTGGAAAGGAGGAATCCTACTCATAATAGGATTGGAGTAGGACTCCTCCACCTCCAATTTTGACCAAACCTTGAGGGTTTGAGGCTGCCTCCTCCCCTCCCTCCCTCCTATATATAGTAGAGGATTTAGAGGGAAAATATAACCCTAATAGCTACGTGCTACCTCTCCTCTAGATCACAGTTTCTCCTCTAGATCGATTTTCAGCGGTGCTTAGGCGAAGCCCTGCTGAAATAGCTCCACCACCAACGTCGTCGCGCTGCCGGAGAACTCATCTACCTCCCCGCTCCTTCTTGTTGGATCAAGAAGACGGAGATCATCATCGAGTTGTATGTGTGTTGAACGTGGAGGTGCCGTCCGTTCGGCGCTAGATCGGAAGGATCGGGATCAAGATCGCGAGACGATTCGTGATTGGATCACGGGACGGATCATGATGAGATCACAGGACGGATCGTGATTGGATCGTGAGATGGATCGTGATGGGATCGCGGGACGCTCGGCGATTTGGATCGCGAAGACGTTTGACTACATCAACCGCGTTTCTTAATGCTTCCCGCTTAGCAATCTATAAGGGTATGTAGATCCACTCTCCCTCTCGTAGATGCTCGTCACCATGGATTGATCTTGCGTGTGCGTAGGAATTTTTTTGTTTCCCCTGCAACGTTCCCCAACAGTGGCATCATGAGCTAGGTCTATGTGTAGATGAGATGTCGAGTAGAACACAAAGAGTTTGTGGGCGTTGATGCTTTGTTCGTGGTTTGGTTCAACGGTATTGTGGGATGAAGCGACATGGACCAACCTTACTCGTACGCTTACGAGAGACCGGTTCCATTGACTGACGTGTAACCTCATTGCACAAAGATGGCTGGCGGGTGTCTGTTTCTCCTACTTTAGTTGGGTCAGATTCGACAAAGGAGGTCCTTGAGAAGGTTGAAAAGCAATTTATGTATCAACGTTGTGGTTTTGCATAGGTGAGAATTGTTCTTGCTAGATACTCGTAGCAGCCACGTAAAACAAGCAAAAACAATTAGAGGACGTCTAACTTGTTTTTGCAGGGTATGTTGTGATGTGTTATGGCCAATTACATGATGTGATATATGTGATGTATGACATGATCATGTGTTGTATAGAATATCACGACTTGCATGTCGATGAGTACGGCAACCGGCAGGAGCCATAGGGTTGTCTTTAATTATTGTATGACCTAAGTGTCCATCATTAAGCGCTATGTAATGCTTTACTTTATCTCTAAACGGTAGCTATAGTTGTATGAGCATGGTGGGCGCGACAACCCTGATGTCGACACAATGATGGAGATCATGATCATGGAGATCACGATGATGGAGATCATGGTGTTATGCCGATAACGATGGAGATCATGTCGGTGCTTTAAGGATGGAGATCAAAAGCACAAGTTCATGGCCATATCATGTCACTTATGATTTGCATGTGATGTTAATCCTTTTATGCACCTTGTTTTGCTTAGGACGACGGTGGCATTATAAGGTGATCCCTCACTTAAATTTCAAGATAAATTGTGTTCTCCCCGAGTGTGCACCGTTGCAAAAGTTTGTCGTGTCGAGACACCACGTGATGATCAGGTGTGATAGACTCTACGTTCACATACAACGGGTGCAAGCCGGTGTTGCACATGCGGAACACTCGGGTTAAACTTGACTAGCCTAGCATGTACAGACATGGCCTCGGAATACAAGAGACCGAAAGGTCGAACATGAGTCATATAGTAGATATGATCAACATGATGATGTTCACAATTGAAACCACCTCAACTCACATGATGATCGGACTTGAGTTGGTGAAATTGGATCATGCATCACTCGAATGACCGGAGGGATGTCAATTTGAGTGGGAGTTCTTAAGTAATATGATTAGTTGAACTGATTATCATGAACATAGTCAGTAGCGTCTTTGCAAATTATGTTATAGCTCACGCTATAGCTCCCTTGAATTTTTATATGTTCCTAGAGAAATAGAGATGAAAGATGATGGTAGCAATATTGCGGAGTGGGTCCGTGATCCGAGGATTGTCCTCATTGTTGCACATAAGTCTTATGTCCTTAATGCACCGCTCAGTGCGCCACCCCCTCTAGCGTCGTCTGTAGATGCTGTGACCATCTGACAGGCACGTTCCGATGACTACTTGATAGTTTAGTGCATCATGCATTACGGCTTAGAATTGAGGCTCCAAAACATTTTGAACGTCATGGAACATATGAGATGTTCTAAGAGCTGAAATTGGGATCTCAGGCTCGTGCCCGTGTTGTGAGATATGAGATCTCCAACAAGATTCTTTGCCTGCAAGATGAAGGAGAATAGCTCAATCGTTGAGCGTGTGCTTAGATTGTCTGGGAGCTACAATCGCTTGAATCGAGTGGGAGTTGATCTTCCAGATAAGATAGTGATTTATATAGTTCTCCAAGTCACTGTTACTGAGCTACTTGAACTTGGTGATGAACTATAAAATGCCAGGGATGGAAATAATGATCCCTGAGCTGTTCGCGATGTTTGACACAACGAAGGTGGAAATCAAAAAGGAGCATCAAGTGTTGATGGTTAGTAAAACCACTAGTTTCGAGAAGGGCAAGGGCAAGAAGGGAAACTTCATGGATGGCAAGTCAGTTGCTACTCCAGTGAAGCAACCCAAAGTTGAAACCAAACCCAAGACTAAGTGCTTCTATTATGAGGAGAGCGGTCGCTGAAGTGGAACAACCCTAGATACTTGGTAGATAAGAAGGCTGACAACGTCGACATAAGTATATTTGATATACGTGTTATTAACGTGTACCTTACTAGTATTCCTAGTAGCATCTGGGTATTGGATACCAGTTCGGTTGCTAAATGTTAGTAACTCGAAATAAAAGCTACGGAATAAATGGAGACTAGCTAAGTGTGAGGTGACGATGTGTGTTGGAAACATTTCCAAGGTTGATGTGATCAACATCGCACACTCTCTCTACCTTCGGGATTAGTGACAAACCTAAATAAATGTTATTTGGTGTTTGCATTAAGCATGAACATGATTGGATCGTGTTTATTGCAACACGGTTATTCATTTCAGTTAGAGAATAATGGTTATTCTGTTTACATGAATAATACCTTCAATAGTCATGCACCCAGTGAGAATGGTTTGTTGAATCTTGATTGTAGTCATACACATGTTCATAACATTGATGCCAAAAGATACAAAGTTAATAATGATAGTACCACATACTTGTGGCACTGCCGCTAAATGTCATATTGGTATAAATCGCATGAAGAAACTCCATGTTGATGGATCTTTGGACTCATTCGGTTTCGAATCGGTTGAGACATGCGGACCATGCCTCTTGGGCAAGATGGCTACAGACCCTGTTTTCAGTATGATGGAGCGGGCTAGTAACTTATTGGAAATAATACATGTTGATCTATGCGATCCAATGAGTGTTGTAGCGTGCAGTAGATATCGTTATTTTCCTTACCTTCACTGATGATTTGAGAATATATGAGTATATTTGCTTAATGAAACACAAGTTTGAAACATTTGAAAATTTCAAACAAATTGAGAGTGAAGTTTAAGATCATCGTGACAAGAATATAAAAATATCTATGATATGATCGTGGAGGAGAATATCTGAGTTACGAGTTTGGCATACAACTTTAGACAATGTGAAAGTTGTTTCACAACTCACGCCACCTGAAACATCATAGTGTGATGGTGTGTCCGAACGTCATAGTCATGCTATATTGGATATGGTGCGTACAATGATGTCTCTTATCATTTTGCCACTATCGTTTTGGGGTTATGCATTAGAGACAACTACACTCACTTTAAATAGGGCACCATCTAAATCCGTTGAGATGATACCATATGAATTATGGTTTATTAGAAACCTAAGCTATCATTTCTTAATGTTTGGGGCGGCGACGCTTATGTGAAAAAGGTTTTCACCTAATGAGCTCGAACCCAAAGCAGACAAATGCATCTTCATGGAATATCCTAAGAACAGTTGGGTATACCTTCTATCTCAGATCCGAGTACATATTGTTGGTTGCTAAAACTGGATACTTTCTCGAGAAAGAGTTTCTCTCGAAAGAATTGAGTGGGAGGAAGATAGAACTTGATGAGGTTGTTGAACCTTTGTTCAACCAGAGAGTAGCGCAGAGCAGAAACATGCTTCTATGGAGCCTTCGTCAGTTGAAGAGGAAGTTAACAATGATGATCATGAAGCTTCGGATCAAGTTACTATCGAACCTCGTAGGTCGACAAGGATGCATTCTGCTCCTGAGTGGTATGACAACCCTGTCTTGGAGGTCATATTGTTGGACAATGATGAACCTGCGGGCTATGGAGAAGCGATGATGGGCCCGGATTCCGACAAATGGTTAGAGGCCATGAAATCCGAGAAAGGATCCATGTATGAAAAGCAAGTATAGACTTTAGTAGACTTGCTCGTTGGACAGTAGGTCGTTGAGTACAAATGGACCTTTAAGATGAAGACATGCGCTGATGGTGAATGTCACCATTTATAAAGCTCGACTTGTCACAAAGAAGTTTCCGCCAAGTTAAAGGAGTTGACTACAATGAGACTTTCTCACTCGTAGCGATGCTAAAGTCTGTTGGAATTATGTTAGCAATTACTGTGTTTTTCAATTATGAAATCTGGCAGATGGATGTCAAAAACATCCTTTCCTTCCTTGAGGAAAGGTTGTATGAGATGCAACCAGAAGGTTTTGTCAGTCCTAAGGATGCTAAAGGAGTGCAATCTCCAGTGATCCTTCTATGGACCGGAGCAAGCATCTCGGAGTTGGAATGTACGCTTTGATGAGGTGATCAAAGTTTTTGAGTCTATACAAAGTTTATGCGAAACTTGTATTTGCAATAAAGTGAGTGGGAGCACTATAGAATTTTTGATAAGCATGTGTGCTTGACATATTATTGATCAGAAATGATGTAGAATTTCTGAAAAGCATAAACGGTTGTTTGAAAAGAGTTTTTCAAAGGAAGACCTAGATAAAGCTACCTAATTGTTGAGATTCAAGATCTATAAAGATAGATCAAGATGCTTGACGAGACTTTCAATGAGTACATACCTTGACAAGATTTTGAAAGAGTTCAAAATGGATCAGTTAGAGAAAGAGTTCTTTCCTGATTTGTAAGGTGTGAAGTTGAGTGAGACTCAAAGCTTGACCACGACAGAAGAAAGAGAAAGGACGAACGTCGTCCCCTATGCCTTAGCCATAGGCTCTGTATAGTATGCCATGCTGTGTACCGCACCTGTGTGTGCCTTACCATGAGTCCGTCAAGGGGTACAAAAGTGATCTAGGAGTGGATCGCTGGACAGCGGTCAGGATTATCCTTAGTAACTAGAGTACTAAGGAAATATTTCTCGATTAAGGAGGTGATAAAGAGTTCGTCGTAAAGGGTTACGTCGATGTAAACATTAACACCAATCCGGATGACTCTGAGTAGCAATCCGGATACGTATAGTGGAGCAGCCATTTGGAGTAGCTCCAAGTGGAGTGTGGTAGCAGTGTCTACAGTATGACATAGAGATTTGCAAAGTACACACGGATCTGAATGTCGCAGACCCATTGACTAAAAGACCTCTCTCACATGCAAAGCATGATCGAGCCCCAAAACTTATTGGTTGTTAGATTCATAACAAGGTGAATCACATGGTGATGTGAACTAGATTATTGACTCTAGTACAAGTGGGAGACTGTTGGAAATATGCCCTAGAAGCAATAATAAATTGCTTATTATCATATTTCCTTGTTCATGATAATCGTTTATTATTCATGCTATAATTGTATTAATCGGAAACTCAGATACATGTGTGGATACATAGACAACACAATGTTCCTAGTATGCCTATAATAGACTAGCTCATTGATCAAAGATGGCTATGGTTTCCTAATCATGGACATGAGATGTCCCTTGATAACGGGATCACATCATTAGGAGAATGATGTGATGGACAAGACCCAAACTACACACGTAGCATATGATCGTGTCAGTTTATTGCTACTGTTTTCTGCATGTCAAGTATCTGTTCCTATGACCATGAGATCATACAACTCACTGACACCGGAGGAGTGCCTTGTGTGTATCAAACGTCGCAACATAACTAGGTGACTATAAAGGTACTCTACAGGTATCTCTGAGGGTGTCTGTTGGGTTGGCATGGATCAAGACTGGGATTTGTTACTCCGTGTGACGGAGAGGTATCTTAGGGCCCACTCGGTAATACAACATCACAACAAGCCTTGCAAGCAATGTGACTAAGTGTTAGTCATGGTATCTTGTATTACGGAACGAGTAAAGAGACTTGTCGGTAACGAGGTTGAACTAGGTATGGAGATACCGACGATCGAATCTCGGGCAAGTAACATACAGAAGAACAAAGGGAACCGCATACGGGATTAACTGAATCCTTGACATAGAGGTTCGACCGATAAAGATCTTCATAGAATATGTAGGAACCAATATGGGCATCCAGGTCCTGCTATTGGTTATTGACCATAGAGGTGTCTCCGTCATGTCTACATAGTTCTCGAACCCGCAGGGTCTGCACACTTAAGGTTCGGTGACGTTTTGGTAGTATAGTGTTATGTATGGTGGTGACCAAAGGTTGTTCGGAGTCCTGGATGAGATCCCGGACGTCACGAGGAGCTCCAGAATGGTCCGGAGGTAAATATTGATATATAGGAAGTCCTGTTTTGGTCACCAAAAAAGTTTCGGGCTCATCCGTAGTGTACCGGGAGCGTCGGGAGGGTATCGAGGGACCATCGGGAGGGGTGTCTCGACCCAAGAGGCTACATGGGATGTGGGAGGAGGTAAACCAGCCCCTGGTGGGCTGGACGAAGCCTCCTCTAAGGGCCCATGCGGCTGGAGTGGTTTGAGAAGGAAAAATCCAAAGGTGGAGAGGTGGAAAGAGTTTCCAAGTGGAAAGGAGGAATCCTACTCATAATAGGATGGGAGTAGGACTCCTCCACCTCCAGTTTCGACCAAACCTTGAGGGTTTGAGGCTTACTCCTCCCCTCCCTCCCTCCTATATATACTAGAGGATTTAGAGGGAAAAGCTAACCCTAATAGCCACATGCTACCTCTCCTCTAGATCGAAGTTTCTCCTCTAGATCGGTTTTCAGTGGTGCTTAGGCGAAGCCCTGCTGAAATAGCTCCACCACCATCGCCACAACACCGTCGTGCTGCCAGAGAACTCATCTACCTCTCTGCTCCCTCTTGCTGGATCAAGTAGGCGTTGATCATTATCGAGCTATGCATGAGCTGAACGCGGAGGTGCCGTCCGTTTGGCGCTAGATCGAAAGGACCGAGATCAAGATAACGAGACGATTCATGATTAGATCGCAGGACAGATCATGATGAGATCACGGGACAGATCGTGATTGGATCGCGAGATGGATCGTGATGGGATCAAGGGACGCTCATCGCGAAGACGTTCGACTACATGAACCGCGTTTTTTAACGCTTCCCGCTTAGCGATCTACAAGGGTATGTAGATCCACTCTCCCTCTCGTAGATGCTCATCACCATGCATAGATCTTGCGTGTGCGTAGGAAATTTTTTGTTTCCCATGCAACGTTCCCCAACACATAGGACCAAGATGGCTGCAATGCGCTTGAAGCTTAGAAAGATTAGAAAATATGTCGTTGATAAAGAGGCTTGGTATCATTATGCCATTCGATCAATTGTTACCTTAGTTCTGATTATGATTGCATTTGTTGTTGCATTGAAATGTTTTAAATAGTTTCAATTTATGGTTTAATTAGATGCTCTGGAGAGCTATATGTTGGTCAACGAGAACTATGTATCTACTTTGGTTTTAATGTGATGATGAACTTCTATTAATTTGGTCACTTTTGTATTCCTAATGTTCTGTAATTGTTTTTGACACACTTAATTATGTATAATGCACGCAGATGAACCGGCAATGGATGTACGGTAACAGACGCTCCCACGAGTACATTAAGGGGGTGCATCATTTTCTCGAAGTGGCCGAGGCAAACAAGCAGAATGGTTTTATGTGTTGTACATGCCCTACATGTGGGCATTTGAAGTCTTACTCTGACCCCAAAATCCTTCACAACCACCTGTTTGTGAAGGGTTTCATGCCATACTATAATGTTTGGACCAAGGACGGAGAAATAGGGGTTATGATGGAAGATGATGAAGAAGAAGAGGATGATGGCAACTATGTGCCCCCTAAATATGGTGATGCTGCAATCAGGGAAGCTGAAGATCAAGAGGAATCAGACGATGTGCCCGATGATGATCTTCACCGGGTCATTGTTGATGCAAAGAGACAGTGCAAAAGTGAAAAGGAGAAGCTGAAGTTCGATCGCATGTTAGAGGATCACAAAAAAGGGTTGTACCCCAATTGCAAAGATGGCAACACAAAGCTCGGTACCACACTGGAATTGCTGAAGTGGAAGGCAGAGAATGGTGTACCTGACAAAGGATTTGAGAAGATACTAAAAAATTGAAGAAGAAGGTTTCAAAGGATAACGAATTGCCCAATAGTACGTACGCAACAAACAAGGTTGTATGCCCTCTAGGATTGGAGGTGCAGAAGATACACCCATGCCCTAATGACTGCATCCTGTACAACGGTGAGTACGAGGAACGAATCGCATGCCCGGTATGCGGTGCATTGCGCTATAAGATCAGACGCGATGGCCCTGGTGATGTTGAGGGCGAGCGCCCCAGGAAGAGGGTTGCTGCCAAGGTGATGTGGTATGCTCCTATAATACCATGGTTGAAACGCTTGTTCAAAAACAAAGAGCATGCCAAGAATATACGATGGCACAGAGAGGACCGTAAGAAAGACGGGAAGTTGAGAGCACCCGCTGACGGGTCGCAGTGGAGAAAACCGAGAGAAAGTACTGGAAGGAGTTTGCAGGTGATGCAAGGAACGTATGGTTTGGTTTAAGTGCGGATGGCATTAATCCTTTTGGGGAGCAGAGAAGCAATCGCAACACCTGGCCTATGACTCTATGTATCTATAACCTTCCTCCTTGGCTGTGCATGAAGCGGAAGTTCATTATGATGCTAGTTCTCATCCAAGGCCCTAAGCAACCCGACAACGACATTGATGTGTACCTAAGGCCATTAGTTGAAGAACTTTTACAACTGTGGAATGGAAACGGTGTATGCATGTGGGATGAGCACAAATAGTAGGATTTTGATGTGCATGCGTTGATGTTTGTAACCATCAATGATTGGCCTGCTGTCAGTAACCATTTAGGACATACAAATAAGGGATACCACGCATGCACGCACTGTTTAGATGACACCGAAAGTATATACCTAGACAATTGCAGGAAGAATGTGTACCTAGGACATCGTTGATTTCTTCCGACCAATCATCAATGTCGAAAGAAAGGCAAGCATTTCAAAGGCGAGGCAGATCACCGGAAGAAGCCCGCCATCCGTACCGGTGATCACATACTTGCTATGGTCAATGATTTACAAGTAATCTTTGGAAAGGGTCCCATCGGACTATTTGTTCCGAATGACACTAAGGGACGCGCACCCATGTGGAAGAAGAAATCTATATTTTGGGACCTACCCTATTGGAAAGACCTAGAGGTCCACTCTGCAAACGACATGATGCACATGACGAAGAATCTTTGCGTGAACCTGCTAGGCTTCTTGGGTGTGTATGCGAAGACAAAAGATACACCGGAGACACGGGAGGACCAGAAACGTGTTCACAAAAAAGACGGCATGCCTCCAAAGCAGTATGAAGGTCCTGCCAGCTATGCTCTTACCAAAGAAGAGAAGGAAATCTTCTTTGAATGCCTGCTCAGTATGAAGGTCCCGTATGGCTTCTCGTCGAATATAAAGGGAATAATAAATATGGTAGAGAAAAAGTTCCAGAACCTAAAGTCTCATGACTGCCACATGATTATGACACAACTGCTTCCGGTTGCATTGAGGGGGCTTTTACCAGAAAACGTTAGATTAGCCATTGTGAAGCTATGTGCATTCCTCAATGCAATCTCTCAGAAGGTGATCGATCCAGAAATCCTACCAAGGTTAAGGAGTGATGTGGCACAATGTTTTGTTAGTTTCGAGCTGGTGTTCCCACCATCCTTCTTCAATATCATGACGCACGTCCTAGTTCATCTAGTCGAGGAGATTGGCGTTCTGGGCCCTATATTTCTACACAATATGTTCCCCTTTGAGAGGTTCATGACAGTCCTAAATAAATAAGTCCGTAACCGTGCTAGGACAGAAGGAAGCATC
The DNA here is from genome assembly GCA_022496015.1 of Hordeum marinum. Lineage (NCBI taxonomy): Eukaryota > Viridiplantae > Streptophyta > Magnoliopsida > Poales > Poaceae > Hordeum > Hordeum marinum. The sequence continues at coordinate 50,210,823 of CM039678.1, read as the reverse complement.
TCCATGGGCCATCAAACAGAGGATGTCATTGGGTTTTGTGTTGACTTCATTCCTGACCTTAAGAAGATTGGTCTCCCTCATTCGCGATATGAGGGGAGACTGACTAGAAAAGGCACGCTAGGAGCAAAGTCAATAATATATGGGGACGGGCATTCTTGGTCTCAAGCACACTATACAGTTCTACAGAATTCTACCTTGGTGACCCCGTATGTCGATGAACACAAGAACATTCTACGCTCCAAACACCCAGACCAGTGTGACGAGTGGATTACATGTGAACACATCAAGACTTTTGGCAGTTGGTTGCAAACACGTCTTTGGTGTGACAACACTATTTCTGATGAGCTGTACTCGTTGGCCAGGAGACCATCTTTGACTGTATTGACTTACAAAGGGTACGAGATAAATGGGAATACATTTTACATGATCGCCCATGATCAAAGGTGCACCAACCAAAACAGCGGTGTCTGCTTTTATGCAGCAATGACCAATGTGAAGGTCAACACATATTATGGTTACATAGAGGAGATATGGAAACTTGACTATGGACATGATTTGAAGGTCTGTTTGTTTCGATGCAAATGGGTCAATCTTACAAGAGGCGGGGTACAAGTAGACCCGCATTACGGAATGACAACAGTGGATCTCAACAATCTTGGGTACACAGACGAACCATTCATCCTAACCAATGATGTGGCGCTGGTTTTCTATGTTAAGGACATGTCTACCAAACCGAGAAAAATAAAAGATAAGGAAGCGAATACATCATACGATGAGCCAAAGCGTCACATAGTTCTTTCAGTCAAAAGAGACATCGTGGGTTGGAGGGCAAGACAGACATGTCTAAAGATTATGAAAAGTTTCAGAAATTCCTCCCTTCACAGTCAAGGCTGACCCAAGCACCCTGTTAAACAATGAAGATTATCCATGGTTACGGCGCAATAAGCAAAGGACACAAGCGAAGAAAAAGTGAAGACTTTCTCTCCACAACTATTATGATCATGCCTTTGATCTAGAATATCACTGCAGTTACATGTGAAGAAATCAAATGCCTTTTGTAGCAAATGAGTTTCCGTTCGAAACCATAATACTTCGAAAGAGACTGTCCGTTTTGTACACGAAGTGCATCCAGCTTTTGCCGTAACCCTCTCAACTTTTTGGCACGTGCTATGTGGGTGAAATGATGATACCATGCCAACTTTGAACCTTTTCAGAGTTCATTTGTAGTGCTTTTCAATTTCAGTGTCATTTAGCTCAAAAAAATCAATAACTACATGAAAAATAACAAATGAAGTCAGAAAGGGTTGAAAATTGATGATGTGGCTTTGAATGGTGCATTTTGAACACACAAAAGCACGGAGTTCAAAGAAGTTCAAGAAAATGAAATATGTTTGTAAGAGATGAGTTTTCGTCTGAAACCCTAATACTTCGAAAGAGATTGTCCGTTTTGTCCACGAAGTGCGTCCAACTTTTGTCGTAACCCTCTCAACTTTTTAGCACATGCTATGTGGGTGAAATGATGATACCATGCCAACTTTCAACCTTTTTAGAATTCATTTGTAGTGCTTTTCAATTTCAGGGTCATTTAGCTCAAAGAATGAACTAATAGCAAAAAGAATCAACTAAAAAACTTTTATGAAACCCTAATAGCAGAAACAATGAACTAAAAATAATCAATTTAAATATTATTTTATGAACTATAATATTATTCAATAGCAAAAAGAATTTTTATAAAGAATGTTTTTCTTAGAAACTTTAATAGCAAACTAAAATAACAAAATCTGTTTTTGATTTAAGCAACCATTTAAAATAACCTAAAATTTAACAAATTAAATATAATGTTAAAACAAAGTAATATTAAATAGAAGGAAAATAGAATCACTAAAAAATCTATTTTTATAGTAAAGTTATTCACAAACTAGTTATTCACACAAATTTCAAAGAATTCAAATTTGAAAACTAATGGCACTAACAGAAAGTTTATAATTTTTGTGACCTAAAAGAAAAAAGAATCACTGAAAAACTATAAGTAGAAACACAAGAAAATAAATAAAGCAAAAAAACAAGAAAACAAGAAAAAAAAATGCCGCCTCCTGGGCTACCACGGCCTGAATATGACTAGAAACTCAACTAGCTAGTTGGGCCAGGATTCAGACCCGTAGCAGGCCTAGTAGGCCCACGGGTAGAGGAGTGGGCGATTAGGCCCGTAAGCCTACAGTTGAGTGGATCTCGAGAGGGTTGGCGCAACAGCGCTTATAAACCACTCTCGAGCCCTCTCAGCTAGCGAGGTGGGACAAAACATTTGTCCCCAGGCAGCACCCACCTTTCGTCCCAGTTGGTGGCACCAACCGGGTCAAATACTCACCTTTGGTCCCGGTTGGTGACACGAACCGGGACAAATAACCACCCTTTGGTCCCGGTTCATGCCACCAACCGGGAAGAAAGGGGGGTGCTTTCCCGCCCTTTGGGCTGCTGAAAACAAGGCTTTGGTCCCAGTTGGTGGCATGAACCGGGACCAAAGGGGGGCATTGGTACCGGTTCGTGCCACCAACCGGGACCAATGCTCCCTGTATAAAACCCCACACTTAGAAGTTTTCGACCCATATCGCTCCCCCGAAGGCCTGATCCCACCCACGCCGTCAGGCTGCCCGAATCTCGAGCGCTCTACGTCGCCGTCGCCGCCGCCGGCCGCCGTCCCCTATCTCCCCCGTCACCCCCGTTGCCGCCTCCACCGCCCCCATCGCCGCCCCTCCCTCGTCGCCTCCCTCGACGCCCCCGTCACCTCTTCATCGCCGACCCGCCCTCGTCGCCGCGCTGTCGCCTCCGTGTCGCCGCCCCGTCGCCTCCGCATCGTCGTCCCTGCTATGAGTCGTCGCCCCCTCTATGAGTCATCACCGCCCCTGGTCTGTGGATTTTTTAAATATATGTTGATTTTTATATGATGAATGTTTATGTTTTAGTTGTTTTATGTTTTATTTAATTATTAGGAGTCTTAGGAATAATTAGTATGTGTGTGTTAGATTACATATTTTTTTTTGGTTTTATGAAAAATTAGTGATTAAATGATAAGAAAACGTTCTCATAGGAATTTGTCTCGACGTCGATGATGCTCGGTCCACATCCTCATCGTCGAGTGGTCCATGAGAGCCTGCTTGATAGGCGCCATGTCTGGGACTGGGCTCCGCCGGGCTAGCACTGGGAGGTGCTACCTTCCCGGGCTTGGAGGTTGGTGAGGAATCCAGGTCTCGTTGTCAACGTGGAGCTTCTGTGGTGGCGGTCAAGCGGGCCACTTTCGGTGCGGAGGGAGCGGGCCCCGGCGGAGGTGGTATGTTCCCGTGTCAGGGAGGAGGATGAGCACGTCCATCGCTACATGGCGGCGTTGGATGCCCGGTTTGACAAAACCTGGCAAATCCTTCAGGGATCTCACCCAAGTTATGATCCCGTGATGGTTCCTTATCTTTGGGTGTCCACCGTCGGCGACTCAGAGACCGCTAGTGAACTGAGTTCACCGTCCTCCACTTTGGATTCTAGGATATTCGATCTGTATTAGTGATCTTATATGATAATATTTGAGATTTATTAGTTAATATTTGATGATGCATTAACTGGATTATTCGATATGATGTATTACTGATATTATATTTGAGTTCATTATAAATGTATTAGTGATATTCAAGTCATTCCGGTAAAACAAGGGAATTTTTTCTATGTCATTGCTCGATATATGGAACGGGTTGACTTTAGGTCTGTTTCGGCTCCTTGTGTGTCTTTCAGTGAGGGAGAGTGTCCATCATATATATATATATATAAGAGGAAGAATCCTGACTGTTGTCATGGGGGTCGCTTCTCCTTCTTTTCCTTGTGCTAGATATTTCTAATGCACTAGGGAAAGGAGTAGTAGCGACCATCACTCACGGTCAAAATATGAGAGAGGAAGAATCCCGAGTGTTGTCGTGGGGGTCACTTCTCCTTCGTTCCCATGTGCTAGACATTTTGGTGTAATGCACTTGGGGACGAATGGAGGAGCCACCATCACCGACGGTCGTAATATCAGAGGGAGTCCCCACCATATACGTGAGATGAGGGTTTAGGAAGGAAAGACTCTACAGACATAAAGTCAACCCATTGCATATTGAGTAATAGTGATCTGTGTGTTGATCAGTTTCCTGGTAGTTTCCTTGGATCGATTTTAAATATTTAAAATTGATCGACGGAAATACTAGTGATCTTATATGATAATATCCGAGATGTATTAGTTAGTATTTGATGATGCATTAATAACTGGATTATTCGAGATGATGTATTAGTGATATTATATTCGAGTTCATTATAAATGTATTAGTGATATTTTATCGGTATAATGCGTGTGTGACTTTCGGTTTGTCATTGCTCCTTGTGTGACTTTCATGTGTGTTCTTGATGGAGGAATCCCGACTGTTGTCGTGGGGGCGCCTCCTCTTTTTTCTCTTCTTTGCGATATACTCGTCAGTATAATGCGCAAGAAGAGAAGAGGGGGCGTCCATCATCGGCGGTCGAACTATTACTGTGAGAGAGTGGCCACCAACATATATACACCACCATATCAGTGTGAGAGAGAGCGCACCAACACATCATGAGATATGAGAGTTATTTAAGGAAAGTCTCGACGAACCGAAAGTCACACACGCATTAGGATCCAAAGCGTGCCATAATTCTTGAGTTATGAATACAGTAAATGTCGTCGTCATCAGACGACGATAGGATCCAAGCATGTGAATTATGCGGTGAAGATAAGGGTCTTTGTGACCAGCCTGGGCTGCGAGACGGCAGGTTCTTCACCATGAAACTTTACGAGGACTTTGATATTTCTACAGTACGCAATGATGATAACTTTTTTTTCATAATTAAGCATGACTTCCATTTCTTTGCTTCAACGTGTAATTTCTATTTTATACAATTCGACTATTTCGTCCCCTGTCATGCAAGACGGTATTTCTTGGAGAGGCTCGGTTTCGAAGAGCACGAGAGTTTCGAGACGAGGACAACCAACCTGAGGACTAAACATAGTCACACATTTCTTGTGAAAGTAATGAATGCACTTAATAACACAAAATTGGGTTGGCATGGATCAAGACTGGGATTTGTTACTCCGTGTGACGGAGAGGTATCTTACGGCCCACTCGGTAATACAACATCACAATAAGCCTTGCAAGCAATGTGACTAAGTGTTAGTTGCGAGATCTTGTATTACAGAACGAGTAAAGAGACTTGCCAGTAACGAGGTTGAACTAGGTATGGAGATTCCGACGATCAAATCTTGGGCAAGTAACATACCAAAGAACAAAGGGAACATCATACGGGATTAACTGAATCCTTGACATAGAGGTTCGACCGATAAAGATCTTCGTAGAATATGTAGGAACCAATGTGGACATCCAGGTCCCGCCATTGGTTATTGACCGTAGAGGTGTCTCGGTCATGTCTACATAGTTCTCAAACCCGCAGGGTCTGCACACATAAGGTTTGGTGACGTTTCGGTAGTATAGAGTTATGTATGGTGGTGACTGAAGTTTGTTCGGAGTCCCGGATGAGATCCCGGACGTCACGAGGAGCTCCGGAATGGTCCGCAGGTAAAGATTTATATATAGGAAGTCCTGTTTTGGTCGTCGAAAAAGTTTCGGGATCATCGGTAGTGTATCGGGAGTGCCGGTAGTGTACCGGGAGACCTCCAGGAGGGGTATTTCGACCCAAGAGTCTACATGGGCTGTGGGAGAGTGGAAACCAGCCCTTAGTGGGCTGGTGGAACAACCACAAGAGGCCCATGCGGCTGGAAGAAAAAATCCCAAGAGAAAAGGTGGAAAAAAGGCAAATAGGTGAATCCTAGTCCTACTAGGATTGGAGGTGGACTCCGCCTCCTCCACCTCCTTTCGGCCAAAGCCCTTGGCTTGGGAAGCCAAGGCTGCCTCCTCTCCTCTCTTCCTCGTACATATACTGGTGGTATAGAGGGTTTTTGCACTAGAATTTCAGCCACGTGCTACCCGTTCCTCCAGTGCATAGTTTCTCCTCTAGATTGGATTTCTGCAGTGCTTAGGCGAAGCCCTGCCGGAATTTCTCCACCACCATCGCCGGAGCGCCATCAGGCTGCCGGAGAACTCTTCTTCCTCTTCACTCCTTCTTGCTGGATCAAGACGGTGGAGATCGTCATCAAGCTGTACGTGTGCTGAACACGGAGGTGTCGTCCGTTCGGTGCTAGATCGGGAGGATCGTGATCAAGTTCATGGGACGGATCGTGATCAGATCACGCGACGGATCGTGATTGGATCGCGGGACGGATCGTGATTGGATTGCGGGATGCACGGCGATTTGGATCGCGAAGACGTTCGACTACACCAACCGCGTTTCTTAACGCTTCTCGCTTAGCGGTCTACAAGGGTATGTAGATTCACTCTCCCTCTCGTAGATGCTCATCACCATGGATAGATCTGTGTGTGCGTAGGAAATTTTTTGTTTCCCATGCAACGTTCCCCAACACGGGCTCCCCGTGGAGGGCATGTGGAGCCCCTTTGTCCCTGTTCGTAAGTGAACCAGGACTAAAGGTTTAGGGCTTTAGTCGTGACCCTTTAGTCCCGGTTCCAGAACTGGGACTAATGGGCCTCTTGAACCGGGACAACTGGGCCGTTTTCTACTAGTGACCTACCCCCCTATCTACTACTTGCAGAAATTGCCCCTGTACCGAATTGTTTCAAAACCTGGCTTGTATCATGCCCCTATTCTTGCATCCCCTTCACACCTGTAGACCTTGCATGCTACATAAAATGGTTGCTGACTCTTGAATTGTATCTTTTCTATTGTCTAGCACCTTGTTTCTGCATAACAAAAAAAGCATATTTTTGTTAGTAAACTGGTGAAATAAGCTATTGTAGTTGCTTAGAAAACAAGCTAGTAGTATAGTATAGTTGCTTACAAAAACACAAGGTAGGCAGGAAAAAAGCTTGAAAACCAGTAGTAGAAAAAGATGTTGCATCCCCATATATGAGGTTGTTCATTCAGTTTGTTGTGCTCTGGTGACTTGTTGCAAAACAATTGCCCCTATTCATTCAGTTTTGCTTGCATAATGGAAGGGGGAATGCTAAAAGGGTGTTTCATTTACATTATGTATTAATTGCATCTTTGAAAAAAATGTAGATGGCTGGCATTGATATCAATGATGTTCCTGATGAGTTTCATGGTTGTGATGGTGACCCTCCATACTGTAGACATGCACAAACTGAATGAGTCCCTATTTCTACTGAGGGTGTGGGTGAGTTGCTGGAAGTGGGAGATGCTCCTGTTGTGGATGGCTTGGTGTGAATTTTTGTGTTGCAGCAGCTGCTACTACAGCCGACTTTCAAGGGGGTTTTGGTGTGTGTGCGGGCGACTAAGTTAGCGGGTTAGGCGACCTATCCCATCGTGGGTGGGCGGGTTTTGCAGTTTGGAGGGGCTTAGGCGACTTCTGATGGGTGTGTGGGGTGTGTGCGGGCTACTAGGTCGGCAGGTTAGGTGACCTAGCAGCCAGGTGGTGCGCGAGTTTGTTTTGGCTGGCTTAGACGATTTTTCAAGGGGTGTGTGGGGGGAAAGTAGGTCGGCAGGTTAGGCGACCTAGCACCTGGGTGGTGGGCCAGTTCGTTTCGACCGGCTCAGACGATTTTCAAGGGGTGTGGGGGTGCCTGTGTAGGGGTTGGCGGGTTAGGCGACCTAGCACCCGGGTGGTTGTCGAGTTTGTTTCGGCAAGCTTATGTGATTTTTCAAGGGGTGTGGGTGCGGGTGTAGCCGAGTAGGTCGGCGGGTAAGGTGACCTAGCACCCAGGTGGTCGGCGAGTTCGCTTCAGTCCACTTAGGATATTTTTCAAGGAGTGTGGGTGCATATGTAGGCGAGTAGGTCGGTGGGTAAGAAAACCTAGCACCCGGGTGGTGGCCGAGTTCGTTTCGGTCAGCTTAAGAGATTTCTAATGGGGTGTGGGTGTGGGTGTAGACTAGTAGGCCGACAGGTTAGGTGACCTAGCACCGGGTGACGGGTGAGTTCGTTTCGGCCGGCTTAGGCGATTTTTCAAGGGGGTGGGGTGTGTGTATCCGAGTAGGTCGGCGGGTTAGGCGACCTAGCATGGTGTGGCGGGCGAGTTCGTTTTGGCTAACTTATGCCATTTCTCAAGCGGTGTGGGTGTGTGTGTAGGGGAGTAGGTCGAGGAGTTAGGCGACCTAGCACTCAGTGGTGGGCGAGTTCATTTTGACTGGCTTAGGCGATTTTGCAAGGGGTGTGGGTGTGTGTAGGCGAGTAGGTCGGCGGCTTAGGCGACCTAGCACTCGGTGGTGGGCGAGTTCATTTCGGCCGACTTAGGCGATTTTTCAAGGGGTGTGTGTGTGTGTTTGTGTAGGCGAGTAGGTCAGTGGGTTAGGCGACCTATCACGCAGTGGTGGGTGAGTTCGTTTTAGCCGACTTAGGCGATTTTTCAAGGGGGGGGCAGGGAGTGGGGCTGTGTATAGGCGAGTAGGTCGGTGGGTTAGGCGACCTAGCATCGGGTGGTGGGTGAGTTCGTTTCGGCCGGCTTAAGAGATTTCTCAAGGGGTGTGGGTGTGGGTTTAGATGAGTAGGCCGACGGGTTAGGTGACCTAGCACTAGTGGAAAAAGTCCCATTTGTCCCGGTTCGTAAGGCCCATTTGTCCCGGTTCTGGAACTGGGACTAAAGGGTCGGTACTAAAGCCCACGACCTTTAGTCCCGGTTCGCTTACGAACCGGGATAGATGGGGATACACGTGGCCGCTCCGCCAAGCCCAGGCAGGAAGGCCTTTGGTCCCGGTTGGTAACACCAACCGGGACCAAAGAGCGTCCACGCGTCAGCAGCTGAGGAGTTGTTTCTTTTTTGAAAGGGGGGGAGGTTGAGGGTTTTGGAGGGTTAATTTAGGGGTTTCATATATTTTGTTAGATAGATAATAGAGAGAAGTGATCTCTCTTATCTCCGTGCTTGGTCACGACGCTACGTACTATACTTATACATTTAACATATAACACAATTTAAGCATCATTTTCGTCAATGAGACATCATATAACAAGTTGGTCACTAGTCATAATCACAACTCCTCCTCCTCCTCCTCATCAACAATTCTAACACATTGTAGCACATAATAACACATTGTACCTAGGACCTACGTACTCGTATCTCGTAGGACCTACTCTACCCTCTCTTAGGTACAATATCATAATACAAGATAGGCCCTGACTCTCCATTATGGAGAACGGAGATCATCCTGTCTCCCATTCTTGGCATACGCACAATGTTGCTTCCAAGTAGCTCTCTACGATTGAGCATACATTTTTTCCAATCTTTGATTGTCATGACTCCATCGGTTTTGGAAATTCGGTATGGACAGGAGTGATGCGTAGGCTGACCTGGCCGTGGTGGCCCTAAGCTCGTAACAACAACGCGACCTCTCGGAAATATCAGATGAGGCACACAATCCTCCAGGATATTTTGTTGAAAAACATAGTAATAATTTTGTAGTTAGCAATGTAGTTTAGTTTTAGAATAATTTATGCAAAATATGCACACCTGTCGTAATAGTAGAATTAAAATCTTACCATGCAATCTCCATGGATGTTACCGTAGTTCACCACGTGCACTAGCGGCACGTATTAACCATAATGTGCAGGAGTTTGATAATAGCTATTGTAATTCTCAAGATGACTAAGAAATGTGGTAAGATGATCTTTCTCCTTATAAGTTAATTTTGCTTCATCACTGTAGTAGTAGGTTCTGTCTACCATCTTCCGTGCATTTTTTGAAGAATGAAAATAAGCTGTCAATGCAAATAAGTTGTCAACAATTTTTAAATAAACAATATAAATTACTTAATAAATATGGTTGAGAAACTCACATAATGATAGAACTGGAGGCGTCTGCACATCGACTCAGATGTCGATATTACCTTCAATTTCATCTTCCGGACGAATATCAAAGGTGATAAGCATATTAGGCTCAAATGCATAAGCCTTGCATAGTGTTTGCCAATTTTTGCATTCAAAATAGCAATAGGTATCTGCATGGTACAATTTTACCGTAAAAGTAAAACCATGCTCGGTCCTCAAGTGAACTATCTTTACCTCCATATCTTTTTTAGTATTGAAACCAATCTTATCCAAGACAGCAATTCTTGCATGGCAGGGGATACGCTAGTAGAACAGTAAAAAATTAAAATTAATTATAAGTTGAAGCAAAAGAGGCAGAAGTCATGCTTAATTACGAAAAAAGACTTGTCATTCTGACTTACTATATCCACTTCGAAGGTCTCATCCAGCATGATGCTGAAGCGCCTACCATCAAATAGGAAAGTCTTGTCACACAGGTCGTGCTCGTCTTCACAGTATTCGCACATACCGTATTCACTTTCATCGTCAAACATTTCCTATGTTCATAGTTGAAACATTTAAAATCGATCGAAGGAAACTACGAGAAAACTGATCAACACATAGATCACTATTACTCAATATGCAACGGGTTGACTTTAGGCCTGTCGAGTCTTTCCTTCCTAAACTCTCGTCTCACGTATATGATGGGCACTCCCTCTGATATTGCGACCGTCGGTGATGGTGGCTCCGCCATTCGTCCCAGAGTGCATTACACTAAAATGTCTAGCACACTGGAACGAAGGAGAAGCGACCCTCACGACAACAGTCGAGATTCTTCCTCTCTCATATATATATATGGTGGACACTCCCCCTCACTGAAAGACACACAAGGAGTCAAAACAGACCTAAAGTCAAACCGTTTCATATATCGAGCAATGACATAGAAAAATTCCATATGTTTTAGCGGAATGACTTGCAAATCACAAATACATTTATAATGAACTCGAATATAATATCACTAATACATCATCCCGAATAAGACATTTCAAGAATTACGGCACGCTTTGGATGCTAATGCGTGTGTGACTTTCGATCCATCGAGGCTTTCCTTAAGTAACTCTCATATCTCATGGTGTGTTGGTGCGCTCTCTCTCTCACTGATATGGTGGTGTATATATGTTGGTGGGCACTCTCTCACAGTAATAGTTCGACCGCCAGTGATGGACGCCTCCCCTCTTCTCTTCTTGCACAATATATCGACGAGTATATCGCAAAGAAGAGAAAAAAGAGGAGGCGCCCCGCACGACAACAGTCGGGATTCCTCCATCAAGAACACACATGAAAGTCACACAAGGAGCAACGACAGACCGAAAGTCACACACGCATTATACCGATAAAATATCACAAATACATTAATATTTCTAATGACCTCGAATATAATATCACTAATACATCATCCCGAATAATCCAGTTAATTCATCATCAAATATTAACTAATACATATCGAATATTATCATATAAGATCACTAATACAGATCGAATATTATCATATAAGATCACTAATACAGATCGAAAATCCTAGAATCCAAAGTGGAGAACAGTGAACTCGGTTCACTAGAGGTCTCTGAGTCGCCGGCGGTGGACACCCAAAGATTAGGAACCATCGCGGGATCATAACTCAAGTGAGATCCCTGAAGGATCTGCCAAGTATTGTCGAACCGGACGTCCAACGCCGCCATGTAGCGACGGATGTGCTTGTCCTCCTGCCTGACACGACGACGTACCACCTCTGTGGGTGCCCGCTCCCTCCGCACCGAAAGTGGCCCGCGTGACCGCCACCACAGAAGGTCCGGGTCGACGATGATACCTGCATTCCTCACCAACCTCCGAGCCCGGGAAGGTAGCACCTCCCAATGCCAGCCCAACGGAGCCCAGTCCCGGACATGGCGCCTATCAAGCAGGCTCTCGCGGACTACTCGACGACAAGGATGCGGGCCGGGCATTATCGACAAATTCCTATGAGAACGTTTTCTTATCGCTTAATCACTAATTTTTCATAAAACCCAAAAAAAATCATCATTAACATACTAATCTAACATAAACATTCATCATAAACATACTAATCTAACATAAACATTCATCATAAACATACTAATCTAACATAAACATTCATCATAAAAAATTCTGTAATCTAGCATACACATACTAATCTACCATAAACATTCATCATATAAAAAAATCAACATATATTTTAAAAAGAAATTGCAAGGAGCCGGGGGCGGCGGCTCACAGCAGGGGCGGCGACGGGGGAGGGGTGGCGACGGGGGCGGCGGGGGCGGTGGGGGAGGGGCAGCGACAGGGGCGGCAGGGGCAGCGACGAGGGCAGGGCGGCGACAGGGGCGACAGGGGAGACGACGGGGACAGGGCGGCGACGAGGAGGGGGATGACGACGGCAGGGGCGGCGACGGGGAGGCAACTGGGGCGGCGATGGAAACGGGGACGGCGGTGGTGGGCTCGGGGCGGCAAGCGACGACGGGGACGAGGACGGCGGGCTCGGCGAGGTGGCAATAAAAATTGCAAAATTTCCTAAGTGCTTCTTATATAGAAGAAGCATTGGTCCCGATTGGTGGCACCAACCGGGACCAATGCCCACCTTTAGTTTCGGTTGGTGCCACCAACCGGGACCAAAGCCCTGTTTTTAGCAGCCCTAATGTTGGGAAACAGGGACCTTTGGTCCCGATTGGTGGCACCAACCGGGACGAAAGGGGGGCATTGGTCCCGGTTGGTGGCACCAACCGGGACCACTGGTCCCTTTTCGTCGGTCGGCGGGAAAGCAGCAGATGTTTAGTCCCATGTTGCTAGTCGAGGAGAGACATCACCTGTTTATAAGCCCCGATGCGCTTGACCTGTCAAGCTCCTCTCATAGTGAAAATAGATGCCCTTATACACGAAATTTGACCTAAATTCAAAATGCTAGTTAGGTGCCTAACTATCACCTTAAATTTAGGTTGAATTTCAATGTAAGCGCATTTATTTTCACTTTTTCTATTTTTTATGTTATTTCTTTGCTATTTTTCCTGCTATTTAATATTAATTTGTTTTAATATTATATTCAATTTGGTAAATTTTAGGTTTTATATAATTTTAGTTTCAAAAATACTAGAGGTTTATAATTTTAGTTATTGATTTTTTTTAGCTAAATGACCTTGAAATTGAAAAGCACTACAAATGAACTCTGAAAAGGTTAAAAGTTGGCATGGTATCATCATTTCACCCACATAGCATGTGCTAGAAAGTTGAGAGGGTTACTGCAAAAGCTGTATGCACTTCGTGTACAAAACAGACAGTCTCTTTCGAAGTATCAGGGTTCCGGACGAAAACTCGTCGGTTACAAAAGGCATTTCATTTTCTTGAACTTATTTGAACTTCAGGCTTTTTGTCTGTTCAAAATGCACCATTCAAAGCTACATCATCAATTTTCAACCCTTCCTAACATCATTTGTTATTTTTCATGCAGTTATTGATTTTTTTAAGCTAAATGACCCTAAAATTGAAAAGCACTACAAATGAACTCTCAAAAGGTTGAAAGTTGGCATGATATCATCATTTTACCCACATAGCATGTGCTAAAAAGTTAAGAGGGTTACGGCAAAAGCTGGATGCACTTCGTGTACAAAACGGACAGTCTTTTTCGAAGTATCAGGGTTCCGGACGGAAACTCATCGGTTACTAAAGGCATTTCATTTTCATAAACTTATTTGAACTCCAGATTGTTTGTGTGTTCAAAATTATGCAGGCCCTTAATATACTCGGAGGTGCGTCGATCACCGTACGTCCATTGTCGGTTCATCTACGTGCGTTATATAATAATGTGTATTAAAAACCATTACAACATATCATTAATAGAGAAGTGACCAAATTAATAGAAATTCATCATCACATTAAAGCCAAAGTACAATAATGACCAAAATAAATACGTAGAGTTCATACATAGTTGTCAGTATTAAACAACATATAGCTCTCTAGAGTATCTAATTAAAACATACAGTAAAACTACGTAAAAAATTTAAATGCAACAACAAATGCAATCATAACCGCTACTAAGGTACCAATTGATCCAACGGCATAATGATACCAAGCCTCAGTATGAATGGCATATTTTCTAATCTTTCTAAGCTTCAAGCGCATTGCATCCATCTTAGTCTTGTGGTCGTTGACGATATCGGCAACATGCAACTCCAATCCCATCTTGTCATCTTCAGTTCTTTTCTATTTTTCTTTTAAATGATCGATTTTTTTTCCAGCTTCTGTTAACTTCTCGAGCAGAATTGCATAGTCGGTTGGAATTTCTGGTTCAACTACTTCCTATAGATAAAAACATCTATGTCAAGTTGGTTGCATAATTAATTGTCATAGACATTAGATATGTGAAATAGTTATATAAAAGATAATATAGCACATCTGAATCATAGACTGGACGAGCGCCGACGTGGGCGGATACCATAACCATGGCACTATATAATAACAAACAATAATGAAAGTAAGAAAATCATACGAGTAAGTATTTTTTTTAGCAAGAAGATAAAATCAAGAGGCTCACCACGCGCGGGCGATCGAGGGCGGTTTTAGGACGGGGACAGGACAGGACGGACCGCCAAACCTAGACAAATGTTGACGAAAATGGAGTTTGGACAAGGAGCTTCGAGAGGAGAAAGCGTAAGTTTCGCTTGGACATTTCATCAAACACCTCATCTGCATAGGAGGTGAGCTAGAGCACCACAAAGCTCTCCCCTCGCCGGCCTGAAAAACAGAGCAAAGTGGAGTGCTCTGCTCGCTGGTGAGGGGGTATATATAGGCATCTCATTGGTCCCGGTTCGTGGCTGGAACCGGGATTAAAGGACCCCCTTTGGTCCCGGATCCAGCCACGAACCAGGACCAATGGTTGTGGGCCAGGAGCGAGGCACATTGATCCCGGTTCGTGTCTGAAACCGGGACCAAAGGTTCCAGACGAACCGAGACCAATGCCCCACGTGGCCCGCCCGGCCCACTGGCCTCACGAACCAGGACTGTTGCCCCCATTGGTCCCGGTTCGTGACTGAACCGGGACTAATGTGCTGGCCCGGCCCGAACCAATGCCCTGTTTTCTACTAATGTAGCACCGGGTGGCGGGCAAGTTTGTTTCGGCTGGCTTAGGCGATTTTTCAAGGGGGATGGGGTGTGTGTAGACGAGTAGGTCGGCGGGTTAGGTGACCTAGCACGGTGTGGCGGGCGAGTTCGTTTCGGCTAACTTAGGCCATTTCTCAAGGGGTGTGGGTGTGTGTGTAGGCGAGTAGGTCGATGGGTTAGGCGACCTACCACTCGGTGGTGGGCGAGTTCATTTGTACTGACTTAGGCGATTTCTCAACGGGTGTGTGTGTGTGTGTGTGGGTTGGCGAGTAGGTCGGCGGGTTAGGCGACCTGGCACCGGGTGATGGGCGAGTTGGTTTCAAACGGCTTAGACGATTTCTCAAGGGGTGTGGGTGTGTGTGTAGGTGAGTAGGCTGACAGGTTAGGCGACCTAGCACCCGGTGGTGGTTGAGTTGGTTTCGGTCGACTTAGGTGATTTTTCAAGGGGGTGGGGTGTAGGTCGTTGGGTTAGGCGACCTAGCACCGGGTGGGAGGCGAGTTCATTTCGGATGGCTTAGGCGATTTCTCAAGGGATGTGGGTGTGTGTAGGCGAGTAGGTCGGCAGGTTAGGCGACCTAGCACCCGGTGGTGGGTGAGTTCGTCTTTGGCCTACTTAGGCGATTTTCAAGGGGGTGAGGGTATGTGTAGGCGAGTAGGTCGATGGGTTAGGCGACCTAGCACCAGGGGGTGGGCGACTTCGTTTTGGACGGCTTAGGCTATTTCTCAAGTGCCGTGTGTGTGTAGGCGAGTAGGTCGACAGGTTAGGCGACCTAGCACCCGGTGGTGGGCGAGTTCGTTTTGGCCAGCTTAGGCTGGTTTTTAAGGGGTGTGTGTAGGCAAGTAGGTTGACGGGTTAGGCGACCTAGCACCGGGGGTGGACGTGTTCGTTTTGGCCAGCTTAGGAGATTTCTCAAGGGGTGTGGGTGTGTGTAGGTGAGTAGGTCGGTGGGTTAGGTGACCTAGCACCGACTTTGTGCGTCGGATTGGTCGAGTAAATTTGCATGTAGAGAATGACGTAGTTGCATACATAGAAAGTAGTGTGAAACTATGTGGTTAAATTATGAGGTGGGTGATTTTGTGTTTTGGCTGAAATAAATTGACTACGAAATAAAAGAAAGAATGAAACAAAATGCCTAGTATACAAATGAAGATGCCTACATATAGCAGAGCAACATCTTGTTTTTCACTTTTGTGTTGCTTACATTTGAAAAAGGAAAAAATGAGTTAGAAGAAACTGGTGTTGAAAAACCCTTGCCGACTACTGCAGGCAAAACGTTGCCTAGACAGAAAAAACTAAAGGAAATGTGGGATGCATATGGGATCCGCTTCAGTTCTGGGATCGCGCCTACGACCGCAGAAAAAAGAACACACAGAAATTCCCCTCCCTTTATTGTACATGCATTGTCGAGATATATATAGGTCACTAAAAAAAATGAACATGACTAATACTCATGAATATGCATTGTCTATAACATGCTAACTACCCGCAAATAAGCATCGTGAATTCACTAAATTCTCATGAATGTCAGTTTTCAGGTGTATGATGATGTTGATGAGGGGTAGCAAAATAAACTGAAGCAATTGGGATGATACGATGGACAAAAAAGCAAGCAGCAAAAATGAAAATGATGAAGGTATCCACACATATATAGATCGGAAAAGTTCCTCGAAGAAGGTATCCACACATATCAGGAAGCATGAAGTTTCCACGCCAAACAAACGCTGCGTTCTGTTCCCGCGAAAACAGAGGCAACAGATTTGCCTTCATTTCGTTAAAAAAAGTTGATTAAATTAAGCAGGCTTAAATTGGTTTTATTTCATCTTGACCGCTAAGACCTGCAGAATTTTCCGTCGGCACCATCCCATCCATCCTTGCAAACCAGACAAATAACTTAGTCCGTCGTTCCTACATCCAAATCCAAAACACCAAGACAGAGAACAAAGCTGAAGCCTGGTTGGTCATCATCAAATAAACTCGGAAAATAAAATAAACACACACACACACACACACACACAGTATTGCCTATTCTCTAAATGACTGTTGCGTGCAAATCTCTATCTGATTGCCTATATGTCTCTATATACTTGCCTGCATTTCATACTGATTATTCCCCTAAACTGATTATACCCGAATCATTTCATACTGATTTTTGCCTACTTATCTCATATCTGATTGCCTACAAAAAACACACATAATTTCCTATTATATATTCTGATTCCCTTCTAAAACACAATGTTTATTGCCTACTAATCGAAGATTCCATTTTTTTTTCTCTGAGCAAAATATGGGAGCTTACATCTACGCCGACGGGGTGGCAGACTGATCAGCCCGTTGGGCTTTCTCTGTTGGGCACGCAGTGACTTCTCTACTGGGCTTTCTCTATTGAGCTCAGTATATGGAACTCCTCTTAATCATCGCCCTCTGCAATGGGGATACTCCCCCGATCCTAAATATGAGACATTTTAGAGATTTTACTATAGACTATGTACGGAACAAAATGAATGAATCTACATTCTAAAATATGTCTATATACATCTGTATGTAATTCTTAGTGAAATTTTTACAAGGTCTTATATTTAGAAATGGAGGGAATACATGGGTAATCGAGCAGGTAGACCGGCCCTCCTTTGCTGCTCCACCCTCACAAAAGGAAAAAAGAAAGAGTCAATTACACCATCGGTTCTAAAACTTGACGTGAAAAGTCAGTTTAGTGCTAAAACTTGCAACAGACATTGAGCTGGCGTTACAACTTGGCTTTTACGTGCATATACGGTACAAAACATGTTTGTATACGAACGTTGTGCTGACTAGGCATGCCAGCATGGCGTTGGGGCCGTTGTCAGCCATCAAACGAGAGAATTCTTTGTTTTAAGTGGTTACGTGAACTACATATCCTATAAAATATTTAGGAGGCTCGAGTTCATAAGGCCCATTTTGTACTGTTATTTTTTAAAAACTTTTATTAAATATCAGTAAATTGGAATCATGTCTATTAATAAATTAATTTTCAAAGTAAAATGAACAATTTTGTATACTACATAAATATTTTACTAAAATCCTGAAAATTTTAACTCATATTAGTGCTTTTCCGTAAAATAACAGGTCACACGCACTACCTCCCGCCAGCGAGCCCCACGCCACGCTGGCATGTATAGTCAGCCCAGTGTTCGTATAAAAACATGATTTTGTACGTGTATGCACGCCAAAACCAACTTGTGACACCAATTCAATTCAATGTATGCCGTAAGTTTTAGTATTAAATTGAATTTTTACGTCAAGTTTTAACATCAATGATGTAATTGACTCAAAAAGAAACAGTGCACTCGCTCGCCCCTGACTGAAAATAGAGATGCACCCACGGTGAGAAAAACCAGCTACCTTTTTTTTACACATTTAGGAAAATTAGTGTTCCAAACATAAAAATGTTACAGACCTTCAATAGTTTTAGGTTTTTAAAGGACTGTGCTACGCGTTGGCCGGCCGGCGGATCTTTTCGCCGCTACACAAACCGTCCGAGTGTACGAGGCAAGTCGTTCTTTTTTTTTTCTTAATTTTACGAGAGACACAGTTTTGTGACAAGACCCTTGATACAAAATTTCTTCTCTTGCAAAGCCTCTTCTATGTAATCCTGCAACAAGACTGTGGTTGCGAAAATTTGCAAGAACGCCGACCGCTGCAACGGAGAGAGCACCCGCATTTTTATGATGATGAAGGACGCAACAACGTGCTTGTTTGAGAAGAGGTGGGGATAAGATCCATGGAAAGAGACCAAGGGAATAAGAGATATAGGTAGGGGGTGGGAGGGTCAATGTGAGAATGTGTAGCTGTTTCGGCATGCCTTTTCAAAATCAGTTGCAAGAACTGGATTACGGGTTGTGGGTGAAGGTTGGATTCAACGCATGAAGAGGAGATATAAATATATGCGGCCATTTCTGTGGAGATAGGGATGAAGAGAAGCAGTGTGCTGGCCCGTCAAGACGCGTGTCATGCATAGAACATGGCCGATGTGAGAGAAAAGATCTGCTGGTTGACCACTAGCTTTTTCCTTTTTTTTAAAGCACTCACGAAATTTTGACAAGTATTCACAAACTAAAAAATGTTACTAATTTAAAACGCTCAATTTTTTTAATAAACACAAATTATAAAGTGGAAATGAATATTTTTCTAAAACAATATGAATTTAAAAAACTAAAAAAACCAAAGAATGTTTTTTTAGAAAGTAACAAAAAACTTGTTCTACAACCTGAAGAAAAGGAAATAAAACATTAAAAAGGTAAATATCTCTATTCATTCAAAGAAAACGACCGAAATGTCAAAATTTATGGATATAGTGTGTCCTGAAGAAAATTACAACTCAATAAGATGAAAAAAATGCTTAATGCTTTGTGAAGTAATGTTAATTGGGCTAAAACTGAGACGATATGAGGGTGTGCGGTTTGTACGAAAAGACTGCTTTTCTTCACTAGAATTGTTCTTGCCGGTTTTATTTCCCACGTGGGTTTCTATATCTCTTTAACTTTTGTATTGAATTTCTTATTTTTTTTCCTTTATTTTTTATTTTTTCCTTTTCTTTTTCCCTCATTTCTTATTTTAAAAATGTTTACAAAATTTAAAAATTACATGGTTTCTTAGAATATTCATGATAGTATATAAAATGGTAAGTATCTTATTTTTTCAAAAATATTCACTTTTCTTGAAAACATCCATTTTTTTTAATATTCACTTTACAAACTGTTCCTGTCATTATTTTTTTTGCATATTTCTTGACTATGAGGAAACAACCATATTGCTTTTTGGTCTTTCTCAAGCACTTTTGTCCGGTCACCCATAAGCTAGGTAGAGGGTAGCTTATTTTGGCAATCACTCATAAGCACTAGAAGACCTGGCCGTTAACCAGCTAAGGGATATATTTCATTGGTCGGTATGATTTATGGTGGCAAATTTAGGGTGATTTATTGCATTTAACTCTGACACATACATGGTAATCAATTACAATACATGGACAATGATAATAGGAAAAGGAAGCATGATCAAACACTTACATTGCATCCTCATTTCAGTGCTCATCTCCTCCATACACATCGAAAGACGCCTCCTGAAGGCAACACATCTCGATCGGAGCCTACTACTAGGCACATCACATACTTTGGCACCCCGAAAGGGCGCACAACTATGTAAAAGAAGAGAAAAGACAATGCACCTGGCTAACACAACGATTACACAATAGCAGGTATGCATACGACGCGACGAACACGCGGCCTCAAACACACCAGCTATCTTGACGACATGGATTGTATCTAATAAGGCGTGATTTGTTGCATTTAACTCGACACACATGCTACACAATAACAACAAGGGGCGACCATAATAGAGAAACAAAGCACGATCAAACATTTGCATTGCATCCTCATTTCGGCGCTCATCTCGTCCACACACAGAAAGACGCCTCATGAATGCAACACATCTCGATCACCTCGGAGCTTTGAAGCCTACTCTTGCTAACCACATCACATACTTTGACATCCCGAAAGGGCGCACAACTACTTAAAAGAAGAGAAAAGACAGTGCACCTAGTTAGCACAACGATTACACAAGAGCAGTTAGGCATATGACATGCGGAACATGCAGCCTCAAACACACCAGCTATCTCCTCTGCTTCGCCGGTCGATTATTTCGCGCTCCGGTCCTGCTGCTTCATCGGTCCATTGAACTGATCACCACCCTGCAAGCACACCGTCCGATCCAGAGTTAGAACGGAACCAGCTACCACGGTGACCCTTCTGCCATAGTACTGTGTTCATATCTTCTCTTTTGCTGAAAAATGATTGGTCTGACGTAGAATCCAGTAGGTAGTATTTGTGTATGGATCATCATTGGTGTGGTGCAAGGAGCATAGAGTGAGAGTGAAGGTGACGTTTAAACGCACCAGTCGTACACGGTGGGGCTCCTGGGCCCGATGGCCACTTCCGCTCGGACGAAGTCGACGTTGGCGATCTTGGAATTCCGGCGGAACGCCCTCCAGCCGTCCCTCCTACTGGTAGCTGCAACATAAAGTTAAGATGGAACATATCAATTTGACGAGAGGAATTTCAGTTTCAACAGCATTTTTTTCCGACATCTCTGGTGCGTCTGCGACAGTGGTCATAGATCTGATTCTTTAGCTAAATCACATGAGCCTCGAGGGACGAGGGACAAAGCCATGATTGATTAAGCAAAAGGTCAATGTTTTCTTGCACTTGCCCCATTTTCATGCATTACCAACTGATCGGCACATCGCCGATCCAACAGAAGCGGTCACGGTCGATCAGAGCTAGACAGATCCACAGACAGATCCGAATCAAAGAGCGGAAATCATAGGGAGAGGCCAAGAAACATAGGAGGAGACCCACCTGCTGCGAACGGGGAGTCAGGCGCGCTGGCCGGGGAGGACGGCACGGAGCTCGACTCCCGGGACGGGAGGGAGAGGGACGGCGGCCGGGCGATGGTGATGCTGCGGGTCACCGCCGACGCTGCGTCTGCTGCTGCCGCTGCCGAGGATGAGGGCGAGAAGGAGGAGTACTTTCGGAGGCTGCCGAGGCCGTGGTCCGGCGGCGGGCCGGCGACCGTCTCGTCCCAGAGCTGATCGAGGAGGCCCATGCGACTGGTTCCGCGTACCTATGCGTGTCGCCGTCGTCTTTCTTTCTTGGCTGGGAGTGGCCGGCCTTCGACTGGCCGCGGCCGAGAGGTTCTTTATAGAGCGTGCGCTGATTCGCTGGGCAGGACTCGGCGGTATCTTGCCAACGTCGTGGAGTGCTGCGGCTACCAGGGTCATCAACCATCTGCGTCGTCTCGAGCCGGTGGGGTCAAGGCCTTAATGGGTCTGGTTTGCTTTGCAGTGCTGTGGGAAAACGAAAGGCTCGGGAATGAATGAAACGCTGCATCCCGTGATGTGGATTTCATTTCTTCCAGGATACGCTCGACCTTTAGTTTTCATGCCTGAAATGTAGTACCTCCGTCTTGATTTATTGGTTCCTTTTGCATTTTATGCTCAATTTTGACCTTAGATATAACTAATAAAGTGTGAATGCATCTGACCAAAAATAATATCATTGGAAACTATATTTAAATACGTATTCAATGATATAATTTTTGATGACATGCATTATTTTATTCAATTTAATTTATTGTCAAAGTTTGGCATAAAATACTAAGAGAACCAATAAACCAAGACGAAGGTAGTAGGATGTACATAATACTGAATCAGGTAGGACCCTCTTAGCCGGCGAACGTCCCATGAGAAGGATGAAAAATGCGAACGATTTTCATGGCAATTTTAGTTGTAGGGGGATGACAATTTATTCACACTAGCATGACAATTGTTCCGTAAAGAAGATCTTTTTGTTTTGCCATAAAAACTGCCAACGTTTGATCAAGCGAGTGTGAACGTTAGATAGACTGCATTACGATTATGTAAATTAAGTTTCTTAGGGAACTAAAACTCTTGCTAGGACTTTGGTAAGTAGGAGGAACAATCAAAGAAGAAGAAGAAAATTGACAGGTCTGGTGTTGAATTGCAGGGATAGAAAGAGAAGATTTATTAGGGAATATATAGCTGAAACTGACTCTCACCTTTGTTTCATTGATCTCCAAGTAACATGAAATCTGAAAATTTTCAGAAATGTTGGGTGGAGGGGTAAATGGACTTTGTGGGTTGACCTGGTGCATCTCATAAATAAAGCATAAGTGTCTATTTTTATTGCTGGACCTTTTAACCAGATAAGGAGGTCATATAATAAGAACAAACCAGATATAGTAAGCGGAACATCTTTTTCAACTCAATTATTGCTATGGATGTCTTGGTGGAAATCTCTCTTAGTGGTATAAAATATACTTGGTTATCAGACAACCAGCAAGTTCCCACTTTTTAGTAGTTGGATAGAGTATTGATTTTCCCATTATGGGATAGAAGTTTCCTCTAGTGAGTGTTACTGATTTGGCGAAGGATCTTTCTGAGTGTATCCATATAATAATCTCCTTGGGCGAACTGCATGCCCATGATTCCACCAATATTTAAATTTGAAAATTGGCGGTTCTTTAGGCCTGACTTATAT
Source organism: Hordeum marinum (assembly GCA_022496015.1). Lineage (NCBI taxonomy): Eukaryota > Viridiplantae > Streptophyta > Magnoliopsida > Poales > Poaceae > Hordeum > Hordeum marinum. The sequence goes on along the minus strand of CM039678.1, from coordinate 50,187,707 downwards.
AATTAGTAGCTGAGATTTGGTAAGAAAATATAATGGTGCTACTTGTTTAGATAGTTGGCAACAAAGATGATTCTTTTTTCTCTTGGAAGGACATGGTAGGTTGGGCAGCTTAGAAGAATCCAATGGTCATAGATGAGGAGAAATTTTTATGACAGCAATATAAAAAAAACAAGTATCATTCTAGTAGGCGAAATGAAATGACTCCAGTGACCTCACTGGAAGGAATTGCATTAAGAAGAAAGGAAATACCGGATACTACATTCTAACGCTAATGGAATGAGGACAGAAACACAACTACTCAGCCTTACCAAGATGAAGGGGTTGAAGGACAATCCAATCAAAAGAATTTTATAATTTCTTTCTAAACAATACTATTTGGAAAGGTAGAACAATCTTTGTTCCTGGATCCATCATATGCAGAAAAGATTACTAGTGAGGATCAGGGGATGTTGACTAGGAAATCTACCTTGGAGGAATCAAAGGAGATTATGGTGGGTATGGAGACAAATAAATGAGGTGCACAAGATGGATTTCATGTTGATTTGTACCAAAAATTCTAGCATATAGTCCAACTGAACTTATGTCAACTACTAGAAGAGTTTATGATAATAACCTTGATACTCGCACTAGTATAAACAATAAATGTTCAATAGAGTCGTTCGATGGAGGTGATTTCAAGTGTTAAAATCATCAACTGCCTCTAGTTTTCTTGCTCTTGTGGTTTAGGAAATGAAAACCACATCCAACGAGCCGATGCGCTATTGGAAGCGGTCCATTAACAGAAACCGCCTCTAAGTTGACAGTATGTGGTGGTAGTTTCCCAATATAAACTACCACTGGTATGTCTTGTTGGAAATATGCCCTAGAGGCAATAATAAATTACTTATTATCATATTTTCTTGTTCATGATAATCGTTTATTATCCATGCTATAATTGTATTCATCGGAGACTTAGATGCATGTGTGGATACATAGACAAACTCATGTCCGTAGTGTGCCTCTAATAGACTAGCTCGTTGAACAAAGATGGTTAATGTTTCCTATCCATTGACATGAGATGTCATTAATGGGATCACATCATTAGGAGAATGATGGGATGGACAAAACCCAGACTATAAACGTAGCATATGATCGTGTCAGTTTATTGCTATTGTTTTCTGCATGTCAACTATTTGTTCCTATGACCATGAGATCATGCAACTCACTGACATCGGAGGAGTGCCTTGTGTGTATCAAACGTCGCAATGTAACTGGGTGACTATAAAGGTACTCTACAGGTATCTTCGAGGGTGACTGTTGGGTTTGCATGGATCAAGACTGGAATTTGTTACTCCGTGTGACAGAGAGGTATCTCAAGGCCCACTCGGTAATACAATATCACAACAAGCCTTGCAAACAATGTGACTAAGTGTTAGTCACATGATCTTGTATTATGGAACGAGTAAAGAGACTTGCCGGTAACGAGGTTGAACTAGGTATGAAGATACCGACAATCGAATCTCAGGCAAGTAACATACCGAAGAACAAAAGGAACATCATACGAGATTAACTGAATCCTTGACATAGAGGTTCGACCGATAAAGATCTTCGTAGAATATGTAGGAACCAATATGGGCATCCAGGTCCCGCTATTGGTTATTGACCGTAGAGGTGTCTCGGTCATGTCTACATAGTTCTTAAACCCGCAGGGTCTGCACACTTAAGGTTTGGTGACGTTTCGGTAGTATAGAGTTATGGATGGTGATGACCAAAGGTTGTTCGGAGTCCCGGATGAGAACTCGGACATCACGAGGATCTCCGGAATGGTCTGGAGGTAAAGAGTGATATATAGGAAGTCCTATTTTGATCGTTGAAAAAGTTTCGGGCTCATCGGTAGTGTACCGGGAGTGTCGGTAGTGTACCGGGAGACCATCGGGACGGGTATTTCGACCCAAGAGACTATATGGGCTGTGGAAGGATGAATACCAGCCCTTAGTGGGCTGGTGGAAGTTCCACACAAGGCCCATGCGGCTGGGAAGAAAAGCCCAAAATGAAAAAGGTGGAAAAAGGCAAAAGGGCTAAGATAAGGAAGGAGTCCTAATCCTACTAGGAGTGGACGAGGAGGACTCCTCCCTCCTAGTTCGGCGGACCCAAGGGCTGGCTCCTTGGGAGCCAAGCCTTCTTCTCCTCTCCTCCTATATATACTATAGGGTTTTAGGGTTTTGGCACAAGATTTTTAGCCACGTGCTACTCGTTCCTCTAGTGCATAGTTTCTCCTCTAGATTGGTTTTCTGCAGTGCTTAGGCGAAGCCCTGTCGGAACCACGGCGCCGTCACGCTGTCAGAGAACTCATCTACCTCTCCGCTCCCTCTTGCTGTATCAAGAAGGCGGCGATCGTCATCAAGCTGTACGTGTGCTGAACACGGAGGTGCCGTCCGTTCGGCGTTACATCGGAAGGACCGTGATCAAGATTACGAGACGGATCATGATGAGATTGTGGGACGGGTCGTGATGAGTTAGCAGGACGGATCGTGATTGGATCGCGGGAAGGATCGTGATGAGATCGCGGGATGCTCGACGATTTGGATCGAGAAGACGTTCGACTACACCAACCGCGTTTCTTAACGCTTCTCGCTTAGCGATCTACAAGGGTATGTAGATCCATTCTCCCTCTCGTAGATGCTCATCACCATGGATAGATCTTGCATGCGCGTAGGAAATTTTTTGTTTCCCATGCAACGTTCCCCAACAGTGGCATCATGAGCTAGGTCTATGTGTAGATGAGATCTCGAGTAGAACATAAAGAGTTTGTGGGCGTTGATGCTTAGATTGCTTCCTCTCTTGGTCGTGTTTTGGTTCAGCGGTATTGTGGGATGAAGCGTCCTGGACCAACCTTACTCGTACGCTTACGAGAGATCGGTTCCATCGACTGACGTGTAACCTCGTTGCACAAAGATGGCTGGCGGGTGTCTATTTCTCCTACTTTAGTTGGATCGGATTCGACAAAGGCGGTCCTTGAGAAGGTTGAAAAGCAACTTATGTATCACCGTTGTGGTTTTTGCGTAGGTGAGAATTATTCTTGCTAGATACCCGTAGCAGCCACGTAAAACATGCAACAACAATTAGAGGACGTCTAACTTGTTTTTGCAGGGTATGTTGTGATGTGATATGGCCAATTACATGATGAGATATATGTGATGTATGAGATGATCATGTTTTGTATAGAATATCACGACTTGCATGTCGATGAGTACGGCAACCGGCACGAGCCATAGGGTTGTCTTTAATTATTGTATGACCTGCGTGTCAATCATGAAGCGCTATGTAATGTTTTACTTTATCGCTAAACGATAGCAATAGTAGTAGAAGCATGGTGGGTGTCGTCGATTTATCACGGCAGATGTCCGGGTGAACGGATTTAGGTTCGGGGCAAAGACGCAACTATGTAGCGGCTTGAAGGGGTTGATCGGAATCGAGAGACACGAAGTTAACCAGGTTCGGCCCCTCCGATGGAGGTAAAAGCCTACATCCTGCTTGTTTGATATTGATGATGATGAAGATCTCTCGGTTACAAGGGTGCTAATTGCTACCTCTAATCACGAGAGCCTCTAATCTATATATCTCTAATCTCTTGTGTTTTCTAAACTTGTGGACTTATCCCTCTTCTCTCTCTAGGGGTGCTCTACCCCTCCTTATATAGGTGGAGAGGGTAGGCTTACAAATAGAGTCCTACTAGGAGTAGGATTAGGACTAGCCTCTCACGAATCCTACTCCGGGTCTTATTTCTTTTAACGGAATCCTTCTCTCTTCGGGCCTTCTCTTGTGAGCCGCCAGGCACCGGCTCACCCGCCAGGTCTTGGGCTTGGTCATCCTGTGACCCACCTGCCGGGTCATTAATAAGATGTCATGTATTTATGGGGTCTCCTATGAGTCGCCAGGCCAGGTCATACCGCGGGGTATATCCCCGATATTAGCCCCCAAATTAGTTTGAATTTATTCATGCTAAGCTCCTGAAATAAGAATAATAAATATGTTAAGTGGCCGGCTTGCTCCTTTGGCCGGCTTATAAAAATGGCTCCTCAGAAATCCGGGTCTTTTCTGCATATGAATGAGTCATCTTGATAATCATCTTGCTTGTCAATGTCCTTTGAAAAATTTTCAGAATAGAACACCCATATGTCATTGAATCGGCTTCCAATACTCTTGGCGGGTCATCTCCTCCGGGTCATAATCATTGATGATGCCGGGTCATTATCACTGATGACGCCGGGTCAGTATTGTTGATGACGCCGGGTCAAACAACTAGAATCCAGCTGACTTGATAAAAATATTGGGATGAAAACCCATCTGATGTAAACCGGAATTCCATTGTTGTGAAGCCGGGCGGCTTATAAAATTTGGCGGGTTATGATCTTTTGATAACACCAGGTCATAAGTGTTGGTGACGCCGGGTCTAACAACTGAACTCCATACTTAATATCTTGAAAATCTCCTCAAGAGTTTTTGATATGTCCATATTACCTTTAGCCCCAAGCTCGGAAATTATCCATGATAACTTGGTGCTTTGCAATAATATTTTGGACTGTGTAGCCCCCAAGGGCCGGGTTGACCTGTCTGTAGCAACCTGGGGCTTATAACTATATTATACCTTATGAAACTTCGGCGGGTGTAGCCCCCAAGGGTCGGCTCATCATAAAGCTTTGGCGAGTGTAGCCCCCAAGGGTCGGCTCATCAGAATGTGATGCACGGGGTCTTCAATTTGAACCTCATAATATGTTTAAACAGCTGAATACTATAGCCCTCAAGTGTCGGGTCGCATGCCTGCAGCGACTTAGGACTTTGAAAAATTGATCTGAGCGGTGTAGTCCCCAAGTGTCGGGTCAGTAAGAATTACTGGGCTGGGACTTTAGAAAAATATAGAAAAGCTGGCTCATCTCCTTGAGATAACATGGTCTTGCTGACGATGTAATGATTTGAAAACCAGCTTGCATTAGCCCCCAAGTGTCGTGGTGCGTGCTTGCAGCGACATGAGACTTGCATAATTGATATAAAATGGCTTTGAATAGTGTAGCCTCCAAGTGTCGGGTCGTCTGCCTGCGGCGACTTGGGACTATGTATGAATAATATGACTCACCACAATTTGTTGGATGCATCCTTAACCGTGGTTGTAATATAACCCGGAATGAATATCCTGAAATAATTCCTTTGTCTCTGACATGAAATCCCTGCTCATGGTTGCGGTGCAACCCGACAAATATATATTGGAGAAATCCATGAGTGTTGTAGATTACTACAGAGCATAATTAAAGAAACCCGAGGACCAGCCAATTAGATGACACGGCATTATATCTGATAGGGCGGTTCTTCAAGAATAATCAACTTTCCAATATAACGGCGACTCATCTTTAATAAACAAGACCTGCAAAAATATGACAGAATATGTTCTATGTTGCTGTAAGGGCGGCTTGAAAAAGCACAACCCGGAGATGTTATATCTTTCATAACATTGCTCCTTCTTTCATAATCTGGCTCTGACCCGGCTTGATAAGCCGGCATGACATGTGAATATGATGAAATATATAATGCCATGTATGATGCAAGATGCAATGTATGATGTAATGTTAACTTGTCAACATTTTTTGGCATAAAGCCGGCGGATAGGCGTTAGAAGTTGTACCCGAAGGTAGGAAGCCGCCCTCGCCACGGCTCATTTTCCTGAACCGGTTTTTTGTGGCATAACGCCTGGCTAATAGACGTTAGAAGCTGTACCCGGAGGTAGGAAGCCGCCATTCACCGCGGCTCATTTTCCTGAGCCGGATTTTTATGAGAACAGCTAATAGGCGTTAGAAGCTGTACCCGAAGGTAAGAAGCCGCCGTTCGCCGCAGCTAATTTACCTTAGCTGTTTTTACATGGCCTTACGCCGGCTAATAGGCATTAGAAGTTGTGCCCGGAGGTAAGAAGCCGCCGTTCGTGGGTCATGAGATGTTAGCTACCCGTTGGTAAAAAACCTCTCATAACCGCGGCTAACCTGGTTAGCCGGAGATGGCATAAAGCCGGCTGATTGGGTGTTAGAAGCGGTACCCGTCGGTAAGAAGCCCCCTTTTCAGCAATTACAACGCAAAGCGCCGGCGGATAGGCATTAGAAGCTGTACCGGCTAAAGGTAGGAAGCCGCCCTCGCCGCGGCTCATTTTCCTAAGCCGGATTTTTGTGGCATAACGCCTGGCTAATAGGGGTTAGAAGCTGTACCCGGAGGTAGGAAGCCGTCGTTCGCCGCTCTCAGTTGATACATCAACCGGAGTATTTTTGAACTCTTCTTGTCAGTCGCTATCTTGTAAACCGCCATCTTGTATAAAGAAACGGCAGAAGCTCCAAGCGATGATCCAATAAACCGGGCACCTATGTTTGAATGGTGCATCACGGTGGTTCGTCCTCTTGGGCAACTTTTAATCTTCCGTCAGTAATGTAATAGCCCCCAGGATTGGATTTTCTCTTGCAAAGACCCGGGGTTCTCGCTGAAAACGACCAAATGTGTCTCGCCGTGTCTGTAGCCCCCGAATCTTAAGTTGACTCGAAGAAGCGGCTTGAGAATCTCCATTGAAAGTTGAGGTTGGCCTTGGTGGGTTATAGATGATCCCGCATGATTTGTTTCAATGATCCGGTCAATAGTTCGTCCCGGCTGTTTGTTGAAGTGAACCAAATTATAGTGGCAGCAACTTGTGCGCCTATCCGTCGGGTGGCTCATATCGATGAGCACTGCACCGATATATTGATGTAGATCAAACTGTGGGTGGCGTCTTACGCGCATCCATTGGGCGGCTCATATAGATGAGCCCTGCACTGATATGTTGTAGATTGCATCACAAGGCGGCGATTCAGAACCATCCGTTGGGCGACTCATACTGGTGCATGCGGCCCCTGGTGTGTTGATGTAGATGTAGAAATCAGCGGCGATGTTTAAAGACGGCGTGGTCGCGAGATACGGCTACGGCGTTGTAAGCCGGTGCAGTCACGAGAGACGACCGTGGCATTGTAAGCCGGTGTGCAAGAGACGTCTGTGGCATTTGTAAGCCAGCACGGCCGCGAGAGACGGCGTGGTCGCGAGATACGGCTGTGGAGTTGTAAGCCAGTGCCGTCATGGATGTTGAGAGACAGCCACGGCGTTGTAAGCTGGTACGGACGGATTGAATCAGCTGTAGCGCCTGAAGGATGAGTCGGCCGCGGGCACGGATGGATGAGTCGACCGCATGTTGATGTAGACCGGACTGTAGGAGCGGCGGCTCGTGCACGCGTCCGTTGAGCAGGTGTGGATGCCGGTGCATGATGATGCTGACAGAAGCTCCATATCCGCGGCATGACACAGGGGCTATAATGAATAATTGTCCTGATGCGTTTCACCTGATTCATCCCGATGACTAGCTGAGTCACTCTCGTAATTTCAACAGCGATTGAGCCACTCTCGAAACCGCAGCGGAGGTGGCGATTCGGCCACGACAGCTCGGCGATGGTGCTAGACTGGGCCGTCTCAGTGGTGACGGCGTTGGGTCGAAGAAGTCCACCAGGGCGACTTGAGGCGGTGAAGGACCACGGTGTGGGCAGAACTGCCGCTGCTGCCCATGGCAGAGGGCTTGCGCGTAGGCACGCCCATAGGGGAGATAGAGTGGGGCGACACGGACGTGGCCAGGGCGGAATGGTGCCAGCCAGGGGGCGGCGCGGCGAGTGGGCCAGCAGGAGCTACGACGCTGGACGGCTCGCCGGAGTGGCAGCACGGGGCGGCTTGCCGCAGTGATGTAGGTGCGGTACGAGTGGAGGCGAGGCGGCTCATATGTGAGGCGTCTGAGGCCGGCTCGGAGGCGGCAGAGCCGGGCGACGCCAACTCGGGCACGGAGGTGAATCGGAGGCGGACGCATAGCGGGGTGGAGCTAGGGACCGTTCCGGTCGATGTGGAGCTGCAGCACGCAACGGCTCGCTGGGCGGAGCTGCGGCGCAGCGTGTTTTGTGGCGCGGACGCGTAGGAACGTGCATGCGTGGGTGCTGAGGCCGCAGGACGGCAAGCAAGGCAGAGCCGATCGCATCGGGTGGAGGCCATGGCGGCTGAGGCATGGTGAAGGTAGGCGCGGCGAAGCACGGGAGAGCCGGCAGGCCTAGCGTTGGGCGGCGGTTAACCAAAATCATGGCACGGGGCAACAGCCGGCAGGAGCAGTGGTGCGGGGCGATCACGACCCGGAACGAGGCATGACGACGATGAGCAGGCGCACGGCGACGCGACGTAGTGGGCGTGACGGGGGCAGAGTTAGGTGAGGTCGCGGAACATGGCAGCTTGAGGGCGATGGCAAGGCCGGCTCAGCGGCTTGATGAGGTGTGGGAGGAGCAATGAAGCAGAGTGAGCACAGGACAACCATGGCGGGCCGGCGTGACAAGACAATGGCCGAGGACGGCGGCAGGTCAAGCTGTGCGGCGGTGCGGACGGTGTGGCGGCGCGAGACCGATTTTGTCTCCAGGTCCGGAGGCTCGGCGAGGCAGCCAGCAGGGTGTGGCAGCGGAGGCGTGCCGGCGACGTCCGAGTCTGCGTCCATGTCAACCTCCGGGTCAGGGTCGTGTCGTGCAATAGACGTGGCGTAGGAGTCCAGGCTTAGCTGGAGCACGGGGACAAGCCGGAGTCGAGGTTGAACGGGCCACGGCGTCGCGACAGCGGTGAAGACCAAATCCGCGGCGGCCTTGTCCTCTCTTTCTTCTTTGTTTTGTCCCGTGATGCTTCGTCACGTAGTATCCTGACGCGGTCTCTTGAATTCAGGTGGCGGTGTCCTTAATGGATCTCCCGACGCCAAGTTGCTCTTGTGTATGTAGTGCAGACGAAGGTAGATAATCAAAGAACTAATTAGCAGTCAATCCATGTGAGAAGTGTAGATCCTGTTGGTCCTTTGCGTGATGATGTGGAATAACAGCGGCTACGCTGATGAATGCTCCATGGTTTGGAAGTACTAGTAGCTGACCAACATCAAGCACATCTTCGATTTGCAAGAGTAGCGACTCAACCGACAAAACCTTAATTTCTCAGCTCTGTCCAAGTTTATTCCATGCCGGTTCTTCCCCGTCTGATTAATTGTGAGCATCTCAATCCCTGAAAAAGCTTCCTCTCCAAGAACACAATACCACCGTCCGCGTTGCCCCACGGTGGGCGCCAACTGTCGTCGATTTATCACGGCAGATGTCCGGGTGAACGGACTTAGGTTCGGGGCAAAGACGCAACTATGCGGTGGCTTGAAGGGGTTGATCGGAATCGAGAGACACGGAGTTTACCCAGGTTCGGCCCCTCCGATGGAGGTAAAAGCCTACGTCCTGCTTGTCTGATATTGATGATGATGAAGATCTCTCGGTTACAAGGGTGCTAATTGCTACCTCTAATCAAGAGAGCCTCTAATCTATCTATCTCTAATATCTTGTGTTGTCTAAACTTGTGGACTTATCCCTCTTCTCCCTCTAGGGGTGCTCTACCCCTCCTTATATAGGTGGAGAGGGTATGCTTACAAATAGAGTCCTACTAGGAGTAGGATTAGGACTATCCTCTCACGAATCCTACTCCGGGTCTTATTTCCTTTAAGGGAATCCTTCTCTCTTCAGGCCTTCTCTTGTGAGCCGCCAGGCACCGGCTCACCCGCCGGGTCTTGGGCTTGGTCATCCTGCGACCCGCCTGCCGGGTCATTAATAAGATGTCATGTCTTTATGGGGTATCCTGTGAGTCGCCAGGACGGGTCATACCGCGGGGTATATCCCCGACAGTAGGCGTGACAACCCCGGTGGTGACACTTTGATGGAGATCAAGATTATGGAGATCATGGTGTCATGTCGGTGACGATGGAGATCATGCCAACACTTTCAAGATGGAGATCAAAAGCACAAGTTCATGGCCATATCATGTCACTTATGATTAGCATGTGATGTTAATCCTTTTATGCACCTTGTTTTGCTTAAGACGACGGCATCATTATAAGGTGATCCCTCACTTAAATTTTGAGTTGAATTGTGTTCTCCCCGAGTGTGCACCGTTGCGAAAGTTCGTCGTGTCGAGACACCACGTGATGATCGGGTGTGATAGACTCTATGTTCACATACAACGGGTGCAAGCCAGTGTTGCACATGCAGAACACTCGGGTTAAACTTGACGAGCCTAGCATGTACAGACATGGCCTCAGAACACAAAAGACCGAAAGGTCGAACATGAGTCATATAGTAGATATGATCAACATGATGATGTTCACCATTGAAACCACCTCAACTCACGTGATGATCGGACTTGAGTTGGTGAATTTGGATCATGTATCACTCGAATGACCGGAGGGATGTCAATTTGAGTGGGAGCTCTTCAGTAATATGATTAATTCAACTCATTATCATGAACATTGTGAGTAGTGTATTTACAAATTATATTTTAGATTACTTGCTCGTGTTGTAGCTCCCTTGAATTTTTATATGTTCCTAGAGAAATAGAGTTGAAAGATGATGGTAGCAATATTGCAGACTGGGTCCGTGATCTGAGGATTGTCCTCATTGCTGCACAGAAGACTTATGTCCTTAATGCACCGCTCGGTGCGCCAACCCCTCTAGCGTCGTCTGTATATGTTGTGAACATCTGACAGGCACGTTCTGATGACTACTTGATAGTTTAGTGCCTCATGCATTATGGCTTAGAATTGAGGCTCCAAAACGTTTTGAACATCACGGAACATATAAGATGTTCTAAGAGCTGAAATTAGGATCTCAGGCCCGTGCCCGTGTTGCGAGATATGAGATCTCCAACAAGATTCTTTGCCTGTAAGATGAAACAGAATAGCTCAATCGTTGAGCATGTGCTCAGATTGTCTGGGTGCTACAATCGCTTGAATCAAGTGGGAGTTGATCTTCCAGATAAGATAGTGATTGATATAGTTCTCCAAGTCACTGTCACTAAGCTACTAGAACTTGGTGATTAACTATAAAATGCCAGGGATAGAATAATGATCCCTGAGCTGTTCATGATGTTTGACACCGCGAAGGTAGAAATCAATAAGGAGCATCAAGTGTTGATGGTTAGTAAAACCACTAGTTTCGAGAAGGGCAAGGGCAAGGAGGGAAACTTCATGGATAGCAAGTCAGTTGCTGCTCCAGTGAAGCAACCCAAAGTGGAGCCCAAACCCGAGACTAAGTGCTTCGATTATGAGGAGAGCGGTCGCTGAAGCGGAACAACCATAGATACTTGGTAAATAAGAAGGCTAGCAACATCGACAGAAGTATATTTGATATACGTGTTATTGATGTATACCTTGCTAGTACTCCTAGTAGCACCTGGATATTGGATACCGGTTCGGTTGCTAAATGTTAGTAACTCGAAATAAAAGCTACGGAATAAACGGAGAACTAGCTAAGGGTGAGGTGACGATGTATGTTGGAAATGTTTCCAAGGTTGATGTGATCAACATCGCATGCTCTCTCTACCTTTGGGATTAGTGACGAACCTAAATAAATGTTATTTGGTGTTTTGCGTTGAGCATGAACATGATTAGATCGTGTTTATTGCAACACAATTATTCATTTAAGTTAGAGAATAATGATTAGTCTGTTTACATGAATAATACCTTCAATGGTCATGCATCCAGTGAGAATGTTGTTGAATCTTGATCGTAGTAATACACATGTTCATAACATTGATGCCAAAGGATACAAAGTTAATAATGATAGTACCACATACTTGTGGCGCTGCCGCTAAATGTCATATTAGTATAAAGCGCATGAAGAAACTCCATGCTGATGGATCTTTGGACTCATTCAATTTTGAATCGATTGAGACATGCGAACCATGCCTCTTAGGCAAGATGACTAAGGCCCCCGTTTTCCGGATTGATGGAGCGGGAAAGTGATTTATTGGAAATGATACATGTTGATGTACGCAATCCAATGAGTCTTGTAGAGTGCGGTGGATATCGTTATTTTCTTACCTTCACTGATGATTTGAGTAGATATAGTGTATATTTACTTCATGAAACACAAGTCTAAATCGTTTGAAAGGTTCAAGCAAATTCAGAGTGAAGTTTAAAGATCATCGTGACAAGAAGATAAAAATGTCTGCGATATGATCATGGAGGTGAATATCTGAGTGACGAGTTTGGCATACAACTTTAGACAATATGAAAGTTATTTCACAACACACGCCACCTAGAACACCATAGCGTGATGGTGTGTCCGAATGTCATAGTCGTGCTCTATGGATATGGTGCGTGCTATGATGTCTCTTATCATTTTGCTACTATAATTTTGGGGTTATGCATTAGAGACAACTACATTCACTTTAAATAGGGCACCATCTAAATCCGTTGAGATGACACCGTGTGAATTATGGTTTGATAGAAACCTAAGCTATCATTTCTTAATGTTTGGGGCTGTGATGCTTTTGTGGAAAAATGTTTTCACCTAATGAGCTCGAACCCAAAGCGGACAAATGCATCTTCATAGAATACCCTAAGAATAGTTGGGTGAACCTTCTATATCAGATCCAAGCATAAAGTGTTTGTTGCTAAAACGGGTCCTTTCCCGAGAAAAAGTTTCTCTCAAAAGAATTGAGTGGGAGGAAGATAGAACTTGATGAGGTTATTGAACCTTTGTTTCAACCAGAGAGTAGCGCAGCGTAGAAAGATGTTTTTGTGGAACCTACATCAGTTGAAGAGAAAGTAAATGATGATGATCATGAAGCTTTGGATCAAGTTACTATCGAACCTTGTAGGTCGACAAGGATGTGTAGTGCTCCTGAGCGATACGACAACCCTGTCTTGGAGGTCATGTTGTTGGACAACGATGAACCTACGAGCTGTGGAGAAGAGATGATGGGCCCGGATTCCGACAAATGGTTAGAGCCCATGAAATCCGAGAAAGGATCCATGTATGAAAACCAAGTATAGACTTTGGTAGACTTGCTCGTTGGACAGCAGTTCGTTGAGTACAAATGGACCTTTAAGATGAAGACAGACGCTGATGGTGAATGTCACCATTTATAAAGCTCGACTTGTCGCAAAGAAGTTTCCGCCAAGTTCAAGGAGTTGACTGCGATGAGACTTTCTCACTCGTAGCGATGCTAAAGTATGTTGGAATTATGTTAGCAGTTGCTGCATTTTTCAATTATGAAACCTGGCAGATGGATGCCAAAACATCGTTTCCTTCCTTAAGGAAAAGTTGTATGAGATACAACCAGAAGGTTTTGTCAATCCTAAGGATGCTAAAAGGTGTGCAAGCTTCAGTGATCCTTCTATGAACTGGAGCAAGAATCTCAGAGTTGGAATATACACTTTGATGAGGTGATCAAAGTTTTTGAGTCTATACAAAGTTTATGAAAAACTTGTATTTACAATAAAGTGAGTGGGAGCACTATAGAGTTTCTGATAAGCATATGTGGTTGACACATTGTTGATCGGAAATGATGTAGAATTTCTAGATAGTATAAACGGTTGTTTGAAAACAGTTATTCAAAGGAAGACCTGGATAAAGCTACCTAATTGTTGAGCATCAATATCTATAGAGATAGATCAAGATGCTTGATGAGACTTTCAATGAGTACATACCTTGACAAGATTTTGAAAGAGTTCAAAATGGATCAGTCAGAGAAAGAGTTCTCGCCTGACTTGTAAGGTGTGAAGTTGAGTGAGACTCAAAGCTCGACAATGGCAGAAGAAAGAGAAAGGACGAACGTCGTTCCCTATGCCTTAGCCATAGGCTATATATTATGCCATGCTGTGTACCGCACCTAGTGTGTGCCTTGCCATGAGTCTGTCAAGGGGTACAAAGTGATCCAGGAGTGGATCACTGGACAACGGTCAAGATTATCCTTAGTAACTAAAAGACTAAGGAGATGTTTCTCAATTATGGAGGTTATAAAGAGTTCGTCGTAAAGAGTTACGTCGATGCAAGCTTTAACACCAATCCGGATGACTCGAAGTAGCAATCTGGATACGTATAGTGAAGCAACCATTTGGAATAGTACCAAGTGGAGTGTGGTAGCAGTGTTTATAGTTTGACATAGAGATTTGCAAAGTACACACGGATCTGAATGTCGCAGACCCGTTGACTATAAGACCTCTCTCACATGCAAAGCATGATCGAGCCCCAGAACTCATTGGGTGTTAGATTCATAACAATGTGAATCACATGATGATGTGAACTAGATTATTGACTCTAGTGCAAGTGGGAGACTGTTGGAAATATGCCCTAGAGGCAATAATAAATTAGTTATTACCATATTTCCTTGTTCATGATAATCGTTTATTATCCATGCTATAATTGTATTCATCGGAGACTTAGATGCATGTGTGGATACATAGACAAAACCATGTCCCTAGTATGACTCTAATAGACTAGCTCATTAATCAAAGATGGTTAAGGTTTACTAGACATTGACATGAGATGTCATTTGATAACAGGATCACATCATTAGGAGAATGATGGGATGGACAAGACCCAAACTACAAATGTAGCATATGATCGTGTCAGTTTATTGCTACTATTTTCTGCATGTCAAGTATCTATTCCTATGACCATGAGATCATGCAACTCACTGACACCGGAGGAGTGCCTTGTGTGTATCGAACGTCGCAACGTAACTGGGTGATTATAAAGGTACTCTACAGGTATCTCCGAGGGTGTCTATTGGGTTGGCATGGATCAAGACTAGGATTTGTTACTCCATGTGACGGAGAGGTATCTCAGGGCCCACTCGGTAATAAAACATCACAATCAGCCTTGCAAGCAATGTGACTAAGTGTTAGTCACGGGAACTTGTATTACGGAACGAGTAAAGAGACTTGTCGGTAACGAGGTTGAACTAGGTATGGAGATACCGACGATCGAATGTCGGGCAAGTAACGTACCGAAGAACAAAAGGAACATCATATGGGATTAATTGAATCCTTGACATAAAGGTTCGACTGATAAAGATCTTCATAGAACATGTAGAACCAATATGGGCATCCAGGTCCCGCTATTGGTTATTGACCGTAGAGGTGTCTCGGTCATGTCTACATAGTTCTCGAACCCGTAGGGTCTGCACACTTAAGGTTTGGTGACGTTTCGGTAGTATAGAGTTATGGATGGTGGTGACCGAAGGTTGTTCGGAGTCCCGGATGAGATCCCGGATGTCAAGAGGAGCTCCAGAATGGCCCGGAGGTAAAGATTGATATATAGGAAGTCCTATTTTGGTCGTCGGAAAAGTTTCGGGCGCATCAGTAGTGTACCGGGAGTGTCAGTAGTGTACCGGGAGACCACTGGGAGGAGTATTTCGACCCAAGAGGCTACATGGGCTGTGGGAGGATGAATACCAGCCCTTAGTGGGCTGGTGGAAGTCCCACACAAGGCCCATGTGGCTGGGAAGAAAAGCTCAAAAGGAAAAAGGTGAAAAAAGGCAAAAGGCCTAAGATAAGGAAGGAGTCATAATCCTACTAGGACTAGAGGAGGAGGACTCCTCCCTCCTGGTTCGGCCGACCCAAGGGCTGGCTCCTTGGGAGTCAAGCCTCCTCCTCCTCTCCTCCTATATATACTAGAGGGTTTTAGGGTTTTGGCACAAGATTTTTAGCCACGTGCTACCCGTTCCCCTAGTGCATAGTTTCTCCTCTAGATTGGTTTTTTGCAGTGCTTAGGCGAAGCCCTGCCGGAATTGCTCCACCACCATCGCCGCGGCGCCGTCACGCTGCCGAAGAACTTGTCTACCTCTTCGCTCCCTTTTGCTGGATCAAGAAGGCGGAGATCGTCATCAAGCTGTACGTGTGCTGAACGCGGAGGTGCCGTCCGTTCGGCGCTAGATCGGAAGGACCGTGATCAAGATTACGAGACGGATTGTGATGAGATTGCGGGACAGATCGTGATGAGATCGCGGGACGCTCGGCGATTTGGATCGCGAAGACGTTCGACTACACCAACCGCGTTTCTTAACGCTTCCCGCTTAGCGATCTACAACGGTATGTAGATCCACTCTGCCTCTCGTAGATGCTCATCACCATGGATAGATCTTGCGCGCGCGTAGAAATTTTTTTGTTTCCCATGCAACGTTCCCCAACATGTCTAACTCCTAGACTATACGACTATACAACTCTCTAGCCCTTTCAAGGTACCTTCTGTCCTTCTCCACTCACCTTGTGTCTCCCATGCCACTAGCAATGTTTTTCTCCATATCCAGCTAGCCGAAAATGATCGAGGCGGATTCCCCCACCTGACATGACTATAAGATCTAGCGCTACCCCGAGGAGCATGTCTTCTCCTCATGACAGCCACCACCACTGTCTGAGGAGGTTGGATCCTCTCCGGTGCCGCCACTGCCAACTCCACATGGGGGAGATGGTGAGTGGGTGGGTGAGGGCTCTTTCACCTCCGCCGTTGAACCTCTCACTGATCCCGGTGAAGAGAACATTGTTTTGGTTGCCACAACCGTACCGAGAGGGTGAACTCGAGCCACCCATTTTACCGAGTCTAGTTCGTATGTTGCTGTTCTCCGGAGGATGTAGCCGAATGTTCCATCCCACCCTCACATCTATATCAAGGGAGGATCCTTGCCACCGAGGAAGCCCATGTCACCGTGGTCACAATTGCACCCAAGAAGTAAGGTGGACCGACTCATTTTACTAGGTTCGGTTGGTACGTGGTCACTAGCTAGAGAATCTTGGGAGAGGTGAGAAAGCAGACAATCAAATCGAGAGATGAGAGCAATTAGTTCCAGATGGACTCTTTAAAAAAATACATCCGGTGTATGTGATGTCTGCAAAAAAAAGTGTACTTAATGCATCCCTGTTTCCAAGATAAGGTCTAATTTTCATTGAAACTTCCCAATAATTCTTTTTTCATTGAAAATGATCTTAGTTTGTTTTTTGCGTGGGATGACGCTTCAGCCGATGTCTCTAGACGAGTGACTATTGCGGTTTTTATAGTCTGTCTCGGAGAGGGCGTTTGCAAGTATCTATTTGATTTGTTATTGGTTCAATGCAACTTTCAGGATCTGGCAATCGGCGTACAATCGAAGGAAGAAGAAGAATAGTATGCATTTTAATGTAAAGGAGAGAAACATAAACATGTACGCTGCAGCTCAAACCTACTCCTTCCATTTTAGACTAGTGAACATGAAAGAGCACTATCTTTGCGAATCTTTATCTAATTATAAAGCAAGGGCTGCCACTAATCGTGCGTCATCTGCATTTTTCCAGAAAAGTCTCTGTTTTTCCAGTAATTAACCTGCAATCTATTTTAAGTCATAGCCGAACAAGTTTTTGTATCTTTTTAGAAACCCACCTGACATTTTAGGTAATCAAACCTGCCGTTCATATTTAATTCAGTCGATTTTTTCGTTTTAATAGAAAACTCACTGACTTTTCTGTTAATCAATCGCATTTTATCCATATCTTTTAAACCGTAACATATTATATATGAAATTTGATTAAAAAAATGTGTAGAATGTAAATATAATGTTATATTTAGCTTTTTGGTGACGATACGAATTGCAAATACGCACCCACTAAAACCATATTAAGAGGAAAGAAAAAAACGATAACCACACATGCACACTTTTGAAAAAACTCACGGAAAACAACAACATATTTTTTATTTTATTCCGAGCGAGTGCGGTGCCCCCCGCACGAGGGAGAGAGAGAGAGATGGCCTTAGGACTAACCACATGCCAACATGTTTTCGTTGTATGAGCACTGAGGCTATCGTCGGAAAAACAAATGTGATGTCATCAAAAAATAAAGACGTCAATTTATTAGGGTCTTGGTTGATGGTTATTGCGTTTGCAACGCATGAACTCCTTTGATAGTAATACTTAACAAGATAGAACATTATAGAGAAACGTGAACGTACATGTATGATTGCACTTCCTAATCGACATCGTATCCCGAAGGCCATGCGTACGCTGATAGGCATATGTATCACAACAAACCACCCTTGCTAAGAAGATCAAGGGGGTGGCCCCCCAGTGAGGACACCAGTGACTGCAGCCCGTAAGGAAATTTGCTTCAGTCTAGGATTCTCGGCTAAGAAGCAGCATCAATTTCCATGGCATCCTGGCCATATTCCGGCGAGAGAGATGTGTATACGTAGTACGATTCAGCAGTATCGCCGGCGGCAGTGGCAGGCATCGCCACCACCTGGTACCGGCACATGGGGCAGCTCCCCTTGGCCTGCAGCCACCTCTCCACGCACCGCCCGTGGAAGCGGTGCCCGCACGGCGTCTCCTTCCACGCCGCCGAGTCGTCGTCCCCCATGCAGATCGGGCAGTTGAGGCCCTCGTCGTCTGACATCGCGTCCACCGTCTTCAGCGCCTCGTCCACCGCCGCTGCCAACGCCGCGGGCCCGCGACGCCGAGGAGTGCGGTGATGTCGTGCGCGTTCACCGCGACGCCTAGCCTTACTAGCCCCAGTCGATAGTATGGCGGATAAACGGGCCATGCACGTCGACGTACGCGACTAGAACGTCCGTGAGATCTTCTTCTACTCGTGGCAGGTCTTCGGCCATGTCAATGTCCATGTCATTGGACGCCATCACTCTAGCTCACAATAGCGCTCGAGAAAGATTGATCAGTTCGTCGCTCCCGGCCACGTACGTACGTACCTGGTGATGGTGAATCCTCCCCCCCCCCCCCCCCCCCTCAAAAATAAATAAATAAGAAACTCTTCTTTCGGTGGGCTGGCCCAGTAACGCGGTTTTAAAAAAAAAATCCTATATTTCTTTTCATGTTCTATTTCTGTTTACCTTTAGTTTCTCTAGTGGTACATTTCAACTTGTATAATTTCCTTTTTTTTGGAGCAATATGGAAACATTTGTTTAAAATTACATGAGCAGATATTCTAGTAAATATGAACACTTTCTTACACACGTGTTTTTTTTCCAGGTGTATTTGAAACATGTATTTTTTCAGATGTATTTTTCTTTTAGTACCTGGGAGCATAAGGAATCCGGTCTTGTCATGAGACGTCAAGCTTGTCGAGCTAGTAATGATCGGTTAAAAAGACGGAAATCTCGAAAGCCCAGTCCCTCCCTTTCCCTTTGGCTTGAATAATTTCTCCCCGGATAGCTAGTGAGTCTTTCTTTGAACATGTTTTGATCCCCACCAAAATTTCCTCACTAGTGGTGTGAGATCATCACACATAGTGTAAGGCAGCTTAAACCCCATGATATATGTAGGTATGGCCATTGGAACGGATGTGATTAATGTTTCCTTTCCTTCCTGAGAAAGTGTATCACCCCAAGCCATGATCATTTTAGTTAAACTTGCCTACAACAGCTGAAACTTTTCTTTATGCATACGACCATCCGGGATGGGTAACCTGGGGTATTTCCCCTCAAACTCAGAGTTTTGTACCTCAAGTTCCTGCTTGACTACCTTCCGTATCACCAAGGGACAACTATCACCAAATTGGATAGAACAATATTTCTGTTCGTTTATGAGTTGGCCGGTGGCTGTCGCATAACTTTGGACAACTCCCTTCACATAGGTGGCTTGAGCAGCACTTGCTCTGAAAAACAGGAGTGTGCCATCCACAAACAATAAGTGTGAGATGGCTGGAGCTCGACTGCATATCTTGACGGTTTGAAAGGTCTGTGTTTGCACTCCCTGTCGCAGCAACGCGGATAGTCCTTCGACGACAACAAACGGAAATAAAAGGACACATGAGTCACCTTGCTGAAGACCACGCGATGGTGCAAACGAATCCAAGATGTCTCCTTTGAATTTAACAGAATATCTCGTCAAGGTAACTGACATTATCCACTGTACACACTGATGTGAGAAGCACAACAATTCATCGCCTGCTCCAAGAACCCCCAGTCCACCCTATCATAAGCCTTCGAAGGATCAAGTTTATATGCATAGAAACTGTTATCTGGATTTATCTCATGCTGAATAAAGTGAAGGCTTTCCAAAGCAAGAAACACCTTATAAGTGATTAAGTGCCCTGAGACAAATGCACTACGATATGGAGAAAATAATTTCATCAAGTAGAGGCATTAGTCTGTTTACCAAACACTTAGCACCAATTTTGTAAACAACATTACAAACGTTTATAGGTCCAAAATCTGCTCATACTTTCTGCATCCCTTCATCAATGGATAGGAGTAGCGACAGATGTTGCCAAGATGACGGCTTCAGATATATTGATGTATTACTTTGTAAGGTCTTTGTGAATAATTAATAAAGTGAATGCATGCATCTTCCAGATGTAGAGGCCGAGGGTCATCCTCCTTTAAAAAAAAGGTCCAAAATCGGCAAGTCGTACCGGATTATCAACTTTGGGGATGAGCACAATTACCGTTTCATTGACCTCCTCGGGCATGTGTCGTGTCTTGAAGAACTCCTGAACAACCTTAACAATGTCTTCTTTCATGACAAGCCAATTTTTTTGAAAGAACCTTGCTGGAAACACATCTTTCCCTGGAGATTTCAAAGGTCCCATTTGAAATCGACCATCAGATATTTCTTTCTAACTAAAACCAGCGCATATATGCGCTCATTCATATCAGGTGTCACTTTCTCTTCATAGAAAGCAAGTAACGTACAAGAGAATCATCACAGGTGAAAGGTTTCTGAAATAGTAAGTAACCATATCACTCATTACCTCATGATCGCCATGGCTGCATAATGTGTCATAGATCAACCTTTTCACCTTATTCTTGCGTGCCCTCCAAACCTATCGGCTCTGAATTTTTCGTGTCGTGGTCACCTTCTCAAAGCCAATCTATCCGGCTGCGCTGCATCCACAACATCTCCTGACGGTAGAGTAGCTCCTCCATATGATCAGAGACCTTTCTTACTTCATTTCTATCTAGGTTCATTTGCATTAATTCTTCAAGCTGTGTTCAAAACTATTCCAATTCACGGGGTGATATTTCAGAATTTATTTGTATTCCATGAATGTAGCTCCGCCATGATCTTTGCCAGACCTGATTGTAAATCCCCTAATCTAATTTATGTCCAATTTTCTCCCATACATCAACAACCTTTTCCGGTAAAGTAGCATCTCGCCCCCAGAATGTTTCATAACATCTAAAGCTTCTCCGTACCTTATTTTCCTCTTCCTTACAACATTCTAGAATGAGTGGACTATGATCAGAACATGGATAAACTTTATGAACCATTCTCGGTTCAACTAAAATGTCACGTTACCGGTTCTCAGCAACCGCCCTATCCAACCTTACTCTCAATTTTTTGTGGCCCGTCTATTTATTATGAAATGCAAATGGTAAGCCAGAGAAACCAAGATCAACAAGCTCACATACCTCAAGTGTATCACAAAAAGCGAGCATCTGACTTTCACCGGGCAGTGATAGATAAGTGTTCAAAAGACCACACAACCTCATTGAAATCGCCCATGACACACCAAGGAAGATGAGATTGTTGCTTTAGTTTTTTCCCGAGTGTCCACATGTGATGTCTGTTCTTAGTGCATGGTTCACCATATATATAGGTCAATCGTCACAATGGATCCTGCTTAGAGAGTCTCACATAAACATCAATATATCTATCATTGGATGATTGAACTTCGACATGCAAACTATCACACCACAAGAGAGCAAGTGCTCCATTCCATCCATCACCACTATCTCCAGGGAAGCCTCTTAATCCTAATCTACCACGCAAACGACTACCCTTTTCTGAACTCTGCCTGGTCTCACAAAAAAAAAACTAACTTTGCCTTTGTTACTTTGACCATGCCAATCAAGTCGCGAACTGTCGGTTTGTTGGCCACCCCACAACAGTTCCAACTTACACAATTCATTGTGACGGGCACCACACCTGACCTCGTTAGTTTACGGGCTAACCCAAGGCCAGTCGCCTCTGTAACCACCTCACGCACCATGCAATCTACCTCCTCATCAACTGAAATCTCAACCATGTAATCTAGTTGCCCGAACTGGCCATCCTCTACATTTACACTCTGTTCCCGCTTCGAGTCCCCACATAATGGAAGAACAACATATGGATTTGGAGCCTTGTCCAGCTCGATGACCACTTGCAAGAAAACTTGTATAACATTTTCGTTCACTAAATCCTCCTTAGCTGCCACGTTATTCATGCATGCATTAGGAAACGCCACCACATGTCCCTTCGGGCGGGTAGCATCCGCAAGTGGAGCCACATAGTCGCCCCCACCAATTTCTGGATCATCTTGTGCACCTCCAGTGCAATATCCGTCGAGGACACGTGCACCGTCCTCGTTACAGGTCGTTTCTTTGTCGTTGTGGTCTTATCGTAGGTTCGGCTGAATCATGGTCCAATAAAACATTTTCAACGTGTATGGTATTGCCACAATGAAATTACCCACGAGAAAATCCCTCCAACCGTTGAAGTCTCAAAAAATTTCTGGCCAGTTACCTCAACTCTCTCTTGCTTATTCAGCAGCACCCTGTTGTTGATGTTCAGAAGGGCAAACAAGTGGTGGATTACGTCCAGAGTTGTACCACTACACGGCACTCATCAGATGGCGGTCGGAAAGTGCGCCAGAAATGGGAACCTGCATCAGCGGACAGGGTCAAGCTCAATGTGGACGGATCGTTCAGGCCAGATGGGTCAGCAGGAACGGGCATGGCGCTCCATGATGATGCTGGATCCTCAATCTTCGTTGCATGTAGGTACCTCTTTGGGTGCACCGACGCTCTGAACGTAGAACTTGCTGCTATGGAGGAGGGCCTGGCTCTTGCCCTCCATTGGTCGCCACTCCCGTTGTCCGTCGAGATGGACTGTGCTGAAGCTGTTGTGCTGGTGCAATCCTCAACTCCCAACATGTCATGCTATGCGTCGCGTGTCCAGAATATCCGTGAACTTATTCAGGAAAGAGATGTCTCGATCATCAAAAACTGTCATGAAGCCAACTCTGTGAGTCACGACTTAGCACAGCTAGGTAGAGAGCATGTGAAACTGCGGTTTGGATGAGAAATTTCCCTCACGAAATAGCCATAGCTATGAATACTTATTGTATCTCTATTGCTAGCTAATATATTCACTCTTTCTCCACACAAAAAAGTACCTAAGAGACTTCAAATTGCAATCCTGGATATCCATCACATGTATGTCGCTACGATGTGGCCATGCTGCAGATTTTTTGTGTTGACACGTGAATACGTGATGGTCGTGGCCCATTGTTTTCTTTTTTGTAGTTCTTCGCCCACCGGCTCATTTATTCAATAGGAGAAGGCCTGTCTGGCTGTAACATATCAGTCAGCCAGCCAGGGTCTATATGAAAACATCAAACACATTGAGCTACGCGTGAAGGGCGTCTCCTCGCACTGTCCACGTCGGCATGAGCTACTGTTTCATGGTTGGAATATTTTTGCCTCCTTGGTCCACTTTTCTGTTGGGGATTAGTCTAAGTAAAGGAAAAAAAGGGGGAAACTTTTTCTTCCCAGATGCATCGCCCCCTCCGCTCCCTCTCCCACGCACCACCTCTCGATCGCCGCCGCCTCTCCCATCCCAGATCCTTGCCCTCCGCCGTGCCCCAGGCCTCCTTTCTCTCTCGTCGATCTGCGGTGTGTTCGGGGACACGCAGGACAGAGAGATCCCGGTGGCGGTTGGGCGCCGTTGACCTCATGCACGGAGGCGAGATAGAGGGTGACGATGACGGTGCCAGTCACCCGGGACGGCAAGCAGCAGTTCGAGGGGCGGTGAGGTCGGGAATGGATGGGTACGACAACCCCCATTCAGATCCGAGGCGGTGGGTGCTCGGGGTCGCCGGCCGGAGTGGATTGACGGCGGCGGCCGCCATGGTTTCATGGCGGAGCTCCAGCGTGAGCAGCAAGGCGGCGAAGGAGGACATGACGGCGGCGGCTTCCGGCTAGGGAGAGAAGGCGGCCGAGGCGCGGGATGGCATGCTGCTCGGCGGCCGGGGCGCGGGATGGCATGCTGCTCGGCTCCGGGGCGCGGGCTAGGATGACGAGGCCGTGGACCGTGAAGGTGGATGGGTGGTAGTCTGGTAGACATGGCCTCTCTCTCTTCTTCGTCTCTATAGTTTCTTCCTCTGCTCTCTTAAATTAGCCCCAGTGCATTTTCGTCTTGAAGGTAGTTGTTCTTCTTTTCTGGAAGGCCGGTACCAACTAGGCCCCCTATGCCCCCATTCGAGAGTTCCACAGTCCATATCTTCGTTCCCCAGCTTCCCTGGTTTCTGCAGAATCCCAGCGCCAATATTTTTTGGCCGGTCTCAGATGCGCTGCACACAGGGGACTTTGACCGCGCCTGCCTGCAACCCAAGTTCTTCCACACCAACCTGACCTAACACAAGTGGGTGTTCAGAGGTTTCTCATCCTTGTCAATGCATTCTCTGATTTGGTTTGGTGTGGTGGAGATGTAACTGTTTTAGTCTTCAGTTTGTCAGAACAAAGGGTACATGGGTAATTATATACAGGATGCATTGCTTGCTGGTTTGCTACGATATTTGGCCTGAGTGGAGATAAGATGAATTGCTTGCTGGTTTATCCGAGTAATTGGGTTACATTAATACTAAAAACACATGTTATCCATTTCTTCCTTTCTATTTCTATTTGCGGAAGATTATAGTTTGACCACTGAGTAGAAATCAAATGCTTCATATTGGAATGTTTGGTGGATAAGAAGGTAGAAGAACTAGATGGTGTGGTACTCTCATGACTTTTCTTCTTTATGTTTGGTTCAAGATACTTATGCCACCATGTTAAATGTTTATCTAATATTTTTTCTCTTGTTGTGCATCTATATCTAAACTTCTTCATAATGCAGTAGATGAGGTATGTACGTAATATCTTCTAACATCTTCTATGAACTAGATACTCGCTAATTTAAATTCTGTGATAATACTCAAATGTCTGAAACACGGAGTATTATGTTGTAAGCTGAAAATTTGAGATGTCACATTCCTGTCTCTTTCTGTAAAAAGCATGCTATACTGCTATCTGACACAATGCTCTGTTGATCAGCGTGTGAATAACTTCATGTATTATAGTCTATTGATGAAAAACCATGCTAAACTCTAAACCCTAAAAACCATGCTATACTACTACTCACATTTATTTATTTATTTCATTGTATTCGTGTATCATAACACAATGCTCTGCTGATCAGCGTGTTAATAACTTTGCTTCCTAACATATGCCTCATCACTAGTGGCGTCGACACGGAACAACACTTATGTCCTGTTAGTACTGTAAATTTGAGAAATTGATTTGCAAGTATGTGCCCATTGCAAATTTGATGGGTACATTATACATTAAGAATTGTATGACCTCACATTCACCGGTGCTAATATTTTCTGAATAGACATGAGATATTTGCCGAGGTTGCTAGGTATGAGGACTTCCCTTTTCTGCAAATCAAATGTTGTACAATCATCGGTCAACCTGATTTATCTACAATTTAATTATGTTTAAAGACAAATAAACTTTTCATGAATTATTTTCTGCAGCAGCTTAAAAACTAAGCACATCATATTTTGTTTATTTTCTGCGGGGATGCATCACAGTTCATTAACCACATACTTTTTTTAGGCTCTTATTAACCACACATTGATGTTAAGTTATACCATTTATTCATTCCTAGAATATTTGAAGATTATGGATTGAGATAGATTGCAGCAGTACAACCTATCACGTGATGGAGAAAAGGAGCCTAGAGAAGAACGTTCGACTTGAGCAGTTGAGCTGGAACGTGAGCCTAGAGAAGATAGTTACAACTAAAAAGAACTCCAAAATTGTCAAGAGGACGTTGTAGTTCAACGCAGTTCTATTATTATATCGAAGTCTTTGCTTTCTGTCAAAACACACTGCAAATTAATGTCTGGACAAGTATATCTACCAAGAATATTCAATTTTATTTTAGTTAGGAGGCCCTGCACTTTGCGGATTGCACAGTGCTACTTTATCAACAGTCTTACTCAAAGCATTTTCTTTCCCCCTAATAAGAACATTTCAACTTTATCAATATCAAATTCTTCGTTGACCGTGGTTCTCTCTTCTACTGCCACAGCACTCGACGAAAACATTTGCTGAGGTTTTCTAGTGCATGTTTGATTACATAGATATGTTCTTTCTCATGGTTCACCCTTGGAAGCTTTTATACATGGCCATAGGTATGCATTTCATCACTTTGTTACGGAGGGAATTCTCTCGCTGATCTTTTCTGTTTAGTTGTTCTGCTTGAACTTGTGCAATTCATATGGTTATATATACTGGTTTGGTGGTAGAAATTTGGAGTGATCATTATACTAATTCTTTTATACTCGTTAGGTATACTCTCACATGATAGTTTGTCCTAATGTTTGTTTACACTCAAATGATGGTCATTCTCTTCCTTTATGCAATAAGCATTCTCTTCTTTGAACAATTGTACTGGAACATATTCCTTCACAGTCGTATTTATTGCTAAGTTGCAGTCATTATGATATTGCACTAATATTTCAATGTTGTACTGCGTCCCGGCACAAGAAGAGAAACTGGGAGACAGGTTAAGAACCAAATGAAACAATCTCATTTGACAACATCACGGCACGAACCAGGGGAAGGAGGAGGGGTGGGATTGGACTTGGAGGGTTATACGCGTACGAAATGGAGGACATGGTGGAGAGCAAGCGAAGGTGTCAGTCGTAGATGTCGTCGTCACCGGCAAGACCATCACCGTGGCCTTCATGTTTACATGCTAGCAAGTGTGGGCAAAGATTGAGCAGGTTTGAGCCCTCTCACGGTTTGGATATTGTGATTTCTAATTCTTAAACTCAATTAAAGGATCAAAATTTTAGAACTACATTAATAAATCCGAGTGTTGTAAAGCCCAGATCCAAAATTAAGTCCATCAATTTGAGCCAAAATAAAATAAAATAAGCAGTACATAGTACAGATAAGAAAGTGAAAGATGCGCATCCGACCTGGCACCACCCAGCTATCTTTCAGGCGGCGCCACCGGGTGGCGCCCCAACCACTAGTACAAATAAATTGTTCTCTGCTACTGGACATGAATGGCAAGTAAAACAGTTTTTTTTTCTGATTACAAACGTTTAGACATATATCAACACAAAAACAATTCTCCTGCTATGCATTGCTGAAATAAATGTTGTCTGGCAGTGATGGGCACTTCTCCCATTCGGGATGGCCGCTCCATGTTTTGCCACTTGGGGCATAGGTGACTGAGGTCTGGCCGTGAGCTTTGAATCCGGCCACCGTTGTTGTGCATGAGTACATATCTGGAGATGTGAACCTTCCCTTGCAACCTCTTTTCAGGTGGCCATCAATCGATTTCCCTTCATCCCCACCATCTCATTGGTCGTGCCGACTCCTCGCGCATCCTTGTCCATTGATAGTGCTGGCTCGTGGCGGTGCGGACACTATTCAATAGGAGAAGGCATGTCTGGCTATAACATATCAGTCAGCCAGCCAGGGTCTATATGAAAACATATAAATAAATTGTTTTTTGCTACTGGACATGAATGGCAAGTAAAATGTTTTTTTTCTAATTACAAACGTTTAGACATATATCAACACAAAAACAATTCTCCCGCTATGCATTGTTGAAAACAAATGTTGTCTGGCAGTGATGAGCACTTCTCCCATTCGGGATGGCCGCTTCGGGCATAGGTGACCGAGGTTTGGCCGCCGGCTTCGTATCCGGCCACTGTTGTTGTGCATGAGTACATATCTAGAGATGTGAACCTTCCCTTGCAACCTCTTTTCAGGTGGCCATCAATCGATTTCCCTTCATCCCCACCATCTCATTGGTCGTGCTGACTCCTCGCGCATCCTTGTCCATTGGTAGTGCTGGCTCGTGGCAGTGCGGATACTAGAGGAAAACCAATGACCCACTTGAGGTCTATAGGTATGAGCGAATACTAGAGATGTATAGGATTGAAAATGCATTATGATGCAGGTTTACTACTTGTACAGTACTTGTACACGCAAGATACAAGGAGGTTCATTTTGGCTCTGGAAGCACATGCTTATGAATGAACAGTAAATTGAAACAAATAAAAAAAAAAATTCAGACTGTTTTGACATGTTCATGTTCGTGTGACATCTGATTTTTTACTCCATAAAAGTTATTTTAGGTGAACTAGGGTCTTTTTTTTTAAATAACTAGGGTCTTTATTTATTAAAACTCAACAATGTATGGGATACAAACAGTATCTAGTCGGGAACCTAGCCACAAGGGGCCACCAAACTGGTAAACAAACACCGTCCTTAACTAAAAAAAGTGTTTCAAAGTTGCATTCGACTCATAACGGAATTTGACATCAGAGAATTCACCACTCCTATACTTGATCTCATTGACGACTGAGGCATATACAGAAGCTGTCCCCCTTCTTGATATTTGATACCGACGTTTTATGATGAATGCAATATTTTGGATGATGCAATGTCTTCACGGCCCCGGTCCAATTTCGTTGCAATATTGGAGTCCATCACTGCCGAGCAGAACATCACGACGAGGGCAAGCGTCTACCGCTCCAGAGATTTGTCCATGAACTGCTGCGCAGCGGCATAGCCACGACCTGGCGCCGGCACATGGGGCAGCTCCCCTTGGCCCTGAGCCACGTCGCCACGCACCGTCCATGGAACCGGTGCCCGCACGACGTCTCCTTCCACGCCACTTCTTGGTCGTCCATGCAGATCGGGCAGCCGCGGCCGTCGGACGGCGCGTCCACCGTCGCCAGCGCCTTCGCCACCAACTCCGAGTCGCGTGGAGCAACCGCGACGCCGACTTGTGGGATGATGCCGTTGCCGGTCGCGTATGCCGCGGCGCCCGGTGGCCGCGAGCGTAGGAGCAACAGCAGCGCGTCGACTGAAGAGAGCTCTTCGTTCCCGTACTCGTCGACGTCGTGGTCGTTGTCTTGCGGCAGATGCAGGTAGTCCACGCCGACGTCCATGGCAACCGACGCCATCAAGCTTGCAGTTGCTCCCGAGATCGATCGGTTGATATCTGATATCTGAATGCGTGCGCGGCCGTGTGTTGGTATTTATCGTGGCCATGGGAGCCGGTGTCCTGGTCCGAGGAGGACTGCCATAGGTCTCTTTCGATGTTGGATCGGATCGGAGCTTCCATCTTTTTTCTTTTTTGAGAAGAAGATCGGAGCCTCCATCGATGTCGACGGTTCAAGACTGATCGGCCTGTTGGGCTTACTCTATTGAGCTGCAATTCCTGTGTCCAGCACCAAGTCGCTCCCCCTACAAGCAGCCTTGGGCAGTCCATTTTGTTAGCGGTGTCGGGCACTCCTATTTATCTGCTTGTGCGATGGATAGATGGGGAATGGGGCAGGTCGACCAGCACTCCCTTGTTGCTCACCTCAGGCCCTCACACAAGGAAAAAAGAAACAGTGCGCTTGACTGACAAAATACCAGCAGCTGGCGGTGAGAAAAGACGGTTACATTTCCTTCCAAAAATAAAAAGGTTACAATCTTTAAAATATTACGAATTAAAAATAACGTAAAGTTTTAAAAATATTCGAAAACTGCAAAGTGTTCATAACTTTAAAAACACTATAAAAAATATTGAGGAAATTTAACATTCACAAACAAATTAAAATTATTTTCCTGAATTTAAAATAAAAAAGAACGACAAGAAAAATAAAATTTACAAAAATTAAGTTGTTGTAAAACCAAAAGATAAGGAAATAATACATAAAATAAAAAACATAATGTATCAATGAAATACATTAAAATTGGAAGAAAAATGCTCAACACATTGAAACCAACTTCCAACCAAATGCCGGGACCCCCAGTTTTCTTTCATCCTATCACACCAACGTTTAACTAGGATTATTCTTTTCGGTTTTATGCCCCGAGTTGGTTTCTATATGGTTTACCTTTTTTCGTTGATAATTCTATTTTCTTTTCTTTTTTAATATTCTAGTTTTCTTATTTTCTTATGTTCCCTTTTATTTCTTTTAGAAAATGTTCACAAAATTTTAAAAGTCATCATGGTTTCTAAAATATCCATGAAAGTTGAAATATAGTCACAACGTTTAAACAAATACTCTTGTATTTAAAAAAATCATATTTCTTTTTAGTCTTTGTCAAGCACTTTGGTCAATAAAATATGCAAAATATATGTTCGACTGTGAAACAAAGATATTGTTTTTATCCCTTAAAAAAATATAAAAGGATGCATAATTTTTGGATGGAGAGAGAATGGTTGATGTGGTGGATAGTGAGATGAAGAAGTCGAGGGTGTATTCTGCAAACATGAGGGTGTTTATGGAGTTGAAAGGAAGTTGTGTGAATTTCTAGAATGCGTCTTGATGAAACAAATTGAAAATATAGTGCATTGACGACGTCCAAATATGAGTGTAGTAACCTTTACAGAAACATGAGATGAAAATGAGAGAACACCGTCCTAAGGTTTGTAACGGGAGCAAAATGCTATAGATTTAAGGTTATTGTGTAAAATATACCATGAAGTAATTAGCCTATCTTGATGACATGTATGGTATCTAATAAGTGGATTCTGTGATGTGATTTAGCGTGGCAAATTCAAGGTTATTTGTTGCATTTAACTCCACACACATGCTACTCAATTACAACAAGGGGCGACGACATTAGAGAAATGAAGCATGATCGAACACTTGCATTGCATCCTCACTTTGGCGGTCATCTGGTCCACACACAAAAAGGCACCTCGTGAAGGCAACACATCTCGATTGCCTCAGAGCTTTGTTGAAGCCTACTACTGCTAACCATATGTCGATCGCCTCGGAGCTTTGTTGAAGCCTACTACTGCTAACCACATCACATACTTTGGTATCCCGAAAGGGCGCACGACAACACAAAAGAATAAGAAAAAACAGTGCACTAGTTAACACAACGATTACACAATAGCAGGTATGCATATGACGCGTCGAACACGCGGCTTCAAACACGCCAACTACCTCCTCTTATTCGTCGATCGATTATTTCGCGCTTGGATACTTCTACTTCATCGGTCCAATGAACTGATGACCACCCTGCAAGCACATCGATCCAGAGTTAGAACGGAACCACCACCTACTACGGTGACCCTTCTGCCATAGTGTTGTTCTTATCTTCTCTCAACGGAATGATTGGTGTGACGTAGGTAGTATTTGTGTATGGATCACCATTTGTACGGTGCAAGGAGCATGGGGTGAGAGCGAAGGTGACGTTTGAACGCACCAGTCGTACACGGTGGGGCTCCTGGGCCCGACGGTGGCCTCCGCCCGGACGACGTCGACGTTGGCCATCTTGGATTTCCGGCGGAACGCCCTCCAGCCCTCCACCCTCGGCGTGCTACTGGTGCCTGCAACATGAAGTTCCAGACAAAACATCAACTTAATGAGAGGAATTTCAGGTTCAACATCAAATTTCCCGACATCTTTGCGTCTGCGACAGTGCTCACAGATCTGATTCTGTGGCTGCATCGAGCTCGAGGAACAAGCCATGCTAAAGCAAAAGGTCCATGTTTTTCTTGCCCATTTTCATGGAGGAACGACACACCCGGATCCAGTATATAGAAGCGATCACGCTCGATATGCGGCTCAGCGCTACACAGAGTCACATGCCGATCCTAATTAAAGAACTGAAATTCTATGGAGAGGCCAGGAAACAGAGCAGGAGGAGACCAACCTGCTGCGAACGGGGAGTCCGGCGCGCTGGCCGGGGAGGACGGCACGGAGCTCGACTCCCCTGACGGCACCGAGAGAGACGGCGGTCGGGCGATGGTGATGCTGCGGGTCACCTTCGGCGCGACGTCCGCGGCCGGCGCGGTGGAGGGCGAGAAGGAGGAGTACTTGCGGAGCCTGCCGAGGCCGTGGTCCGGCCGCGGGCCGGCGACCGTCTCGTCCCAGAGCTGGTCCAGGAGCCCCATGCCCCGCACCGCACGGCACGCCACCGGTTCCGTTCCGTCTACCTACGCGTGTCGCCGTCACCGTCGTCGCTCCTTCTTTGTTGGGAACCGGAGGGACAGAGACGGAGGCAGGGCGGCCTTCGGGGCTCCGAGAGGCCGCGGCCGCGACGTTCTTTATAGAGGTGGGTGTGAGGATGAATAATGCAGTACAGGCGTGCGCTGATTTGCTCGGCGGGATTCGGATCTTCGGTGACGGCGTGGGGTGCTGCCGCTCCTGCAACACGCATTTGACGGGCTGGTAACAAGGGTTTTGCGTCGACCATCCCCGGCCGGCCACCGTGACCATCAACCATCTGTGTCGTCTCGAGCAGCAGTGGGGTCTAGTCCTTGATGGCCGGGCTGGTTTGGTTTGCGGAGGGAAAACGAAAGGCGCTTCAAATGAGATGCCGAGCGTTGAAATCTTGCATCGTGGTGACGTTGACTCGTTCCTTTGAGGATATGCACGACCTTTCCACGGCGGAAATGGTGGATGCGGATAACACCGAAGAAGAAACGATGTTGAGAGGTCCGGTGTTGAATTGCAATGGTCATCAATTTTGCTCTAATAATCACGGTAATGCAAAAAAGAGCAAACGCGGACGGCCCCGGGCCGCCAGCTTCTCTATCATGTTGTCGTTTAATGTTATTGATTGGTCGAAAAGGAGAATGGTGAATTTGGTGATTCTTTATGGTGATAACCAGTACACATCCATTTGGGAAATCAGAATTTTGGGTTGAACTAGTGCATTTCATAAATACTATGGGAGAGGCAGTTCGGTCGGAACGGCCCCGGGTCGCCCCCGCTCGGGCAACTCGGGAAGCAACCCAACCCTAGCTGTTGCCGGGGCCGGCAACACCCTCCTCCCCTCCCTTAATTCGTTGCCGTCGAGCTAAGCCCGACGACCAACAATGGTGGCGGGGGGTTGTGCGGGGCCCCTCGGCATGTGGAGAACCAGCCGACTGGGTCATGGCGGCATGGCAGACAAATCTTCTTCGGGCGGCGATGACTACAATCGGATTCGGGCGGTGGCCCTGTGATCAGCGGCGGTGGTTGGCATTACATCAGGCGGTGGTAAGCTGGGTGACTACAGATCGACAATGGCGGCATGGAGGTTCTGTTTGTGGAGCCAACATGGGGATGTGGTCTCCGGTCAGATCCGTTCTGGCCGGTGAGGCGTGCTCGCTACGTGGCGACGGAGTTCGGTTGCCATCCCATGCGCACGATGCTAGATGGAGCTTCGTCGAGCAGATCCAGGTGAAAACCAGCTCTCAGTCACTTGCCAAGGCCGAAAATGGTGGCATTCTTCTACAACGTCCCTATCTTGAAGGCATCGCCATGGAGAAGCCGTAGATCAGTCGATCGAATGATGGCGGCACTCTTGTGTAGTTTCCCACGTGGGGGCGTCATTCTTGAAGGTGTGCATGGCTCGAGGGACTAGTGGACTGTTTCAGCGGTGGAGCGACGTTTCATGTGACACATCGAGGATGTGGAATCTCGACATCATGGCACAACAAGGTCTCAGCGATAGATGTGTGATGATGAACCCACGTAGGGAGGCAGAGTCATCTTGCGCCTTAGTGGCGTCGAGGGCAAGCCTAGCAAGGTCGATACGTCATACCTGCTCTGATGATGGACCGGTGGAAGATGGTGGTGATGGTGTTTGCAGAATGCGCATGTGGTGCTCGTTGAGCGTGCGCGGGACCGGTGTGTGACCCAAACTCAAAAATTCGGCTTGGTTAGGGCCTTCGGTTTAGATGTTGGACTTTCGTGTGAGGTCTGGGTATGTCATCCTGACAATCGATCTGCACCCTTTCATCAAGTGAATAGGAGTAGCGACAGTTGTTACCATGATGATGGCTTCACACTTATTGATGTATTACTTTGTAAGTTTTTGGTGATAATTAATAAAATGGTTGCATGCATACCCCTGATGCATAGGCATGCGTTCATCCTCTTTTTTTAAAAAAAACCTCATGAATACCTTACAAGATTTTAATATGACAAGAAGGTTATCTCAAGTATTGCTATGGGTGTTTTGATGGAAATCTCTGTTAGTAGTGGTATCAGACAAGCAGGTAGTTCTCATTTTTAACTAGTTGGATAGACTTTTGGTTTTCCCCACTTAGGGAGACAAGTTTCCACTAGTGAGTGTTACTGATTTAGCGAAGAATCTTTCTAGTTGTACCCACATACTCCCTCTGTTCCATAATGTTTCATGATGTCCGCATATAATTTTTTTAAAGTCAAACATCCCAAACTTTGACCAAATGTGTGGAAAAAACATTTACATCGAGAATGCCAAATACAAATCATTAGATTTATCATAAGACATAGTTTCATATTTTATCCATCCGGCAGTATAAATTTGAATAGTTTTTCTATAAACTCAATCAATGTTTGTAAATATGACTTTAAAAGAATCTATACGCATTATATTATAAAACAGAGGAAGTACTAATCTCTTAGGGGACCTGCCCAACATTCCACTAGTTTTCAAATTTTAGAATTGTTGGTTCTTTATGCTTCACCTTATTATATAATTATAGAAACTCTAGCCGATCCTCTAAAAGTCTATAGAGGAGTAAAATTTTGGTTTTACTTTAACAGGCACCTAGCCGATCTCCTAAACAGGTAGGAGTAAATAAATTATTGCTGTGTCTATCCAAGGAGTAAATTTACGCTTTCTGAAGGTGGCCGAGTAAAAGTCTACACGATAGAAGGCCTCCTTGTGGCCGGCCGGCGACTCACATGAAGCCCCCTTGATGACGGCAGCGATCTCAGGCCTCGCGAGAGTAAAGGCAGCGGCCGGTCGGACTTGCCTCGCCATTGGGGTCACTACGCGTGCGGAAACGTCTCACGGCCACCACACGTACTACTGTACTCTACTGTGCTGCTACTGTGGTATCTCTACTGTGGTGAACAGAACAGCACAGTAGAATCCTTCGTAAACGTGCATGTGCCCCTTCCTACGGAGATATGTGAGAGATAGCTCAAATGTTGGCTTAACGTCCAGCAAATCATCATCCATCCTTGTTAGTGTATTTTATGGTTTAGACTGGACAGGTTGCTTGGATGACAGAAAGTTAACATATGGGTTTGTAATTTTCTTTGGGCCAATTTCGTATCTTGGCGTGTAACACTAGTAGAAAACTGACCTCCATCCTTTAGTTCCGGTTGTGTTACGAACCGGGACTAAAGGCCCTCCATGTGGCAGCTTTCTGGAGCAGGACCTTTAGTCCCGATTGGTGTTACAAACCGGAACTAAAGGTATTTTTTTAAAATATTTTTTTATTTTTGTTTTTCAATTTTTTTCTGATTTCAAATCTGTGAATTATCTAACAATTTAATCTCTAATCATCCCTTCTCATTGCTTTTGAATTATTTGACAATTTAAATCTTTAATCATCACTCATTTCAAATCATCTAACTTCCCAGCCGGTCACCCATCCTCTCACTGCTCTAACCCGAGCACGCTTAACTTTCAAGTTCTATCACCCTTTGTTTCCAAGTCTGCACTTGTTGTTTTCTTGACAATAGTAAGCTATCAATCCTATTAACCCTTAGGTCTTGATGTTACATTATTTAATTTTTTGAATTCCAAATAATTATTAAAATAAACAAAATAAGTAATAATAATATTGAATTTCTATGAAAATAAAATAAGTATTATTATTATTTTATTCATTTTTTGCCATATATTCAATTCATATGGCATAATTAATATCTTTAAATATGTAAATCAAAATTAAACAAATAATAGATCCATTATTGTCAGAAAAATGTGAGGAATCCAAATATGACATCATTTATTTAATTTTAAATAAAATTATTTTTTAAAATTATTATTTCTGATTTTGTAGGAAAAAATCTTCTTTTTGAAATAACTTTTTTTACTTTTGGAATTTCGAGAATCTGAGAAAATTTCACCGGGTAAATCCCGGTGAAATCGAGTCCCAATTTTCTCTAGGTTTTTTTTGATATATTAAACTGTTTTTTCGACGTCGTATGCAAAAGTTATGGCCATTTTACATTTTTTTTCTTCATTTTTTTTGTAGAAACGGTCAAAAGTCATATTTCACAATTTCTATACCAACTAGACACTAAAACCTAACTATATCTCAAAGGATTTTATTTTTTGAAGATTTTATCATTTTTTTATTTTATAGAAAACTCAAAAAGGCAGTCCACTAGGAGGGGGTAGAGTTTGAAAATTTCAAAACCCCTTTAGTCCGGGTTGGTGTCCATCCAATCATACCGTCGACTACATATGCTAGTATCGTCCAGCCAGAGTCACAACTAAGGTTAACCCATTTCTAACTTCATTTGCTATTTTTCATGCATTTAATGATTTTTTGAGCTAAATGACCCTGAAATTGAAAAACACTACAAATGAACTCTGAAAAGGCTGAAACTTGGCATGGTATTATTATTTCACCCACATAGCATGTGCTAAAAAGTTAAGAGGCTTACGGTAAAAACTAGATGCACTTTGTGTACAAACTGGACAATCCTTTTTGAAGTATCAGGGGTTTGGATGAAAACTCATATGTTACAAAGGCATTTCATTTTTTTCAACTTATTTTAACTCCATACTTTTTGTGTGTTCAACATGCACCATCTAACATGTGCCTAGGAGCAAAAAGAATTAAATTAAAAACTATTTTTAAATTCAAGTTATTCACAATCTAGGGTTTGAAGCAAATTTGAACAAATTCAAATTTAAACCACTCAAATTTGAAAACTACTTGCACAAACACAAGCTAGACAAAATTTTAAATCTAATGCAAAAAGAATCACTCAAAAACATCAAATATCCTAAAAGATATAAGCAATTTAAAACAGAAACTAAAAACAGAAAACAAATAGAAAAAACAAAAAAAAACTTTCAAAACCCTTTAGTACCGGTTGATATCTCTAACCAGGACTAAAGGTCTAGCCTTTAGTCCCGGTTGGAGATAGGAACCGGGACTAAAGCCCCAACCCCTTTAGTCCCGGTTCGTGTCTCCAACCGCCTTTAGTCCCGGTTGGAGACACGAACCAGGACTAAAGGGTATCGGCCCCTTTAGTCCCGGTTGGTGTCTCCAACCGGTACTAAAGGTCCCGCTCGAACCGGGACTAATGACCGACCGACGCCCTAGCCGCTCGAACCAGGACTAATGCTCACATTAGTCTCGGTTCGTCAGGCAACCGGGACTTATGTGTAGACCGAGCTATGACGAATGCCCTGTTTTCTACTAGTGTAAAGGAACAAGCAACGGTTCCAAGGTCCTGTACTGAAGCAGAATATAATGCATTGACAAATGCAACAACAGAGATTATCTGAGTTAAATCCATGTTGAGAGAATTTGGAATATATCATACTTAAACTCTATGTTTATGGTGTGATAATATCGATGCTATATATTTATAAGTTAATTTTGTCTTTCATGAAAGGGCCAAGCATATAGAAATTGTTAGACTAATGAACTCGTCCACCACAGCTGACTTAAGCTGGTAAGCGTAGCTGTCGTTGTCGCCCTTGCATGGCGCATGCACGAACAACACGTCTCTATCCATACATGCAAATAGGATCGATGGTTAGGTTGTTAGCGCGTATATGTGTGCGTATGCAATCTCTCTCCTCCCTCTGATGTATCTCTATATATCATATATTGTGCCACATGGGAGATATACAATCTTGTGTTGAGCTCAGTCTCTTAACCTAACACGGTATCAGAGCGAGGTTTTGTAGAGAGTCTCGTGTGGTGTGACGATGGCAAGAGTTTTGGTCAGACGAAGGTTGAGGAGTAAGGTGGCCATGGTGAGAGCATCAGCCCGGTAGTGTGGTGGCATAGATGATTACACTAAGAGCATCCGAATTACGTCCTTGGTGGAACAGATGGCACGTTCTGCTTTCCTGTTTTGTGATGACGTGTACGGGCAAGAAAAACGCATCACCATTCCATGGGGAAGGAGGAATCACGGTGCACCATCAAACTCACACCCGTTATCACACTAGAGAGTCCGAATGGTCCGACCAAAGTGCGTATGAATATAAGCATGAAAGTGACGAAACATGACAGGGACATCCGATTTAAGTTTAAGAGGAAAGGTCCAGCGATAATGCGGAAAAACGTCAATGATCAAGAGATAATATTTATTCCCCGAGACACTAGATAAAGGAGCAATCCATAAATCACAATGGAGGAGATCGAAAGGCCCGTAGTGAAACTAGTGGAAGAGGAAAACGACAGCCACACGTGTTTGCCTAGTGGACAGGCGTGACACAAACGTCCATCCGTTACAGGCTTATTACAATGAGAAAATAAATTATTGTGATGGAACGGTGCTTCTCCGGGATGACCCAAGCCAACGAACCACACAGTCGCGAATTCTTTCCTAACAGCGTCGTCCACTTCTTTCCTAACTTATACCATCTCCCTTCTCAGTCACGAATTCTCTATGACCGATCTAGGAGCCCTATCTAATTTTTTTAACATTGTCGTCACTCGCTCGCCCTCGAGTCTCCATCTTTCTCAACGGCAATATGCCTTGGATATTATTGAGCGCGTTGGTATGTCCGACTGTCATCCCGTTCGCACCCCTATCGACTCCGACACTAAGCTTTCCATCTCCGACGGTTATCTCCTCGACAACCCAACTCTCTACCGCAGCTTGACCGGCTCTCTCCATTACGTCACTATCACCCACCCTGACCTGTCCTACGTTGTCCAACAAGCCTGTCTCTTCATGCATGCTCCCCGCTCCTCCCACTATAACCTTGTCAAACGCATCATTCGTTATATCAAAGGTACCGTAGACTTCGGCCTCCATATCTACCCATCCTCGCCTACCACTCTCGTAGCATATTCTGACACCGATTGGGCCGGTTGCCCCAACACTCGCCACTCTACTTCTAGATTGTGTGTTTTTCTTGGGGATAATTTGATGTCTTGGTCGTCGAACCGACAACTTACTGTTTCCAGGTCGAGCGCTGAGGCGGAGTACCGGGCGGTTGCCCACGTCATGGCCGAGACGGCTTGGTTGCGCCAGTTGTTGCAGGAGCTCCATCAACCCATCGCCAAGTCTACAGTGGTGTATTGTGACAATGTTTCTGCTGTGTATATGTACGCTAACCCTTTGCAGCATCGACCGGCAAAATATATTGAGATAGACATTCATTTCATATGCAACAAGGTCTATTTGGGTGAAGTTCGCATGCTTCACTTTCCTATAACCTCTCAGTATGAGGACATCTTCACTAAGGGTTTGCCCACTACTACGTTCACTCAGTCTCGGTCCAGTCTCAACGTTCAGGAGGCCCACATTGAGACCGCGGGGGCCTGTTAGACTAATGAACTTGTCCACCACAGCTGACTTGAGCTGGTCAACGCAGCTGCCGGTGCCGGCCTTGCATGGCGCATGCACGAACAACATATCTCTATCCATATGTGCAAATAGTATCAATGGTTAGGCTATTAGCGCGTATGTGTGTGCGCATGTAATCTCTCTCCTCCCTCTAATGTATCTCTATATGTCATGTACCGCCCCGCATGGGGGATATACAATCTTGTTTTGAACTCAATCTCTTAATCTAACAGAAATTGATTATCATTTTGTGAGGGAAAGAGTTGCTAGCAAAGAGTTGGAGGCTTGTTTTATTCACTCATTAGATCAAGTTGAAGATGATTTTACAAATGCATTTCCAGCAAGACCATTTGAAGAATTGATGATTAATCTAAACTTGGCAAAGTTTTATTCAATGGAGGATGTTAAAAACTTTTATTGTGACCACGGTGTGGTTTATGGTTCGGTCATCTTGTGGCGTGGCAGCATCTGGTCCATGCCATGTGTATCAAGTAAGTCAAGAGGTAAACATAGGCTTTGGTTGTTTAGATCTTCTCTTATCTCTATCTCTCATGTAATTCTCCCACGGTTGGACTCCTCCCTAGATGTAACCATCTTGAGATCATCTCTCGCCGATCAATACATAAATACGCAGCCCTCCATGTATGGATGTTTGTGACGCTTCAAACACTTATGACAGGTTTCACTACAATAAATTCCCATTAGGCAATTCAAATCATAGCGAATGTGATACTTCACGTTTAGGAACAATTGCTCTCAGCTTGGGGAATTCTTGATGTGTTCCGGGTTCTATCTCTGCCCCTCTATTTATATGTTGAGCCATGGGGGTCTAAACTTGGAGAAAGAACCTCCTCAAAGTCAGTTTGGCCCGCAAGGCAAGAGTCCTCCTAGGACTCCAGGGTCCTCGACGTCTGGCCCCAGACGCCAGCGTCCCTGGCAACTGGCCCCTGGCCTCCGCAGAACTCCTTTTGCACCTTCCTTCAAGCCTCGTGGGCTTTACCCCTTAGCCCAAATAAAGTGTTCTTGTACTCGGATATTTCGAGAAACATGTGAAACCCCTTCCGGTGAATTCCAGAACCCTTCTGGAGACCAAACACTATTATCCCATATATCAATCTTTACCTTCGAACTATTCCGGAGCTCCTCGTCATGTCCGACATCTCATATGGAATTCCGAACAACTTTCGCTCATCAACATAATAACTCAACTATACTTATATCGACACCAAACGTTAAGTGTGTAGACCCTGCGGGTTCGCAAACTATGTAGACATGACCGAGATGTTGGGGAACGTTGCATGGTAAACAAAAATTTTCCTATGCACACGCAAGATCTATCCATGGTGATGAGCATCTACGAGAGGGAGAGTGGATCTACGTACCCTTGTAGATCGCTAAGCGGGAAGCGTTAAGAAACGCGGTTGGTGTAGTTGAACGTCTTCGCGATCCAAATCGCCGAGCGTCCCGCGATCCAATCACGATCCGTCCCGATCAAGCACCGAACGGACGGCACCTCCGCGTTCAGCACACGTACAACTTGATGACGATCTCCGCCTTCTTGATCCAGCCAGAGGGAGCGAAGAGGTAGAAGAGTTCTCCCGCAGCGTGACGGCACTCCGGCGATGGTGGTGGAACTATTCCGGCAGGGCTTCGCCTAAGCACTGCAGAAATCCGATCTAGTGGAGAAACTATACACTAGAGGAATGGGTAGCACGTGGCTGAAAATCTTGTGCCAAAACCCTAAAACCCTCTAGTATATATAGGAGGAGAGGAGGAGACTTGGCTGCCAAGGAGCCAGCCCTTGGGTCGGCTGAACCAGGAGGGAGGAGTCCTCCTCCTCCACTCCTAGTAGGATTAGGAATCCTTCCTAATTTAACCCTTTTGCCTTTTTCCACCTTTTTTCTTTTGGGCTTTTTCTTCCCAGTCGCATGGGCCCTTTGTGAGACCTTCTTCGGCCCACTAAGGGCTGGTATTCATCCTCCCACAGCCCATGTAGCCTCTTGGGTTGAAATACCCCTCCCGATGGTCTTCCGGTACACTACGACACTCCCGGTACACTACCGATGAGCCCGAAACTTTTCCGGCGACCAAAATAGGACTTCCTATATATCAATCTTTACCTCCGGACATAACGTCACCACCATACATAACTCTATACTACCGAAACGTCACCAAACCTTAAGTGTGCAGACCCTGCGGGTTCGAGAACTATGTAGACATGACCGAGATACCTCTACGGTCAATAACCAATAGCGGGACCTGTATGTCCATATTGGTTCCTACATATTCTACGAAGATCTTTATCGGTCGAACCTCTATGTCAAGGATTCAGTTAATCCCGTATGATGTTCCCTTTGTTCTTCAGTATGTTACTTGCCCGAGATTCGATCGTCGGTATGTCCATACCTAGCTCAACCTCGTCACTGACAAGTCTGTTTACTCATTCCGTAATACAAGATCCCGTGACTAACACTTAGTCACATTGCTTGCAAGGCTTATTGTGATGTTGTATTACTGAGTGGGCCCTGAGATACCTCTCCGTCACACGGAGTAACAAATCCCAGTCTTGATCCATGCCAACCCATCAGACACCCTCGGAGATACCTGTAGAGCACCTTTATAGTCAGCCACTTACGTTGCGATGTTTGATACAAACAAGGCACTCTTCCGGTGTCCGTGAGTTGCATGATCTCATGGTCATAGAAACCTATACTTGACATGCAAAAAAC
This sequence comes from Hordeum marinum, assembly GCA_022496015.1. Lineage (NCBI taxonomy): Eukaryota > Viridiplantae > Streptophyta > Magnoliopsida > Poales > Poaceae > Hordeum > Hordeum marinum. Next base: position 50,145,812 of record CM039678.1, on the reverse strand, counting down.
AGTAGCAATAAACTGACACGATCATATGATACGTTTGTAGTTTGGGTCTTGTCCATCACATCATTCTCCTAATGATGTGATACCGTTTATCAAATGACATCACATGTCAATGGCTAGGAAACCTTGACCATCTTTGATCAATGAGCTAGTTAACTAGAGGCATACTAGGGACAAAGTGTTGTCTATTTACCCACACATGTAATGTATTTCTAATCAATACAATTATAGCATGGATAATAAATGATTATCATGAGCAAGGAAATATAATAATAAACACTTTATTTATTGCCTCTAGGACATATTTCCAACAGTCTTCCACTTGCACTAGAGTCAATAACCTAGTTCACATCACTATGTGATTTACATTGTAATGAATCAAACACCCATGCAGTTCTGGTGTTGATCATGTTTAGCCCTTGGAAGAGGTTTAGTCAACGGGTCTGCAACATTCAGATCCATGTGCACTTTGCAAATATTTATGTGCTTTTCCTTGATGTAATCACGGATGGATTTGAAGCGTCGCTTTATGTGTCTGGTCCTCTTGTGAAACCTTGGTTCCTTGGCTAGAGCAATGGCACCAGTGTTGTCACAGAATAGGTTCATTGGATTCAGTGCACTGGGCACTACTCCAAGATCTGTCATGAACAGCTTCATCCAGACACCTTCCTTCGCTGCCTCCGAGGATGCGATGTACTCCGCTTCGCACATAGAACCGGCTACCACGGTTTGCTTGGAACTGCACCAGCTTACTGCTCCCCCATTGAGAATAAATACGTATCCGGTTTGTGATTTAGAGTCATCCGGATCAGTGTCAAAGCTTGCATCGACGTAACCCTTTACGACGAGCTCTTCATCACCTCCATAAACGAGAAACATTTCGTAAGTCCTTTTCAGGTACTTAAGGATATTCTTGACCGCTGCCCGGTGCTCCATTCTAGGATCACTTTGAAACCTTCCGGTCATACTTATGGCAAGGCTGACATCGGGTCTTGTTCACAGCATTGCATACATGATAGAGCCTATGGCTGAAGCATAGGGGATGACACTCATCTTTTCTCTATCTTCTGTAGTCACTGGGAATTGAGTCTTACTCAACTTCACACCTTGTAACACAAGCAAGAACCCCTTCTTGGACTGATCCATTTTGAACTTCTTCAAAACTTTATCAAGGTATGTGCTTTGTGAAAGTGCTATTAAGCGTCTCGTTCTATTTCTATAGATCTTAATGCCTAATATGAAAGCAGCTTCTCCTAGGTCCTTCATTGAAAAACTCTTGTTCAAATATTCCTTCACGCTTTCCAGCATTTCTATATTGTTTCCAATCAGCAATATGTCATCCACATATAATATTAGAAACGCTATAGAGCTCCCACTCACTTTCTTGTAAATACAAGCTTCTCCATAAACTTGTATAAACTCAAACGCTTTGATCACCTCATCAAAACACTTATTCCAACTCCGAGATGCTTGCACCAGACCATAAATGGATCGCTGGAGTTTGCAAACTTTGTCAGCATTCTATGGATCGACAAAACCTTCTGGTTGCATCATATACAACTCTTCCTCAAGGAAACCGTTGAGGAACACTGTTTTGATATCCTCCTGCCAAATTTCATAGTCGAAATAAGCATCTATTGCCAACATGATTCTGACAGACTTAAGCATCGCTACGGGTGAGAAGGCCTCATCGTAGTCAACTCCTTGAACTTGTGAAAATAACTTTGCCACAAGTAGAGCTTTATAGACGGTGACATTACCGTCCGCGTCTGTTTTCTTCTTAGAGATTCATTTGTTGTGAATGGCCTTTCGCCCTTCAGATAATACTTCCAAAGTCCATACTTTGTTTTCATACATGGATCCCATCTCGGATTTCATGGCCTCTAACCATTTCTCGGAATCCGGGCCCATCACCGGTCCTTCATAGCTCGTAGGTTCATTGTTGTCCAACAACATGACCTCCAAGACAGGGTTCCGTATCACTCAGGAGTAGTACGCGGCCTTGTCGACCTATGAGGTTCAATAGCAGCTTGATCCGAAGCTTCATGATCATCCTCATTAACTTCCTCTTCAACCGTTGTAGGTTCTACAGAAATTTCTTTCTGCACTGCGCTACTTTCTGGTTGAAGTAAAGGTTCAATAACCTCATCAAGCTCTATTTTCCTCCCACTCAATTCTTTCGAGAGAAACTCTTTCTCAAGAAATGTTCCGTTCTTAGCGACAAACACTTTGCCTTCATATCTGAGATAGAAGGTTTACCCGACTGTCTCTTTTGGGTATCCTATGAAGACTCATTTCTTCGCTTTGGGTTCCAGCTTTTCAGGCTGAAGCTTTTTGACATAAGCATCACATCCCCAAACTTTAAGAAACGACAACTTTGGCCTCTTGCCAAACCATAGCTCATATGGCGTCGTGTCAACGAATTTTGATAGTGCCCTATTTAAAGTGAAGCAGCTGTCTCTAATGCATAACCCCAAAACGATAATGGCAAATCAGCAAGAGACATCATAGAACGCACCATATCTAATAAGGTTCGATTACGACGTTCAGACACACCATTACGCTGTGGTGTTCCAAGCGGTGTCAACTGTGAAACAATTCCACACTGTCTTAAGTGACTGCCAAACTCATAACTCAGATATTCACCTCCTCGATCAGATCGCATGAATTTAATCTTCTTGTTACGGTGATTCTCAACTCACTCTAAAATTGCTTGAACTTTTCAAAAGTTTCAGACTTGTGTTTCATTAAGTAAATATACCCATATCTACTTAAGTCATCAGTGAAGGTGAGAAAATAACGATATCCACCACGCACTGTAACATTCATTGGACCACACACATCAGTATGTATGATTTCCAATAAGTCACTTGCCCGTTGCATTCTTCTAGAGAACGGCGTTTTAGTCATCTTGCCCATGAGGCTTGGTTCACATGTGTCAAGTGATTCAAAATCAAGTGAATCCAAAAGTCCATCAGCATGGAGCTTCCTCATGCACTTTACACCAATATGAACTAAATGGCAGTGCCACAAGAAAGTGGTAGTATCATTATCAACTCTACATCTTTTGGCATCAATGCTATGAACATGTGTGTCATCACTATCAAGATTCAATATGAATAAACCCCTCACTTTGGGTGCATGACCATAAATGATATTACTCAGATAAATATAACAACCTTTATTCTCTGATTTAAATGAGTAACCGTCTCGCAATAAACAAGATCCAGATATAATGTTCATGCTTAACGCAGACATGAAATAACAATTATTCAGGTTCATCACTAATCCCGATGGTAATCGAAGAGAGAGCATGCCGACGGCGATCACATCAACCTTGGAACCATTTCCCACGCGCATCGTCACTTCATGCTTTGCCAGCCTTCGTCTGTTCCGTAGTTCCTGTTTTGAGTTGCAAATGTGAGCAACCGAACTGGTATCAAATACCCAGGCACTACAACGAGAGATAGTAAGGTACACATCAATAACATGTATATCATATATACCTTGTTGGTCGTTGGACGCCTTCTTGTCAGCCAGGTACTTGGGGAAGTTCCGCTTCCAGTGACCAGTTTCCTTGCAATGAAAGCACTCAGTTTCTGGCTTGGGTCCACGCTTGGGCTTCTTTACAGGAGTAGCAACTGCTTTGCCATCCTTCTTGGTTTTACCCTTCTTGCCCTTGCCCTTGCAATTCTTCTTGAAACTAGTGGTTTGATTGACCATCCACTTGATGTTCTTTCTGGATTTCAGACTCAGCGACTTTTAGCATCGCAAACAGCTCGACGACTGTCTTGTTCATCCCGTGCATGTTATAGTTCATCGCAAAGCTCTTGTAACTAGGTGGCAGTGATTGAAGAAGTCTGTCAGTGATCGCTTCTGGCGGAAGGGCAATTCCCAACTCCGCTAGACGAGTCGAATACCCAGACATTCTGAGTATATGTTCACTGATAGACCCGTTCTCCTCCATCTTGCAAGCATAGAAGTTATCGGAGGTCTCATACCTCTCGATTCGGGCATTCTTCTGAAGGATAAACTTCAACTCCTGGAACATCTCATATGCTCCATGACATTCAAAACGTCTTTGAAGTCCTGGTTCTAAGCCATACAATATTGCACACTAAACTATTGAGTAATCTCCAGAATGTGCCTCCCAAGTGTTCTTAACATCTTCGGATGACATGTCTTCTGGTTGGTCACCAAGCGGTGCATCAAGGACATATGGTTTCTAGGAAGCCGTGAGGATAATCCTCCGATTACGGGCCCAGTCAATAAAGTTACTTCCATCATCTTTCAACTTAGCTTTCTCTAGAAACGCATTAAAATTCAGGGCTGCTACTACGCGAGCCATTGATCTACAACATAAATATGCAAAGGTTACTTAGACTGTTGTTCAAGATAATGAGTTTAGTTAATCAAATTACTAAAGCTCCCACTCAAATTGACATCCCTCAGGTCATCTGAGTGTCACATGATCCAAATTCACCAACTCAAGTCCGATCATCACGTGAGTTGAGGTGGTTTCAATGGTGAACATCATCATGTTGATCATATCTACTATATGACTCATGTTCGACCTTTCGGTGTCTTGTGTTCCGAGGCCATGTCTGTACACGCTAGGATCGTCAAGTTTAACCCGATTGTTCTGCATGTGCAACACTAGTTTGCACCCGTTGTATGTGAACGTAGAGTCTATCACACCCGGTCATCACGTGGTGTCTCGACACGACGAACTTTCGCAATGGTGCACACTCGGGGAGAACACAATTCATCTTGAAATTTAAGTGAGGGATCACCTTATAATGCTATCGTCGTCCTAAGCAAAACAAGGTGCAGAAAAGGATTAACATCACATGCAAATCATAAGTGACATGATATGGCCATGAACTTGTGCTTTTGATGTCCATCTTGAATGCACCGGCATGATCTCCATCATCACTGGCACGAAACCATGATCTCCATCATGTTGATCTCCATCAACGTGTTGCCATCGGGGTTGTCGCGCCCATCATGCTTGTACTACTATTGCTACCGTTTAGCGATAAAGTAAAGGATTACATAGCGCTTAATGATTGACACGCAGGTCATACAATAATTAAAGACAACCCTATGGCTCCTGCCGGTTGCCGTACTCATCGACATGCAAGTCGTGATATTCTATAAAACACATGATCATCTCAGACATCACATATATCACATCATGTAATTGGCCATATCACATCACAACATACCCTGCAAAAACAAGTTAGATGTCCTCTAATTGTTGTTGCATGTTTTACGTGGCTGCTACGGGTATCTAGCAAGAACAATTCTCACCTATGCAAAAAGCACAACGATGATACATAAGTTGCTTTTCAATCTTCTCAAGGAACGCCTTTGTCGAATCCGATCCAACTAAAGTAGGAGAAACAGACACCCTCTAGCCATCTTTGTGCAACGAAGTTACACGTCAGTCGATGGAACCGGTCTCTCGTAAGCGTACGAGTAAGGTTGGTCCGGGCCGCTTCATCCCACAATACCGCTGAACCAAAACACGACCAAGGGAGGAAGCAATCTAAGCATCAAGGCCCACAAACTCTTTGTGTCCTACTCAAGATCTCATCTACACATAGACCTAGCTCATGATGCCGCTGTTGGGGAACATTGCATGGGAAACAAAAAATTTCCTACGCACACACAAGATCTATCCATGGTGATGAGCATCTACGAGAAAGAGAGTGGATCTACGTACCCTTGTAGATCACTAAGCGGGAAGCGTTAAGAAACGCGGTTGGTGTAGTTGAACGTCTTCGCGATCCAAATCACCGAGCGTCCCGTAATCCAATCACGATCCGTCCCGATCAAGCACCGAACGGACAACACCTCCGCGTTTAGCACACGTACAACTTGATGACAATCTCCGCCTTCTTTATCCAGCAAGAGGGAGCAAAGAGGTAGAAGATTTCTCCGGCAGCGCTCCGGCGCTCTTGCGATGGTGGTGAAACTATTCCAGCAGGGCTTCGCCTAAGCACTGCAGAAATCCGATCCAGAGGAGAAACTATACACTAGAGGATCGGGTAGCACGTGGCTGAAAATCTTGTGCCAAAACCCTAAAACCCTCTAGTATATATAGGAGGAGAGGAGGAGGAGGCTTGGCTCCCAAGGAGCCAGCCCTTGGGTCGGCCGAACCAGGAGGGAGGAGTCCTCCTCCTCCATTCCTAGTAGGATTAGGACTCCTTCCTAATTTAGCCCTTTTGCTTTTTCCACCTTTTTCCTTTTGGGCTTTTTCTTCCCAGCCGCATGGGCCCTTTGTGAGACTTTCTCCAGCCCACTAAGGGTTGGTATTCATCCTCCCACAGCCCATGTAGCCTCTCGGGTCGAAATACCCCTCCTGATGGTCTCCCGGTACAATACGACACTCCCGCTACACTACCGAGGAGCCCGAAACTTTTCCGGCATCCAAAATAGGACTTCCTATATATCAATCTTTACCTCCGGACCATTCCGGAGCTCCCTGTGATGTCCGGGATCTCATCCGGGACTCCTAACAACCTTCGGTCACCACCATACATAACTTTATACTACCAAAACGTCACCAAACCTTAAGTGTGCAGACCCTGCGGGTTCAAGAACTATGTAGACATGACCGATACACCTCTACGGTCAATAACCCATAGAGGGACCTGGATGTCCATATTGGTTCCTACATATTCTATGAAGATCTTTATCGGTCGAACCTCTATGTCAAGGATTCAGTTAATCCCGTATGATGTTCCCTTTGTTCTTCAATATGTTACTTGCCCGAGATTCGATCGTCGGTATCTCCATACCTAGCTCAACCTCGTTATCGGCAAGTCTCTTTACTTGTTCCGTAATACAAAATCCCATGACTAACACTTAGTCACATTGCTTGCAAGGCTTATTGTGATGTTGTATTACCGAGTGGGCCGTGAGATACTTCTCTGTCACACGAAGTAACAAATCCCAGTCTTGATCCATGCCAACCCATCAGACACCCTCGAAGATCCCTGTAGAGCACCTTTATAGTCGCCCAGTTAGATTGCGACGTTTGTACACACAAGGCACTTTTCCGCTGTCCGTGAGTTGCATGATCTCATGGTCATAGAAACATATACTTGACATGCAGAAAACAGTAGCAATAAATTGACATGGTCATATGCTACATTTGTATTTTGGGTCTTGGCCATCACATCATTCTCCTAATGATGTGATCCCGTTTATCAAATGACATCACATGTCAATGGCTAGGAAACCTTGACCATCTCTGATCAACGAGCTAGTTAACTAGAGGCATACTAGGGACAAAGTGTTGTCTATTTACCCACACATGTAATGTGTTTCCAATCAATACAATTATACCATGGATAATAAACGATTATCATGAACAAGGAAATATAATAATAAACACTTTATTTATTGCCTCTAGGGCATATTTCCAACACGAGACACCTCTACGGTCTATAAACAATAGCGGGACCTGGATACCCATATTGGTTCCTACACATTCTACGAAGATGTTTATCAGTTGAACCTCTATGTCAAGGTTTTAGTTAATTCCGTATGCTGCTTCCTGTGTTTACCAGTATGTTACTTGCTTGAGATTCGATCGGCGATATCTCTATACTTACTTCAATCTCGTTACCGACAAGTCTCTTTACTCGTTCCGTAATACAAGATCCCGTGTCTAACACTTTAGTCACATTTCTTGCAAGGCTTGTTGTGAGGTTGTATTACTGAGTGCGCCCTGAGATACCTCTCCATCACACGGAGTAACAAATCGCAGTCTTGATCCATGCCCACTCAACAGACACCCTCGGAGATACCTGTAGAGCATCTTTATAGTCACCCAGTTACGTTACGACGTTTCATACACACAAGGTATTCCTCCGGTGTCAGTGAGTTGCATGATCTCATGGTCATAGGAACAGATACTTGACATACAGAAAACTATAGCAATAAACTAACACGATCATATGCTATGTTTATAGTTTGGGTCTTGTGCATCACATAATTTTCCTAATGTTGTGATCCCGTTATCAAATGACATCTCATGTCTATGGCTAGGGAACGTTGACCATCTTTGATTAACAAGCTAGTCCTCTAGAGGCATACTAGGGACACATTTTTGTCTATGTATCCACACTTAAAATTGAGTTTCCAATCAATACAGTTAAAGCATGAATAATAAATGATTATCATGAACAAGGAAATATTACAATAACCACTTTATTATTGCCTCTAGGGCATATTTCCTATAGTCTCGCACTTGTACTAGAGTCAATAATCTACCTCACATCACTATGTGATTTACATTGCAATGAATCTAACACCCATACAGTACTAGTGTTGATCAACGACGTAACCCTTTGCAACGAGCTCTTGATCACCTCCATAACCGAGAAACATTTCCTTAGTCCTTTTCAGGTACTTAAGGATATTATTGACCGTCGTCCAGTGCTCCATTCGTGGATCACTTTGAAACCTTCCGGCCATACTTATGGCAAGGCTGACATCGGGTCATGTGCACGGCGTTGCATACATGATAGAGCCTATGGCTGAAGCATAGGGGATGGCATTGATCTTTTCTCTATCTTCTGCAGTCACTGGGCATTGAGTCTTATTAACTTCACACCTTGCAATACAGGCAAGAACCCCTTCTTGGACTCATCCATTTTGAACTTCTTCAAAACTTTGTCAAGGTATGTGCTGTGTGAAAGTCCTATTAAGCGTCTCAATCTATCTCTATAGATCTTGATGCCTAATATGAAAGCAGTTTCTCCTAGGTCCTTCATTGAAAAGCTCTTGTTCAAATATTCCTTCACACTTTCCATTATTTCTATATTGTTTCCAAGCAGAAATACGTCATCCACATATAATATTAGAAACGCTATAGAGCTCCCACTCACTTTCTTGTAATACAAGCTTCTCCGTAAACTTGTATAATCCCGAATGCTTTGATCACCTAATCAAAGCAAAGATTCCAACTCCAAGATGCTTGCACCAGTCCATAAATGGATCACTGGAGTTTGCAAACTTTGTTAGCATTTTATGGATTGACAAAATCTTCTGGTTGTATCATATACAACTCTTCCTTAAGGAAACCATTAGGGAACGCTGTTTTCATGTCCATCTACCAAATTTCATAATCGAAAAATGCATCTATTGCTAACATGATTCTGATGGACTTAAGCATCGCTATGGGTGAGACGGTCTCATCGTAGTGAACTCCTTGAACTTGTGAAAAACGCTTTGCCAAAAGTCGAGCTTTATAGACGGTGCCATTACCATCCACGTACGTCTTCCTCTTAAAGATCCATTTGTTCTGAATGGCCTTTCGCCCTTCAGGTAATACTTCTAAAGTCCATACTCTATTTTAATACGTGGATCCCATCTCGAATTTCATGGCCTCTAACCATTTCTCGGAATCCGGGCCCATCATCGTTTCTCCATAGCTCGTAGGTTCATCGCTGTCCAACAACATGACCTCTAAGACAGGGTTGCCATACCACTCAGGAGCAGTACGCGTCCTTGTCGACCTACGAGGTTCAATAGTAACTTGATCCGAAGCTTCATGATCATCATCATTAACTTCCTCTTCAACCGATGCAGGCTCTACTGAAACATTTTTCTGTGCTGCGCTACTCTCTAGTTGAAGTAAAGGTTCAATAACCTGATTAAGTTCTATTTTCCTCCCACTCAATTCTTTCGAGAGAAAATCTTTCTCAATTTTTTTTCCGTTTTTAGCGACAAACACTTTGCCGTCGGATCTAAGATAGAAGGTATACCCAACTGTCTCTTTTGGGTATCCTATCAAGACGCATTTCTTCGCTTTAGGTTCCAGCTTTTCAGGATGAAGCTTTTTGACATAAGCATCACATCCCCAAACTTTAAGAAATGACAACTTTGGCTTCTTGCCTAACCACAGCTCATATGGTGTTGTATCAACGGATTTCGATGGTGCTCTATTTAAAATGAATGCAGCTGTCTCTAATGCGTAACCCCAAAACGATAGTGGCAAATCGACAAGAGACATCATAGAACACACCATATGTAATAAGGTTTGATTACGAGTTCGGACACACCATTATGCTATGGTGTTCTAGGCAGTGTCAATTGTGAATCAATTCTACACTATCTTAAGTGACTGCCAAACTCATAACTCAGATATTCTCCTCCTCAATCAGATCGTTCGAATTTAATCTTCTTGTTACGATGATTCTCAACTTCACTCTAAAATTGCTTGAACTTTTCAAATATTTCATACTTGTGTTTCATTAAGTCAATATACCCATATCTACTTAAGTCACCAGTGAAGGTGATAAAATAACGATATCCACCACACGCCTCAATGCTCATCGGACCACAAACATCAGTACGTATGATTTCCAACAAGTCACTTGCCCATTCCATTGTTCCAGAGAACGGGGTTTTAGTCATCTTGCCCAAGAGGCAGGGTTCAGATGTGTCAAGTGATTCTAAATCAAGTGACTCCAAAAGTCCATCAACATGGAGCTTCTTCATGCATTTTACACCAATATGACCTCAATGGCAGTGCCACAAGAAAGCGGTACTATCATTATCAACTCTACATCTTTTGGCATCAATGTTATGAACATGTGTATCATCACTATCGAGATTCAATAGGAATAAACCCCTCCCATTGGGTGCATGACCATAAAATATATTACTCATATAAATAGATCAACCATTATTCCCTGATTTAAATGAATAACCACCACGCAATAAACAAGATCCAGATATAATGTTCATGCTTAACACAAGCACTAAATAACAATTATTCAGGTTCATCAATAATCTCGATGGTAATCGAAGAGTGACAGTGCCGACGGCGATCACATCAACCTTGGAACCATTTCCCACACGCATTGTCACTTCGTCCTTAGCCAGCCTTCATCTATTCCGTAGATCCTGTTTTGAGTTGCAAATGTGAGCAACAAAACCGGTATCAAATACCCAAGCACTACAACGAGAGTTGGTAAGCTACACATGAATAACATGTATATCATATATACCTTGTTTGGTGTTGGCCGCCTTCTTGTCGGCCAGATACTTGAGGCTATTCTGCTTCTAGTGACCTGTTCCCTTGCAATGAAAGCACTCAGTTTCTGGCTTGGTTTCAGTCTTGGGGTTCTTCACGGGAGAGGCAACTGCTTTGCCACTCTTCTTGGATTTACCCTTCTTTCCCTTGCCATTCTTCTTGAAACTAGTGGTTTTATTGACCATCAACACTTGATGCTCTTTCTGGATTTCAGACTCTGTGATTTTTAGCATCGCAAACATCTCGGCGACTGACTTGTTATCCCGTGCATGTTATAGTTCATCACAAAGCTCTTGTAGCTAGGTGGAAATGATTGAACAACTCTGTCAGTGATTGCCTTCAGAGGAAGGGGCATCCCTAACTCAGCCAGATGGTTCGAATACCCAGACATTCTGAGTATATGTTCACTGACAGACCTGTTCCCCTCCATCTTGCAAGCATAGAATTTATCGAAGGTCTCATACCTCTCGATCCGGGCATTCTTCTCAAAGATAAACTTCAACTCCTGGAACATCTCATATGCTCCATGACGTTCAAAACGTCTTTGAAGTCCCGGTTCTAAGCCATACAACATTGCACATTGAACTATTGAGTAATCTACACAATGTGTCTCCCAAGCGTTCTTAATGTCTTCGGACGACATGGGAGCGGGTGGATCACCTAGCGGTGCATCAAGGACATCAGCCTTCTGGGAAGCCATGAGGATAATCCTCAGATTACGGGTCCAGTCTACAAAGTTACTTCCATTATCTTTCAACTTGGCTTTCTCTAGGAACGCATTAAAATTCAGGGGAACTATTGCGCGAGCCATTGATATACAACATACATATGAAAAGGTTACTAAGACTATTGTTCAAGATAATGAGTTTAGTTAATCAAATTACTAAAAAACTCCCACTCAAATTGACATCCCTCTGGTCATCTAAGTGATACATGATCCAAATTCACCAACCCAAGTCCGATCATCACGTGAGATGAGGTTGTTTCAATGGTGAACATCATCATGTTGATCATATGTACTATATGACTCATGTTCGACCTTTCAGTCTATTGTGTTCCGACGCCATGTCTGTACATGCTAGGCCCGTCAAGTTTAACCCGAGTATTCTGCATGTGCAACACTCGCTTGCACCCGTTGTATGTGAACGTAGAGTCTATCACACCCGATCATCACGTGGTGCCTTGATACGTCCCCAACGTATCTATAATTTATGAATTATTCATGCCATGTTTACAATAATTATATATGATTTTGGTATGATTTTATTATAACTAACGCGGACTGACGCTGTTTTCAGCAGAAGTACTATGGTGTCATTTTTTGTGCAGAAATAAAAGTTCTTAGAACGGGCTGAAAATTTACGTTGATTTTTCATGGACCAAAAGAGAATCCCCGAAGCACAATAGCTGGGCCAGGAAGTGGACGAGGAGGCCACAAGCCTGCTGGGCGCCCCCTTAGGCCGCGCCCCTATGGCTTTTGGACTCCTCGAGCGTCCCCTTGACGTGAGACCGATGCCAACAATTCCTATAAATAATAAAACCCCTAGAAATAAACCTAGATCGGGAGTTCCACCGCCGCAATCCTCTATAGCCATGAAAAACTAATCAGGGGCCCGTTCCGGCACCTCGCCGGAGGGGGAAACCATCACGAGAGGCAATCTTCATCATCCTGACGGTCTCCATGACAAGGAAGGAGTAGTTCACCCTGAGGGCCGAGGGTATGTACCAGTAGCTATGTGTTTTCTCTCTCCCTCTCTCTCTCTCTCGTGTTCTTGAGATGACACGATCTTGATGTACCGCCAACTTTATTGATATAGATGAATCATATGGAGTTTTCTCCTCTCTATCTTCTTGTGATGAATTGAGTTTTCCCTTTGAAGTTTTCTTATCGGATTGAGTCTTTAAGGGTTTGAGAACACTTGATGTATTTCTTGCGATGGGATATCCATGGTGACAATGGGATGTTCTATTGATCCACTTGATGTGTGTTTTAGTGATCAACTTGCGGGTTCTGTGACCTTGGGAATCTATGCATAGGGGTTGGCACACATTTTCGTCTTGACTCTCCGGTAGAAACTTTGGGGCACTCTTTGAAGTTCTTTGTGTTGGATTGAACATGATGAATTTGAAATTGTGTGATGCATATCGTATAATCAAGCCCATGGGTACTCGTGGTGACATTGGAGTATCTAGGCGACATTTGAGTTTTGGTTGATGTGTATCTTAAGGTGTTATTTTAGTATGAATTGTAGGGCTGCTCGTGACACTTATAAGGATAGATCATAAGATTGATCGGAAAAGATAACTTTGAGGTGGTTTTGTACGCTACAATAATTTCTTCATTCGTGCTCCGCTATTTGTGACTTTGGAGTGAACTCTTTGTCGAATGTGACGGATTTACATATGATTCAACTATGTTATTATTGTTGAGATAACATGCACTAGTGAAAGTATGAACCCTAGGCCTTGTTTTCAAGCATTGCAATACTGTTTTTGCTCACTTTTGTTACTAGCTACATTGATGTTTTTATTTTTTCAGATTACAAAAACCTATATCTACCATCCATATTACACTTGTATCACCATCTCTTCGCCGAACTAGTGCACCTATACAATTTATCATTGTATTGGGTGTGTTGGGAACAAAAGAGACTCTTTGTTATTTGGTTGCAGTGTTGTTTGAGAGAGACCATCTTCATCCTACAACTCCCATGGATTGATAAACCTTAGGTCATCCACTTGAGGGAAATTTTGTACTTTCCTATAAAACTCCACGCTTGGAGGCCCAACACGAGTCTACATGAAGAAGGTTGCATAGTAGACATCAAGCTCTTTTCTGGCGCTGTTGCCTGGGAGGTGAGTGCTTGAAGGTATATCTTTAGATCTTGCAATTGAATCTTTTTAGTTTCTTGTTTATTCACTAGTTTGGTTTTATAAAAGAAAACTACAAAAAAATGGAATTGAGGTTACCTCATATACTTCATCTTATAATGTCTTTCGTGAAAATGATGGTTAGGAAAATTGTGCTCAATTGGCAGAGGAAGAATTTATGACAATACATAATGATAATTCCTTGAATGATGAGCATGATTGCAATATTTATAGTATGAATTCTCTGAATATCCATGATTCTAATGATATGAAGCCACAAGCTTGGAGATACTATGTTTGATGAAGATGATATTTTTAGTCCCCCAAGTTTTGCTGAGCAAATTTGTTATGATAATGACATTCCTACTATCTATGATGATTATGATGATGACATGTATGCTATAAATAGTCATAGTAACCATGAAACTTGTCATCATGATTTTAATATTCAATGTGGTTATGTCAATGAAGTATCTCATGATAGTTATTTTGTTGAGTTGGCTCCCACTATTATGAATGAAAAGAAAATTGCTTATGTGGAGAGTGACAAAATTTCTATGCTTGTGGATCATGAACATAATGATTTATGTGATAGTTATATTGTGTAATTCCTTCATGATGCTACTGAAAATTATTATGAGGGAGGAACATATGCTTTGAGGAATTGCAATAATATCAAGTTTCCTCTGTATGTGTTCAAAGTTTTGAAGTTATGCTTGTATTGCCTTCCTATGCTAGATGATCCTTGTTCCCATAAATTGTTTGCTCACAAAATCCCTATGCATAGGAATTGGGTTAGACTTAAGTATGCTTGTCATGAGATTCATGATGCTCTCTTACATGTTTCAAATACTATTTCTTAAATGAGCATCATTGAAATCATCACGCCTAGCTATAAGGCATTAAAGAAAAGCGCTTGTTGGGGGACAACCCAACACTTTTACTTTATGTTTTTCTGTGTTCACATGATTAATCTATGGTATTAATCATGTTTTGTGTCTTTTACTTCAATAAAGTGCCAAGTAAAGCCTTTGGGATGACTCGCAAGATGAGTAGAATTGATGCTGAACCAAAACAGAAACTTTTGAATCAAGTACAGGAATTTTCATTTTTTACTGGAGCCTGATAATGATCTGAATTTTTTACACAGTCTTGATATACAAATTCTTCAGGTTTTAATAATTTTATAGAATTGTTATAGACAGGGAAGTATGTTTATACTACAGATCTTCACAGACTATTCTCTTTTTGACACATTCTGTTTTGCATGCATAGTTTGCTTGTTTTAGTGTTCCCATAGCCTATATTCAGCGATATATATTATGGGAATGATAGAATACAGTAGGTATTATGTGGTAATAATTATGAATATTGTCTTGATAGTACCTAAGTGAATGATTTATCTTTACTACACTAACCTTTCTCACGAAGTTCAGCTAAGTTTTGTGTGATTGAAGTTTTCAAGTTTTGGGTGAGACACCGATATGAGGAGAACAAGGACTGACAAGAACCTAAGCTTGGGGATGCCCAAGGCACCCCCAAGGTAAAATATACGGAATACTCAAGCCCCGATGCTTGGGGATGCCCCGGAAGGCACCCCCTCTTTCGTCTTCAACTCTATCGGCATATCTTACTTGGAGCTATATTTTTATTCATGACATAATAGAGTTTTGGAGCGTCATTTTATTTTGTTGATCTATGTTAGATGTTATTTATAATCTTATTTTTCAATAAAAATTTAAAATAATTGCCTTAGGATGCTTGCATTGCATGTTTGATGTGTGTTGTGTAAAAAACATAAACTTTTGCTGTAGTGCTTTAATTTTCATATTTTGCTGGAACGTGTAAAGTTTCTGAAATATTTACATAGTATTGACATATAAATTATTTAGCATTTACTAAATTGTCATAATTTTTAGAGTTACGGAAGTACACTGGTTTAATAAATTGCTATAGACTGTTATGTTTAGACAGATTGCTGTCATAGTTTTGTTATTTACTTGTCCTATAGTTTCCATAGCCTATATTTGTAGATATAAATTGTGGAAATGATAGTATACAGTACCTAATGTTTTAAAATTATTGTGCAACTTTTTCTTGTAAGTACATTTTTGTGCAATTTTTGTTTTCCTTGCTGTTTAGATAAAATTTTCAGATCTGAAAATATTTATTGAGAGATAGAGATAAAGTCCTCACAGAGGTACTTAATTGTTTGACTACTCGTTGATCTTCACTTATATGTTTTGGAGTAGTTTTGTCATTTACTCTCGTGCTTCACTTATATCCTATGAGTTGAATGAATAGAATATCATAAATCTGAAATTATATATGTTTTATATGCTTATCCCATGGGGAGTAATGACTTCACATATAAGAAGTATAGGTGATAAAATTAATTGAACATTAGCAAACACCGCATTGGTCACTTGAACAATTCATGAAAGAATAATGAAGGAAGAGAGATTTCATATATAAATATATTATGTTGGACATCTTCTATGATTGTGAGCGCCATTAATTATTTTAAAAATTGAGCAAATTAGTTGAAGTTGGACAAGGAAGACAACATAATGAGTTATGTTTGGGTATATTTGTATAGAAGTTATATTGTTATGGATTCTCCGACATGTGGTGCTTTCTTCCACCTCATACTAGCCAAAACTTCCGCGCCAAGTAGAAATACTACTTGTGAATCCCAACACAATTAAACCCAAAGTTGTTCCATATGAGTCCACCATACTTACCTGCCGTTCCAAGTAAATTTGCATGTGCCAAACTCTAAACCTTCAAATAATATTCTGTTCTGTATGCCTGAATCGCTCATATAGTGACTAGGGGCTATCAATATCTTCCATGCTAGGTGGGTTATTCTCACAATATGTGTTGAGTCACTATCATTCACGAGAAAGTGGCTGGTATTAGGGATGCCCAGTTCCATGGTCAAAAATCGAATCAAAATATAATGAAACAAAACTCCCCCAGGATTGTGGTTTGTATGGAAGGTACTCGTCGATTCGGCTCTACATGGAGTGTGATTCATTGGTGGGGGGGGAAGTAAAAACTTTACCATCCTGTTTGGGAACCGCCTATAATGTATCTAGCATGAAAGATACCAAGATCTCACGGTTGTTATGTTGACAAATAAAGCATACCGCTCAAAATTATTATTCATCTCTGTTTTAAATGCTCGAGCTCTGGCACCTTTGCAAATCAATGCTTCCCTCTACGAAGGGCCTATCTTTTACTTTCTAGTACTTACCTTGTTACAAGATTCATGGTGATCTTCACCATTGCCTATATTTTGCCTTTTTCTCTTGGCAAGCATTATGTGGTGGGGAAAGATCTAGGCATATATGGCCATTCAAATACTCCCTCCGTCCCAAAATAAGTGACTTCACCTTGTATTAACTTTAGTACAAAGTTAGTACAAACACGAGTCACATATTTTGGGACGAAGGGAGTATATTTGATCATGAATTATTATTGTTGACAATTACCTATATGATAGATAAGCTGGGAGGCGAAACTTTAGGCCCCTATCTTTCTCTATGTCTTACGGATGCCATTTGATCTAAAAATATGCTTTGAGAGTTAGCAATCATGGAAGACTATATGATAATTGAGTATTTGGAATTTGCTAAATCAAAGCTCTTACATAGACCCTTCCTGAAAATAAGATGAATTGCAATTGTTTGGTGATTGAAACCATAGTTTGTTAGTTTTCAAGAAACTTTATGGTCTATACTTTAACATGTGAATAGCTTTTTACTTCATCATGAGATGTTTTATGAGATGATATACTATTTATGATATATAAAGATGTCTGTGAGGGAGTCCTAGATTAGGGGGTCCTTGGAGAGCCGGCCTATTCTTATGGGCTGGACTATATGGGCTACTTACCGAACACTGGAAGTTTTGAAGGCCCAGTCTCCAAGATGGAAGCTTCGGGAAGGACGGCTTGCGCTCCAGATTTGATGTAGCATATAGGCATGTTTATCTCTTCGGCATGCAGCCGACCATGTGTAAACCCTAGGCATCCTCAGCGTCTATATAAGCCGGAGGGTTTTAGGGTATAGGATAAGGACAACTCATCT
Organism: Hordeum marinum; assembly: GCA_022496015.1. Classification (NCBI taxonomy): domain Eukaryota; kingdom Viridiplantae; phylum Streptophyta; class Magnoliopsida; order Poales; family Poaceae; genus Hordeum; species Hordeum marinum. The sequence continues at coordinate 50,127,794 of CM039678.1, read as the reverse complement.
AAGGTTAGCTATTCGATCTCGAGGTAGATCAATTCTATAACCCCCCACATCATCAATACAACCAAGCAGGACGTAGGGTATTACCTCCATTTTTGGGGAATGTAGTAGTAAATCAAAAAATTTCCTACGTGTCACCAAGATCAATCTATGGAGAAACCAGCAACGAGTAAGGGGAGAGTGCGTCTTCATACCTTTGAAGATTGCTAAGCGGAAGCGTTACAAGAATGCTCTTGGTGGAGTCGTACTCGCAGCGATTCAGATCGCGGTGGATTCCGATCTTAGCGCTGAACAACGGCGCCTCCGCGTTCAACACACGTGCAGCCCGATGACGTCTCCTACGCCTTGATCTAGCAAGGAGGAAGGAGAGGTTGAGGGTGAACTCTAGCAGCACGACGACGTGGTGACGGTGGAGCTGCGTGGTACTCCGGTAGAGATTCGCTAAGCACTACGGAGAACGAGGAAGAGGAAGGGTAGGGCTGCGCCAAGAGAGAGAGGAACTCGTATGTTTGGCAGCCCCAAAACCCTCCACTATTTATAGGAGGAGGAGGAGGGAGGGCTGTGCCCTAGGGTTTTCAATCTAGGGGCCGACGGCTGCCCCAGATCCCATCTGGTGCGGCGGCCAGAGGGAGAGAGGGAAGGCCGGCGCCCTAGGTGGGCCTTAGGCCCATCTGAGCCTAGGGTTTGCCCCCTCTCCTCCCTTGCAGGGCCTTGGGCCCTTGTGGGGGCGCACCAGCCCAACTAGGGGCTGGTTCCCTCCCACTTGCGGCCCATGCAGCCCTCTGGGGATGGTGGCCCCACTTGGTGGACCCTTGGAACCCTTCCGGTGGTCCCAGTACGTTACTGGTAATCCTTGAAACAATTCCGGTGGCAAAAACCTCACGTCCTATATATCAATCTTTACCTCCGGACCATTATGGAACTCCTCATGACGTCCAGGATGTCATCTGGGACTCCAAACTACCTTCGGTAACCACGTACACTATTTCCCTATAACCCTAGCGTCATCGAACCTTAAGTGTGTAGACCCTACGGGTTCGGGAGACACGTAGACATGACCGAGACACCTCTCCGGTCAATAACCAACAACGAGATTTGGATACCCATGTTGGCTCCCACATGCTCCACAATGATCTCACTGGATGAAGCACGATGTTGGGGATTCAATCAATCCCGTATACAATTCCCTTTGTCTATCGGTATGATACTTTCCCGAGATTTGATCGTCGGTATCCCTATACCTTGTTCAATCTCGTACCAGCAAGTCTCTTTACTCGTTCCGTAACACATCATCCCATGGCTAACTCCTTAGTCACATTGAGCTCATTATGATGATGTCTTACCGAGTGGGCCCAGAGATACCTCTCCGTCACACGGAGTGACAAATCCGAGTCTCGATTCGTGCCAACCCAACAGACACTTTCGGAGATACCTGTAGTGTACCTTTATAGCCACCCAGTTACGTTGTGACATTTGGCACACCCAAAGTATTCCCACAGTATCCGAGAGTTGCACAATCTCATGGTCTAAGGAAATGATACTTGACATTGGAAAAGCTTTAGCAGACGAACTACACGATCTTGTGATATGCTTAGGCTTGGGTCTTGTCCATCACATCATTCTCCTAATGATGTGATCCCGTTATCAACGACATCCAATGTCCATGGTCATGAAACCGTGACCATGTATTGATCAACGAGCTAGACAACTAGAGGCTCACTAGGGACACGTTGTGGTCTATGTATTCACACATGCATTACTATTTCCGGTTAACACAATTATAGCATGAACAATAGGCAATTATGATGAACAAGGAAATACAATAATAACCATTTTATTATTGCCTCTAGGGCATATTTCAAACAGTCTCCCACTTGCACTAGAGTCAATAATCTAGTTCACATCGCCATGTGATTAACACTTACATTGCCATGTGATCATATCATCATGTGATTAACAACCAATCAGTTCTGGGGTTTGATCATGTTTTGCTCGTGAAAGAGGTTTTATTTAATGGATCTGCGACATTCAGATCCGTATGTACTTTACAAATCTCTATGTCTTACTGTAGACACTGCTCCCTTGCTCCACTTGGAGCTATTCCAAATGGCTACTCCACTATACCTATCCGGATTGCTACCAAGAGTCATCCGGATTGGTGTTAAAGCTTGCATCGTCGTAACCCTTTACGATGAACTCTTTATCACCTCCATAATCGAGAAATATTTCCTTAGTCCTCTATTTACTAAGGATAATTTCAACCGCTGTCCAGTGATCCACTCCTGGATCACTCTTGTACCCCTTGACAGACTCATGGCAAGGCACACACAGGTGCGGTACACAGCATGGCATACTATATAGAGCCTATGGCTGAAGCATAGGGTATGACACTCATCTTTTCTCTATTTTCTGCCGTGGTCGGGCATTGAGCTGTGCTCAATCTCACACCTTGTAATAAAGATAAGAACCCTTTCTAGGGCTGATCCATATTGAACTTCTTCAATATCTTGTCAAGGTATGTACTTATTGAAAGTATTATCAAGCATCTTGATCTATCTCTATAAATCTTGACGCCCAACAATTAGGTAGCTTTATCCAGGCCTTCCTTTGAAAAACTCTCTTCAAACAACCGTTTATGCTTTCCAGAAATTCTACATCATTTCCGATCAATAATATGTCAACTACATATTCTTATCAGAAATTCTATAGTGCTCCCACTCACTTTCTTTTAAATACAAGTTTCTCATAAACTTTGTGTAAAAACTATGATCACTTCATCAAAGCGTATATTTCAACTCCGAGATGCTTGCTCCAGTCCATAGAAGGATCACTGGAGTTTGCATACCTTTTAGCATCCTTAGGATTGACAAAACCTTCTGGTTGTATCACATACAACTCTTCCTCACAGAAACCGTTAAGGAAACCTTGTTTTGATATCCATCTGCTAGATTTCATAATCGAAAAATGCAGCAACTTCCAACATAATTTCAACAAACTTTTAGTATCGCTACAGATGAGAGAATCTCATCGCAGTCAACTCCTTGAACTTAACAGAAACTTCTTTGTGACAAGTAGTGCTTTATAAACGGTGACATTTCACCATTAGCGTTTGTGTTCATCTCAAAGGTCCATTTGTATTCAACGACCTGCCGTTTAACGGGCAAGTCCACCAAAGTCCATACTTGGTTTCCATACATGGATCCTTTGTCGGATTTCATGGCTCCTAGCCATTTGTTGGAGTCCGGGCCCACCATCGCTTCTCCATAGTTCGTAGGTTCATCGTTGTCCAACAACATGACCTCCTAGACAGGGTTGACGTACTACTCAGGAGCAGTACGCGTCCTTGTTGACCTACGAGGTTCGATAGTAACTTGATCTGAAGCTTCATGATCATCATCATTTACTTCCTCTTCAACTGGCGTAGGCTCCATAGAAACATCTTTCTATGCTGCGCTACTCTCTGGTTGAAAGAAAGGTTCAACAACCTCATCAAGTTCTATCTTCCTCCCACTCAATTCCTTCGAGAGAAACTCTTTCTCGAGAAAGGCTTAGCCACAAACACTTTTGCGCTTGGATCTGAGATAGAAGGTATACCCAATGTCTCCTTAGGGTATTCTATGAAGATGCATTCGTCTGCTTTGGGTTCGAGCTCACTAGGTGAAAACCCTTTTCACATAAGCGTCGCAGCCCCAAACATTAAGAAATGACAGCTTAGGCTTCTGTCAAACCATAATTCACACGGTGTCATCTCAACAGACTTAGATGGTGCCCTATTAAAGCGAATGGATTTGTCTTTAATGCATAACCCCATAACGATAGTGGCAAAACGATAAGAGACATCATAGTACTCACTATATCCAATAGAGCACGACTACGACGTTCGGACACACCATCATATTATGGTGTTCCAGGAGGCGTGAGCTGTGAAACAATTTCCACATCGTCTAAAATTGCATACCAAACTCGTAACTCAGATATTCACCTCCACGATCATATCGGAGACATTTTATCTTCTTGTCACGATGATCTTTAACTTTACTCTGAAACTCCTTGAACCTTTCAAATATTTCAGACTCGTGTGTCATTAAGTAAATATCCCCATATTCACTCAAATCATCAGTGAAGGTAAAGAAAAATAATGATATCCACTGTGTGTTTCAACACTCATTGGACCACATACAGCAACATGTATTAATTCCAATAAGCCACTAGCCCGCTCCATCATATCGGAAGACGGGGTCTTAGTCATCTTGCCCAAGAGGCATGGCTCGCATGTCTCAACTGATTCAAAATCGATTGAGTCCAAAGATCCATCAGCATGGAGTTTCTTCATGCGCTTTACACCAATATGACGTTTGTGGCAGTGCCACAAGAATGTGGTACTATTATTATTAACTTTGTATCTTTGGTACCAACATTATGAGCATATGTGTTACTACGATCAAGATTCAATAAACCATTCCCATTGGGTGCATGACCATTGGAGGCATTATTCATGTAAACAGAATAACCATTATTCTCTAACTTAAATGAATAACCGTATTGCACTAAACACGATCCAATCATGTTCATGCTCAACGCAAACACCAAATAACTTTTATTTAGGTTCATTACTAATCCCGAAGGTAGAGAAAGCGTGTGATGGTGATCACATCAACCTTGGAAACACTTCCAACACACATCGTCACCTTTCACTTAACTAGCCTCCATTTATTCTGTAGATTTTATTTCGAGTTGCTAACACTTAGCAACTGAACCGGTATCTTATACCCAAGTGCTACTAGGAGTACTAGCAAGGTACACATCAATAACACATATATAAAATATACTTCTGTCGACATTGCCAACCTTCTTATCTACCAAGTATCTAGGGTTATTCCGCTTCAGCGACCGTTCTCCTCATAATAGAAGCACATAGTCTCGGGTTTGGGCTCAACCTTGGGTTTCTTCACCAGAGCGGCAACTGGCTTGCCATTACTGAAGTTTTTCCCTTCTTGCCTTTGCCCTTCTTGAAACTAGTGGTTTTCACTTAACCATCAACACTTGATGCTCCTTCTTGATTTCCACGTTCGCGGTGTCAAACAACACGAATAGCTCAGGGATCATTATCCCCATCCTTGGCATTTTATAGTTCATCACGAAGCTCCAGTAGCTTGGTGGCAGTGACTTGGAGAACTATGTTAATCACTATCTTATATGGAAGATTAACTCCCACACGATTCAAATGATTGTAGCACCCAGACATCTGAGCACATGCTCACCGATTAAGCTATTCTCTTTTATCATGCCGGCAAAGAATCTTGTTAGAGGTCTCATACCTCTCAACACAGGCATGAACCCGAGATCCCAATCTCAGCTCTTAGAACATCTCATATGTTCCGTGACGTTCAAAACATTTTGGAGCCTCAATTCTAAGCCGAAATGCATGACGCACTGAACTATCAAGTAGACATCATAAATTGCATGTCATATGTTCACAACATCTACAGACAACTCTTGAGGGAGTGGTGCACTGAGCGGTGCATCAAGGACACAAGCCTTCTGTGCAGCACTGAGGACAACCCTCAGATCACGGACCCAGTCCGCATTATTACTACCATCATCTTTCAACTTACTTTTCTCTAGGAACGTATCAATAAGACAGGGGAGCTATAGCGTGAGCTATCGACAACATAATTTGCAAAGACACTTTTAGACTAAGTTCGTGATAATTAAGTTCACATAATCAAATTATTTAAGTCACTCCCACTTAGATAGACATCTCTCTAGTCATCGAAGTGACAGATGATCCACGTCAACTAGCCCGTGTACGATCATCACGTGAGACGGACTAGTCATCAATGGTGAACATCTCCATGTTGATCGTATCTTCTATACGACTCATGTTCGACCTTTCGGTCTCCCGTGTTCCGAGGCCATGTCTATACATGCTAGGCTCGTCAAGTCAACCTAAGTGTATTGCATGTGTAAATCTGGCTTACACCCATTGTATGCGAATGTTAGAACCTATCACACCCGATCATCACATGGTGCTTCGGAACAACGAACCTTAGCAACAGTGCATAGTTAGGGTGAACATATTTCTTGAAATTTTAGTGAGAGATCATCTTATTTAGCTACCGTCGTTCTGAGAAAATAAGATGTAAACATGATAAACATCACATGCAATCAATATAGTGACATGATATGGCCAATATCATCTTGCTCCTTTGATCTCCATCTTCGGGGCACCATGATCATCACTGTCACCGGCACAATACCATGATCTCCATCATCATGATCTCCATCATCGTGTCTTCATGAGTTGTCTCGCCAACTATTACTTCTACTACTATGGCTAACGTTTAGCAATAAAGTAAAGTAATTACATGCCGTTTATGATTGACACGCAGGTCATACAATAAAATAAGACAACTCCTATGGCTCTTGCCGGTTGTCATACTCATCGACATGCAAGTCGTGAATCCTATTACAAGAACATGATCAATCTCATACATCACAATGCATCACATCACATCCATTGGACATATCACATCACAAGGCATATGCTGCAAAAACAAGTTAGACGTCCTCTAATTTGTAGTTGCAAGTTTTTACGTGGCTGCTATAGGTTTATAGGAAGAACGTTTCTTTCGTACGCCAAAACCACAATGTGATATGCCAATTGCTATTTACCCTTCATAAGGACCCTTTTCATCGAATCCAATCCGGCTAAGGTGGAGAGACAGACACCCGCTAGCCACCTTATGCAACAAGTGCATGTCGGGCGGTGGAACCGGTCTCAAGTAAGCGTACATGTAAAGTTGGTCTGGGCCGCTTCATCCCACAATACCGTCGAATCAAGATAAGACTAGTAACGACAAGCAAATTAACAAGATCAATGCCCGCAACAACTTGTGTTCTACTCGTGCATAGATTCTACGCATAGAACTAGCTCATGATGCCACTGTTGGGAAATGTAGTATTAAATCAAAAAATTTCCTACGTGTCACCAGGATCAATCTATGGAGAAACCAGCAACGAGTAAGGGAAGAGTGCATCTTTATACCTTTGAAGATCGCTAAGAAGAAGCATTACAAGAACGCGGTTGGTGGAGTCGTACTCGCAGCGATTCAGATCGTGGTGGATTCCGATCTTAGCATCGAACAATGGCGCCTGCGCGTTCAACACACGTGCACCCCGATGACGTCTCCTACGCCTTGATCCAGCATGGAGGAAGGAGAGGTTGAGGGAGTGCTCCGGCAGCACGATGACATGGTGACGGTGGAGCTGCGTGGTACTCCGACAGAGCTTCGCTAAGCACTACAGAGAACGAGGAAGAGGAAGGGTAGGGTTGCTCCGAGAGAGAGAGGAACATGTATGTTTGGCAGCCCCAAAGCCCTCCACTATGTATAGGAGGAGGAGGAGGGAGGGATGTGCCCTAGGGTTCCCACCCTAGGGGCCGTCGGCTTCCCCAGATCCCATCTGGTGCGGTAGCTAGAGGGAGAGTGGGGAGGCCGGTGCCCTAGGTGGGCCTTAGGCCCATCTGAGCCTAGGGTTTGCCCCATCTCCTCCCTTGTTCCGGCTTGGGCCCTTGTGGGGGGTGCACCAGACCACCTAGGGTGGCCCCAGTTGGTGGACCCCCGGAACCCTTCCGGTGCTCCCGGTACGTTCCTATATATCAATCTTTATCTCCGGACCATTCCGGAACTTCTCATGACATCCGGGATCTCATCCGAGACTCCTAACTACCTTTGGTAACCACACACACTATTTCCCTATAACCCTAGCATCATGGAACCTTAAGTGTGTAGACCTTACGGGTTCGGGAGACACGTAGACATGATCGAGACACCTCTACGGTCAATAACCAACAGCGGGATCTGGATACCCATGTTGGCTCCCACATGCTCCACGATGATCTCATCGGATGAAGCACGATGTCGGGGATTCAATCAATCCCGTATACAATTCCCTTTGTCTACTGGTATTATACTTGCCCGAGATTCGATCATCGCTATCCCTATACCTTGTTCAATCTCATTACCGACAAGTCTATTTACTCGTTCCGTAACACATCATCCTGTGGCTAACTCCTTAGTCACATTAAGCACATTATGATGATGTCTTACCGAGTGGGCCCAGAGATACCTCTTCGTCACACGGAGTGACAAATCCCAGTCTCGATTCGTGCCAACTCAACAGACACTTTCGGAGATACCTATAGTGTACCTTTATAGCCACCCAATTATGTTGTAACGTTTGGCACACCCGAAGTATTCCTACGGTATCCGAGAGTTTCACAATCTCATGGTCTAAGGAAATGATACTTGATATTGGAAAAGCTTTAGCAGATGAACTACACGATCTTGTGCTATGCTTAGAATTGGGTTTTGTCCATCACATCATTCTCCTAGTGATGTGATCCCATTATCAACGAAATCCAATGTCCATGGTCATGAAACTGTGACCATCTATTGATCAACAAGCTAGCCAACTAGAGGCTCACTAGGGACACGTTGTGGTCTTTGTATTAACACATGCATTACGGTTTCCGGTTAACACAATTATAGCATGAACAATAGACAATTATCATGAACAAGGAAATACAATAATAACCATTTTATTATTGCCTCTAGGGCATATTTCCAACATCCATAGGAGGGCCCGAACCTGGGTAAATCTGTGTCCCCTTTGTCTCCTATTACCGTTGACTCCAGTCTCATAGTTCGGGACACCCTACCTGAGATCCGCCGGTTTTGACACTGACATTGGTGCTTTCATTGAGATTTCGTTTGTGAGCAAGATGGAATCGCAGTCTCGCCTTGTCATCAATGAAGAGGTCTGCAACATGTACACTTTTGTCCCCGGACAGTTCTCGTGGTGACTTGTCGTTAATCGGGCTCGCAGCTTCTCCTGTAGCCCCCAAGAAACTCTAAGGCTTTAACCTCGAGCCCCTTCTTCGGACACGCCCATGGGGTCACCCATGGCGATGAGCCGATCTCCTATCCCGGTCTGGCCATTGAGATATATGACCGTACACGTGTTCTTGCCGAACACTCCCCATGTCCGGACGCTTTGGAGGTTACCTCCGCAAGTCCCGAACACCTGGATCTGATCGGACCCTCAGCGGTTGACGGGGACCCAGATCGGATCTTGTCGATGAAAATCACCAACGATCCAGCCCTGCTATATGCTCAGTTCAGTTATGGTGCGGGTCAGGACGAATTTTTTGACCCACCCACCACCCACTTGATAGCCACTGTTGAAGATTTAACTGACATGCTGGACTATGCCTCTGAGGAGGCAGAATACATGGATGAAGAACACCATGCTCCCACCCCCATTAACACCGGGAGGTGGGCCGCCACTTCCACATACAATGTCTACATGGTAGATACTCCTGCCACTAACGGCGACAACATGCCTAACAACGATGGCGACAAATTGGGCGATGCGCTGTCAAGGCGCCAGAAACCACATAAGCAGTCCAAAGGCAAAAAGGGAAGGAAAGCTATTATTAGCGACGGGGACGGTAATACCCCCGCTGACAGGGCAATCCTGATATCCCTGAACACCCTTTAGAGGGTCCGAAGGGCTTGAGGACCAGAAAAACCCCGATAACGTCGACAACTCCGAAGATGATAATTACCTTCCCCCCATTGAGGAGGAAGATATACCAGATGCCGATGACTTGTACATCCCTGATAACCTCGAAAATCAGGAAGAAATCAGGCAACAACTTATAGCAATGGCTTGCAGCCTGAATGCTAAAGAACGACAACTCAAAGCCGAACAGGACGACCTCAATGATCGATGGACGAAAGTCCTCTCAGCTGAGGAAGTATACGACACCGGTCTATTGAACCAGCCCAAAAGCTACCCACGGAGGAGGCTGTTGCCGCAATTCGATGATGAACTCACTGATACTCCGTCTCCGAAACGTACTCCATACGACAAGACGGACCGCACCCCTCATTTTCGGGACAGGATGACTGACGACACCGGTTATATACCATCAATGCCCCAAAGACGGGGTGAGGAGCCATTAGAGCCCAATGACAGGTTCGACCTGCGAGATGACCTGGATCATAGAGGAGGCCATACAACATCCATCTATGGATCTAGAGAATAATTGCTTCATAGACGGGGCGGGTACACACCATGGTTCGACCAAAACAACAGAGTCCGTGAACGCAACTGAGCCCACACAGATGCCGAATACAGGCGCAACATAGCATGGGTCAGAGGCGCCGCTCACCCACCATGCTTCACAGATGAGGTCATGCGGCATCAGTTCCCCGAAGATTTTAAAACCGTGAATATAGAATAGTATGACGGGACTACTGACCCAACTGTCTAGATTGAGGACTTCCTCCTCCATATACACATGGCATGAGGACACGATCTCCATGCCATCAAATATCTACCTCTTAAGCTTAAGGGGCCAGCTCAACACAGGTTAAACAACCTCCCCGAAAACTCCATTGGATGCTGGGAAGACCTGGAAGATGCGTTCCGCTCTAACTTCCAGGGAACCTATGTTCGCCCACCGGACTCTTCCAATCTTAGCAACGTCGTCCAGAAGCTCGGTGGATCTGCTCGGCAATTCTGGAATCAGTTCTTGACTAAGAAGAACCAAATTGTCGACTGTCCCGATGCCGAGGCCATAGCCTCCTTCCAGCACAATATTCGGGATGAATGGCTTGCCTGCTAGCTAGGCCAGGATAAACTTGGGACCATGTCTGCCCTTACCTCCCTCATGACCCACTTTTGCGCGAGCAAAGACAATTGGCTGGCATGACCCAACTACAATTCCAAAGATCCCCATAGCTTCTATAGACCGGGATGGCAACGTAAAACCAAAGCACAATAAGAATAAACGCCGACACAATAATAGCGATGCCGATGACATGGCTGTAAATGCCGGATTCCGCAACTCCCGAACTGGGCAGCGGAAGAAGCCTCCTAAAGGCAATCGCGATGGACCCACTCAGCTAGAGAAGATCATGGAAAGGCCTTGCCAAATCCATGGGACTTCGTAGAAGCCCAGGAACCACACACACCGCAACTGCTGGATGTTTAAACAGGCTGGCAAGATACAACCCAAAGACCAAGGAAAAAGCTCTCGCAGCGAGGACGAGGATGAGTCTCGGGGTCCAATTGGTGGTGGACAAAAGAAATTCCCTCCCAAAGTCAAAATGGTGAACATGATATACGCCACCCATATACCTAAGAAGGAGAGGAAGCATGCCCTTCGGGAGCTCTATGCTGTGGAACCCGTAGCCCCTAAGTACAACCCATGGTCGGCATACCCGATCACCTTTGATCGGCACGATCACCCGACCAATATCTGTCATGGGGGTTCGGCAGCCCTCATCCTAGACCCCATTATAGATGGGTATCACCTCACAAAAGTCCTAATGGATGGAGGAAGTAGCCTCAACCTGATTTACTCAGATACGGTGAAAAAGATGGGCATAGATCCATCAAGGATCAAACCCAGCAGAACTACCTTCAAAGTAGTGATCCCAGGCGTTGAGTCCCGATAGGGGTTCCATAACCCTGGAATTTGTGTTTGGCTCGCCCGATAAATTTCGCAGCCAAGACTTGATCTTCGACATTATGCCCTTTTGTAGCGTCTATCACGCGCTGCTTGGTCAGGCATCGTTCACTCGTTCCAACGTAGTCCCACACTACGCATACCTCAAGCTCAAGATGTCGGGCCCCAAGGGGGTCATTACTGTTAACGGCAATATAGAGCGCTCCCTTAGAACTGAGGAACATGCACTAGCTCTGGCGGCCGAATTACACTACAAAGAAGATTGACAAGTTCTGACATGTTCCATTCAGGCACACAAGGCTAGGAAGCGAGTTCGGCTTCAGACCGAAAACTCAGATCTTTCCTCCCCTCCTCAATAGGGACTCTCCCCCCACCGCACAACCCTAAGACCGGCGAAGTACGTGCCAAGGAGGCACAACTTCGCACTTAAAATTCCATGGGTAGCAGTGGGGAAACAAAGATGGGTGTTCAGCTGGCCCGAACCTCTACCATCAACACGTCTTCGGACTAAACGCAGGCGCTCCTAAAGAACCTGCCTATGGCGTAAAGTTCACCTAAATTTCGGCGGCCTCTCAAGACCTTGTTTGCAAGATCCGTTCGCCGGACACTAACACCCATCAAGGTGCATCTAAGAGCAGGAGTCGACTAGCAATGGGGCATACCGAGGACGTCAGGTTATCAATCGAAGACTCCTGGTACAACAATTCATGTATAGTTTTATTCCTTTCGCACACCTGTAAACAGTTGCTTCGGCAATCCGAGCTACAAGAGTTGCTGAGAAAAATATAAATTGCGTGGCACAAGTTTGCCTCATCTGTCCTTTTTTGGCGGATATTTTTTTCCTCTCCCCCTCTGCTCGTGGACCTGTTCGTTATGATGCAAGGTAACCGGCTAATAGACCTGGGGCTCGAGTTTTAAAACAAATTGCCTTATGTACATTCTATCATGCGTTCGGAGTCTTGGTGTTCGCTTCATATGCATCGGTTTCGAACTATGTCTTGGGTCAATAGTTGGGTTGCCCGGCTCTTGTGCTTGCCCCTTTATGTTCCGCTCGTTCGGCTAAAAGGGCAAAGGGAGCACCCCTGTGATTGTGCTTCCGGATAGTCTGGTCAAGCAACTCAGGGGAGAAAATCGAAAACGGACTGTCATAGTATGCCAGATCCGGTCTGTGAACCCGAGCTGGAAGTATTATACTTCAATCCCTGTAAGCGGCCATTCCGTGTTATACGAGGAACTTGCCGTTTGTGCAAACATTGTGATACCGGCTTTGGCCACGGTTCGTCCGAACATCACAACACTTGGGTGGCTAATCGTACGCTTCCTGTAGTCCTTTTCACACTCCTACGGCTAAGTGAAAGAAATAAAGTACTATAGTCTGATTGCCTAGTTTGCCGCACTGTACCGACTTCGGGTTCCGATAATTCGGCTAAGGGACATAGTGCATTGGCATAGACACCCCATGTAGTATCTACATGGGGGCTGAAGCTGACGACTCGCATCTTTCAGTACTAAACAACCACATAGGAGTTATAAAGGAATGCAAAACCATATAAGAACAAATACTAAGTCTTCGGATACGTTACAATTCATTCAAATAAATGATCGCCCGGACACTGGGATGCTATCACCCGAGATCTCTCCATCACTCCATCAAAGTATAGCTCGGGGCGTCTATGCTCCTTCCCGGGAGGTGGCGGGGTAGTGGCTACCTTCATCGAATCTAGCACCGGCCAGTGTACCTTCGCTCTTGCAAGGGCCATCCGAAATCCTACGATGTAGGAGAAGTTTTTGGCAGTGTCGAGGCAGGGCTAAGCGGCAATCAACCTCTGCACCAAGCCGAAGTAGCTACCTGGCAGCAGCTTGTTGGGCCATAAGTGGATGCAGAGGTCCTTCATGGCTGGCTCCGCCATCTGGTGCAGCTCCATCAGCTATTTCAGCTACTCCACTAGAAGAGGAGGATGCTCGCGGGCTCCGAACTGTGCCTGGAATAGCCGAGCTTCATCTCCTTCTCCCCGCGAGGCGAACAGCTGATTGGCGTCCTCCACACTCTTCTAGAGATCAGAAGATGTGCCTAAGGATCACCACACCCCAGTAAGCAATGTGAATTTGCTATCCCTGAATACTCACTTTAGTGAGTACGGCTTACCATCTGATATGTCCTTGGCTTGGCACTCTTGCTCCTCATAGAACCGTCTGTCCATCCGCTCCTTCTGGAGTTCGGTTTTTAACGTGGACAGTTCGGCCGAGCTCGGCTTATTCTTATGCTCCAAGGCCTCACATCTTTCACTAGCGTCCTTGAGCTCCTGCTGGAACTCTGCCACGTGAGCCTCATGCTTGCCATTGGTGGCCTGCATGGCGGAAAAGGCGACAACCGTTTCTTTAGCAGCTGCACTCTCGACGGCCGTTTCGTCCTTCGTGCGCTGGAGCTCGGCCTTGAGCCTCTCCATCTCCTTCGCCGAGGCTGCGCATACATTATACAATGTGAAAAAGCAGCATTTACAGTATTCGGATGATAGGGGTCAGACAAAGGCATTCGGATTTTGTTTTGACATACCTTGTGCCTCGTCGAACCTTCAGTTAAGGGCCTCAACTTCGTCTTCGGAGTGCTTAAGCTTCCGATTTAGCTCTCCCTGCTCAGCGCCATTTATTCCCGTTGCAGATGACGAAGCCTGCATTACACACACAGTTGATATATTACATGGGTTCTCAATTCCTGAATTATAGACAATCCAATCATAATGTTGAGTTATTCTAACATGCCGGACACTTAAACTGCATCTAGTTCGATATCGTATATTGAAGTGACCCATAGGTTAGCTTTTTCACCTCACCTAGAGCTCGGGGGCTGCCATGTATATAATACGAATAAATAAAAACTTTGCAAATAAGAACATCGGGTGACTTACTTGAAAACTCATAAGGAGACCTTTGAAGGCCTCCTTCAGTCTGTTGTCAACGGACTGGATGCTCTGCAATACTGCAACCATAAGGGTGCGGTGATCCTCGGGGATGGAGGCGCATGATAGAGCCTCCTCCATGATCGACCACCTATTGGTAGGTGGCGGCGGTGACGATCGGACTCCCTGGTCACCTATCGAGGATTGAACCGGTGCCTCCGGAGGCATAGTGCGCTCCGGAGATGTTCTTGGAGGGGACTGAGAGCCTGCTCGTTCGGCCTCCTCGGTGTTTGGGAGGGGTGTCACCCCCCGGTCATCAGTCGCCGAGGCGTTAGCCCAGGCCACGGTATGGTCTCCCTCGCCACCGGTGTCCGCCTCCATAGGAGTGTGCTAGGACGACACCTCCACGGCGTTCCTCGTGGAGCCTGGAGTGGTGGGATGCGAGGCATCCCCATTCTTCGCCAGTTCGGCGGGCGGGTTTCCCTGTTCGATATCACCTTAGTGGGGATAACGTGCGGGGGGCTGCAAAGCCAATAACCTACATTTTAGCAAACTCTAAATCAATTCATAATGAATGGGAGGGTCTTTGGATACTAACCGTTTTGGAGGGGGCTTGACCCGTAGGCTCCTTCGCGGAACCTCCTCGAGGTCTTCAGACGCAGTGTCTGAGTTCGAACTATCGTCGAACAAAACCACCCGTGCCCGACGCGGACGCTTCTGGGCAGGAGGAGGGACCTTCTCCGGAGCGTTCGAAGACGTCGCTCTCTTCCTGGCATGGGGGGATTATTTCCCCCCTCGCCCTCAACCTCGGCCTCCTCCTCCTCCTCCTCGGCCTCCATGTGATTCGAGGAGGCAGGGGTATCCTCGGATGTAGTGTTGGGCTGGTCCCTCATGCGGATGCCAGCCTAGCTTGGTTTCTACTGCTTCTATTTTTTCGTGGGAGCCTCGTAAGGCTTTACCACGAGCATTTTTGCTAACAGGCCGGTCGTCTCGTCTTCGGGTTGAGGTGCCGGACTGTTGATGTTGACGGCTTTCTTCAGCCATCTCTGCAAAGACAGGTCTGATAAGGGGTTATGAGATCTCCTCATCTAATAGAGCCGACCGAGCTAGGATATATCATACCTCGCATTCGGGCTTGGCGGTGTGCAGATACCTTGTCCTCCTCCTCCTTGGATGGCCAGCTCTGCTGTGATTTGAAGAGCACCTTCCAGAACTTCTCCTGCATAGTGGGGAAAAGATTCCAGATTGGGGAGTGTCCAGGCGTTGGCAGGGGAGGATGCGTCTTTTGATCATCACCTAGAACACATCGGTCAACTTGGTTCCCTCCTCGACCATGGAGCGAATGCGCTTCTGCAGGTCACTCCTTGCCCGGTCCCCATACGAGGCACTTTTCGAGCCATGAAGCCAGTCTAGTGGGGGGACCGCATCTTAATGCGGTGGAGGGATGCTGAACTTCTCCTTGTGGTTCGGTGACGTAGAACCACTCCTTCTACCACCCCTTGATGTGTCAATAAGGGAGCCCGACGGCGACCCGACGCGGGTGAGCTTGCCAATGACGGCCCCGCCTCAATCTGCGTGCTTGCCGCCGACACACTTGGGCTTGATGTTGAAGACCTGAAGCCAGAGCCCGAAGTGTGTCTTGATGCACATGAAGGCCTCGCAAAGGAGGATGAGTGCCGAGATGTGCATGATAAATTGAACAATAATTGAACATTTCATGGCCCCAAAATGGAAATAGACTGCAACTACTAGAGTATGCTAAAGAGAGATGGCACAACCCAATGTTTATGGAGGTCTTTCTCGGTGCGGCTTGGAACCTACGGAAGGAAAGGAACAATAACTACTTTAGAGGGATTACTCCAAATTTCCCCTCTTGGGAGACTCGCTTCAAGGAAGAGTTTTCTCTGCTTAAATATGGAGCCAAAGAGTCTCTCAAGCCTTCCATAGCTGCATTTTTAGGCTCTCTTCGTTAAACACTTTTGTATATTCCTCTTTGTTACTTTCCTGTCCAGTAGCCTTTCCTGAAGCCCACAAAAAGTGGGGGGCTTCAACCTTGTGTAAACATGTAGACAATGACGTTATATTAATGCATTTGAGGTAGGAGTCTCTCCTACTATTTCCGGGTCCAAAAAAGATGTGCATGATGGAGTTCGGTGGGAAGTTGTGGAAGTCGAGGCCCTAGAAGAACATCAACCCCCTGACAAAGGGGTGGAGGGGAAAGCTCAACCCCCTGATGAAGTTGGGGATTGACACCACCCTTTTGCCTGGCTTGGGGGTGGGGATCACTTGGCCCTCCTCCGCTGCACGGCGAGGGATGTCGGTGGGGATGTATCCGACTTTCTTGAGGTCCTGGATGTCCTCGTCGGTTACCGTGGAGGCTTCCCACTTGTCGCTGGAGCCGAAGCCCGCCATTGATGAACTCGGAAGAGGAGGCGGAAGATTTAGATCTGGGCGTTGGAGGATCAGAGGAATGGGAGGCAGCGGAAGCGGAGGGAGAGCATGAATAGTCACGAGGGTTTTCTTTCCCTTTTATGAGCCTTATCGTTTAAGCCCAATCCGCCGAGCCGCACATCCCTCTGCTTCCCGAGACGTGTGCATAGTTGTGCATGCATGATTAAACATACCCCGTGTGAAATAGAGCACGATCTGCGCGTTGATAGATCGTGCTAATAGAATAGCCTCAAGCCGCGCATCGAGTCCCTATAACTGGCCTAGCGATCGTGGTGGGCCGTGAACTTTCGTCGAAGAGGTCGTTCTCTTTTCTTCCCTAACATTTGGCCTTCAAAGCCAACTTATTTCACAGTGTTCAGACGCGCCGCTATCCGGAAGCTATTTGTCATCAGAGGCCGAATTCTTTTCAGCAGAAGGAACTTACCTCGCAAGCCGAAGACTTTGTTCGTGAAGCAATTGGAGGTGAAGACCCCTGGCATCGGAGGCAACTTTGGGGGCTACTAAGGGAGTCCTAGATTAGGGCGTCCTCGGGGAGCCGGCCTATTCTTATGGGCCGTACTATATGGGCTACTTACCGAACATTGGAAGATTTGAAGGCCCAGTCTCCAAGATGGAAGCTTCCGGAAGCACGGCTTGCGCTCCACGTTTGATATAGCAAATAGGCATGTGTTATCTCTTCGGCTTGTAACCGACCATGTGTAAACCCTCGGCATCCTCGACGTTTATATAAGCCGGAGAGTTTTAGGGCATAGGAGAAGGACAACTCATCTAGGGTTAGCTATTCGATCTCGAGGTAGATTAACTCTGTAACCCCCCACATCATCAATACAACCAAGAAGGACATAGGGTATCACCTCTAGGGAGGGCCCGAACCTAGGTAAATCTGTGTCCCCTTTGTCTCCTGTTATCGTCGACTCCAGTCTCACAGTTCGGGACCCCCTACCCGAGATTCACCGATTTTGACACCGACAGCTAGAAAAAGTGTCTAGAACTATCATTGAACAAATTTATGCAGTATGCTAGCATTCACACTTCATAATTTTTTTTATCATTTACCGACTCGACGACGAGCAGGAATTAAGCTTGGGGATCCTGATATGTCTCCAACACATCTATAATTTATGAAGTATTCATGCCATGTTTACAATAATTCTATATGATTTTATTAGAACTAACCCGGACTGACGCTGTTTTTAGCAGAACTACTATGGTGTCGTTTTTTGTGCAGAAACAAATGTTCTCAGAATGGTCTGAAAATTTACGGTGATTTTTTATGGACCAAAAGAGAGCCCCGAAGCACAAGAGTTGGGCCAGGAAAGTGGACGAGGAGGCCACAAGCCTACTGGGCGCCCCCTAGGCCACGCCCCTATGGCTTGTGGACTCCTCGAGCTTCCCCTTGACGTGAGACCAACGCCAAAATTTCCAATAAATACTAAACCCCCAGAAAGAAACCTAGATCAGGAGTTCCGCTGCCGCAAGACTCTACAGCCATGAAAAACCAATCGGGAGCCCGTTCCGGCACCCTGCCGGAAGGGAAACCATCACCGGAGGCCATCTTCATCATCTCGACGGTCTCCATGACGAGGAGGGAGTAGTTCACCCTCGGGGCTGAGGGTATGTACCAGTAGCTATGTGTTTGATCTCTCTCTCTCTCTCTCGTGTTCTTGAAATTTTCTTGATGTACCGCGAGCTTTATTGATATAGATGAATCATATGGAGTTTTC
Source organism: Hordeum marinum (assembly GCA_022496015.1). Lineage (NCBI taxonomy): Eukaryota > Viridiplantae > Streptophyta > Magnoliopsida > Poales > Poaceae > Hordeum > Hordeum marinum. Next base: position 50,109,183 of record CM039678.1, on the reverse strand, counting down.
TCCTCTCTATCTTCTTGTGATGAATTGAGTTTCCCTTTGAAGTTTTCTTATCGGATTGAGTCTTTAAGGGTTCGAGAACACTTGATGTATGTCTTGCGATAGGATATCCATGGTGACAATGGGATGTTCTATTGATCCACTTTATCTATGCTTTGGTGATCAACTTGCGGGTTCCGTGACCTTGGGAATCTATGCATAGGGGTTGGCACATGTTTTCGTCTTGACTATCCGGTAGAAACTTTGGGGCACTCTTTGAAGTTCTTTGTGTTGGATTGAACATGATGAATCTGAAATTGTGTGATGCATATTGTATAATCAAGCCCATGGGTACTCGTGGTGACATTGGAGTATCTACGTGACATTAGAGTTTTGGTTCATGTATATCTTAAGGTGTTATATTAGTACGAACTCTAGGGTTGTTCGTGACACTTATAGGGATAGCTCATAGGATTGGTCGGGAAAGATAACTTTGAGGTGGTTTTGTACCCTACAATAATTTCTTCGTTCGTCCTCCGCTATTTGTGACTTTGGAGTGAACTTTTTGTCGCACATGAGGGATTTACATATGATTCAACTATGTTAGTATTGTTGAGAGAACGTGCACTAGTGAAAGTATGAACCCTAGGCCTTGTTTTCAAGCATTGCAATACCGTTTTTGCTCACTTTTGTTACTAGCTACCTTGGTGTTTTTATATTTTCAGATTACAAAAACCTATATCTACCATCCATATTACACTTGTATCACCATCTCTTCGCCAAACTAGTACACCTATACAATTTATCATTGTATTCGATGTTTTGGGGACAGAAGAGACTCTTTGTTATCTGGTTGCAGGGTTGTTCGAGAGAGACCATCTTCATCCTATGCCTCCCACGGATTGATAAACCTTAGGTCATCCACTTGAGGGAAATTTTCCACTGTCCTAAAAAACTCTGCGCTTGGAGGCCCAACACGAGTCTACAAGAAGAAGTTCGCGTAGTAGACATCATTTCTCGAGCCGACGGACTTTCGCAACATTGCACACTAGGGGTGAACACAATTTTATCTTGAAATTTTAGTGAGAGATCACCTTATAATTCTACCGTCATCCTAAGCAAAATAAGTTGCATAAAAGGATTAACATCACATGCAAATCATAAGTTACAGGATATGGCCATGAACTTGTGCTTTTGATCTCCGTCTTCAAAGCACCGACATGATCTCCATCATCATCGTCATGACACCATGATCTCCATCATCTTGATCTCCATCAACGTGTCTCCACAAGGTTGTCACGCCAACTGCTGCTTCTACGACTATTGCTAACTCATAGCGATAAAGTAAAGGAAAACTACGAAAATAATTAAAGATAACCCTATGGCTCCTGCCGGTTCCCGTACCCATCGACATGCAAGTCATGATATTCTATACAAAACATGATCATCTCATACATCACATATATCTCATCATGTAATTAGCCATATCACATCACAACATACCCTGCAAAAACAAATTAGACGTCCTCTATTTGTTGTTGCAAGTTTTACGTGGCTGCTACGGGTATCTTGCCAGAACAATTCGCACCTATGCAAAAACCACAACGGTGATACACAAATTGCTATTCAACCTTCTCATGGACTGCCTTTGTTGACTCTAATCCATCTAGAGTAGGAGAGACATACACCCGCCAGCCATCTTTATGCAACAAAGTCACATGTTAGTCGATGGAACCGGTCTCTCGTAAGCATACGAGCAAGGTTGGTGCAGGCCGCTTCATCCCATAATACAGCTAGATCAAGAAAAGAACAACGGAGGAAGCAATCTAAGCATCAATGCCCACAAACTCCTTTGTGTTCTACTAGAGATGTCATCTACACATAGACCAAGCTCATGATGCCACTGTGGGAACGTTGCATGGGAAACAAAAAATTTCCTACGCACATGAAAGATCTATCCATGGTGATTAGCATCTACGAAAGGGTGAGTGGATCTACATAACCTTGTATATTGCTAAGTGGAAGCGTTAACAAGCACGGTTGATGTAGTCGAGCGTCTTCGCGATCCAAATCGCAAGCCATCCCGCGATCCAATAAGAATCTAGCGCCGAACGGTTGGCACCTCCATGTTCAACACACGTACAGGTTGATGACGTCATCGCCCTCTTGATACAACAAGAGGGGAGAAATAGTAGATGAGTTCCGGCAGTACGACGACGCGCTCACGGTGGTGGTGAAGACCAATCTCCGTAGGGCTTCGCCAAGTACAACAGAATCTATGAGAGAGGATAAACTAGAGGGGATGGGTTGCCTGCACATGGCTTGGGGAATTCTTGATTTCTTCTGGGTGCTATACCTACCCCTTTATTTATATGTTGAGCCCTGGGGTCGAAACTTGGAGAAAGAGCCTCCTCAAAGTCGATTTGGCTTTCAAGGCAAGAGTCCTCCTCGGACTTGAGGACCAGACGCCAGGGTCCTCGGCGTTTGGCCCCAGACGCCAGGGTCCCTAGCAACTGTCCCCTGGTCTCCACAAAACTCCTTTTGCACCTTCCTTAAAGTCTTGTGGGCCTTACCCCTTGGCCAAAGTAAAGTGTTCTTGTACTCGAATGTTTCGGAAAACATCTGAAACCCCTTTCGGTGAATTTCGAACCCTTCCGTAGACCTAACACTATTATCAGATATGTCAATCTTTACCTCCGGACTATTCCGGAGCTCCTCATCATTTCCGGGATCTCATATGGAATTCCAAAGAAGTTTCGCTCACCAACATAACAACTCAACTATACTTATATCGTCACCAAACGTTAAGTGTGTAGACCTTGTGGGTTCGAGAACTATGCAGACATGACCGAGACACCTCTACGGTCAATAACCAGTAGCGGGACCTGGATTGCCATATTGGTTCCTACACATTCTATGAAGATCTTTATCAGTTGAACCTCTATGTCAAGGATTTAGTTAATCCCGTATGTTGTTCCCTTTGTTTATCGGTATGTTACTTGCCCGAGATTCGATCGGCGGTATCTCTATACTTAGTTCAATCTGGTTACCGGAAAGTCTCTTTACTCATTCTTTAATACAACATCCCGTAGCTAACAGTTTAGTCACATTGTTTGCAAGGCTTGTTGTGATGTTGTATTACCGAGTAGGCCCTGAGATATCTCTCCGTCACACGGAGTAACAAATCTCAGTCTTGATCCATGCCCACTCAACAGACACTCAGAGATACATGTAGAGCATAATTATAGTTACCCACTTATGTTGAGACGTTTGATACACAAAAGGTATTCCTCTAGTGTCAGTGAGTTGCATGATCTCATGGTCATAGGAACAAATGCTTGACAAGCAGAAAACTATAGCAATAAACTGACATGATCATATGCTATCACTAATAGAAAACAGGGCATTGGTTCGGGCTGGGCCAGCACATTAGTCCCAGTTCAGTCACGAACCGGGACCAATGGGGGCAATGGTCACGGTTCGTGAGGCTAGGGGGCCGGGCGGGCCACGTGGGGCATTGGTCCCGGTTCGTCTGGAACCTTTGGTCCTAGTTCCAGACACGAACCGGGACCAATGTGCCTTGCTCGTGGCCCACAACCATTGGTCCCGGTTCGTGGCTGGATCCGGGACCAAGGGGGTCCTTTAGTCCCGATTCCAGCCACGAACCGGGACCAATGAGATGCCTATATATACCCCCTCGCCAGCGAGCAGAGCACTCCACACTGCTCTTTTTTTTTGGCCGGCGAGGGGAGAGCTTTGTGGTGCTCTAGCTCACCTCCTATGCACATGCGGTGTTTGATGAAATGCCTAAGCCAAACTTAAGTTTTCTCCTCTCGAAGCTCCTTGTCCAAACACCATTTTCGTCAAGATTTGTCTAGGTTTGGCGGTCTGTCCTGTCCCGTTCCTGTCCCGAAACCGCAGTCTATCGCCCGCGCGTGGTGAGCCTCTTGATCTTATCTTCTTGCTAAAAGAAAATATACTTACTCGTATTATTTTCGTACTTTTATTATTTTTCACTTCTATATTCATGATATGTTTTAATGGTTTTTAATACACTTTATTATATAACACACACAGATGAACCGGCAATGGATGTACGGTGACCGACGCACCTCCAAGTATATTAAGGGCCTGCATAATTTTTTCGAAGCGGCTGAGGCAAACAAGAAGAATTGTTTTATGCCTTGTGCATGTACTATCTGTGAGAATACGGAGTCTTTCTCCAACTCTAAAACCCTTCACTTCCACCTGCTTGAGAAGGATTTTATGCCACACTATAATATTTGGACCAAGCATGAAGAAAGAGGGGTTATGATGGAAGACAATGAAGAAGAAGAGGATGACGACAACTACCCTCCCCCTGAATACGATGATGCTGCAATGGGGGAAGCTGAAGATCAAGAGGAACCAGACGATGTGCCCGATGATGATCTTCGTCGGGTTATTGTTGATGCACAGAGAGAATGCGAAAGTGAAAGGGAGAAGTTGAACTTTGATAGCATGTTAGAGGATCACAAAAAAGGGTTGTACCCAAATTGCGAAGATGACAACAAAAAGCTCAGTACCACACTGGAATTGCTGCAATGGAAGGCAGACAATGGTGTATCTGACAAGGGATTTAGTTCGCTACTGAAAATAATGAAGAAGAAGCTTCCAAAGGATAACGAATTGCCCGACAATACGTACGCAGCAAAGAAGGTTGTATGCCCTCTAGGATTGGAGGTGTGGAAGATACATGCATGCCCTAATGACTGCATCCTCTACTACGGTGAGTACAAGGAACGAAACGCATGCCTGGTATGCGATGCATTGCGGTATAAGATCAGAAGAGATGACCCTGGTGATGCTGAGGGCCAGCGCACCGGGAAGAGGGTTCCTGCCAAGGTGATGTGGTATGCTCCTATAATACCATGGTTGAAACGTCTGTTCAGAAACAAAAAGCATGCCGAGTTGATGCAATGGCACAAAAAAGACCGTAAGAATGACGGGAAGTTGAGAGCACCCGCTAACGGGTCGCAGTGGAGAAAGATTGAGAGACAGTGGAGCGACTTTAGAGGTGACCCGAGGAATGTATGGTTTGGTTTAAGTGCGGATGGCGTTAATTCTTTTGGGGAGCAAAGCAGCTTGCGTAGCACATGGCCTGTGACTCTATGTATGTATAACCTTCCTCCTTGGTTGTGCATGAAGCGGAAGTTCATTATGATGCCAGTGCTCATCCAAGGCCCTAAGCAACCAGGCAATGACATTGATGTGTACCTAAGGCCATTAGTTGATGAACTTTTATAGCTATGGAATGGAAGAGGTGTACGTGTGTGGGATGAGAACGAACAGGAGGAATTTGACCTACATGTGTTGCTGTTTGTAACCATCAACGATTGGCCCGCTCTTAGTAACCTTTCAGGACAGACAAACATGGGATACCACGCATGCACACACTGTTTAGATGACACCGACAGTATATATTTGGACAAATACAGGAAGAATGTGTACTTGGGCATCGTCAATTTCTTTCGACCAACCATCATTGTCGAAAGAAAGGAAAGCATTTCAAAGGTGAGGCAGATCACCGGAAGAAGCCCGCCCTCCGTACTGGTCATCACATACTTGATATGGTCAATGATTTACAGGTAATATTTGGAAAGGGTCCTGGTGGACTATCTGTTCCGAATGACGCTGACAAACACGCACCCATGTGGAAGAAGAAATCTATATTTTGGGACCTACCCTATTGGAAAGATCTAGAGGTCCGCTCTGCAATCGACGTGATGCACGTGAAGAAGAATCTTTGCGTGAACCTGCTAGGCTTCTTGGGAGTGTATGGGAAGACAAAAGATACACCAGAGGCACGAGAGGAACAACAATGTGTGCATGAAAAAGACGACATGCATGCAAAGCAGTATGAAGGTCCTGCTAGCTATGCTCTTACCAAATAAGAGAAGGAAATCTTCTTTGAATGCCTGCTCAGTATGAAGGTCCCATCTGGCTTCTCGTCGAATATAAAGGGAATAATAAATATGGCAGAGAAAAGTTCTAGAACCTAAAGTCTCATGACTGCCACGTGATTATGACGCAACTCCTGCCTGTCGCATTGAGGGGGCTTCTACCGAAAAACATTCAATTAGCCATTGTGAAGCTATGTGCATTCCTCAATGCAATCTCTTAGAAGGTGATCGATCCAGAAATCCTGCCAAGGTTAAGGAGTGATTTGGTGCAATGTCTTGTTAGTATCGAGCTGGTGTTCCCACCATCCTTCTTCTATATCATGACGCACGTCCTAGTTCATCTACTCGACGAGATTGTTGTTCTGGGCCCTGTATTTCTATACAATATGTTCCCCTTTGAGAGGTTCATGGGAGTCTTAAGGAAATATGTTCGTAACCGCGCTAGGCCAGAAGCAAGTATCTCCATGGGCCATCAAATAGAGGATGTCATTGGGTTTTCTGTTGACTTCATTCCTGACCTTAAGAAGATTGGTCTCCCTCAATCGCGATATGAGGGGAGACTGGCTGGAAATGGCACGCTAGAAGCGGACTCAATAATATGTAGGGACGGGCATTCTTGGTATCAATCACACTACACGGTTCCATAGAATTCCACCTTGGTGACCCTGTGTGTTGATGAACACAAGAATATTCTGCGCTCCAACTACCCGGAGCAGTGTGACGACTAGATTACATATGAACACATCATGACTTTCGGTAGTTGGTTGAAAACACGTCTCATGGGTGACAACACTATTTCTGATGAGCTTTACTCGTTGGATAGGGGACCATCTTGGACTATATTGACTTAGAAAGGGTACGAGATAAACGGGAATACATTTTACATGATCGCCCAAGATGAAAAGAGCACCAACCAAAACAGCGGTGTCTGCTCTGATGTAGCAACCAAGAGGGGAAAGGAAACATATTATGGTTACATAGGGGACATATGGGAACTTGACTATGGACATGATTTCAAGGTCCCTTTGTTCAGTGCAAATGGGTCAATCTGTCAAGAGGCGGGCTACAGGAAGACCCACAGTACGGAATGATAACAGTGGATCTGAACAATCTTGGGTACACAGACGTACCATTCGTCCTAGCCAATGATGTGGCGCAGGTTTTCTATGTGAAGGACATGTCTACCATACCGAGAAAAAGAAAAGATAAGGAAGTGAATACATCATACGATGAGCCAAAGCGCCACATAGTTTTTTTCAGGAAAAAGAGACATCTTGGGATTGGAGGGCAAGACAGACATGTATGAAGATTATGAAAAGTTTCATGAAATTCCTCCCTTCAAAGTCAAGGCTGACCCAAGCACCCTGTTAAACGATGAAGATTATCCATGGTTACGGCGAATTAAGCAAATGACACAAGCGAAGAAAAAGTGAAGACTTTCTCTCCACAACTATATCATTGCAGTGACATGTGAAGCAATGTAATGCCTTTTGTAACACATGAGTTTTCGTCCGAAACCCTAATACTTCGAAAGAGATTTTCCGTTTTGTACACGAAGTGCATCTAGTTTTTGCCGTAACCCTCTCAATATTTCTTGACATGCTATTTGTGTGAAATGATGATACCATGCCAACTTTCAACCTTTTCAGAGTTCATTTGAAGTGCTTTTCAATTCCACGGTTATTTAGCTCAAAAAAATCAGTAAGTGCATGAACAATACCAAATGAAGTCAGAAAGGGTTGAAAATTGATGATGTGGCTTTGAATGGTGCATTTTGAACACACAAATAGTCTGGAGTTCAAATGAGTTCAAAAAAAGGAAATCCCTTTGTAACAGATGAGTTTTCCTCCGAAACCCTGATACTTCGAAAGAGATTGTCCATTTTGTACACGAAGTGCATCCATTTTTGCTGTAACCCTCTCAACTTTTAGCACATGCTATGTGGATGAAATGATGATACCATGCCAACTTTCAAGCTTTTCAGAGTTCATTTGAAGTGCTTTTCAATTTCAGGGTCATTTAGCTCAAAAAAAATCAGTAAGTGCATGAGAAATACCAAATGAAGTCAGAAAGGGTTGAAAATTGATGATGCGGCTTTGAATGGTGCATTTTGAACACACAAAAAGTATGGAGTTCAAATAAGTTAAAAAATGAAATCCCTTTCTAACACATGAGTTTCCGGCCGAAACCGTGATACTTCGAAAGATATTGTCCATTTTGTACACGAAGTGCATCGAATTTCTGCCGTAACCCACTCAACTTTTTATCACATGCTATGTGGGTGAAATGATGATACCATGCCAACTTTCAACCTTTTTAGAGTTCATTTGAAGTGCTTTTTAATTTCTTTCAAAACATCATGGGAGTGGAGTTCAAAAAACAATCAACTAAAAAGCTTTTATAAACCTCTAGTATTTTTCAAACTATAATTATATAAAATTATGCAAATAAAATTATCAAAGTAGCTTTTGTTCAAAACATTAATAACAAAAAGAATATAATGATAAAACACACTGGAAATAAATAAAGCAAAAAATAAATAAAGCGAGAAACAAAACAAAATAATGGAAATTATGCAACTAAAATTATCATAGTATTTATTTGTTAAAAAGAATGAACTAAAATAACAGAAGAAAAATACTAGGAAAAAATTAAAAAAATAAATAAAGCAAAAAACAAAACAAAAATACGTGAAAAAAATTAAAAAAATGCCGCCTACTTGGCCACCATGGCCTAAATACGACTAGAAACCCAACCAACCAATTGGGCCAGGATTCAGGCCCACAGAAGGCCCACTAGGCCCACAGGCAGTTATAGAGTGGTTAGGCCCGTCAGCCTGCTTTAGAGAGGAGCTTGAAGGATTAGGCACACCGCGGCTTATAAACAAGTGCGGCACAGTCTCCAGTAGCGAGGTGGGACTAAAAACCCACCACGCCGCTGTGCAAGGCCATTGCTCCCGGTATGTGGAACCAACCACGACCAATACCCACCTTTAGTCCCCGTTGGTGGCACCAACCGGGACCAATGCCCACCTTTAGTTCCGGTTGGTGCCACCAACCGGGACCAAAGGTCTCTGCTTCTCGCCCTTTGGGCTGCCGAAAAGAGACCTTTGGTTCTGGTTGGTGGAACCAACCGGGACTAATGGTGGGCATTGGTCCCGGTTGGTGCCACCAACCGAGACCAATGGTGTGTGTATATATGCAACACTCGTGAAAATTTTCATTTTCATCTCGCAGTTCCCCCCGACGATGTCGACCTCCTCGACGCCGCTAGGCTGCCCCGACGCCGTCGCCTTCGCCCATGCCCCTGCCTTGCCCCCGAGCCCATGCCGACGCCGTTTGCCGCCCACGCCGTCGCCATCCGCCGCCCATGCCGTCGCCGTCGCCCGTGCCCCCGCCCTTCCCCCGAGCCCACGCCGACGCCGTACGTCGCCCACGCCATCACCATCCGCTGCCCCCCGAGCGTGCCCCTGCGCCCTGGCCGCCCCATCGTCGCTATCGTCGTCGGCTCCCTCATGCGCCGCCCCCGCCACCGCCCTCGCTAGCCGACGCCGTCCCTGTCATCGCCCCGGCCACGCCCCTGCCCCAGCCTGCCCCCACCGTCGCTGTTGCCCTCACCGCCCCCGCCGTCGCCCTCGCCGGCCGCCCCCGCTGTGAGCCAACGCCGCCGCCCCTTGTATTTTTTCATGTATATGTTTTTTTCATGTATATGTATATATGTTCACGTATATGTGTCATGTGTGTATATGTTCATGTATATATGTTCATGTATATGTTTTTTTCATGTATATGTATATATGTTCATGTATATGTGTGTATACGTTCATGTAAAAAGTCTTCGTTGTTTTTCATATGTACGAAAATGTAGAGTGAAAACCAAAAAAACATATAAGAAAAACAAAGTAAAAAATGAAGAAGGAAAAGAAAACCGCCCGACCCGGCCACCACTGCATTTTCATTGAGTTTTTCCATTGAGTCCACGTCGCACCGAGCACCCGCGGCGAAGGAAGTCATTTTTTGAAGGTAGTTTTTTTGGGGTAAATGAAAATGTTGGCATTGGCTCTATCATCACCTTGGCATCGGCTCTATCTATCAACAAGGCCATGGGAGCACCCCGGCCCCCTATCATCACGTGGGCCTCGGCTCCCCGAGAGCTTTCCAACGGATCCGGAATGTATGTCATTGTTGATATACTCCCTCTCTGATAACTTCGACATGAGAGGGGACATCGGACATGCATGAGAGAGAGGCGGTCCGCTCACCCAAACCGGGACTGAAAAAGCGTTGTTGAGGCCACCCCAAACCCTAGAAGTGTTGTCGAGGCCACCCCAAACCCTAGAAGCATTGTCGAGGCCACCCAAATTTACCAAGTTAAATGAAGAAAACTCCGGTAACATAGATTTATCAAGAATTCCCCCATTATGGATGTGCACAAGTTGATTCAATTTTTTTTCTGATCTCATCTATATATATATTCTTCTATATGTCATGTTGTCTATCAAAGTATTGAAGAAATGCATGGCTTCATCATTAGCCGGAAGTAACATGCGTATGATGCTACGAAGCTCTTCAAAGTTGTTTTGAAACGGAATCCCAGATAGAATAATTCTCTTTTTGGTACGAATTTTAGCAAAGGCTTTCCAAATAGCGATATTTCGAAGGCTCTTGCTGAACTTCGTACCAAAAAGCTAATAAATTATCCTATCACGGACTCCGTTACAAAACAATTTTGGAGAGCTTCGTACCATTATGCGCCTGTTACTTCCGGCTAATGATGAAGCCTTGGTTTTCTTGAATCCTTTCACATTAGAAAATATGGCATATAGAAGGGTAGATGAGATCAGGAAAAATATGGACCATTTTCTGCACATTCAGAATGGCGCCATTTTGTTAATTAAATCCCTTAAAGGTTAATAGAATCCCTTGTTTGACAGTCATGAGAGAGGCGGTCCGGACGTCGGACATTCATGAGGGAAGCAGTCCGGACATCGGACATTCATATTTGCAGAAACTATGGATCCAAGAGATGAAGAACAAGAATAGTTGTTGGGGGACATAATCTACGGTGGACGTGATATCTTGTAGTTTCTCAACGACATCGATGGTCTGGAAGGAGAGGATTATGATGGCTCCGGTGATCGAACAATGAAGGAGGAAGGACATGATCATGATGGCTCCGGTGACCGAATGCCGGAGGAAGAAGGATACCATGATGACGACTCCGGTGACCGATCGGAGGAGGGAGCTGTTGCAAAGTCTGACGAGGTATATATATTAAATAAGCCTATGCTGACTAGCTAATTGATGCATTAATTGTTTTGGTATGTACATATATTAATTAACTCTTCTTTCTTCTTTTATAGCCGTCCATATCGAGCCAAACTTCGGCAACGAGACGAGGCCTGAAGAAGAGGTTGCGCAAGGATGAAAAGTTCACGATCACATCACTCATGAACGATGGCCATCCGATTGAACCCAAGCGGACCAAAAACACATTTTCTGCTCAGTGCGGAGCTATTGTTAGGGACAACATCCCGATCAGCATCAAGCAATGGAATAGGCCTAAGGACGGGCCCCCTGAAGGTGATTATGTCACCGATAGACAGAAAGATGTTCTTTGGACCGTGCTGAAGACAAATTTCACCCTACTGCTAGAGGAGGATCCAAATAAACCAGTTATAGAGCCACTAGTCAAGGCGTGTGCCCTTAAGAAGATGGCAGATCTATTCAGGAGGTGGAAGAATGAGTTGAAATCAAAGTTTGTCAACAAAGGGAAGACTCCAGAATTCATTGGCCGATTTGAGAAGATAAGAGATTACTGGCCCGCATTTGTGGACTACAAGACATCGAACAAGAGTAAGAAAATGTCAGAGACAAACAAGGTCAATGCTGCAAAGAAGCAGTATCACCATCACACGGGGTCAGGTGGCTACCTCAAAGCCCGGCCGTTGTGGGACAAAGCTGAGAATGACCTGATAGCTAAAGGGGTCGTACCACAGACATCGAACTATCTAGACCGTTCAAGGACTTGGTTCTTCGAGGTTGGGGGAACTTTGGACCCTGAAACGGGGAAGTCCCGTTGGACGGACGAGCAACTTGCAATACCCATGAACTACCTTCAGAAGTATATCACCACAGCGCAGGAAGGGACGTTCATTCCCGACAGAGAGAAGGACGAGCTGACTAAGGCCCTAGGGAATGCTGAGCACCCTGGACGAACATGAGGCACACCAGGCTCCGTTCCGTGGAAGGTTGAGTTTCCCGACGCAGGCGGTTATAGAAGGAGGGAGAGAAAGAGGAAAGTGGAGCTGAGCGAAATTCAGAAGCTCAATGCAAGACTACAAAAGCTAGAGGAAGCTGAGAGCCAGCGAGCTGCCGGCCAACCATCTCAGCGACACGAAGCTACCCCAGAAGCTACCCCGCCATCTCAACGGAGAAGCAACGTCGCTTCCATGGAGCCCGTTCATCCTGACTTCACGTCTCCTAGCTATCCCGTGCATACTATCACGGAGGCTCAACATTGCGAGCTTATGATGAAATGCCGGAACCTCACTTTTAAGGTGGCTGTCGGCTGTGTTGCACCTCCTCAACCCAACGGAACTTTTCACTGTCGTCCGCTTCCACATGGCTATGCTGTTGTGATGGTGGATGAAGTAATGACGGAATTTGAGGAGCTCATGCTTGACCACTATACAGGTGAAGGAGAGAAGAAGCTGGTTCGTGCCCTAAGGAGTACATGTCTACGGTAGAAGGAGTACATCAAGCTTCCAAACTGGACGCCTCCTTCTCCTCCTTCTCCTCAGGTGAATCAGGGCACTCTGCCTCCTCCTCCTCCTCCTCCTCCTCTGGCGAGTGATCAGGGCACACCGCCTCCTTCTCCGGCTCCTTCTACGCGTGAGGGCACACCGCCTCCTCCTTCGCCTACTCCGGCATGTCGGAGTAGTACGCCTCCTCCTCAGCATTGTCGGCAACAGCGGAAGATAGACGCCACCGCTTCGGCTCCTCCGGCGCGTAGTAAGCAACGACAGAAGGGAGCCACAGCCGCTCTGGTGGTTAGCAGTACAAGCATAGGCATGAGGGGATAAAGATACGGTCCATCTCTCAAGCCTCTGGAAAAGTTACCATATGAGAAGACCGAGTCTAAAAACGAGGAGATATGTCGGGCCAAACTGAGGGCCCATTTTGCAAAGAAAACTCCACCTCCAAAGGAGAAGATAGATCCGGTGAAAGCAATGCGCCCTATCGATGCCCTGAAGCGACCACCACCGCCTCCACCGGATTCCAACTTTGACCGTTGTATTGAAAAGACATATCAATATGCACGGCGGTCGGGAAGTACTTCCAGTGATGCAAGGTTAGCAAAACAAAGAAGTGGGAAAAAATTCCCCAGCTTGGCAAACAGGCAAACCAATCGTACCCCCCGCTCAATGTGTCAAGCGATATCGTTGCTAATGATCCGGGGATGGTGCCCAGTACCAAACCTGGTGATTACCTGAGCGATGATGTACAGTTTAAGCCATTGGAGGTTGACGAATTCCGTTACCGCCACGGGCGGCCTCTCGACAAAACAATCGTGACTTTCTACTGTCTGTAAGTACTACTTCTATAATTAATTCTCTCTATGTATATAGTTCAGCTCTTTCATTGCATGTATATATAATTATCCTCACTATATTATGCAGATTGAAGATCGTCGTATGCAGAAAAGCACAAATCTGTGACATTGGGTTCATTAACCCAAATGTCATACATGAGTATAATTTTCAACAGCATGCCACACAAACCGAGGAGAACTTGCTACAATCGTTGCTTAAAAATCAAAACAAAGGGACAATACTGTTTCCTTACAACTTCAAGTGAGTGTTACTGTCTTGTGCATATTCAATTTCCCTTATTACTCGTGGTTTATAGTAATGTAATTGATGAGTTATGCATGTGTGCGCAGGTTTCCACTTTATTCTACTAGAGATTCAGCTTGAGCAGGGAGTAGTAATCATCTTAGAGTCGAAACGAAAAGATCCCCAGGATTATGCGGACATGACTGAAATTCTCCAGAAGTAAGTTCAATCGATCATTATCGCATCATATCAGCAACTTTGTTCATTTCCTGATATCAAGTAATTATTTTCTTCATCTGGCAGGGTTTGGAAAGAGTTCACAGCAATTGTTCCGGCACTGCCGGGGGCACTGTCGGGAAAGTAAGTACTACTAGCTAGTTCCGTGCATCTCCCATTGATTCTAGTTTCATCAATACCATTTATCATGCTTTATTATCAGTTTGATTGAACTCTATTTCTCGTAAAGTGCTTGTGGCAGGAAACTGGGAATGATTTTTGTGGATACTATGTTTGCGAGTTCATCTAGAACACAACTACACCTAAGCGGGGCTACTCTAAAAACTATTTCAAGTGCGTAAGCAATAATATTCACAATTTTATTTTATTACCATATATATATATATGTCTTGACCCCCTTCTTCAAATTAAATGTGGCAGATGCGGGATGAACTCCTACCACATGATCGCATACGAGCAATTCAAGAAGAATTGGCGGGATTCTTTCTTCACCATGTCATAAATAAAGCCGGAGAATACCATCTGGAAGTTGACATTAGATGTTAGGGATTGTAAGAGATCTTATATTGTATATATGTAGCTAGTAGCATCGGATATATATACGAAAACTTGTTATACAACCAGTCTCTCGGAGAAGGAGAGGTCGATCACTTCTATCTCTATATGTTCAAGACGATCTTTTGTACTTAATGGTTCCTTCATTTGCTTACTAGCTAGCGTGTTGAGTTCTCTCTATAGTAGCTAGCCTCGACCAAGCACAGAGAAAGAGAAGACACTTCTCTCTATTAATTAGCTAGCCAAAACAATATAAAACCCCTAAATTAACCGTCCAAAACCCCCAAAACACCCCTCCCTTTCACCCCCCCAGCAACTTCTAGATGGTGATGCATGGATGCCTTTTGGTCCCTGTTGGTGTTACCAATCGGGACTAAAGGTCCTCCTACCTGGGCTCTCAGCACCGGCCACGTGGAGCCCCTTCTGTCCCAGTTGGTAAGCGAACCGGGACTAAAGGTTTTGGGCTTTAGTCCTGACCCTTTAGTCCCAGTTCCAGAACTGGGACAAATGGGCCTTACTAACCGGGAAAAATGGGACTTTTTCTACTAGTGTATGTTTATAGTTTGATTCTTGTCCATCACATCATTTAACTCATGATGTGATCCTATTATCAACATGTTAGTCTATTAGAGGCATACTAGGGACACATTGTTGTCTATGTATCCACACATGCAATTGAGTTTCCAATCAATATAATTATAGGATGGATAATAAACGATTATAATGCACTAGAAAATATAATAATAACCACTTTATTATTGCCTCTAGGGCATATTTCCAACAGAAACAACACTATGGTGTCACCATCATTGGCATCGACTAGCTGTCGAAGACAAGATCTTCACCTGGATCTGCCGCATGAGACTCCATCCGACAATTGTGCATCTTCAAGACCACCTTCAAAGCTCCGGATCTTGCCGCAAAAATCCGACGATTATCCATAGCCACACTGCCACCAGGGTGTACCCTGACGCTTCGACCACTCTCGAAGGACAACACCAATTGAGTATGGTGGGAGGAATGCCTCCCCACCACGCGAAACCGGATGAGCCTAAATAAAAAGGGAAAGGTGTAATATGTATTTATATAGTTATGGGATAAAGAGCATCCTCTGTACCTCAAGTGGTAAACTTTCCATGAGAAGTCAAGACAATGAAGTGAAGTTATCAAATAGTATGCTTTAGATGAATTATATGGATTCCTTATCAATGAGAGTAGGCAGGAGGAGGAATTAGGGAGGAAGATGAAGGAAGAGTGTGGCGTCCGGCCGACTAGGGAGGCGGCAAGCGCGACGACCGATAAGCATGAGCAATAACTTTACGACAATAGAATGTTGCTTTTGGAGAACCTTCTTTCTAGTACGGGTGCTATGTTTGGTGGTAGTTAAAGTGCTGCTACTGTGGTTGATTGATCACCGTGGTAGGGTCTTTTTTATCTTTTTTTTTCTTTTCTTTTTATTTTTTGGCTGTGTGCATCCTGGATGTTTTTAGACATCTTGTTGGTGCAAAGACCGACTGTAATTGGCATCTCCTTGATATTAATATATTCCCCTTTTCGAATATTTAAAGAGGAGGCTCCAACATCTGGATGGTTGTAGGTTTGATGTAAACCCAATGTTTTCCCTTGATAGCACAAGGTAGATGTGACTATTATTTGTAAATACCAGGATTTGATTGCACATATGTCGTGTGTTGGATCAACACATCACATTTGATTTAGTGATTTGTCGTGAATGCTCTTGTGTGGGATTAGCACGTCTTTCATACCTACCTTTAGATGCATGCCTTTGTTTTTTGTTTTGTCGGGAGGCACGAACACCATTAGTCCCGGTTTAGTTGGGAGCTATAGTCCCGGTTTGTGATATAAACTAGGACTAAAGGGTTGGTGGCAGACTGGTCAGCCTAGGGCCCCACGATCCCTTTTAGTCCCGGTTTTATCATAAACCGGGACTATATGTATACCTTTAGTACCGGTTTGTATAGCCAACTGGGACTAAAGCTTTCCCTATATAAACACTTCGTCCAGCCCAAGCCCATTTCTCTGTTTTCATCATTCCCCTTTCCGTTCTTCGCTAGCTCTAGCTCATTGTCACGCCCAAGATGTGGTCTCATCCTTATTTCGGCACGAGGGCCTCGACAGGGATAGAAGTGCATCTCGTCATGTTGCACGAATGGATATCATTACAAGTACATGTATAGAAGAGATGAGTATATGGAATTGGCTTACACTCGCCACAAGCTACAACAAGATCACATCAATACAATAACATATTCAAACATCATACATAAGAGCAGGGTCCGACTACGGACGAAAACAAACGACAAAATTACATCCATCCTTGCTATCCCAGGCTGCCGCCTGGAACTCATCCTAGATTGGTGAAGACGAAGAAGCAGAATAACTCCAAATCAAATCAATCATCACGCTCACGTCAATCATTGCATTACCTGTACATGCAATTGTTGTTGTAGTAATCTGTGAGCCATCGGGACTCAGCAATCTCATTTCGAAGGATATCAAGACTATTAAAGCTTAATGAGTGTGGTATGGTTAAGTGGTGAGGCTGCAGCAAGCGACTAAGCATTTATTTGAGTGGCTAACTTCCAAGTATAGAAAGTAAAGTATGGTGGTCTACGGATAATGGACGTGAGCTAGTAATGATTACTAATATATCCTGAACACCTACTTACGTCAAACATAACCCCACCGTGTTCTCTCTCGAATAAGGACTCACAAGAAGAGACAGTCACGGTTACGCACACTGTTAGTGTATTTTATTAGAGTTACTTCAAGTTTGCTATAACCAGGTGTTAAACAAAATATCCAAGTTTGCCACATAACCGCGGGCATGGCTATCCGAAAGATTTAACCCTACAGGGGTGCTCCAACTCATCCATCACAAATTAACCACACACAAGGGAATAACCTCGACCGCGGATCTTGTGATCTTCCTAGGAAATTCCAAAGGAAATCCGACACCCCGAGATAGCCCGAAGAAGATCAGAGTTCCTCACTCAAGATGTTCGAGAAAGGTAAAACAAATCCAGCAAGGCCGCCCGGCATGTCGACGAACCTAATAGGACCGCATATCTCGTTGTCAGGACACGACCAGATGAGCACAACGTACAATGGCCTGATAGAAATCTCCCGAGTTGCCCCGGGTTGGCCCCGCACACGACTCTAGTTTGGACCAACACTCATGAGGAGCACTGGCCCGAGGGTTGATTAAATTATCCGCGGGTGCCGGCGGGTCCCTATGCAATTTATTAGTTATTAGGCAAATGTAGTACCAATGTTGGGCCTTGCCAGATGAGTTTTATCCCGAAATGAAAATCAAGGGGGTCCCCATAACAACCCCGAGCATGTTAGGAGCGCTCAATTATGGAACATAACATCGGTTCACAAGTAACTAGGGCGGCAAGAGTGGAACAAAACACCGAGCAAAAGGCCAATCCTTCCACCCTTTACCAAGTGTATAAGTGCATTAAATTAAATAACAGCAATATTATGATATCAAAATGTCCATGTTGTCACATGGAAGCAATTGCACCTACAGCTAGAAACACTATATGAAGGGCTAAGCAAGTGGTAACATAGCCACCCAACGGTTTGCTGGGAAGTGGAGGGTTTAGAGGCTTATCATGGCAATGTTGGGAGGCTTGACAAACAAGTGGTAGATAGCGTGACATAACGATAAAAGCGAGACAACTAGCATAGCAATGATAGTAGTGGTATCCAGGGAAATGTGTCATCTTGCCTGAGATCCCGCTCGGAAGAAGATCGAATCCATGAAGAAGACATGGCAACGTAGTCGAACGATTCCTCACACTCCGAACGCTTTCGGAACTCTATCGAGAAGGAACAATCCAAAACAACAATCAAGACACGAAACACCACAACATATGCATGACTTGATGCGCAAACAAATATGATGCATGTCCGGTTTAAATATGTAAGGCATGGCAAAGAACATTGAACAACTCCTACACATTAAGTGAAGCTCAATATGCAATGAGTTTCATATTGACGAAACTCCGCGTTCGAATTATTTAGTTCACTCCCGTTTAGGTACTCATCAATGTTAAACATTGTTAGACATGGCAAGAGGTGAAGCATAAGTAAAGTACACTATCCAGGCATCTTAAATGAGGTCCGAAACAACTTATAGTATTTCCGAAACGACCTCATATGTTAATTTCGAAATTGGTCCAGATCTGAACTAAACATATCTTATATTTGTTTAAGGATAGAATAAAGTATATCATGCCATTCTATACGTCATTCTAGTCGATTTGCATATATGGAACATCTCAAACGGAGCTACGGTCTAAAAGATATGAGCACCACGAGATGGATATGCCATGAATGCAAAATACATGAAAATGACAACGACAAGCACTTCAAAACATGGATGCAACAAAATCATATGATTCTACATGAAATTCTAAGCAAGTTTCATGTGAGTCATGTCCAAAACGGAGCTACGGTTCAACCACAACAACCAACACAACATTTATGTGAAATCTGCCCAAAACAGCAACATAGCACTTTGCACTCATGAACACAACAAGTTACAAGATCCTAAAATTGACAAACTAAACATGGGGAAGTAGCATATAACACACACTTCATTTCAGCTTCACATATCATACTCAAAAGAGGCATGGATCACATGGTAGGGAGCTCACAACATCTTACAGGTCATATTATGGCATGAAACTTGACCGGATACTAAAGGGCATTATCAACTAAAAATAAATCCATTACCCCTACCCCAAAGGGGTTCTAGATCACTAGCAAAACACATGGCAAGACAACAACAAAACGTTACACATTCCAGACATGGAAATATTTTAGCATCTCAAAATAGCACAATTTTTATAGCATGTTGACAACAAGCAAACAACACCTAAACATGCATTTCTATGGCAAGCAAGATGACCAGGTGCTAGTGCACATATCACAGGGCATATCTCATGTTCAAAATTATTTCATATCATGCATGAATTAAATCAGACGAAATAGACAAAAGGGCATCACAGCAAAAATGACATGCACACCAAAATGCTCAAATGACAAGACTAAATGCACAGATAAACTCTATGGATTTTTCAACCCTAGAAACATATATATAATATGATAGGTTCAAGTAGGAAAATATGTCACATTTAATTATGCACCTTATGACATAACCCGATTAACAAGAAATTCATGCAATTAAATGCAACAATCACACCAATATAAGTAGCATGCATGAAAATGCGATAATAGTAATCCACACATTTATTTCATATAGGGATTGGTTCATTTCGATGCACGGTAAAACATATATGTGGAATGCAAAATATGACATTTATGCGAATGATCCAAACAGCAAGTTTAAGTACTTTTCACATGGCTGAAAATGGCATATAATTAATCTACACATTTTTCTAAGCATTTTTCATATATAAAACACTTTAATCCGACGTACGGTTGAAAAGTTATTAACAATTTAAAAACATGGGTTATTCTATAATTCTGAAATTCACAGGTTTATTAGGACATCGCAGCAGGAAAAAAACAACACGTTGGGCCGGAACTGGCTACGGGCCGAAATAGCGCATAGGCGCGGCATACTAAACGGTGCACGGGGCGGGGGATAGCTCACCCTGGGGCCTCATTGGCTGGCTGGACCAGGGAACCGGGCCAGCGGGAGGCTGCTGGGCCGGCCCACGCGCTGGCGAGGCCTGGCACTGGCGAGGGCATCTGCCTCCTCCCGCTCATTCCCATGCGGAGCGAGGCCATGGCGGCTAGCCACGACGCCGACAACAGGAGGGGCTCTGACGAGGGGAAAGGCCGGGGAAGGACGGGGATGGGCGGATCCGAGCCGGGGCTACCGGATCTGGCCGGAGGTTGTTTGCAACGGCTTGGCATCCATGGCGGCGGCGGACCTACGGGAGAGAGAGACCGGGGGTGAGAGAGGGAGAGCGAGAGGGCAAGGCAGAGGAGAAGGAAAAGGCACACGGGGCGAGGTCCGGTCGGGGCCGCCGGCGAGGCGCTCCTGTGAGGACGGCTGCGAGGGCCGGTGGAGGGAGCTGCTCGTCCATGGCGGCTGCATGCCGCTGGAGCTCAGGGCTCTGTGGTTGGCCATACATTGTCCGGGTTGGCCGCCAGACATGTCCGGTAGGTGGGGAATTGGACGAATTTCAGCCTCTAGATCGCGATCCGAGGGCTGAAAACGGGTAGATGGTTGGGGCTGTGGGATCTGGAGGAGGAGGGCTAGCAGGTGGGGTTTTCTAGGGGTGTGTCTGCAATTTTACATGGGGAAACCATAAAGAGTGAGGGGGCTCTCTCCATGGGGTTTTATATAGGGAAGGTACTAGGGTTGGGGGTTGGACCTCGTTCGTCCGATCGCGATCCGATGACCACAAACGGAGGGGGGGCCAAGTGGGTTGCGGTGGCCGTGTAGATGCGCTAGGTGGGGACGAGAGGAAGTGCGGCCCGTGACACGAGGGTTTTAAAACACCGAAAACGTCTGATAATAAACCGATGACCGCATTGGAATGACTGATCGATGGGATATCAAACATACTCGGAATGCGACGGAATTTGGCAGGCGGCCTACGTACACAATAATAACGCCAGGTTTCGACCCAATCGAAGAATATTTTTCACGCACTTTAAAACGGGTTTTTTAAATAATGTCGTGGGCGCATGCGTGTGTGTGGTAGGTCTCGAAATGGGCAACGGTAAGAACAGAAAGACCCGGCATCTACTCACGGATGAAAGTTTTCCAAAACGAGTGATGATGCTATGCCAATGATGCGAATGATGCGATGATGAATGCGACAACCACATGAAACACAGACGAGAACAGAATTAAAAGGGAAATCGTCTGGAGCATCGGTCTCGGGCAGTTACACTCATCCCTTCATTTTTGCCATGATTTTTCAAGATTTGAGGCACCCATATCCATCCAAGTGTCCACAAAGGTTAGCAACTTTGATCTTTCATCTCTTATTGCTAGATCAACTTGTGCAATGCTTTATATGTATAGTGATTTGTGGGTTTTAGTTTGGGTGTAATTATGTGGTAGTTTTTTTGATTTATATGCAATCTGAGCTCAAATTAACTTCTTAGTTTGCATATATCAAGGTATGATTTAATTAGTGTGCTTTCCCGTCCCCGTCCTAACCAACAGCGATCGCCCACATCGTCCCGTCGCTGGTACCACCTTGGTGTCAGTGTCAAAACCGGCGGATCTCGGGTAGGGGGTCCCGAACTATGGGACTAGAATCGATGGTAACTGGAGACGAAGCGGACAAGGTTTCACCCAGGTTCGGGCGCTCCTATGGAGGTAATACCCTATGTCCTGCTAACCCTATGGGTAGTATAGAGTAGATCTACCTCGAGATCGAATAGCTAACCTTAGATGAGTTGTTCTATATCTACCACCTAAAACCCTCCGACTTATATAGACGCGAAGGGTGTCTAGGGTTTACACATGGTCGGTTACATGCCAAAGAGATAAACATGCCTATTCGCTACATTAAACGTGGAGGACAAGCCACGATTCCCGAAGCTTCCTTCCTGGAGACAAAGCCTTCCATCAATCCAACGTCCGGTTAGTGGCCCATACAGTCCGGCCCGTAGGGAACAGGTCAGCCTCCTGAGGACCCCTTAATCCAGGACTCCCTCAATAGCCCCCGAACTTGCCTCCAACGCCAAGGGTCTTAACTTCAATCGCTTCGTATAATCAGAGTCTTCGGCTCGCGAGGTGAGTTCTTCCCACTGAGTATAATTGGGCCTCCGATGAGATGTAGCTTTCCGAATAGAGGCGCGTCCAAACATTGTGAATAGGTTGGCCCTGAAGGCCAAACGTGAAGGGGTAAAATAACTTCCCCTAATGACCCCAATGACAAAAGGTCATGGCCCACCACGACCGCAGAGCGAGTTGCAAAAACTCGATTCGTGGTTCGAGGCCGTTTTCATCAACACGTTCTATCAATGCATAGATCGTGTCCCGTTTTATACGAGATATGTTTAATCATGCACGTGCAATGACCCGCATGTCTTGGGAAGCAGAGAGATTCACGACGCAGCAAGGGGAGGCCAAATAGCGATAAGCCTCATAAAAGGGGAAAAAACCAAGGCTTAACCATGCTCCTCATTTGTACCCTCTGCTTCCCCATCCTTCCGAGCTTCCATACCGCAGATCTAGGTCTTCGACAACACCTTCTCCGAGCTAACCCATGGCAGGCTACGGCTCCAATGGCAAGTGGGAGGCCTCCACGGTCACCGACCAAAACATCCTGGACCTTAAGGCCGCCGGCTACCTCCCCGCCAACATCTTCCACTGTGTGCCGGAGAAGGACTAGGTGATCCCACCCCAAGCTAGGAGAAAGGGTGGTCTTTATTCCCCACTTCATCCGGGGATTGAGCTTCCCACTCCACCCCATAGTCAGGGGGCTCATGTTCGTCTACAGCCTCGACTTCCACGACCTCCTACCAAACTCCTTCATGCACTTATCAGCCTTCATCCTCGTCCGCGAGGCTTTTCTGCAGGTCAAGTGACACTTTGGTCTTTGGCTCAAGGTTTTTAACATCAAGACGAAGTGTGTCACAGGCGAACACGCAGACTACGGTGGGGATATCATAGGCAAGCTCACCCGCATTGTATGGCCCTTTGGCACCTTCATCGACACCATCAAAGTATGGCAGAAGGAGTGATTTTATATCACCGAGCCGAGGGAGGAAGGTCAAGCTGCCCGAGCCGGATTCAGATCCGGTCCCCCCACCAGACTAACATCGTGGCTCTGAAAGGGCCTCAACTAGGGTCGAGGAGGGAGGTGAGCGTCCTGCAGAAGCGCATCGGCTCCATGATCGAGAATGACATCGCGCTAACCAACACGGTCTAGGTCATGCTCTGGCATCGCATCCTCCCCTGTCAGCGCCGGGATACACCCTTGTGGGCTCGTCAGCTCGATGACGAGCCCACGATTCAACACCTCTTCCGCACTACTCGAGAGAATATGTGTAAGGTGCTCTTCAAGTGGTAGAAGTATTGGCCAGCCGAAGAGGAGGATCAGGGTCTACACGTCGCCAAGCCTGCCTCCAAGGCATGGTATATCTCTGTTTGATTGGATTTATCTCTTGTAAAGAAGTTTCTAAAACATCCTTCCATAATTGTTTGCGGAAATGGCTAAGCAAAGCCACGGGCATCAACTGCCTGATGCTTCAGCCCGAAGACAACAGGTCTGGGCTGTTAGCGGAGACGCTAGTCGAGGCGCCTTACGAGGCAACTGTGAAGAAAGAGAAGAACAAGAAACCAGGGCAAGAAGATCTACGCATCAGGGACTAGCCAGAGGCTATGTCCGAAGAAACCAATGCCTCCACGAATCAAGAGGAGCACCAGGACGAGGATGAAGGCGAGGGGGAGAGCGATTCCCCCCTCGCAAGAAAGAGAGCGGCATCGTCGGACGCGGCAGAGGAGGTACCCCCTCCCGCCTCAAAGAAAGCGCGTTGAACATAGGCTATCCTGTCCGACAATAGTTCAGACTCAAATACCGAGTCTGATGACTTCGAGAGGGTTCCACGAAGGAGCCTGAGGGTCAAGCCCCCATCTCGGAGATAAGGATCTGAACATTCCCTCGGCTGGTTTTGATAGGCTTTGAGGGTTACTAATATGCGAGCATTTTCTTCATTATGTAGCCCACCACGCGATGCATCCCACTACTCTGGGTACCGCGAAGGACACCATGGAGGTGTCATCCCAACATGCTCCTATGGAGCCGGGCACTAGTGGCGGAGGAGACGACATCATGGCCGAGGCTAACGCCTTGGTCACCAAAGACCCGGGGGCGGTATCCCACCTGGATACCGAGGAGGCCGGACGAGCGAATGATCAATCTCCTCCTAGGACACCTTCAGAGCGTACCACGCCTCCTGAAGTACTGGTTCATTCCCTGGTTGGTGATCGGGTTGTCTGACCACCACTGGTGCCACCGACCAATGGGTGGCCGGTCATGGGAAGGCTCTATCAAGCGCCTCCATCTTTGAGGAGCAGCGCACCCTTATGGGTGCGGTGCTGCAGAGCATTCAGTCCATTGACAACGGGCTGAAGGAGGCCTTCAAGGGTCTCCTCTCGGGCTTTCAGGTAAGCCACGCGACACTCTGTTTGCAAAATGTTTATTTCCTTTTGTTATTATATACATGGTAGCCTCCGAGCCCCAGGTGAGTTGATAAACTTACCTAGGGGTCAATCATGGATCATTATTTGAACTATATATGAAATTATATGGTCGGAATGTAATAACAGCCCTTAAGAGGTCCGGACATAAGATCGGATTAACAATAATTCGGAAGTTCTGAACCCATATAACCTGACAAGGATTTGTGCATTGCAGGCTTTGTCATTGGCAGCGGCTGTGAATGACGCCGAGCTAGACGAGTTGAATCGGAAGCTCAAAAGCTCAGAAGACAAGCTTGATGCTCTCAACAAGAGATTCGACGAGGCGCATGGTAAGCCTTACTCAATATCCAAAAATGTTGTTATCCTACTGTCAATGCAGTATTCTTATTCTTAATGCTTACACAGCCTCGACGAAGGAAATCGAGAAGCCGAGGGCCGAGCTGCAAAATGCGAAGCATGAGGTTTCGGTTGAGAGGGCGGCGGCCGCACAAGCAGTTTCCGCGTTGTCATCCCTAAGGGCCAGCAGCGACAAGCATGAGGCTCAGGTGGAGGAGATCCATTAGTAGCTCAAGGACGTCGGCCTAAAGTGCGAGGCCCTAAGCTGAAAGGCAAGGAGGAGGCTGCCGAACTATCCACCATCAAAACCGAACTCCAAATGGAGCGGGTGGATAGGAGGTTTTTCGAAGAACAAGTTCGCCCGGCGAAGGCTATAACAGATGGTAAGCCATAATTATTGCAGTGTGTCTTCAGGGACAGCAAGTTCAGGTTGCTTACCTAGGCGCCTCCTCCGACCTCCAAAAGAACGTAGTGGACGCGAATCAGCTATATGCTTCAGGGGAGGAAGGTTATGAAGCTTGCCAATTTTGGGCGCAGTTTGAAGCCCCCGAGCGCTCTCCTCTTCTTGTCGAGCAGCTGATGTAGCTGCACCGGATGGCAGAGCTGGCCATGAAGGACCTCTACATCCGGTTATGGCCCAACAAGCCATTGCCAGACAACTACTTCGGACTGGTGGAGAAGCTAATTGACGTTGTGCCCCGCCTCGACGTTATGAAGCGTTCCTCCTGCATCGAGGGAGTTGGGATGGCCTTCGCAAAGGCCAAGGTGCACTGGCCGGGGCTGGCTCTGATGAAGATAGCAACCGCCCCGCTGTCTCCTGGGAAGGAACATAGGCGCCCCGAGTTGTACTTTGCCATAGTAATGAAGACATATTAACATTTTAATGTTATAATTTTATCATACTTTCAATGTTTTGCGTTCCTTTATAACTCTTGTGTGTCCGTTGAAACTGAAAGCTGCGAGTTGTCGGCTTTAGCCCCAATGTAGATACTACATGGGGTGTCTCTGTCAATGCACTATGTCCCTTAGTCGAGTTATGAGAACTCGAAGGTGGTAGAGTGTGGCGGACCAGGCAATCAGACCATAGTGCTTTATTGCTTTCCCTTAGCCATAGTGTTGTGATGTTCGGATGAACCACGGCTAAGGCCAGCATCACATGGTTTGCATGAATAATAAATCCCTCGTATGACACGGAATGTCCTCTGACGAGGATTTAAGTATAACACTTCAAGCTTGGTGATACGTCTCCGTCGTATCTATAATTTTTATTGTTTCATGCCAATATTCTACAACTTTCATATACTTTTGGCAACTTTTTATACTATTTTTAGGATTAACATATTGAACCAGTGCCCAGTTCCTGTTTGTTGCGTGTTTTTTGTTTTGTAGAAAATCCATATCAAACGAAGTCCAAACGGGATAAAAACTTACGGACACTTTTTTGGAATATATGTGAATTTTGAGAAGTGGAATCAACACAAGGCGGTGCCCGAGGGGCCCACAAGCCTGCCAGGCGCGCCCTGGGGGGTAGGGCGCGCCTTGAGGGCTTGTGGCTACCCCTTCGGTAGGTTGGAGCTGTCCTATGGCCGCGAGATAGATATTTTTATAT
This sequence comes from Hordeum marinum, assembly GCA_022496015.1. Classification (NCBI taxonomy): domain Eukaryota; kingdom Viridiplantae; phylum Streptophyta; class Magnoliopsida; order Poales; family Poaceae; genus Hordeum; species Hordeum marinum. The sequence continues at coordinate 50,082,517 of CM039678.1, read as the reverse complement.
AGAAAATCCCCTCAAAAGTTCAGCCCGATCGGATACACGGATCTGCGAATATTTAACAAACGGTGAATGGCTAGAATGAGGGAGCGCAGAAACAGAAGGAAACAGAGAGAGTGATCCAATCTCGGAGGGGATCTCGCCCCTCCGCCGCCATGGAGGCCAAGGACCAGAGGCGAAACCATCCTCCCATCTAGGGAGGAGGTCAAGTAATAAGAAGAAGAAGGAGGGGGGCTTTCTCCCCCTCTCTCGCGGTGGCATCGGAACGCCGCCGGGGCCATCATCGTGACGACAATATACTCCAACAACTCCGCCATCTTCACCAACACCACCATCACCTTCCCCCATCTACAACGGTCCACTCTCCCGCAACCCGCTGTACACTCTACTTGAACATGGTGCTTTATGCTTCATATTATTATCCAATGATGTGTTGCCATCCTATGATGTCTGAGTACATTTTTGTTGTCCTATTGGTTGATTGATGATCATGATTGGTTTGAGTTGCACGTTTTCTTATTGGTGCTGTCCTATGGTGCCCTCCGTGTCGCACAAGCGTGGGCGATCCTCTCTGTAGGGTGTTGCAATGTGTTCATGATTTGCCTATCGTGGGTTGCTTGAGTGACAGAAGCATAAACCGAGTAGGTGGGTTGTTGCATATGGGAGTGAAGAGGACTTGATACCTTATAATGCTATGGTTGGATTTTACCTTAATGATCTTTATTGTTCTGGATGCTTGCGAGAGTTAAATTCATAAGTGCATATGATCCAAGTAGAGAAAGTACGTTAGCTTATGCCTCTCCGTAATGTAAACTTGCAATAATGATTACCGGTCTAGTTATTGATTGCCTAGGGACAATTCCGCAACTCCCACCACCACTTTTCCACACTCGTTAAACTAACTTAATTGTTACTTTATCTTAGCAGCCCCTTGTTTTTATTTACGTGCTCTTTATTATCTTCCAAACCTATCCTATCACACCTACAAAGTACTTCTAGTTTCATACATGTTCTAGGTAAAGCTAACGTTAATTGTGCATAGAGTTGTATCGGTGGCCGATAGAACTTGAGGGAATATATGTTCTACCTTTAGCTCATCGTCGGGTTCGACACTCTTACTTACCGAGAAAGGCCACAATTGATCCCCTACATTTGTGGTTTATCAAGACCTTTTTCTGGCGCCGTTGTCGGGTAGCAATAGTGTGGGGTGAATATTCTCGTGTGTGCTTATTTGCTTTATCACTCAGTAGATTTTATTTGCTGTTCATAGTTGTTTTATATGTTTAGATATGGGTAGGAAACGAAAAATACCAAAAAATAGATGTACTTGCTGCTCCAAAAGTTGACGAACCACTAGTGTTCCGTACTACCGAACATTATTATTTGGAACTTCTTCGATCCGTTTGTGCTCATGCTGAAACCCCAACTAGCTTAGTTGGGGAAAAATCATTAAATGCACATGCTTATTATGTGTGACACCGCTTATGTCAAAAAGGGAAACTTTTATGGCATGATATTAATAGTTTGCAATGCTATGCTTGAATTTATGCGAAATTTATGATTTTACTTGTTGTTCTGAAGACCCTAAATAACCTTCCCTATCAATGTGAGTTTTAAGGATGACGGAATTGTATCTTCTTATGCCAAGGTTATTTATAATTACTATGATATTGAGCAAATTGAAGAATTTGTTGCTTTTAAGGGTGCCTATGAAATTGCTTCTTTGATCAAAAAGTATGATGCCACTCTTTACAAATCGGAAAGTTTTTCCATACTTAAATATTGCTATGAAAACTATGTTTCTAATGCCTATGTTAAGCCATATATTGAGGACTCCCCCGCTGTCCAGGAGGAGACTAATATTTTGCAGGAATCAATGGAAGTAGAAATTGCTGAAACTATGAGCTCATTAGATGAAAAATATGAGGAGGAGAGCAAAGAACAAAAGGAGGAAGAGCGGATTACCTACCCGTGCCCACCTTCTAATGAGATTAACTCTTCAACTCAGACATTGTTTAATTTCCCTTTGTTCTTACCGAAGTATGAATGCTATGATAATTGCTATGATCCCTTGGATGCGTTTGAAATACCACTTTTTGATGAACTTGATGATTGCTATGCTTGTGGCCATGATGCCAATATTGATGATGCTTATGGAGATGAACTTGCTATAGTTCCTTATGTTAAGAATGATATTGTTGCTATTGCACCCACGCATGATAGTCCTATTATCATTTTGAATTCTCCCAACTACACTATATCGGAGAAGTTTGCACTTATTAAGGATTATATAGATGGATTGCCTTTTAGTATTACACATGATGATTTTGATAGATATAATATGCATGTTCTTGCTCCTTCTACTTGCAATTATTATGAGAGAGGAACTACATCTCCACCTCTCTATGTTTCCAATATGATAAAATTACAAGAAACTGCTTATGCTATGTATTGCTCTTTGCTTTGTGTGCATGTATTGTTCTTTTATGACATGCTGATGCGTAGGAAGAGAGTTAGACTTCGTGGTTGCATAATATATGTTACTTTTTGCTCAATACTAAATTAGAAATCATTGTTAATTAAAATTGTCTTTGATATACCTTGGGATCTGGTGGATCCATTACTTGATCACTTTATGCCTAGCTTAGTGGCTTTAAAGAAAGAGCTGCCAGGGAGACAACCTAGAAGTTTAAGAGAGTCATTTAATTATCTTTTGTGCTTTTATATAGTTTAGAAACAAAAAATATAGAGGGGAACCTAAAACTTTTTCAAAAAGAAAAGTGGAAGTGAAAGAGACGAGCATTGTGAAAGTGGGAGCTAGCCTTGAACTTGTTCATGCCCATGGAAACTTTGCAAATCTTAATGATAGAAACATTTCAACAAAAATAATTATCCCCTTGTACAAATCCATTGTATTATAAAAATACTGTGCCAAGATTTTCCTTTAGGATGATTAGATTTCTTGTTTGGTGTGTGAAGTGCAAAAACTGAAACTTTGGATGTAGTGCGTGAATTTACATTTTTTTACCAGAATGTCAAAAGTTTCTGAAATTTTTACACATTACTTCTATGCATATTTTTTTCCTAATGTTTCAGAATTCTTAGAGTTACACAAGTATGGTGAATGTTTAGATTGCTACAGACTATCCTGTTTAAGACATATTCTGTTTTGATGCATTGCTTTGCTCGTTTTGATGAAACTATAGATTGTATCGGTGGTATAAGCCATGAAAAAATTATAATACAGTAGATACAATGCAAAAATAAAATATGAATTGGTTGGAAACAGTACATAAAGTTGTGATTTGCTTTATTATACTAAAGAATCTCACGAGGGTATTGTAAAGTTTTTTGTGATTGAAGTTTTCAAGTTTTGGGTGAGATCACAATGGATGAAGGAATAAGGAGTGGAAAGAGACTAAGCTTGGGGATGACCGAGGCACCCCAAGGTAATATTCAAGGACTCCCAAGAAACTACGCTTGGGGATGCCCCAGAAGGCATCTCCTCTTTCTTCTAACAACCATCGATAATTTTACTTGGAGGTATATTTTTATTCATCACATGATATGCATAAATCTTGGAGCGTCGTGTGCTTTTTATTTATCTTTTCATAATGCACCATGCTGGTATGAGAAAGTCCTTGGTTGATTTATAGACTGCTTCATGCACTTCACTTATATCTTTTGAGTATGGCTTTGTAGAATGCTTCATGTGCTTCACTTATATCATTTGATGTTTGGATTGCGTGTTTCTCACACATAGAAAACCTCCATTTGTAGAATGCTCTTTTGCTTCACTTATATTTGTTAGACTGTGGGCATATATTTTGTAGAAAGAATTAAACTCTCATGCTTCACTTATATCTATTTAGAGAGTTAACAAGAATTGGTCATTTACATGGTTACTCATAGAATCCTACATAAAAGTTGTAGATCACTGAATATGATATGTTTGATTCCTTGCAATAGTTTTTCCATATGAAGATGGTCATATGAGAGTCATGCTAGTGATTAGTTGTGAATTGGAGAAATACATGTGTTGAAGTTTTTTATTCCCATCGCATGCTCGTATGGTGAACCATTATCTAACGAAGTCGGAGCCTGATTTGTTTCATGATTGTCAACCTTTTTGTGAGGGTCGGGAGCATGCGATGGTTAACTCCTACCAACCTCTCCCCTAGGAGCATACGTCTAATGCTTTGTTTGATAACTAATACACTTTTGCAATAAGTATGTGAGTTCTTTATGACTAATGTTGAGTCCATGGATTATACACACTCTCACCCTTCCACCTTTGCTAGCCTCTATAGTACCGCACAACTTTCGCCGGTGCATCAAACCCACCTTCCTCAAAACAGCCACCATATATTTTCCTCAAAACAGCCACCATACCTACCTATTATGAAATTTCCATAGCCATTCAGAGATATATTGCCATGCAACTTCCACCGTTCCATTTAGTATGACATGCACTATCATTTTCATATTGCTTTGCATGATCGTAAGACAGCTTGCATGATGTTTTCTTGGCTTCCTGTTTTTTGATGTCATTTGCTAGGCTACATCGTTGCTCATCTCGGTATCCTACCGGAAGCTTTCATATAGAGTCCTATTTTTCTTCTAGGTATCGAGTTGTAAGTAAATAAAAGTGTGATGATTTTCATTATTAGAGCATTGTCCCGTGTGAGAAAAGGATGATGGAATCTATGATTCCCTCACAAGTTGGGAGGAGTCTCCGGACTTTACAAAAAAAGAAAACAGGCCAGTGAAGCCCAAATAAATAAAAAAGAGGCCAAAGATGCCCACCAAAATAAAAGAAAAAAGAAAAAAAAGGAAAAAGGAAAAAATGAGAGAAAGAGAGAAGGGAGAATTGCTACTATCTTTTTCCACACTTGTGCTTCAAAGTAGCACATTGATCTTCATGATAGAGAGTCTCCTATTCTGTCACTTCCATATAGCTAGTGGGAATTTTTCATTATAATGCGCGTCCACTTAGTTTCTTTTTGAGCTTTCATACACTTATAGCTCTAGTGTATCCGTTGCATGGCAATCCCTACTCACTCACATTGATATCTATTGATGGGCATATCCATAGCCCGTCGATGTGCCTAGTTGATGTGAGACTATCTTCTCCTTTTTCCTCACCAGCCCCGCCATATTCTATTCCACCTATAGTGCTATATCCATGGCTCACGCTCATGTATTGCGTGAGAGTTGAAAATGTTTGAGACCATAAAAAGTGTGAAACAATTGCTTGACTTGTCATCGGGGTTGTGCATGATTTAGATACCTTGTGTGGGGAAGATGGAGCATAGCCAGACCATGTGATTTTGTAGGGATAACTTTCTAAGGCCATGTGATTTCGAAAGGACACAATTACCTTGTTGGTGTGCTCGAAGTATTACTGTTTTTATGTCAATATAGACTATTGCTTTGAATCACTCATATCTTAGTATTCATGTCATGATTAGATTATATGATCAAGGTTATGCTAGGTAGCATTCTACATCCAAAATTATCTTTTTTATCATTTACCTACTCGAGGACGAGCAGGAATTAAGCTTGGGGATGCTAATACGTCTCCGTCGTATCTATAATTTTTGATTTTTTTCATGCCAATATTCTACAACCTTCATATACTTTTGACAATTTTTTATACTATTTTTGGGACTAACATATTGATCCAGTGCCCAGTACCAGTTCCTGTTTGTTGCATGTTTTTTGTTTTGCAGAAAATCCATATCAAACGAAGTCCACATGGGATAAAAAGTTACGGAGATTTTTTTTTGAATATATGTGAATTTTGGGAAGTGGAATCAACAGAAGGCGGTGCCCGAGGAGCCCACAAGCTTGCCAGGCGCGCCCTGGGTGGTAGGGCGCACCCTGAAGGCTTGTGGCTACCCCTTAGGTCAGTTGGAGCTGTCCTTCGGCTGCAAGAAATATATTTTTAAAAGGAAAATCCCCTCAAAATTTCAGCCCGATCGGATACACGGATCTCCGGATATTTAAGAAACGGTGAAAGGCCAGAATCAGGGAGCGCAGAAACAGAAGGAAACAGAGAGAGAGTTCCAATCTCGGAGGGGCTCTCGCCCCTCCGCCGCCATGGAGGCCAAGGACCAGAGGGGAAACTGTTGGAAATATGCCCTAGAGGCAATAATAAATTAGTTATTATCATATTTCCTTGTTCATGGTAATCGTTTATTATCCATGCTATAATTGTATTGATCGGAGACTTAAATGCATGTGTGGATACATAGACAAAACCATGTCCCTAGTATGCCTCTAATGGACTAGCTCGTTGATCAAAGGATGGTTAAGGTTTCCTAGCCATGGACATGAGATGTCATTTGATAACGGGATCACATCATTAGGAGATTGATGTGATGGATAAGACCCAAACTACAAACATAGCATATGATCGTGTCAGTTTATTGCTACTGTTTTCTGCATGTCAAGTATATGTTCCTATGACCATGAGATCATGCAACTCACAGATATCGGAGGAGTGCCTTGTGTGTATCAAACGTCGCAACGTAACTGGGTGACTATAAAGGTGATCTACAGGTATCTCCGATGGTGTCTGTTGAGTTGGCATGGATCGAGACTGGGATTTGTTACTCCGTATGACGGAGAGGTATCTCGGGGCCCACTCGGTAATGCAACATCACAATAAGCCTTGCAAGCAATGTGACTAATTGTTAGTTGCGGGATCTTGTGTTACGGAACGAGTAAAGAGGCTTGCCAGTAACGAGGTTGAACTAGGTATGGAGATACCGACGATCGAATCTCGGGCAAGTAACATACCGAAGAACAAAGGGAACATTATACGGGATTAACTGAATCCTTGACATAGAGGTTTGACCGATAAAGATCTTCGTAGAATATGTAGGAACCAATGTGGACATCCAGGTCCCGCCATTGGTTATTGACCATAGAGGTGTCTCGGTCATGTCTACATAGTTCTCGAACCCGCAGGGTCTGCACACTTAAGGTTCGGTGACGTTTCGATAGTGTAGAGTTATGTATGGTGGTGACCGAAGGTTGTTCGGAGTCCCAGATGAGATCCCGGACGTCACGAGGAGCTCCAGAATGGTCCGGAGGTAAAGATTCATATATAGGAAGTCCCAGTTTGGTTTCCGGAAAAGTTTCGGGCTCATCGGTAGTGTACCGGGAGTATCGGTATTGTACCGGGAGTGCCGGTAGTGTACCGGAGTACCTCCGGGAGGGGTATTTCGACCCCAAGAAGTCCATGGGCTGTGGGAGAATAATAACCAGCCCTTAGTGGGCTGGGAAAACAGCCACAAAGGCCCATGGCGCAGGAGAGAAAGTCCTAAAGCAAAAAGTGGAAAATCAGCCAATAGGAGGCAATCCTACTCCAACTAGGATTGGAGGTGAAGTAGGATTGCTCCCACCTCCTATTTCGGCCGACCCAAAGGCCTTGGCTGCCTCTCCTCTCCTCTCCTCCTATATATACTAGTGGATTGGGTGGTTTTTGGACAGAATATCTGGCCACGTGGTACCCGTTTCACCGGTGCACAGTTTCTCCTCTAGATCGGTTTTCCGCAGCACTTAGGCGAAGCCCTGCCGGAATCACTCCACCACCATCACCGGAGCGCCGTCACGCTGCCGGTGAACTCTCTCTCCTCTCCACCTCCTCTCTCTGGATCGAGATGGTGGAGATCGTCATCAAGCTGCACGTGTGCTGAACGCGGAGGTGCCGTCCGTTCGGCGCTAGATCGGAAGGACCGTGATCGAGATCGCGAGACAGTTCGTGATGAGATCACGGAACGGATCGTGATGAGTTCGCGGGACAGATCATGGTCAAGATCGTGAGACGGATTGTGATGAGATCGCGGGACGGATCGTGATGAGTTCACGGGACGGATCGTTATTGGATCGCGGGACGGATCGTGATGAGATCGCGAGACGCTCGGTGATTTGGATCGCGAAGATGTTCGACTACACCAACCGCGTTTCTTAACGCTTCCCACTTAGCGATCTACAAGGGTATGTAGATCCACTCTCCCTCTCGTAGATGCTCATCACCATGGATAGGTTTGCGTGTGCGTAGGAAATTTTTTGTTTCCCATGCGACGTTCCCCAACAGAAACCCTACTCCCTGTTGGGGAACGTCGCATGGGAAACAAAAAATTTCGTACGCACACGCAGATCTATCCATGGTGATGAGCATCTACGAGAGGGAGAGTGTATCTACATACCCTTGTTGATCGCTAAGCGGGAAGCATTAAGAAACGCGGTTGGTGTAGTCGAACATCTTCGCGATCCAAATCGCCGGGCATCCTGTGATATGATCATGATCCGTCCGGCGATCCAATCATGATCCGTCCCGCGAACTTTATCACGATCCGTCCCACGAACTTGATGACGATCCTTCCGATCTAGCGCCGAATGGACGACACCTCCGCGTTCAGCACAAGTACAGCTTGATGACATCTCCACCGTATTGATCCAGCAAGAAGGAGCAGGGAGGAAGAAGAGTTCTCCGGCAGCGTGACGTCGCTCCGGCGATGGTGGTGGAGCTATTCCGGCAGGGCTTCGCCTAAGCGCTACAGAAAACCGATCTAGAGGAGAAACTATGCAATGGAGGAACGGGCAGCACGTGGCTAAAAATTCTGTGCAAAAACACTAAAACCACCAGTATATATAGGAGGAAGAGAGGAGGAGGCTTGTACCAAGGGCCAAGCCTCTAGGAGTTGGCCGAACTAGGTGGGAGAGGTGGAATCCACCTCCAATCCTAATAGGACTACGATTCACCCTATTTTTGCCTTTTTCCACTTCTTCTCTTTGGTTTTTTTTTCTCCCTAGCCGCATGGGCTTTGTGCGGGACTTCCACCAGCCCACTAAGGGCAGGTATTCACTCTCCCACAGCCCATGTTGCCTCTTGGGTCGAAATACCCCTCCCGATGGTCTCCCGGTACACTACCGGCACTCCCGGTACACTACCGATGAGCCCGAAACTTTTCCGGCGACCAAAATAGGACTTCCTATATATCAATCTTTACCTCTGGACCATTCCGGAGCTCCTCATGACATCCGGGATCTCATCCAGGACTCCGAACAACCTTCGGTCACCACCATACATAAATCTATACTACCGAAACATCATCAAACCTTAAGTGTGCAGACCCTGCGGGTTTGAGAATTATGTAGACCTGACCGAGAAACCTCTATGGTCAATAACCAATAGCGGGACCAGGATGCCCATATTGGTTCCTACATATTCTACGAGGATCTTTATCGGTCGAACCTCTAGGTCAAGAATTCAGTTAATCCTGTATGATGTTCCCTTTGTTCTTCGGTATGTTACTTGCCCGAGATTCGATCGTCGGTATCTACATACCTAGTTCAACCTTGTTATCGACAAGTCTATTTACTGGTTCCATAATACAAGATGCCGTGACTAACACTTAGACACATTGCTTGCAAGGCTCATTGTGATGATGTATTACCGACTGGGGCCTGAGATACCTCTCCATCACATGGAGTAACAAATCCCAGTCTTGATCCATGCCAACTCGGCAGACACCCTCGGAGATAGCTATAGAGCACCTTTATAGTCAACCAGTTACGTTGCGACGTTTGATACACACAAGGCACTCCCCCGGTATCCGTGAGTTGCATGATCTCATGGTCATAGGAACATATACTTGACACGCAGAAAACAATAGCAATAAACTGACACGATCATATGCTACGTTTGTAGTTTGGGTCTTGTCCATCACATCATTCTACTAATGATGTGACCCCATTATCAAATGACGTCACATGTCAATGGCTAGGAAACCTTGACCATCTTTGATCAACGAGCTAGTTCACTACACGCATACTAGGGAGAAAGTGTTGTCTATTTACCCACACATGTAATTTGTTTCCAATTAATACAATTATAGCATGGATAATAAATGATTATCATGAACAAGGAAATATAATAATAAACACTTTATTTATTGCCTCTAGGACATATTTCCAACACTCCCATCTACGGAGGAGGACAAGGAAGAATAAAAAGGAGGGGGGCTCTCTCCCCCTCTCTCCCGGTGGCACCAGAACGCCGTCGGGGCCATCATCGTGACGACAATCTACTCCAACAACTCTGTCATCTTCACCAACCCGTCCATCACCTTACCCCATATATATACAGCGGTCCACTCTCCCGCAACCCGCTGGACCCTCTACTTGAACATGGTGTTTTATGCTTGATATTATTATCCAATGATGTCTTGCCATCCTATGATGTCTGAGTAGATTTTTGTTGTCCGATTGGTTGATTGATGATCATGATTGGTTTGAGTTGCATGTTTTGTTATTGGTGCTGTCCTATGGTGCCCTCCGTGCCGCGCAAGCATGAGGGATCCTCGCTATAGGGTGTTGCAATGTGTTTATGATTTGCCTATGGTGGGTTGCTTGAGTGATAGAAGCATAAACCCGAGTAAGTGGGTTGTTGCATATGGGAGTAAATAGGACTTGATACCTTATAATGCTATGGTTGGGTTTTACCTTAATGATCTTTAGTAGTTGCGGATTCTTGCTAGAGTTCCAATCGTAAGTGCATATGATCCAAGTAAAGAAAGTATGTTATCTTATGCCTCTCCCTCATATAAAATTGCAATAATGATTAACGGTCTAGTTATCGATTGCCTAGGGACAATTCTGCAACTCCTAGCACCATTTTTCCACACTCGTTAAACTAACTTAATTGTTACTTTATCTTAGCATCCCCTAGTTTTTATTTACGTGCTCTTTATTATCTTGCAAACCTATCCTATCACACCTTCAAAGTACTTCAGTTTCATACATGTTCTAGGTAAAGCGAACGTTAAGTGTGCGTAGAGTTGTATCGGTGGTGGATAGAACTTGAGGGAATATTTGTTCTACCTTTAGATCCTCCTTGGGTTCGACACTCTTACTTATCGATAATGGCTACAATTGATCCCCTACATTTGTGGGTTATCACTCGGATTCACAGACCGACTCTGGCATACTATGACAGTCAGTTTTCGACTTGCTCCCCTAAGGTGCTTGACCAGACTGTCCGGAAACACAATCGCAGGGGTTCTCCCTTTGCCCTTTTAGCCGAACGAGCAGAATGTAAAGGGGCAAGCATAGGAGCCGGGCTACCCAACTATTGACCCAAGACATAGTTCGGAACCGATGCATATAAAATGAATTGCAAGACGCCAAACGCATAATAAGTTGTACATAAGGCGATTTGGTTTTAAACTTGAGCCCCCAGTCTATTGCCCTGTTGCATCATCACATACCGAACTGTTTCAGGAGAAGAGGGAGAAAAGGAAAATATTTGCCAAAAAGGACAACAAGATAAACATGTATAATGATGCTATACTTTTCTCAACAACTCTTATTACTCGGATGGCTGAACCAACTGCATACAGGTATGTGAAAAAAGAAAAAAATTGAGTGTGAAGTTGCCTGGTCCAGACGATCACTTACCCCTTTGTCCCCACTGCCGCCCATGGAATTTTGAGTGCGAAGTTGTGCCTACTTGGCACGTACTTTGCTTGTCCTAGGGTTGTGCGATGGGGGGCGAATCCGTATTTAAGGGTAGGGGAAGGTTCTGAGAGTTTGGACTGAAACAGTGCTCGCTTCCCCAACTTGCGTGCCTTTACGGTAGATGTCAAAGTTCGCCGATCATCGTTGTAATTGAATTCAGCCACCAGGGCCAGCGCATGTTCCTCAATTCGGAGAGAGCGCTCATTGTTGCCGTTAAAAGTAATGACCCCCTTGGGGCCAGGCATCTTGAGCTTGAGGCATGCATAATGCAGAACAACGTTGAAGCAAGCGAACGCTGTCCGGCCGTAGGGCATGATAGCCGCTGCGGAAGGGTACAATGTCGAAGATCAAGTCTTCGCTGAGAAAGTTATCGGGCGGGACGAACACTACTTCCAGGCTGACGGAGGCCATGCACTGAGCCTCGACACCAGGGATCACTTCTTTAAAGATAGTGTTGCTGGGTCTGATCCTTGATGGATCTATTCCCATCCTTTTCTCCGTGTCTGAGTAAATCAGGTTAAGGCTACTTCCTCCGTCCATTAGGACTTTTGTGAGGTGATAGCCATCTATGGTGGGGTCTAGGACAAGTGCGGCCAAACCCCCATGACGGATACTGGTCGGGTGATCACGTCGACCAAAGGTGATCGGATATGCCGACCATGGGTTATACTTCGAGGCTACATGATCTACATCATAGACCTCTCTAAGGACATGCTTCCTCTCCATGGCGCATATCATGTTTATTGTTTTGACCTCTGGAGGGAATTTCTTTTGTCCGCCACCAATCGGACCCTGAGGCTCATCCTCATCTTCACTGTGGGGGCTCTTGCCTTGATCATCGGGTGGGAGCTTGCCGGCCTATTTGAACACCATGCAATATTGGTGTGTATGATTGGCGGGCTTCGCCTGAGTCCATGGATTTGGCAAGGCCTTTCCATGATCATCTCCAGTGGGGTCGGTCCATCTCGATTTCCTTTAGGGGGCTTCTTCCGCTGCCCAGGTTAGGAGTTGCGGAAGCCGATGTTAATGCTCGTGTCATCGGCATCACTATTATTGTGCCGACATTTGTTTTTGTTGTGCTTTGGTTTCCCGTTGCCTTCCCCAACTTAAGAGGTTCCGGGGTCTGAAGAGTTGTGGCTGCATCTTGCTAGCCAATTATCTTCACCCATGCAAAAGCAGGTCATAAGGGATGTAAGGGCGGACATAGTCCAAGGTTTATCCTGGCCGAGCTGGCGAGCCAGCAATTCATCCTGAATATTTATGCCGCAAGGAGGCTATTGCCTTGACGTTCGGGCAATTGACAATCTGGTTCTTCTTGGTCAAGAATCGATTCTAGAATTGCCGCGTAGACTCTCCGGGCTTCTGAACGACATTACTTATCTTGGAGGAATCCGGTGGCCGAACATAGGTGCCCTAGAAGTTAGATCGCAATGCATCCTCTAATTCTCGCCAGCATCCAATGGAGTTTTCGGGGAGGCTGGTTAACCAGTGTCGAGGTGCCCCCTTGAGTTTTAGGGGAACATATTTGCTGGTGTGGAGATCATCTCCTCGAGCCATGTGGATGTGGAGGAGGAAGTCCTCAATCCATACGGTTGGGTTAGTTGTCCCATCGTACTGCTCTATGTTGACGAATTTAAACCCTTCTGGGAACTGATGTTGCATCACCTCTTCTGTGAAGCACAGTGGGTGAGCGGCGCCTCTGACCCGAGCTATGTCACGCGTGTATTCGGTGTCTCTTCTAGGCATCGTCTGTTCCCTTCCCGTCTATCGGGTGAGTAACCTCTAGATCCGTAGATGAATCTTCTATGACCTGCTCTATAGTCTAGGTCCTCCCGCAGGTCGAACCTGTTATTGGGCTCTAGTGGCTCCTTTCCCCGTCTTCAGGGTATCGCCGGTCTATAACCGGTGTCGTGAGCCGTCTTGTCATGCCCGCGAGGAGGGCAGTCCGGCTTGTTGTATGGGGTATGTTTGGGAGATGGGGTATTAGTGAGATCGTCGTCAAATTGCGACAGCAGTCTTCTGCGAGGATAACTCTTAGGTTGGTCTGACAGACTAGTACCATATCCCTCCTCAGCTGAGAGGACTCTCGTCCATCGATCGTTGAGGTCATCTTGTTCGTCTTTAAGTTGTCGTTCCTTCGCTTTCAGGCTACAGGCTGCCGCTATGAGCTGTTGTCTAAATAGCTCTTGATCTTTAGAATTATCAGGAATATCTGGGTCATCGGCTTCCGGGATGTCCTCCTCCTCGACGGGAGGGAGGTAATTGTCATCCTCGGAATCGTTGAAGTCGTCGGGGTTGCTCTGGTCTTCAGGCCTTACCTTACCCTCTAACGGGTGTTCGGGGATATGAGGATCGCCCCGGTCCTCTAGGGTATCTCCGTCCTCTGTGCCGATAATTGCTTTCCTTCCCTTTTTGCCTTTTGACCGTTTATGTGGTTTTCGGTGCCTTGATGGTGCATCGACCGACTTATCGTCATTGTTGTTAGGCGTTTTGTCGCCATTAGCGGCAGGAGTCTCTACCTTGTAGACGTCGTATGTAGAGGTGGAGGCCCATCGCTCGGTGTTAACAGGGGTGGGAACGTAGTCCTCTTCATCCATGTATTATGCCTCCTCGGAGGCATAGTCCAGCATGTCGGTTAAATCTTCGAATGTGGCTATCAGGTGGGTGGTGGGTGGGTCGAAAAATTCTTCCTGACCCGTGATGTCTACTACACAACCTTCTTCTTGTAGAGTTGTGTTGGGCCTCCAAGTGCAGAGTTTTGTAGGACAACGACAATTTTCCCTCAAGTCGATGAGCTAAGGTTTATCAATCCATGGGAGGTGTAGGATGAAGATAGTCTCTCTCAAGAAACCCTGCAACCAAATAACAAAGAGTCTCTTGTGTCCCGAACACACCCAATACAATGGTAAATTGTATAGGTGCACTAGTTCGGCGAAGAGATGGTGATACAAGTGTAATATGGATGGTAGATATAAGTTTTTTGTAATCTGAAAATATACAAACAGCAAGGTAACAAGTAACAAAAGTGAGCACAAACAGCATTGCAAATCTTACAAACAAGGCCTAGGGTTCATACTTTCACTAGTGCAATTTCTCTTAACAATATTAACATAGTTGAATCATATGTAAGTACCTCTCGTGCGACAAAGAGTTCACTCCAAAGTCACAAATAGTGGAGAACTAATGAATAAATTATTGTAGGGTACGAAACCACCTCAAAGTTATCTTTTCTGATCAATCTTATGAGCTGTCCCTATAAGTGTCACAAACAGCCCTAGAGGTCGGACTAAAACAACACCTTAAGATACACATCAACCAAAACCCTAATGTCACCTAGATACTCCATTATCACCACAAGTACCCATGGGTTTGATTATACGGTATGCATCACATAATTTCAGATTCATCATGTTCAATCCAACACAAAGAACTTCAAGGAGTGCCCCAAAGTTTCCACCGGAAAGTCAAGACAAAAACGTTTGCCAACCCCTATGCATTGATTCCGAAGTTCACGGAACACACAAGTTGATCACCAAAACATACATCAGGTGGATCAATAGAACATCCCATTGTCACCACAGATACCCATCGCAAGACATACATCAAGTGTTCTCAAATCCTTAAAGACTCAATCCGATAAGAAAACTTCAAAGGGAAAACTCAATTCATCACAACAAGATAGAGAGGGGAAAACTCCATATGATTCAATTTGTATCACCAAAGCTTGCGGTACGTCAAGATCGTGCCATCTCAAGAACACGAGAGAGAGATATCAAACACATAGCTACTGGTACATACCCTGTGCCCCGAGAGTGAACTACTCCATCCTCATCATGCAGACCGTCGGGATGATGAAGATGGCCTCCAGTGATGGTTTCCCCTCCGACAGGGTGTCGAAACGGGCTCCCGATTGGTTTTTCATGGCTCTGGAGGCTTGCGACGGCGGAAGTCCCGATCTAGGTTTTGCGTTGGGGTTTTTGGGATTTATAGGAATTTATGGCGGTGGAAATGAGTCAGGATGGGCCACGAGGGAGTCACAAGCCTAGCGGGCGCGCCCAGGGGGGTGGTTGCACCCCTGAGGCTTGTGACTGCCTCGTGGGTATTCTGGCCCAACTCCGATGCTCCGTGGGTCTCTTCTGGTCCATAAAAAATCACCATAATTTTTTATTCTTTTTGGACTCCGTTTGATATTCCTTTTCTACAAAACTCAAAAACAAGCAAAAAATAGAAACTGGCACAGGGCTCTGGGTTAATAGGTTAGTCCCCAAAATAACATAAAGTTGGGGTAAAATGATTGGAAAACATCCAAGAATGATAGTATAACTGCATGGAACAAGCAAAAATTGTAGATACGTTGGAGACGTATCAACATCTCCGAGCTTAATTCCTTCTCGTCCTCGAGTAGGTAAGTGATAAACACAAATAATTTTTGATGTGGAATGTTGCCTAACATGTTCATCATATTCTTTTCTTCTATGTATAGCATGGACATTTGGACTTGTAAATGATTCAAAGCAATAGTCTAGTTTTAACATACCGACTTCAATACTCAAGCATGTCAACAAGCAACCATGTCCTTCAAAATATCAACACTAAAGAAAGTTATCCCTAGCCCATCATGCTCAATCATTGATCCATTCATGAAACACACTCCAATATTAGCTATGCCCAATGCTCAAGTAAGGTCATAGTGCCCCCTAGTTGGTGCTTATAAGAGAAGATGGAGACTCAAAGCAAAAATAAAAATTGCATAGAGTATATAGATAGGCCCTTCGCAGGGGGGGTAGGGATTTCTAGAGGTGCCAGAGCTCAAGGTTTATATTGAGAGAGAAAAATATTTTGAGTGGCATGCTTTTCCTGTCAAGAAAAATGATGAAGTAGCTCACAATACATTCCATGCTAGATACATTATAGGCGGTTCCCAAACAGAATAGAAAAGTGTTCACTCCCCCTCCACCAATCAATCACACTCCACGGCGAGCCGAATCCACGGGTACCGTCCATACCAACAACATTCCTGGAGGAGTTTTGTTTAATTATTTGCATTTTTTTCTTTGATTTCGGGACTAGGAATCCCTATTACCAGCCACTTTCTCGTGAATGATAGTGAATCAACACATATCATGAGAATAACCCACCTAGCATAGAAAAATATTGGATACTCCCCACCGTTTCATGAGCGGTACGGGCACACAAAAGAAAAAAGGTATTTTGAAGATTTAGAGATGGCACATACAAATTTGCTTGGAACGGCATGGAAATACCGCATATAGGTAGGTATGGTGGACTCATAAGGCAAAACTTGGTGTTCGCACACGAACACGTCACCGTGTACCCTCGACGCCGGGAGTTATGCACCGCAGCTCACGTCAAAGGAGACCCGTCCGGAAGCGCGGTACGCAAGCAATCCGACGGGCGCTTTTGAGGACCCGAAACCCCACACGCCCGGGAGGGACCCCGTCAGGGCGCGCAACGGCTATGGGCTGCCCTAGGTCGACTTGATCGCCCCTAGGGCCTCGTGGATCTCTGCCCTCCAAGAAGAGAATGAACGAACAACGAGGAAGAAGATACGAGGGTACGAGATAGATGAACACGAAAAAGTAGTAGATGTGTTTGTTCGATTGTGTGTTGTTCAATCGGCCGTCACCTCTCATCTATTTATGAGGCGGCTGGACTTCCCGTACTAGAAAAAGGCTTGAATTCATTTTCAAAACCCTAGTCACATTCGGATGGTTTTTATCTGAACTTTCCAGAATTAACCAAACTCGGATTTAGGTAACTCTGAGAAAAAGCTTCGGTTTTTAGGTCCCACAGCCCACAAATGACCTCGGATGAAGATGAGCCCAAAAGAAAACTTGACCGTTTCGACGAGACGAACAACTTCCGTGTTGAACATTTTTCTATTCGAGGCAGTCTTCAGGGATGATTCACTCGCGCAAAACAGGCTATTATTCGTGCTACCCATCACACACCGTGTCTGATGGGGCGTGCCACTTCTGGCTCGTGACAGGGCCGCACTCAGATGTCTGTAAATTTTACATATGACCTTGGATTGAGACGACTGTTATATAAAAATCAACCGTTTCGACGAGATGCACAACTTTCATGTTGAAACATTTTTCATCAGTGGCCATCTTAATTGAGTTTCATTCCATTCTTTAATCTGGTGTCAACATGAGCATTTTTGAACTTCTCATAACTATTGCGTAAGAGCTCCGTCTTGGACCATCTTCATATGAATTTTGATCTTCTCTAAAAGGGTTATCCAATGGTGACTTACAACCATAGTTTTGACCTCATCTTGATATAACTTCAAGCTACTCTTTACGATCGTGCCACCTTTGAGCATCAACACATGCCTCCCTGTTTTTCAGCAAAGTCAGTGTGCCGAAAAATAACTTGTACCATGTTGGTTCTAAGGACGATGTGAACACTCCATCGGCCATTTTGCATGTGCGTAGGGAGATAAGTACATATCGGCCATTACTTGTTTGAATCCTTGATGCAAACTTGGGTGAAACCCTCTGAATTTCATTTACACTCTGGCGATAAAGTTCCATAGATATGTATCTCAAAGTGATTCTCCGAACCATATTGTTCACCCTTCTGCTAGGTTCTTGCAGGTAATCCACAATGAGCTTTCTCGAATCCTTGATTTTGCCTGCATGAAAATTCCATTAGTGGCCGAAGCGGTGGGCTTCAGTTCAGCCTTACCTATGTTGACGAGACTAAGCATCGTCTATTGATAAATGTGCAATACATTATGATCAACATGGTAGTAGGATCCTTGCAGTGCAATCTTCCTCTAGATATATGAAAATTTGAAAGTAACGCAAGGAGAATATTACATCTAGATATGCCTCAAGATAAAATGTAAGTTATTCATCAAAACATTGATAACTTTTCGATACTCATTGCACTACTAATAATGAATCACCGAGACCCTCAATATGTATAGCACCTATGGCAAGTAAAAGATTTAATCCGAATAACAATGGATATTCGGCTTTGATTAATTGTGCAAAAATATTGTAAGCGGCATGAGGCTTAAAAAATAGTACTATAAGGAGTTACATAAACAACACCAACACCTTATCCATTGCTACGAATTGAACCATCAAAATATAATCTCCATAGTACTAGAGAGACAAGGCTAATATCAATATTATGCATGTCATTAATCCTATGTTCATTAATAAAATTAGCTATGATTTGGCCTCTTATAGATTTCAAAGATGCATAAGCCAAATCATATCCAAACAAAGTATAAGCCCACTAACCAATTCTACAACTATGAATTGGTCTATGCAACATATATTCAATGACATCGGTTTGACAAATTATCATACAAGCACGTAATAAGTAATGTATCAATTCCATGCAAGCATGATATAGGCATACATATAAATTTCCATGAGCATGAACCTTGTCTCGGCCTCCAATCGAACAAAGAACGAAGTTAGGATACTACACTGGCCATGCATTAAAATACTCTTCGGACGATAGATAAATATCGGCTAGTACCATAAGGTCCATTTAAAATTCATCCAACAAAGCACGTATAGCCTAAATAAACAAATGAAATGGCAAATCAAGAATTTTGGCCCTTTGGATCAGCAACAAACTTGTAGCTAATCAAATGTATATTGATTTGGTAATACCCTTTCATGATGTACAATATTATATTGCAACCCTGGAACAAAATAAGACCATGGAGGGTAACCAATCATACCTGAGGATGAGTTCCATGACATAGGAATCAATGGCATGTTTGATGAATATGGATGATGTGCTAACCGAAGATTTTGACGGGGTGATGGAAACCTTCGGCTGAATTGTTTACTCATTTCATTCTTCCGCTTCTTCACTTGTGTTGTACTTGTTGCAATAGAAATTTGCACATCATTTTTGTTTTGATTTCCATCCTTGGGAACCCATGCCATGTTCTTCTTTCTCAATTCTTGTGCACTAAGTTTTTGCAACCTCTTCTTTTGGCAATACGATAAGCCGAGTGGGCACCCCGGCTGTGATTTCATTTGAACTAATGCCAATTCTTGTTTTACCTTGTGCATTTTCAACTTGTTCCCTTCAGACTTGGCACTTAATTGACTTGCCTCCATGCCTTTTGTATCCAATGTCAACACTTTAATTGGCTATGTTTTATTTAAGATCTCGTCTGAAGTGGCACTCTTACGACCATCTCTTTTAACACGGTAGACTTGCTCAACCACCTCCTTATTATTCCTTGTGCTCTGGACCGATTCTTTTTTATTGAAACAATCTTGAACATATGACTGCTCACTGAACGTTGGTCATCTTGGAGCTGCATAATACTAGTGAGATGGTATATAATAATATGGAAAATGTGCCCTTGTATCATACCTGCCATATGATGGATATGAATTTACGTGAGCATAGGAAGGCACCCAGGACATTGGTATCGGCAGCCCATAATAAGGATATGCATATGTTGCATTCAAATTCTCTTCTTGACAATATTGATCCTTGGATTTGCGCCTAGCGGGTGATCTTGATGCTTTTGCATTAGTTGGCCTATAAGCACTTTTCTCTTCACTCACCTTCTGATATTTTTCCAATAGTTGCGCGAAAGTGACTTTCGGCTTTTTACCTTTGTGCTTACCTCGGCCTTTGTTTTCTTTGGTTGTGCTTGCACCGATCTTTGGATTTGCTTGTTGCCCCCCAGTTCTTGGCGTCTTCATTGTAGCTTCGACGGAATTCTTGCCCTCAAGATTATGTGCATTATGCTCTTCAACAATTTCTATTCTTGAAAGCTTGATCCCGTCACTTGCAGTTTTTACCTTCACTTTAAATGGATCGGCTTGAAGCAGCCGATGCATAAATTTTTTCCCATCCGGACCAATTAGAATGGACTGGTCATCTATGGGTGTTTCAACAAACTTCAATCGCCCTTTTTCAATGGCCAATTTATCTATTTGACAAAACATGTTGCAATCCTCAAAATTATGCTTGAACGAATCATGCAACCTACAATACATTTGTCCATGGATAGATGGCTCGACATTGTGATCAAGAATTCTAATATAATTATTTCTCAACAACAAATCAAAGATTTGATCACACGTGTTAGAATTGAAGGTATAATTTACATTCTCTCGCCGATCTGGTTGTGATAACGGCTTTGGAGGTAAGAAAACAAATGCTTCAGATTTTTCATCTCCCCATTAGGTCATGCATCTTGTTTTGCACTCTATCTCCGATGTGTTTAAATAAGAAACTATACTAGCATTGGTTTTCCCAAAATATTTTAACCTTGGCTTTAAATTTCTGAAACGAAAATAGTTAGAACACACATGTCTTCACTGAGAAAAAGTGTACGCCAAGTAATAAATCGGCAAAGCCACCCAATTGGATATGAACTTTAGATAAAGCAATGGGGAAAGCCTTGGCTGCAACAATTAGTCACTATCGGTTTTCATAAATGGCGCAATGGGTTGACCGATATGCTCAGTAATTTTTTTATTGCTAACAAGTAAATTATACTTCTTCATTGGTCTTTCAAAATTACTTATGATTATTTTTCTAATAGATGCATCAACCATAAAGTTGTGACCAAATCTGAAAACAGGTAAATTACTTGCTAGACATACCTCTCCAAATATGTTGGGAGAGCAAGATGGTGGTGTGACTTGAAGAATATCTTGCTCCGCCTTCGGATAGCTCCCCAATGCCTTGTCATCATCTTTTTCTTGATTTCGTGCCTCATTAGTTTGAAGATCTTTGTTCACCAAACTTTGTTCGGCTACTTGTCATTGTTCTTGAAGCTTGCCAATTTCTATGGCACGAAACTCATAGGGCAGAAAGTAGGTTCCATGAACTTCGGAAAAATCAAGTATGTCTGTTTTGCTATACTTTCCATGCCCTTTCTCAACAATGCTTGCCTCTTTAGATTTGATGGATTCAGAATATATACTACTTGATTCGGCTTTTTCAACCGAGGCACTTTCATGTTTCGAATTATCCTTCTTTTCGTTGATACTACCAATTGACAATGCTTCTTTTACTTGAGCCAATTCTTTTTTTTTGTTCCTGGCGGCGAGCAGCAAAATTGGCTTTAAGATTTTTCTCAATTTCAGCCCACTCCGGATATGATTGCCCCCCAATGCTATTAGACTCTTTCAGCAATGCCACGTGGGTGTTGCCGAAACTTTGCAATTGTGTAGGGGGTGTATAATATGATGTAGTACTAGGTGAAGGCATATGCATTGTTGTAGAACCACATTTTTTCTCGCCAATTCTATCAATTGGCAAAGATTCATCTTCTTGCAAAACTATAGCTCTTATTGCGTTACAATCAGGAACTAGCCCATTATCATGTTCTTCAAGGCAAAGAGCACTAATCTTGACATTTCGGGCTATATCCCTTTTTAATGAAGCCACTTCCGATTCTGTAAGGGATTTGTCCACAATACTCTTAGAATCTTTCAGCAATGAGGCATTGCCTAAATTATGCAATTGCGTAGCGGATGCATTATATGCTACAATATTAGATGTTGGCATGTGCACTCCCGCAAATTTTTCACTTATTCGTCTATGACCATGAAGGTGCAAATCCGAATTTTGAGCATCTACAATTGTATATGGTGCCAAAAAATTACTAACATGATGCGTAGCATATGCCGGTTGAGAGTAACTGGCCGAATAGTTAGTAGTAGCATGGCCAACTCTCCCATCCATTGGTATGGTTGAACTAGTATATTTCATATTAGTTGCCAATGAATAAAAGGGTGAAACACTTTCTTGCTTGGCATTGGAAATTCTAACATGAGGTGTTTCAAATTTATTAAACGAACTCACCATCTTGTTCATCGGCATAATGATTTGTGAGGTTGCCGATGCATGAGAGTTGGGATATATATGGTGCATGTTACTAGTATCATAAGAAGTTGAAGCATGTAAATTACTTTGAATCGGCCATTGCACGTAGTTAGATGCATGATTGAGAAAACTAGGGTTGGCCGATAGAGTATACTCATTGAACGATCTAGTAACACGATATGAATTATTTGCATCTACACAAGGGGATTGGGTATTCATATTACCTTTGTAGACTACAAACCCTAGATGACGATCTCTTCATAGCAAGAACGGGCTGGAAACCGTTCAAAGCTTCGCTCCCCAGCAGAGTCACCAAAAAAGTGTGTTCGCACACAAACACGTAACCGTGTACCCTCGACGCCGGGGGTGATGCACCGCAGCTCATGTCGAAGGAGACCCGTTCGGAAGCGCGGTATGCAAGCAATCCGGCGGATGCTTTTGAGGACCCGAAACCCCACACGCCCGGGAGGGACCCCGTCCGGGCGCCCGGCGGCTATGGGCTGCCCTAGGTCAACCTGGTCGCCCCTAGGGCCTCGTGGATCGCTGCCCTCCAAGAAGAGAACGAACGAAGAATGAGGAAGAAGATACGAGGGTAGGAGACAGATGAACACGAAAAAGTAGTAGATGTGTTTGTTCGATTGTGTGTTGTTCAATCGGCCGTCACCTCTCATCTATTTATGAGGTGGCTGGACTTCCCGTACAAGAAAAAGGCTTGGATTCACGTCCAAAACCCTAGTCAAATTCGGATGGTTTTTGTCCAAACATTCCAAAATTAACCGAACTCGGATTTAGGTAAGTCTTGGATAACAGTTCAGTTTTTACGTCCCACAGGCCACAAACGACATTGGATGAAGATGAACCCAAAAGAAAGCTTGTCCGTTTCGACGAGACGAACAACTTTCGTGTTGAACATTTTTCGATTCGAGGCAATCTTCAGGGCCGAATTGCTTGCGCAAAACAGGCTATTATTCGCGGTACCCATCAAACACCGTGTCTGATGGGGCGCGCCACCTCTGGCTCGTGACAGGGCCACACTCAGATGTCTGTAAATTTTACATACGACCTCTGATTGAGACGAATTTTATATCAGAATCAACCGTTTCGACGAGACGCATAACTTTCATGTTGAAACATTTTTCATCAGAGGCGATGTTAATTGAGTTTCATTCCATTCTTTAATCTGGTGTCACATGAGCATCTGTAAACTTGTCATAACTATTGCGTAAGAGCTCCGTCGTGGACCATCTTCATATGAATTTTGATCTTCTCTAAAAGGGTTATCCAATGGTGACTTACAACTATAGTTTTGATTTCATCTTGATATAACTTCAAGCTACTCTTTATGATCGTGCCACCTTTGAGCGTCAACACTTGGTTTAAGGATTTTGGATGCACAAGTAATATTTTTATTTAGTACAAATGAAGGCTAGCAAATAGATTGGGAAGCAAAAAAAACGAGGAACGAAAAATCACCTGAGTGAGCATTGAGTCGTAACTAACACCGAATAATGCACCACAAGTAGGATGTAACTTCATTGCATAATTATTGACTTTCGTGCATGCATAGGGAATCACAAACCATAACACCAATATTCTTACCAAGCATAATTACTCACTAACATGACTCACATATTACTATCGTCATGTTTCAAAACTATTACAAAGAATCAATTTTAATTTGTCCCATGATCTTCATGATTTTTTTATTATATCCTCCTTGGATAGCTATCACTTTGGGACTAGTTTCATGTATTGCCATTGTATTTTCGACAAGCTCAATCAAATTTAAGTAAGGCACATGAGCAAATGACAAGCTACTCACAAAAGATATAAGTGAAGGTCAACGAGTAGTCAAACAATTAAGTAGCTATGTGAGGACTCTCTCTCTCTCTCAATAAATATTTTCAGATCTGAAGTACTTTATTGAAACAGCAAGCAAAAGAAAAATAGCATTCCAAGAATAGCATGCATCATGTGAATAAAAATTTAGGCTCAACATAGGCTAACCGATAATTGTTGATGAAGAGAGGTGTGATGCGTAGCATCCCCAAGCTTAGATGCTTGATAATTCTTGAAATATTTACTTGGGGTGCCTTGGGCATCCTCAGGCTTGAGATTTTGTATCTCAGTCAATCCTCTCATACCACGGTTTCACCTATTCTCAAAAACTTCATCCACACAAAACTCAAAAAGAAATCATGAGATAGGTTAGTACACAAATAAATCTACTCTTTATGTACTTACAAGACAAGTTGCATAATAATTTTCAAACATTAGGTACTGTATACTATCATTTACACAATTTATATCTACCAATATAGGCTATGGAAACTATAGGATAAGTAGATAACGAAACTATGACATCAATCTGTCTAAACAGAACAGTCTGTAGCAATTTATGAAAACAATGTACTTATGTAACTCAAACAATTATGAAACTTTTGGACATGCTATAAAATTTACATGACCATACTATATAGAAATTTCAGAAACTTTCCATGTTCTAGTAAAATATGAAAATTCAAGCACTATAGCCAAATTTTCTGTTTTTACACATTACTCATCAAAACATGGAATGCAAGCATCCTAAAGGAAATTCTTGGTAATTTTTATTGAAAAACAAGATTATAAATAACTCCTAACTGAAACTAACAAAATAAAATGACGCTCCAAGAAAAATCATATTATGTGACGAATAAAAATATAGCTCCAAGTGAGATATACCAATAGTATTCAAGACGAAAGAGGGGATGCCTTCCGGGGCATCCCCAAGCTTAGGCGCTTGAGTCTTCCTTGGATATTACCTTGGGGTGACTTGGTAATCCCCAAGCTTATGTTATTGTCACTCCTTATTCTTCTCATATCAGTGTCTCACCCAAAACTTGAAAACTTCAATCACAGAAAACTTAACGAAACTTCATGAGATGGGTTAGTATAATAAACAAAGATCATTCACTTCATAATTATTCCCAAATGATACCTACTGTATTCCATCATTACCATAATTTATATTACTCAATATAAGCTATAGGAACACTTGAAACAAGCAAAGTATGCATGCAAAATAGAATCTGTCAAAAGCAGAACAATCTGTAAAGATCTGAATGATCACCATACTTCCCTGACTCTAAACATTCTGAAACATTAGGAAAACTCAACGAAGTGGTGTATAAATGTTGTGTTAAACTTCAGAATTCTTTGACAGTCTAGTAAACTCCGATATTGCATATACTGGACGCAAAACTTTCTGTTTTTGCACAAAATCAAACAAACAAGTTTCCATACTATGCCAAAGGCTTTACTTCGCACTTTATTGAAACAAAAGACACCAAACATGATTAATACAGTATCTTAATCATGTGAACACACAAAATCAGAAAGTAAAGGTGCTGGGTCGTCTCCCAACAAGCGCTTTTCTTTAATGCCTTTTAGCTGGGCATGATGATTTCAATGATGCTCACATAGGAATAGTAATTGAAACATGCAAAGAGCATCATGAATCTCATGACATGCACATTTAAGTCTAACCCACTTCCTATGCATAGGGATTTTGTGGGAAGACAATTTATGGGAACAAGAATCATCTAGGATAGGAAGGCAAAACAATCATAACTTCAAAACTTTGAACACATAGAGAGAAAACTTGATATTATTGCAATTCCTACAAGCATATGTTCCTCCCTCATAATAATTTTTAATAGCATCATGAAGAAATTCCACAATATAACCAGCACATAAATCATTATTTTTATGATCCACAAGCAAAGAAATTTTTTCACTCTCCACATAAGCAATTTTCTTCTCATTCAAAATAGTGGGAGCAAACTCACCAAAATAACTATCATGACATACTTGATTGACATAACCAATTTGAATATTTAAATCATGATGACAAGTTTCATGGTTACCATTACTCTTTATAGCATACGTGTCATCACAATAATAATCATAGATAGGAGGCATGTCATAATCATAATAGTTTTTCTCATCAAAACTTGGGGGGCTAGAAATATCATCTTCATCAAACATAGCATCCCCAAGCTTGTGGCTTTGCATATCATTAGCATCATGAATATTCATAGAATTCATACTAATAATATCACTATCATTCTCACGAAAGACATTAAAAATATGAAACATATGAGGCAACCTCAATTACATTTTTTTGTAGTTTTCTTTTCTAAAACCAAACTAGTAAAAAACAAGAAACTAAAAGATTTGATTGCAAGATCTCAAGATATACCTTCAAGCACTCACCCCCCCGGCAACGGCGCCATAAAAGAGCTTCATGTCTACTACACAACCTTCTTCTTGTAGAGTCATGTTGGGCCTCCAAGCGCAGAGTTTTGTAGAACAACGGCAATTTTCTGTCAAGTGGATCACCTAAGGTTTATCAATCTGTGGGAGGTATAGGATGAAGATGGTCTCTCTCAAGCAACCCTGCAACCAAATAATAAAGAGTCTATTGTGTCCCCAACACACCCAATACAATGGTAAATTGTATAGGTGCACTAGTTCGGCGAAGAGATGGTGATACAAGTGTAATATGGATGGTAGATATAGGTTTTTGTAATCTGAAAATATAAAAACAGCAATGTAACAAGTAACAAAAGTGAGCACAAACGGTATTGCAATGCTTAGAAACAAGGGCTAGGGTTCATACTTTCAGTAGTCCAAATTCTCTCAACAATCTTAACATAGTTGAATCATATGTAAGTACCTCTCGTGCGACAAAGAGTTCACTCCAAAGTCACAAATAGCGAAGTCGAGGGGATCGATCGAGTCATGGTACTTAGGCGGACACAGTTTAATGAAGTCACCAAGTGACACTCCATCATGGTGATCATTGCGGGGAGCACGAGCTCTTTTCTGTTCAATCCTCTCCAACAGCCTGTTGGTCTCCCTCTTATTCCGTTCAGCTTCTAGCATCACTTCTGCCAGGGATGGTGCATGTGGTAGCTCCTCTTGCCTTGGCTGGCTACTCTCGCCTTGCTCATGAGCATGCACAGGGTTGTTCCTGGTTGACACCATCCTGAGGAAAACAATCCATAGCTTAGACATGGGGAACAACAACTCTAGGCAATGAATTAAGGAATGCACTGATCAACATGGCATGTAAGATAAACACCAATCAACATGGTAAAGCAACTACCATATGAACATTAGGTTTCATACACACCATGGCTTAGTTCAGTACAAACCCAAGCTGAAAACAACTACGGAGAGATGACACAACTCATCGGAGGCATTACAAGCATCCTATACATTATCTATCTACACCTCCGGAACTCAAATCTCGACCTTGATCATACCCCACCAGACACGCAGGACTATGGCGATACGACTACTACCATACTAGGGCTAACATCCACGCACTCAAACATCACCGTAGAATGCCTCGTACAGGTTACCCCCGTGACCCGGGAGCTGAACCTGAGGATCTGGAAACACTCTAGCCTGGGATCCCTGGAACCCATAAGGACACGGGTGTGGCCTTGGTCCCCTTGTCGGCGGCAACAGCGGTCCTCGAAGAGGGGTGATGCCTCCAACATCAGGCAGTCTACGTGTGCTGGCAAATGAGTCCGCGATGGGGTGAGCATCTCCAAATCTCCATAGCCTATCTGCACGACAGGTGCCAACTGCGTCAAGGCTGTCCAAAGACGAGCACGGGTAGCATAGAGCTCCATGCGAAGGGCACGTGCATCACAATCCCTGTTCTCCAACATCTGAGCGGTCACCTGCAGTCTAGGGTCTTCATGAGAATGATCAGAGTAGGCTGCACTGAGATATCCATCCTCTCCTCCCATGGAAGCAGGAACATAGCAGAACTCCGTGTTCTGAAGCAAACCATGGTGAAACCTAATAATAGTCAGCATAGTGTAAGCGGCTTCCTGAACTGCCATATCCATGGTAACTCCCAATCCATGAGTCCAGTGAAGCGGCTCTGCAGCTCCAGGATAGGAAGCATATATCCTAACGGTACACAGATACTGACTCTGGTTGAAATCTAGATACTGCTCCTCCACTGTGTACTCTGGGTACCAACGATATCCAGCCTCCATCATCACTCTAAACAACATGGCCGTGTGACCCGGCACATCGATGCACCTGGTCAGACGGACCACCTGACGGAAAGGACGAGAGGGCATCTGAAACAGAGAATGATGCAAAGACATTAGAGATCCTAGCAGAAATTGGACAGCATAACGGCTGTAATTGCTCAAGAAATTTTTTGAGACAATTGAAAAGAGATTGGAAAGGCATGACCACTCGACTATCTAGACTCAAATCTCTTCTCCATCTGTTTGTCACACCAATCAACACTAGGGTAACTACACTAACTCACAAGCAAGCTAGCTATTGGTCCATGGCTAGTAACTCGTCATCCTAAGCAATAGATGAGGATTCTAGTTCCTATCCCCCTAGAAAATATAAGAATGGCCCAGCATAGAATCACTTGGGAAGAGGAGTAAAAAGAGCCTTACGTTCCCTTCCACAATCAATTCCCCTACTTATCTATAGTGTTTCTAGACTCAACTTCAGCCGGTTTGGCTTGGTAGTCCTACAGTCAGTTAGGCTCTGATACCAACGCTGTCGGGACCCCGATCCTAGGTTATATGATTCCATACTGTAACAAGCCACATCACTTTGCGGCCTGACGCACGGTACTCCATGGCTGCCACCTTACCTTGGCCGGGACCGTTTGTGTCTTTTGGCTCTCGTATGTGAACATGTCGCTGGCAATCACACAACAAAGAACCCAGGCCGACATGACTAGTCATAGAACCCAAGTAGCACATCCGTACGGAAATAGGCATACATAACCCAGCAATGCAGGTGTCGGCCTCAAGCGTGTGTAGACGAGTCGTAGCAAGTTACAAGGACTTCATTACGTCGCGAGACACGAATGTCATCACTGCACGTAGACGAGTCGTAACAGACTACAGGGACTCCATTACACTGCGAGACATTTCCCCAAAGGGACAGACACAACAGCAAAGAAGGATACATGCCGGTCAATCAATGTGGCCGGAGCAGTAGCAAGCTACCATGGCTCGGTGGAAGCACAAAGAGCCAGTTTCCCGTAAAGAGTACTACTAAAGGCACACGACTAGGTGTCGGATCCCATACATACCGTTGCACGTCACACGTACGCACGACATGCCCGATATGCATAGATACAACTATGGCATCACAACATAACCATACAACTACATGATTTTTATTTAAGAGGCTCAGACGAGCCTTGCATAATATGTTCATACAGATAGGGGTCACATGACCCGGCACTCAAGTCAGAAAAACATAGTCATACAAGCCAGCGGAAACTTAAGCTGTCTGAGTACAAACGGCAAAATATAAAAGAGGCACAAGGCCTGACTATCTACAGCCCACCACACGGGCAAGATCGTAGCTGGGACACCAGCTATTCGGCATCGTCAACGTCTAGATAGAACCCATCTGATGGGTCCTGGTTTTCCTCTGCAACATTATTTAAGCAAGGATGAGTACAATCGTACTCAGCATGTCTTTAAAACAGACCTAGTCTATTTATGCTCATGTATCAACAAGGGGTGGTGGAGTTTATGCAGAAAGCCAACTCTGACTCATGGCTAACCTACACTACTCAGTTTTAAACTCTTTGTTAAAATTTTAGTTATCGCACATGAGTCCACTAACTCCATCATAATACACCACTATGGACTCACCTTCCCCTTCCAGAAGAGTGCCATCCACGGTACTCACACTTGTCTTAAGATTTTTAGGGTATCCATTTGGTTATCTATGAACAGCATAAGTTCTCCAAGTAGTCCATATCCGAGGACGCGGCTATTCGAATAGTTTCATAACCCTGCAGGGGTGTACTTCTTCACACACGCTCTCGCCACTTATCGCTGTGTGCCATAAACCATGCACCTCGGCAACCTTCAAGCGGATGCCCAGCGAGGGAGTCGGCCACGACCGTCAATTACATAAGACCTCTAGTCCAGGCTACCGCCTATTTGAGACTGAACCCGCATGAAAATCCGGCCGAAGTTTCCGCTACGGTCCCAAACGATGTGCGCAGGGTTCCCAAGCCCACCATTCGGGTGACCCTTGGTACACCGTGCCACTGCCTACCGCGTCGTAACCCACCCCGAGGGTCAGCGCTACGCACGGCCTCCAGCATGCTATAAACACCAGAAACTACTTGCAATACCTGGACCAAAGACTAAGCGACTGATGAGTCGAGAGGGTTAGTTAAGTATCCCAATGTGTGGTAGTATCTAGTCTTCGATCACAAACACGGAACCCAGTTCCTAAGAACGGTCCCAATGAGACAACCCACTATGTACTCCTACATAGCCTCTCATCGCTACCTTTACCAAACGTATTCATTATAAGCTCATCACATCGGACAACACTGTTTCACTCAGTTCATCACCTAGATGAATTCGACTTGACACAACTCTAAGCATAGCAAGCATAGCAGGCAAAGTAAGCTAAGCACATCATGGCACAAGCATCTACCAGGTATGCTAGGTTGCAAGGTTTAGCTATTTACTGTGACAAGATCAGGTCATGCATAAGAATAGGATCATCTACCGTGTATAACTGACATGTGATCGTTTTTCCTAATGCAATAAATGAGAGCAGGAGCGAGAGGGT
This sequence comes from Hordeum marinum, assembly GCA_022496015.1. NCBI lineage: Eukaryota > Viridiplantae > Streptophyta > Magnoliopsida > Poales > Poaceae > Hordeum > Hordeum marinum. The sequence goes on along the minus strand of CM039678.1, from coordinate 50,051,485 downwards.
GGGATTCTATCGGAATGATCAATGAGGTTGCTTGCCTTGCTGGGTTGCGGAAGAGTTCTCTCCTTCGTCAGGGTAAGATTAGGGCCTACCGCAACGCAGATGAAACATTCAATACAAATAGATGCAACAATATGATGCATGATCATGGCATGATAGTATGCATGGATGAGCTAATGTAACTAGTGATCATGCCAATTTGAAATGCATTTGAATATAGGTTCAAAGTTGTTCTCATTTCAAATTGTATATATTGACCTAATGCTAAAATGTCCATGTTCACCTATTTAAGTTTCTCTAACATGCATGATAATAGCGCCACTGGATTCATTGGATTTTTCTGATAAATTTTCAGATATAAATTATTTTCATCTGACTTACAGATTAATTTATATGATTTTTCAAAGTTTTAGATATTTTCTGGAATTATTTTTAAATAAGAAATTGAATTATGACATCAGCATGATGTCATGATGACATCAGCCGGTCAGCTGACCCGGCCCAGAGTCAAACCTGACATGATGGGTCCACATGTCAGTGACTGGTTAACTTAACTAACTAATTAAAACTAATTATGTTTTAATTAACTAACTCGGCCCACCTGTCAGTGACACATTAACCTAATTAATAATTAAACTAATTACAAATTATCCTAAACTAATCAGGGCCGGGGCCCCACCTGTCATTGACTCACAGAGTCAAGCCAGGGCCCACCTGAGGTCAAACTCGCCAGAGTTGGCCAGCGGTTCGACGCCGGTGACCATCAGGGACGGCGGCGTCCATCGGGTTTCTCCTACAGGGGGTTATTTGGCGCGCTGAGACCACCGGCGTGCAGCCCGTGCACGACCGCATCCATCTGGCGCCATGGGAGGTCATGGGGTCGCCGGAGCTCGCCGGAAACGGGCTCGTGGTGGCGGCCGGAGCTCGGGCTCGGACGCAAACGTGACACAGGGCACGGGGCGATGCTACGATGGTCTCTACGGGCTCCGGGGAACTCCAGGAGTTCAACCATGCATGCGCACGTGAGCTTGGAGGGCTCTATGCACGGCGGCGACCATCGACGGCGGCGGGAGGTTCTCGGGTCCGGCGACGCGGCTAGCTAGGGGACGCCAGAGAGAGGGAAAACTCACGGGGGAGGAAGAGGGGCTCATTGCGGATCCAGGGAGCTGGTCAGCGGGCTCGGGGAGGCAGCGACTGCGACGAATCGACGTTCGGCGACGGCGGCCTTCGGCAGGGGATCGGGAGAGAGGGTAGAGGAGAGAGGGAGGGGGAGAATGAGCTCGGGGGAGAGGGCTCGCGCATCTTCCAGGCGCGAGGGAGGCAGGGACGCAGGCTGCTGCGTGGAAGCAGGAGGTGGAGGCCGGCGACGGCTCGGTCGCCACCTCGACGCCTACTGGCGCGAGGTGGAAGATGACCCTTCCACCCCTGTGGGCTGGGCTGGGCCTCCCACTTGCCAGGTAAGCTCTCTTCCTTTTTTTCTTTTTTTTCTACTTTCTGATTTCTTTTGACATTTGTTTATTTCCTGCAGGTCCAAATACCTCTTCAATAATTCTAAAACTTTTTATAACTTCAAGTTTGAATATTTCAAACGTGTATCAAAAGTTTCAGATTATTTTGAAAGCAGTGATAATGATAATGTTTTTATTTGTCATTTTCAGAGACATAATTCATTAATTTAAAATATTTCCAATGTTCAAATAATTGAAATGGTCCCTGGTATATCCATGCCTTTAATTATCAGACATAGGGAACATTTTTGATGTGCATTTTGGATTTGTTGAAATTTCATTTGTTTGGAATTCCTTTAATTCATAAAATGCTTAGGGTTTCTTTCTTTCTCCCCATTTCATATTGATGCAATGATGATGATGATGATGCAAACACAATGCTAGCCTAGACACTTGCTAGGGTTGTGACAAAAACTCAATTGATCACAACAAGATAGAGAGGGGAAAACTCCATATGATTCAATCTATATCAACAAAGCTCACAGTACATTAAGATCGTGCCATATCAAGAACACGAGAGAGAGAGAGATCAAACACATAGCTATTGGTACATACCCTCAGTGCCAAGGGTGAACTACTCCCTCCTTGTCATGGAGACCGCCGGGATGATGAAGATGGCCTCCAGTGATGGTTTCCCCCTCCAGCAGGGTGCCGGAACGGGCTTCCGATTGGTTTTTCGTGGCTCTAGAGGCTTGCAGTGCAGAACTCCCGATCTAGGTTGTGCGTTTGGGTTTTGGGGATTTATAGGAATTTATGGTCATAGAAACGAGTCAGGATGGGCCACGAGGAAGTCACAAGCCTGGTGGTCGCGCCCAGGGGGGTGGTCGCGCCCCTAAGGCTTGTGAGTGCCTCGCGGGTCTTCTAACCCATCTCTAATGCTCCGTGGGACTCTTCTGCTCCATAAAAAATCACCGTAAATTTTTATTCCGTTTGATATTCCTTTTCTGTAAAACACAAAAACAAGGAAAAAACAGAAATTAGCACTAGGCTCTGGGTTAATATTTTAGTCCTAAAAATAATATAAAGTTGTGGTAAAATGACTGTAAAACATCCAAGAATGATAGTATAACAGCATGGAACAAGCAAAAATTATAGATACGTTGGAGACATAACAACCCGCTCTGTAATCGATCGGAGCACAGATCGGGGTTGAATCTTCATTAATTTTCATCGACGAGATCAAATCCAGGTCCTCGTTGAACGTCGAGAGCTCGATCGGATCAAACAGCTCAGAGCTTTTGGAGTTGACCTCCGATGTGTCCAGGCAAGAGGAGTGTTCGGCAAGAATGGGTATCCGGTCTTCTGACGCTATGACGAGATCCAGACTAGGAATCGGACCATTTCCAAGGTTAACCTGGTGGGCATGACCAAAGAAGGGACCCGAGGTTAAAGCCTCAGAGTCTTCGGGCATGGCAGGTGAATCTATGAGCCCGATTAGTGACAAGTCACCCCGAGAATCTATGGAGAATTCTAGGTTCCCAAATTTGACCTCTCCATCAGGGGCGAAGCTTTCGACACGGCCTAGATCGACAGTTGAATCTGCGTTTAGCACAACGCTGCCAAAGGCGAAGATCTATCCGGGGACGAAAGCGTTCATGTTACAGACCTCTTCGTTGATGACAAGGCGAGACATCGATTCCTTGGGCACTCACAATGGAGCTCTCAATGAAAGCACCATTGTCGATGTCAAAACCGGCTAGTCTCGGATAGGGGGTCCCGAACTGTGAGACTAAAATCGATGGTAAGAGGAGACGAAGGGGACAAGGTTTTACCCAGGTTTGGGGCCTCCTATGGAGGTAATACCCTACGTCCTGCTTGATTGAATTGATGATATGGGGAGTACGAAGTTGATCTACCTTGAGATAGAATAGCTAACCCTAGATGAGTTGTTCTATATCTACCACCTAAAACTCTCCGGATTATATAGACGCCGAGGGTATCTAGGTTTATAGATGGTGGGTTACATGCCGAAGAGATAAACATGCCTATTCGCTACATTAAACGTCAAGGACAAGCAACGATTCCCAAAGCTTCCTTCCTAGAGACAGAGCCTTTGATCGATCCAACGTCAGGTTAGAGGCCCATACAGTCCGGCCCATAAGGAACAGGTCGGCCTCCCCAGGACCCCTTAATCTAGGACTCCCTCACTTGGTGAGCCTCTTCTTTTGTTCTTATCCTTTTTATAAAAAAAAATCATTTTGTATGATTTAAGTAGTTACTTGTATAATTTTATTACTTGTATGATTATTGTTATATACAGTTCCATGGTTATGATATCCGTGCCCGTGGGCCATCATTTGGTTTACGATTTGGATGTGGTATATTCTCTTTTATAATTATTTGTTGCATTTAGTGTTAATGACAATTATGCCCATCAAGTTGACATAGATATTTTTATATAGGAGGTAGTTGAACCGGAAATGCCAATCGGCCCTATTGTTGAGAAGTTAAATTTAGTTGAAAAAGAAAATGAGGATTCGAAAGGAAAATTAAAAAGAGTTGAAGAAGAGAAGATGAAATTGGAATTGTATGTTGCCGATGTTGTCGATGATCACAAGATCAAGATGGATGCAATGCGCTTGAAGATTAGAATGATTAGAAAATATGCCCTTAAGAAGGAGGCTTGATATCATTATGATGTTGGATCAATTGTTACCCTAGTTGTGATTTTGATCGCATTTGTTGTTGCATTTAAATGTTTTAGCTAGACAGTTTTATGTCATTTTATGAGCATAAGTGTGTATGAACTTGTATTAATTTGGTCTTTTTGGTGTTGTATAATAAACATGAACTAGCAATGGATGTATGATGACCGACGCTCTCCCTAGTTCATTAATGGCGTACATAGTTTTTTGCGTGTGACTGAAGAAAACAAGTGGGATAGTTTTATGTGTTGTCCATGTGGTGTGTGCAAGAACGATAAGACTTACTCTAGCTCAATACACATTCACGTCCACCTATTTGCGTCTGGTTTCATGTCAGGCTATAATTGTTGGACCAAGCACGGAGAAAGAGGGGTCCTAATGGAAGAGAATGAAGAAGAAGAGGATGATGACAACTATCCTGGGTGTCCTGAATATGATGGTACTACAATGGGGGAAGAGAATGAAGAAGAAGAAGCTAAGGCTCAGATGATCCCACTGATGATCTTGGTCGGGCCATTGTTGATGCAAAGAGAAACTACAAAAGTGAAAAGGACAAGTTTAAGTTACATCGCATGTTAGAGGATCACAAAAAATGGTTGTCCCTGAATTTCAAAGATGACAACACAAAGCTCGTTACCACACTAGAATTGCTGCAATGGAAGGCAGAGAATGGTGTATCTAACAAGAGATTTGAAAAGTTACTGAAAATAATGAAGAATAAGCTTCCAAAGGACAATCAATTGCCCAAGAGTACATAAGAAGCAAAGATAGTTGTCTGTCCTCTAGGATTAGAGGTGTAGAAGATACATGCATTCCCTAATTACTGCATCCTCTACCATGGTGAGTACAAAAATTTGAATGCACGCCCGGTATGCAGTGCATTGTGATATAAGACCGGTCGCGATGACGCTGGTGATGATGTTCAGGACGAGCGCCCCTGGAAGAGGATTCCTGCCAAGGTGATGTGGTATGCTCCTATAATAGCACGGTTCGATCGTTTGATCCAAAACAAAGAGCATGCCAAGTCATTGCGATGGCATAAAGAAGACCGTAAGAAAGACGGGAAGTTGAGAGTACCCGCTGATGGGTCGCATTGGAGAAAAATCAAGAGAGAGTGGCCGCACTTTGCAGACGACCCAAGGAACTTATGGTTTGGTTTAAGTGCAGATGGCATTAATCCGTTTGGGGAGCAGAGCAGAAAGCATAGCACATGACCCGTGACTCCATGTATCTATAACTTTCCTACTTGGTTGTGCATGAAGAGGAAGTTCATTATGATGTCAGTGCTCATCCAAGGCCCTAAGCAACCTGGCAATGACATCGATATGTACCTAAGGCCATTAGTTGATGAACTTTTACAGCTCTGGAATAACAAAGGTGTACGTTTGTGGGATGAGCAAAAACAAATTGAATTTGACATGCGAGTGTTGTTGGTTGTAACCATCAATGATTGGCCTGCTCTTAGTAATCTCTCATGACACACAAATAAGGGATACCATGCATGCACGCACTGTTTAGATGAGACTCAAAGTATATATTTTGACAAATGCAAGAAGAATGTGTACTTCAGACATCGTCAATTTCTTCCGACCAAGCATGCCTTAAGAAAGAAAGGCAAGCATTTCAAAGGTGAGACAGATCACCGAAAGAAGTCCGTCCTTCATACTGGTGATGACATACTTGATATGGTCAAAGATTTAAAAGTAATATTTGGAAAGGGTCCTAGCGGACAATCTGTTCTGACTTACGCAGAGGGATGCGCACCCATGTGGAATAAGAAATCTATATTTTGGGAGCTAGAATATTGGAAAGTACTAGAGGTCCACTTTGCAAATGACGAAGAATCTTTGCGTGAACCTGCTAGGCTTCCTGGGCGTGTATGGGAAGACAAAAGATACATCGGAGGTACGGGAGGACCAGCAACGTGTGCAGGAAAATGACGACATGCATCCAAAAAAGTTTCAAGGTCCTGCCAGCTACGCTCTTACGAAAGCAGAGAAGGAAATATTTTTTGAATGTCTGCTCAGTATGAAGGCCCCATCTGGCTTCTCGTCAAATTTAAAGGGAATAATAAAAAATTCCGGAACCTAAAGTCTCATGACTTCTACATGATCATGACGCAATTGCTTCCTGCTGCGTTGAGGAGGCTTCTACCAGAAAATGTTCGATCAGCCATTGTGAAGATAGTAGCATTCCTCGATGCAATTTCTTAGAAGGTAATCGATCTAGAAATCCTACCAAGCTTACAGAATGATTTGGTCCAATGTCTTGTCAATTTCGATTTGGTGTTTCCACCATCCTTCTTCAATATTTTAACGCACGTCCTAGTTCACCTAGTCGAAGTGATGGCCATTCTAGGTCCTGTATTTCTACACAACATGTTCCCCTTTTTAAAGTTCATGGGAGTCTTAAGAAATATGTTCAAAACCATGCTAGGCCAGAAGGAGCATCTCCAAGGGACATGAAACATATGAGGTTATTGAGTTACTGTTGACTTTATTCTTGACATTAAGCCGATTGGTGTTCCTCAATCGCGGCATGAGGAGAGACTGCGTGGAAAAGGTATGCTTGGACCAAAATCAATAATATTGTAGGGACGTGCATTCTTGGGCGCAAGCACACTAAGTAGTTCTATAAAATTCTACCTTGGTGACCTCGTATATCGAGAAACACATGGATATTATACGCTCCAAGAACCCGGAGCAGTCTAACCCCTGGATTAAACGTACACACATTGAGGCTGTCAGCGGTTGGTTGCGAACACATCTCATGAATGACGACAATGTTGAGGATGACATGTACTTGTTGGCCAAGGGACTATATTCGACTATATTGACTTTCTAAGGGAATACATTTTACACGATCGCCCAAGATAAAAAGAGCACCAACCAAAAGAGTGGTGTCCTCTTTGACGATTCGACAAACACCAAGGAAAAGGACAGATATTATGGTTACATAGAGGAGATATGGTAACTTGACTATGGAGGTGAGTTGAAGGTCCCTTTGTTTCGGTGCAAATGGGCCAATCTGAATGGAGGAGGGGTAATGGTACACCCGCAGTATAGAATGACAATAGTGGATCTCAACAATCTTGGGTACACAAACGAACCATTCGTCCTAGCCAATGATGTGGCGCAAGTTTTCTATGTGAAGGACATATTTACCAAACCGAGAAAAAGAAAAGAAAATAAAGCTGATACATCATACGATTAGCTAGAGTTCCACACAGCTCTTTCTAGAAAAATAAACATCGTGGGAGTGGCGGACAAGACAGGCATGTCAAAAGATTATGAAAAGTTTGATGAAATTCCTCCCTTCGAAGTGAAGACTGACCCAAGCATCATGTTAAGTGATGAAGATTATCCATAGTTATGGTGCAATAATCAAGGGACACGCGTCAACAAAAAAGTTTTATACCCAAAGATCCCACTCTCGGATGTGATTGGCTTCACCATCACCAATTTTCTTCTCTAGTGAGTAGCTGGGATGGTCCAGTTTTGTACACGAAGTGCATCCAGTTTTTGTTGTAACCCTCTCAACTTTTTAGCACATATATACTATGTGGGTGAAATGATGATATCATGCCAAGTTTCAACCTTTTTCGAGTTCATTTTTAGTGCTATTTAATTTCCGGGTCATTTAGCTCAAACAAATCATTAAATGGATGAAAAATAGCAAATGAAGTTAGAAAGGGTTAAAATTTCATGTTGTGGCTTAGAATGGTTCATATTGAATGCACAAAAATTCTGGAGTTGAAATAAGTTAAAAAATGCCTTTGTAACAGATGAGTTTTCATCTGAAACTGCCATACTTCGAAGTAGATGGTCCAGTTTGTACACAAAGTTCATCCAGTTTTTGCCGTAATCCTCTCAACTCTTTAACACATGCTATGTGGGTGAAATGATGATACCGTGCCAAATTTCAACCTTTTCAGAGTTCATTTGTAGTGCTTTTCAATTTAGGGATATTTTTCTCAAAACAAATCATTAAAGTGATTAAAAACAGCAAATGAGGTTAGAAAGGGTTGAAATTTCAGGATATGGCTTATAATGGTGCATATTGAATGCACAAAAAGTCTGGAGTTGAAATAAGTTAACAAAATGAAATGCCTTTGTAATAGTTGAAGGTATTAAACTAAAAGAGTTAAACAAAATATGGTTTTGATTAAAACACCTATTTAAAATATAGTAAAAATTCCCAAATTGAATGTACTGATAAAACATACTAATATTAAACAATAGGAAAAAAATCACTCAAAAATCTATTTTTAAACTAAAATTATTGACAAACTAGTGATTCACACAAATTTCAAAGAATTCAATTTTAAACTATTCAAATTTGAAAAGTACTGGCACTAACAGAAAGTTTATAATTTTTGCGGCCTAAAGCAAAAATATTCACTCAAAAACTCTAGATATTCCAAAATTTATTCAAAACCTAAAACAGAGATTGTTCTGTTTAGAAAAACAAAATAGAAAATAAAAGGCCACCTTTAGTCGGGCCACCAAAAGAAAAGGCCACCTTTAGTCGGGCCACCAACTAGGACTAAAGGTGCCTTCCTGCGCGGGAGCCGAAAAGGGAACCTTTAGTCCCGGTTTGTGGCTCCAACCGGTACTAAAGGGGGTCTTAAGTTCTAGTTGGAGCCACCAACCGCGACTAAAGGTTCCTCTATATTAGCATAGACTTAGCCATTTCTCCCCGCCCCCGTGACGCCGTTGGCCTTGTCCATGCCGCCAGGCTGCCCTGCGAGTCCCCTACTGCTCCTAATCTCCGGCGAATCCGACAAAATCGCCGCCCCTCCTGCTCCTAACCGTCGACGAGCCCCACGGTGAGCCCTCCGCCTCATTCCTCCCACTCCTACCCGTCGACGAGCCCCAGCAGAGCCATGGCACCGCCGCCCCTCCTGCGCTCGCCACCATCACCTCGCCCTTGCCTAGCTCTCGCCATGGGCATGGAACTCTGCCGGAGGACGACTGTGCCATGGCCGTCGGCCTGCCCGAGCATGGAGGTGCCATGGCCCTCGTCATGGCCTCTAACATTGAGTATGCAATCTACGAATTAACGTTGTAGTGATATAGGTTTTTTCTTATCTTTTTTATATTCCTATGAATATGAAATCTATGAATTAATATTGTAGTGATATAGTTTTTTTTGAGACAATCTTCGACATTCGAGCTCCTATTGGGGGAGGGAAGGGTCCCCGAGATTGTAGTGATATTCGACATTTGACATTGTAGTGATATTCAAGATATACGGCCACCACGAGGAACCTAATGGGGGAGGGAAGGATCCCCGAGATTGTAGTGATATTCGACTTTCGACATTGTAGTTATATTCGAGACGAAGGGCCACCACAAGGAACCTAATGGGGTGGGGGGAGTCCTCGACGGTCGTCGATGATTACTATATAGTTGTAAAAATTAATTAAATATGAGTAGCACAATAAAATGATAATTATTGCATCGGAATTTGTTTTCATAAGAATTTGTTCTCAAAGTCGACGATACCCGGCCCGCATCCTCATTGTCGACTAGGCGTCGGCGACCACCTGCTTGAGAAGCGACAACATGTTCGGCACTGGGCTCTGCTAGGTTGGCACTAGGAGGTGCTACCTTCCGGGGCACGCAGCTTGGTGAGGAATCAGGCTCCCTTCATCGACCTAGAGATTCTTTGGTGGCGGTCGCATGGACCACTATCGGTGCGGAGCGAGACGGCCCCGACGTGTCAGGGAGGAGGATGAGCACGTCCGACGCTAAATAGCTGCGTTGAATGCCAGGTTCTCCAATACCTCACAGGTTCTTCAGGGATCACACTCGAGCCAAGTTCCTGTTATGGTTCTTTCTCTTTGGGTGTCCACCGCCTGCGCCACGAGACATCAACAAGATGTGTATTAGTTATATTATATAATAATATTCGAGATGTATTAGTGATAATATTCGATGATGTATTAGTGATATTATATAATAATAATCGAGATATATTAGTTCTATTCGATGATGTATTAGTGATATTATATCATCATATTGTTGTATTACCTATTATTGATTTGCATATCTCCAGTTTTGCTTATTGAATGCATTCTAATTATTTTATATTTGTTCTGGATTACTTAAGCTACGGACGGTAGAGACAGAGACTGTGATCAAGAGAATGCATCCACTAGTAGAAAACAGGGCTTTGGTTGAGGTCGGGATAAGGACATTAATCCCGGATCACTTACTAACCAGAACCAAAGTGTGCATCTGTACCGGTTCGTGAGGATAGGGTGTCAGCCGGAGCTTGGGGGATATTGGTCCCGGTTTGTATGACTCTTTTGGTACCGGTTCCAGACACGAACCGGGACCAATGGGCTCGCTCCTGGCCCAACACCTTTAGTCCTGGTTGGTGGCTGGAACCAGGGACAAAGATCAGCCTTCTGTCCCGGTTCTAGCCACCAACCGGGACTAAAGATATTAGCCTATATATACCCCCGCCCCTACCCGCTCACTCTGTTTTTTTGTCCGGTCGGCGTGTGCACATGAGGTGTGTGTTGTTATAGCTCTCACCTCCTATGCACATGAGGTGTTTGATGAAATGTCCAAGCCATACTTAAGCTTTCTCCTCTCCAAGCTCCATTTTCCTCAAGATTTGTCTAGGTTTGGCGGTCCGTCCTGTCCCATACCCGTCCTCACCGTCGTCGATCGCCTGCGCCGATCTCGTCGCCGACACCACCGTGGTGATCCTCTTGTTCTTATCTTCTTTTTAAAACAAAAAAAATTCTTAGTTGTATGATTTAGATTGATACTTGTATAATTTTCTTACTTGTCCATAAAGTTTATTATTGTTTTCTATTATATAGTGCCATGGTTCTGTTATCCACCCCCGTCGGCCCTCGTCCTGTCTATCATTCAGATGTGGTATATTATATTTTATTACTATTTGTTTCATTTAGTGTTTGTGACAATTATGTCAACCAACTTGACATAGATGTTTTCATCTACGAGTTATGTGAACTGCAAATTCTAGCCGACATAGAAATTCTTGTCGAGAAGTTAAATTTGGTTGAATAAGAAAACAATTACTTGAAACAAAAATTAAGAAGAGTTGAAGAAGAGAAGATGAAATTGGAGTTGAATGTTGTCGATGTCATCGTTGATCACAAGATCAAGATGGATGCAACACGCTTGAATATTAGAAAGATTACAAAATATTCCATTCATACTAAGGCTTGGTATCATTATGCCATTGGATCTATTGGTACCTTAGTTGCGGTTATGATCGCATTTGTTGTTGCATTTAAATTTTTTTACATAGTTTCAGTGTAAGTTTTAATTAGATGCTCTAGAGAGCTATATGTTGTTCAATGAGAACTATGTATAAACTTTATGTATTTATTTTGGTCACTACTGTACTTTGACTTTAATGTGATCATGAATTTCTATTAATTTGGTCACTTCTCTATTCATCATGTTCTGTAATGGTTATTGATACACTTAATTATATAATACACGGAGATGAACCGGGAATGGATGTACGGTGACTGATGCACCTCCGAGTACATTAAGGGCCCGCAAAATTTTCTCAAAGCGGCTGAGGCAAACAAGCAGATTGGTTTTATGCATTGTCCATGTACTGTCTGTGGGAATACGAAGGATTACTCTAACTCTAAAACCCTTGGCTTCCACCTGCTTGAGAAGCATTTCATGCCACACTATAATGTTAGGACCAAGCACGGAGAAAGAGGGGTTATGATGGAAGACAATGAAGAAGAAGAGGATGATGACAACTATCTGCCCCCTGAATGCGGTGATGTATGCAATGGGGAAGCTCAAGATCAAGAGGAACCAGATGATGTGGCCGGTGATGATCTTCGCCGGGTCATTGTTGATGCACATAGAGAATGCGAAAGTGAAATGGAGAAGTTGAATTGCCATCACATGTTAGAGGATCAGAAAAAAGAATTGCACCCAAATTGCAAAGATGACAACACAAATCTCGGTACCACACTAGAATTGCTGCAATGGAAGGCAGACAATGGTGTATCTGACAATGGATTTGGCTCACTGGTGAAAATAATGAAGAAGAAGCTTCTAGAGGATAATGAATTGTCCGACAGTATGTACGAAGCAAAGAAGGTTCTATGCCCTCTAGGATTCGAGGTGTAGAAGATACATGCATGCCCTGGCATGGGGGGATTATTTCCCCCCTCTCCCTCAACCTCGGCCTCCTCCTCCTCCTCTTCTTCCTCTTCCTCCTCCTCGGCCTCCTCCTGATTCGAGGATGCGGGGGTATCCTCGGATGCAGCGTTGGGCTGGTCCATCATGCGGATGCCAGCTTGGCTTGGTTTCTTCTTATTCCCTTTTTTCATGGGTGCCTCGTAAGGCTTTACCACAACCATTTTTGCTAACAGGCCGGTCCTCTCGTCTTCGGGCGGAGGCGTCGGACTGTTGATGTTGACGGCTTTCTTCAGCCATCTCTGCAAAGACAGGTCGGATAAGGGGTTATCAGATCTACTCATGTAATAGAGCCTACCAAGCTATGGTATATCGTACCTTGGATTCGGGCTTGGCGGCGTGCGGATTCCTTGTCCTCCTCCTCCTCGGATGGCCAGCTCTTCTATGATTTGAAGAGCACCTTCCACAACTTCTCCCGCGTAGTGTAGAAAATATTCCGGACTGGGGACTGTCCCGGCGCTGGCAGGGAAGGATGCGTCTGTGGAGCATCACCTTGGTGCCCTCCTCCACCATGGAGCAAATGCGCTTCAGCAGGTCGCTCCTTGCCCGGTCCCCATACGAGCCCTTTTCGAGCCATCAAGCTAGTCTAGTGGGGGGCGGATCTTAATGCGGTGGAGGGACGCTCACCTTCTCCTTGTGGTTCAGTGACGTAGAACCACTCCTTCTACCACCCCTTTATGTGTCAATAATGGTGCCCGATGGCCACCCAACGCGGGTGAGCTTGTCGATGATGGCCCTGCCTGAATCTGCGTGCTTGTCGCCGACACACTTGGGCTTGTGTTGAAGACTTGAAGCCAGAGCCGCAAGTGTGTCTTGATGCGAAGGAAGGCCTCGCAAACGAAGATGAACGCCGAGATGTGCATGATAAATTGAACAATAACTAAACATTTCTTGGCCTCAAAATGGAAATAGACTGCAACTACTGGAATATGCTAAAGAGAGATGGCACAACCCAATGTTTTTGGAGGTCTTTCTCGGTGCGGCTTGGAACCTACGGAAGGAAAAAACAATAACTACTTTAGACGGATTACTCCAAATTTGCCCTCTTGGGAGACTCGCTTCAAGGAAGACTTTTCTCTGCTTAAATATAGATCCAAAGAGTCTCTCAAGCCTTTTATAGGTGCATTTTTAGGCTCTCTTCATTAAACACTTTTGTATATTCCCCTTTGTTACTTTGCTGTCCAGTAGCCTTTCCTGAAGCCCACAAAAAGTGGGGGGCTTCACCCTTGTGTAAACATGTAAACGGTGATGTTATATTAATGCATTTGCAGTAGGAGTCTCTCCTACTATTTCCAGGTCAAAAAAAGATGTGCATGATGGAGTTCGGCGGGAAGTCATGGAAGTCGAGGCCATAGAAGAACATCAACCCCCTGACAAAGGGGTGGAAGGGAAAGCTCAACCCCCTGATGAAGCATCGAATGAACACCACCCTTTCGCCTGGCTTGGGAGTGGGGATCACTTGGCCCTCCTCTGTCGCACAATTAGGGATGTCGGCGGGGAGGTATCCGGCTTTCTTGAGGTCCTGGATGTCCTCGTCGGTTACCGTGGAGGCTTCCCACTTGTTGCTGGAGCCGGATCCCTCCATTGATGAGCTCGGAAGAGGAGTCGGAAGATTTAGATCTGGGAGTCGGAGGCTCAAAGGAAAAGGAGGCAGTAGAAGTAGAGGGAGAGCGTGAATAGCCACGGGGGTTTTCTTTCCCTTTTAGGAGGCTTATCGTTCGAGCCCCATCCACTGAGCCGCGAATCCCTCTGCTTCCCGAGACATGTGCCTAGTTGTGCATGCACGATTAAATATATCCTGTGTGAAACAGAGCACGATCTGCGCATTGATAGATCGTGCTGATAGAATAGCCTCGAGCCGCACAACGAGTCCCTGTAACTGGCCTAGCGGTCGTGGTGGGCCGTGACCTTTCGTCGAAGAGGTCGTTATCTTTTCTTCCATAACATTTGATCTTCAAAGACAACTTATTTCACAGTGTTCAGACACGCCGCTATCCGGAAGCTATTTGCCATTAGAGGCCGAATTATTTTCAGCACAAGGAACTTACCTCGCAAGCCGAAGACTTTGTTCGCGAAGCAATTGGAGCCGAAGACCCCTGGCGCTGGAGGCATGTTTGGGGGCTACTGAGGGAGTCCTAGATTAGGGCATCCTCTGGGAGCCGGCCTATTCTTATGAGCCGGACTATATGGGCTGCTTACCGAACATTGAAGATTTCAAGGCCTAGTCTCTAGGATGGAAGCTTCCGGAAGCACGGCTTGTGCTCCATGTTTGATGTAGCAAATAGGCATGTGTTATCTCTTCGTCTTGTAACCAACCATGTGTAAACCCTAGGCATCCTCGGCGTCTATATAAGTCAAAGATTTTTAGGGTGTAGGAGAAGGACAACTCATCTAGGGTTAGCTATTCAATCTCGAGGTAGATAACCTCTGTAGCCCCCCACATCGTCAATACAACCAAGCAGGACATAGGGTATTACCTCCATAGGAGGGCCCAATCCTGGGTAAATTTGTGTCCCCTTTGTCTCCTGTTACCGTCGACTCCAGTCTCACAGTTCGGGACCCACTACTCGAGATCTGCCGGTTTTGACACTGACATCTAGAAAAAGTGTTTGGAACTATCATTGAACAAATTTATGCACTATTCTAGCATTCACACTTCATAAATTATTTCTTTTATCATTTAGCTACTCGATGACGAGCAGGAATTAAGCTTGGTGATCCTGATACGTCTCCAACGTATCTATAATTTATGAAGTATTCATGCCATGTTTACAATAATTCTATATGATTTTGGTATGATTTTATTAGAACTAACCTGGACTTACGTTGTTTTCAGCACAACTACTATGGTGTCGTTTTTTGTGCAGAAACAAATGTTCTCAGTATGGGCTGAAAATTTACGGTGATTTTTTATGGACCAAAAGAGACCCCCAAAGCACAAGAGTTGGGCCAGGAAGTGGATGAGGAGGCCACAAGCCTGCTGGGCACCCCCTAGGCCGTGCCCCTATGGCTTGTGGACTCCTCGAGCTTCCCCTTGACATGAGACCAACGCAAAAATTTCCTATAAATACTAAAAAAATAGAAAGAAACCTAGATCGGAAGTTCCGCCGCTGCAAGCCTCTGTAGCCACGAAAAACCAATCGAGAGCCCGTTCCGGCACCTTGCCGGAAGGGAAACCATCACCGGAGGCCAACTTCATCATCCTGGCAGTCTCCATGATGAGGAGGGAGTAGTTCATCCTTAGTCTCCATGTGTTTGCTCTCTCTCTCTCTCTCTCTCGTGTTCTTAAAACACTAGTAGAAAACAGACCTTTCGTCCCGAGCTTTAGTCCCAGTCTGGTCACGAACCGTAACTAAAGATGGTATTAGTCCCGGTTCGTGCCGGTTACAACGGCTAGGAGCAGGGCGGCCTTTAGTACCGGCTCGTGAGGGACCTTTAGTACCGGTTTGTCTCATGAGCCGGTACTAAAGGGGGCGTGGCAGGGTTTTCGTCAAACATGGGCCCCGCTTGCACCTTTAGTACCGGCTGGTGTCACCAGCCAGTACTAAAGGGCAACCTTTAGTACCGGTTGGTGACACCAGCCGGTACTAAAGACTTCCTACATATACATCCGTCCGCAGCCGATCGAAAGAGCTCTGTTTTCTCCCCTGTTCTTATTGTAGCTCGAAGCTCATCCTCCATTTTGCCAAGGATTTGACAAGATTTAAAGGCACCCCATCTATCCAAGTGTTCATAAAGGTTAGCAACCTTGCTCCTTCATCTCTTGCTAGATTAGCTTGTGGTATGCTCAAAGATATGTGATATGTGATTTGTGGGAGTTTATTTGATTTATATCCAATTTGAGCTCAAATTAACTTCTTAGGTTGCATATGTGTAGGTGTGGTTTATTTGGTGTGCCTTCCCACCATCCCCGACCATCCTAACCACCGTCCATCGTCCGCACCATCTCGTCGCGGCACCGGCCACCTTGGTGAGCCTCTTGTTCTTCTTAAAATCTTTTAAAAAAAATTACTTGTATGATTTAGATAGCTGCGTGTACGATTTACTTACTTGTATTATTGTTTTATTCTATAGTGTAATGGTTATGGTATCCGCCCATGTCGGCCCTTGTCTAGTCTATGATTCAGATGTGGTATGTCGTTAATTATCTTTTATAACTATTTCACACATCATCTAATGTCTATGACAATTAATTATGCTACCAAATTGACGTCGATATTTTTATCTATAGGAAGTAGTTGAACCAGAAATTCCAACCGACTATGCAATTCTGTTCGAGAAATTGACCCAAGCTGAAAAACAAAATGATCATTTGAGAGAAAAATTGAAAAGAAATGAAGATGAGAAGATGGGATTGGAGTTGCATGTTGCCGATATCGTCGATGATCACAAGAAAAAGATGGTTGAAATGCGCTTGAAGCTTAGAAAGATTAGAAAATATGCCATTGATAAAGAGGCTTGGTATCATTATGCCGTTGGCTCAATTGTCACTTTAGTTGCGATTATGATCGCATTTGTTGTTATATTCACATGTTTTAGATAGCTGGTATTGTTTTATGAGATGTATATGTATGAACTATAACTATCCATTATTTGCAGTAATAACATTTGGTCACTGCTAGCTCTACTTTTGGTTGTAATGTGATGATGAAGTTGTATTAATTTGGTCACTTCGATATTGTGTAGTGAACATGAGCAGGCAATGGATGTATGATGACCGACTAAGTCCAGGGTTTCTTAATGGCCTACATGATTTTATTCGTGTGGCTGAGACAAATAAGAAGCATGGTTTCATGTGTTGTCCATGTCGTGACTGTAAGAATGATAGGAATTACTCTAACTCAAAAACCCTTCACTACCACCTGCTGAAGTCCGGTTTCATGTCCGACCAAGCAAGGAGAAAGAGGGCTTATAATGGAAGACAATGAAGAAGAAGAGGATGATGAAAACTATCCTTTCGCTGATACAACAATGGGGGAAGGTGAAGAAGAGGCATCAATGGGGGAAGCTGAAGAAGAGGCATCAGATGAGCCCGCTGATGATTTAGGTCAGGTCATTCCTGATGCAAAGAGAAACTGCAAAAATGATAAGGAGAGGTTGAAGTTGAAACACATGTTAGAGGATCACAAGAAATTATTGTATCCAAGATGTGAAGACGACCAGAAAAAGCTGGGTACCACACTGGAATTGCTGCAATGAAAGGCGAAGAATGGTATAACTCACAAGGGATTTCAAGAATTGCTAATAATAAAGGTACTAAAGGTCCACCGCCCCCGCACTGTGTTGGGAGGACCTTTAGTACTGGTGCGTGGCAAGCAACGGTACTAAAGACCCTTTAGTACGGGTGCGTGCCACGCACCTGTACTAAAGGTCTGTCTGGTATAAAAGGAGGACTTCGTCGTTTCGGGCCGAGCAACGCACCGGGAGAGCACAACTTGCGCCGCCAGGCTGCCGAAATCGCGATTGGCGTCGCCGTTGCCGCCGTCGCCCTCGCCGCCGTCGCCCTTGCCGCTATTGCCCTCGCTGCCGTCGCTCTTGCCGTCGTCGCCCTCGCCGTCGTCGCACCACCACCGCGCCATTGTCGTCGCCCTCACCACCGCCGCCGTCGCACCACCACTGCCGTCGCCCTCGCCGCCGTCGGTCACGCCGCCGTCGCCCTGACCACCGCCGCTGTCGGCCTCGCTGCCCTCGCCCTTGCCGCCGTCGCCCTCGCTGCCGTCGCTCTCGCCATCGTCGCCCTCGCCGCTGTCGCACCACTACCGCGCCATTGTCGTCGCCCTCACCACTGCCGTCGTCGCACCACCACCGCCATCACACTCGCCGCCGTCGGTCCCACCGCCGTCGCCCTCACCACCGACGCCCTCGCCCTCGCCACCGTCGCCCTCGCCGCCATTGCCTTGGCCTACCCGGACGCCGCCCCTCGCCGTCATCACCCTCACCACCACCGCCGTTGCCCTCGTCGCGGTCGCCCTCGTCTACCCGGATGCCGCCCCTCGCCACTGTCGCCCTCACCACCGCCGTCGTCGCCCTCGCCGCCGTCTCCCTCGCTGTGGTCGCCCTCGCCTACCCGGACGCCGCCCCTTGTCGCCGGTCCCGTCGCCGCCGGCCCGCTCACTCCGGTCGCCGCTCCGTGATCCCGTTGCCGCCGCCCCGAGCCCGTCGCCGACGCCACCTCCGGGTCAGGAGGCTAGGTGAGATCTCCCGGCCAACCCCTCTCCTTGACGATCGCCCCGATGATCGCCGGACTAGTGTGTAGATGCTAGGGTATCTAGGGTCCCTCGACGTCGAACCCCGACATGACACCCCCGACACCTGACCCCGACCACGACACAACACCCCTATTTAGTTAGTTAGTTAGTTAGGTTGCCAGGTTATTAGGATATGTGTTAGTTTATGTTTAGTTTAGGTTTAATTTAGTTTATGTTTAGTTTAGTTTTAGGTTTAATTTAGTTTGGATCCTAATGCGTGTGTGACTTTCGGTCTGTCGTCGATCCTTATTTAGTTTAGGGTTTCATGTGTGTTCTTGATGGAGGAATCCCGACTATTGTCGTGGGGGGCGCTTCCTCTTTATCCTCTTCTTTGCGACATACTCATCGATATATTGTGCAAGAGGAGGAGAGGGGAAGCGTCCATCACCGCCGGTCGAACCTATTACTGCAAGAGAGTGTCCACAAACATATATACACCACCGTATCAATGTGAGAGAGTGCGCACCAACACACTATGAGATATGTGAGAGTTATTTAAGGAAAGTCTCGACAGACCGATAGTCACACACGCATTAGGATCCAAAGCGTGTCGTAATTCTTGATTTTGCTAGTTGCTAAGTGTTAATTTTGCTAAGTGTTAATTTTGTCAAGTGTTAATTTTGCTAAGTTTTATTTAATTTTTTTTCGTAATTAAGTGTTTCTTCTCGACGTCGACGATGTCGATCCCGCATCCTCGTCATCGAGTCGCCAGAGGAGGTCACTTGCTTGAGCCGAGGGGCCCTGTCAGGGACTGGGCACCGCCGGGCTGGTACTGGGAGGTGTTGCCTTCCGGGCGGCGCAGTTTGGTCAGGAGCCAGCCCGTCGTCAACCCGGAGGTTCTGTGATGGTGGACGCATGGGCCACAGACGATCGAGAGGCTTGAGTCCCCCGCGAAGGTGGTACAGTACCATGTCACCAAGGAGAATGAGCACGTCCGACGCTACATGGCAGCTTTGGAGGCCATGTCCGACAATACCTGGTAGATTCTTCAGGGATCTCACTGGAGCTATGTTCCTGTGATGGTTCCTTCTCTTTGAGGGTTCTAGCTAGATCGATATATTACCTAGCTACTATTATGATGTATTATTATGATATATTAGCTAGATCGATGGAGATTAGCCGATGTATTGAAAATTATCCAAGATTATGCAGATGAGATATTTTCTAAGAACTATACTATATATGTATTCAGTGATGCATTATTAATTAACTATCAGTTATTTTGCTTCTTGAATGCATGCTAATTTAAATACTAATTTGTTTTATCTATATTATTATGGACTGGTAATTAAGCTATGGACAATACCGGTAGATCTCATGAAGAGGACATCTTCGACATGATACGCTCCTCCAAAAACCCAGCGGACCTTCGAGGTGAATCATATGATCATGATGATGGCTCACAATATCTGAACGATCACGGTGATGGATGTGAGACCGAGAAAGTACAACTTATGTTCCAAAATCCGGAACAACCAACAATGTTCGGCGAGGTATATACATATCCATTAGCCTCTGGTGATCATTACATGTGTATTAATTGATTTGTATATATATATATTAACAAATATTTCTTATTTTAATTATCAGCCCTCCGGATCGAGCCAATCTAGTAGAAATGTACGAGGCGCTGCCAAAATATTGGACGACAACGTAAAGCTCAATCTTGATGCTTTCAAACATAATGGCGAACCGACTCACCCTGAAGCCAATGCCAAGACATTTGTGTGTCAATGCGGAGTGGTTGTTAGGGACGGAGTCCCGATCACAATGCATGAATGGATTCAGCCAAAGGAACCAAAACCAGGAGTGAATTATGTCGATACAAGAATTAAAGATGCCCTTTGGCGAGAGCTCATGGAGCATTTCACCCTACCAGATTCTCTCTCGGAGCGTCAAAGGAACAAAGTCAAGGAGTTTGCTCTCCATAAGATGGCCGGCGCGTTCCAGACTTGGAAGAAAAGATTATGGACCGAGTACAACGCTAGAGGCAAGAAGGCGCCTGAATTCAAAGGAATATACGAGAAGGTAAGGGATCACTCGGACGCATTTATCGAGTACAAGACATTGATAGCTGCTATGGAGAAGTCGGCAAAGAACAAGATAAATGCTGAGAAAAAAAGTATCACCATAAACTAGGGATAGGTGGATACAAGTCAGCCATTCCTAAGTGGGATGCATTAGAGAATAAGATGCTTGCTGAAGGGATCACTCCAGTAACCTTCAACTGGCCCAAGAGGTGCAGGAATTGGTTTTTTGCGCATGAGGGAAAGTTGGACCCAGCCACAGGGAAGATTATTGCACTGGCCAGTCTGAAGCATGCATCAGATGAGTTGATTCAAGCAATAAAAGATGCCCAAGAAGGACGGTTTCACCCTGATAGAGAGAACGACGAGCTTACACGCGCCCTCGGGAATGCCGAACACGGAGGACTAACACGAGGCATGGGCGTTGTTCCATGGTACGAGGGGTTTGCGGGATGGCAGGACAGTTATAAAAGCCATTCGAGAAAAAAGAAGGTGGAAACAGACCAACTTTCGAAGTTGGAACAGAAGTGCGAGCAGCAGCAGCTGCAGATACAGGTACTGACCCAGCAAAGGGAAACTCCGCAGCAGGAGGCAGGGGAAGAACCCGTCCCATCTACAATGTAGAAAAGCAGCATGGGTTCCACTTGGGCACCGCTGGGTCACACCCTCGTGGATGATATCACCGAGAAGTACTAAAGGCTGCAGGTCTCACTCTTGATCAAATCCTTGGCACCGCGGAAATCCGCGGGTACGATGCAACTGAGTACGCAATGCAATATGCCGTCGGAAAACCACTTGTCACACCCGAGCAGTACAAGGAACTACCAACTGCGATGCGACGGTTGCATGATTGGTACATGCGTGAAGCAAAGCGAGGGGAGACGGCGGTCATGGTCAAAGTAAGGAAAGAGCATTACGCCAATGCATGTGACATATATCTTGAATTCTCAGAACTTTTCTAGTTATACCACATGGACTCTATCGATAAAACTCTCATCAGTTGCTATTGTCTGTAAGTGATTTATATCTTTAGTAATTTAAGTCTCTAGCTAAGATATCATTCATTGGCTTATCCTCACTATATATGTTCTTTTCTACGCTATTATGCAGATTCAAGATGTGGGAATTGAAACAAGAGGGAATCGATGACATTGGGTTCATCGACCCAACTACCGTTAATGGTCATGTGGTAAAACATTATGCCAAGGACATAGAAGATCTCTTGGAAAATTTTCTAGAGCCAATAATGAATACCAGCAAATCTACTATAATATTTCCTTACAACATGGGGTGAGTGTTTACTCTCTTGTATACTACAAATTCTATTTTTGCTTACTAGCTCGCTGTCAAGTGTAGTTGATGAGTTATATGCGCATGCCTGCTTAATTATATAAACTTCTGCGCAGAGACCACTATATCCTCCTATATATTATCCTCGCGGATGGACTTGTTCAAGTGTACGACTCACTAGATACACCAGAACAATCATACGTGGACTTGTATTTTATGATAGAACGGTAATTTCAATCTTTGTTGACCTCGCTTTCTTTCATTATTCCCTGATATCAAAAGTACTTATAATAACTCTTTCGTTCTATTTCTTTGCCAGGTAGTGTTTGGACAAAGGTGATAGAAAAAACCCATCACGGTCGTCAATGGAAACCGAAGCTGAAGTGGAAAAAGATGCAGGTAATTAAGTAATACTACTAGGTCCGCACATCTCATTAATTCTATTTTCAATACCATTATCATGCTCGATTATTAATAATCTTATTCAATTCTATTCTTTTGCAAATATATGTGCATATTTCCTCTGTGAGAACATTCGCATCCAGACCGAAAGGGGAATTTGCGGCATTTCTTCTTCAACATGTCATTCATGTAAACGGAGAGCACTATTCCTTACCGCCGCCTCAATAATGCCAGCAAATCAGTAGTACAGAACTAAGATTTCATCCGGAGCACTAGCTAGCTAGTCCCGGCCGGGTTTTGGGCCTTAAGTTAATTATAAGTCCCGAATTTATATGGATGTGTAATTCCATTTGTATATATATACTATGTATGAGATATTGTGTATTATATTACATATATATATGCATGAACTTGTGTACTGTTTACAGTATGTAGCACCATAAAATAAATTTGAAATGAATGGAAAACACAAAAAATAGAGAGGAAAATTAAAACCCAATTAAAAGCTAAAAAAACAGAAGACTTAGTACCGGTTGGTATCACCAACCGGTACTAAAGGTCTTCCACCACGAGTCCACGCAGGCAGCCACGTGCAGGGCCTTTAGTACCAGTCCGTGGTCCAACCGGTACTAAAGGTCTGGACCTTTAGTCCCGAGCCGTTAGTACCGGTTGGGGAACTGGTACTAAAGGTCCATCCGGCCCGGGACTATAGGCCTGTTCTGCACTAGTGAAATGACACGATCTTGATGTACCGTGAGCTTTACTGATATAGATGAATCATATGGAGGTTACTCCTCTCTATATTCTTGTGATTAATTGAGTTTCCCTTTGAAGTTTTCTTATCGGATTGAGTCTTTAAGGGTTTGAGAACACTTGATGTATGTATTGTGATGGGATATCCGTGGTCACAATGGGATGTTCTATTGATCCACTTGATGTATGTTTTGGTGATATACTTGTGGGTTTCGTGACCTTGGGAATCTATGCATAGGGGTTGGCACACGTTTTCGTCTTGACTATCCGGTAGAATCTTTGGGGCACTCTTTGAAGTTCTTTGTGTTGGATTGAACATGAAGAATCTGAAATTATGTGACGCATATTGTATAATCAAGCCCATGGGTACTCATGGTGACATTGGAGTATCTAGGTGACATTACACTCGTAGAAAACAGGGCATTGGTTCGGGTCGGGCCAGCACATTAGTCCCGGTTCAGTCACGAACTGGGACCAATGGGGGCAACAGTCCCGGTTCGTGAGGCCAGGGGGGCGGGCGGGCCACGTGGGGCATTGGTCCCGGTTCGTCTGGAACCTTTGGTCCCGGTTCTAGACACGAACCGGGACCAATGTGCCTCGCTCTTGGCCCACAACCATTGGTCCTGGTTCCTGGCTGTATCGGGGGTCCTTTAGTCCCAGTTCCAGCCACAAACTGAGACCAATGAGATGCCTATATATACCCCTCTTGACAGCGAGTAGAGCACTCCACATTGCTCTGTTTTTCAGGCCAGCGAGGGGAGAGCTTTGTGGTGCTCTAGCTCACCTCCTATGCACATGAGGTGTTTGATGAAATGGCCAAGCCAAACTTAAGCTTTCTCCTCTCGAAGCTCCTTGTCCAAACTCCATTTTCGTCAAGATTTGTCTAGGTTTGGTGGCGTCCTGTCCCGTCCCCGTCCTGAAACCGCCATCGATCGCCCGCGCGTGGTGAGACTCTTGATCTTATCTTCTTGCTAAAAGAAAATATACTTACTCGTATGATTTTCTTACTTTTATTATTGTTTGTTATTATATAGTGCCATGGTTATGGTATCTGCTCGTCCAGTGTATGATTCAGATGTGGTATATTATTTTTTATATAACAATGTCACATATCTAATGTCTACGACAATTAATTTTGCCACCAAATTGAGGTAGATGCTTTTATCTATAGGAAGTAGTTTAACCAGAAATTCCAACCGACTATGCAATTCTGCTCGAGAAGTTAACGGATGCTAAAAAAGAAATCGATAATTTGAAAGAAAAATTGAAAAGAACTGAAGATGACAAGATGGGATTGGAGTTGCATGTTGCTGATATCGTCGACGATCACAAGACCAAGATGGATGCAATGCGCTTGAAGCTTAGAAAGATTAGAAAATATGCCATTCATACTGAGGCTTGGTATCATTATGCCGTTGGATCAATTGGTACCTTAGTAGTGGTTATGATTGCATTTTTTGTTGCATTTACATTTTTTACGTAGTTTCGTTGTATGTTCTAATTAGATGCTCTAGAGAGTTATATGTTTTTCAATAATGACAACTATGTATGAACTGTACATATTTATTTTGGTCATTATTGTACTTTGGCTTTAGTGTGATGATGAATTTCTATTAATTTGATCACTTCTCTATTAATGATATGTTGTAATGGTTTTTAATACACTATATTATATAACGCACGCAGATGAACCGGCAATGGATGTACGGTGACCGACGCACCACCGAATATATTAAGGTACTGCATAATTTTGAACACATAAAAAATCAGGAGCTCAAATAAGTTCATGAAAATGAAATGCCTGTTGTAACCAATGAGTTTCCATCCGGAACCCTAATACTTAGAAAGAGATTGTTCGTTTTGTACACGAAGTGCATCCAGCTTTGTCGTAACCCTCTCAACTTTTTAGCACATGCTATGTGGGTGAAATGATGATACCATGCCAACTTTCAACCTTTTCAGAGTTCATTTGTAGTGCTTTTAATTTCCAGGGTCATTTAGCTCAAAAAATTCAATAACTGCATGAAAAATACCAAATGATGTCGGGAAGGGTTGAAAATTGATGACGTGGCTTTGAATGGTGCATTTTGAACACACAAAAAGCCTGGAGTTCAAATAAGTTCAAAATGAAATGCCTTTTGTAACACATCAGTTTCCGTGCGACACCCTGATACTTCGAAAGAGACTGTCTGTTTTGTACACGAAGTGCAGCCATCTTTTGTCGTAACCCTCTCAACTTTTTAGCACATCCTATGTGGGTGAAATGATGATACCATGCCAACTTTCAACCTATTCAGAGTTCATTTGTAGTGCTTTTCAATTTTAGTGTCATTTAGCTCAAAAAAATCAATAACTAAAATTGTAAACCTCTAGTATTTTTTAAACTAAAATTATATAAAACCTAAAAATTACCAAATTGAATATAATGTTAAAACAAAGTAATATTAAATAGTAGGAAAAATAGCAAAGAAATGACATTAAAAATAGCAAAAGTGAAAATAGATGCGCTTACTCTGAAATTCAACCCAAATTCAAAGTGCTAGTTAGGCACCTAACTAGCATTTTGAATTTAGGTTGAATTTCAGGTATCATTGCATCTAGTTTCACTATGAGAGGAGCTTGACACGTCAAGCGCGTCGGGGCTTATAAACAGGTGTTGTCTCCCCTCGACTAGCGAGGTGGGACTAAACATCTGCTGCTTCCCCGCCAGCCGACGAAAAGGGACCAGTGGTCCCGGTTGGTGGCACCAACCGGGACCAATGCTCCCCTTTCGTCCCAGTTGGTGCCACCAACCGGGACCAAAGCCCTGTTTTCAGTAGCCCAAAGGGCGGGAAACAGGGACCTTTGGGCTGCTGAAAACAGGGCTTTGGTCCCGGTAGGTGACACCATCGAGGACTAAAGGTGGGCATTGGTCCTAGTTGGTGCCACCAATCGTGACCTAATGTCCCTATTTCCCGCCCTTTGGGCTGCTGAAAACAGGGCTTTGGTCCCGGTTGGTGGCACCAACCGGGACTAAAGGTGGGCATTGGTCCCGGTTGGTGCCACCAACTGGAACCAATGATTCTTCTATATAAGAAGCACTTAGCAAATTTCGCAGTTTTCATTGCCACTTCGCCGAGCCCGCCGTCCTCGTCCCCGTCGTCGCTTGTCGCCTGGAGCCCGCCGTCACCGTCCTTGTCCCCGTCTCCTCCCCGTCGCCGCCCCCACTGTCGTCATCCCCCTCCTCGTCGCCGCCCCGTCCCTGTCGACTCCCCAGTCACCCCCGTCGCCGCCCCGCCCTTGTTGCCGCCCCCACCGCCCCCATCGCCGCCCCTCCCCCGTCGCCCCCGTCGCCGCCCTGCGCTCGTCGCCTCCCCCGTCGCTGCCCCTCTCCCGCTGCCCCCGCCGCCCCGTCGCCGCCCCTGTTGGAAATATGTCCTAGAGGCAATAAATAAAGTGTTTATTATTATATTTCCTTGTCCATGATAATCGTTTATTATCCATGCTATAATTGTACTAATCGGAAACACATTACATGTGTGGGTAAATAGACAACACTTTGTCCCAAGTATGCCTCTAGTGAACTAGCTCGTTGATCAAAGATGGTCAAGGTTTCCTGGCCATTGACATGAGATGTCATTTGATAATGGGATCACATCATTAGGAGAATGATGTGATGGACAAGACCCAAACACCAAACGTAGCATATGATGGTGTCAGTTTGTTGCTACCGTTTTCTACATGTAAAGTATATGTTCTTATGACCCTGAGATCATGCAACTCACGGATACCGGAGGAGTGCCTTGTGTGTATCAAACATCGAATTGTAACTGGGTGACTATAAAGGTGCTCTACAGGTATCTCCGAGGGTGTCTGTTGAGCTGGCATGGATCAAGAATGGAATTTCTTACTCCGTGTGACGGAGAGGTATCTCAGGGCCCACTCGGTAATAGAACATCACAATGAGCCTTGCAAGCAATGTGTCTAAATGTTTGTCATGGGATCTTGTATTACGAAACGAGTAACGAGACTTGCCGGTAATGATATTGAACTAGGTATGGAGATACCTACGATCAAATCTCGGGCAAGTAACATACCGAAGAACAAAGGGAACATCATACGGGATTAACTGAATCCTTGACATAGAGGTTCGACCGATAAAGATCTTTGTAGAATATGTAGGAACCAATATGGGCCTCCAGGTCCCGCTATTGGTTATTGACCGTAGAGGTGTCTCGGTCATGTCTACATAGTTCTCGAACCCGCAGGGTCTGCACACTTAAGGTTTGGTGACGTTTCGGTAGTATAGAGTTATGTATGGTGGTGACCGAAGGTTGTTTGGAGTCCCGAATGAGATCCTGGACGTCACGAGGAGCTCCGGAATGGTCCGTAGGTAAAGATTCATATATAGGAAGTCCTATTTTGGTCGCTGGAAAAATTTCGGGCTCATCGGTAGTGTATCGGGAGTGCGGGTAGTGTACCGGGAGATCATCAGGAGGGGTATTTCGACCCAAGAGGCTCCATGGGCTGTGGGAGAGTGTTTAACAGCCCTTAGTGGGCTCGTGGAAGTCCCACACAAGGCCCATGCGGTTTGGGAAAAAAGGCCCAAAGAGAAAAAGTGGAGAAGGCAAAAATAGGGTGAATCCTAGTCCTACTAGCATTGGAGGTGGAGTCCACCTCCTCCACCTGGTTCGGCTGACTCCTTGGAGGCTTGGCCCTTGTGCCAAGCATAATTCTCTCTTCCTCTTATATATACTGGAGGTTTTAGGTGTTTTGCATAGATTTTCAGCCACGTGCTGCCCGTTCCTCCAGTGCATAGTTTCTCCTCTACATCGGTTTTCTGCAGCGCTTAGGCGAAGCCCTACCGGAATAGCTCCACCACCATCGCCGGAGCCCCGTCACGCTGCCAGAGAACTCTTCTTCCTATCCGATCCTTCTTGCTGGATCAAGACGGCGGAGATCGTCATCAAGTTGTACGTGTGCTGAACGCGGAGGTGTCGTCCGTTCGGCGCTAGATCAGAAGGATCATGATCAAGTTCGTGGGACGGATTGTGATCAAGTTCGTGGGTCAGATCGTGATTGGATCGCGGGACGGATTGTGATTGGATCGCGCGACGGATCGTGATTGGATCGCGGGATGCACGGCGATTTGGATTGCGAAGACGTTCGACTACACCAACCGCGTTTCTTAACGCTTCCTGCTTAGCGATCTACAAGGGTACATAGATCCAATCTCCCTCTCGTAGATGCTCATCACCATGGATAGATTTGCGTGTGCGTAGGAATTTTTTTGCTTCCCATGCAACGTTCCCCAACAGTGGCATCATGAGCTAGGTCTATGTGTAGATGAGATATCGAGTAGAACACAAAAGGTTTGTGGGCGTTGATGCTTAGATTGCTTCCTCCCTTGGTCGGATTTTGGTTCAGCGGTATTGTGAGATGAAGCGGCCCGGACCAAAATTACTCGTACGCTTACGAGAGATCGGTTCCGTCAACCGCAACTTGTTGCATAGATGGCTTGCGGGTGCCAGTTTCTCTCGCTTTAGTTGGATCGGATTCGACAAAGGCGGTCCTTGAGAAGGTTGAAAAGCAACTAGTGTATCACCATTGTGGTTTTTGCGTAGATGAGAATTGTCCTTGCTAGATACCCGTAGCAGCCACGTAAAACATGCAACAACAATTAGAGGACGTCTAACTTGTTTTTGCTAGGTATGTTGTGATGTGATATGGCCAATTACATGATGTGATATATGTGATGTACAAGATGATCATGTGATGTATAGATTATCACGACTTGCATGTCGATGAGTACGGCAACCGGCAGGAGCCATAGGGTTGTGTTTAATTATTGTATGACCTGCGTGTCAATCGTTAAGCGCTATGTAATGCTTTACTTTATCTCTAAACGGTAGCAATAGTAGTAGAAGCATGTTGGGCGCGACAACCCTGATGGCAACACGTTGATGGAGATCATGGTGTCTTGCCGGTGACGATGGAGATCTTGCTGGTGCTTTCAAGATGGAGATCAAAAGCACAAGTTCATGGCCATATCATGTCACTTATGATTTGCATGTGATGTTAATCCTTTTATGCACCTTGTTTTTCTTAGGACGACGGTAGCATTATAAGGTGATCCCTCACTTAATTTCAAGATACATTGTGTTCTCCCTGAGTGTGCACCATTGCGAAAGTTCGTCGCGTTGAGACACCACGTGATGATCGGGTGTGATAGATTCTACATTCACATACAACGGGTGCAAGCCAGTGTTGCACGTGCAGAACACTTGGGTTAAACTTGACGAGCCTAGCATGTACAGACATGGCCTCGGAACACAAGAGACCGAAAGGTCGAACATGAGTCATATAGTAGATATGATCAACATAATGATGTTCACCATTGAAGCCACCTCAACTGACGTGATGATCGGACTTGAGTTGGTGGATTTGGACCATGTGACACTCAGATGACCTAAGGGATGTCGATTTGAGTGGGAGCTTTAGTAATTTGATTAACTAAACTCATTATATTGAACAATAGTCTAAGTAAACTTTGCATATTTATGTTGTAGATCAATGGCTCGCGCAGTAGCACCCCTGAATTTTAATGCGTTCCTAGACAAAGCTAAGTTGAAAGATGATGGAAGTAACTTTGTTGACTCGGCCCGTAATCTGAGGATTATCCTGACAGATTCCCAGAAATCATATGTCCTTGATGCACCGCTTGGTGACCAACCAGAAGACATGACCTCCGAAGACGTTAAGAACACTTGGGAGGCACGTACTAGAGATTACACAATAGTTCAGTGTGCAATATTGTATGGCTTAGAATCGGGACTTCAAAGACGTTTTGAACGTCATGGAGCATATGAGATATTCCAAGAGTTAAAGTTTATCTTTCAGAAGAATGCCCGTATCTAGAGGTATGAAACCTCTGATAAGTTCTATTCTTGCAAGATGGAGGAGAACGGGTCTATCTGTGAACCTATACTCAGAATGTCTAGGTATTCAACTCGTCTAGCGGAGTTGGGAATTGCCCTTCCGCCAGAGGCGATCACTAACAGAGTTATTCAATCACTGCCACCTAGTTACAAGAGCTTTGTGATGAACTATAACATGCACGGGATGAACAAGTCAGTCGCCGAGCTGTTTGCGATGCAAAAAGTCGCTGAGTCTGAAATCCAGAAAGAACATCAAGTGTTGATGGACAATAAAAGCACTAGTTTCAAGAAAATTGGCAAGGTCAAGGGCAAGGGCAAGAAGGGTAAACCCAAGAAGGATGGCAAAGAAGTTGCTACTCCTGTAAAGAAGCCGAAGCATGGACCCAAGCCAGAAAGTGAGTGCTTTCATTGCAAGGGAACTGGTCACTGGAAGCGGAACTTCCCCAAGTACCTAGCTGACCAGAAGGTGGCCAACGACAAACAAGGTATATATGATATACATGTTATTGATGTGTACCTTACTAGCTCTCGTAGTAGTGCTTGGGTATTTGATATCAGTTCGGTTGCTCAGATTTGCAACTCAAAGCAGGAACTACGGAATAAACGAAGGCTGGCAAAGGACGAAGTGACGATGCGCGTGGGAAATGGTTGCAAGGTTGATGTGATCGCCGTCGACACGCTCTCTCTTCGATTACCATCGGGATTAGTGATGAACCTTAATAATTGTTATTTAGTGTCTGCATTAAGCATGAACATTATATCTGGATCTTGTTTATTGCGAGACTGTTACTCATTTAAATCAGAGAATAAAGGTTGTTCTATTTATATGAGTAATATCTTTTATGGTCATGCACCCAATGTTAGGGTTTATTCATATTGAATCTTGATAGTGATGACACACATGTTTATAGCATTGATGCCAAAAGATGTAGAGTTGACAATCATAGTACTACTTTCTTGTGGCACTGCCGTTTAGGTCATATTGGTGTAAAACACATGAGGAAGCTCCATGCTGATGGACTTTTGGAGTCACCTGCTTTCGAATCACTTGACACATGTGAACCATGCCTCATGGGCAAGATGAATAAAACACCGTTCTCTGGAACAATGGAACGGGCGAGTGACTTATTGGAAATCATACATACTGATGTGTGCGGTCCAATGAGTGTTACAGCGCGTGGTGGATATCATTATTTTCTCACCTTCACTGATGACTTAAGTAGATATGGGTATATTGACGTAATGAAACACAAGTCTGAAACGTTTGAAAAGTTCAAGCAATTTCAGAGTGAAGTTGAGGATCATCGTAACAAGAAGATTAATTTCCTGCGATCTGATCGAGGAGATGAATATCTGAGTTATGAGTTTGGCAGTCACTTAAGACAGTGTGGAATTGTTTCACAGTTGACACCACCCGAAACACCACAACATAATGGTGTGTCCGAACGTCGTAATCGAACCTTATTAGATATGGTGCGTTCTATGATGTCTCTTACTGATTTGCCACTATTGTTTTCGGGTTATGCATTAGAGACAGCTGCAAAAGGCCAAAGTTGTCGTTTCTTAAAGTTTGGGGATGTGATGCTTATGTCAAAAAGCTTCAGCCTAAAAAGCTGGAACCCAAAGCGGAGAAATGCGTCTCCATAGGATACTCGAAAGAGACAGTCGGGTATACCTTCTATCTCAGATCCGAAGGCAAAGTGTTTGTTGCTAAGAACAGAACATTTCTTGAGAAAGAGTTTCTCTCAAAAGAATTGAGTGGGAGGAAAATAGAGCTTGATGAGGTTATTGAACCTTTACTTCAACCAGAAAGTAGCACAACGCAGAAAGATGTTTTTGTGCAACCTACGACGTTAGAAGAGGAAGTTAATGATGATGATCATCAAGCTTCGGATCAAGTTACTATTGAACCTCGTAGGTCGACAAGGCCGCGTACTACTCCTGAGTGGTACGGCAACCCTGTCTTGGATGTCATGTTGTTGGACATCAATGAACCTACGAGCTATGGAGGAGCAGTGATGGGCCCGGATTTTGAGAAATGGTTAAAGGCCATGAAATCCGAGATGGGATCCATGTATGAATACAAAGTATGGACTTTGGAAGTATTACCTGAAGGGCGAAAGGCCATTCAGAACAAATGGATCTTTAAGAAGAAGACAGACGCGAACGGTAATGTTACCGTGTGTAAAGCTCGACTTGTGGCAAAGGGTTTTTCACAAGTTCAAGGAGTTGACTACGATGAGACCTTCTCACCTGTACCGATGCTTAAGTCTGTCAGAATCATGTTGGCAATAACTGCTTATTTCGACTATGAAATTTGGCAGATGGATGTCAAAACAGCGTTCCTCAACGGTTTCCTTGAGGAAGAGTTGTGTATGATGCAACCAGAAGGTTTGTTCGATCCATAGAATGCTGACAAAGTTTGCAAACTCCAGCGATCCATTTTATGGGTTGGTGCAGGCATCTCGGAGTTGGAATAAGCGTTTTGATGAGGTGATCAAAGCGTTTGAGTTTATACAAGTTTATGGAGAAGCTTGTATTTACAAGAAAGTGAGTGGGAGCTCTATAGCGTTTCTAATATTATATGTGGATGACATATGCCTGATTGGAAATAATGTAGAAATGCTGGAAAGCGTGAAGGAATATTTGAACAAGAGTTTTTCAATGAAGGACCTAGGAGAAGCTGCTTTCATATTAGGCATTAAGATCTATAGAGATAGATAAGACGCTTAATAGCACTTTCATAGAGCACATACCTTGATAAAGTTTTGAAGAAGTTCAAAATGGAATAGTCCAAGAAGGGGTTCTTGCCTGTGTTACAAGGTGTGAAGTTGAGTAAGACTCAATGCCCAATGACTAGAGAGGATATAGAAAAGATGAGTGTCATCCCCTATGCTTCAGCCATAGGCTCTATCATGTATGCAATGTTGTGCACAAGACCTGATGTCAGCCTTGCCATAAGTATGGCCGGAAGGTTTCAAAGTGATCTTGGAATGGAACACTGGGCAGCGGTCAAGAATATCCTTAAGTACTTGAAAAGGACTAAGGAAATGTTTCTCGTTTATGGAGGTGATGAAGAGCTCGTCGTAAAGGGTTACGTTGATGCAAGCTTTAACACTGATCCGGATGACTCTAAGTCACAAACTGGATACGTATTTATTCTCAACGGGGGAGCGGTAAGTTAGTGCTTTTCCAAGCAAAGCGTGGTAGCCGATTCTACATGTGAAGCGGAGTACATCGCAACCTCGGAGGCGGCGAAGGAAGGTGTCTGGATGAAGCATTTCATGACAGATCTTGGAGTATTGCCCAGTGCACTGAATCCAATGAACCTGTTCTATGACAACACTCGTGCCATTGCTCTGGC
The DNA here is from genome assembly GCA_022496015.1 of Hordeum marinum. Taxonomy (NCBI): domain Eukaryota; kingdom Viridiplantae; phylum Streptophyta; class Magnoliopsida; order Poales; family Poaceae; genus Hordeum; species Hordeum marinum. The sequence goes on along the minus strand of CM039678.1, from coordinate 50,018,121 downwards.
CAACGAACCAAGGTTTCACTAGAGGATCAGACACATAAAGCGACGCTTCAACTCCATCCGCGATTACATCGAGGAGAAGGACATAAATATTTGCAAAGTGCACACGGATCTGAATGTTGCAGACCCATTGAGTAAACCTCTTCCAAGGGCTAAACATGATCAACAACAGAACTCCATGGGTGTTCGATTCATTACAATGTAAATCACATAGTGATGTGAGCTAGATTATTGACTCTAGTGCAAGTGGGAGACTATTGGAAATATGCCCTAGAGGCAATAAATAAAGTGTTTATTATTATATTTCCTTGTTAATGATAATCGTTTATTATTCATGCTATAATTGTATTAATTGGAAACACATTACATGTGTGGGTAAATAGACAACACTTTGTCCTTAGTATGCCTCTAGTGAACTAGCTCGTTGATCAAAGATGGTCAAGGTTTCCTAGCCATTGACATGTGATGTCATTTGATAAGCGGGATCACATCATTAGGAGAATGATGTGATGGACAAGACCCAAACTACAAACGTAGCATATGATCGTGTCAGTTTATTGCTACTGTTTTCTGCATGTCAAGTATATGTTTCTATGACCATGAGATAATGCAACTCACGGATACCGAAAGAGTGCCTTGTGTGTATCAAATGTCGCAACGTAACTGGGTGACTATAAAGGTGCTCTACAGGTATCTCCGAGGGTGTCTGTTGAGTTGGCTTGGATCAAGACTGTAATTTGTTACTCCGCGTGACGGAGAGGTATCTCAGGGCCCACTCGGTAATACAACATCACAATGAGCCTTGCACGCAATGTGTCTAAATGTTAGTCACGGGATCTTGTATTACAGAACGAGTAAAGAGACTTGCCGGTAATGAGATTGAACTAGGTATGGAGATACCGACAATCGAATCTCGGGCAAGTAACATACCAAGGAACAAAGGGAACATCATAGAGGATTAACTGAATCCTTGACATAGAGGTTTGACCGATAAAGATCTTCATAGAATATGTAGGAACAAATATGGGCATCCAGGTCCCGCTATTGTTTATTGACCGTAGATGTGTCTCGGTCATGTCTACATAGTTCCCGAACCCGCAGGGTCTGCACACTTCATGTTTGGTGACGTTTCGATAGTATAGATTTATGTATGGTGGTGACCGAAGGTTGTTAGGAGTCCCGGATGAGATCCCGGACATCACGAGGAGCTCCGAAATAGTCCGGAGGTAAAGATTCATATATAGGAAGTCTTGTTTTGGTCGCCGGAAAAGTTTCGGGCTCATCGGTAGTGTACCGGGAGTGCCGGTAGTGTACCAGGAGACCATCGGGAGGGGTATTTCGACCCAAGAGGCTCCATGGGCTGTGGGAGAGTGTTACCATCCCTTAGTGGGCTGGTAGAAGTCCCACACAAGGCCCATGCGGTTTGGGAAGAAAGGCCCAAAGAGAAAAAGTGGAAAAAGGCAAAAATAGGGTGAATCCTAGTCCTACTAGGATTGGATGTGGAATCCACCTCCTCCACCTGGTTCAGCTGACTCCTTGGAGGCTTGGAACTTGTGCCAAGCCTCCTCCTCTCTTCCTCTTACATATACTGGAGGTTTTAGGGTTTTTGCACAGATTTTTAGCCACGTGCTGCCCATTCCTCCAGTGCATAGTTTCTCCTCTAGATCGGTTTTCTGCAGCTTTTAGGCGAAGCCCTGCCGGAATAGCTCCACCACCATCGCCGGAGCGCCTTCACGCTGCCGGAGAACTCTTCTTCCTCTCTGCTCCTTCTTGCTGGATCTAGACGGCGGAGATCGTCGTCAAGCTGTACGTGTGCTGAACGCGGAGGTGCCTTCCATTCGGCGCTAGATCGGAAGGATCGTGATCAAGTTCGTGGGACGGATCGTGATCAAGTTCGTGGGACGGATCGTGATTGGATCGCGGGACGGGTCGTGATTGGATCGCGGGATGCACGGCGATTTGGATCACGAAGACGTTCGACGACACCAACCGCGTTTCTTAACGCTTCCCGCTTAGCGATCTACAAGGGTACATAGATCCACTCTCCCTCTCGTAGATGCTCATCACCATGGATAGATCTGCGTGTGCGTAGGAAATTTTTTCTTTCCCATGCAACGTTCCCCAACAGCCCCTCCCCCATCGCCTCCCCCACCGCCCCCGTGGCCGCCCCGTCCCCGTCGCCGCCCCACCCCGTCGCCGCCCCCGCTGTGAGCCGCCCCCGCCCCGGCTCTATGCAATTTATTTTTAAAATATATGTTAATTTTTTTATATGATGAATGTTTATGTTAGATTAGTATGTGTATGTTAGATTAGAGAAATTTTTTATGATGAATGTTAATGATGAATGTTTATGTTAGATTAGTATGTTTACGATGAATATTTATGTTAGATTAGTTAGTTTATGATGAAGGTTTATGTTAGAAGTGTATGTTGTTTTATATTTTATTTAATTATTAGGAGTCCTAGGAAAAAATAGTATGTGTATGTTAGATTACAATTTTTTTTGGGGGTTTTATGAAAAATTAGTGATTAAACGATAAGAAATCGTTCTCATAGGAATTTGTCGACGATGCCCGGCCTGCATCCTCGTCGTCGAGTAGTCCGCGAGATCCTGGTTGATAGGCACCATGTCCGGGACTGGGCTCCTTCATGCTGGCACTGGGAGGTGCTACCTTTCCGGGCTCGGAGGTTGGTGAGGAATGCAGGTATCATCATCGACCCGGACCTTCTGTGGTGGCGGTCACGCGGGCCACTTTCGGTGCAGAGGGAGCGGGCACCCGCGGAGGTGGTACGTTGTCGTGTCAGGGAGGAGGACGAGCACGTCCATCGCTACATGGCGGCATTGGACGCCCGGTTCAACAATACCTGGCAGATCGTTCAGGGATCTCACTTGAGATATGATCCCGTGATCGTTCCTTATCTCTGTTCTTCCCTAGCTCTAGCTCATCCCTCCATTTTTGCCAAGATTTGTCAAGATTTGAGGCACCCCAATCATCCAAGTGTCCACAAAGGTTAGCGACTTTGTCCTTTCATCTCTTATTGCTAGATCAGCTCATGCAATGCTTTATAAGTATAGTGATTTGTGGGTTTAGTTTGGGTGTAATTATGTGGTAGTTTTTTTGATTTATATGCAATTTGATCTCAAATTAACTTCTTAGTTTGCATATATCAAGGGTGTGGTTTACTTAGTGTGCCTTCCCGTCCCCGTCCTAACCAACGGAGATCGCCCGCACCGTCTCGTCGCTGGTACCACCTTGGCATCGGTGTCAAAACCGCCGGATCTCGGGTAGGGGGTCCCGAATTGTGAGACTAGAATCGATGGTAACTGGAGACGAAGCAGACAAGGTTTTACCCAGGTTCGGGCGCTCCTATGGAGGTAATACCCTACGTCATGCTAACCCTATGGGGAGTACAAAGTATATCTACCTCGAGATCGAATAGCTAACCCTAGATGAGATGTTCTATATCTACCACCTAAAACCCTCCGACTTATATAGACGTGGAGGGTATCTAGGGTTTACACATGGTCGATTACATGCCTAAGAGATAAACATGCCTATTCGCTACGTTAAACGTGGAGGACAAGCCACGATTCCCGAAGCTTCCTTCCTAGAGAGAAAGCCTTCCATCGATCCAATGTCTGGTTAGCGGCCCATGCAGTCCGGCCCATAAGGAACAGGTCGGCCTCCCGAGGACCCCTTAATCCAGGACTCCCTAAGTAGCCCCCGAACTTTCCTCCAACTCCAAGGGTCTTAGCTTCAATCGCTTCGTATAATCAGAGTCTTCGGCTCGCGAGGTGAGTTCTTCTTGCTGAGTATAATTAGGCCTTTGATGACATGTAGCTTTCCGAATAGAGGCGCGTCCCAACACTATGAATAGATTGGCCCTGAAGGCCAAATGTCGAAGGGTAAAATAACATCCCCTGACGACCCCTATGACGAAAGGTCATGGCCCACCACGACCGCTGAGCCAGTTGCAAAAACTCGATTCACGGTTCGAGGCGTTTTCATCAACATGTTCTATCAATGCACAGATCGTGTCCCATTTTATAAGGGATATGTTTAATCATGCACGTGCAACGACACGCATGTCTCGGGAAGCGGAGAGATTCACGGTGCAGCAAGGGGAGGCCAAATAGTGATAAGCCTCATAAAAGGGGAAAAAACTAAGGCTTAACCACACTTCTCATTTGTAACCTCTGCTTCCCCATCCTTCTGAGCTTCCATAGCGTAGATCTAGGTCTTCCACCACACCTTCTCCGAGCTAACTCATGGCAGGCTCCGGCTCCAATGGCAAGTGGGGGGCCTCCACGGTCACCGACCAAGACATCCGGGACCTTATCCTCGTCATGCACATATCAGCCTTCATCCTCGTTTGCGAGGCTTTTCTGCGGGTCGAGTCACACTTCAATCTTTGGATCAAGGTGTTTAACATCAAGATGAAGTGTGTCGTAGGCGAACACACAAACTGTGGCGGGTCTATCATAGGCAAGCTCACCCGTGTCGTATGGCCCTCTTGCACCTTCATCGACACCTTCAAAGTATGGCCGAAGGAGTGGTTTTACATCACCGAGCCGAGGGAGGAAGGTCAAGCTGCCCCAGCCGGATTCAGATCTGGTCCCCCCACCATACTAACATCGTGGCTCCAAAAGGGCCTCAACTGGGGTCGAGGAGGGAGGTGAGCGACCTGCAGAAGCGCATCTACTCCATGATCGAGAATGACATTGCGCTGACTAACGTGGTCTAGGTCATGCTCCGGCGTTTCATCCTCCCCTGTCAACACCGGGATACGCCCTTGTGGGCTCGTCAGCTCAACAACGAGCCCATGATTCAGTACCTCTTCTGCACTACTCGAGAGAAGTTGTGTAAGGTGCTCTTCAAGTGGCAGAAGAATTGGCCAGCCGAAGAGGAGGATCGAGGTCTACACGTCGCCAAGCCTGCCTCCAAGATATAGTATATCTCTGTTTGATTGGCTTTATCTCTTGTAAAGAAATTTCTAAACCATCATTCCATAATTATTTGCAGAAATAGCTGAGCAAAGCCACAGGCATCGATTGCCTGATGCCTCAGCCCGAAGACAACAGGTCCGGGATGTTAGCGGAGACGCTAGTCGGCACCTTACAACATGCCTGTGAAGAAAGAGAAGCACAAGAAACCAGGCCAAGAAGACCTATGCATCACGGACCAGCCAGAGGCTGTGTCCAAAGAAACCAATGCCTCCTCAAATCAAGAGGAGCATGAGGACGAGGACAAAGGCGAGGGGGAGAGCGATTCGCCCCTCGCAAGAAAGAGAGCGGCGTCATCGGACGCCGTAGAGGAGGTACCCCCTCCCACCCCGAAGAAAGCGCGTTGGACACAGGTTATCCTGTCCGATAATAGTTTGGACTCGGATACCGAGTCCGATGACTTCGAGAGGGTTCCACGAAGGAGCCTGGGGGTCAAGCCCCCAGCTCAGAGGTAAGGATCCGAACATTCCCTCGGCTGTTATTGATAGGCTTTGAGGTTTACTAACATGCAAGCATTTGCTTCATTATGCATCCCACCACGCGTCGCATCCACTACGCCGGGCGCCGCGAAGGACATCGCGGAGGTTTCGTCCCAACATGCTCCTATAGAGCCAGGCACTAGCGGCAAAGGAGACAACATCATGGCCGAGTCTAACGCCTTGGTTGCCGAAGACCCAGGAGTGGTATCCCACCCGGATACTGAGGAGGCCGGAGGAGCGAATGCTCAATCTCCGCCAAGGACATCTCTAGAGCGTACCACGCCTCTGGAAGTACTGGTTCATTCCCCGGTTGGTGATCAGGTTGTCCGACCACCACTGGTGCCACCGAACAATGGGTAGCCGATCATGGGGAGGCTCTATCAAGCGCCTCCTTATGTAAGGAGCATCGCACCCTTATGGGTGCGGTGCTATAGAGCATTTAGTCCATCGACAACGGACTGAAGGAGGCCTTCAAGGGTCTCCTCTAGGGCTTTCAGGTAAGCCACGTGACACTATATTTGCAAAATGTTTATTTCTTTTTATTATTATATACATGGAAGCCCCCGAGCCCCAGGTGAGTTTGATAAACTTACCTAGGGGTCAATCATGGATCATTATTTGAACTATATATGAAACTATATGGTCGAAATGTTATAACAGCCCTTAAGAGGTTGGGACATAAGATCATATTAACAATAATTTGGAAGTTTTGAACGCATATAACCTGACAAGGATTTGTGTGTTGCAGGCTTCGTCATCGGCGGCGGCTAAGAATGACGTCGAGCTAGACGAGCTGAATCGGAAGCTCAAAAGCTCCGAAGACAAGCTTGATGCTCTCAACAAGAGATTCGAGGAGGCGCATTGTAAGCCTTACTCAATATCCAAAAAAATGTGGTTATCCTACTATCAATGCAGTATTCTTATTCTTGATGCTTACACAGCCTCGACGAAGGAAATGGAGAAGCTGAGGGACGAGCTGCAAAATGCGAAGCAGGAGTCTTCTGTTGAGAGGGTGGCGGCCGCACAAGCGGTTTCCGTGTTGTCATCCCTAAGGGCCACCAGCGACAACAACAAGGCTTGGGTGGAGGAGATCCAACAGGAGCTCAAGGACGCCGTCCTCAAGTGTGAGGCCCTTGAGCTGAAAGGCAAGGACCAGGCTACCGAACTATGCACCATCAAAACCGAACTCCAAAAGGAGCGGGTGGATAGGAGGTTTTTCGAAGAACAAGTTCGCCAAGCAAAGGCTATAACAGATGGTAAGCCATACTTATTGCAGTGTGTCTTTGGGGACTGCAAGTTCGAGTTGCTTACCCGGGTGTGGCATTTCTCACGCGCCTACTCTGACCTCTAGAAGAGTGTAGCGGACGCGAATCATCTATATGCTTCGAGGGAAGAAGGAGATGAAGCTCGCCTATTTTGGGCGCAGTTTGAAGCCCCCGAGCGCTCTCCTCTTCTTGGCGAGCAGCTGAAGCAGCTGATGGAGCTGCACCGGATGGCAGAGCCGGCCATGAAGGACCTCTGCATCCGGTTATGGCCTAATGAGCCATTGCCAGACAACTACTTCGGCCTGGTGTAGAAGCTGATTGACGCTGTGCCCCGCCTCGATGTTATGAAGCGTTCCTCCTGAATCGAGGGAGCTTGGATGGCCTTTGCAAAGGCCAAGGTGCACTTGCCGGGGCTGGATCCGATGAAGATAGCAACCGCCCCGCTGCCTACTGGGAAGGAACATAGGCACCCCAAGTTGTACTTCGCCGGGGTGATGGAGGGTGCTCGAGCGATAGAGTCACAGTGCTCGAAAGAGAGCATGTATGATTAGGTTGTAATATGTCCGAAAACAAATTAACGTTTTAGTGTTATAATTTTATCATACCTTCAAAGTTTTGTGTTCCTTTATAACTCATGTGTGGCCGTTGAAACTGAAAGTTGTGAGTCGTCGGCTTCAGCCCCCATGTAGATACTACACGGGGTGTCTCTATCAATGCACTATGCCCCTTAGTCGAGTTGTCAGAACCCGAAGGCGGTAGAGTACGGCGGACCAGGCAATCAGACCATAGTGCTTTATTGCTTTCCCTTAGCCATAGGGGCGCGAAAAGGACTGCGGGAGCCTGATGACTAGCCCCCGGATTGTTGTGATGTTCGGATGAACAGCGGCTAAGTCCAGCGTCACACGGTTTGCATGAATAACAAATCCCTCGTATGACACGGAATGTCCTCTGACGAGGATTTACGTATAACACTTCAAGCTCGGTGATACGTCTCCGTCATATCTATAATTTTTGATTGTTTCACGCCAATATTCTACAACTTTCATATACTTTTGGCAACTTTTTATACTATTTTTGGGACTAACATATTGATCCAGTGCCGAGTACCAGTTCCTGTTTGTCGCATGTATTTTGTTTTGCAGAAAATCCATATCAAACGAAGTCCAAATGGGATAAAAACTTACGGACACTTTTCTGGAATATATGTGAATTTTGAGAAGTGGAATCAACACAAGGAGGTGCTCGAGGGCCCACAAGCCTGCTAGGTGCCCGCTGGGGGGTAGGGTGCGCCCTGAGGGATTGTGGCTACCTCTTCGGTCGGTTGGAGCTGTCCTTCGGTCGCAAGAAAGATATTTTTATACAAAAAATCCCCTCAAAATTTCATCCCGATCGGACTTACGGATTTCCAGATATTTAAGCAACGGTGAAAGGCCAGAATCAGGGAGCGCAGAAATAGAAGGAAACAGGGAGAGAGATCCAATCTCACAGGGGCTCTCGCCCCTCCGCCACCATGGAAGCCAAGGACTAGAGGGGAAACCATCCTCCCACCTAGGGAGGAGGTCAAGGAAGAAGAATAGGAAGGAGGGGGATTTCTCCACCTCTCTCCCGGTGGCACCGGAATGCCGTTGGGGCCATCATCATGACGACAATCTACTCCAACAACTTTGCCATCTCCATCAACAACACCATCACCTTCCCCCATCTATCTACAATGGTCCACTCTCCCGCAACCCGATGTACCCTCTACTTGAACATGGTGCTTTATGCTTCATATTATTATCCAATGATATGTTGCCATCCTATGATGTCTGAGTAGATTTTTGTTGTACTATTGGTTCGTTGATGATCATGATCGGTTTGAGTCACACGTTTTGTTATTGGTGATGTCCTATGGTGCCCTCCGTGTCACGCAAGCATGAGGGATCCTCGTTGTAGGGTGTTGCAATGTGTTCATGATTTTCTTATGGTGGGTTGCTTGAGTGACAGAAGCATAAACTGAGTAGGTGGGTTGTTGCATATGGGAGTAAAGATGACTTGGTACCTTATAATGCTATGGTTGGGTTTTACCTTAATGATATTTAGTAGTTGCGAATGCTTGCTAGAGTTCCAGTCATAAGTGCATATGATCCAAGTAGAGAAAGTATGATAACTTCTTATGCCAAGGGTGTTTATAATTACTATGATATTGAGAAAATTGAATAATTTGTTGCTTTTAAGGGTGTCTATGAAATTGCTTCTTTGATTGAAAAGTATGATGCCACTCATTACAAATCTGAAAGTTTTGTCATACTTCAATATTGCTATGAAAACTATGCTTCTAATGCTTATGTTAAGCCATATATTGAGGACTCCTCCGCTGTCCAGGAGGAGACTAATATTTTGTAGGAATAAATGGAAGTAGAAATTGCTGAAACTGTGAGCTCATTAGATGAAAAAGATGAGGAGGAGAGCAAATAACAACAGGAGGAAGAGCGGAGTAGCTACCCGTGTCCACCTTCTAATGAGAGTAACTCTTCAACTCATACATTGTTTAATTTCCCTTCGTTCTTACCGAAAGATGAATGCTATGATAATTGCTATGATCCCCTGGATTCGTTTGAAATACCACTTTTTGATGAACTTGATGATTTCTATGCTTGTGGCCATGATGCCAATATGAATGATGCTTATGGAGATGAACTTGCTATAGTTCCTTATGTTAAGAATGAAATTGTTGCTATTGCATTCACGCATGATAGTCCTAGTATCATTTTGAATTCTCCCAACTACACTATAACGGAGAAGTTTGCACATATTAAGGATTATATAGATGGGTTGCCTTTTACTATTACACATGATGATTTTGATAGATATAATATGCATGTGCTTGCTGCTCCTACTTGCAATCCATTAGGGTCATTTCACCGTCTAGATGGACGTGTAGGTAGGAGTTCAAACTTTCACTTGTTTGGTTAATTTTCATGCCAAGCCAAAACCCATCTGTCAGATAAGCTGCGGGCCGTAGTATCGTCGTCTTATACATCCGCGTCAACCAAGTTACTCTTTTTCCTGACTGTCATCTTTCGTCAAACGCGTGCCATCTCTCGTCAAATGTTGTCGTGGACGTGGTGTAGTATAGAAGAGTTTGGAACTATTTCAATGACTTGTGAGAGAGGTGAATCTTCATACCTTTTTTCATATGCCATGTACATATACGGTACTACACATCTAGCAATAATTCACGAATTTCCTTGACCATCATAGAGTCGGCATCTGTGATTACACTCTTCAGCATCTTCCGACACATTTCCCTCCAAAAACTTTGCATCAGCCACAAATATGTTTCTTCGATCTCGTCCAAAACTATGGCACAACCAAAAACAGTAGTTTTCCAGTGATTTTTAAGACCAATAAAAGGTATGAATAACATATACCATAGAGATTCATCTTGTACACGTTGTCAAATACAACCACGTCCCCGAAGTCCTCATAGTCTTGAGGATACTGGGAGTCACACCAAAACATTATATTCAGATGCCCTTTTTTACCTAACTTATACTCGAAAAAGAAGCTAGGATCCCTCTCTTTTCTACTAGCCATGATGCTTATGGCTGTGGTAGCATCACCTTTTGAAAGTAGCTTCCTCTTCTCCTTGGAGCAAAGATTGTATATATCATGCCTTGTAAACCCAACACCGCCATACCACAGATGTTTGCTTATGAAAGAGTCCATAATTGTGTGAGTTCTAATCTCTGTGGCGCCCATGGACAATATCTCAGCTTTCTAGTACTCGTTGATTTTTTCTGTGGGACAAAGAAAAGGTACTTCATCCCGTCTTACCCACATATGGTTATTCTTGTCCTCAAAACTTGCAACATACCAAACCCCATGCTTTTCTTCAAGCTTCACGGTCAGGTGCAGTTCACAGTTGCAACATAACTCGGGTCTGAGCCTATGGCTACGTCCATCCCTGGTTAGCAACTTGTTGTCATGTTTTCCTTCTCTCGAAAAAACATACCACCTCAAACGTAAATGATCTGACTAACCTTTGTTATACCAAACCTTATCCTTTCTAATGCTGAAATATTATCTATAGCATAGTTGTTGTAGAAAATGAAGGCAGCTGGTTCGGACATAAAAAACATTTATCTTATCTTCATGAACATATCCTTCTTATATTCTGCATGGGTAGTATCTTGAACATTCTCTTTCCCCTCATTTTCTGTCACATGCACAATCAAAGCATAGCCATGAAAATAATTTTCTATGGTTTAACATTACATCCATACAACATATATTACATACATATGTCACTCATGTTGACACACGACTGCGACTCCCGAGAATCAGGTGCAGCTAGACATTCATCATCAAGGCCTGCCTCCGCATCGGATTCACCGTAATAGTCGTATGCATTATGAGATCCTGAAATCAGCTGAACAATTCAACACAAAGAGATAAATAGTTTTCATATAATAGCATCATCTCATACTTTGCCATGCCAACAAAAAATTCAACTTCCCTACCTGACTAATGTAATCTTCATGCGAGCCCTCGGAATTGTTTTCCTCGCTATTACCATCCACGTCCATCTAAAATTTTAATACAAAAATATATTGTTGTCGGATGCGATAAAAAAATACAACATGATAATGCCACTCACATTAACATCTTCTCTTCGTTCCCATCATCTGACCAATCTCCATGATATGAATTTTCATCATCTGACCTATTATCCATCTAGTCTTTCAGCCGCTCTCCAAACTCCATATCTAGCTTAATATCAGTTAACCCAATGTCCAACATTTCATACAACAATCAATAAGTATCATCACATATGCAAACAATTCCAATACTGAAGTAGACAACAGATGGCACGTGATTACCAACGTTAAGTAAACAACCGCAACTGAGGGCATTCAGATCATGCGCACAACCAACTCCAATGATCTATGAGCACCAATGCATCCTCCCCCGTATCCAGAGAGATCATCGGTGATAAGTTACATGAACCCTAGTAAGCAAGATGACCACAATACCCGAGGTGATCACTTTAGATCACGAGGAGCACCATTACCGAAACTAGATCCATATAACCTACACCGTCGGATAGCTATGTTAGCCGGCACATCAAATAACGATAGCCGTCGTGCACACAACTGACGCTACATTGACCATAGATAGAAGAAACTCACAACAGTTGGCGTGATCACTTTGTATCACGAGGAGCAGCACCACCGGAACAAGATCCGTGATAGCCTGCGCCGTCGAGTAGCTAGGTTACCCGCCCTACTAGGTTAACCAATACCGCGAAAATGGCGATTATTCGTTCGATGTTTCCGCGAGCGAGAAAATGAGGGACGCGAGATGCGGTATCTGGGAGCACTGGAGGTTTACAACACTGCCGCTGACGGACGTGATCGCCAGGGACGAGATTGTCGACGCCGATATTCGCAAATAGCCTCAACTAGGGTACTGCGTGAATGATGGAGCTTGCTTTCGGTAGTTCGTACGTGGTCGTGGGGATCGTGCAATCTTTATTTTGGAGCAGGGTATTGTACCTATATGGTACGAATAGAAGGGGATACAATTAATTATATGGTGTTTGGATATGGGCTACGGCGAGCCAGCGAAATAAAACTGATGGGGGGCAAATAAACCCTTCCAAATTGAGTAAGGCCTTGTACAATTCTAGGTTCTTAAAAAATTAAACTGAATTTTATTGAAACACTGGAGCCTATTTCTACAAAAGGACACTTAACTTAACGTCTACCCTATACAAATAAATACTAACTATTAAGAAAAGCCTAGTTTATATCCCTAAGCACCCTCTAAGCACCTTTATTATTATTATTATTATAAAAGGAGTATGACCCCCGGCCTCTGCATCTGGGAGATGCATGCGGCCATTTTCTTGATTATTCCCGAGGACCTTACAAAGTAGTACAACAATATGTCTCAATCCACCATCTTGGCAACATCTGCCGCTACTACTATCCATACGATGAAGGGGTGCAAGCTGGGACAAATACCCACACCTCTCACCTAAGCCTAACATCTAAAGCCGGAGGCTTCGATCGAGCCACATATCGGGTCTGGGGCACTAACCGGTCTGACATACTCACATGTGTTGCTGCCACCATCTTCGACTAGTTCATCTTCAGAGCAAATTGAGGTGCCAGCCTTGGTAGGTGCCTCCGCCATCGACGGCACCATGATGCCAAATGACGACCTCCACCTACGCGAGTCCATCTCCAAGCAGCAGACACAGAGCCATGCTAGGATAGGGCCGCACCACTGTTGTCACCCACAAACCACAAATGCCACCCAGCCCCAAGGTTCCCAAAGCGACGCCTTCAAGAAGGGAACGACGCCGTGAGTGCCGTCCGTTGGGGATCATAGTAGTAAATCAAAAATTTCCTACGCATCACCAAGATCAATCTATGGAGAAACCAGCAATAAGTGGGGGGAGTGCATCTTCATACCTTTGAAGATCGCAGAGAGGAAGCGTTACAAGAACGTGGTTGGTGGAGTCGTACTCGCAGCAATTCAGATCGCGGTCGATTCGATCTAAGCGCCGAACAACGGCGCCTCCCCGTTGAACACACGTGCAGCCCAATGACGTCTCCCGCGCCTTGATCCAGCAAGGAGGAGGGAGAGGTTGGGGAAGACAACTCCAACAGCAGCACAACGGCATGGTGATGGCGGAGCAGTGCGGTACTCCGACAGGGCTTCGCCAAGCACTACGGAGGACGAGGAGGTGGAGAGGTAGGGCTGCACCGAGAGAGAGAGAGAGAGAGAGTTGCGTTGTTGGCAGCCCCAAAACCCTCACTATATATAGGAGGAGGGGAGGAGGGTGTGCCCCCTCTAGGGTTCCCACCCTAGGGGGTGCGGCAGCCCTAGATGGGGAAGGGCCGGTGGCCAAGAGGGAGAGAGGGGGCGCGCCCTAGGGTGGGCCTAGGGCCCATCTGCGCCTAGGGTTTGCCCCCTCTCCTCCTAGCTGCGCCTTAGGCCTTGGTGGGAGGCGCACCAGCCCACTGAGGGGCTGGTCCCTTCCCACTCTCGAACCATGCAGGCCTCCGGGGCCGCTCGCCCCTCCCGGTGGTCCCGGTACATTACCGGTGATGACCGTAACACTTCCGGTGACCAAATCCTCACTTCCTATATATCATTCTTTACCTCCGGACCATTCCGGAACTTTTCGTGACGTCCTGGATCTCATCTGGGACTCTAAAAAACCTTCAGTAACCACGTACACAATTCCCCTATAACCCTAGCGTCATTGAACCTTATGGGTTCGGGAGACATGTAGACATGCCGAGACACCTCTCCGGTCAATAACCAACAGTGGGATCTGGATACCCATGTTGTCTCCCACATGCACCACGATGATCTCATCGGATGAACCACGATGTCAGGGATTCAATCAATCCCGTATAGAATTCCCTTTGTCTACCGGTATGACACTTGCCCGAGATTCGACTGTCGGTATCACTATACCTTGTTCAATCTCATTACCGGCAAGTATCTTTACTCGTTCTGAAACACATCATCCCGTGGCTAACTCCTTAGTCATATTGAGCTCATTGTGATGATGTCTTACCGAGTGGGCCCAAAGATACCTCTCCATCACACGGAGTGACAAATCCCAGTCTTGATTCGTGCCAACCGAACAAATACTTATGGGGATACCCGTAGTGTACATTTATAGCCACCCAGTTACATTGTGACGTTTGGCACACCCAAAGTATTCCTACGTTATCCGGGAGTTGCAAAATCTCATACTCTAAGGAAACGATACTTGACATTAGAAAAGCATTAGCAGACGAACTACACTATCTTGTGGTACGCTTAGGATTGGGTCTTGTCCATCACATCATTCTCCTAATGATGTGATCCCGTTATCAATGACATCCAATGTCCATGGTCATGAAACCATGACCATCAATTGATCAACAAGCTAGCCAACTAGAGGCTCACTAGGGACATGTTGTGGTCTATATATTCACACATGTATTACGGTTTCCGGTTAATACAATTATAGCATGAACAATAGACAATTATCATGAACAAGGAAATATAATAATAATCACTTTATTATTGCCTCTAGGGCTTATTTCCAATAGTCCCCCTCTTGCACTAGAGTCAATAATCTAGTTCCATTGTGATGTATCGAACACCCATAGAGTTCTGGTGTTGATCATGTTTTGCTTGTGAGAGAGGTTTTGTCAACGGATCTGCAACATTCAAATCCGTATGTACTTTACAAATGTCTATATCTCCATCCTGGACATATCCATGAATGGAGTTGAAGCGGTGCTTGATGTGTCTTGTCTTCTTGTGAAACCTGGGCTCCTTGGCAAGGGCAATAGCTCCAGTTTTGTCACAGAATAGAGTCATCAGGCCCGACACATTGGGAATCACTCCTAGGTCGGTCATGAACTCCTTCATCCAGACTCCTTCCTGCATTCCTTCCGAAGCAGCTATGTACTCCGCTTCACATGTAGATGCCACCACGACGCTTTGCTTGCTGCTGCACCAGCTGACTGCCCTCCGTTTATAATATACACGTATCCGGTTTGTGACTTGGAGTCATCCGGATCTGTGTCGAAGCTAGCATCAACGTAACCCTTTACGACAAGCTCTTCGTCACCTCCATATACAAGAAACATGTCCTTGGTCCTTTTCAGGTACTTCGGGATATTCTTGACCGACGAAAAGTGTTCTGCTCCGGGATCACTTTGGTACCTCCCTACCAAGCTTATGGCAAGGTTCACATCAGGTCTGGTACACGGCATGGCATACATAATAGAGCCTATGACTGAAGCATACGGGATGACACTCATCTTTTCTCTATCTTCTTTCATGGTCGGGCATTGAGTCGTACTCTATGTCACACCCTGTAACACAGGCATGAACCCCTTTTTGGACTGATCCATATTGAACTTCTTCAATATCTTGTCAAGTTATGTGCTTTGTGAAAGACCTATGAGGCATCTCGATCTATCTATATAGATCTTGATGCCTAATATGTAAGCAACTTCTCCAAGGTCCTTCATTGAAAAACACTTATTCAAGTAGGCCTTTATGCTTTCCAAAAGTTCTATATCATTTCCCATCAACAATATGTCATCCACATATAATATAAGAAATGCCACAGAGCTCCCACTCACTTTCTTGTAAATACAGTGTTCTCCCTAAACCTGTATAAACCCAAACGCTTTAATCACCTCATTAAAGCGAATGTTCCAACTCCGAGATGCTTGCACCAGCCCATAGATGGAGCGCTGAAGCTTGCATATCTTGTTAGCATCTTTAGGATCGACAAAACCTTCCGGCTGCATCATATACAGTTCTTCCTTAAGGAAACCATTAAGGAATGTTGTTTTGACGTCCATTTGCCAGATCTCATAATCATAAAATGCGGCAATTGCTAACATGATTCGGGCGGACTTCAGCATGGCTACGAGTTAGAAAGTCCCATCGTAGTCAACTCTTTGAACTTGACGATAACCCTTAGCGACAAGCCGAGCCTTATAGACGGTCACATTACCATCCACGTCAGTCTTATTATTAAAGATCCATTTATTTTCTATGGATCGCCGATCATCGGGCAAGTCCACCAAAGTCCATACTTTGTTCTCATACATGGATCCTATCTCAGATTTCACGGCTTCAAGCCATTTGTTGGAATTCGGGCCCGCCATCGCTTCTTCATAGTTCGACGGTTCACCTTTGTCCAACAACATGATCTCGAGGACATGGTTGTTGTACCACTCTGGTGTGGAACGTGTCCTTGTGTACCTTCGAGGTTCAATAGCAACTTGATCTGAAGTTTCATGATCATCATCATTAACTTCCTCTCCAGCTGGTGCAGGCTCCACAGAAACAACTTCCTATGCTGCGCTACTCTTTGGTTCAAGTGGAGGTACAATTACCTCATCAAGTTCTATTTTCCTCCCACTTACTTCTTTCGAGAGAAACTCTTTCTCTAGAAAGGATCCATTCTTGGCAACAAAGACTTTGCCTTCGGATCTGAGGTAGAAGGTATACCCAACAATTTCTTTGGGGTATCCTATGAAGACACACTTTTCTGCTTTGGGTTCGAGCTTCTTAGGTTGAAGTTTCTTCACATAAGCATCGCATCCCCAAACTTTCAGAAACAACAACTTAGGTTTCTTTCCAAACCATAATTCATACGGTGTCGTCTCAACGGACTTAGACGGTGCCCTATTTACAGTGAATGCGACAGTCTCTAATGCATATCCCCAAAATAATAGCGGTAAGTCGGTAAGAGACATCATAGATTGCACCATATCCAATAGAGTGTGATTACGACGTTTAGACACACCATTTCGCTTAGGTGTGCCAGGCGGCGTGAGCTGTGAAAAAATTCCACATTTCCTTAGGTGCATGCCAAACTCGTGACTCAAATGTTCTCCGCCACGATCAGATCGTAGGCACTTTATTTTCCTGTCACGTTGATTCTCTACCTCACTCTGAAATTCCCTGAACTTTTCAAAGGTTTTAGACTTGCGTTTCATTAAGTAGACATACCCATATCTGCTTAAGTCATCGGTGAGGGTGAGAACATAATGGTAGCCACCGTAAGCCTTAATGCTCATTGGACCGCATACATCGGTATGTATTATCTCCAACAAGTCAGTTGCTCGCTCCATTGTTCTGGAGAATGGAGTCTTGGTCATCTTGCCCATGAGGCATGGTTCGCACATGTCAAATGATTCAAAATCAAGAGACTCCAAAAGTCCATCCGCATGGAGTTTCCTCATGCGTTTGACACCAATATGACCAAGGCGGCAGTGCCACATGTAAGTGGGACTATCGTTATCAACCTTACATCTTTTGTACTCACACTATGAACATGTATAACATCATGTTCGAGATTCATCAAAAATAAACCATTGACCAGCGGGGCATGACCATAAAACATTTCTCTCATATAAATAGAACAACCATTATTCTCATATTTAGATGAGTAGCCATCTCGCATCAAGCGAGATCCAGATACAATTTTCATGCTCAAAGCTGGTACTAAATAACAATTATTAAGGTTTAAAACTAATCCTGAAGGTCGATGTAGAGGTAGTGTCGGGGATATACCCTATGGTATGACCTGGCCTGGCGACTCACATGAGACCTGATCAAGACATGGCGTTTTATTGATGACCCGGCAGGCGAGTCGTGGGATGACCAGGCCCAAGACCCGGCGTGTAAGCCGGCGCCAGGCGGTTCACGAAGAAGGCCCAAAGGAGAGAGGATTCCCTTACAAGAGAAACAAGACCCGGAGTAGGATTCGTGAAAGACTATTCTTAGTCCTAGTGGGAGTAGGACTCTATTTGTAAACCTACACTCTCCACTTATATAAGGAGGGGTAGAGCGCCCTTAAAGGGAGAAGTTCACAAGTCCACAAGTTTAGACAGACACAAGAGATTAGAGATAGATAGATTAGAGGCTGTCGTGATTAGAGGTAGCAAAACACCACCCTTGTAATCGAGAGATCTTCTTCATCATCAATACCAGAGAAGCATGATGTAGGCTTTTTACCTTCATCGAAGGGGCCGAACCTGGGTAAAACCCGTGTCTCGCGATTCCGACCAACCCCTTCAAGCCGCTACGTAGTTGCGCTTCTGCCCCGAACCTAAGACCGTCTACCCGGACATCTGTCATGACAAATCCACGACAGTTGGTTCCCACCGTGGGGCTAGCACACGATGGTATTGTGTTCTTGAAGGGATATTTTAGGGATCCAGATGCTCGTGATTTATGCGATGAAGAGGAATCAGACGAGAGGATCTACGTCATGGATGAACAGTTGGAAATTGCGTGTGATGAGATACAAAATTTGAGACAAGAGATTAGGGTTCCAACGTGTGGGCTGCTGCACGCGTCCTTATCAATCCGTCTGATCCGAAGCCAAATTATTTTTGGGTGCGCCACAACGGCAAGCCGTGATCGACAGGAGTTACGCTGCAGCCGCCGGTTGTTCAAACCGTCAGGACAATCAAATTGCGCTACCATGTACATACAACAAGTCCCAAGGGTTCGGCAGCAGGTCACCGGACCGGCAATCGTTTTATCATGTGAAGATCAAAGCCCGATTTATCCCAAGTGGTCTTACTTCATGTGAAAACTATACCGAGTCAAACATAAAGGGCGGATCAACAACATCTATGTAGAAAGAGAAATAAACGGAAGAAAAGGCCATGACCAGGAGTCGGAGGAGCACAGAAACGTGGTTGCAGACTCGGACTCCATCACCCATGCCGCTGGCTTGCCCCTGCCACCATGGCCTTGCTTAGCTTTGAGTTGCGACTACGCCGGCTCGCCTCTGCCACCCTGGCTTTGCATCACTCGTTCATGGCATGCGAGCCGCCGGATACCACTTCCGCTGCTTGACCCGCCATGGTTTCTACCAGCACCACCTTACCTAAGCGGACTGGTCAACTTCAATGCACCGTGGCAGGAGCTCCTCGTCTTGTTGAACCGGCCAGCCGCTACCACGCGCCCGCCGCTGAGGCTTTGCTCCGCCTCCTCCGCGGCCTCGGCTCGCCCCGAGCCAACTCCGCGCCACGTCCACACCTCGCCTCCGCGCGCCGTCCTGCCGCGCTCCTCACTGCATACACCAGCGTCGCCCCTGGCCGCTGCTACGCTGCTGCGTTTTCCCTTCACCTTGCTTCTTGGCCTCTGCTGCACGGTTGGCTCTTCCGCCATTGCCTCACCCCAGCCAGGCTCCACCTTGCCCCGGCTAGCTCCCGCCCGCACCGCTCTGACCGCCATTGTGTGTCCTTGCCGGCTCCGCTCTGCTCTGCACGCTCCGACCTCGCGTCACTACGAGCCGCCAGCCTCAGCCGCTGTGTCGTGGCCATCCCAAGGGCTCGCCTTCGCCATGTTGGCGACCGTAACCTCATGTCCGGCCGCTGCGTCACCGCCGAGTCGCCACGGTTTCCCCTCCTGCACGCTGGCTCATCTCGGCCTTGCCCCGCCGCTGCGCCGTGGCCGCCTCCCCGCTCGCCTGGACCACTATTGCGCCTTATCCCCGTCGATTTGGCTCCGCTCTCGTGTCCGTGCGCCGGCCGCCAGCTCCGCCTACCGTCATCCGCCGGCTCCGCCCGCACCTCGAGTCGCCGCGTCTGCTGCATATCGGTCAGCTTTGCTTCGCCTTGCAGTTGTTGCGTGTTCAAGTCGGACCCGCCCCGGGCACATGAGTGGTCGCCTCCGTGGAATTGAAGGCTAGTCCGGGGGCTTGCCGGTAGATGCGGGTCCATGGCGTTTGAAGAAACTTCACTCGAGAGGCGTGAGGTGATGGAAGATTTTCAAAAGATTACCCGTATTTGTATCCATCCGGCATCAAAAGGAAGAAATCAGGTGCTCTCTGTTTCATCTATTTTTTAGTACATGTAGTTTCTTTGAAAATATTACTCTGTCTTGGCAATATTTTGTTGTAGGACAATTATTCACGTGGCATTATACCACGGAGTTGTAGGGTACACCAGCGTGTCGCGTTGCTCGATGGACGCTTGTGAGTCGCCGTCCCGCAGATGGTCTACATCAACTCACCGGTACCGCGCGCACTCACTCGCTAGTATGAGCCTCCCAATGAGTGTGGCAAGCCGTCGTAACCGTGGCATGGTTTTCGCCAACAACAACACGGTTGTCTCTCTTGGCCGCGCCGGCTTACAATGTCGTGGACCGTTTCTCGCCATCTGCGCCGCTTACAATGACGTGGCATCTCTCACAACACCACCGGCTTACAATGCCATGACTGGTTTCTACGCTACATCAAAACGTCAGTGGCTGCATACACCAGTACGAGCCGCCCAGCGGACGCTTATGAGTCGCCGCTCCCGGTCTGATCTACATCAACATATCGGTGCAGTGCTCGCCTTTATGAGCCGCCCAGCTGATGCGCGCAAACCGCCCTCCGCAGTCCAATCTACATTGACATATCGATGAAGTGCTCGCCTGTACGAGCCGCCCAGCTGAAGAGTGCAAGCCGGCGTCCGCAGTCCAATCGACATTGACATATCAGTGTAGTGCTCGCATGTACGAGGCACCCAGCTGACGCGTGCAAGCCGCCATCCGCAATCCAATCTATGTTGACATATCAGTGCATTGCTCACCTATATGAGCCGCCCAACAGACAAGTGCAAAACTCCGCTCACGGTCTAATCTACATCGACATATCAGTGCAGTGCTCGCCTATACGAGTCGCCCGACGGATAGGCGCATAGGTCGCCGCCACTACAGTGTGGTTCACTTGAACAACCAGCCAGGACAAGCCATTGACCGGCTCATTTAACAACTCATACATAACACGCCACTGTCAACCTCGGCCTTCAGTGGAGACTCTCAAGCCGACTCTTCAAGTCAACTTAAGACTCGGAGGCTACAGACATGGCGAGACACATTTGGTCATTTTTCAAAGAGAACCTCGGGTTACTGCAAGATCAAACTCAAATCCTGGGGGCTATTACATTATTGGCGGAAGAATTCAAAGTTGCCCAAGAGGACAAACCGCCGAGATATACCGTTCAGACACGGGTGCCCGGATTCATTGGATCATCATAAAGTCACTTGGAGGCTTCTGCTGTTTCTTCATACCAGATGGCGGCTTACAAGATGGAGACTTACAAGATGGTGCACACGTTGATATCATCGACAGGGTCATCTAGGGGGCTTCCAACCGACCGGGTTTAGCTTATCACACCCTATTGATCGTCTCTTAAGCCAAATCGTTAACTCCATCAACAAGGTCATTTGGGGGCTTCCAACCCACCGGGTTTAGCTTACATACCATCTTGATCGGCTCTTAATCCACCAGAGTTAAACCTGCCTGTTTGCAACTTGCTACTCCACGAGGTGACCCGTCGAACTCTTACCAGTTAATCTTGCTTAGAGACCCTGAGCCGGTTAAAAGAAATTGATGGCCAATCTCGTTAGAGACCCTGTACTGGTTAAGGTTAAACCGGCGGTTCTTCTCACGTGAGATTCGGCTTACAGAAAGCGAGGACAAACTCTCTCATCTACTGCCGACTCTCCGCTATGTGGCCCGTTCGTACTCTTAGACAGTTAATCTTTCAAAGACCCTGCACTATTTAAGGTTAAAACGACGGATTTATGTCACGTGAGAGGTAGTTTATGAGCTAACAGGGTACTCATGTCGTGATGTGTCTCTTTCTAAGACGTTACACTTCCTATCAGTTAATCTCGCTTAGAGACCCTATGCCGTTCAAAGAAATTGACGGCCAATCTCGATAGAGACCCTGTACTGATTAGGAGTTTTAATTAGCGAGTCCACCCAGAAGAACCAGCACATAATTTTTTGAAAAAGCAAGATCATCATGCATTACATCAAATATTACATCATACATAGCATCATATATTATACCATATTCACATGTCATGCCGGCTTATCAAGCCAGGTCAGAGCAAGGTTATGAAAGAAGGAGCAAGGTTATGAAAGATTTGACACCTCCGGGTTGTGCTTTTTCAAGCCGCCCTTACAGCAATACAGAACATATTCTGTCTTGTTTTTTTAGGTCTTGTCTCTTAAGATGAGCCGCCGTTAAGTGTGATGAAAGAACTTCTGTAGGAACAAATAGATTTTTAATAGCCAACATGGCTGGATCTTCATGATGGTTTATCATAACCAGCATTAAGTGATTGAGGTTTTATCAAACCAGATTGGAAAGTTGATTATTCTTGAAGAGCCTCCCTATCAGATATAATGTCATGTCATCTAATTGACCGGTTCTCGAATTTCTTCAATTGTGCTCTGTAGTAATCTACAACACTCATGGATTTATCAAATATATATTTGTCCGGTTGCACCGCAACCATGACCAGGGATTTCATGTCAAAGACAAAGGAATTATTCGAGGATATTCATTATGGGTTATATTACAACCACAACAGTTGGCACATAGTCCTGAGTCGCCGCAGGTAGGCAACCCGACACCTGGGGGCTACATTATTCAAGTCCAGTTTATATCAAATAAGCAAGTCCCATGTCGCTGCAAGCACGCACCATGGCACTTGGGGGCTAATGCAAGCCTGTTTTCAAATCATTACATTGTCAACAAGACCATATTATCTCAAGGAGATGAGCTGGCCTTTCTATATTTTTCTAAGTCCCAGCCCAGTAATTCTTACTGACCCGGTACTTGGGGGGCTACAGTATTCAGTTGTTCAAACATATTATATGGTTCAAATTGAAGACCCGGCGCATCACGTTCTGATGAGCCGGCCCTTGGGGGCTACACCTGCTGAGATTTCCTAAAAGTATAAAACAGTTATAAGTCCCAAGTTGCTGCAGGCAGGACAACCCGGCACTTGGGGGCTACATAGTCCAATATATTATTGCAAATCACCAAGTCATCATGCATAATATTGGAGCTTGGAGGCTACAGGTAATATGGACATATCAAAAACTTTGAGGGGAAATTTCAAAATGTTAATTATGGAGTTCAGTTGTTAGACCCGGGGTCACCAACATTCATGACCCGGCGTTATCAGAATATCATAACCCCCCAGAGTTTGTATAAGCCGCCCTGCTTCACAACAACGGAAGTCCGGATCTACGTCATGAGGATTTCTTATTTTTCATTAAGCCGAAGTATTGGAAGCCGACTCAATGGCATATGGGTATTTTATTCCCAATATTTTTCAAAGGACACGAACGAATAAGATGATTTTCAAGACGACTCATTCATATGCAGAAAAGACCTGGATCTGTGAGGAGCCACTTCATAAGCTGGCCAAAGGAGCAAGCCGGCCACTTAAAAATTTTATGATTCCTATTTCAGGAGGTTACCATGAATAAATTCAAGCTAACCTGGGGGCTAATGTCGGGGATATACCCTGCGGTATGACCCGGCCTGGCGACTCACAGGAGACCTGGTCAAGACATGGCGTTTTATTGATGACCCGGCAGGCGAGTCGCGGGACGACCAGGCACAAGACCCAGTGTGTAAGCCAGCGCCAGGCGGTTCACAAGAGAAGGCCCTAAGGAGAGAGGATTCCCTTACAAGAGAAACAAGACCCGGAGTAGGATTCATGAAAGACTATTCCTAGTCCTACTGGGAGTAGGACTCTATTTGTAAACCTACCCTCTCCACTTATATAAGGAGGGGTAGAGCGCCCTAAGAGGGAGAAGTTCACAAGTCCACAAGTTTAGACAGACATAAGAGATTAGAGATAGATAGATTAGAGGCCCTCCTGATTAGAGGAGCAAAACAACACCATTGTAACCGAGAGATATTCTTCATCATCAATACCATACAAGCAGGACATAGGCTTTTTACCTCCATCGGAGGGGCCGAACCTGGGTAAAACCCGCGTATCTCGATTCCGACCAACCCCTTCAAGCCGCCACGTAGTAGCGCTTCTGCCCCGAACCTAAGTCGGTTCACCCGGACATCTGCCGTGACAAATCCACGACAAGTAGCGTGTCGACGGCGATCACATCGACCTTGGAACCATTCCCGACACGCATCGTCACCTCATCCTTCGCCAGTCTCCGCTTATTCCGTAGCTCCTGCTTGGAGTTACAAATGTGAGCAACTGCAGTGGTATCAAATCCTCAGGAGCTACGACGAGCGCTGGTAAGGTACACATCAATAACAAGTATATCACATATACCTTTAACGTTGTCGTCCTTCTTATCCGCTAAGTACTTGGGGCAGTTCCGCTTTTAGTGACCGGTACCCTTGTAATGAAAGCACTCAGTCTCAGGCATGGGTCCATTCTTGGGCTTCTTCCTGGCAACTGATTTACCGGGCATGGCAACTGCTTTGCCGTACTTCTTGAAGTTCTTCTTGCCCTTGCCTTTCTTGAAACTAGTGGTCTTGTTCACCAACAACACTTGATGTTCCTTTTTGATTTCCACCTCCGCTGATTTCAGCATCGAATACAACTCAGGAATGGACTTCTCCATCCCTTGCATATTGTAGTTCATCACAAAGCTCTTGTAGCTAGGTGGAAGCCACTGGAGGATTCTGTCAATAACCGAGTCAACCGGAAGATTAACTCCCAGCTGAGACAGGCGGTTGTGCAACCCAGACATTTTGAATATGTGTTCGCTGACAGAACTATTTTCCTCCATCTTACAACTGAAGAACTTGTCGGAGACTTCATATCTCTCGACCCGGGCATGAGCTTGGAAAACCATTCTCAGCTCTTGGAACATCTCATATGCTCCGTGTTGCTCAAAACGCTTTTGGAGCCCTGGTTCTAAGTTGTAAAGCATGCCGCACTGAACCAGGGAATGATCATCACTACACGACTGCCAGGCGTTCATAAAGTCTTGAGTTGCTAAGAAAACGGGTGTGTCACCTAGCGGTGCATCAAGGACATATAATTTCTTGGAAGCTATGAGGATGACCTTTTAGATAGACATCTCTCTAGTCATCCAAGTGACACATGATCCACGTCAACTTGCCTGTGTCCGATCATCACATGAGACGGACTAGTCATCAATGGTGAACATCTCTATGTTGATCGTATCTTCTATACGACTCATGTTCGACCTTTCGGTCTCCCGTGTTCCGAGGCCATGTCTGTACGTGCTAGGCTCGTCAAGTCAACCTAAGTGTATTGCGTGTGTAAATCTGGCGTACACCCGTTGTATGCAAACGTTAGAACCTATCACACCCGATCATCACGTGGTGCTTTGGAACAACGAACCTTAGCAACGGTGCATAGTTAGGGAGAACACATTTCTTGAAATTTTAGTGAGAGATCATCTTATTTAAGCTACCGTCGTTCTAAGAAAATAAGATGTAAAACATGATAAACATCACATGCAATCATATAGTGACATGATATGGCCAATATCATCTTGTTCCTGTGATCTCCATCTTCGGGGCACCATGATCATCATTGTCACCGGCATGACACCATGATCTCCATCATCATGATCTCCATCATTGTGTCTCCGCGAAAGTCGTCTCGCCAACTATTACTCCTACTATATAGCTAACGGTTTAGCAATAAAGTAAAGTAATCACATGGCGTTGCATCTCATGCAATAAATTAAGACAACTCCTATGGCTCCTGTTGGTGGTCATACTCATCGACATGCAAGTCGTGAATCCTATTACAAGAACACGATCAATCTCATACATCACATATATCGCAGCACATCCTTTGGCCATATCACATCACACGGCATATACTGCAAAAACAAGTTAGACGTCCTCTAATTGTTGTTGCAAGTTTTTACATGGCTGCTATAGGTTTCTAAAAAGAACGTTTCTTACCTACGCAAAAACCACAACGTGATATGCCAATTTCTATTTACCCTTCATAAGGACCCTTTTCATCGAATCCGATCCGACTAAAGTGGGAGAGACAGACACCCGCCAGCCACCTTATGCAACTAGTGCATCTTTGGTGGAACCGGTCTCACGTAGGCGTACGTGTAAGGTTGGTCCGAGCCGCTTCATCCGACAATGCCGCCAAATCAAGATAAGACTAGTAATGTCAAGCAAATTGACAAAATCGATGCCCACAACGACTTGTGTTCTACTCGTGCATAGATTCTACGCATAGACCTACCTCATGATACCACTGTTTGAGATCGTAGTAGTAAATCAAAATTTTCCTACGCATCACCAAGATCAATCTATGGAGAAACCAGCAACAAGTGGGGGGAGTGCATATTAATACCTTTGAAGATCGCAAAGCGGAAGTGTTACAAGAACGCGGTTGGTGGAGTCTTACTCGCAGCGATTCAGATCGCGGTCGATTCCAATCTAAGCGCCGAACAACGGCGCCTCCGTGTTCAACACACGTGTAGCCCGATGACGTCTCCCGCGCCTTGATCCAGCAAGGAGGAGGGAGAGGTTGGGGAAGACAACTCCAACAGCAACACGACGGCATGGTGATGGTGGAGCAGTGCGGTACTCCGACAGGGCTTCGCCAAGCACTACGGAGGACGAGGAGGTGGAGAGCTAGGGTTGTACCGAGAGAGAGAGAGAGAGAGAGAGAGAGAGAGAGAGTTGTGTTGTTGGCAGCTCCAAAACCCTCACTATATATAGGAGGAGGGGAGGAGGGTGCGCCCCCTCTAGGGTTCCCATCCTAGGAGGTGCGGTAGCCCTAGATGGGGAAGGGTCGGCGGCCATGAGAGGGAGAGAGGGGGGCGCCCTAGGGTGGGCCTAGGGCCCATCTGCGCCTAGGGTTTGCCCCCTCTCCTCCTAGCTGCGCCTTGGGCCTTGGTGGGAGGCACACCAGCCCACTCAGGGGCTGGTCCCTTCCCACTCTCGGCCCATGCAGGCCTCCGGGGCCGCTGGCACCTCCCGATGGACCCCGGAACCCTTCCGGTGGTCCCGGTACATTACCGGTGATGCCCGGAACACTTCCGGTGACCAAATGCTCACTTCCTATATATCATTCTTTACCTCCGGACCATTCCGGAACTCCTCGTGGCATCCGGGATCTCATCCAGGACTCCGAACAACCTTCTGTAACCACGTACACAATTCCCCTATAACCCTAGCGTCATCGAACCTTAAGTGTGTAGACCCTACGGATTCGGGAGGCATGTAGACATGACCGAGACACCTCTCTGGTCAATAACCAATAGTGGGATTTGGATACCCATGTTGTATCCCACATGCTCCACGATGATCTCATCAGATGAGCCACGATGTCGGGGATTCAATCAGTCATGTATACAGTTTCCTTTGTCTACCGGTATGACACTTGCTCGAGATTCGATCGTCGGTATCACTATACCTTGTTCAATCTCGTTACCAGCAAGCCTCTTTACTTGTTCCGTAACACATCATCCCGTGGCTAACTCCTTAGTCACATTGAGCTCATTATAATGATGTCTTACCGAGTGGGCCCAGAGATACCTCTCCGTCACACGGAGTGACAAATCCCAGTCTCGATTCGTGCCAACCCAACAGATACTTTCGGGGATACCCGTAGTGTACCTTTATAGCCACCCAGTTACGTTGTGACGTTTGGCACACCCAAAGTATTCCTACGGTATTCAGGAGTTGCACAATCTCATGGTCTAAGAAAATGATAATTGACATTAGAAAAGCTTTAGCAGACGAACTACACAATCTTGTGCTATGCTTAGGATTGGGTCTTGTCCATCGCATCATTCTCCTAATGATGTGATCCCGTTATCAACGACATCCAATGTTCATGGTCATGAAACCGTCACCATCTATTGATCAACGAGCTAGCCAACTAGAGGCTCACTAGGGACATGTTATGGTGTATGTATTCACACATGTATTACGGAGCTAGCCAACTAGAGGCTCACTAGGGACATGTTATGGTCTATGTATTCACACATGTATTACGGTTTCTGGTTAATACAATTATAGCATGAACAATAGACAATTATCATGAACAAGGAAATATAATAATAATCACTTTATTATTGCCTCTAGGGCATATTTCCAACACCGTCACCGCCCAACAAAGTTAGGGCTTTCGCCCGGGAGACCTAGGGGAAAGGGACGTGAGGGGATCAGTCCATACCGATGCCTCCAAGGAGAGGAACCGCGCCCTCAGACGTCGCCGTCGACGCGGCCGGCCATGGCCGGCCAGGGATTTCGCCTGAACAAGATCCCCTCCACTAGTAGCACCTCATGTACAGAACCGGCGACCCAAGGAAGCGCGGGCCGACCAGGCTAGCCCGCACACCGTACAAGGGAGGAGGGGAGGCGCCAGATCGCGCGCACTGGCCACCGCAGAAGCCACCGCCGGCTGCCAACGACCACCAGATCCCGCCGCCTGTGTGGCCGGGATGCCAGATCCACCGCCCGCATAGCTGCTAGCCTGTCGTGCCTCGCCAATGAAGCCGCCGCTTCATATCCGGGGTTCCCCACGCTGAGGCAGGGTAGCCGAGGCCCCGCCGCCACCATGCTTGGCGCCCCGGGCTTGCCCGGCAGCTGCCTCAGGCGGCGGCGAGGAAGGGAGGGGGAGGGAGTGAGGCTGGGGGGAGGCTAGGGTTGGGAGGGAGGGGGGAGGAGCCCCTCTAAACACCTTGCATGTACAAGGCCTTAAAAGTGAAGCAAGGAAGAAGTGTCCTAATATAACGGGGCGAAAGTCTGTTCCCATAAACCTTTTTGATCTTTCCAGGCAGTGAGTTGGGACTGCATTGTCCATCACTGCAGCATCACCCGGCTCGCTTGGTTTGGTGGATACGCGGTGCGCTCACTGAAGAATCTTGCTAGAGGCGATAAAGCCTTGGATTCGAGGGATGAGAGCAATCGGTTCCATGTAGACTCTTTTTCAAGGAACCAATATGTGATGTCTATTAAAACAAGTGCACCTGGTGCATCCATTAAGATCCTATGTAAGGTCTTCTTAGCCCCTGATTTCCATTCAAACTTCCCCACATTTTTTTTTCACTGAAACTGATTTCCATCAGAACATACCTCAGTTTTGAGCCAGCTACCTAACTTCGACCTGTAGGCTACAGCTCACATTTACTCCTACCGTTTGAGAGTAATCAACATGATAGGACACTTTCTTTGCAAATAATTAACAAGATGGAAAATGATGGAGAAACGTGAACAATTGTACTTCCATGGCTAGAAAGCAGTCATAAAATGGAACAATTTGGTACATGATGGAACACTTTCTTTGCAAATAATTAAAGTCATGACAAAGATGGAACAATTGCATGAGTACACTTCCTAATCAAAATCATATCCCAAAGGGTAGAAGCAAGAAAAATTGCTCAAGTCTAGCATGCATTCTCGGCTAAGAAGCAGCAGCATCAATTTCCATGGCACCGGGGTTGCTGCCATCCTGCTGGCCATGGTCCCGCGAGAGAGATATGGATACGTACGACTCATGGGCAGCAGCAGGCATCGTCACCACCTGGTGGCGGCACATGGGGCAGCTCCCTTTCTCGAGCAGCCACCTCTCCACGCACGGCCCGTGGAACCGGTGCCCACACGGCGTCTCCTTCCACGCCGCCGTGTTCTCGTCCTCGTCCATACAGATCGGGCAGTTGAGGCCGTCGTCGTCTGACAGCACGTCCACCGTCTTCAGCGCCTCCTCCACCGCCGCTGCCAAGGCCTGCTCGACGTCGTCGTCGGGAGCATCCGCGACGCCGACGATTGCGGCGATGTCGTCCGCGTTGACGTCGCCTAGCTCTAGTAGATACTCGAGAGTACTTTGGCGGATAAGCGGGCCATGCACGCGGACGTAGGCGACCACAACATCCGGGAGCAGGAGACCTTCTTCTTCTTGTGGCAGGACTTCGGCCATGGCCATGCCCATGGCATATGACGCCATCAAGCTAGCTCGCAATAGCGCTGGAGAGAGATTGATCCGTTCCTCACCGCCGGCTACCTACGTAAGTACGTGACGGCGAAATGAAACTGGATGGGATCGTAGGGGGGGTCGATGTTCGTGGAAGAGATGGGAATAATCGCGCAGGCGACAGTGTGCATATATATGGAACCAGAATGCCTTGAGAGTCACGCTCCCCGTGTCGGAATCAATGTTTTTGGATTCCGAATGGGCAAATTTTCTCGTGGGTGGGCGGAATTCATGGTAACCACGGTTCCCGAGAAATACTGGAAAAAATTCGGACGAAATTTATATTTGAAATTTGAATTCAAATTCTTGTAAATTAGATATAAAAAGTCTAGAACTAATATTGTTTAGAAAAGAGGTAGTAGCACAGTGGAAGATCAACTACGTGCAAGTGTTGTGGTTGCCAGTTCGATTCTTCTGCACCCATTTTTTCACGTTTTCTATTTATTAATTCTTCCAAATAACAAAAAAAGCAAAAGTAGGATTCGAACCAGCTACCTCTTGCGGATAAAAGATGGTTACCGCTACGCCATAATATGATAAGGAGTTTGTTTTAGTTGAGAAACATCTTTAATTTAGTAGACCCCGAGTGTTTAAATTCAAAATATTCAAAAAATCGGATTTTTTTTGCTCGGGATAGATATTTCTCGTTGGGCAGCGAGAAACGCGGTAACCGCTCGGTAACCGAATTTCTCGGACGGTACCTACAACGCTGGTCCGAATAACTCATCGCAGGCTTCGATTATAGGAGCCGAAGAAAGGAGCGCTAGAGCGGAGACCGGCCGTGTGATCTGGAGGAAACATTTATTACACATGAGATGATTTCTTCGGTGTATGTACATTCTTTATACTAGGTGATACCCCGCGCGTTGCTGCGGGCGAGAAATGCGTAGATCCATATTCATAGAATTAGAGAGAAAACACTATAGAATATGGAGAAACATGGTAAGATTAAAAAAACAGTTTTTACAGGAAACGGCACTAAGAGTCCAGATAAAATAAGTGCTTCAAATACTCGTGAAATGTGTCTTGCTGATACAATTTCTCCTGATCCCTGGAACTCCATATCAAAACTCATTTTCATCAACTGAAAATTTTATGTTATCTGTGAAGAAAATAAAATTTTGTTAGAAACTTTGAGTTGATACAACTAACCACACTAATTAATTTCATAAACAGCAAGATTGATGTAAGCGCAAAATAAATAATATGTATATATAGAACTACTTCCTCCATCTGGAATTAGCTGATGCTCAAACTAATGTATCTATGTGTATTTCTCTGTTAGATATATCTGTTTGAGACTTTGAGCGTCGCCTATTTTCGGACGGAGTTAGTACGACATAAATTAGTCGTGATCCCTAGCGCTCCAAATGAAATATCATCCTTGTCAATGTGAAAGTTTTTTATTACTGTATAGAAAAGAAACGTTCACTATGAAACTTGGAATCAACATCGCTAATCACAACAATTAATTTGGGACTGCATTAATCAAAAAATGATTGTGTTTAAGTTAGAAATGCATATTTGACACCACGTGGTATTGACTTAATAACAACAATCGTGCATATATTATATGTAAGTATTATCTCAAAACTAAGTAAAACTAACTGAACCATGTTTCACCTGCGAAGATCGATGTATCCTAAAGCATCCAGTAGTTATTGAACACCAATGTTGCACACATAATCTACAACAAATCAGTGAGAAAAGTCTTAATTCACTTATGGGGTCTCACAAACAAATAATGAATGGGTAGCCATGTTGACTGCATGGAATTGCTTGCAAAATAATCCTTCTGCTACAAAATGCAGAGACATATATACATTAGATAATAGCCCTGAAACAATTACCTGCCAAAAAAATAGCAATGAAACACTTGTGTAAGCCAAAAATATATATTCAAGTCACATTGTATAAACTGAATTATTTGTGTTGCCTTAGGTCCAACCGTCCAAGTGAAAGAGCATCTCCATTGCTGTAAAGGCATGAGAGATTCAGAGACGTGTATTAGTAATCAAAAACACACGTATAGTCTAAACTGATATCTGCTACCTTAAGTCCAAGTGAAAGAGCAGCTCCATGAAATCCATGTGGCCAGGAGGGAGCACACGGAGCTGATAGCCTGGACCCGAGAGTGTCTGACGCATGTGAAGTGGATGAACACATGTTGCAGCCTGCAAAGTAGGGATAGGGAAGTGACCTGAAAGGTAGAATTAGAACGACCAACCACACAGAAACAGTTCAACGTTATTTCTCCAATGTAAGCGCGGAGGTGCTGACCTCATAAGCTGATGTGCTAGTCCCAATGGTGGAGTCCCTTCAAGTCCTGTTTGATTGAGTCAGATTCCCCACCTGTAATTGCGTCGACGGCGGCCGCGGGAGCATAATAACGACGCACCGAGGCGTCAACAGGTGTGCGTTCTTCGACGATTTGGGATTCTGAGTGTCCGGCAATGGCGGCGGCCCGCCCTGTCTTCCCACAATGCATCGGATGTGAGGCTAGGCAGACCAGCTGTCGGCAGGTTTGGAAGAAAAGAAACAATAGAAACAAACCCAACCGTCTCTCACCGCCGCCGCCGTGACTCCACCCCGCATGTCTCCGCCGTCGCCGTGACTCCACCACGCGCGTCTCCGCCGCCGTTACGCCACCCCGCACGTCTCCGCCGCCGCCGTGACTCGACCACGCACGTCTCCGCCACCGTTACGCCACCCCGCACGTCTCAGCCGCCGTCTTTGCCGTCACCGTGACTCCCACACGCGCGTCTCCACCGCCGTCACGCCACCCAGCCATCTCAGCCGCCGTCTTCGCCGCCGCCATGACTCCAACACGCGCGTCTCCACCGCCGTTACGCCACCCCACCGTCTCAGCCGCCGACTCCGCCGCCGCCATTACGCCACCCCTCACGTTGTCGCCGCCATCTCCGCCGCCCCCGTTAAGCCCTGGCCGTCTCCGCTGTTGTTTCCGCCGCCGATATGACCCCCCCCCCCTCGCACATCTCCGCCATGGTGCATCGACGTCAAACACGCCAAACGATGTCGTTGAACCCTTCTACGACTGACGGTAAGTTTCTTACATTTAATCCATACGATTTTTCATGATTTTATTGTATGCTTTATGTTGTGGTATTGTGACATTGATAAAACGCCTTTTGAAAAGTTTATTGTTAGAGCAAGACACCGAATATGCCAATGATAACTCTAGTAGTGAGGATGAATCATCGTCATTGAATGCAAATAAATCGCCCTGTCACAACTATATGAGTCAGGATACATTGACACTTATATTTGCTATCAAATTTAAATAGGTGCATGCCAATGATGACAATGACGATTACGATATAGATGAACAATCTTATGCTGAAAGTGGAACTCATGTAAGTTTCAAATATGTTATCTAATTAGTAGCATACAAATTGTATTACCACTTACACATTTGAATCTGCAAAAAGAAATACCGATGGTGACACTGAGCCGCGAACTTTAGATGATGACAATGATAAGGATGATGATAATGATGAGGATGATAACAATATTGAGGATGTTGTCGATGCATCTAATGAAGGAAGTATGAGCGAAGTAAGTTATAGTGTTCAAATTATTCATGAAAACTAACAACATAGCAACAGGTTGCCGAACATTGTTATATGTCTTATTTTGTAGGGGGTGTTGATGGTCCTAGTGGGAACGATGAGCATGTTGACGGTCTTGAGTTTGACCTTGATATCGGCTATGATGAATATCAGCAAGAGTCACTGGATAGGCATTGGGAAGAGATGGCCAAGACATTCAGGTCAGAAGG
The DNA here is from genome assembly GCA_022496015.1 of Hordeum marinum. Classification (NCBI taxonomy): domain Eukaryota; kingdom Viridiplantae; phylum Streptophyta; class Magnoliopsida; order Poales; family Poaceae; genus Hordeum; species Hordeum marinum. Next base: position 49,984,278 of record CM039678.1, on the reverse strand, counting down.
AGAGGCGTACACGTTCTACAACCAAAACGCGAAAGAACGTGGGTTCACTATCAGGAGGGACTTGAAAAGATTTCCAAAAGGTTCTGCAAAAGTTTTGTGCTTGAGGATATATCTCTGTTCCAGGGCAGAAAAACGATAGGCCAAATTTTGTACCATGGAAGGCCGGACCCGCAGACAGAGACCGGAGAGTCATTGCTTGTGTGAAGCCCATTGCTTGAGAGCGGAGAAAGAGTGAACTTTGGTATGTCAGCAGTTTCTTCGATGATCACAGCCACGTTCTTGCAAGACCGGACGAAGTCCATTTCCTCCGGTCTCACAATCTGATCAAAGAATTTCAGCAAGCGGAGATGTTAGTTATGGCAGGAGCGGGATAAGAAAGCACATTATTTTTTATAACTTTGTCAGTAGGTACGGTTCGTACGCGAAGACAGGGTTTGGAAGGAGTAAGTTGTATAATATGTGCTACAGGGAGAAGATGAAACTGCTTGCTCAGGGTGATGCTGACACAACTATAGGAATCATGATAGCTAGAAAGGACCGGGATCCGGACTTCTTCTTTGAGCATACTGTTGACGCTGAAGGTAGGCTGAACAACTTGTTCTGGTGTGATTCGCAATCACGTCGGGATTATCTTGACTATGGTGATGTCACTGTGTTCGATAGTACGTACAAGATGAATAGGTATGGAATGCCTTTTATCCCTTTCGTCGGTCTCAACAATCACCATTGCACTACTGTATTTGCATGTGCCATTGTTTCAGATGAGACTGAAGGTACGTACATTTGGCTGCTAGAGACGTTATTGAAAGCTCACTGTCAGAAGAAGCCCCTGTCTGTAGTTACTAATGGAGATACAGCGATGATAAGGGCTATCGGGAAGGTGCTTCCTGGCGCAAGGCATCGTCTATGTTCATGGCATATTGAAAAGAACATGCAGAAACACCTCCACCACAAGTCGTTGAAGGAATTCTGGTCACTCCTGTACTACGCCACCACACATACAGTTTTCGAGGAGAGACGGGTCGCGTTTGTTCGTAAATGGCAGACAGAGAAAACAAAAACGTGGCTCCATAGGATGTACAGGAAGAAGAAGCTCTGGGCGGCATCATATTTGTCTGGTGGGTTATTTTTGGTATGCGGAGTAATCAGAGGAGCGAGAGTCTTAACTCATGTCTGTACCTACATCTTGACTACGGTATGACAATTGTTGACATCATTGTACACTATGAGAATTGCATTATGTGGCTCCGCGAGAATGAATCTCATGATGATTGCATAGCCTCACAGACTCTACCAGTAGTAGTGACTGAGTGTAAGACCATTGAGGTGTTTGCTGCCAAAGTATTCACAAAGGCAAACTTTTACATCTTGCAGGAAGATTTTAAAAAGGTACATCAGCTTGAGATAATTGATAGATTGAGAGAAGCCGACAGTCACAGATTCGTGATTGCGTGGAAAAATAACAGGGATTATAAGTTTACTGTGGCTATGCACCAAGTAATTATAAAGTGCAGTTGTCAAAGTATGACTCGCAAAGATCTTCCTTGCAAACATATTCTTCATGTTTTGAATGCACTCAACTTACCTGCAATACCTAAGTGTTGTGTCCTGCGAAGGTTCACAAAGAAAGTAAAATTTAGATTGCTCGTGAAGCGCACTAGCGATCTGTTTTCATGGGGTTGGACTGGTACTGAGGCCAGAGCTTGATATAGTAAGTTGAGCATTGTATCTGCAGAAGCTTCTCGTATCGCATGTCATAACACATTCTTATTCGATAAGATGCTGGCAGCAATGGAAGAAATTATAGCGAGTAAGGACATCTTGGGAATGAAGAACCTAGTCAGCACACCTTTGCGAAAAATGATAAATTTCAGCCTAACCAGAATCATTTTCTGATTCGTGATCCAATGAAAGTGTCCATCAAAGGGGCTCCTAAGCAGAACAGTAGAGGTCGTGGTAAGAATGGTCCTGAATGACTAACAATGAAAGACCAAAATCATTTGATGAGAAAACCTGACGTCTATGTAGCCTATGCAGACTAGGAGGTTATTAGAGGGCACTTGCAACCAAAATCCAGAGTACGTGTTATTACGTGTTTTTGTTTGTTTATTTTATTTATTTTGTTTTGTTACCATAAGTATTTTACAATTTATAATTTATTTTATGCGGTAACTAGGATCGAGGACACAAGCGATGTTATTGCAAGTGTTGTACTTCATTCATTTATACAACACACAATAGTTTACTTTATTTAATAATTTGGAAGGCAATACTTCTCTTTGTATTCGCGTTATGTAAACTCATGGGAATTTTTAATATGCGTAATCTAGACTATTGTGTTATATAAGACAATATGTATATGTTTTTCCTGTTATTTAAGATATACGACTTGTCATAATATATCATTGTTAACTCTGTACTTAAGCCGTCGTCGGTTGTGCTGTTTTTTTTTCATGAAAAAAATATGCCCGTCGGTACCACGGGGTCGACGGTCACATAAAAGTACCGATGGTGGGGTTCTTTTTTTTCTTAACAACGCTGGGCCGACGATCACATAACAGGACATTCAACAACGTCGGGGTCGCGGGGTATATAAAGGTCGTCGCGCCCTTCGCCCGGCGAGGTTGGACTAAAAACGATGCGTCGCCGGTTTCACACGGTCGACGTCTCAGTTGGGCCGGCGAGGTGGGCTTAAAATGACGCGCCGCCCATTTTGCACGCCCGTCATCTTAGTTGGGCCAGCCCACGGCACTACATGCAAAAAAACATTACGCCGTGCGGCTGACAGAGTGCATCGACGGCGTTCGCGCAGTTGACCGTCATTTCTTTTCATTTAAACACATTACTAATGAGACATCGACATAGCAAATTTTACAGTATTTTCAATAACAACATAATATTCAATATATTTAAAAAACATGACAATTATCATTACGTATAAATTCTTTTAAACACAAAATATCATGACGTATATGTGGAAAATATATATGTATTATATAAAATGTTCACAACATAGTCCCAAAAACAGTAGAATAATATAATCCGGTAGTAAACTCAAGCACGCGTGAATCTTCTCCCTGTGTCATCTATTTCTTCTTTCTTGCAATTCTAAACTTTCTTTTTCACTTTCCCAAGCTTGTTCTTTTCAGAAAAATATTTTGCGCTATCATTAGTTCCCTCGAAGCATCAATTGATCTCTGCAAAACAAAACATGTTAGTACACTATAAAGTGTTCATAGTAAGAAGTACTAATATTAGTTTTATACCTGAGAAAAAAAGACAATCCATTTATCGTCATTCCAATTTTTAAAGCAACGAAGAACAAATAATCCACATGAATTCCTGGTACATATAATTAACAATAAATAATTATACATCACACACATATAATACGCGAACATTATATTCAACTACATACTCACCCATCTTCTTGATGAGGCATTTCATATGTTTTAATATGCCATGTGGATACATCTGCATGTTGCACAACTCCGGTTGCATTTGCTTCTGCAATATCTGCTATAATTTCTCTTCTCTAAAAATAAAAATAATAGCGCGAGAAACTTTCTTAAATAAGCTAAACATATGATGTTTTGGCAATGCAAATGTGTATTCAAACCTACCAAGTCCTCGACAAGTTTTTTAGTTCTACTTTCAAATTCATTTTCCATCAACGAGTCTAGAACCTGGTACTCTTTCTTTTCCTTATGCATGACGACCGTAACCCAAAGGTTGTCATCCTTGATAATAGCCATATAAGCCTACATAAGGACAAGAGTATTATTGCAGCATTTGTTACACTATTGCAATATTTGTATACCTTACAACCACTCGAACATACCTTAGGTGTTTTAAAATACTCGTTGAGACATCTATTCACGGGTTCATTTTTATTTGACACTTTTTCATAGTCGTTACCGCCGCCCTGCTTATCAGTTCTGCAATCAAGCAGCTATTTCACCCTCCAAGTCGGCAATATGTAGCGTTCGTCTTTAGTCCGTCGCCAGAAAAAATGAGTAGGCATTGATAACCTGAATATGATATATCAAATGTAATTATTCTACTTTTTTGTAAAATATAATGTGAAAAATGAAAATAACTTACATCGCGGCTTAGCCATCTGTAGTTAAGAATCCGACAAGCTCTTTCTCGAGTCCAAACGTATCATCATTGAAATTTGTGTAGCGATATGTTTATTTGAGCGCTCACATGCGCGTACGAACTGAACACTTGCTTTGATCACATCAACGTCATCACTAGATTTAACATCTTCTTTACTAAAGAGTTCTACAAATCACAAATCAAGCATTAGTAAATATAACTATACAATAAACTTTGCGTCATGGAAAAATAATGCTTTTGTAGAACGTCTTGCACGCTTCATGGGTTTAGGAACAACAAAAGAAGACTTTACAGCTTTTGATGTAGTGCATTTATGTTTACCAAGCACCTCTTCCACTTGCTCATCTACTCCGTTAGAATGACCCGATTCGTGTGATGATATTTCATTTGTCTCTAAAGACGTGTTTGCCTTCTCATCTGATAAGTCAGGTACTTTGATAGGATCACTCCTATCACCCTTGAAACTACCCACATACTCAGGAGTGAAATAATAAGGTACCTTATCATGAGAATTCACATCACCACCGTCATCGTCCTTTTGCTTATTCATTTTACCATGAGAAGGTGTGCGATAGTCGCCCATATCATCATGATAAACAAACTCCTTATCACGAAATGCACTATCATTTGTAGATTCATTAATGTCACCATACAGATTCTCTTCTTCTTCTTCCATGTTACCGGTTCTGTAGAACACACCGGTTTGGTTCATTTTCTCAATCATTATCTGAAAAAACATTTATTCATCTTAGTTATGTAAGTCAATAAAATACATTACACACGATAGTACAAAAAATGTGTTGAACTGTAACCCGTTTGCATAACTCTGGCAAACGAAGCATGTACTTGCGTATCTGTTTCAGCTCATTCAAAATGCGGTCCATAACAGGTTTCTGGTAGACTTTTTTGTACTTGTTCTTTATTTTTTCAGCTTGTTCTTGAGCAATTTTTTTCACCCTATACTCCTCTGTGATATTGTCATCAATCTACAAGAACGATAATTAAAAGCGATAATTATACATCAGATTTTAGACAATTAATTAAACCATGAAAATATAACAATGAAAGAACATAATATGCATTACCATCCCAACACCGCGACCATAATCATAGTCGTATTTGTCTCTTCTCTTCGCTATAGCTTCCGTCTAGTTCCTCATCAAGGGGCTCAAAAGTGACAATGGATCATATTTTGGACCTATAACTACCTGTACCTTCTCCCAATATGCATACTGCAATACACCAAATATGTTTGAATAATACATACATGACTAACATTGCATAAGTAATAATTTAAAAACATTGAATTTAATATACCTCCAAAAGGGCAAGGTTCCCATGTGGCCATTCCCTAACACGGCCATCCTCTAGAACCTTTCCAACCTCCGACAAGAAGAACTTCAAAGTGAACTCGTTCCCGTTGAACTTACTTATCATCTTTTTATCCTTAATTAAGGCATAATACTCCTTCGAAATATATTCATGACAGACTGGTGCGATTACTGTTCCTAACAGAACTAGAAACGTCATCCGGACAAAGTCATCATCTGTGTTTTCATTCCTCACAATTTTATTGATTAGATCATCAATCATGATCTTACCCTTTTTTGTGTCCACAAAATTAATGGGTATTTTTTCATAGCTTTTTGTCCTCTTGTTCTAAGAAAACCAACAACATCACCTTGATTTTTCAAACCAAATATAGAAAAAAACATCATCGGGCCCTACTGAAATAAGGCCTTTACGCCTAGATGCCTCTTGAACCATGAATTTTTTACTATGACGATTGTAGCCTTCGATAAAAAATTGAAGTAAAAATTCACGCATCTTTATGGACGGTATTTGTAACATGCCTTGCAAATCCGTTTCATAAAACGTAAATTTTTGACTTGGTGAAAGTTTGTCAACAAGGCTAACCCACTTCTCAACTGAACATGCAATCACACCATCGATATCCATCCTTCATAATATAAAAATAATGTCACGTACGATGCATATCATTACACATGCATGTACTAACATGAAAACATTGGAAAAGTGCTTACTCAAAGCTGTAGGCTGACGGCGGACGATGCAACGACGGGGCGGGGTGGCAATGGGTGTCTGACAGCAGACGGCGGGCAGTGATGTAGAGGTGCGACGACGACGTAGAGGTGCGGTGACGGACGGGGCAGTCGGACGGTTAGGGAGAGGGGAGAGAACTAAGCGACGGCGAGGCGACGTGGGAGGATGGCGGGGCGGCGGCGGCGGCAACTGGGGAGGATGACGGCGGTGACGGGGCAGGATGGCGGCGACGAGGTAGGGCTAGGTGTGGAAACAGATCACATGCACGTCGGTTATCCCATTGTGCAGGGATATTCTGCTATGGCGACGTCAGCTGAGATCATGCCGGGACCACTAACACCGAGGCCGACAGTAGTCTTGCTATTATGCTCTTTTAATATTATAAGACGACGCCTTTTATGTTATATAATTTATTTTAAATTTTAACTTGTTACAAACACATTAATAAAACGGATCCAATTTTTTTTCCACGGTTCGTAATGAACTTCAGGAGGACGCACGTCAATTTTTTTTATTTTTTGACAATCCGTGATTTTTCTGTGAATTTCCTGATAAAAACAGACAAAAACAGACGCCGGACGTGACACAACGTGTGTTTGGTCTTCGATTACGTTCAAATTTTGCGTTGCACATTTGGATGTGCATTCTCAAGTGCTGGCAAAAGTTGAGTACATTTCATGCATGCATGCATGTACATCATGTGGAAACCACCGGCATCGGTGTGGACGGAAGTGTCGTTTGGTCTTCGGTACGGGCGTTTTGTGTGTATGTCAATTGAACGCACATTTGGTCCTCAACATCATTACAACAAGTGTCACGCAAAGTCTTTAAAATTATATAGAAATGACATTCTTCGTTTAAATTGAAATTTTTTACTATAGGTAAATTCAAATAATAATAATAATAACACCACTTTTCTAACAACACTTAGTTTAGAAAATATAACACCACTTAATTTAGATAACCATAGTTCATTCATATTACATTTGAACATAACATGACTTTTTTCAATAAACTAAAAACAAAATTTAATTAAACATTACTACAATTTTCTAATAAACTAAAAGCGAATCTAATCGGACTCGTCGAGGTTGACGATGTCAGGCTCCTCCACCGCGTCGGCCCCGTCCACACCGTCGTCATCGTCAGAGCTGTTGCCGAGGTTGTCCCAGTCGATCTCGTCGTCATCGTGTTCCTCGACGACGGGTTGCAGATTCGCTGCCTGCGCCGTCGCTGCCTGTTTCGCCGCCACGATCTCCGCTGCGTCCCTCGCCGCCATCGCAGCCGTCGTCGCCTGAGAGGCACGCAGGGCAACGTGCAGCCCCGGGCTATCGTCGGCGTCACCGTCCTCGCAAAGCACGACCTGCTTCGGTGGGAGTTCAAACTCCGGCGATGCCACCGGCGGGGGCTAGGGGGTTAGCGCCCGACGCCTTGGGCGGCGCTAGCTGCCGCCGGAGTTGACGGGGTTGCCCGCGGCCGTCGCCGTGCGCCGGCACTGGTTGACGACGTCGACGTACGATATGCCGCCCCAAAACGCGTGCCGGCCGTGGATGTTGCACCGACCGCCGTGATGGGTACGGCGCTCCTCCTCCATCGCGTCGGCCCCGAGGGTCGCGTAGCCGTCCTTGCCAACTTTCCACGGCTTCGCGAGCCGGCACCCCGGCGGCACAAGCAGCCCGAAGAGGTGGAGCTCCTCCCTCGCCGCCCAATCTAGGCTCGTCGGCCAGATGCTCGGTGAGCCGTGTCCACCATCGGAACTGATGCCGCCGGCGTAGGACGCCATCGTTTGAGGGGGAGGCGAGGCGGGGCAACGGGGTGAGAGGAACAGCGAGGCGACGGAGGGGAGAGGAGAGCGACACTTCTAGGCGACGGGTCGGGGAAGGCTGACGACTTTATATAGCCCCGCCGGGGAGGGGGGAATGGGTGGCGACGGGCGGTTGAGTGGAGTTACTCCCCCGGAGTAAACGGTCGCCTCGGGAGCCGGTGGACTGACGATCAATAGGCGGCGGCGGCAGACGTTAATGCGATGGGGACTGACGATGAGACGGGCTGACGGTCAAGCGGCGGCATCAGGCGTTAATGTGATGGGACCGGACGACGATGCCTCGGGGTGACGCGGACTGGCGCGTAGTCGGGATTAATGGTGGCGGCATCGGGAACCGACGGTAAATCTGGAACCGACGAGACGGGGCTAGTTTGATCATAGTCAGGTGACGCGGGCAGACGTGGTCACGACGCGTCATGCCGGCTGAAGCGGGTACGACGCGTATCCCCACCATATCTATACATCGCCCGACCGTCCGTTGACGCCGCGGGGCTGACACGCGTACATCGGATCGGGAGGAAAAGACGATCCTGCCCTTGAAAGGGTATGTTCAATCTAAACCGCTAGTGTGTCCGGAAGATTGTACTGATGAAAAAAAAAGTGATTAAAAAATGAATGAATGCACCATACCGGTGGCCAGCCATTATGCATACTGATATGGCGCCACAATTAGATAATGTAAAAATAATCAAACCTTTAAATTTGCAATATAGTTGAAAACACGCACCGAAATACACCCCGTGAAACGGGAGGTCCTGATTCTGTTTTGCAGGTCCACGTATACTATCCCCTGCATACCACATACTTTCAGTTTTCAAATCTGTTTTAAGGAAAACCGTAAACCGGTCAACGCCTGAGTAGGCGGCCTGGCAGCGCCGCACTCGAGCACCGCGCAGGCGGAGGAGCTCGGCAGCGGTCGTCCGGAGCGGTGCTGGAGGACGCGGTCGAGCCTGGGACAACCTAGCACGGGGCCGATGGCGGTCCAGCATGGGACGGCACCGGCCTTAGGCGAGGAGCCAGCTCCTGCTTGCATCACATGCTTGCTTTCTGGTCGTGCATTCGAGTTGGAGTTCGAGTTGGTCAACCATGCGTGCGTTATAGCCGGCAACATTGTTTGAGTTGGCGTTCGAGTTCGTCCATGCATGAGTTGTGGCCACCCCATGTGTGCGTCCCATGCATGTGTGCACCCCATTGATGGTGGCCTTCCCATGCGTGTGTTCTCGCATCAAGCATTCACTAGTAGAAAAAAAACCATTTGTCTCGGTTCGTAAGGTTCATTTGTCCCGGTTTCGGAACCGGGACTAAAGCCCAAAACATTTAGTCTCGGTTCTCTTACAAACCGGGATAGAAGGAGCTATACGTGGCCTTTGCAGGGAGCCTAGCCAGGAGGACTTTTATTCCCGATTGGTAACATCAACGGGGACCAACAGGCATCCACGCGTCAGCATCCGGCAGTTGCTTGCTTTTTTATTTTGAGAGGGAGGGGGGTTTAGGGGGTTTTAGAGAGTTAATTTAGGGGGTTTATATTGTTATAGCTAGCTAATTGATAGAGAGAAGTGTCCTCTCTTTCTCTGTGCTTGATCGACGCTAGCTACTATAGAGAGAACTCGACACGCTAGCTACTAAGCAAATGAAGGAACCATTAAGTACATAATATCGTCATGAACATATAGAGATAGAAATGATCGACCTCTCTTTTTCCGAGAGATTGGTCATATAACAAGTTTTCGTATATATATCCGACGCTACTAGCTACGTATGTAAAATATAAGATCTTTATTGATGACGTGGTCAAGAAAGAATCCCGTCAATTCTTCTTGAATTGCTCGTATGCGATCATGTGGTGGGAGTTCATCCCGCATCTTCCACATCTAATTTGAAGAAGAAAGTCAATACATATATATCGTAATAAAATAAAAGTTTGAATATTATTGCTTACGCACTTCAAATTATTTTTTAGAGTAGCCCCGCTTAGGGGTCGTCGCGTTGTAGATGAACTCGCAAACGTAGTATCCACATAAATTAGTCCCGTCTTCCTGCCAAAAGCACTTTACGAGAAATATAGTTCAATCAAACTGATAATGAAGCATGATAATGATATTGATGAAACTAGAATCAATGGGAGATACGCGGAACTAGCTAGTAATACTTACTTTTGGGTGTGTAAATCACAGCTCCCTCGATAGTGCCGGAACAATTGTTATGAACTCTTTCCAAACCCTGTCAGACAAAAAAAAATTACTTGATACCAGGCAATAAACAAAGTTGCCGATATGATGCGATAATGATCGATTGAACTTACTTCTGGAGAATTTTAATCATGTTCGCATATTGCTGGGGATCTTTTCGTTTCGAGTCTAGTACGGTTACTAGTCCCCGCTCAACCTGAATCTCTAGCAGAATAAAGTGAAAACTGGGTACGCATGCATAACTCATCAATTACATTACTATAAACCTCGAGTAATATAAGTGAAACTGAATATGCAGAAGACAGTAACTCTCACTTGAAGTTGTAAGGAAAGAGTATTGTCCCTTTGTTTTGATTTTTAAGCAACTATTGTACCAAGTTGTCCTCGGGTGCTTTGGGATAATTTTTAAAATTATGCCCATGTATGATATCTGGGTTAATGAACCCAATGTCATACATTTGTGCTTTTCTGCATTCAACGATCTTCAATCTGCATAATATAGTAGTGACTTTAATTATATATACATGCAATGAAAGAGCTGAGCTATATACATAGAGAGACTTACTTACAGAAGTAGTACTTACAGACAGTAGCAAAACACGATTGCTTTGTCGATGTCCTTTTGATTGTATAACTGGAATATCTCCTCAAATTCAATATTCAACATTTCAGTTCCAACGAGGTCGTGCTCCTCTTTAACTTTCAGTATCAAAGATTCTGCCCCAAACTCGCGGCAGTGTTGTATGTACCATTCATGGAATCTTTGCATCATCGTTGTTAGAGGAGGATGATCAGGTTTGACGAGAGGCTTCCCGTACTGGTATTTGAAATCGTCCACCTCCAACGTGTCAAACAGTACATCATCGCTCAGGTAATCACCATGTTTGGTACCGGGGACCATCCCTAGATGATTAGCGACGATATCGCTAGAAACCCTTGAGCGGGGGGCACGATTGGTTCGCCTGTTCGCCGAGCTGTGAAATTTTTTCCCACTTCTTCGTTCTGCTAACTTTGCATCATTGGAAGTACTTCCCGACCGCCGCGCCTCTTGATATGTCTTTTTAACATGGTGAACATAGTTGGAATCCAGCGGAGGCGGTGGTGGTCACTTCAGGGCATCGATAGTGTGCATCGCTTTCACCGGATCTATCTTCTCCTTCGGAGCTGGAGTTTTCTTTGCAAAATGCTCCCTCACTTCGGCCTGACTTATCTCCTTGTTTTCATACTCGGTTCTCTCATGTGGTAACTTTTCCACAGGCTTGAGAGATGGACCATATCTCTATTCCCTCCTGCCTATGCTTGTACTGCTAGCTGCCGGAGCGGTGGCGGCTCCCTTCCGTCATTGCTTACTAGGCATCGGAGGAGCCGGAGTGGCGGCGTCTGCCTTCTGCCGTTGCCGACGAGGCTGAGGAGGAGGCATACTGCTCCGACGTGCCGGGGTAGGCGAAGGAGGAGGCGGATGTAGGGTAACGCAGCAGTAAACAAAAAAATTCTGACCTACGCACCAGCCCAGGACCACTATGGACACTGCATACAAGGTTTGATCATTTTCGTTACCGACTGGTAGTGCAGCGGAAGTAGAGTCGACGACGAACGGCGGTGCAGATCCCCGCAGCAAGGATTTTACAACCTCCCAACCACGAGGATGTTTACCCTTATCTGCCCCGCGGACAGACCTCCGGGAGGCAGTCGGGCAGTCCCCCGGATGGTGTTGCGGACAGCCCTTCGGGGGGACCTCCAAAACTTGGACTGTCACTCGGACAGCCCTTCGGGTGGACCTCCAAAACTCGGACGGTCACACAGATAGCCCTTCGGGAGGCACTCTCGAACTAAGACCGAAACTAGGATCTGTCTACAGAGTTGCACACATATGGTGTCATCTATCCGGCAGGGCTTCGCCGTCCAGAACTAGTTCCCACCGGAACCCAAACAGTCTTTTGACTCTACGAAACTCTTTTCGTGGGAGGGAGAGAAGAAGCCAGATAATGCATGACATGTGTATGAGAGTTGGAGTGGTGATGAAGAGCTCCTCTCCACCTCCTTTTATAGGTGAAAGACGGGGTGGTGGTGGCTGAAATTTCAGCCACATGACAAGCACCCACAAAACAAGGAAGCATGTTCCCACCAAACATGGAGAAAACATATTCCCTTGTCCATGGTGTTCCCCCATGGGGCCCCACCTGACTCCCAACACTTTCCACCATTTGTGGAGGCTGCCCCCACCATGGCCCCCCAACACCTTTTGTCCAGCCACAAGCGGCTGCCCCCAAAAAGGGAGGCACCCCAAAACAGCCCCACGAAACGTGGGATCTTGTCCCCTCACGTTGGGACAATATGTTTTCCGCGACTATTACTTCTGAAAAATTCTGGAAGGTCCCAGAACATTTCCGGCACCCTCTAAAATTATCTGGACACGCTCCGGAACATTTCCGCTATGGTGGTTTAATTTAAAACCATCTTCGTTTACCCGGTAAACAATTCTGGAAGCTCCGAAAACCTTTTCCGGTTTTTTCTCCGAAAATTCCAGAAATTACTAGACCGATCTGGCAACCTCCAAAACATTCCCGATGCTTGCTGAAACCTTTTTGGATCAATGGTTTTATCCGAAACAACTTTTCGGTTTTACCGAAACTTTTTCGGTGTTCTCTCCAGAACTTTTCCATTGTCTCCGAAACTATTTCAGTTACTTTCTCTCGGACTCCTTGTCTAGTATTCAGTAGATAGATGACCCTTAAGCGTGTGACCCTATAGGTTCGGTGAAGTATAGACATGACGCGGAACCCCTTCCGATCAATGATCAACATCGGAGCCGTGGACACCCATATTGACCCTATACCCACACGAATGAATATTCGAGTGAACCTCCAGGTGTCATGTGCTATTCCTATTGCTTCGCGATATGTTACAAATACCCGAGGTGAGACATGTTGGCATCCCCGTGGATCAACAACTTGTCCACTATGCCAGTTACCTCGTTACCGGTGTTGTTCTCTTTTCTCGTTCCCGTGTTCCGGCATCCCCGTGATCAAATCACAAAGTGTCTGGCCAGACGATGATGGATACCATAACACCAAGAGGGCCCAGAGATATCTCTCCATTGTCGGAGGAGCAAATCCCAATCTTGAGCTATCAAGTTACTTGACATACTTTTCCATGAACCCATAAGCCACCGTAATAGCCACCCATTTACGGATGACGTTTAACAAACCCCAAAGTTCATGAAGCAAGCATGAATAAACTCGATACTCTCATGGTCTAAGGAATTATGCAAATATTAACTTCTCTGTGTTATTAACCATTAACTTATGACGAATGTATCTCATAGCATGACATCAATTTGGATTGATTCAACACGAATGTTCTTCTAACATTGTGCCCTCAAAATTGCCGGCATAGCCATGCCCGTGATTAGGAAAACATGATCATCATGCAATACTTGAGCCAGTCTTAGAGGCCAGACAAGGAATACAATTTATCATTTATTGTTCCACACATGCATATGAGTCTTCCTTCAAGCCTCGTGGTTATTGTAGACACGAGAACCATAGCAGTTATAGCATGAAACATAAACCTAATTACGAACAGGGAGATAATCAATAACATTTATTACTGCCTCTAGGGCATATCTCCTACAGACTCCCACTTGCACTAGAGTCAATAATCTAGTCAATGCTAATGCACTTTACACCTATGGCATACTGGTGTAAAATATGCTTCGCTTGTGGTATAGCCTGATGTCCAACGGATCTGGCAACTTCAGCTCCGTGTGTAACTTTGCATATCCTCACGTTTTCATGCTATCACAAAATTCGTATTTTGTGTGAACTTGGCTTTGCATATGTGTGAATCATTGGTTGAAACCTGATTCCTCAGACTGAGCTATGGAGCAACTATCTGCAATAGTGTCTCATAGACCAAAGCCATCTTGGAACCATACTAAGTTCATGAATGAACTATATGATTCAACAACTTCTTTGTCGCTTCGAAAGCATCAACATACTTAGCCTTTGTTATAGAATTCGCCACAGTATCTTGTTTGGAACAATTTCCAACTACTGTGCCACCATATTGTGTATTACACAAAATCCTTAACTTAAATCGAAAATCGCATGGAGCATTGATTGAGACTGTATCGATGTAATTACTTACAATGAGCACTTCATAATCTCTGCTTGCGAGAAAACATGTCATCAGCACTACTCTAGTACTTAATGACATCTTTCACTGTTGTCCCATGATCAATGCTTTGATCACTTTGGTATCTATACTCGCAACAACTTGGGAGTATCGGACATGTCTGGTTGTTTTTACATACCATGGAATACATGATTAATCCAAACACTAGAGTGTGTGGAATCTCCATCATGTATTTTACTCGTCAGTGCTTTGGGACACCGAGTCTTGCAAAAACTCTTTCCATGTGACATCGGCAAGAATCACTCCTTGGCGTTTTTAAATGCTAAAAGGTTTTAGCACCATGTCAATATGTATTCATTGTTTAGCCCCATTAGGTAAATCTATCTCCATAGATCATCATGCCTAATATGGAGGCTATTTAGCCTAAGCACTTCATCGCAGTACTATTTTCAAATGAAGTCCTAATTCGTGTAAAGAAATATATTTCCAATTAAAAATGTGTCAAGCACACAATGTTTTTAGAAATATTATTATGCTCCCACTTACTTTCTTGAATCACAAACATCTTCGTTACCCATTGATGAAGTCAAACCCTTTTGACCATTTCATCAAACCACGAAGATTCCAACTCCATTTTTCTCTCTTTTGTCCATTGCTGGAACTCTGAAGTTTGCATACTTACTAACATCCTCTGGATCGACAAATTAGTTTGGACTGTATCACACACAAGTCCTAGATTTCATTTTCATCAGATGAAAATCCTTTTGCCATCCATGTTTCATATCTCATGATTGATATATAATTAATTGCTAGTTAACCCGAACCGACCTTAAGCATCGCTACGGTGAAACAACCTCATCGTAGTTAACTCCTTCAACTTATTATTTCAACAAGTCGAGCTTTTATGGATAAAACATTTTTATCCGTATCAGTTTTTAGTTCCATAAATATTCGTTAGACTCTAAGTCCTCTGAAAGGTGTATCTAGGTTTTAATATTGAATCATTTATATGGAAACTATCTCGGATTGTATTGGCATTTAGCCAATCCCGGAGTTAGGGCCCATCAACGCTTCCTTGTGTATTGTAGGTATACTATTGTCTAACAACAATATCTCGTTTGAGAACCTGATAGGTTTGTAGGAGCTTTGCCTACGTGGTTCAGCTGCACGTTCGACCGAAGTCCATACATTTTATTGTAAGGACTTCTGTATCAGTCGCAGTAGGAAACAACAGAATCATTTCCAGGGTTTCTTTCCTTTGAATTGATGACGAAGATACTGGTTATCTTGTCGATTTGCACTGTCCTCTCACTCACCTTTGGTAAGAACTATTCTCTTTAAAAGCATACCGTTTTGTGGCAAAACCCTTTGCCTCGGTATAGTGGTGGGGGAATACCCAATGACTTGGGATAACCATAAAAAGTAGCACTTGTCTGATTTGGAATAGGTTTGTAACCTTTTACACAAGCCCCATATTCCAAATGTTAAGAAAAGATATAACATGGTTGGGCGTACCATACCATGGCGTCATTTAAATAGACCTGATGGATCTATTTTCAGTGTAAAAGCCACAGTCTCTAAAGCATCACTCTATAAAAGGGATAATGGCAAATCTATTTATGTCATCTTTGATCTTTCCATGTCATAAATAGTTCGATTACATCTTCACAGACTTTCCACTTGCTATGGTGTTCCGGGAGGTGCAAGTTATGAAACCTTTTTCACAACTCATCTGACATTCGCTAAACTTGTAACTCAAATATTCCTTTCTGCAACCAAATTGCAAAAACATAATTTTCTTGGTACAATAACTTCTACTTTATTTTTGAAAACCTTTCGAATGATTTCAAAAGATCCAGACTTACGTCTCATCAAGTAAATATTCATATATCTACTTGAGTCAATTTTTTAAGGTAGACAAATCCACTGTTTGCAACAACATTTATCGGACTACATACATCAAATGTATGATCACCAATAAGTTCTTTGCTCGTTCCTTATGGCCTGTGAACGGTATTTTAGTTAGTTCACCTTTTGGAGGAAAGTTGCAAGTGTCAGATGATTCAAAATCAAACGACTTCAAAATCCATCATAATGGAATTTTCCATGCGGGTTTATCCAATGTGACCAAATGCAGTGCCACACATATGTGGTATTCTTTTAGTGTTGCGACATTTAACGTCAGTGTTATGGATGTATCATATTTCCATCAATATTCATAACATACATCCCATCTAGGATGGAAGCATGGCCCTTCATGTTATTCATAATACTGAACAACAAACATTGTGCAATGGGCTAGAGTGTATGAAACTCTAAAAATGAATTCTAAAAGTAAACCCAGAGGTAATGTAATATTATCAATATTCATAACATACGTCTCATTCATAATGAAAGTATGGCTCTTATGTTATTCATAACACCGAACATGAAAAGTTCTCTTATGAACAACCTTCTTGCAAGATACCTTATGCAAAGGGGTAGAGTGTGAAACTCTAAAATGAATTATGAAACTTAATACATAGGGAATACACCGATGGAAGGCATAGTAACATTTACTATGTTCCCTGCGTGTATCTAAACCTCATCCCTGGCTAGTCTTTCAGGCCATAGTAGTTCTTACATCGAGTTGCAACAGAATGCAATCGACCGGGTATCTTTGTGATTAACTCACAATGCCCAAGAATTAGTGATTAACATGTTTAACCATAATTCCCAAGAACTATATCTTTGACCAGCCTTCTATACATCAAAAACTTGTATGACATTCATACATGAGCTGGATATTCCAGTCTTCTTTCCTTTTGCCATTATACTTCTAACAGTTTAACTTTTCAGTGTTTCTCCTACTCTCAGAAGAAGCATCCAACTTAAGAGTGGCGTTAGCCCTGTTCTTCCTAGGCGTGAAATTCTCACTAACACCCTTCGGACACTTCCTTTCTCTTTAAGTTGTTGTTTTATTCACCTTTCATCATATGACAGACGTTCTCCTGGATCCCTCTCTTATCAGTCTAATGCATAGTAAACTTCTTTACTAGTAGTTTGCAAACAAACAATGCTTTGGATATCTCATATCTTTTAGCCTTTGTTTGTCTCTGAAAATGATTTTTAGATTCCATGAATATCACATAACTATCCAAACTTTTGAAGTTCAGGTCTCATGGAAGCAAACATATTGCACTTTGACTAAAAAGGATTTCTAGCTTTTGGATCGAAGGACGGGAGTCACATGATCCATAGCATTAGCGAGAGAATACCAAAAGCATGCGATAGGACAAAGTCCTTCTCGGCACTCTTGAGGACAATCCTCACAATTATGTTACCAACCGTAAAGTTTTAACCAAATATTTAACAGCTAGTCAATTTTAATAGGGAAGGTGGAAACGCGAGCCATTATTCTAAAACTATTATGCAAATCACACTTAGACATTGTTCAAAATTAATTGCACTATGAATTAAAATAATAATAATTCTACAGTGTGCTCCCACTCAAATCAATATATCTCATAATTGATTTTGAGTGATGCAAGACCCAACTTTCAATTCAATGTCAAGGATGTAACAATCTCAAGTGACGAGAATTTCAATTGGTAGGCCAACTTGCCAATCACATCTCTATGTGATTCTTGTTCATCTTTCGATGTGTGTGTTCCGAGCTCATGACTTTGATGCCTGAACGTCAAGACAACCAAGTGATCTTGCTGCGAGGTCTCAACTCACCCGCCTCACACTTCTCTAATCGTTCGTACCCATGTAACCATGTGATACCCCGAAGAGATAGGTGCCGTGACGGTGCTACACTTGGGAGAACACTAACTACTTGATATTTTGTGAGAGATCACCCTAATAAAAAGCGACTACCGTGCAATCAAGAAGGGTGCATCATGAGGGATAAACATCTCAGAAAATTCATAATAGCATGATATGGTATAGCCCTTTCTGACGGAGAAGTCTTTCATTCCTTCGTCTTCGGCATTCGCGTCGGTGTTCACCTTCGCGAAGATTGCCACCACCTTGTCGATGCACCAGATAATATTGCTATCTCTATAGCTAATAAAATAAGTGCATTACTTAAGGTTGACATGCAGGTCATTAAAGTGACAATCATATGGCTCCAGCCATCATGCCGAATCATGACATGCAGGTCATGTTAATATTACATCATATAGTCATCTCATACATAATCAAATTAATATGAGCATTGCTATACCACATCATATGCACATGCAAACCATCCTGCAAAACCAAGTTGGATGCCTCTAATCGGTTCATGCAAAAACTTGTTTTACGTGGCTTCTAAGGTTTTAAAACAAACCGAATCTACCAACGTCCATCATCAAGTATGATAATTCAAGTTGCTAGATTAACTTTCCAGGGTGTATAAAACACGAGATAATAAAATCACGAGCCCCATACTAAACTTCGTCATACACGTGACCCCCGTGTAGATCACATTTGCATTGCCCTTTCATCTGCGAAACATCCATCTTTCTCAACTATGGTGGAACCCAAAGCATGTTCCCACCAAACATGGAGAAAACATGTTCCCTTGTCCATGGTGTTCCACCATGGGGCCCCACCTTCCTCCCAACACTCTCCACCATTTGTGGAGGCTGCCCCCACCATGGGGCCCCCCCAACACCTTTGGTCCAGCCACAAGGGGCTGCCCCCAAAAAGGGAGGCACCCCAAAACAGCCCCACGAAACGTGGGATCTTGTCCCCTCACGCTGGGACAATATGTTTTCCGCGACTATTACTTCTGAAAAATTCTGGAAGGTCCCAGAACATTTCCGGCACCCTCTAAAATTATCTGGACACATTCCGGAACATTTCCGGTATGGTGGTTTAATTTAAAACCATCTTCGTTTACCTGGTAAACAATTCTGGCAGCTCCGAAAACCTTTTCTGGTTTTTTCTCCGAAAAAATCCAGAAATTACCAGACCGATCTCGCAACCTCCAAAACATTCCCGGTGCTTGCTAAAACTTTTTGGATCAATGGTTTTATCTAAAACAACTTTTCGGTTTTACCGAAACTTTTTCGGTGTTCTCTTCGAAACTTTTCCGTTGTCTCTGAAACTATTTCAGTGACTTTCTCTTGGACTCCTTGTCTAGTATTCAGCAGATAGAAGACCCTTAAGCGTGTGACCCTATAGGTTCGGTGAAGTATCGACATGACCCGGAACCCCTTCCGATCAATGATCAACATCGGAGCCATGGACACCCATATTGACCCCTATACCCACACGAATGAATATTCGAGTGAACCTCCACTTGCCGTGTGCTATTCCTGTTGCTTCGCGATATGTTACAAATACCCGAGGTGAGACATGTTGGCATCCCCGTGGATCAACAACTTGTCCACTATGCCAGTTACCTCGTTACCGGTGTTGTTCTCTTTTCTCGTTCCCGTGTTCCGGCATCCCCGTGATCAAATCACAAAGTGTCTGGCCATACGATGATGGATACCGTAACACCGAGAGGGCCCAGAGATATCTCTCCATCGTCGGAGGAGCAAATCCCAATCTTGAGCTATGAAGTTACTTGACATACTTTTCCATGAACTCGTAAGCCGCCGTAATAGCTACCCATTTACGGATGATGTTTAACAAACCCCAAAGTTCATGAAGCAAGCATGAAGAAACTCGATACTCTCATGGTCTAAGGAATTATGCAAATATTAACTTCTCCATGTTATTAACCATTAACTTATGACGAATGTATCTCATAGCATAACATCAATTCGGGTCGATTCAACACAGATGTTCTTCTAACATTGTGCCCTCAAAATTGCCGGCATAGCCATGCCCATGATCAGGAAAACAGGATCATCATGCAATACTTGAGCCAGTCTTAGAGGCTAGGCAAGGAATACAATTTACCGTTTATTATTCCACACGTGCATATGAGTCTTCCTTCAAGCCTCGTGGTTATTGTAGACTCGAGAACCATAGCAGTTATAGCATGGAACATAAACCTAATTATGAACAGGGAGATAATCAATAATATTTATTATTGCCTCTAGGGCATATCTCCTACAGCGGAGTGCCCCCACGCGTCGGACGAGCCGGAGAAGAAGGAGGAGGAGGAGCCGGAGAGCCCTGATCACTCGCCGGAGGAGGAGGAGGCGGAGTGCCCTAATGATCACTTGCCGGAGGAGGAGGAGGAGGAGGAGGAGGAGGAGGCGGAGTGCCCTGATTCGCCTGAGGAGAAGAAGGAGGCGGAGGCGTCTAGTTTGGAAGCTTGATGTACTCCTTCTACCATAGACATGTACTCCTCAGGGCACGAACCAGCTTATTCTCTCCTTCACCTGTATAGTGGTCAAGATCGAGCTCCTCAAAGTCTGGCATTACTTCATCCACCATCACAACAGCATAGGCATGTGGAATCTGACGGTAGTGAAAAGTTCCGTTGGGTTGAGGAGGTGCAACAGAGCCGACAACCACCTTGAAAGTGAGGTTCCGGCATTTCGTCATAAGCTCGCAATGTTGAGCCTCCGTGATAGTATCCATGGGGTAGCTAGGAGACGTGAAGTCGGGGTGAACGGGCTCTGTGGAAGCGACGTTGCTTCTCTGCTGAGATGGCGGGGTAGTAGCTTCTGGGGTAGCTTCGTGCCGCTGAGATGGTTGGCCGGGAGCTCGCTGTCTCTCAGCTTCCTCTAGCTTTTGTAGTCTTGCATTGAGCTTCTGAATATTGCTCAGCTCCGCTTTCCTCTTTCTCTCCTGGCTTCTGTAACCGCCTGCGTCGGGAAACCCACCCTTCCACGGAATGGAGCCTGCTGTGCCTCGTGTTCGTCCAGGGTGCTCAACATTCCCTAGGGCCTTAGTCAGCTCGTCCTTCTCTCTGTCGGGAATGAATGTCCCTTCCTGCGCTGCGGTGATATAGTTCTGAAGGTTGTTCACGGGTATTGCAAGTTGCTCGTCCGTCCAACAGCATTTCCCTGTTTCAGGGTTCAAAGTTCCCCAACCCCGAAGAACCAAGTCCTTGAACGGTCTGGACAATTATATGTCTGTGGTTTGACCCCTTTAGCAAGCAGGTCATTCTCAGCTTTGTCCCACAATGGCCGGGCTTTAAGGTAGCCACCTGACCCCGTGTGATGGTGAAACAGCTTCTTTGCAGCATTGTTCTTGTTTGTCTCTAACATTTTCTTACTCTTCTCCCATCTCTTGTAGGCCACAAATGCGGGCCAGTAATCTCCTTTCTTCTCATATCGGCCGACGAATGCTTGAGTCTTCCCTTTGTTGACAAACTTTGATTTCAACTCATTCTTCCACCTCTTGAATAGATCTGCTATCTTTTTAAGAGCACACGCCTTGAGCCGTGGCTCTATAACTAGCTTATTCGGATCCTCCTCTGGCGGTAGGGTGAAATTTGCCTCCAGAGCGGTCCAAAGATCTTCTTTCTGTCTAGCGGTGACATAATCACCATCAGGGGCACCGTCCTTAGGCTTATTCCATTGCTTGATGCTGATTGGGATGTTGTCCCAAACAATAGCTCCGCACTGAGCAGAAAATGCATTCTTGGTCCACTTGGGTTCAATCGGATGGCCATCGTCTACGAGTGTTGTGATCGTGAACTTTTCATCCTCGCGCAACCTCTTCTTTGGGCCTCGTCTCGTTACCGAAGTTTGGCTCGATCCGGAGGGCTATAATAGACGAAAGAAGAGTTAATTAATATATGTACATACCAAAACAATTAATGCATCAATTAGCTAGAGTCAGCACAGGCTTAATTAATATATATATATATATATGTTGCCGGACTTTGCAATAGCTCCCTCCTCCCATCGGCCACCGGAGCCATCATCATGGTCTCCTTCTTCCTCCGACATTCGGTCACCGGAGCCATCATGATCATGTCCTTCCTCCTCCATTGTTCGATCACCGAAGCCGTCATAATCCACTCCTTCCAGACCATCGGTGAAGTTGAGATACGACAAGATATCACGTGGGCCGTGGATTATGTCCCCCAACAACTGTTCTTGTTCTTCGTCTCTTGGATTCATAGTTTCTGCAAATATTACAACATGGCAATTAATATACAAACATGAATGTCCGACGTCCAGACCGCCTCTCTCATGAATGTCCGACAACTCTTCTAGGGTTTGGGGTGGCCTCGACAACGCTCTTTTAACTCATTTAACTTGGTAAATTTGGTTGGCCTCGACAACGCTTCTAGTGTTTGGGGTGGCCTCGACAACACTTCTAGGGTTTGCGGACTCCTGCCCCCTCATGGGATACATTAATTAGTTCATTTTTTGCCTTGACAAATCATTGAACCTTTTGATAGAAACCTCCCATAAACTCTTTCATAATTTTCTTTATCATACATCCATGAAAAAAAAACAGGAAGCTACGATATAATTTTCTTTAGCATACATCCATCCATCCATCCATATGCACACACATATATACATGGACCAAAAATGCAATAAAAAATTATATGAACAAAAAAAGCATACATCATCTATCATCAACATCATCAGCTATCATCAACAACATCGTCTAACTATCATATATCATATATCATCTATATATATAATCAAATTTAATCAGCAAAATCGGACAGGGAGGAAAGGGGGCCGGCCTGACCGAACGGGGAGGAGGGGTGGCCTCGTCGGGGCAGGGCTGTGGCGTGGGGCGGCGTCGGGGCAGGGGCGGCGTGTCGGGGCAGGGTGGCGCGTCGGGATAGGGCGGCGCGTCGGGGCAGGGGCGTCAGGGCAGAGGGCGTCGACGGCGAGCTCAGGCAGCCTAGCGGCGTTGATGTGCTCGGCGTCGTCGGGGGCAAGTGCTAGATGAAATCTGAAAAAATCGAAATTGTCGCTTATATACACAGAGCATTGGTCCCGGTTGGTGGCACCAACCGAGACCAATGCCCCCTTTAGTCCTGGTTGGTGCCACCAACCGGGACCAAAGCCCTGTTTTTGGCAGCCTAGAGGGCGGGAAACAGGGACCTTTGGTCCCGGTTGGTGGCACCAACCGGGACTAAAGGGATGCATTGGTCCCGGTTGGTGCAACCAACCGGGACTAAAGGCGGTCATTGGTCCCAATTGGTGCCACCAACCGGGACCAGAAGGTTGTAATGCCTAGGGACAAATGTTTAGTCCCACCTCGCTAGCCGAGAGGGCTTGAGAGTGGTTTATAAGCGCTGATGCGCCAACCCTCTCGAGCTCCTCTCAACTGCACGCTTACGGGCCTAATTCCACTCTCCTCTGCCTGTGGGCCTACTGGTCCTTCTGCGGGCCTGAATCCTGGCCCAACTAGTTGGGTTTCTAGTTGTACTCAGGTCGTGGTGGCCCAGTAGGTGGCATTTTTTAAAAAAACTGTTTTTTGCTTTGTTTTTTGCTTTATTTATTGTTTTAATTTTTTTTCAGTATTTTTCTTCTGTTATTTTAGTATATTCTATTTAACAAATAAATACTTTGATAATTTTAGTTGCATAATTTCCATTATTTTGTTTTGTTTCTTGCTTTATTTATTTTTTGCTTTATTTAGTTCCAGTATGTTTTATCATTATATTATTTTTGCTATTAATGTTTTGAACAAAAAATACTTTGATAATTTTAGTTGCATAATTTTATATAATTCTTTTTTCAAAAATACTAGAGGTTTATAAAAGCTTTTTAGCTGATTCTTTTTTGAACTCCACTCCTACGATGTTTTGAAAGAAATTAAAAAGCACTTCAAACGAACTCTGAAAAGATTGAAAGTTAGCATGGTATCATCATTTCACCCACATAGCATGTGCTAAAATGATGAGTGGGTTACGACAAAAACTGGATGCACCATCTATTTTGAAGTATCAAGGTTTCGAATGAAAACTCATCTGTTACAAAGGGATTTTATTTTTTTGAACTCATTTGAACTCCAGACTTTTTGTGTGTTCAAAATGAACCATTCAAAGCCACATCATCAATTTTCAACCCTTTCTGACTTCATTTGGTATTTTTCATCCACTTACTGATTTTTTGAGCTAAATGACCCTGAAATTGAAAAGCACTTCAAATGAACTCTGAAAAGGTTGAAAGTTGGCATGGTATCATCATTGCACCCACATAGCATGTCATAAAAAGTTGAGAGGGTTACGACAAAAATTGGATGCACTTCGTGTACAAAACGGAGAATCTCATTCGAAGTATTAGGGTTTCGGACGAAAACTCATGTGTTACAAAAGGCATTTCATTTCTTCACATGTCACTGCAATGATATAGTTGTGGAGAGAAAGTCTTCACTTCTTCTGCGGATGTGTCCTTTGTTTATTGCGCCGTAACCATGGATAATTTTCATCGTTTAACACGGTGCTTGGGTCAGCCTTGACTTTTAAGGGAGGAATTTCATGAAACTTTTCATAATCTTCAAACATGTCTATCTTGCCCTCCAATCTCATGATGTCTCTTTTTCCTGAAGGAACTATGTGGCGTTTTGGCTCATCGTATGATGTATTCGCTTCCTTATCTTTTCTTTTTCTCGGTATGGTAGACATGTCCTTCACATAGAAAATCTGTGCCACATCATTGGCTAGGATGAATGGTTCGTCTGTGTACCCAAGATTGTTCAGACCCACTATTGTCATTCCGTACTGTGGGTCTTCCTGTACCCCGCCTCTTGATAAATTGACCCATTTGCACTGAACCAAAGGGACCTTGGAATCATGTCCATAGTCACGTTCCCATATGTCCACTATGTAACCATAATATGTGTCCTTTCCCCTCTTGGTTGTTGCATCAAAGCGGACGCCGCTGTTTTGGTTGGTGCTCTTTTCATCTTGGGCGATCGTGTAAAATATATTCTCATTTATCTCGTACCATTTGTAAGTCAATACAGTCGAAGATGGCCCCCTGGCCAACGAGTACATCTAATCAGAAATAGTGTTGTCACCCATGAGACGTGTTTGCAACCAACTGCCGAAAGTCCTGACGTGTTCATATGTAATCTAGTCGTCACACTGCTCCGGGTGTTTGGAGCGCAGAATATTCTTGTGTTCATCGACATATGGGGTCACCAAGGTGGAATTGTGTAGAACTGTCTAGAATGCTTGAGACCAAGAATGCCCGTCCCTACATATTATTGAGCCCGCTCCTAGCGTGCCTTTTCAAGTCAGTCTCCTCTCATACCGCGATTGAGGGAGACCAATCTTCTTAAGGTCAGGAATGAAGTCAACACAAAACCCAATGACATCCTCTGTTTGATGGCCCATGGAGATGCTTGCTTTTGGCCTAGCGCGGTTACGAACATATTTCTTTAAGACTCCCATGAACCTCTCAAAGGGAAACATATTGTGTAGAAATACAGGGCCCAGAACGGCAATCTCGTCGACTAGATGAACTAGGACGTGCGTCATGATATTGAAGAAGGACGATGGGAACATCAGCTCGAAACTTACAAGACATTGCACCAAATCACTTCTTAACCTTGGCAGGATTTCTGGATTGATCACCTTCTGAGAGATTGCATTGAGGAATGCACATAGCTTCACAATGGCTAATCGAACGTTTTCTGGTAGAAGCCCTCTCAATGCAACCGGCAGCAGTTGCGTCATAATCACGTGGCAGTCATGAGACTTTAGGTTCTGGAACTTTTTATCTGCCATATTTATTGTTCCCTTTATATTCGACGAGAAACCAGACGGGACCTTCATACTGAGCAGGCATTCAAAGAAGATTTCCTTCTCTTCTTTGGTAAGAGCGTAGCTCGCAGGACCTTCATACTGCTTTGGATGCATGCCATCTTTTTCATGCACACGTTGTTGTTCCTCTCGTGCCTCCGGTGTATCTTTTGTCTTCCCATACACTCCCAAGAAGCCTAGAAGGTTCACACAAAGGTTCTTCGTCACGTGCATCACGTCGATTGCAGAGCGGACCTCTAGGTCTTTCCAATAGGGTAGGTCCCAAAATATAGATTTCTTCTTCCACATGGGTGCGCGTTTGTCAGCGTCATTTGGAACAGATAGTACGCCAGGACCCTTTTCAAATATTACTTGTAAATCATTGACCATATCAAGTATGTGATCACCAGTACGGAGGGCGGGCTTCTTCCGGTGATCTACCTCACCTTTGAAATGCTTTCCTTTCTTTCGACATTGATGGTTGGTCGGAAGAAATTGACGATGCCCTAGGTAAACATTCTTCTTGCATTTGTCCAAATATATACTGTCGGTGTCATCTAAACAGTGTGTGCATGCGTGGTATCCCTTGTTTGTCTGTCCTGAAAGGTTACTGAGAGTAGGTCAATCGTTGATGGTTACAAACATCAACGCATCTAGGTCAAAATCCTCATGTTCGTTCTCATCCCACACTCGTACACCTCTTCCATTCCATAGTTGTAAAAGTTCATCAACTAATGGCCTTAGTTACACATCAATGTCATTGCTGGGTTGCTTAGGGCCTTGGATGAGCCCTGACATCATAATGAACTTCCGCTTCATGCACAACCAAGAAGGAAGGTTATACATACATAGAGTCACAGGTCATGTGCCATGCTGGCTGCTCTGCTCCCCAAAAGGATTAACGCCATCTGCACTTAAACCAAACCATACGTTCCTCGGGTCACTTGTAAAGTCGCTCCACTTTCTCTCGATCTTTCTCCACTGTGACCCGTCAGCGGGTGCTCTCAACTTCCCGTCTTTCATACGGTCTTTTTTGTGCCATTGCATCAACTCGGCATGCTTTTTTTCTCAACAGACGTTTCAACCATGGTATTATAGGAGCATACCACATCACCTTGGCAGGAACCCTTTTCCCGGTGCGCTGGCCCTCAACATCACCAGGGTCATCTCTTCTGATCTTATACCATAATGCACCGCATACCGGGCATGCGTTCCGTTCCTCGTACTCACCGCGGTAGAGGATGCAGTCATTAGGGCATGCATGTATCTTCTGTCCCTCCAATCCTAGAGGGCATAGAACCTTCTTTGCTGCGTATGTACTGTCAGGCAATTTGTTATCCTTTGGAAGCTTCTTCTTCATTATTTTCAGTATCGAACTAAATCCCTTGTCAGATACACCATTGTCTGCCTTCCATTGCAGCAATTTCAGTGTGGTACCGAGCTTTTTGTTGTCATCTTCGCAATTTGGGTACAACCCTTTTTTGTGATCCTCTAACATGTGATCGAGCTTCAACTTCTCCCTTTCACTTTCTCATTCTCTCTGTGCATCAACAATGACCCGGCGAAGATCATCATCGGGCACATCGTCTGGTTCCTCTTGATCTTCAGCTCCCCCCATTGCCGCATCACCGTATTCAGGGGGAGGGTAGTTGTCGTCATCCTCTTCTTCTTCGTTGTCTTCCATCATAACCCCTCTTTCTCCGTGCTTGGTGCAAACATTATAGTGTGGCATAAAACTCTTCTGAAGCAGGTGGAAGTGAAGGGTTTTACAGTTGGAAAAAGACTTCGTATTCTCACAAACAGTACATGGACAAGGCATAAAATCATTCTGCTTGTTTGCCTCAGCCACTTCGAGAAAATTATGCAGGCCCTTAATATACTCGGAGGTGCGTCAGTCACCGTACATTCATTGCCGGTTCATCTGTGTGTGTTATACAACAAAGTGTATTAAAAACCATTACAACATATCATGAATACAGAAGTGACCAAATTATTAGAAATCCATCATCACATTAAAGGCAAAGTACAATAATGACCAAAATAAATACGTACAATTCATACATAGCTGTCATTATTGAACAACATATAGGTCTTTAGAGCATCTAATTAAAACATACACCGAAACTATGTAAAAAATTTAAATGCAACAACAAATGCAATCATAACCGCTACTAAGGTATCAATTGATCCAACGGCATAATGATACCAAGCATCGGTATGAATGGCATATTTTCTAATCTTTTTAAGCTTCAAGCGCATTGCATCCATCTTGGTCTTGTGATCTTCGATGATATCGGCAACATGCAACTTCAATCCCATCTTGTCATCTTTAGTTCTTTTCAATTTTTCTTTCAAATGATTGATTTTTTTTCCAGCTTTAGTTAACTTGTCGAGCAGAATTGCATAATCGGTTGGAATTTCTGGTTCAACTACTTCCTATAGATAAAAACATCTACGTCAAGTTGGTGGCATAATTAATTGTCATAGACATTAGATGTGTGAAACAGGCTCACCACACGCGGGCGATCGACGGCGGTTTCAGGACGGGGACGGGACAAGACGGACCGCCAAACAGTGGGTTGGCCCCTCTGATCCCGTTTCCAGACACGAACCGGGACTAATGGGCTGGCCCGACCCGAACCAATGTCCTGTTTTCTACTAGTGATTGTTCTATTTCGAGCGTAGCGGACTGAGGAAAAAGAAGCACGGGGAGAAAAAGGATTGGGCATAGCAAACTCATAAGTCATAACAACATCCATTCACAAAGAATCATTCCCCCGTCAGTGTGATGTATAATACATGATAAATCTCGTCCAATTTTCATCCATACAGTGTGCCTAGGGCGGATTATTTACACATGGTTGGGGAGAACATGATTCGGTGTTGGATAAGGGGTTGACGGAGTTGATGGTGAAAATTCCCTCTCTACGGAGCCAAAAACACTCGCGTCTAGCAGCCCTCGAAGATGACTAATAATGATGGTGGCGTCTCCGTGTTGCAAAAAATCGAGCATAAATCGCAGAAGGGTTTTGGGGCAATATAAAGCTAGGGGCACCGGAGGCCATCCTAGGGGACCATACAGGCCCTAGTCGTCCCATGTTACGTGGGACCCTAGGCACCTTGGGCCATCCCTTGTCCCAGTTCCAGGTCCCTTGTCCATCATTTATTGCCAAACTATGCCACCAACTTTTATTTTATTTTCCTGGGCAAAATATAACACCATGAAAATTTTGATGAAAAAAAGCTCAGTCCCAATTAGCTTTTATTTAAAGGAGGAAGTTTTGAGTCCATAGTTAAGCGAAAGTTCTTTGAAAAGTAGATACTCTTGAGACATGTCAGCTCTCCCAAGCTTAGCTTATTTCTTGTGACAAAGTGAGCGATAAAAAAAATTTTACGAACACTAGCTTAATCCAAGTTTAGAAATTTAATAATTATATTCTTTGGAGATAACAATCATATAATAATATAAAGGGAAGGTGTAAGGATTTTGATTCATGCTTATCTCAAGATAAATTTCAATCTTCTAAGAATCATGGGGCATAACTAGATTGATGTAAATGATGGAAGAGAACGGTAATTGTGTATCTCATAAATTTACGAGACTACACTTTGCAAACAGAAAGAAGTTCATGGACATCAATGTTTTCAAGGTGCTGACTAGGAATATCAGTTAAAAGAAGGAAACACACACCCATTATACTCATCTTTAACTGCTACACTAAGCAGCTCATATTTTACACTAAGAATGATAGTTAGTGCTTGAGAGATTATGATTGACTCAACATAAAATTATTCCCTTCACAAAGGGAAGCAATAATTGCCATTTACTTAATTTTATGAAAGTGCAAACTTGTGATTCCTGGATTCTCAAAGTTGCTTGGGAATTTAAGGACTCAGAAGTGTGATTTCACCACCCTCTTTGTAATGGCCCCAAAACACTGAACTTTTCTTTTTATTTGGCTTTCGCGCATTGAAACTTTATAGTATCACACTTTTCTTTATTTCTTTTCATGGGACACCATTACAAAGCGAGTAAAAATTACCCTTCCCAAACCTCATAAACTTTGGCAACAAAAATATTGGCACGGTGATGATAGTTTACATGGAATGGCTTCTCACCATACATAGAAAGGTAAGGTGCACTCTTTTTATCATAAGTTAGGGAATGAGATGCATAAGAAGAATTCATGTTTAGTGCAGGTGTAGGCTAGCAATAAGGGTTTGGAACGACCAACCAGAGAGCATAGATATAGTAATAATAATGCATTCCAAACAATTAAAAACTGAGTATAGTCGGTGCATGATGCAAAGTCTTTTAAATGGATACACTATGGAGGCTAAATTATTGAATAGGTTTACATGTGTGAACATGTGCCAAGTCTATCACCAAGACACAAACAGAAATACTCAATTAGCATCACTTGTCATGATTTAAATCGATCCAGTTGCAACTCTTATTAAGGATAGTAAAACTGAACCTAAACCGAGCTCCCTCACGCGTTCACTGATTTAGGCCGTCGGATTTCATAGCTTGTCGTTCCTGGCCGTTTGATAGGCGTCCACTCGCGACGTGGGCTGTTCCTGGGCCAGCTGTCCTATGTGCGGCTACTCCCGAAGCCGAATCGAGACCCTCTCGTTCCTTTATACGATGGAGCGTTCGATCTCAGATGGAAGGTCATCAAACATTCCCTTCCATTGCACACTAATCGACCGTCTCCCTCCTTCAATTCCAACCCACGATATGTCCTCTGTCTCTCCCATCATGACACAGGTTGCACCGCTGCCGTTATTTCGTTTGGCTCACAGTGGCGCAGACCTCGGTCGTCCCGTCGGAATGTCGTCACTCTCTCCGTCTAGCCGCCGATGTCCTCCTTCTCCTAGGAAGGCGCAACAGTGAGCATCTATATCTCTGGACCGCCATGAGCGCCCCAGACCTAACCTACCTGCACCGATGAAGGTCAAGTGAGCGGCGGCGATGAAGGCGAACCATTCCCATGGGCGGTCAGGCAGCCCCGCGCGCATCTTGTCGCTCACTGAGGAACATCCGCCAACCCGCCCACGGTGCATTCTGCCATCGATCCGCCCGCCCGACCACGGATCACCGCCGCCGGCAGGTAATTCTGCGCCAGATCCATCGTGCCCTTCTCTCTAATTCTCCAAACTCTCGGGGGCGGCAGATCGCCGGTCGGCTGTCGATTTCCCCGATGAAGGGCCTGCTATCGATCTGATGGTAACCTCGCTGGTACTTTGCTCTGACCTCACCTACCCAAAAGCAGGGCAATGGTGCCGGTAAAAGGCAAATGCAGGGCTTTGCTTTTGCCACAAATTTGAGTTCTTCTGTTTTTGGCAAACGAAATATCTGTCTGGATATGTAAACGGATGTGCTCCTACCGTAGAGTTGCCATACTCTGTTTCCTAATTTTTTGCTTTCTTCCCCGATTACATGTTGAGGCCTTCCAACGTCTGTACAGCATGGTGACCATCCAATCTAAAGTTAGCGCTGTGTTAGCCGCGAACTGGTCCCTGTTGCGATGGTTATATACCTCCTCGATTTCCAGCAACTGATCGCTGCTCGAGGTGACCCTCTACCTGGCAGGCGGATTACCATGGTCGACTGGATTGATCGATTAGATACCATCAAGCGCTGGATTCCTTCGGGTGCCTGGCCGCAGCTGAATCTCCTCAGTGCGTCGTCTCCCTCTCGCACTAGATCCCCTCGGATATTTGAATATCATTCCTGTCTTAAGTTATGTTCCTGGAGAGAAACACATGAAACTGAGGTACTGCTACGCTGCCTGATCTTCCGTCTCACCAACAGATCTCCTCTCACATGATCCTGCGACGGTTGTCGTGCAGGTATTGACTTCAGTTTCTACATTTTAGATAGATCAGTAGGCTAAATTTTCACCATGGAGATGACTAAGCATGCTTTCTCTGTCTTTTGCACTATTCTTCAGTACAAAATATTGCACCTGACAGGCAGAATTGAGAGGACTTGAATGGGGTAAGGACCTCTGCTACATCGGCTAACACAGCAGCAAGGATTCGCTTACTCAGTATTATCCATTGCTCCAGCCGTATACAACCGTGCAAGTTAGGTTATATCGATGAATATTATTGAAAAAATAATTCTTCATACATTACGACAATGTGATTTATTTCTGGAATATGCTTGCTACAATCGAGTAGAAGGAATACTTACTGAAGTTGCCAGCATTTTCAACTGTGTGGTATTTGATCTTTACTACCACCAGTGTTTTTGAGATGTATTTTTCTCTTTCTCCCATTTACAATGCGAGGAAGTTGCAGATTTCTATAGTTCACAATATTCGAGATATATGTTATTCTTTGGTTTTAGAAAAATAAAGCATAGTGATATAAATACTTCTCAATATTCGAGATATAGAAATGTCAATATTAGAATTGATCGTGTGTCATTTACCTATCTATGCATAAAAAATTAACTTGCATTTTTTAGTTCAATGTTTATGTGGAACAACTAGATGTATTTGGCACACCTTGTTGGTTACTCCATACTTATCCAGATGACTGCAACAAGTGTTTGTTTCACTTTGCCTTTGGTTACTACATACTTTATCCGGAGAACTATAGCAATTGTTGTTTTGGCGGGACTATAGCAAACCTTTGTTTCGGGACATTGCTTTGGTAACTATTCCCTTCATTACAAAATAAGTGACTCAGCTTTGTACTAAATTTATACTAAATTTAATACAAAATCGAGTCATTTATTTTGGGATGGAGGGAGTACATGTTTATGTGGAGGACAATAGCAAGTCTTCCTTTTGCCGGACTATGGGAAGTCTTTGTTTCATAGCATCCCGTCATTGCTTTCGTTCACTCTACAACAAGAAAGGAAGGTTTTTATGAGGTATTTGGCTCTTCCTACATGAAAACTTTTTGTAACTATTGGGTCAGCAGGGGGGCAGCATCCAACAAAAAGATAGTGCTGCAGACTATTTGGAGTTGGTCCAGCTAATCAGGTAAGCGTGCTGCAGTACCCACAGCTGTCCATATCTATTTTCTCTATTACGATTGCTAATCTGCTGATTTTGTTTCTTCGTTGTGACAGATTGCCGTACATGTGTTGTCTCTAGATCTCCAGAAACCTGTGATGAAACATGCTGGTTGAATGGTCAACTCCATTGTTATTTCAATCTATTTTATCATTTTCATGCGTTATCACTTCATGTACTAACAAAAAAGTTATATATCTCTTTGTCAAGGAAACTTCAAAATAGACGGACGCAGCAACGCGCGTCAACAATGATCTAGTTTATTAACTTATGATCCTCTAGTTGGTAATGATTTTAGCACGAGAAAACAAAGAACGTCTACCCCTCACAATGTGCATGCATAAAGATGTATGATGTTAAAAGAAAGCATCTTGGTAAACCCAATACACGCATGTAGTAAGTAAGGTGGTCATAGCAGCCTTCCCGTCACAGTCACTCGGCCAAATTTCATCATTATTGCTTACTCGCCCCCAATGAATAATCTCACAGGATATTGTGTAAGTGAAACCGGGACATGTACTAGAGTTATCATATGTGAGGAAGAACGCTAAACAAGGAAAGCGAAGAAATGTTTTGTTCTGTTTTCTTGGTTTATAAGGATCGAACAACTCAAGTATAAAGAAGAATGAGGCAAACAAAAAACCACTAAACGCAATAAACAACCAAGAGGAGTCAGAGAGAAATATTTTTTGGGTTTAGTTTTTTAAATAAAGTCAAGAAATACAAA
Organism: Hordeum marinum; assembly: GCA_022496015.1. Taxonomy (NCBI): domain Eukaryota; kingdom Viridiplantae; phylum Streptophyta; class Magnoliopsida; order Poales; family Poaceae; genus Hordeum; species Hordeum marinum. The sequence goes on along the minus strand of CM039678.1, from coordinate 49,950,578 downwards.
GAAAGCGCAAGGCCCAAATATAATCAAAAGAAAATCGAAAAGAACCAAAGAGAAAGAAGCAACATAGAAGAAGCAAAAAAAAACTATTTCCATTTTTCAAAGAGCAAAAGAAGGAAGACGAAAACAAAAAACTAAGACATGTTTTTTATATTTTCTCAACCATTTTAGAAGATAAGTAAGGCCAAAGAAATAATGAAGTAAAATATTTTTGATATTTTAAATAGGAAGAAGAAACAAACCAAAAAGAATGAAGAAGAAAAACTAATAAAATATTTTGGGGATTCTCCTCTAAAAGGATTTACAAGGCAACTAAAAACTAAAAAAGAAGCAAAAATGAGGTAAACAAAAGATAGCAACAAAGAAACAAGAAAATACTTTTGAGGTTTTGAATGCTTAAGAACAAAAGACAAAACAATAAAACCTCAAGGAAAAGAAACAAAAAACAACTACAATGAAACCAGCAGCTAGAAGAAAAAAATGAAGCACATCGAGCTCTCTAAAATACATAAAAATTTATGGTATAACAAGGAAAATGAAAGGGAAGAAATATGTAATCCCTACTCTTAGGCATTTGGCCTATGCTTCCCAATCTCTTTGACTCAGGCAGTCGTAGTATGTGAAAGGTGAACGTGGTTGATAGGCAGCAATATGTGCCGCCTATTCTCTTTGATTGTCGGGTTGGGTGGGTTTTGACTGGACGATGACCTGGTTGTCCGCCCGGAAATATAATGGAGATTTGAACAGCCCATCTGTAGATGCTCCTAGGTCCTCAGAATGAAATTGTGCATCATGGTGATGTGGATTTCATTTCTTCAGGATATGCCGATCTTCAATTTCCACATGTGGATAATACCAAATCAGGTAAAGTTTAGTTTGTTAGGGGACTAAAAATCCCGCTAGGAGTGTTCTAAGTAAGAGGGAATGTCAAAGAAGAATCTAATGGTAGGTCTGCTACTGAATCGCAGGGAGTCTCGTAGGTGGAGATAAAAAATATTTATTTGGGAAGATATAGCTGACTCTGACCTTGATTTCATTGGTACAAGAAAAATTCTAATCTTAAAATTCAGAAATGTTGGGGGGGAGTAAAAAGGACTTTCTGGTGGGTTTAACTTATGCATCTCATAAATAAATCATTGGTGCCCATTGTTATTGCTGGAGATTTTAATTGGGCAAGGAGGTCATCTTATAAGAACAAACCTAGCAGATACAATAAGTGAGGCATCCTTTTAAACTCAAATATTTCTATATGTGTCTTGATGAAAATCTCTCTTTGTGGTATGAAATATATATGGTGATCAGACAACCAGGAAGTCCCTGCTTTTGAGTAGTCGATATAGTTTTGTCTTCCTCACTTTGGAATAGAAGTTTCCTCTACCGAGGTTCACATATTTAGCCAAGGATCTTTATGATTGTACCTCTATACTATTCTCCTTGAGGCAACTACCCAAGATTCTACAAAATTTCAAATTTGATAATTAATGCTTCTTTAGGCCTGACCTTATTACATAACGAGTTAATTCCATTTTTTCCCTTGAACTTTCAGCTTTCTCATAGATTTTACCCTGTTTTGTGAACCTCTGAATTTATACCCCCCCATTGATCAAAGTTGTGCCACATTTTACCCCCTTGCATTTTATCCTCATTTTGGTACTGAGTAGGCATGCGACTTAGGCAGTCTATTTTTTGTCACTAGTTTTTGTCTGGTTTATTTGCATAATAGTTACCTCCGAGGAGGTTAGCTATGTCCTCCTCGGCTACCCGAGGAGGCCACTACCAAGGCCAACACTGGGAGGATGAGGTGGAGCGTCCCATTATAGTGAGTCTAATGGTATGCTGCCTTTCTTTCCGAGGATGTTTACAAATGCTCCATCACCACCCTCACCTCTATACCGAGGGAGGATCCTTGCCACCAACTCAAGGAGGAACCCCATGTCGCAGCAGCCACAATTGCACCCAAGAAGGGAGATGGAGCAAGGGAGCTACTTTTATGTGGGCATTGGCTCCTGTTTTTTGAAATAATTCAGAAATCAAATTTCCAAAGTTAAAAAAATTTATGGAAACTTAGACATATTCATGACGGATCTGTGAATTTTCATTTGAAAATATAGTTTAGCAAGCTGCATACAAAAATCCGTCCCAACTATAAAAAAATTGTCCCAATTTCATTTTTGTATTTATTTATTTTTTGGTCTATGCCACATATGAAAGTATATTGTTGTGAAAACTTTCTTCAATGTGTTATATGTGTACTCCCTCCGTTCCTGAATATAAGTATTTTTAGAGATTTCACTATGAACTTCATACGGATGTAGGGAAATGAGGTGTCCATGTATATCAGTCAAATCAAGAAAGTCAGAAAGATTGTTAAGATAAAGAAACTAACGACGAAAAACAACAAGATATTTGTCTGCACAATGAAGAAGACACCATTCAACTATAGGATGGTACTGTCTCTTTCACCTTGTCATTTTCCCTTTGCGCTATTTCAAATTTTAGAAAAGATATTTATGCATATCTTTGTTTTTAGTTCTTTTCAAGGCAATTGAGCAATGATTATGTCTCAAACCACCTGTAGGGTCAAGAGGCAAGGAAGTTATTCATATAGCACCCACGGTAGAATCTTCAAGTCTTCCTCAAGAGGACGGAGGATGGGCTGACAATCATCCTCGGGCACTGGCCTAAAGTTGCAATGAGCTTCAACGTCATGTAAGGCTCAATATTGGCCTTCCACTTCAACAGTTTTCTAGATGAGACTCGTATGTGTATTTACCGTCTATGATGCTACTTTCTAAAGATTTTAGATGTTGCATTTGAAACTTGGTCATGTTGTGTAATTGGGTAGCTAGGTAGTATATGCCTATATGATGTTGTATTCAGATCTAATTCGATTATGAAATCCTGGTTGCCGTAATACAAATATAAAATATCTTGTGTGCTTGATATGAAATGTCAATTTGATCAATAAATGGATTATAAATAATAGAGAAATTAGGCTTATTATTGGGGTTTCCTATTGCAGACGGTTTCACATGACAACAATATGTAGGCGATGACCTCAACAAACCCACGCGATTTCTAGAAAGTTGGCATGTTGAATCAGTGGACAATCACACACGACTTCTGACCAACAATTGTGTGCATTAGGCCACCCTATCACATACATTTTCACATAACAAGTGTGTGTGTGTGATCGACAGCCCTATGCCAAACAGTTTTTTCTAGGTACCGTATGTGATTTATTGAATAACGCAATCGATAGAATTATAGCTATCGTGTGTGATGGACACCCCTATCACAGACGATGTTATGAAGAAAATTCTGTGTCATGTACAATACAAAAGGAAACGTATATTTAGGATTCCCTCTGTGGGATGCTAAGCACATCTTACATGACTTCTACAATATACCTGTTTGTGATGGCCCTACCAATCACACACGGTCTATTTTTTCCTAGTGTGTGTGACCGGAGAAGGCATCGCCACCGATTTATCTGTGTCATGTGGGATAGCCCCCCCCCCCCTCGCCCACATAGGCAAGGTAGCGGCTTAAAAATACGTCGCGGAAAGAAGGTAAAAACCATTTGTGTAGGACGCATCTGCACTAGTGTCTCTGTATAATTGTGGTGAGGAAATTGTTATAGCGCTAAGGGTAAGCCAGGACCACAAGTCCAAGTGTACCCACAACTCAGCAGGTAATGAGTAACACAAAAGAAACCACAAGCATGTCAAGAAGTTCAACAAACTAAACCAGAAGAATTGTGTGAACACAAGTACACTGGCTTCAAAATTAATTTAACTTTATGGTCACTTAGTGTCGATCACCACCACCTGCTAGCTGCCACGAAATGGCCAATCAAATTATGTTCCCTTGTTGACCTTTGCCTGAAATCCAGTGTGCAGCTGATTCGCCTCGTCTTATGAACCAAAAGGGCCGTGCTGCATAAACGAAGTTATTTCATTTTGTCACTACAATTGCTGCATGTGTAATTGAGCTATAAAGAAGGTAAGCCAATAGAAATGGGTGACTACAGTAGCTAAATTGATGGTTTTTAACAGATGAGAAAATCTTAATTTAATGAATAGGTCACGATTCTATAAATTGCACTTGCAACAAGATTTGGTTAGCAATAAAGAAAAATTCAATCTCTGGTTATCTGTTAGTTATAAGTTACAATGAAAATAAAATATGAAGCAAACTATAGTGGAAGCAATCACACTCAGATGACCATTATTATCAACATTATGTATTAATTGCACACGTAGTCCTTTGTTTTTGTTTGTCATGCCGCCCCCTACTGACAGCAATAATATTGTATTAGTTATGTCTTCTTCAGTTGGACTAGGTGCTGCTACGGCCATCAAACATTCACACACCATATGTAGTACTTTGTTAGCTTGATCAGACTAATATCTATTACGGGTTTAGTTTGTCACGTTGATCAAGTAGCCATTCACGTCCACTATCCTTGACTAGCTATGTACGCCAAACTATAATTTAGTTATATGTTCATCATACCGTAAAGAATGGAAGTCATACAATTTTATGATGCCATACTCGACAATCATTTTCAGTTAATAGGGATTCCCAATTAATATGGCATAAGATAACCTTATTTTATTTCTCTAGTTAAGAAGGTAACAGGTAGAAAGAATTGTGCAAAACTGACCTGCTCAGTATTTCTTGCTCCTCTCTACTTCACCACTTATACCGTCACCTATGTACTATAGGAGCAACACCGTGTCTTGCAGTATTATTATTCTGGAATATAATTGCAAGTGATGTAAAATTTCCAAATATTAGACATGGATTAAATGATATAACTGTAGCAACAAAATACCTTAAACTGCAAGTAGTCACTAATATCTGGGCTGTATGGAAGATCCAATACCTCACTTTCATACACTAGTTCATTTATATTTTTCAGTAGCATCCCATCAAACTCACTACAAGATAAATGATTTATTAAATAGATATGACAGAAAGAAACAGAGACAAAATTTAGAGTTGAGACTATAACGTATTATATCATATATTTTATATAAACCTGAAGAATCGTTTGCGGGCATGGCATGCAATATTTTTTAGAACCTGAAGAGCACTGTAACCATTCGCCACCTGAAGTAAAATGCATGCAAGATTTTAGACTAGGCCAGATATTGTCTACAGAAATCAAAATAAGGAAGCAGTAAGATACAAATAAATTACCTTGTCTTCAGGGGCAACTAATGGTTTGTAAGCTGGCGCTGCAAAAACCCGACGTTTATCTCTCTCATCCCAAACATCCCTACGGTCATCAAGTACCATGGCCATACTTGGATGACATAAACTATCTCGAAACACACGCTCAAGTGACTTCTTGGACTCTGGCATCCAGCAAAAAGAAGGTGCATGAGGTATGGACAAGAGATATAATCAGTGTTACTTAGTGATCTTCCGTTGACAAATGTCTCATTTACTCATATATTCAGATTTTCTGGTAGTTATGTTGTAAACAACGACATGCATGATGACGCAAATAATGCTAGTTATTAGTTTGTTTTAAGTCGAATGGCTATGCAACACTAACTACAGAAAATTAACACAAAGAAATACATTATCTGTTTTCGTGTACGATGTTTGAGAAATAGTACTTGGCAGCTAGAAATCTACATACTTATCCCTATCCAGCATAGCTATCAATATATAGCATGCAACCTGTGTGTGTGTCTAATGACAGAAAATAATCGAAATTTGTGTCTAATTTTACCTGGTCTCACACATATTAAACGTTGTGAAATCTCTCTTAAGCTGATCAAACTGCCTTCTGGGTCAAGCAGTCTCCATATCTCAAGAGCATAATCTCTTCCAGCCATTGTGCAAACATAGACTTTAAATCTTTGGCGCCCACTGGTAGTAATCAAATAACCCTTCAAATCATCCCAACCAGGCCTTATGTTTACAAAATAACCAGTGCTTGGATCCTGAATGACATGTAATATTGCAGCAAGTAAGCAGCGATGATATAAGAAATTAATTTTTGACAAGAAAATACAGAAAATATAAGAAGATTTTCAAATATATATTGAAAAATCCCGCAAAAAACATATATTGGAAAATAACTGGTGTATATAAATTAAAAAAACTAAAACAAGCACCTAATAGGACAGGAGGAGCTGCGAAAACATCGACAATTAATGTTGAACAGAGAACACTGTTTTAGTATACTACTTGCAATGAGTGCATCCTACTACGTACTAGCACATATGTGGTTTTTCTGTACTTTGTGGATTTGGCTTGTGTAAACCAGCTTATTTGGAACTAGACCTACATAATACACAGATAATAACATTTCCGGAATTTGACCTAATTAAATTGGGTTCAATCTTGAGATCAACGTCACTGTTGCTTGAATCTGGATTAAAGTCTGTATTTTATGTTTGTTACTCGGTATAAGCCAAAAGCCCGAATATGTATGCCACCTGTCTAACAGAGTAATATTGTTGTCATCTAGAAAAAAAGGAAATTCATTGATAAATTAAACAAAACAACGTAAACAACAACATAATTAACCTTTATGGATTTTAAAGATTAGTTTGTATGCAACGTAAATACTAATCAGCTACAATAAAAATATTAATCTGCTGCAATAAGAAATACTATGGATATTGTTGATTAATTTGATGAGCACCACTCAACCAATTTTCACACAGCATTTCAGATAGCAACTAATTATATTAAGGATACTTTGGTGATTTACAATATAGTATTAAATTAGGTCATACCATTGGAGCAATGCGAGTCAGTACCGCATTTCTTCCTGGTACCCTGATTACAGGACGGATAATAAACTCGTGATGTCCACCGGGTTTGCGCAACATACCCTGTTCACCATGCCACCTCACGGTCTGGTGAAAATTCAAAGTGATTGTACCCGTTTCATTGAAATCCACAAGCAACTGTTTGTCGTTAAAAGTCCGATTGAATTCGTCGGACATGGCTGATTCATTAGCAGCATCAAGCTGACAATCCTCCAAGCCTGACATAATCCTGTCAAGTCGACTCTCCAAGGTTTCTGCTGAGTTAGAAAACACAACGGTTTCATCGAGGTCAAGCACGAGGGCAAGGCATCCCTTATTGAGCATCTGAAGGCATGCCGCGTAAAGCCCTGCTGGTGCGGACCAACACCAGAAGCAAGCTAGACCTTTCACCTGCTTGCTTTGCATAGCAACAAGGTGTAGCTCCTCCCCTCCGGCCTCCACCACAGCGGTCTACACACAGCACAATATACTGATGAGATGAATTAATAATTTACACATATGCATATACATCCAGTTAATTTAACCATAAGTCATGGGAACTTCGTGTCATCGATCCTATGCTACACCAGAACTATATATTATTGGTTCTACACATGATTTAATGCAATACTTGTACAAAAACATGGAGCCAATGCACTGGAAGGATACAACCTTGAACCTTCAAGTGTTTGAAGTGCGACATGGTGGAGCAAATCTATGAGACCACTTTTTACCCATTGTATCCTCCTTGTTAATTCTAAAGTACAAAAGTAATGGAATTGATATGCTAGCTGTTGGTTCGGTTAATCCAGCACCATGAGACTTTAGTGTTAATCCAGCACCATGAGACTTTGGCGGACGGCTAAACTCAGAAATTCGGGATGCATATCTAAACCTAAAAAATATGCAAGCCATGGGAGATCCAAACAAAAACAAAAATCGTAGGCCATAGATGGCTAGACGAGATCCTACATACCATGCCCTTCTTCCAGCAGGAGTCGTGGAGCTTGCGCAGGAGGGACCTGGGATGGAGATCCGCTGCTTTGGCCTCGAGCTTGCAGCGCAACGAATAGGCGCTGATCACCTGTAGCACGGCCAGCGGAGGGCTCCTCTCGCTCGCCGGCGACCGGCGGCTGATCCGGATCTCGTTCCTCGGGAACACGGCCAGTTGGTGGAGATCCATGCAAGATGACGATGCGCTTTCAGTTCCTGGTGGGAGGAGCACGTCGACGTCGCCCAGGAACACGTCGGCGTCGAACAAGGGCATGCTCCTCCTGTTCACAGCGCCGGTGGCGGCCATCATCTTCGTGCTTGCCGTTGGTGGCAGGGGGGCGGGGTTGGTAGGTTGGAGATTCGGAGATGTTTGTGAACTGCAGCGAGAGAGACGTCGCCCGGTTGGCCGGCTCCGGCAGGAAATGGAAGGTATTATACATGGCTCCGGCAGGAAATGGAAGGTATTACATGCGGGGGCTGGCGGGATGTGGCGCCGGACAGCCAGGTATCGGGTGAGCGTTATTTCAAATTTCTGATTTTTCTAGAACGCCCGCTCTGGCTATATTTCCCCCGAGGCTCTTGTCGGGAAGGAAATATCAATTGAAGTTTTTCACAAGTTTTTGGCAAAATACGATGTTCCATTTTTTTTAATAAAGTACACTATGTTCGTATCAACAAAATACCAATTACACATGTCTTTTGAAACAACACGATACAAAGTGTTAGGCAAGAACTTAAGATCGAGAATGTATTATACAATCAAATTCTTAAAGAGAACAATACAATGGTGATCCACGGCAACAACTAAATACCAACCATTCCTTGACAACACATGGACTGCGAGAATGCTTCTCTAGAAGCAAGACTAGTAATGGTGATTGGAGTCTTTGTGGCGATGAGGGACTTGCTTGGAGTTTTGGGTTTCATAGCAGCGGTATGTAAGTGGGAGCGACAGCACAAGTGAAGTTCAAAGTCTTACCTTACAGGGTGAAAATCCAAGGTATGGTCTTAATTGGTTGTGCCTGGCAATGGCCTTGTTGAAGGCATTGTTTTGAGAGCAGAGATTATCTTCAGGATGAAAACCCAAGATCTACAAGCGGGTGACAGGCGGCATATGTGCATTATTCCCTACTTTGAGGCGTCGCTTTTGGAGAACTTGAAATTCAGGTGTTGTTTTGGTGGTGGTTGTACTGTTGCTGCAAGGATTGGAACTCTGTAGCGGGGCTCTTCTTTTTTTAGCTTCTTCTTTAGGATGTGTGCATCCATAATACCATTAGGGTATTGTGTTGTTGCAGAGGCTGAATTTAATTGGTATCTTCGCGATATTAATATATTCCATTTATCGGAAAAGAAGCAACGCCTTTAAGAATGAAACGACATGCTATCATTCATGTTGCCTAATCCAATTACTTAAGGCCAAACCATAGGTTTTCACCTAATATCAAATTTGAGAAAGCTCCAAACAATACATTCAAGAAGGGAGCAGCACTAAAACACCACCACTGGCATGAATATATTTTTGTCCTTATTTCCTGCCATCCTGGTTCGGATTAAGGATTGCTGTTTTTTCCCATATCATTTTGTCCTTGGTTTCAATCATCCGTGCAGTTAGGACAAATAATTGCATATGTTTGCATACTTATATCTGGCCATCATGACGGTTAGGATGAAGGATTGCATATGGTTCGGATTAAAGGTTGCATATATTTTTCTTATGGGCATATCCTTAGTTTGGGTTATCACGGTTCGGATTCATCATATTAATAGTTCCTTGCATATATATACAAGTCATTCTCCTCTTATGTTTGGTCCTCCAAAAGAAATACGAGTCAACATGCGTAAAGAAAATCACTTTGACAATAATGCATGGAAAACACATGAAATACTTAAAACACAAATTACGCTCCGTGCTAGTTCTTTTACATGAATTCCTTGATGTGGGCCCACATATTTGTTCCTTCTAACCCACCCCATCACGGGAAACATATATAAGAAGGGGGAGATAATGCTGAGCAACCTAATGACATCGCCATCATGAATGCGTCAATGCCAAGTGACAAGCATACAAGACCTACAAAGGTGAATCTTCTCCTATTTCTACTTTCCACTTTCGAGGATGGTATAATATTTGACATCCCTATTTTTTGTACACTTAGGTTTGATACGAGCATCATGCAAGCCGCAGAGGAGGTCCTGCACAAGGGAGTGCCTATGCCATCTACTTCCTCCATTTCTAAATACAATTCTTTTTTAGATATTTTAATACGGACTTCATACGGAGCAAAATGAGTGAACCTACACTCTAAAATACGTCTGTATACATCTATATGTAGTCTGTATTAAAAAATTTAAAAATAGTTATATTTAGAAACGAAGGGAGTAAGAGATAAGCATGGAATCAAAGGAGAATATGTGAACACGAACGCATGGAACACAAAGGAGAGTTCCAAGTCTACAAGAGAGGTTTTGCAATGGACCGAAAGATACTGAACCCCCTTGAGTCTAACCTAAAACTTCTAGTCTGACTTCTATGTCCCGGCCAAAAGGCCTTTGGATTAGCCAAATCCCACGTGAAGGAGCCCCAGAACCTCTGGACAATGCATGCGCGCAGAATAATGGGTCGGGCCCTTCTATATAAGACATAACCCCTCATAGGGTCAGATAAAAGTAGAACAGAAACAAGATCATAGCTCTCCTAGCTCTCCCAAGTGGGATCATCCCTTGTGGAGATGCCTCCTCATGGAGATGATCAAATCCACACTTACTACTGATGTATCCAACACCTTTACTTTGTAGGGATGAACAAGACCTCCAAATCTTAGGATTTGGGGATGAATCGCCCACCTTGTTCTGTCTTTTGCATGTGTTTGTAGAGATCATTTTAATTCATATGGTGTGGAAGATAGACACAAGAGCGCTCGTTGAGTCAAATTCGTTTCTCCAAAGGCTTGCACGATTTAGGTGTTTGTTGTTGAACTTTCTTGTCCGCTGGGTAGGCATCATCATGTTCTCCTTATTCTTTCTTCTTTTCCTCCTCAATTTTTTTTAAGATCGAGCAACCTAGCCAGAATCCTCCGCATCACATGAACCACATGAACAGATTTGGCAGCCATTAGGGGGTTGCAACTTGTAAGCCGCATTTCCAACACAACGTCAAACTGAGTAGGAGTGATAATATTTGTGCGTTAATTTGGGGAAGAGTTGTTTGGTTATAGTGTTATGCACACATACATTTCAGCAAAGCCACACCTTCTCGTTCACCGCAATCCCTCAAGGTGCGCTTGCAATCAGCATACAGCTTCATGCGTGCCGGTACCCCCTCCAAATTCTGACAATAACATGTTGAAAGGTCTGATGTTCCATAATTATAGTAGTAGCACTAGGTTGGAGTCAACCAGAGTGAGTGGCACTAGTAATTCATTCTTCCAACGAAACCCAAGTCACCCATTTCTTCGGAGAGGCATTAATACAGTAGTGAAGGAAAACATGCAGACTATGATTCACATTTACGGTTTGACCGTCAGACCATGGATGTTACACGATCGTGAAATTGGTAGTGACAGACATATTAGCAAAGGGTTGTCAGGGAAGATCTTCGCAAGGTCGGTGCTGATGGACTTGGGAATCCTGTACAATTTCACCACATTATCAAGCAAATTTTTGGCACCGCTTTTGCTATGGAGGGATGCTTTGGCGGAAGAAAAATAGCATATTCCATGTAGCTATCCACCATGCCAGGATGCAACTGCATGAATTCGAGGTAGGATATTATATCAAGAAGTATTGAAATCCTCACAAAGTCAATTTTTTTTATCAAATGTAGGTTTCATTTAATATTTTTCCAGTGTAGTGCATTACTTGGAGGTAGTGAATTCTGAACTTATGTATTTGCAGATGTAGCCCAATCTTATCAAATCTTATGCAAAATAAGCTCCGCGTTATTTGTTAGTGAAATGAGAAAATCAGAAGCCTCGGCCAATGAAGTCGGCACACTTATGTATGAATTCGGGCATGTTCGGATCTCATCTGGCTTTACAAAACTTCACAAAATCAGCTTCTCATCGACAACTTCTACTCCATGTAGCGATCCCAGATATATTCTGCTGCATCAGCAGCTTCTCCAGCGTTGCAGCCCAGCTAGGAGACAGTGGCATGTTCGGGGTATATTGGGCCGGCTAGAAGCAGACCCATTAAGCTAGTGAATGCACAGATTGAGGGGGAAGTAGGTCTGTGAGGCGAGGGGGGGTCGCTACAGTAGCAGAATGTTATATTTTCTCGAGGGGGAGAAGCGAACCGGTATCTTTAGCGGTGGCAAGCTCTTGCAAATTAGGTGAACTCCAACTTTTTCAATCTATGGAGCTGGGCCGAGCTCGCTTCAGATTTTTGCACTACGGTCGGGCTTAGCTTCGAGAATCTAGCTTCTTGGAGCCCAAGCGTTCGGGTCAAAATCATCCGTGAAGTTTTTAAAGCGTGGAGCTAGAGGACTTCAGAACAGGCTCGAAGTCGGCACACACTTCGGCCAATGTGATCCTTACTAAATAATGCACCTCTATGGACTCCATGGATTATCTTTCTTTTTTGCGAATTGTCTTCTTTTGAAACGCGGCGTAATCAGGGAATTGACGGCCGCAAACAGGCAAATGTAAGTCAGGGTGTGTAGACCGGGTGGGCTTCTGAGCTCGCTCCAGCTCGACGAGAGAAGGAAACAGGCTAAATTGAGCTCCATAATGAGACTCGCAAAGTGTGGATCCTATTATTGCACGGACTTGGAGAGTAGCTAGCAAACGCGCACTCCCTCCTCATAGTTGTGATTTTCCCTAAAGTGAGGGTCCTGTTTATTGCGCGGGGTTTGGGTTGGAGAATAGCTAGCCGGACCATATTCAGAATTTTTTTACTTGATTTTTCTCCAACCAGTTTTGGGAAGGTTCCTTACACCGGTTTCTCTTTTTCTATGTTTTTTGTTCTTATAGTTTTTGTCTTTATTTCAAAATTCAGTTTTCAAAAAATTAGTGAAAACATTTTGGATTTTGGAAAAAATTTGATATTCAAAAACATTTCTAATTTTTTGTGCACAAATTTTGAATTTGCAAAAAAATATGAATTCATGATTTCTTGAATTTTGGGAACCCATTTTGATATATGTGAAAAATTATTAATTTTGCAACACAAATTTTGAAATTCGTAAATAAATTAAATTGACGATCATCTTTTGAAATTTGTGAACATTTTTTTGAATCTGTGAATAGTGTTTGAATCTACGAACATTTTATGAAGATCGTTTACACTTTTTGGATCTATGAAGATTTACTGAAATTTGCAGAAAAAATTGAATACATGAACACTTAAAAAAATTGTGATAGCTTTTCGAATTTACGAACATTTTTTGAATTTTGTGAAATTGTGAAAAAAAACGATTCTTGTACATTTTTTACTTACCATAGTGGCGGTGTTTTAAAAAAACGGCTCAAGACCAGTCTATTTTTTGTGGGGGATTAAAAAACCAGTTGGTTTTTGTTATTATTTTCTCTACCTGATATAATAATATAAGCCACCGATAACATCTGGTTGTACGTCGTCATCAGGTTTTGCAAAAAGGCCCTTATATTTTTTGGTAATTGAATCCGCAGTCCCTACTTTAGTGGATGTGAGAAAACATTTTACTTTTGCATAGAAACCCCTGTCATTAAGAATATTCCGGTGTGCATTTGGTGACAGGGCGGACGGATCGAGGCGGAGGCGCATGAGGCCGAAGGAGAGGTGGCCGGTGACGGCGAGCTGCAAGGCAGGCAGGGGATGACGGGGTTCCCGATTGACGATGGCTACACGGGCAAGCTGGGCCGAACTAGACGTGTGGCCAACGCGGTGGACGAACATGCGCTCCTCTCGTCGTCCTCCTCCTGGCGGCAGGCCAGGCAGGCGACGGATCCGGCGGTGAGGCGGACGGATCAATGGAGAGGTGGCCGAAGATGGCAAGCGGCTGGGTGCCATGGTTCCATGGCGACTCCCTTCCCTGGAGAAAACAGAGATCAGAGAGAGAACAAGGAGAAGGGAAAAGTCAATTAAGAGAACGAGAGAGGTGGCACCTGGCTGGGCTACTTGAGGCAGATCGGGGCTCAGACGAGCTCCTCTATAGGCGCAGTTGGAGGAGGCAGGGAAAGGCAGGTCTGGGAAGCGAGATCTGGGATCAAAGCCCCATAGAAAGGTGTCGTCGGGGTGTGGGCTGGACATGACGACCATGTCGATCCAGAGCCTGAGCCCCGGCGCAGATCCACGCGGACGCGTCAAGCAGTTGCCGGCCACTGCTGCCACGCCTCCGCCAAATGCCCAGTCCCCGCGTGCAGGCCCGAGCAGTCGCCCCTCATTTGCTTCCTTCACTGATGTGGCACAGAAGTTGTCCCCATCTGCAACCGTTTTGTTCTCCAGTACAGCACTTGGATGATCCAATTTCTTAGTGGGCTGGAGCACGGTGAGGGAGTACTGGATTAAGGGGTCTTCGGGAGGCTGACCTGTTTCTTATGGGCTGGACTGTATGGACCGCTTGCCGAACATTGATCGATCGAAGGCCTTGTCTCTAAGAAGGAAGCTTCGGAAATCGTGGCTTGTCCTCCAAGTTTGATGTAGAAAATAGACATGTTTATCTCTTCGGCATGTAACCGACCATGTGTTAACCCTAGGTATCCCTCACGTCTATATAGGCCGAAGGGTTTTAGGTTGTAGAGATAGAACAACTCATCAAGGGTTTAGCTTTTTGATCTCGAGGTAGATCGACTTTGTAACCTACCCATCATCAATACAATCAAGCGGGGTGTAGGGTATTATGTCCACAAGAAGGCCCGAACCTGGGTAAAACCTTGTCCCCTTCGTCTCCTGTTACCATCGATTCTAGTCTCACAGCTTGGGGTCCCCTACCCGAGATTCGCCGGTTTTGACAGCGACATTGGTGCTTTCATTGAGAGTTCCGCTATGAGTACCCAAGGAATCGATGTATCGCCTTGTCATCATCGAAGAGGTCCACAACATGGACACTTTCGTCCCCGGACAGATCTTCGCCTTTGGCAGCGTTGTGCTGCACGCCGACCAGACCGGACATCTAGGTCGTATCGGAAGTTGTGCCCCTGATCACGAGATCGATTCGGGAACCTAGTGTTCTCTATGGATCCTAGGGGCGACTTGTCACTAACCGGGCTCGCGGCCTCGCCTGCCATGCCCAAAGACTCTAAGGCTTTAACCTCGAGCTCCGTTTTTGGTAACGCCCACGAGGTTAACTCCGGCGATGGTCCACTTTTAGTTCGGGTTCGGTCATAGTGCCAAAGGACCGGATATTGTTCTTGCCAAACACTCCACTCGTCTGGACACGTCGGGGATCAACTCCGACAGCTCCGCGCGGTGTGACCTGATCGAGCTCTCGACATTGAACGAGGCCTTAGATCGGATCTCGTCGATGAAAATTACTGACGATCCAAACCCGATCTCGGCCACAAAGAGGGTCAGGACGAATTTTTCGACCCACCAACCACCCACTTCATAGCCACAGTCGAACACTTAACCGACATGTTGGACTATGTCTCTGACGAGGTAGAATACATGGATGAAGAGGACGGCGCTCCAACCCCTGTTAATACCGAGCGATGGGCCACCACTTCTGCATATTGTTGGGGAACGTTGCATGGGAAACAAAAAATTTCCTACGCACACGCAAGATCTATCCATGGTGATGAGCATCTACGAGAGGGAGACTGGATCTACATACCCTTGTCGATCACTAAGCGGGAAGCGTTAAGAAACGTTGTTGATGTAGTCGAACGTCTTCGCGATCCAAATCACCGAGCGTCCCGCGATCCCATCATGATCCGTCCCGCGATCCAATCACGATCCGTCCCGTGATCTCATCACGATCCGTCCTGCGATCCAATCACGAATCGTCTCGCGATCTTGATCACGGTCCTTCCGATCTAGCGCCAAAATAAAGGCACCTCCGCGTTCAGCACACGTATAGCTCGATGACGCTCTCCGCCTTCTTGATCTAGCAAGAGGGAGCGGAGAGGTAGATGAGTTCTCCAGCAGCGCGACGGCGTTGCGGCGATGGTGGTGGAGCAAGTCCAGCAGGGCTTCACCTAAGCACCGCATAAACTGATCTAGAGGATAAACTAAAAACTAGAGGAGAGGCAGCACGTGGCTTAAGGTTTCTTGATGTGTTCCAAGTGCTAGCCCCGCCCCTTTATATATATGCTGAGCCTTGGGGTCGAAACTTGGAGAAAAATCCTCCTCAAGGTCGGTTTGTCTCCGGACCATTACGGAGCTCCTCGTGACGTCCGGGATCTCATCCAGGACTCCGAACAACCTTCGGTCACCAGTATACATAACTCTATACTACCGAAACGTCATCAAACCTTAAGTGTGGAGACCCTGCGGGTTCGAGACGCCTCTATGGTCAATAACCAATAGCGGGACCTGGATTCCCATATTGGTTCCTACATATTCTACGAAGATCTTTATCGGTCGAACCTCTATGTCAAGGATTTAGTTAATCCCGTATGCTATTTCCTTTGTTCTTCGGTATATTACTTGCCCGAGATTCGATCGTCGTTACCTGTATACCTAGTTCAACCTTGTTACCGGCAAGTCTCTTTACTCGTTCCGTAATACAAGATCCCGTGGCTAACACTTTAGTCACATTGCTTGCAAGGCTTGTTGTGATGTTGTATTACCGAGTGGGCCCTGAGATACCTCTCCATCACACGGAGTAACAAATCCCAGTCTTGATCCTTGCCAACCCAACAGATACCCTCGGAGATACCTATAGAGCACCTTTATAGTCACCCAGTTACGTTGCGACGTTTGATACACACAAGGTACTCCTTCGGTGTTAGTGAGTTGCATGATCTCATGGTCATAGGAACAGATACTTGACATGCAGAAAACTATAGCAATAAACTGACATGATCATATGCTACGTTTATTGTTTGGGTCTTGTCCATCACATCATTCTCCTAATGATGTGATCCCGTTATCAAATGACATCTCATGTCAGTGGCTAGGAAACCTTGACCATCTTTGATCAACGAGCTAGTTTACTAGAGGCATACTAGGGACACAGTGTTGTCTATATACCCACACATGTATTTAGTTTCTAATCAATACAATTATAGCATGGATAATAAACGATTATCATGACCAAGGAAATATGATATTAACTAATTTATTATTGCCTCTAGGGCATATTTCCAATAGTCTCCCACTTGCACTAGAGTCAATAATCTAGTTCACATCACCATGTGATTCGCATTGTTATGAATCTAACACCCAATGAGTTCTAGGGCTCGATCATGCTTTGCATGTGAGAGAGGTCTTTTAGTCAACGGGCCTGCGTCATTCAGATCTGTGTGTGCTTTGCAAATCTCTATGTCATATTGTAGACAGTGATACCACACTCCACTTGGAACTAGTCCAAATGGCTGCTCCACTATACGTATCCGGATTGCTACTAAGAGTCATCCGGATGGGTGTTACAGCTTGCATCGACGTAACTCTTTATGACAAACTCTTTATCACCTCCATAATCGAGAAACATTTCCTTAGTCTTTTAGTTACTAAGGATAATCTTGACCGCTGTCCAGTGATGCACTCCTGGATCACTCTTTTACCCCTTGACAGACTCATGGCAAGGCACACACAGGTGCGGTACACAGCACGTCATACTATATAGAGCCTATGGCTAAAGTATAGCGGACGACCTTCGTCCTTTCTCTTTCTTCTGCCGTGGTCGAGCTTTGAGTCTTACTCAACTTCACACCTTACAAATCAGGCAAGAACTCTTTCTCTGACTGATCCATTTTGAACTCTTTCGAAATCTTGTCAAGTTATGTACTCATTGAAAGTCTCATCAAGCATCTTGATCTATCTCTATAGATCTTGATGCTCAACAATTAGGTAGCTTTATCCAGGTCTTACTTTGAAAAACTCTTTTCAAACAACCCTTTATGCTTTCCAGAAATTCTACATCATTTCTGATCAACAACATGTCATCCACATGTGCTTATCATAAACTCTATAGTGCTCCCACTCACTTTATTGTAAATACAAGTTTCTCATAAACTTTGTATAGACTCAAAAACTTTGATCACCTCATCAAAGCGTATATTCCAACTCCGAGATGCTTGCTCCAGCCCATAGAAGGATTGCTGGAGCTTGCACACCTTTTAGCATCCTTAGGACTAACAAATCCTTCTGGTTGTATCACATACAACCTTTCCTCAAGTAAACTGTGAAGGAAACAATGTTTTGACATCCATCTGCCAAATTTCATAATTGAAAAATGCAGCAACTGCTAACATAATTCCAACAAACTTTAGCATCGCTACGAGTGAGAAAGTCTCATCGCAGTCAACTCCTTGAACTTGTCTGAAACTTCTTTGCGACAAGTCGAGCTTTATAAATGGTGACATGCACCATTAGCGTCTGTCTTCATCTTAAAGGTCCTTTCGTACTCGACAACCTGCCATCCAACGAGCAACTCTACCAAAGTCTATACTTGGTTTTCATACATGGATCCTTTCTCGGATTTCATGGCCTCTAACCATTTGTCGAAATCTGGGCCCATCATCGCTTCTCCATAGCTCGTAGGTTCATCGTTGTCCAACAACATGACCTCTAAGACAAGGTTGCTGTACCACTCAGGAGCAGTCGGCATCCTTGTCAACCTATGAGGTTTGATAGTAACTTGATCCGAGGCTTCATGATCATCATCATTAACTTCCTCTTCAACTAACGTATGCTCCACAGAAACAATTTTCTGCGCTGCGCTACTCTTTGGTTGAAACAAAGGTTCAACAACATCATCAAGTTCTATCTTCCTCCCACTCAATTCTTTCGAGAGAAACTCTTTCTCGAGAAAGGACCCATTTTTAGCAACAAACACTTTGCACTTGGGTATGAGATAGAAGGTATACCCAACTGTTCTTAGGGTATTCTATGAAGATGCATTTGTCCGCTTTGGGTTCGAGCTCATTAGGTGAAAACCCTTTTCACATAAGTGTCGCAGCCCCAAACATTAAGAAATGACAGCTTAGGTTTTTGCCAAACCATATGGTGTCATCTCAACGGATTTAGATGGTGCCCTATTTAAAGTGAATGTAGTTGTCTCTAATGCATAACCCCAAAACGATAGTGGTAAAACGATAAGAGACATCATAATTCGCGCCATATCCAATAGAGCACGACTATGACGTTGGGACACACCATCACACTATGGTGTTCCAAGTGGCATGAGTTGTGAAACAACTTTCACATTGTCTTAAGTTGTATACCAAACTCGTAACTCAGATATTCACCTCCACGATCATATCGTAGATATCTTATCTTCTCGTCACGATGATCTTAAACTTCACTCTGAATTTGGTTGAACTTTTCAAATGATTTAGACTTGTGTTTCATTAAGTAAATATACACTATTATCTACTCAAATCATAAGTGAAGGTAAGAAAATAACGATATCCACCGCACGCTACAAGACTCATTGGATTGCATACATCAACATGTATCATTTCCAATAAATCACTTGCCCGCTCCATCAAACCGGAAAACGGGGTCCTTAGTCATCTTGCCCAAGAGGCATGGTTCGCATGTCTCAACCGATTCAAAATCGAATGAGTCCAAAGATCCATCGGCATGGAGTTTCTTCATGCGATTTATACCAATATAACATCTAGCGGCAGTGCCACAAGTATTTGGTACTATCATTATTAACTTTGTATATTTTGGCATCAATGTTATGAACATGTGCATTACTACGATCAAGATTCAACAAACCATTCTTACTGGGTGCATGACCATTGAAGGTATTATTCATGTAAACAGAATAACCAGTATTCTCTAACTTAAATGAATAACCATGTTGCAATAAACATGATCTAATCATGTTCATGCTTAACGCAAACACCAAACAACATTTAGGTTTGTCACTAATCCCGAAGGTAGAGAGAGCGTGCGATGTTGATCACATCAACCTTGGAAACATTTCCAACACACATCGTCACCTCACACTTAGCTAGTCTCCGTTTATTCCGTAGCTTTTACTTCGATTTACTAACATTTAGCAACCGAACCGGTATCCAATACCCAGGTGCTACTAGGAGTACTAGCAAGGTACACATCAATAACACGCATATCAAATATACTTCTATCGACGTTGCCAGCCTTCTTATCTACCAAGTATCTAGGGTTGTTCCGCTTCAGCAACCGCTCTCCTCATAATAGAAGCACTTAGTCTCGGGTTTGGGTTCAACTTTGGGATGCTTCACTGGAGCAGCAACTGACTTGCCATCCATGAAGTTTCCCTCATTGCCCTTGCCCTTCTCAAAACTAGTGGTTTTACTAACCATCAACACTTGATGCTCCTTCTTGATTTCTACCTTCGCGGTGTCAATCATCGTGAACAGCTCAGGGATCATTATTTCCATCCCTGGCATTTTATAGTTCATCACGAAGCTCTAGTAGATTTGTGACAGTGACTTGGAAAACTATATCAATCACTTTCTTATCTGGAAGATCAACTCCCACTCGATTCAAGCGATTGTAGCACCCATACAATTTGAGCACATGCTCAATGATTGAGCGATTCTCCTTCATCTTGCAGGCAAAGAATTTTGTTGGAGATCTCATATCTCACAACACGGGCACGAGCCTGAGATCCCAATTTATGCTCTTAGAACATCTCATATGTTCCGTGACGATCAAAACGTTTTGGAGCCTCAATTCTAAGCCGTAACGCATGATGCACTAAACTGTCAAGTAGTCATCGGAACGTGCATGTCAGATGTTCACAACATCTACAGGCGATGATAGAGGGGGTGGCGCACCGAGCGGTGCATTGAGGACATAAGCCTTATGTGCAGCAATGAGGACAATCCTCAGATCACGGACCATGTCCACAATATTGCTACCATCATCTTTCAACTCTATTTCTCTAGGAACATATAAAAATTCAAGGGAGCTACAGCGTGAGCTACAACATAATTTTCAAAGACACTACTGACTATGTTCATGTTAATGAGTTCAATTAATCATATTACTTAAGAACTCCTACTCAAATTGACATCCCTCTGGTCATTCGAGTGATACATGATCCAAATTCACCAACTCAAGTCCGATCATCATGTGAGTTGAGGTTGTTTCAATGGTGAACATCATCATGTTGATCATATATACTATATGACTCATGTTCGACCTTTCGGTCTCTTGTGTTCCGAGGCCATGTATGTACATGCTAGGCTCGTCAAGTTTAACCCGAGTGTTCTGCATGTGCAACACTGGCTTGTACCCGTTGTATGTGAACATAGAGTCTATCACACCCGATCATCACATGGTGTCTCGACATGACGAACTTTCACAACAGTGCACACTCGGGGAGAACACAATTTATCTTGAAATTAAGTGAGGGATCACCTCATAATGCTACCGTCGTCCTAAGCAAAACAAGGTGCATAAAAGGATTAACATCACATGCAAATCATCAGTGACATGATATGGCCATGAACTTGTACTTTTTATCTCCATCTTGAAAGCACCGGCATGATCTCCATCGTCACCGGCATAACACTATGATCTCCATCATTGTGTCGCCATCGGGGTTGTCGCGCCCACCATGATCATACTACTATTGCTACCGTTTAGCGATAAACTAAAGCATTACATAGCGCTTAATGATTGACACGCAGGTCATACAATAATTAAAGACAACCCTATGGCTCCTGCCGGTTTCCATACTCATCGACATGCAAGTCGTGATATTCTATACATCACATGATCATATCATACATCACATATATCTCATCATGTAATTGGCCATATCACATCACAACATACCCTGCAAAAACAAGTTAGACGTCCTCTAATTGTTGTTGCATGTTTTACGTGGCTGCTACGGGTATCTAGCAAGAACAATTCTCACCTATGCAAAAACCACGACGGTGATACACAAACTGCTATTCAACCTTCTCAACGACCTCCTTTGTCAAATCCAATCCAACTAGAGTAGGAGAAACAGACACCCGCCAGCCATCTTTGTGCAACAAGGTTACACGTCAGTTGATGGAACCGGTCTCTCATAAGCGTACGAGTAAGGTTGGTCCGGGCCGCTTCATCCCACAATACCGCTGAACGAAAACACGACCAAAGAAGGAAGCAATCTAAGCATCAACACCAACAAACTCTTTGTGTTCTACTCGAGATCTCATCTGCACATAGACCTAGCTCAGATGCCACTGTTGGAGAACGTTGCATGGGAAACAAAAAAATTCTTACGCACACGCAAGATCTATCCATGGTGATGAGCATCTACGAGAGGGAGAGTGGATCTACATACCCTTGTAGATCACTAAGCGGGAAGCGTTAAGAAACGCGGTTGATGTAGTCGAACGTGTTCGCGATCCAAATCGCCGAGCGTCCCGCGATCCCATCACAATCCGTCCTGCGATCCAATCACGCTCCGTCCCGTGATCTGATCACGATCCGTCCCGCGATCCAATCATGAATCGTCTCGCGATCTTGATCACGGTCCTTCCGATCTAGCGCGGAACGGACGGCACCTTTGCGTTCAGCACACGTACAGCTCGATGACGATCTCCGCCTTGTTGATCCAGCAAGAGGGAGCGGAGAGGTAGACGAGTTCTCCGGTAGCGCGACGGCGTTGCGGCGATGGTGGTGGAGCAATTCTAGCAGGGCTTCGCCTAAGCACCGCATAAACCAATCTAGAGGAGAAACTACGAACTAGAGGAGAGGCAGCATGTGGCTTAGGGTTTATTGATGTGTTCCAAGTGCTAGCCCCGCCCCTTTATTTATATGCTGAGCCTTGGGACCGAAACTTGGAGAAAAATCCTCCTCAAGGTCGGTTTGCCCGCAAGGCAAGAGTCCTTCTCGGACTCCAGGACCAGACGCCAAGGTCCTCGGCGTCTGGTCCCAGACGCCAGGGTCCCTAGCGTCTTGCCGCTGGCCTCCGCAAAACATCTTTTGCGCCTTCCTAAAGCCTCATGGGCTTTACTCCTTGGCCCAAATAAAGTGTCCTTGTACTCTGAACATTTCGGGAAACATCCGAACTATTTCTGGTGAATTCCGGAACCCTTTCGGAGACCAAACACTATTATCCCATATATCAATCTTGACCTCCGGACCATTCCGGAGCTCCTCGTGACGTCCGGGGTCTCATCCGGGACGCCGAACAACCTTCGGTCACCACCATACATAACTCTATACTACCGAAACGTCACTGAACCTTAAGTGTGCAGACCCTGCGGGTTCGAGAACTATGTAGACATGACCGAGACACCTCTACGGTCAATAACCAATAGCGGCACCTAGATGCCCATATGGGTTCCTACATATTCTATGAAGATCTTTATCGGTCGAACCTCTAGGTCAAGGATTCAGTTAATCGCATATGTTGTTCCCTTTGTTCTTCGGTATGTTACTTGCCCGAGATTCGATCGTCGGTATCTGTATACCTAGTTCAACCTCGTTACTGGCAAGTCTCTTTACTCGTTCCGTAATACAAGGTCCCATGGCTAACACTTTAGTCACATTGCTTGCAAGGCTAGTTCAACCTCGTTACCGTCAAGTCTCTTTACTCGTTCCGTAATACAAGATACCTCTCCGTCACACGGAGTAACAAATCCTAGTCTTGATCCTTGCCAACCCAACAGACACCCTCGGAGATACTTGTAGAGCACCTTTATAGTCACCCAGTTACGTTGCGACGTTTGATACACACAGGGTACTCCTCCGGTGTTAGTGAGTTGCATGATCTCATGGTAATAGGAACAGATACTTGACATGCAGAAAACTATAGTAAGAAACTGACACGATCATATGCTACGTTTATAGTTTGGATCTTGTCCATCACATCATTCTCCTGATGATGTGATCCCGTTATCAAATGACATCGCATGTCAATGGCTAGGAAACCCAGACCATCTTTGATCAACGAGCTAGTTTACTAGAGGCATACTAGGGACACAGTGTTGTCTATATACCCACACATGTATTTTGTTTCCAATCAATACAATTATAGCATGGATAATAAACTATTATCATGAACAAGGAAATATGATAATAACTAATTTATTATTGCCTCTAGGGCATATTTCCAACACATATGGCGTCTACATGGTGGACATCCCTGCCGCTAATGGCGACAAAACGCCTAATAATGATGGCGACAAGTCAGGCGACGCACCATCAAGGCGCCGGAAGCCGCATAAGCTGTCCAAAGGCAAAAAGGGAAGAAAAACTATTATCGGCACCGGGGACGGAGATATCCCTAAGGACCATGGCGATCCCAATATCCCCGAACAACCGTTAGAGGGTCAGGAGAGGCCTGAAGACCGGAGCAAGGCCGACAACTTCAACGATTTCGAGGATGACAACTATCTCCCTCCCGTCGAGAAGGAGGACATCCCGGAAGTCGATGACCTAGACATTCCTAATAACTTTGAAGATTAGGAACTGTTCAGACAACAGCTGATAGCAAGGGCCTACAGCCTGAAAGCGAAGGAACGGCAACTTGAAGCCGAACATGACCACCTCAACGATCGATGGACGAGAGTCCTCTCAGCTGAGGAGGGATACGATACCAGTCTGTCGGAGCAACCCAAGAGTTATCCATTTAGAAGGCTGCTGCCGCAATTTGACGACGAGCTCATTGATACCCCATCTCCCAAACATACCCCGTACGACAAGATGGACCGCCCTCCTTGCGGGTGTGGCAGGGCGGCTGATGACACCGGTTACAGACCGGCTATGCCCCTAAGACTGGGAATGGAGCCGCTAGAGCCCAATGACAGGTGAGACCTGCGAGACGACCTAGACTACAGAGCAGGTCGCACAAGATCCATCTATGGATCCAAAGGCTACTCACCCAATAGATGGGATGGGTACAGACCATAGCTTGACCGAAGCAATAACAGACACCTGGAACGCAACCGGGGTAGAACAGATGTCGAATATAGGCACGCTATAGCTTGGGTTGGAGGCGCCACTCACCCTCTGTGCTTGACAGATGAGGTGATGCAGCATCAGTTTCCAGAGGGGTTTAAACCTATGAACATCGAATAGTACGATGGGATAACTGATCCAACTGTATGGATTGAGGACTTCCTCCTCCACATCCACATGGCACAAGGAGACGATCTCCACGCCATCAAATATCTCCCCCTAAAACTCAAGGGGCCAGCTTGGCACTGGTTAGACAGCCTCGCTGAAAACTCCATCGGATGCTGGGAAGACTTAGAGGATGGATTGCGATCTAACTTCTAGGGCACCTATGTTCTGCCATCGGATTCTTTCGACGTAAGAAACATCGTACAGAAGCCCAGAGAGTCTGCACGACAATTCTAGAATCGATTCTTGACCAAGAAGAACCAAATTGTCGACTGCTCGGATGCTGAGGAAATAGCCTCCTTCCGGCATAATATTTAGGATGAATGGCTGGCTCGCCAGTTCAGCTAGGATAAACCTCAGACTATGTCCACCCTTACTTCCATCATGACCCGGTTTTGCGCCGGTGAATATAATTGGCTAGCACGATGCAGCCACAACTCTAAAGTCCCCGGAACCTCCGAAGTTCGGCACGGCAAAGGGAAACCCAAGAGAAACAAGAACAAGCAGTGGCACAATAACAGTGATGCCGATGATACGGCTGTTAACACTGGCTTCCGCAATCCCGGACCTGGGTAGCGGAAGAAGCCTCCTAAAGGCAATCGCGACGGACCAACCCCACTAGAGAAGATCATGGAAAGGCCTTGCCAAATCCACGGGACCCAAGAGAAGCCTGCCAACCACACACACTGTAATTGTTGGGTGTTCAAACAGGTCGGGAAGCTCCTGCCCGAGGATCAAGGCAAGAGCCCTCGTAGTGAGGACGAGGATGAGCCTCGAGGTCCGATTGGTGGCGGACAAAATAAATTCCCTTTAGAGGTCAAAATAGTAAACACGATATACGCCACTCATATATCCAAGAAGGAGATGAAGTGTGCCCTTCGTGACATCTATGCTGTAGAGCATGTAGCTCGGAAGTATGACCTAGGTCGGCATATCCGATCACCTTTGATCGACGTGATCACCCAACTAGTATCCGTCATGGGGGTTCGGCCGCACTCGTCCTAGATCCCATCATAGATGGGTATCACCTCACAAAGGTCCTAATGGACGGAGGAAGTAGCCTTAACCTGATTTACTCAGACACGGTGAAAAAGATGGGCATAGATCCTTCAAGAATCAAACCTAGTAACACTACCTTTAAAGGAGTGATCCTAGGTGTCGAGGCCCGATGCACGGGCTCCGTAACCCTAGAAGTTGTGTTAGGCTCACCCGATAACTTTCGCAGCGAAGACATGATCTTCGACATTGTGCCCTTCCGCAGCGGCTATCATGCCCTACTCGGCCGGATAGCATTCACTCGCTTCAACACCGTGCCGCATTATGCATACCTCAAGCTCAAGATGCCCGACCCCAAGGGGGTCATCACTATTAACGGCAACACGGACCACTCTCTATGAACCGAGGAACATGCGCTAGCCCTGGCAGCCGAATTTAACTACAAAGATGATCGGCAAGCTCCAGCACCTGCCGTAAAGGCATGCAAGATTGGGAAGCGAGCTCGGCTTTAGTCTGAACTCTCGGAGCCTTCCTCTCCCCTTAAATAGGGACTCTCCCCCCATCGCACAACCCTAGGACCAATGAAGTACGTGCCAAGGAGGCACAACTTGGCACTTAAAATTCCATGGGTAGTGGTGGGGAAACAAAGGTGGGTGTACGGCTGGACCGAATCACTACCATTAACATGTCTTTGGACACAACGCAGGTACAATTGAAAGGCCTGCCAATGGCGTAAAACTCATCCACAATTCGGCGACTTCTCAAGACCTTGTTCGCAAGATCCGTTCGCCGAACAATATCACCTATTAAGGTGTAGCAAGACGTAGGAGTACATAAGCGGTGGGGCACATCAAAGAATTATGGTCACAAATTGAAGACCCCTGGTACAACCACTCCTGTAAAACTTTTTTTTCTTCACATACCTGTAAGCACTTCCTTCAGCACTCTGAGTAATAAGAGTTGTTGAGGAAAAATATAGCATCATTATACATGTTTGTCTTGTTGTCCTTTTTGGCACATATATTTCCTTTTCTCCCTCTTCTCGTGAAATAGTTCGGTATGTTACAACGCCCGGGTAATACACCGGGGGCTCAAACTTACAAAAAGATCGCCTTACGTACAACTTATTATGTGTTCTGCATCTTGGAATTCACTTTATTTGCATTGGTTTCGACCTATGTCTTGGGTCAATAGTTGGGTTGCCCAGCTCCTGTGCTTGCCCCTTTATCACTAGTAGAAAAAGGCCAATTTGTCCCGGTTTGTAAGGCCCATTTGTCCCGGTTCTGGAACCGGGACTAAAGGGTCGGGACTAAAGCCCAAAACCTTTAGTCTCGGTTCTCTTACAAACCGGGACAGAAGGGGCTCCATGTGACCTCTGCGGGGAGCCCAGGCAGGAGGACCTTTAGTCCCGGTTGGTAACACCAATCGGGACCAAAAGGCGTCCACGCGTTAGCATCGAGCAGTTGCTGGGTTTTTTTGAAAGTGAGGGGGGTTAGGGGTTTTTGGAGGGTTAATTTAGGGGTTTCATATTGTTTTAGATAGCTAATTAATAGAGAGAAGTGTCCTTTCTTTCTCCGTGCTTGGTCGACGCTAGCTACTATAGAGAGAACTCGACATGCTAGCTAGTAAGCAAATGAAGGAACCATTAAGTACAGAAGATCATCATGAACATATAGAGATAGAAGTGATCGACCTCTCTTTCTCCGAGAGATTGGTCGTATAACAAGTTTTCGTATATATATCCAACACTACTAGCTACATATATACAATATAAGATCTCTCACAATCCCTAACATCTGATGTCCAATTGCAGATGGTATTCTCCGGCTTTATTTATGACGTGGTCAAGAAAGAATCCCACCAATTCTTCTTGAATTGCTCGTATGCGATCATGTGGTAGGAGTTCATCCCGCATCTGCCACATCTAATTTGAAGAAGGGGGTCAATACATATATATGGTAAGAAAATAAAATTGTGAATATTATTTCTTACGCACTTGAAATTGTTTTTGAGAGTAGCCTCGCTTAGGGTTCGTCGCGTTGTAGATGAACTCGCAAACGTAGTATCCACAAAAATTATTCCCGGTTTCTTGCCACAAGCATTTTACGAGAAATAGAGTACAATCAAACTGATAATCAAGCATGATAAATGGTATTGATGAAACTAGAATCAATGGGAGATGCACGGAACTAGCTAGTAGTACTTACTTTCGGGTGTGTAAATCGCAACTCCCCCGGTAGTGCTGGAACAATTGCTGTGAACTCTTTCCAAACCCTGCCAGACAAAGAAAATAATTACTTGATATCAGGAAATGAACAATGTTGCCGATATGATGCGATAATGATCGTTTGAACTTACTTCTGGAGCATTTCAGTCATGTCTGCATATTCTTGGGGATCTTTTCGTTTCGAGTCTAAGACGGTTACTACTCCCTGCTCAAGCTTAATCTCTAGCAGAATAAAGTGAAAATTGTGCACGCATGCATAACTCATCAATTACATTACTATAAACCTCGAGTAATAAGGGAAACCGAATATGCACAAGACAGTAACACTCACTTGAAGTTGTAAGGAAAGAGTATTGTCCCTTTCTTTTGATTTTTAAGCAACGATTGTAGCAAGTTGTCCTCGGTTTGTGTGGCATTCTTTTGAAGCATATACTCATGTATGATATTTGGGTTAATGAACCCAATGTCATAGATTTGTGCTTTTCTGCATTCGACAATCTTTAATCTGAATAATATAGTGAGGATAATTATATATACATGCAATGAAAGAGCTAAGCTATATACATAGAGAGACTTAATTATAGAAGTAGTACTTACAGAGAGTAGCAAGTCACGATTGTTTTGTCAAGGGCCTTTTGATTGTATAACTGGAATATATCCTCAAATTCAACATTCAACAGTTCCATTCCAACGAGGTCGTGCTCCTCTTTAACTGACAGTATCGAAGAATCCTTCCCAAACTCGCGGCAGATTTTCATGTACCATTCATGGAATTTTTGCATCATCGTTGTTAGAGGAGGATGATCAGGTTTGACGAGAGGCCGCCCGTGCCGGTAACGGAATTCGTCCACCTCCAAAGGCTTAAACTGTACATCATCGCTCAGGTAATCACCAGGTTTGGTACCGGGCACCATCCCCGGATGATTAGCGGCGATATCGCTAGACACCTTGAGCGGGGGATACGATTGGTTCGACTGTTCGCCGAGCTAGGGAATTTTTTCCCACTTCTTTGTTTTGCTAACCTTGCATCACTGGAAGTACTTCGCGACCGCCATGCATCTTGATATGTCTTTTTAATACAGCGGTCAAAGTTGGAATCCGACAAAGGCAGTGGTGGTCAAGGCATCGATAGTGCGCATCGCTTTCACCGGATCTATCTTCTCCTTCGAAGGTGGAGTTTTCTTTGCAAAATGGGCCCTCAATTCGGCATGACATATCTCCTCGTTTTCAGACTCGGTCCTCTCATATGGTAACTTTTCCAGAGGCTTGAGAGATGGACCGTATCTGTATCCCCTCCTGCCTATGCTTGTACTGCTAGCCGCCGGAGCAGCGGCGGCTCCCTTCCGTCGTTGCTTACTAGGCGCCGGAGGAGCCAGAGCGGCGGTGTCTGTCTTCCGCCGTTGCCGACAAGGCTAAGGAGGAGGCGTACAGCTCTGACGTGTCGGAGTAGGCGAAGGAGGAGGCGGGGTGCCCTCATGCTTCGGAGGATCCAGAGAAGGAGGCGGTGTGCCCTGATCACTCGCCGGAGGAGGAGGAGGAGAAGGCAGAGTGCCCTGATTCGCCTGAGGAGAACGAGGAGGCGGAAGCGTCCAGTTTGGAAGCTTGATGTACTCCTTCTGCCATAGACATGTACTCCTCAGGGCACGAACCAGCTTATTCTCTCCTTCACCTGTACAGTGGTCAAGCTCGAGGTCATCAAATTCTGTCATTACTTCATCCACCATCACAACAGCATAGCTATGTGGAATCGGACGGCAGTGAAAAGTTCCATTGGTTGAGGAGGTGCAACAGAGCCGACGACCGCCTTGAAAGTGAGGTTCCGGCATTTCGTCATAAGCTCGCAATGTTGAGCCTCCATGATAGTATCCACGGGGTAGCTAGGAGACGTGAAGTCGGGCTGAATGAGCTTCGTGGAAGCGATGCTGCTTCTCTGCTAAGATGGCGGGGTAGTAGCTTATGGGGTAGCTTCGTGCCGCTGAGATGGTTGGCCGGCAGCTCGCTGGCTCTCAGCTTCCTCTAGCTTTTGTAGTCTTGCATTGAGCTTATGACTTTCGCTCAGCTCCAGTTTCCTCTTTCTCTCCCGGCTTTTGTAACCGCTTGCGTCGGGAAACCCAACCTTCCACGGAAAAGAGCCTGTTGTGCCTCGTGTTCATCCAGGGTGCTTACCATTCCCTAGGGCCTCAGTCAGCTCGTCCTTCTCTCTGTCGGGAATGAACGTCCCTTCCTGCGCAGCGGTGATATACTTCTGAAGCTTGTTCATAGGTATTGCAAGTTGCTCATCCGTCCAACGTCACTTCCCTGTTTCAGGGTCCAAAGTTCCCCCAACCCCGAAGAACCAAGTCCTTGAACGGTCTGGCCAGTTCTATGTCTATGGTACGACCCCTTTAGCAATCAGGTCATTCTCAGCTTTGTCCCACAACGGCCGAGCTTTGAGGTAGCCACCTGACCCCGTGTGATGGTGATACTGCTTCTTTGCAAAATTGACCTTGTTTGTCTCTGACATTTTCTTACTCTTGTCCGATGTCTTGTAGTCCACAAATGTGGGCCAGTAATCTCTTATCTTCTCAAATCGGCCAATGAATTCTAGAGTCTTCCCTTTGTCGACAAACTTTGATTTCAACTCATTCTTCCACCTCCTGAATAGATCTGCCATCTTCTTAAGAGCACACGCCTTGACCAGTGGTTCTATAACTAGCTTATTTGGATCCTCCTCTGGTGGTAGGGTGAAATTTGCCTTCACCGCGGTCCAAAGATCATCTATATGTCTATCGGTGACATAATCACCTTCAGGGGCGCTGTCCTTAGGCTTATTCCATTGCTTGATGCTGATCGGGATATTGTCCCTAACAATAGCTCCGCATTGAGCAGAAAATGCATTATTGGTCCGCTTGGGTTCAATCGGATGGCCATCGTTCGCGAGTGTTGTGATCATGAACTTTTCATCCTTGCGCAACCTTTTCTTCGGGCCTCGTCTCGTTACCGAAGTTTGGCTTGATCCGGAGGGCTATACAAGAAGAAAGAAGAGTTAATTAATATATGTACATACCAAAACAATTAATGCATCAATTAGCTAGTTAGCACAGGCTTAATTAATATATATACATCGTCGGACTTTGCAACAGCTCCCTCCTCCGATCGGTCACCGGAGCCGTCAATCTGGTTTCCTTCTTCCTCCAGCATTCGGTCACCGGAGCCATCATGATCATGTCCTTCCTCCTCCAGTGTTCGATCACCGGAGCCATCATAATCCTCTCCTTCCAGACCATAAGTGTCGTTGAGAAACGAAAAGATATCACGTCCACCGTGGATTATGTCCCCCAACAACTGTTCTTGTTCTTTGTCTCTTGGATCCATAGTTTCTAGAAATATTACAACATGGCAATTAATATACAAACATGAATAACCGACGTCCGAACCACCTCTCTCATGAATGTCAAACAAGGGATTCTGTTAACCTTTACGGGATTTAATTAACCAAATGGCTCCATTCTGAATGTGCAGAAAATGGTCCATGTTTTTCCTGATCTCATCTACCCTTCTATATGTCATGTTCTCTAGTATCAAAGGATTCAAGAAAACCAAGGCTTCATCATTAGCCGAAAGTAATAGGCACATAATGGTACGAAACTCTCCAAAATTATTTTGTAACGGAGTTCCGGATAGGATAATTAATTAGCTTTTTGGTATGAAGTTCAGCAAGAGCCTTTCGAATATCGCTATTTGGAAGGCCTTTGCCGGAATACGTACCAAAAAGCGAATTATTCTATCCGAGACTCCATTTCAAAAAAACTTTGAAGAGCTTCATAGCATCATATGCATGTTACTTCCGGCTAATGATGAAGCCATGTATTTCTTCAATAGTTTGACACACAACATGACATATAGAAGAATATATATATATATATATATATATATATATATATATATATATACACACACACATATATATAGATGAGATCAGAAAAAATTGAATCAACTTGTGCACATCCATAATGGGGGCATTCTTGATAAATCTATGTTACCGGAGTTTTCTTCATTTAACTTGGTAAATTTGGGCAGCCTCAACAACGCTTCTAGGGTTTGGGGTGGCCTCGACAACACTTCTAGGGTTTGGGGTGGCCTCGACAACGCTTTTTCAGTCCCGGTTTGGGTGAGTGGACCGCCTCTCTCTCATGCATGTCCAACGTCCCCTCTCATGTCGAATTTATCGGGGAGGTGGTATATCAACAACAACATACATTCTAGATCCGTTGGAAAGCTCTTGGGGAGCCGAGGCCAACGTGATGATAGGGGGCTGGGGTGCTCCCGTGGCCTTGTTGATAGATAGAGCCAATGCTAACGTGATGATAGAGCCGATGCCAACATTTTCATGTAACAAAAAACTACCTTCAAAAGAAGACTTGCTTCGCCGCGGGTGCTCGGTGCGACGTGGACTCGGTGGAAAACTTTATGAAAATGCGGTGGTGGCCGGGCCGGGCGGTTTTCTTTTCCTTCTTCATTTTTTACTTTGTTTTTTCTTATATGTTTGTTTTCGTTTTCACTCTACATTTTCGTACATATGAAAAATAACGAAGACCTTTTACATGATCGTATACACACATATAGATGAACATATATACATATACATCAACATATATATACATGAACATATACACACATGACACATATACATGAACATATATACATATACATGAAAAAAACATATACATGAAAAAATACAAGGGGCGGCGGGGCGGCTCACAGTGGGGGCGGCCGGAGAGGGCGATGCCGGGGGCGGCGACGGCGACGGCGACGGTGCGGGCGGGCTGGGGCAGGGGCGTGGCCGGGACGACGACGGGGATGGCGTCGGCTAGCGAGGGCGACGGCGAGGGTGGCGCATGAGGGAGCCGGCGATGACAGCGATGGTGGGGGCGGCCGGGGCGTAGGGGCGCGCTCGGGGGGCGGCGGATGGCGATGGCATGGGCGGCAGACGGCGTCAGCTTGGGCTCGGGGGAAGGGAAGGGGCATGGGCGACGACGACGGTGTGGACGGCAGACGGCGACGGCGTGGACGGCGGACGACATCGGCGTGGGCTCGAGGGCAGGGCAGGGGCACGGGCGACGGCGACGGCGTCGGGGCAGCCTGGCGGCGTCGAGGAGGTCGGCGTCGTCGGGGGGAACTGCGAGATGAAAATGAAAATTTTCACGAGTGCTGCATATATAAACACACCATTGGTCCCGGTTGGTGCCACTAACCGGGACTAAAGGTGGGTATTGGTCCCGGTTGGTTCCACCAACCGGGACCAATTACCTTGCACAGCGGCGTGGTGGGAGTTTAGTCCCACCTTGCTAGTGGAGACTGTGCCGCACCTGTTTATAAGGCGCGGTACGCCTGATCCTTCGAGCTCCTCTCTAAAGCAGGCTTACAGGCCTAACCACTTTGTATCTGCCTGTGGCCCTAGTGGGCCTTCTGTGGGCCTTAATCCTGGCCCAATTAGCTGGTTTGGTTTCTAGTCGTATTCTGGCCATGGTGGCCCAGTAGGCGGCATTGTTTTTATTTTTTTCCAGTATTTTTGTTTTGCTTTTTGCTTTATTTATTTTTTTAATTTTTTTCCAGTATTTTTCTTCTATTGCTTTAGTTCACTCTTTTTAACAAAAAATACTTTGATAATTTTAGTTGCATAATTTCCTTTATTTTGTTCTGTTTCTTGCTTTATTTATTTCCAGTGTGTTTTATCATTATATTCTTTTTGCTATTAATTTTTTGAACAAAAAATACTTTGATAATTTTAGTTGCATAATTTTTATATAAATATAGTTTCAAAAATACTAGAGGTTTATAAAAGCTTTTTAGTTGATTCTTTTTTGATCTCCACTCCCACGATGTTTTGAAAGAAATTAAAAAGCACTTCAAACGAACTCTGAAAAGGTTGAAAGTTGGCATGGTATCATCATTTCACCCACATAGCATGTGCTAAAAAGTTGAGTGGGTTACAGCAGAAATTGGATGCACTTCGTGTACAAAATGGACAATCTCTTTCGAAGTATCACGGTTTCAGACGAAAACTCATCTATTACAAAGGGATTTTATTTTTTGAACTTATTTGAACTCCATACTTTTTGTGTGTTCAAAATGCACCATTCAAAGCCATATCATCAATTTTCAACCCTTTCTGACTTCATTTGGTATTTTTCATGCACTTACTGATTTTTTTTAGCTAAATGACCCTGAAATTGAAAAGCACTTCAAGTGAACTCTGAAAAGGTTGAAAGTTGGCATGGTATCATAATTTCACCCACATAGCATGTGCTAAAAAGTTGAGAGGGTTACGGAAAAAAATGGATGCACTTTGTGTACAAAATGGACAATCTCTTTCGAAGTATCAGGGTTTGGGATGAAAACTCATCTGTTACAAAGGGATTTTATTTTTTTGAACTCATTTGAACTCTAGACTATTTGTGTGTTCAAAATACACAGTACAAAGCCACATCATCAATTTTCAACCCTTTCTAACTTCATTTGGTATTGTTCATGCACTTATTGATTTTTTTGAGCTAAATAACCCTGAAATTGAAAAGCACTTCAAATGAACTCTCAAAAGGTTGAAAGTTGGCATGGTATCATCATTTCACCCACATAGCATGTCATAAAAAGTTGAGAGGATTACGGCAAAAACTTGATGCACTTCGTGTACAAAACGGAAAATCTCTTTCGAAGTATTAGGGTTTCGGACGAAAACTCTTGTGTTACAAAAGGCATTTCGTTTCTTCACATGTCACTTCAATGATATAGTTGTGGAGAGAAAGTCTTCACTTTTTCTTCGCTTGTGTCCTTTGCTTATTGCGCCGTAACCTTGGATAATCTTCATCGTTTAACAGGGTGCTTGGGTCAGCCTTGACTTTGAAGGGAGGAATTTCATGAAACTTTTCATAATCTTCAGACATTTCTATCTTGACCTCCAATCCCACGATGTCTCTTTTTCTTGAAAGAACTATGTGGCGCTTTGTCTCATCGTATGATGTATTCGCTTCCTGATCTTTTCTTTTTCTTGGTATGGTAGACATGTCCTTCACATAGAAAACCTGCGCCACATCATTGGCTAGGACGAATGGTTCGTTTGTGTACCCAATATTGTTCCGATCCACTATTGTCATTCCGTACTGTGGGTCTTCCTGTACCCCGCCTCTTGACAGATTGACCCATTTGCACTGAAACAAAGGGACCTTGAAATCATGTCCATAGTCAAGTTCCCATATGTCCACTATGTAACCATAATATGTGTCATTTCCCCTCTTGGTTGCTGCATCAAAGCGGACACTGTTGTTTTGGTTGGTGCTCTTTTCATCTTGGGCGAAAATGTATTCCCATTTATCTCGTACCCTTTGTAAGTCAATACAGTCGAAGATGGTCCCCTGGCCAACGAGTACAACTCATCACAAACAGTGTTTTCACCCATGAGACGTGCTTGCAACCAACTGCCGAAAGTCCTGATGTGTTCATATGTAATCCAGTCGTCACACTGCTCCGGGTGTTTGGAGCACAGAATATTCTTGTGTTCATCGACATACGGGGTCACCAAGGTGGAATTCTGTAGAACTATGTAGTGTGCTTGAGACCAAGAATGCCCGTCCCTACATATTATTGAGTCCGCTCCTAGCATGCCTTTTCCAGTTAGTCTCCCCTCATACCGCGATTGATGGAGAGCAATCTTCTTAAGGTCAGGAATGAAGTCAACACAAAACGCAATGACATCCTCTGTTTGATGGCCCATGGAGGTGCTTGCTTCTGGCCTAGCACGGTTACGAACATATATCTTCAAGACTCCGATGAACCTCTCAAAGGGGAACATATTGTGTAGAAATACACGGCCCAAAATGACAATCTCGTCGACTAGATGAACTATGACGTGCGTCATGATATTGAAGATGGACGGTGGGAACACCAGCTCGAAACTAACAAGACATTGCACCAAATCACTCCTTAACCTTGGCAGGATTTCTGGATCGATCACCTTCTGAGAGATTGCATTGAGGAATGCACATAACTTCACAATGGCTAATCGAACGTTTTCCAGTAGAAGCCCCCTCAATGCAACCGGCAGTAGTTGCGTCATAATCACGTGGCAGTCATGAGACTTTACGTTCTAGAACTTTTTCTCTACCATATTTATTATTCCCTTTATATTTGACGAGAAGCCAGACGGGACCTTCATACTGAGCAGGCATTCAAAGAAGATTTCCTTCTCTTCTTTGGTAAGAGGATAGCTAGCAGGACCTTCATACTGCTTTGGATGCATGCCGTCTTTTTCATGCACACGTTGTTGTTCCTCCCGTGCCTCCGGTGTATCTTTTGTCTTCCCATACACTCCCAAGAAGCCTAGGAGGTTCACGCAAAGATTCTTCGTCACGTGCATCACATCGATTGCAGAGCGGACCTCTAGGTCTTTCCAATAGGGCAGCTCCCAAAATATAGATTTCTTCTTCCACATGGGTGCGCGTTTGTCAGCGTCATTTGGAACAGATAGTCCGCCAGGACCCTTTGCAAATATTAAATGTAAATCATTGACCATATCAAGTATGTGATCACTAGTACGGAGGGCGGGCTTCTTCCGGTGATCTGCCTCACCTTTGAAATGCTTTCCTTTCTTTCGACATTGATGGTTGGTCGGAAGAAATCAATGATGCCCTAGGTACACATTCTTCCTGCATTTGTCCAAATATATACTGTCGGTGTCATCTAAACAGTGTGTGCATGTGTGGTATCCCTTGTTTCTCTGTCCTGAAAGGTTACTGCGAGCAGGCCAATCGTTGATGGTTACAAACAGCAACGCATGTAGGTCAAATTCCTCCTGTTCGTTCTCATCCCACACACGTACACCTCTTCCATTCCATAGATGTAAAAGTTCATCAACTAATGGCCTTAGGTACACATCAATGTCATTGCCAGGTTGCTTAGGGCCTTGGACGAGCACTGGCATCATAATGAACTTCCGCTTCATGCACAACCAAGGAGGAAGGTTATACATACATAGAGTCACAAGCCATGTGCTATGCTGGTTGCTCTGATCCCCAAAGGGATTAACGCCATCTGTAGTTAAACCAAACCATAAGTTCCTTGGGTCACCTGTAAAGTTGCTCCACTTTCTCTCGATCTTTCTCCACTTCGACCCGTCAGCGGGTGCTCTCAACTTCCCATCTTTCTTACGGTCTTTTTTGTGCCATTGCATCAACTTGGCATGCTTTTTGTTTCTGAACAGATGGTTCAACCGTGGTATTATAGGAGCATACCACATCACCTTGGCAGGAACCCTCTTCCCAGGGCGCTGGCCCTCAACATCACCAGGGTCATCTCTTCTGATCTTATACCGCAATGCACCGCATACCGGGCACGCGTTCCGTTCCTCGTACTCACCGCGGTAGAGGATGCAGTCATTAGGGCATGCATGTATCTTCTGCCCCTCCAATCATAGAGGGCATACAACATTATTTGGTGCGTACGTACTGTCGGACAATTCATTATCCTCTGGAAGCTTTTCTTCATTATTTTCAGTAGAGAACTAAATCCCTTGTCAGATACACCATTGTCTGCCTTCCATTGCAGCAATTCCAGTGTGGTACCGAGCTTTTTGTTGTTATCTTCGCAATTTGGGTACAACCCTTTTTTGTGATCCTCTAACATGCGATCAAACTTCAACTTCTCCCTTTCACTTTCGCATTCTCCCTTTCACTTTCGTATCCCTTAACATGCTTTTTGGGACTAACCTATTAACCCAGAGCCCACTGCCAGTTTCAGTTTTTTCCTTGTTTTTGAGTTTTACACAAAAGGAATATCAAACGAAGTCCAAACAAAAGAAAACTTTGCGGTGATTTTTCATGGACCAGAAGACACCCACGGAGCTTGGAGATGAAGCCAGAAAATTCTCGAGGAGGCCACGAGCCTCTGGGGCGCGACCACCCCCTGGGCGCGCCCACCAGGCTTGTGGGCCCCTTGCGAGTCCACCGACCTCCCTCTCAGCTCTATAAATCCTCAAATATTCCAAAAACCCCAACGCAGAACCTAGATCGCGAGGTCCACCGTCGCAAACCTCCAGAGCCACGAAAAACCAATCGGGAGACCGTTCGGGCACCCTGCCGGAGGGGGAAACCATCACCGGAGGCCATCTTCATCATCCCAAAGCTCTCCATGACGAGGACGGAGTAGTTCACCCTCGATGCTGAGGGTATGTACCAGTAGCTATGTGTTTGATCTCTCTCTCGTGTTCTTGAGATGACACGATCTTGATGTACCCCGAGCTTTATTGATATAGATGAATCATATGGAGTTCTCCCCTCTCTATCTTCTTGTCATGAATTGAGTTTTCCCTTTGAATTTTTCTTATCGGATTGAGTCTTTAAGGATTTGAGAACACTTGATGTATGCCTTGCAATGGGATATCCGTGTTGACAACGGGATGTTCTATTGATCCACTTGATGTATGTTTTGGTGATCAACTTGCGGGTTCCGTGACCTTGGAAATCTATGTATAGGGGTTGGCACACGTTTTTGTCTTGACTTTCTGGTAGAAACTTTAGGGCACTCTTTGAAGTTCTTTGTGTTGGATTGAACATGATGAATCTGAAATTATATTATGCATATTGTATAATCAAGCCCATGGGTACTTGTGGCGACATTGGAGTATCTAGGGGACATTAGGGTTTTGGTTGATGTGTATCTTAAGGTGTTATTTTAGTGAGACTCTAGGGCTGTCCGTGACACTTATAGCTCATAAGATTGATGAGAAAAGATAACTTTGAGGTGGTTTTGTACCCTACAACAATTTCTTCGTTAGTTCTCCGATATTTGTGACTTTGGAGTGAACTCTTTGTCGCACGAGAGGTACTTACATATGATTCAACTATGCCAATATTGTTGAGAGAAATTGCACTAGTGAAAGGATGGACCCTAGGCCTTATTTTCAAGCATTTATACAACGTTTTGCTCGCTGTTTATTATTTGTTACCTTCTTGTTTTTATATTTTCAGATTACAAAAACCTATATCTAGCATCCATATTACACTTGTATCACCATCTCTTCGCCGGACTAGTGCACCAATAAAATTTACCATTGTATTGGGTGTGTTGGGGACACAAGAGACTCTTTGTTATTTGGTTGCAGGGTTGTTTGAGAGAAACCATCTTCATCCTACACCTCCCACGGATTGATAAACCTTAGGTCATCCACTTGAGGAAAACTTGCCGTTGTCCTACACAACTCTACGCTTGGAGGCCCAACACGAGTCTACAAGAAGAAGGTTGTGTAGTAGACATCATCTATGCATTGATAAATCGTGTTGGTTGAAACGGCCGCGAACCGCAAATCAAGTTTCTGCAACTGGCCTAGCGGTCGTGGTGGGCCATGACCTTTCGTTGAAAGGTCGTGAGGGGATGTTGTTTTTGCCCCTTGATGTTTGGCCTTCAGGGCCGACCTATTCACGGTGGTCGGACATGCCACTATTCAGAAAACTACAAGTTATCGGAGGCCGAACTAAATTCAGTGGGAAGAACTCACCTCGCAAGCCGAAGACTCTAATTACACGAAGCGACTGAAGCTAAGACCCTTGGCATTGGAGGCAAGTTCGGGGGCTACTGAGGGAGTCCCGGATTAAGGGGTCCTTGGGAGGCCGACCTATTTCTTATGGGTCGGACTGTATGGGCTGCTTGCCAAACATTGATTGATCGAAGGCCCTATCTTCAGGAAGGAAGCTTCGGGAATCGTGGCTTTTCCTCCATGTTTGATGTAGCAAATAGGCATGTTTATCTCTTCTGCATGTAACCAACCATGTGTAAATCCTAGGTACCCCCGGCGTCTATATAACCCGGGTGGTTTTAGGTTGTAGAGATAGAACAACGCATCTAGGGTTTAGCTCTTTGATCTTGAGGTATATCGACTTTGTAACCTACCCATCATCAATACAATCAAGCATGACGTAGGGTATTACCTCCATAGGAGGGCCCGAACCTGGGTAAAACCTTATGCCCTTCGTCTCCTGTTTCCATCGATTCTAGTCTCACAGCTCGGGACGCCCTACCCGAGATCTCTGATTTTTTCACCAACACATGTCACGGGAGCGTGTGTGTGTGGGGGGGGGGGTGGAGCACGGAGAACAGAAAGGGGAGCAACGCTTAGAGGAATGGTGATGTGGATAAGGTTCACACAATGGAAGATGGCTCTTAGTGTGGATTGCGTTTTTAATTAGCTGGACCGACGAGAAGCTACTAGATTTTTCTATACGCGCTCGCACCGATTGCAAATTATTTTAATTTAAATGAGCACCGATTGTAAATTATTTTCATTAAATGAGCACCGAGTCAATTAGTAGCTGCGGTTTGTTGTTACTGTTAGAGCATCTACAACCAAAGGATACAAATATGATCCTGAAACGTCCGTGGATGCACCCGGATGCGTTCGTGGAGAGTGGCCGTCCACACCTTAAATAAACAGAGATGTATACAGACATTTCATACTAGGTTCTCAAATCCATATAAAAGCATGTAAACGAAAAAAAATCTACGTACTATATAGAAACCAAACTACTACTCTTCGTCGGAGATTTCGAGGATCTGCGTGTCCTCCGGTGGATACATGGGCGACGCCCGCAACTCTGGTGATTCCGGCTGCTCCGCTCTGGCCTCCTCCGTCGCTATCTCCACGTCGAGCTCGTCGACCTCCGTCCTTCCCTGCGGGAAGAGCCTATGGTTGGCCTACACCTCGGCCTCATCCTAGATGGACTTCGAGATGGCTAGTTGCTTCGCCCTCTCCTCGGTTTGGGCGACTCCAAACTCCGCGTCCACGTCCGCCGTGTTGAAGCCCGGAGCAGGCAGGCCACCTCGTCCTCCTCCACACCGGCCACCTCCTTCGACTCTGGCAGCTCCTCCTATGGTTGTTCCTCCTGCTCCTCAGGCTTCGGTAAGTCCGGAGGCAGACCCACAGCAATGAGGGCGGCGCGCCTCGCCTGGATCTCTGCCTCGATCTACCTCCGTCGCTCCGGCCTGAGCATCGCGTACGTGGTGATCCTACGGTGGACCACATCGATGCCGAAGAGCGGGGGAGAAGAGGCGGGCGGGATCAGGTGATGGTGAAGAGAGGGAGGTGGTGGATGTGCTAGGGCTGGTGTACGTCGACCAGCTTAAATTGTTGGATTTGGCATCGGTCGGAGAGCCAGAGTAGCGCCATGCGGCGTTCACACCGCGGCGACGGTCGACATGCGCATCGGACCATCGGATTTCTAGGTGAGTCAACATGAGGGACCATCGTTAGGCGGACGTGGCAGACACACCCGGGCGCCCCATATCCGCCCCATATTTGTGCTGGATATGAGGGGTGCTAATCAGCCCGGGTGTTTGAGGCATGTTTGAGGCGTCCGGCTGGGTTTACTTTTCGTGACCGGTCAGTGACCGGGCGGCCTGCTTGTCGTATTCGTACGTACGTGTATATCCGTCCACCGCAGTGCCGATGACCTACCAACCACAACACTACGCTCCAATCTCCGGCAACATGTCCACCACCACTGCCACATCCACGGCCGGCCATGACCGCTGTCAGGTGCTCCAGGCGTTCGACGACATCAAGGCGGGGATCAAGGGCCTCGTTGACGCGGGTGTCACCGCCGTCCCGGCCATCTTCCACCACCCACCGGACTCCCTCCCCCTCGACGCGCCTCGACAGCCTCACCACGAGCACCGGTTCACCATCCCGGTCATTGACCTCGCCGGCCTCGCAACACCATCCGGGCGAGCCTTAGTGGTGAGCGCGGTGAAGGTGGCCGTAGAGACAGTGGGCTACTGGGCTTCTTCCAGGTGGTGAACCACACCGTGCCGGAGGCGCCCATGTCGGGGATGCTCACGATGGTGCGACGCTTCTACGAGTAGCCGGTCGAGGCCAGGGCGCCCTACTACAGCTGGGACCACGACCGACGTGTCAGGTACACGAGCAACTTCGACCTCTTCAAGTCACCGGCAGCCAATTAGTGCGACGGCATGTACATCGAGATGGCACCGGAGCCACCAGCCCCCCAGGAGATCCCACCGGCCCTCCGGGCCGTCGCACCGGAGTAAACTGCGCTGGCGCGACGGCTATACCGCAAGCTGCTGGAATTGCTGTCGGAGGCGCTGGGCCTGCACCGCGGGCACCTGGAGGAGGACGCCGTGTGGCTGGACGAGCTGAACTTCACCGCCCACTACTACCCGGCGTGCTCGGAGCCGCGCCTGACCATGGGCACCACCCGGCACTCCAACCCCAGCTTCCTCACCGTGCTGCTCCAGGACGGCATCGGCGGCCTGCAGGTGCTCGTCGACAACCCCGAGGAGGGTGGCAAGTCTTCTATCTTGGTGGACGTGCCAGCGGTGGCGGGGGTGATGGTGGTGAACCTTGGCGACTACCTGCAGCTCGTGTCCAACGGTAGGTTTAAGAGCGTGGAGCACCGCGTGGTGCCCAACGGCGCGGGGCCCCGGGTGTCGGTGGCCTGCTTCTTCCGGACATACGGCATAGCGGCGTCCACAAGGGTGTTATGGCCGATCATCGCCGGAGGTGAAGGAGGCACGTGGTGCAGGAGTGCGGTGGTGGAGGAGCTGCGTTGGCACTACCGGGCTAAGGGCCTTGACGGCACCTCCACACTCGACCACTTCAGGCTCTGAATGGAGCGTTGATGGTGTATCTTCGGTTTACTTCTGCCCGTGTTTAATTTTTTTTCTTTTTTTTGGCGGAAACGTGTTTAAATATTTTGGGATCGGCACATATTCGTGTGTTTGGATCCATGTCCAATGCATCGTTTGAGTATCTCTAGCGGATCCGGTAAACCACGTAAAATTGTTTACGAGATACCGTAAATGGATATTTAGATACTGTTTGTTGAGTATATAGATTATTAGGAAATATAAGATAAATTAGGATTTGTCCTGCCTTGTCTTGTACTTCAAGTTTGTCATTTTTGTATTCCTATATATATATGCCCACGAGGCTCAAGCAATAAAAAAAACTATTCCACAAATCCCTCTCTCCCTTTCAACATGGTATTAGACGCAAGTTTGTAGACCTAGCCACCACCTGTCGCTTCCGGATCGCGCGCCGCCCTCGGGGCAATCGGTCTCCATGACCGCCACCGGGGGCCTTGCCGCCCGTACCTAGGGTTCGTTCGCCGGTCGTGTTGACCACCTGCCCTAGAGAGTCTTTTTCCTGATGTGTTGATCTCAGATTTTTCGCTTCCGTCAGTCGCATTGATTGGCGTTTTCTTTTGGGTTTTCTGATATTAGATCGGTTTGCGTCACTCGCTGCCGTCGTCGACCTCCAGGCCTCTACTCCAACATCGGCGTGACCCGGCTTCTCTACCGACCCGGCGGCCCCTCAAAGCCATCATTCGCGCGCCGGCGCGCCCATCGATCTACGCCAGCCATCATCGCCCTGCTCAGATCGAGACTCCTGCATCGCTCCGACCCGACAGCCTCGTGCCATGCGGCGGCCCATCACAGCTGTCGTTCGTGCATGGGCCTTCCCGTTGATCCCCATCGTCGCCTCGTCCGGTCGCGCACCGGCTGCCTCGGGCTGGCTCCCAGCTCCATCTGCGTTGGTTGCCTCGGGCCGACTATCATCTCCGGCCATGTCGGCCTCGTTGCCTGCCTCGGACTGGCTGGCTGGCAGCTATGTCAGCCTCGCCGGCTTCCTCACGTCGGTTGTGTCAGCCTCGCCGGCTCCTTCGTGCCTACTTTTTCGGGCTCGTATGCACGTCGTCTCGTGCCGACCATCATGCTGGCTTCATCTCAGACTCCGTCACCATCCCACCTCCACCAAGCAGCGTTCTCGACTTCGCGCGCGATCGAATTGATCAACCGCCCGCCGCCGCGATCCGCCTCATCTACGCCGTGAGACTGACCTTGCCTGTTGGTTGCGCGCGCCTCTGCAGGTCCCGTGAAGACTGTCCCAAGTGAAGCGTCCCCCTTCACCGATCGAGCATCGGGCTGCCGTTGCGTCGCCCCGTCGGGCCGCAGCACCGCCGCCTCGTGTTTCTCCTCGCAGCTGCACCGACTCGCGCGTTGCCGCTACGTCGCCTCTTCGGGCCATAGTGTCGTGACACACGATCCATGCCACCACGCCGAGGTCTTCTCGCCGTCGCACCACCCCGCGCGCTGCCGCTTCGTCGCCCCTTCGGGCCACAGCACACAGTCTGCTCCACCGTCCCTGCGCGCTGCCGCTTCGTCGCCCCTTCGGGCCACAACACGCAGTCTGCTCCACCGTCCCCGTGCGTCGACTTCTCCGTGGGATGCACGCGCCGAAGGAGTCGGCACGGGAACACCACCGTCCACGCCGGTCTTTGTCATGCTGTCGGGTTCCTTGCCTACTTCAAGCACCGCCCCCGCGCTCCTTACCAAGCCGCCGCCTCTGACGTCGGGCTGCCACCTCCGCTCTTCTTTGGCCTCCTCCGCTGAAGGAGTCTTGGATTAAGGGGTCCTCGGATGGCCGACCTAGTATTATGG
Organism: Hordeum marinum; assembly: GCA_022496015.1. Lineage (NCBI taxonomy): Eukaryota > Viridiplantae > Streptophyta > Magnoliopsida > Poales > Poaceae > Hordeum > Hordeum marinum. The sequence continues at coordinate 49,905,950 of CM039678.1, read as the reverse complement.
GCCGGACTATGAGGGCTACTTACCGAACACCAGAAGATTCGAAGGCCCGGACTCTAGGATAGAAGCTTTGGGAAGTACGGCTTGCGCTCCACGTCTGATGTAGTAATTAGGCATGTTTATCTCTTCGGCATGCAACCGACCTTGTGTAAACCCTAGGCATCTTACCGGACTATATGGGCTACTTACTGGACACATGAAGATTTGAAGGCCCAGTCTCGAAGATGGAAGCTTCGGGAAGCACGGCTTGCGCTCCATGTTTGACGTAGTAAATAGGCATGTTTATCTCTTTGGCATGTAACCGACCATGTGTAAACCCTAGGCCTCCTCGACACCTATATAAGCCGGAGGGTTTTAGGGTATAGAGAAAATAACTCATTTAGGGTTAGTTATACGATCTCGAGGTAGATCAACTCTGTAACCCCTTACATCATCAATACAACCAAGGAGGACGTAGGGTATGACCTCCATAGGAGGGCCCGAACCTGGGTAAACTCGTGTGCCCTTCGTCTCCTGTTACCATCGATCCAAGTCCCATAGTTCGGAATCCCCTACCCGAGATCCGCCGGTTTTGACACCGACATTGGTGCTTTCATTGAGAGTTCCTCTGTGAGCGAGATGGAATCGACACCTCGCCTTGTCATCAACAAAGAGGTCCATAGTACGGACCTTTTTGTCCCCAGACAGATCTTCGCCTTTGGCAGCGTTGTGCTACACGCTGATTCCGCTGGCCATCTAGGCCGCGTTGAGAGCTTCACCCCTGATCGAGAGGTCAGATTCGGAAACTTAGAGTTCTCCGTCGATTCTCGGGGTGACTTGTCATTAATGGGGCTCGCAGCTTTAGCTGTAGCCTTTAAGGACTCTGAGGCCTTAACCTCGAGCTCCTTCTTCGGACATGCCGATGGGGCCACCCATGGCGATGAACCGATCTTTTATCCCGGTCCAGCCATCCAGCCAGATGACCGGACACATGATCTTATTGAACACTCCCCATGTTTGGATGTCGGGGAGGTTAACTCCACAAATTCCGACCAGCCGGATTTGATCGGGCCCTTGGCGGTCGATGAGGTCCTAGAGCGATTTTCGTCAATGAGGATCACCGGTGATCCAGCCCCGACCTACGCTCGGTTCGTTTACGGTGTGGGCAGGGACGAATTTCTCGACCCACCCACCACCCACTTGATAGCCACCGTCAAAGATTTAACCGACATACTGGACTATGCCTCCGAGGAGGCAGAATACAGGAATGAAGAGGATCATGCTCCCACCCCCATTAATATCGGGAGTTCGACCGCCACTACTACATACGACGTCTACATGGTGGATACTCCTGCCACCAATGGCGACAACACGCCTCACAACGAAGGCGAAAAATTGAGCGATGCGCCATCAAGGCGTTGGAAATCGCATAAGCGGTCGAAAAGCAAGAAGGGAAAAAGAACCATTATCAGCAATGGGGACGGTAATGCCCCCGCTGATCATGACAATCCCGATATCCCCGAGCACCCGTTAGAGGCTCAGAAAGGGCCCGAGGACGAAAACAACCCTAATGACGTCAATGATCCTGAAGGCGATGAGTACCTCCCCCCCCCCCCCCCCCGCTGAGGAGGAAGATAAACCGGAAGCCGATGACTTGTATATCCCTGATAACTTTGAAGATCAGGAAGAAATCAGCAGCGGCTGATAGCAACGGCTCGCAGCCTAAAGGCTAAAGAACGGCAACTCAAAGCCGAACAGGCCGACCTCAATGATCGATGGACGAAAGTCCTCTTAGCCGAGGAAGTATACGGTACTGGTCTGTCAAACCAGCCCAAAAGCTATCCTCGGAGAAGGTTGTTGCGGCAATTCGATGGTGAACTTACTGATACACCATCTCCAGATGGTACTCCGTATGACAGGCCGAACCGCCCCCTCGTGGTCGGGACAGGACGGTTGACGACGTTGGCTACATACCGGCAGTGCCCCAAAGATGGGGTAACAAGCCATTAGAGCCTAATGACAGGTTCGACCTGCGGGATGGCCTGGACCGTAGATCAGGCCGCACTAGATCCATCTATGGATCCAGAGAGTACTCGCCCGATAGACACGACAGATATAGACCATGGTTTGACCAAAATAACAGAGTTTGGTAATGCAACCAGCCCCATACAGACGTCGAATACAGGCGCGAGATAGCACGGGTCAGAGGCGCCGCTCACCCACTGTGTTTCACAGATGAGGTAATGCGGCATCAGTTCCCCAAGGGGTTTAAACCTGTGAATATAGAACAATATGATGGGACCATGGACCCAACTATATGGATTGAGGATTTCCTCCATGTCCACATGGCGTGAGGAGATGATCTCCATGCCATCAAATACCTCCCTCTTAAGCTTAAGGGGCCAACTCGGCACTCGCTAAACAGCCTCCCCAAAAACAACATTGGATGCTGGGAAGACTTGGAGGATGCATTCCGCTCCAATTTCCAAGGAACTTATGTCCTCCCGCCGGACTCTTCTGATCTCAGAAATATCGTCCAAAAACCTGGCGAGTCGGCTCGGCAATTCTGGAATCGGTTCTTGACTAAGAAGAACCAAATCGTTGACTATCCGGATGCTGAGGCTATAGCCTCCTTCCGGCACAATATCCAGAACAAATGGTTGGCCCGTCAGCTAGGCCAGGACAAGCCTCGGACCATGTCCGCCCTTACCTCCCTCATGACCCGCTTTTGTGCGGGCAAGAACAAGTGGCTGGCAAGACGCAGCCACAATTCCGAAGATCCCGTGGCACCCGAGGCCCAGGATGGAAACTCAAAGAAAAAGCGCAATAAGAATAAACGTCGACACAATAATAGTGATGCCGATGACACGACTGTGAATGTCGGGATTCCGCAACTCCCGACCTGGGCAAAGGAAGAAGCCCCATAAAGGCAATCGTGATCGACCCACTCAGCTCGAGAAGATCATGGAAAGGCCCTGCCAAATCCTCGGGACTTCAGAAAAGCCCGCCAACCACACACACCATAACTGCTGGGTGTTTAAGCAGGATGGCAAGATACCACCCGAAGACCAAGGCAAAAGCTCTCGCAGCAAGGACGAGGATGAACCTCGGGGTCTGATTGGTGGCGGACAGAAGAAATTCCCTCCCAAAGTCAAAACGGTGAACATCATATACGCCACCCACATACCGAAGAAAGAGAGGAAGCACACCCTCCTAGAAGTCTACGCGGTGGAACCTGTAGCCCCAAAGTATAACCCATGGTCAGCATACCTGATCATCTTTGATCGGCATGATCATCCGACCAGTATCTGCCATGGGGGCTCGGCGGCCCTCGTCCTAGACCCCATCATAGATGGGTATCACCTCACCAAGGTCCTAATGGACGGAGGAAGTAGCCTTAACCTAATCTGCTCAGATACGGTGAAAGAGATGGGCATCGATCCGTCAAGAATCAAACCCAGTAGCACTACCTTCAAAGGAGTGATCCCGGGCATTGAGGCCAGATGCACGGGCTCTGTAACTCTAGAAGTTGTGTTCGGTTCGCCCGATAATTTTCGCAGTGGAGACTTGATCTACGACATCGTGCCCTTCCGCAGCGGCTATCACGCGCTGCTTGGTCGGACAGCGTTCACTCGTTTCAATGCGGTCCCACATTACGCATATCTCAAGGTCAAGATGATGGGCCCCAAGGGGGTCATTACTATCAACGGCAATACCGAGCGCTCCATTAGAACTAAGGAACATGCACAAGCCCTAGCGGCCGAATTTAGTTACAAAGAAGATCGGCAAGTTCCGATATCCGCCATAAAGGATAGAAGGCTGTGAAGCGAGTTTGGCTTCGGACCGAAAAATCAGATGCTCCCTCCTCCCCTCTATAATGAATCGCCCCCACCGCACAACCTCAGGACCAACAAAGTATGTGCCAAGGAGGCACAACTTCGCACTTAAGATTCCATCGAAAGCGGTGGGGACATTAAGATGGGTGTTCGGCCGCCCGAACTGTTACCATCAACATGTCTTCGGACAAGACGCACGCGCTCCTAAAAGAGCATGCCCATGGCGTAAAGCTCACCTACAATTCGGCGGCCTCCCAAGATCTTGTTCGCAAAATCTGCAAGCTGTCACATCCCTAGCTAGATGTCATAGGACAGCATGGGTGTTGCATCATGTTTCAATTTTGCATCAACATGAAATGGGGACTAAAAGAAACCCCAAGCTCACATTGAATCAAAATAATTCAAAGTTGGTGAAAATTCAACAAATCCAAAATGCCCTTTAAAAATGTTCCCTATGTCTGATAAATATGGACATGGTTATAACAGGGGTCATTTTAAATATTTGAACAACTGAAGCAATTTAAAAATAAATGATAAAGCTACTAAAAATATCAAATAAAGCATTATCATTAGTTTAGTTTTTAAAATATCCTGAAACTTTTTGGATAAGTTTGAAATATTCAAACTTCAATATATAAAATATTTGGGATATTTTAAAATAGCATATGTGCCTGAAATTAAAATCAAATAAATGTCAGAAGTTAGAAAAGAATTAAAATTAAAAAAGGGGGGAGAAAGCCCACCTGGGCTTACCTGAAGAAGAGGCCCAGCCCACAGGGGCAGCAGCGTCTTCTTCCTCCTGTCGAGAGGAGAAGCAGCTGCGTGTTGCCCCCGCAGCCAGCGGTGGCCACGCATTGGCCACCTCCTCCTTGCCTGCCTGGCCGCCTCCTCGTCGTGCTGGCGAGAGGATAGGCTCAGCCGCCGCCGAGCCATTTCCCCCTCGCCATTTCCCCCTCTCCCTCTCCTTTGCTCCCCCTCTCGCCAGACTGAAGACGCCGGCGATTCGCCGCCCTTCCTGCGTCCCCGACCACGCTACGGTGCCAGAAGCCCCTCCGGTGAGGCCCCGGACCGTTTCCCCTAGTCCCGACGCCGTTCCCCTTCTGTAGCCCCATCGGTAGCTAGAGCCGAGTGGAGCTTGCCGCCGGCCATGGTGTAGCCGTGGCCACAGCGGCCAAAGCTCGTGCTCGTAGCCGCCTCCGGGATTCGTAGCCGCCCTCAGCTCCTCCTCCCGCGACCTGTAGCGCAGTAGCCATTCCTTCCCGAGCCGTCGCCGCCGCCAAGCTCGACGTGGTCATCATCTCCGGCGACCCCGAGCCCCCTTCGTAGCTCTGCTAGACGCGCACGTGCACGGCCTACCTCCTGGTGCCCTCTGCGTGCCAAATGGTCGCCGGAGGCGCAACTCTGGCGGGTCGCCACCGTATTTTTGGTCACCGCCGGCCCCGCTCCGGTGGGCGCTGACATGGCCGACCATCAGGGGCTAATCCCCCTGATTAATTAGGCTCCATCCGCTCACCAGTGGGCCCCAAATGCGGGTCAAACCCTGGTTAGCGCGGGATTTAAGCCTGTGTCACTAACGTGCAGGCCCTGCACGTCACGTTTGACCTGGCCTGGTCAGCCGATCAGCTGACGTCATAGTGACGTCAGGCTGACGCCGTTAATCCCTTTTCCAGTTTAAAAATAATTGCAGAATTTATTTAAAACTTTAAAAATTCATATAAATTAATCTGTAAATCAAATAAAAATAATTTATATATGAAAATTTATCAGAAAAATCCAATGAATCAAATGGTGCTATTATCATGCATGTTAGAGCAACCTATGTAGAAGAACATTGACATTTGCTAATAGGTTAGTATATGGAATTTGAAATGAAGAACAATTTTGAACCTATATTCAAACTCCTTACAATTAATTTGCACACTACTTGCACTAGCTCGTCCATACATGCTACCATGTCATGCTCATGCATCATATAGTGGCACTTGCGTGTATTGAATGCTATTTATCTGCATTGCGTTAGGCCCTGCTTCTAAGGATACCCCGAGTATTCCAGCGAAGGAGAGAACCTTCCCGCTACCCAGCAAGGCAAGCAACCCCTTTGATCATTCTGATAACATCCCACTCTCTCGCTCCTGGTCTTGTTTATTGCATTAGGACAAACGTTCACTTGCCTGTCATACACGGTAGATGAACCTATTCTTATGCATGACCTGTCATTGTCACAGTAAATAGCTAAACCTTGCAACCTAGCATACCTGGTAGATGCTTGTGCCATGATGTGCTTAGCTTACTTTGCCTTCTATGCTTGCTATGCTTAGAGTTGTCTCAGGTCTGATTCATCTGGGTGATGAACTAGAGTGAAACATTGTTGTTCCGATGTGATAAGCTTATGATGAACCCGATTTGGTAAAGGTAGCGATGAGAGGCTATCTAGGAGTACATAGCGGGTTGTCTAATTGGGACGGTTCTTAGGAACTGAGTTCCGTGTTTGTGATCCAAGACTAGTTACTACCACACATTGGGATACTTAATTGACCCTCTCGACTTATCAATCGCTTAGTCCTTGGTCCGAATTGATGTTATGCTATGAGATACATTCGTCACAAGTTAATGGTTAATAACACAGTGAATTTAATATTTGCATAATTCCTTAGACCATGAGAGTATTGAGTTTCTTCATGCTTGCTTCATGAACTTTGGGGTTTGTTAAACGTCATCCGTAAATGGGTGGCTATTACCACGGCTTACGGGTTCATGGAAAAGTATGTCAAGTAACTTGATAGCTCAAGAATGGGATTTGCTCCTCCGACGATGGAGAGATATCTCTGGGCCCTCTCGATGTTAAGACATCCATCATCGTCTGGCCAGTGCCTTTGTGATTTGATCACGGGGATGCCTGAACACGGGAACGAGAAAAGAGAACAATACCGGTAACGAGGTAACTGGCATAGTGGACAAGTTGTTGATCCACGGGGATGCCAACATGTCTCACCTCAGGTATTTGTAACATATCGCGAAGCAATAGTAATAGCACACGGCAACTGGAGGTTCACTCGAATATTCATTCGTGTGGGTATAGGGGTCAATATGGGTGTCCATGGCTCCGATGTTGGTCATTGATCGGAAGGGGTTCCGGGTCATGTCTATGCTTCACCGAACCTATAGGATCACATGATTAAGGGTCATTTATGTGCTGAATACTCGACAGGGAGTCTGAGAGAAAATCACCAAAAAAGTTTCGGACATCGAAAAAGTTTCGGACAGCGGAAAAGTTCTGTAGAGAGAACACCGGAACAATTTCGGTAAAACTGAAAAGTTGTTTCAGGGGATACCATTAAGTCAAATTGGTTTCGGCACATGCCTGATAATTCTTGGAGGGTGCCAGAATCATTCTGGAAACTTCTGGGAATTTTCCGAAGAAAATCGGGAAATGTTCCGGAGCTGCTGGAACCGCTTCAGATGCTTTTCGCAGATGAAAATCACTAATCCGGAATTGTTCTGGATCACATTGAAAATTATTTTAGTGGGTGCTGGAAATGTTCTAAGCCCACATAAATATTTTCAGTTCGAACGGACGTTGAAAAATGTCGTCATGAATAGTGAAAGTGTTTTTTGGATTACTTTATTGGAAACACTATTGCAAATAGTGGAAACACTATTTGTGAATAGTGGAAACACTATTTGTGAATGGTGGAACTACTATTAGGGGATGATGCAGGCGTGTTGATGAAGGCACAGTGATGCACGCATGGTGATGAAGGCAACACTATTTGGAGGCTTTCCCTTTATGCCCTTGTGGTGTGCTCACCTCATGGGCATTTTGGGATTTCCAAGTTCCATCCTACCCCTTGGTTTTCCTATAAATAGAGGTGAGTGGTATGCCACAAACTCACTCCTTCTCACATACAAGTGCCATTGCAATGATCTGGCTTCTTCTCTCCCTCCCAGCGAAATAGTTTCGTAGAGCCGAAAGGCTGTCTGGGTTCCGGCGGGAACTAGTTCTGGACGGCGAAGCCCTGCCGGATAGATGACACCGTATGTGTGCAAATCTGTAGAGAGATCATAGTTTTGGTCTTAGTTCAAGAGTGCCTCCCGAAGGGTTGTCCGTGTGACCATCCGAGTTTCGAAGGTCCTCCCGAAGGGCTGTCCGTGTGATAGTCCAAGTTTTGGAGGTCCTCCCGAAGGGCTGTCCGCGACACCGTCCGGGGGACTATCTGACCGCCTTCCGGAGGGCTGTCCGGGGGGCAGATGAGGGTATACATCCTTGCGGTTGGGAGGTTGTAAATCCTAGCTGCGGGGATCTGCACGGCCGATCGTCATCGACTCTACTTCCACTGCGCTACGAGTCGGTAACGAAAAGATCAAACCTTGTATGCAGTCTTCATAGTGGTCCTGGGCTGGTGCATAGGTTGGAATTTTTTTGTTTTCTACCGCTTTACCCTACTGTGGAATCAAGAGCCGTGCTATGCGTAGATGCAGGTTGCGATCTAGAATACATAGAGATGTATGGGTGTTGCACAATATAATTAGGTAGTAGATGAGATCTATTACTGAAAATTATTTGTGCGTGTACCAGATGAAATCTGTGACCCAGTGTTCTTGTGGCTTCCCTGGAATTTGCATAGTCCTGATCATAACGGCATGGTGGAATCTCACAAAGTTCTGGCAATCCACGATCCTTTCATGCTGCCCCTGAATATGCTAATTGACAGATCAACGAAGTGCTAACAGTTCTTTGGGTTCCACCATAGTTGAGAAAGATGGATGTTTTGTAGACAAAATGGCAATGCAGATGCGATCTGCACGGGGGTCATGCGTATGACGAAGTTTAGTATGGGGCTCAAGATTTTATTATCTCATGTTTCATACACCTCGCAATGTTAATCTAGCGACTTGGATTATCATGCTTGATGATGGATGTTGGTAGCTTCGGTTTGTTTCGAAACCTTAGAAGCCACGTAAAACAAGTTTTTGCATGAACCGATTAGAGGCGTCTAACTTGATTTTGCAGGATGGTTTGCATGTGCATGTGATGTGGTATAGCAGTGCTCATATAAATTTGATTATGTATGAGATGACTATGTGATGTAATTTGATTAACATGACCTGCGTGTCATGATTCGGCATGATGGCTGGAGCCATATGATTGCACTTTAATGACCTGCGTGTCAACCTTATGTAATGCACTTATTTTATTTGCTATAGAGATAGCAATATTATCTGGTGCATCGACAAGGTGGTGGCAATCTTCGTGAAGGTGAACACCGACGCGAACGCCGAAGACGAAGAAATACAATACTTCTCCGTTAGAAAGGGCTATACCATATCATGCTATTATGAATTGCCTGAGATGTTTATCCCTTATGATGCACCCTTTTGATTACGCGGTAGTCGCTTTTATTAGGGTGATCTCTCACAAAATATCAAGTAGTTAGTGTTCTCCCAAGTGTAGCACTGTCACGGCATCTTTCCTTTTGGGGTATCACATGGATACATGGATACGAAAGATTGTACGGGTGTGAGGTGGGTGAGTTGAGACCTCGCAGCGTGATCACTTGGTTGTCTTGACGTTCAGGCATGAAAGTCATGAGCTCGGAACACACGCATCGAAAGATGAACAAGAGTCACATAGAGATGTGATTGGCAAGTTGGCCTACCGATTACAATTCTCGTCACTTGAGATGGATACATCCTTGGCGTTGAATTGTAATATGGATCTTGAATCACTCACAATCAATTATGAGAGATATTGATTTGAGTGGGAGCGCACTGTTGAATTGAATTCTTTTAATTCTCAACGCAATTAATTTTGAACAATGTCTAAGTGTGATTTGCATAATAGTTGTAGAATAATGGCTCGCGTTTCCAGCTTCCCTATTAAAATTGAATAGCTGTTAAATATCTGGATAAAACTTTATGGTTAATAATGTAATGTGAGGATTGTCCTCAAGAGTGCCGAGAAGGACTTTGTCCTATCGCATGCTTTTGGTATTCTGCCGCTAATGCTATGGATCATGTGACTCTCGTCCTTCAATCCAAAATCTAGAAATCCTTTTCAGTCAAAGTGCAATATGTTTGCTTCCATGAGACCCGAACTTCGAAAGTTTGGATAGTTATGTGATATTCATGGAATCTGAAAATCATTTTTAGAGACAGACAAAGGCTAAAAGATATGAGATATCCAAAGCAATGTTTGTTTGCAAACTACTAGTAAAGAAGTTTACTATGCATTAGACTGATAAGAGAGGGATCCAGGAGAATGCCTGTCATATGATGAAAGGTGAATAAAACAACAACTTAAAGAGAAAGGAAGTGTCCGAAGGGTGTTAGTGAGATTTTCACGCCTAGGAAGTCCAGGGCTAACGCCACTCTTAAGTTGGATGCTTCTTCTGAGAGTAGGAGAAATACTGAAAAGTTAAAACTGTTAGAAGTATAATGGCAAAAGGAAAGAAGACTGGAATATCCAGCTCATGTATGAATGCCATCCAAGTTTTTGATGTATAGAAGGCTGGTCAAAGATATAGTTCTTGGGAATTATGGTTAAACATGTTAATCACTAATTCTTGGGTATTGTGAGTCGGTCACAAAGATACCCGCTCGATTGCATTCTGTTGCAACTCGATGTAAGAACTACTATGGCCTGAAAGACTTACCAGGGATGAGGTTTAGATACACGCAGGGAACATAGTAAATGTTACTATGCCTTCCATCGGTGTATTCCCTATGTATTAAGTTTCATAATTCATTTTAGAGTTTCACACTCTATCCCTTTGCATAAGGTATCTTGCAAGAAGGTTGTTCATAAGAGAACTTTTCATGTTCGGCGTTATGAATAACATAAGGGCCATACTTTCATTATGAATGAGACATATGTTATGAATAGTGATAATAATACATTACCTCTGTGTTTACTTTTATAATTCATTTTAGAGTTTCATACACTCTAGCCCATTGCACAATGTTTGTTGCAAAAGAGTTGTTCGTAACAACAATAATTGTTGTTCAGTATTATGAATAAACATGAAGGGCCATGCTTCCATCCTAGATGGGATGTATGTTATGAATATTGATGGAAATATGATACATCCGTAACACTAACGCTAAATGTCGCAAGACTAAAAGAATACCACATATGTGTGGCGCTGCATTTGGTCACATTGGAGAAACCCGCATGGAAAATTCCATTATGATGGATTTTGAAGTCGTTTGATTTTGAATCATCTAACACTTGCAAATTTCCTCCAAAAGGTGAACTAACGAAAATACCGTTCACGGGCCATAAGGAATGAGCAAAGAACTTATTGGTGATCATACATTTGATGTATGTAGTCCGATAGTTGTTGCAAACAGTGGATTTGTCTACCTTAAAAAATGACTCAAGTAGATATATGGATATTTACTTGATGAGACGTAAGTCTGGATCTTTTGAAATTATTCGAAAGATTTTCAAAAATGAAGTAGAAGTTACTGTACCAAGAAAATTATATTTCTGCAATTTGATTGCGGAAAGGAATATTTGAGTTACAAGTTTAGCGAATGTTTGATAAGTTGTGAAAAGAGTTTCATAACTTGCACCTCCCGGAACACCACTCCAAGTGGAAAGTCCGTGAAGATGTAATCAAACCATTTATGACATGGTAAGATCAAAGATGACATAAATAGATTTGCCATTACCCCTTTTATAGAGTGATGCTTTAGAGACTGCGGCTTTTACACTGAAAAGAGATCCATCGGGTCTGTTGAAATGACGCCATGGTATGGTACGCCCAACCATGTTTGGTATGGTACGCCCAACCATGTTATATCTTTTCTTAACATTTGGAATATGGGGCTTGTGTAAAAGGTTACAAACCTATTCCAAATCAGACAAGTGCTACTTTATATGGTTATCCCAAGTCATTGGGTATTCCCCCACCACAATACCGAGGCAAAGGGTTTTGCCACAAAACGGTATGCTTTTAAAGAGAATAGTTCTTACAAAAGGTGAGTGGGAGGACAGTGCAATATGACGAGATAACCAGTATCTTCGTCATCAGTTCAAAGGAAAGAAACCCTAGAAGTGATTCCGTTGTTTCCTACTATGACTGATACGGAAGTCTCTACAATAAAATGTATGGACTTCGGTCGAATGTGCAGCTGAACCACGTAGGCAAAGCTCGTGCAAAGCTATCAGGTGCGCAAAGGAGATATTGTTGTTAGACAACAGTATACCTACAATACACAAGGAAGCGTTGATGGGCCCTGACTCCGGGATTAGCTAAATGCCAATACAATCATAGATAGTTTCCATATAAGTGATTCAAGATTAAAACCTTGATACACCTTTCAGAGGACTTAGAGTCTAACGAATATTTATGAAACTATAAACTAACGTGGATAAAATGTTTTATCCATAAAGCTCGACTTGTTGAAATAAAAAGTTCAAGGAGTTGACTACGATGAGGTTGTTTCACCATAGCGATGCTTAAGGTCGGTTCGGGTTGAACTAGCAATTAATACATATTTCAATCATCAGATATGAAACATGGATGACAAAAGGATTTCCATCTGATGGAAATGTAACCAAGGACTTGTATGTGTTACAGTCCAAAGTAATTTGTCGATCCAGAGGTTGCTAGTAAGTATGCAAACTTCAGAGTTCCAGCAATGGACAGAAGAGAGCAAAATGGAGTTGGAATCTTCGTGGTTTTATGAAATGGTCAAAAGGGTTTGACTTCATCAATGGGTAACGAAGAAGCTTGTGATTCAAGAAAGTAAGTGGGAGCATAATAATATTTCTAAAAACGTTGTGTGCTTGACACATTGTTAATTGGAAATAAATTTCTTGACACGAATTGGAACTTCATTTGAAAATAGCGATGAAGTGGTTAGGCTAAATAGCCTCAGTATTAGGCATGATGATCTATGGAGATAGATTTACCTAATGGGTCTAAGCAATAAATACATATTGACAAGGTGCTAAAACCTTTTAGCATTTAAAAACGCCAAGGAGTGATTCTTGCCGAAGTCACATGGAAAGAGTTTTTGCAAGACTCAGTGTCCCAAAACACTGACGAGTAAAATACATGATGGAGATTCCACACACTCTAGTGTTTGGATTAAATCATGTATTCCATGGTATGTCAAAACAACCAGATATGTCCGATACTCCCAAGTTGTTGCGAGTATAGATACCAAAGTGATCAAAGCACTAATAATGGGACAACAGTGAAAGATTTCATTAAGTACTAGAGTAGTTTTGATGACATGCTTTCTCACAAGCAGAGATTATGAAGTGCTCGTTGTAAGTAATTACATCGATGCAGTCTCAATCAATGCTCCATGCGAGTTCCGATTTAAGTTAAGGGTTTTGTGTAATACACAATATGGTGGCACGGTAGTTGGAAATTGTTCCAAACAAGATATTGTGGCAAATTCTGTAACAAAGTTTAAGTATGTTGACGCTTTGGAAGCGACAAAGAAGTTGTTGAATCATGTAGTTCATTCATGAACTTAGTATGGTCCCAAGATGGCTTTGGTCTATGAGACACTATTGCAGATAGTTGCTCCATAGCTCAGTCTGAGGAATCAGGTTTCGACCAATGATTCACACATATGCAAAGCCAAGTTCACACAAAATACGAATTTTGTGATAGCGTGAAAACGCGAGGATATGCAAAGTTACACACGAAGCTGAAGTTGTTAGATCCGTTGGACATCAGGCTATACCACAAGCGAAGCATACTTTACACCAGTATGCCATAGGTGTAAAGTGCATTAGCATTGACTAGATTATTAACTCTAGTGTAAGTGGGAGTCTGTAGGAGATATGCCCTAGAGGCAATAATAAATGTTATTGATTATCTCCCTGTTCATAATTTGGTTTATGTTCCATGCTATAACTGCTATGGTTCTCGAGTCTACAATAACCACGAGGCTTGAAGGAAGACTCATATGCACATGTGGAATAATAAACGGTAAATTGTATTCCTAGTCTGGCCTCTAAGACTGGCTCAAGTATTGCATGATGATCCCGTTTTCCTGATCATGGGCATGGCTATGCCGGCAATTTTGAGGGCACAATGTTAGAAGAACATTTGTGTTGAATCGACCCGAATTGATGTTATGCTATGAGATAAATTCGTCATAAGTTAATTGTTAATAACACAGACAAGTTAATATTTGCATAATTCCTTAGACCATGAGAGTATCGAGTTTCTTCATGCTTGCTTCATGAACTTTGGGGGTTGTTAAACGTCATCCGTAAATGGGTGGCTATTACGGCAGCTTATGGGTTCATGGAAAAGTATGTCAAGTAACTTGATAGCTCAAGATCGGGATTTGCTCCTCCGACGATGGAGAGATATCTCTGGGCCCTCTCGATGTTACGGCATCCATCATCGTCTGGCCATACCCTTTGTGATTTGATCACGGGGATGCCTCAACACGGGAACGAGAAAAGAGAACAATACCGGTAACGAGATAACTGGCATAGTGGACAAGTTTTTGATCCATGGGGATGCCAACATGTCTCACCTCAGGTATTTGTAACATATCACGAAGCAACAAGAATAGCACACGGCAACTGGAGGTTCACTCGAATATTCATTCGTGTGGGTATAGGGGTCAATATGGGTGTCCATGGATCCAATGTTGATCATTGATCGGAAGGGGTTCCGGGTCATGTATGTGCTTCACCAAACCTATAGGGTCACATGCTCAAGGGTCATTTGTCTGCTAAATACTGGACAGGGAGTCTGAGAGAAAATCACCGAAAAAGTTTTGGACACCGGAAAAGTTTCGGACAGCGGAAAAGTTCCGTAGAAAGAACACCGGAACAGTTTCGGTAAAACTGAAAAGTTGTTTCAGGGGATACCATTAAGTCAAATTGGTTTTGGCACATGCCTGATAATTCTTGGAGGGTGCCAGAATCATTCTGGAATCTTCTGGGAATTTTTCGAAGAAAAACGGGAAAGTTCCGAAGCTGCCGGAACCGCTTCAGATGCTTTTCACAGATGAAAATCACTAGTCCGGAATTGTTCCGGGTCGCATTGAAAATTATTTTAGTGGGTGATCTAAATGTTCTAAGCCCACATAAATATTTTCAGTTCGAACGGACGCTTAAAAATGTCGTCATGAATAGTGAAAGTGCTTTTTGGATTACTTTATTGGAAACACTATTGCAAATAGTGGAAACACTATTTGCGAATGGTGGAACTACTATTAGGGGATGATGCAGGCATGGTGATGTAGGCATAGTGATGCAGGCATGGTGATGCAGGTAACACTATTTGGAGGCTTTCCCTTTATGCCCTTGTGGTGTGCTCACCTCATGGGCATTTTGGTAATTCCAAGTCCCATCCTACCCCTTGGTTTTCCTATAAATAGAGGTGAGTGGGCTGCCCACAAACTCACTCCTTCTCACATACAAGTGCCATTGCAATGATCTGGCTTCTTCTCTCCCTCCCAGCGAAATAGTTTCGTAGAGCCGAAAGGCTGTCTGGGTTCCGGCAGGAACTAGTTCTGGACGGCGAAGCCCTGCCGGATAAATGACACCGTATGTGTACAACTCTGTAGAGAGATCGTAGTTTTGTTCTTAGTTCGAGAGTGCCTCCCGAAGGGCTGTCCGTGTGACTGTCCGAGTTTCGAAGGTCCTCTCGAAGGGCTGTCCGAGTGACAATCCATGTTTTGGAGGTCCTCCCAAAGGGCTGTCCATGAGACCATCCGGGGGACTGTCTAACCGCCTCCCGGAGGGCTGTCCGAGGGGCAGATGAGGGTATTCATCCTCGCGGTTGGGAGGATGTAAATCCTAGCTGCGGGGATCTGCACCGTCGATCGTCATCGACTCTACTTCCGCTGCGCTACGAGTCGGTAACGAAAAGATCAAACCTTGTATGCAGTCTTCATAGTGGTCCTGGGCTGGTGCATAGTGCAGAAATTTTTTGTTTTCTGCTGCGTTACCCTACAGGTGGAAACTAGGAATAACCCCGTGCCTGCCCCCGAGCATGGCGAGGGAAGCTAGCCAAGGCAAGAGGATCTGCCACATGCTCCTTCTTTGGCATAAGTGATGCTTGAAGCTGAAAGGAACAAGAGAGAAACCAACAGGCTGCTGGAACGAATTGAGCAGAACACAGCGCATGCTCCCCTCAATGATCTCAATAATGGCGTGTCACTCGGTGATTTCGTCAGGCTGTGCCCACCTAAGTATCATCATTTGGTCGACCCACTCGACGCGGATGACTGGCTAACCAGCATGTTCCGCAAGATCCAGGCTGACAATGTGTTCGAGGCCAACAAGGTGACCTTTGCAACCTACTTTCTGGAAGGACCCGCCAATTTGTGGTGGGAAAATTATGAAGCCATGCGTTCCGCAGGCTCCGCACCAACTTGGGCAGAATTCAGTGCAACATTTCGTACCCATCACATCCCGGAAGGGCTGATGGATCGCAAGAGAGAGGAATTTTGTGCTTTCACCCAGGGCAGATTGTCAGTGGATGCCTATAGCCGTGAGTTCAGCAATCTTACTCACTATGCTCCGGAGGAAGTTTCAACTGATGCTAAGAAACAGGCTAGGTTCCGCAAGGGACTCAATCTTGAGCTCCGTCGAGATCTGCGCCTGCATGAGTGCACAACCTTCCAGGCTCTCGTCAACAAGGCTATCAATGCCGAGACTGGACAAACTGACTATGAGGCCACGAGAAAGCACAACCGTGACTTCAGCCCCGCATCTGGCTCAGGCTCCAACAAATGCGGGTATGGGTGCCCAACGCAGCTCTGCCGCCAAGATACACCGCGAGGCCATCCTTCCAAGCGCCTTGCCCAGCTCAGCCCAACCCTCCAGCCAGGCCATTTGGAGGTCTGCCTACCAATGTTGCTCCCCGTGCCACCGTGGTCTGCTACAAATGTGGAGAACCAGGACACTACTCTCGTGATTTCCCTCAGGGTAATGCCAAGCCCGGTGGACGTGGGAAGCTGGGAAAACCCTTCTATGTGAAGCCAGCTCCTGCTCGTGGACGAGTGAATTATGACTCTATTGAGGAAGCCATTGAGGATCCTGATGTTATCCTAGGTACGCTCCTTGTCAATAGTCATCCAGCATCTGTTCTATTTGATACTGGGGCATCTCATTCTTTCATCTCAGAAAGTTATGCACAGTTGCATAACATGTCTTTTTGTGATATGCCTACTCCTTTAGTAGTTCAGACTCCTAGTTCAAAGTGGCAAACTTCTAGAGTGAGCCATGGTAATGAGATTCTGGTGGATAGGCTAGTCTTCCTAGCATCTTTGATAGCCCTCAAGTCTTCGGACATCAATATCATCTTAGGCATGGATTGGATGAAAGCCCACTATACTAAGATTGATACTCATACTAGGAATGTTGAACTTACTCATCCATTGGGTGAGATAGTTAATGTCTCCACTCGAACAGCCAAGCGCCAACTCTATTCCCTCAATGCTAGCCCTCTTCCAAAGTTAGAAGATATTCCGGTAGTCCGTGACTTTCCGGATGTCTTTCCAGAAAAACTGCCAGGAATTCCTCATGTTAGAGATGTTGAGTTTGTGATAGAGCTCATTCCAGGGACTGCCCCAATAGCCAGAAGACCCTATAAGATGGCACCCTTAGAACTAGCCGAGCTTAAGATTCAACTCGATGAGGCTTTGAAGAAAGGTTTCATCCATCCTAGTTCTTCTCCGTGGGCTTGTCCCGTTCTCTTTGTCAAGAAGAAGGATGGATCGGATCGGATGGTTGTGGATAATCGGCCGGTGAATCTGGTCACCATAAAGAACAAGTATCCGCTCCCCAGGATCAACGATTTGTATGATCAACTCGCTGGATCCTCTGTATTTTCCAAAATGGATTTGAGGTTGGGATACCATCAAATCAGAATTAGAAACGGGAACATTCCAAAAACAGCTTTTGTTACTCGTTATGGCCAATACGAGTACACTGTCATGTCCTTCAGTTTAACCAATGCCCCAGCCACCTTCTCTCGCTTGATGAATTTGATCTTCATGGAGTATTTGGATAAATTTGTCGTGGTTTACCTCCACGATATACTCATCTACTTGAAGAACAAACAGGAACATGCCGAGCAACTAAGGCTAGTATTGATGAAACTTTGAGAGCACCGTCTGTATGCCAAATTCTCCAAGTGTGAATTTTGGTTGCCAGAAGTGACCTATCTAGGCCAGGTGATCTCTGGTAAAGGTATTGCTGTCAATCCCGAGAGAGTTCAGGCTGTCCTTGATTGGACTCAACCTGAATCGGTTAAGCAAGTTCAGAGTTTGCTTGGCTTAGTGACCTATTGTTGCCACTTTGTCGAGTATTTCTCCAAGGTTGCAAAACCTCTGACTGAACTCCTCAAGAAAGATAAAAAGTTCGAGTGGACTCCACAATGAGAGCACAGTTTTCAAGAGTTGAAAATACGACTGACCTCTGCTCCCGTTCTGGTGTCACCAGACTTCTCTAAGGACTTTGTTATCTATTGCGACGCCTTGCGACAAGGATTAGGTTGCATTCTCATGCAAGATCGTCAGTGATTGCATACGCATCTCGACAGCTACGTCCACATGAGGATAATTATCTAACACATGATCTTGAGCTTGCAGCTGTGGTCCATGCACTGAAAACCTGGTGACATTACCTTCTAGGTAATTGTTGCGAAATTTACACTGATCACCAAAGTTTGAAATATATTTTCATCCAGCCGGATTTGAATCTCAGGCAAAGACGATGGGTTGTGTTGATTACAGATTACGACTTAGGGATAACTTACACCCCGAGGAAAGCCAATGTCATGGCTGAAGCACTAAGGCGTAAGTCTTATTGTAACAACCTGATGTTACAACAAGGTCAACCACTTCTCCATGAGGAATTTCGGAAGTTAAACCTCCACATTGTCCCTCAAGGATTCCTATCCAACTTGGTGGTGAAACCTAATCTTAAGGATCAAATAGTAGTTGTCCAAAAATATGATAAGGGTATATCCCGGATCAAGGAGAATATTGCTAGCGGAAGCACTAAAGAATTCTCCAAGGATGATGAAGGTGTTGTGTTCTTCCAGAAGCGGTTGGTGGTTCCCAAGAGTACACGCTTAAGACAGCTGATCCTTAAGGAGGCTCATGATTCTCCTCTCACAATTCATCCGGGTAGTACCAAGATGTATCAGGACCTACGCCAGAGGTTCTGGTGGACTAGGATGAAGAGAGAAATTGCCCAGTTCGTTGCTAATTGTGACGTTTGTCATCGCGTGAAAGCAGAACATCAAAGGCCTGCTGGCACCCTTCAACCTTTAGCTATTCCTGAATGGAAATGGGATAAGGTCGGTATGGATTTCATTACCGGATTTCCCAGGACCAAAAGAGGGAATAATACCACCTTTGTGGTCATTGACCGCCTTTCCAAAGTGGCTCATTTTGTTCCTGTTCGGGAGAGTATAACTGCTAGCCAGCTAGTGGAGTTATATGTTTCTCGAATAGTCTCTCTTCATGGTGTTCCATTGGAGATTAACTCAGACCGCAGAAGTATATTTACTTCCCAATTCTGGGAAAGTTTTCAAACTGTTATGGTCACTCATCTATCTTTTAGCACTGCTTTCCACCCGCAATCAAGTGGTCAAGTTGAGAGACTCAATCAAATCCTCGAAGATATGCTTCGAGCTTGTATTATATCTTTTGGTATGAACTGGGAGAAATGTTTTCCATTTGCCGAATTTGCTTATAACAATAGTTATCAATCAAGCCTGGGTAAAGCCCCTTTTGAAGTTCTCTATGGACGAAGGTGTCAAACACCTCATAACTGGTCAGAAACCAGAGAGAGGCAACTCTTTGGCCCGGATATGATCCAGGATGCAGAGGAGCAAGTTCGCATTATTCATGAAAAGTTGAAAACAGCCCAATCTCGTCAAAGAGCCAATATAATCGCCATCATAAGGTTGTGACCTATGAAGTTGACGAGAAGGCTTACCTTCGGATTACAACTCTGAAGGGTACCCATCGATTCGGTATCAAGGGAAAGTTGGCTCCTTGTTACATTGGTCCCTTTCGCATTCTTGCTAAATGAGGAGAGGTTGCCTACCAATTGGAACTTCTGC
The DNA here is from genome assembly GCA_022496015.1 of Hordeum marinum. Classification (NCBI taxonomy): domain Eukaryota; kingdom Viridiplantae; phylum Streptophyta; class Magnoliopsida; order Poales; family Poaceae; genus Hordeum; species Hordeum marinum. Next base: position 49,886,065 of record CM039678.1, on the reverse strand, counting down.
CGCATCTTTCCAAGGTTCATGATGTCTTCCACGTCTCGCAACTCAGGCGTTGCTTCTCGGACCCTGTCCGTGAAGTAGACCATGAAGCGCTTAATCTCCAAGATAACCTTACATATCGAGAATACCCTGTTAGTATTCTTGATCAAGCTGAGTGTACCACTCGGCGTTGGGACATCAAGTTTCTCAAGGTTCAGTGGCCACACCATTCTGAAAAGGAGGCCACATGGGAAAGAGAAGATCGTCTTCGACTAGAGTACCCCGCACTCTTCCCGACGACTTCAAAATATCGGGACGAGATTCTTTTGAGTGGGGGTGAGTTGTCACATCCCTAGCTAGATGTCATAGGACAGCATGGCTGTTGCATCATGTTTCAATTTTGCATCAACATTAAATGGGGACTAAAAGAAACCCCAAGCTCACATTGAATCAAAATAATTCAAAGTTGGTGAAAATTCAACAAATCCAAAATGCCCTATAAAAATGTTCCCTATGTATGATAAATATGGACATGGTTATAACAGGGGTCATTTTAAATATTTGAACAACTGAAGCAATTTGAAAATAAATGATAAAGCTACTGAAAATATCAAATAAAGCATTATCATTAGTTTCGTTTTCAAAATATCCTGAAACTTTTTGGATAAGTTTGAAATATTCAAACTTCAATATATTAAATATTTGGGATATTTTAATATAGCATATGTGCCTGAAATTAAAATAATACAAATGTTAGAAGTTAGAAAAGGGGGAAGAAAGCCCGCGTGGGCTAACCTGAAGAACAGGCCCAACCCATTGGGGCAGCAGCGTCTTCTTCCTCCTGCCAGGAGGAGAAGCAGCGGTGTGCTGCCCCGCAGCCGGCGGTGGCCACGCGCTGGCCACCTCCTCCTTGCCTACCTGGCCGCCTCCTCGTCGCGCTGGCGAGAGGATAGGCTCAGCCACCGCCGAGTTGTTTCCCCCTCGCCATTTCCCCCTCTCCCTCTCCTCTGCTCCCCCTCTCGCCGGACTGAAGACGCCGGCGATTCGCTGCCCTGCCTGCATCCCCGACCACGCTACGGTGCTAGAAGCCCCTCCGATGAGGCCCCGGACCGTTTCCCCCTAGTCTCGACGCCGTTCCCCTTCTCTAGCCCCGTCGGTAGCAAGAGTCGAGCGGAGCTCGCCGCCGGCCATGGCATAGCCGTGGCCACAGCGGCCAAAGCTCGCTCCTGGCCACGGGCTCGTGTTCATAGCGCCTCCAGGAGTTCGTAGCCGCCCTCAGCTCCTCCTCCCGCGGCCTGTAGCGCAGTAGCCATTCCTGCCCGAGCCGTCGCCGCCGCCAAGCTCGACGTGGTTGTCATCTCTAGCGAACCCGAGCCCCCTCTGCAGCCCTGCTAGACAAGCGCATGCACGGGCTACCTCCCGGTGCCCTCCGCGCGCCAAATGGTCACCAGAGGCGCAACTCCGGCGGGCCGCCACTGTATTTTTGGTCGCCGTCGGCCCCACTCCGGTGGGCGCTGACGTGGCCGACCATCAGGGGCTAATCCCCCTGATTAATGAGGCTCCAGCCGCTGACCAGTGGGCCCCAAATGCGGGTCAAACCCTGGTCAGCGTGGGATTTAAGCTTGTCTCACTAACGTGCGGGTCCCGCACGTCAGGTTTGACCTGGCCTGGTCAGCCGACCAGCTGACGTCACAGTGACGCCAGGCTGACACCATTAATCCCTTTTCCAGTTTAAAAATAATTCTAGAAATTATTTAAAACTTTAAAAATTCATATAAATTGATCTGTAAATTAGATAAAAATCATTTATATATGAAAATATCAGAAAAATCCAATGAATCCAATGGTGCTATTATCATGCATGTTAGAGCAACATATGTAGAAGAACATTGACATTTGCTAATAGGTTAGTATATGGAATGAACAATTTTGAACCTATATTCAAACTCCTTTCAATTAACTTGGACACTACTTGCACTAGCTCATCCATACATGCTACCATGTCATGATCATGCATCATATTGTTGCACTTGCGTGTATTGAATGTTATTTATCTGCATTGCGGTAGGCCCTGCTTCTGAGGATACCTCGAGTATTCCAACGAAGGAGAGAACCTTCCCGCTACCCAGCAAGGCAAGCAACCCCGTTGATCATTCCGATAACATCCCACTCTCTCACTCCTGCTCTTGTTTATTGCATTAGGACAAACGTTCACTTGCCTGTCATACACGGTAGATGAACCTATTCTTATGCATGACCTGTCATTGTCACAGTAAATAGCTAAACCTTGCAACCTAGCGTACCTGGTAGATGCTTGTGCCATGATGTGCTTAGCTTACTTTGCCTGCTATGCTTGATATGCTTAGAGTTGTGTCAGGTCTGATTCATCTGGGTGATGAACTAGTGTGAAACATTGTTGTTCCGATGTGATAAGCTTATGATGAACCCGATTTGGTAAAGGTAGCGATAAGAGACTATGTTGGAGTACATAGCGGGCTGTCTCATTGGGACCGTTCTTAGGAACTGAGTTCATGTTTGTGATCCAAGACTAGTTACTACCACACGTTGGGATACTTAATTGACCGTCTCGACTTATCAATCGCTTAGTCCTTGGTCCAGGAGTTGCAAGTAGTTTCTGGTGTTTATAGCATGCTGGAGGACGTGCGTAGCGCTGACCCTAGGGGTGGGTTACGACGCGGTAGGTAGTGGCACGGTGTACCAAGGGTCACCCGACTGGTGGGCTTGGGAACCCTGCGCACATCGTTTGGGGCCGTAGTGGAAACTTCGTTCGGACTTCCGTGCGGGTTCAGTCTCAAATAGGCGATAGCCTGGACTAGAGGTCTTATGTGATTGAGGGTCGTGGCCGACTCCCTCACTGGGCTTTCGCTTGAAGGTTGCCGAGGTGACTGGTTTTATGAGCACACAGCGATAAGTGGCGAGAGCGTGTGTGAAGAAGTACACCCCTTCAGGGTATGAAACTATTCGAATAGCCGCATCCTCGGATATGGACTACTTGGAAAAGTTATGTTGTTCATAGATAATCAAATGGATACTCATAAAAATATCAAGACAAGTGTGAGTATCATGGATGGCACTCTCCCAGGAGAGGGAAGTGAATCCATGGTGGTGTATTGTCATGGAGTTAGTGGACTCGTGTGCGATACCTTAAATTTAAACAAAGAGTTAAAATTGTGTAGTGTAGGTTAGCTATGAGTCAAAGCTAGCTTTGCTGCATAAACTCCACCACCCCCTTGTTGATACATGAACATGAATAAACTAGGTCTGCTTTAAAGACTTGCTGAGTACGTTTATACTCATGATTGCTTAATAAATGTTGCAGATGAGACCCAAGACCCATCAGGTGGGTTCTTTCTAGATGTTGACGATGCCGAATAGCTGGTGTCCCAGCTACGACCTTATGCCCTATGGCGGGCTGTAGATAGTCAGGCCATGTGCCTTTTTACCCTTTCATCTGTCTATACTCAGACAGCTTATGCTTCTGCTTGGTTTGTATGAACTTGTTTGTATGACTTGAGTGTCGGGTCATGTGACCCCTATCTATAAGAACATATTATGCAAGGCTCGTCTGAGCCTCTTAAATAAAAGTTGTTGAATGGTTATGTTGTGATGCCATGGTTGTATCTATGCATATCGGGCATGTCGTGCGTACGTGTGACGTGCAACGGTATGTGTGGGATCCGACACCTAGTTGTGTGCCTTTAGTAGTACTCTTTACGGGAAACTGCCTCTTTGTGGCATTGAGCCATGGTAGCTTGCTACTGCTCCGGACACACTGATTGACCGACATGTATCCTTCTTTGCTACTGTGTGTGTTCCTTCGAGGAAATGTCTCGCGGTGTAATGGAGTCCCTGTAGCCTGCTATGACTCGTCTATGTGCAGTGATGGCATTTATGTCTCACGGGGTAATGGAGTCCTTGTAGCTTGCTATGACTCGTCTACACACGCTTGAGGCCAACACCTACATTGTTGGGTTACGTATGCCTGTTTCCATACGGATGTGCCACTTGGGTTCTATGACTAGTCATGTTGGCTCGGGTTCTCTGTCGTTTGATTGCTAGCGACATGTTCACATACATGAGCCAAAAGACGTAGACGGTCCCGGCTGAGGTAAGGCTACAGCCGTGGAGCTTACCGTGCGTGAGGCCGCAAAGTGATGTGATATGTTACAGTGTGGATTCATATGACTTAGGATCGGGGTCCCGACACCAGCCGAACTCTAACACCCATCAAGGTGCATCTAAGAGCAGGAGTCAACCAGCAAGCGGGCATATTGAGGACGTCGGGTTACCAATTGAAGACCCCTGGTACAACAACTCATGTATGATTTTATTCTTATTTTCTTTCACATACCTGTAAACAGATGCTTCGGCAATCCGAGTTATAAGAGTTGTTGAGAAAATGCAAAATTGTGTGGCGCAAGTTCGCCTCATTTGTCCTATTTTCGGTGCATATTTTTCCTTTCTCCCTCTTCTCGTGAACCTGTTCGGTATGATGCAAGGTAACCGGTTGTTAGACCGGGGGCTCGCGTTCAAACACAAATCGCCCCATTTATCATGTGTTCGGCATCTTGGCATTCTCTTTATATGCCTCGGTTCCGAACTATGTCTTTGGTTAATAAGTTGGGTTGCCCGACTCATGTGATTTCCCCTTTACGTTCCGCTCGTTCGGCTAAAAGGGCAAAGGGAGCACCCCCGCGATTGTGCTTCCGGATAGTCTGGTCGGGCACCTCACGGGAGAAAGCCGAAAATGGGCTGTCATAGTATGCGCAATCCGATCTGTGAACCCCGAGCTGGAAGTGTTATACTTCAATCCTCGTACGCGATTATTCCATGTTATACAAGGAACTTGCCCTTTGTGCAGAAATTGTGATGTCGGCTTCGGCCATGGTTCATCCGAACAACACAACACTCCGGTGGCTAATCATACGCTTCCCGTAATCCTTTTCGGGCCCCTCCAGCTAAGTGAAAGAAATAAAGCACTATAGTCTTATTGCCTAGTCTTCCGCACTATACCACCTTCGGGTTCCGATAATACGGCTAAGGGACACATTGCATTGGCATAGACACCCCATGTAGTATCTACGGGGGGCTAAAGCCAACGACTCACATCTTTTAGTATTAAGCAACCACATAGGAGTTATAAAGGAATGCAAAACCACATAAGAGAAAATACTAATATCATTAAAAGTTAACGCAAGTCTTCAGACACGTTACAAGCTCATTCAAATAATTTTTCACCCGAGCACTCTCCATCACTCCATGGAAGTATATCTCAGGGCGTCGATGCTCCTTTCCGAGTGGCAGCGGGTCGGTGGCAACCTTCATCGGATTTAGCCCCGTCCAGTGCACTTTGGCCTTGGAAAGTGCCATCCGGACTCCTTCAATGTAGGAGGAGCGCTAGACGGTGTCGCGGCAGGGAGTAGCAGAGATCAGTCTCTACACCAGGCCAAAGTAGCTGCCTGGTAGCGGCTCGCCGGGCCATAAATGGATGCTGAGGTCCTTCATGGAAGGCTCTACCATCTGGTGCAGCTCCATCAGCTATTTCAGCTGCTCCACCAGAAGAGGAGGATGCTCGGGGGCTCCAAATTGTGCCTAGAACATCCGAGCTTCATCTTCCTCTCCCCGCGAGGCGAACAGCTGATTGGCATCCACCACGCTCTTCTGTAGATCGGCGGATGCACCTGAGGATCGCCACACCCGGGTCAGCAATTCAAATCTGCTATCCCCGAATATGCACTTTAGGGAGTAGGGCTTACCATCTGCTATTTCCTTGGCTTGGCGCACTTGTTCCTAGAAGAACCGTCTGTCCATCCGCTCCTTATGGAGTTCGGTTTTCATGGTGGACTGTTCGATCGAGCTCACCTTATTCTTTTGCTCCAAGACCTCGCACTTTTTGCTGATTTCCTTGAGCTCATACTGTATCTCCGCCACACGAGCCTGGTGCTTATCACTATTGGATCATAGAGCGGAGAGTGCGGTGGTCGCCTCTTTTGCCGCTGCCTTCTTAACGGCCCCTTCGTCCTTGGCACGTTGAAGCTCGGCCTTGAGATTTTCCATCTCTTTTGACAAGGTTGCAAAATGATAAACTATATATAAAAGGTATCTGCATTGACAGTATTAGGGGGAAGGTATTCGGATTTAGTTTGGACTTACCCTATGCCTCGTTGAACCTCTTGTTGAGGGCTTCAACCTCATCTTCGGAGCGCTTGAGATTTCGATGTAGCTCGTCTAGCTCGGCACCATTCTTGGCCATTGCCGACGATGAAACCTGTATTCCACACACAATTAAGACATTACATGGGCTCTCAATTGCCAAATTATAGACAATCTGATCACCTAACGAGCATCTAGTTCGGTATTGGGTTCAGATGTGACCCCTAGGTGAGCTTTTGCACCTCACCTAGGGCTCGCGGGCTGCCACGTATACAATACGAATAAACAAAAAGCTTTGCAGGATAAACATTGGGTGACTTACTTGAAAGCCCGCAAGGAGACCTTTGAAGGCCTCCTTCAGTCCATGGTCAATAGATTGGACGCTTTGTAGTACCGCACCCATAAGGGTGCGGCGATCCTCGGGGATGGAGGCGCTTGACAGAGCCCCCTCCATGACCGACCATCCGTTGGTTAGTGGTGCCGGAGATGATCGGATTTCCCGATCACCCACCGGGGATGGGACCTATGCCTCTAGAGGCACAGTACGCTCCGGAGATGTTCTCAGAGGGGACTGAGCGCTCGCTCGTCCGGCCTCCTCGGTGTCCGGGCGGGGCATTGTCCCTCGGCCTTCGGTGGCCGAAGCGTTAGCCTCGGCCACATTACGATCTCCCTCGCCTCCTGTGTTCGCCTCCATTGGAGTAGTCTGGGATGAAACCTCCACGGCGTCCTTCGTGGCGCCAGGAGTGGTGTGTGATACATCTCCAACGTATCTACTTTTCCAAACTCTTTTGCCCTTGTTTAGGGCTCTAATTTGCATGATTTAAATGGAACTAACCCGGACTGACGCTGTTTTCAGCAGAAATGCCTTGGTGTTATTTTTGTGCAGAAATAAAAGTTCTTGGATCGTCCTAAAAATTTTCAAAGAATATTTTTGGAATTAATAAAAAATACTAGCGCAAGAATTGACCAAAGGGGGGGCCACCAGCAGGCCACAAGCCTGCTAGCCACGGCCACCCCCCTGGCCACGCCGGGCAGGCTTGTGGAGCCCCCGTGGTTCCTCCGACCTCCTCTCCAGCTCCATATAACCCTATTTGTCGAGAAAAAATTAGGGAGAAGAGTTCATCGCGTTTCATGATACGGAGCCGCCGCCATCGCCTGTTCTTCCTCGGCAGACCAGATCTAGAGTCCGTTTTGGGCTCCGGAGAGGGGAAATTGATGCCTTCGTCATCACCAACCATCCTTCATCACCAATTCCATGATGCTCCCCACCGTTCATGAGTAATCTCATCATAGGCTTGCTGGACGATGATGGGTTGGATGAGATTTATCATGTACTCGAGTTAGTTTTTTTAGGGTTTGATCCCTAGTATCCACTATGTTCTGAGATTGATGTTGCTATGACTTTGCTATGCTTAATGCTTGTCACTAGGGCCCGAATGCCATGATTTTAGATCTGACCTTTTATGTTTTCATGAATATATGTGTGTTCTTGATCCTATCTTGCAAGTTGTAGACACCTATTACGAGTTATGATCCGCATCCCCCAAGGTGACAATAACTAGGATTCTTTCCGGTGATTACCGTAGTTTGAGGAGTTCATGTATTCACTAAGTGATAATGCTTTGGTTCGGTTCTCCATTAGAAGGAGGCCTTAATATCCCTTAGTTTCCAATAGGACCCCGCTGCCACGGGAGGGTAGGACAAAAGATGTCATGCAAGTTCTTTTCCATAACCACGTATGACTATATACGGAATACATGCCTACATTACATTGATGAATTGGAGCTAGTTCTGTGTCACTCTATGTTATAACTGTTGCATGATGAATGCCATCCGGCATAATTATCCATCACTGATCCATTGCCTATGAGCTTTTCATATATTGATCTTCGCTCAGTTACTTTTCCGTTGCTACTGTTACAAACACAAGAAATTGCTACTATCACTTTGCCACCGTTAGTGTTACTACCATATTACTTTTCTATTGAATATTTTGCTGCAGATATTAAGTCTTTCAGGTGTGGTTGAATTGACAACTCAGCTTCTAATACTCCAGAATATACTTTGGCCCCCCTTGTGTCGAATCAATAAATTTGGGTTGAATACTCTACCCTCGAAAACTCTTGCGATCCCCTATACTTGTGGGTTATCCAGACATTTTTCTGGCTTCATTGCCGGGGAGCATAGCTTTATTCTGTGAGTCACTTGGGATATATATATATATATATATATATATATATATGTGTGTGTGTGTGTGTATTATATATATATATGTTGATCACTATGAAGAATCTGAAAGATCCAAAAACCAAGATCTATCCTTCTACTATGAGGGGAGGTAAGGAACTGCCATCGAGCTCTGCACTTGATTTACCTTCTGTTATGAGTAAGTTTGCGACACCACCACCTGCTCGTAATTCTGATATGTCGCAAGTAATTGATGATGCTACTTCTTCTATGCATGATGCTTATGCCAATACTTTGCTTGATGATATTGTGCCACTGGGTGAATTTCTTGACGAACAAATTGCTAGAGCTAATGTTGAAACTGATAATATTTCTGAATCTGATGAAATTATTGAAACTGAACACTATGATTCACCTGCTAGACCTAGCTCTCCTAGATATGAATTTCCTGATATACCTGAAGGTTATGTTATGGAAGGAGAGGTAGCTAGGGACTTTCTTGCTTGTAAGGATAGAGATGATCTTAAAAATTATTTCACAAGTGGAAGGAAAAATCTCTGAATGCTAGAATGCAATATGATCCTAAGTTTGCTACTTCACCCATATTTGTCACTGATAAGGATTATGAATTCTCTGTCGATCCTGAGTTAATTACTTTGGTTGAATCTGATCCTTTCCATGGTCATGAATCTGAAACTGTTGTGGCACATGTTACCAAATTGAATGATATAGCCACCCTATTTACTCATGAGGAAAAAAATCGCTATTACTATATTTTTAACTTGTTTCCTTTCTCATTAAAGGGTGATGCTAAGAAATGGTTTAATTCTCTTGCTCCTGGTTGTGTGCGTAGTCCCTAGGACATGGTTTATTACTTTTCTAAAAAATATTTTCCTGCACATAAGAAACAAGCTGCCTTGGAGGAAATATTTAACTTCGTGCAAATTGAAGAAGAGAGTCTCCCACAAGCTTGGGGGAGGCTTCTCCAAATACTTAATGCTTTGTTTGATCATCCTCTTAAGAAAAATGAAATACTTGATATCTTTTATAATGGACTAACCGATGCTTCTAGGGACTACCTAGATAGTTGTGTTGGTTGTGTTTTCAGGGAACGAACTGTTGAACAAGCTGAATTACTATTGAATAACATATTGAGCAATGATAATGATTGGACTATTCCTGAACCACCTCCAAAGCCAACTCCGAAGAAAAGAGGTATTCTATTCCTCAGTCCTGAAGATATGCAAGAGGCAAAGAAATCTATGAAATAAAAGGGTATAAAAGCTGAATATGTTAAGAATCTACCACCTATTGAAGAAATACATGGTCTTGATAACCCGACACGGGTAGTAGAGGTAAATTCTCTCAGAAGATTTGATGAAAGAGATATCCCTCATAATAAGCCTGCTAGCCAATGCTTGGATGAATTTGATAATTTTATTATGAAGCAAGAAAATTTCAATGCCTATGTTAGTAGACAATTGAAATATTATGCTTATATGCTTGATCGCTTGGGTGATTATTTGAGTAGAACTGTCAATGATCTTAAGCTTATTAGTAAACATGCTTCCATGGTAACCACTCAAGTAGAGCAAGTACTTAAGGCTCAAAATGATTTGCTTAATGAGATGAATAGTAAAGACAATGATCATTCTGTTAAACTTGTGACTAGAGGTGGTAGAATGACTCAGGAACCTTTGTATCCCAAGGGCCATCCTAGGATAATTGAACAAGATTCTCAGAGAGTTAATACTGATGCACCTACTTCTTCCAATAAGAGTAGGAAAAAGACTGATGATAGTACTTTGCATGCTGCTAGTGAACCTGTTATAGATACATCTAAGAATCCAAATGATATTTCTATTTCTGATGCTGAGACACAATCTGGTGATGAACATGATCCTAGTGATAACATTAATGATGATGTTCATGCCGATGCTCAACCTAGTGATGATAATGATGTGGAGATTGAACCTACTGATGATCTTGATAACTCACAACCTAAGAATAAAAGATATGATAAAAGAGACTTCATTGCTAGGAAACATGGTAGAGAAAGATAACCATGGGTTCAGAAACCCATGCCCTTTCCTCCTAAACAATCCAACAAAAAGGATGATGAGGACTTTGAGCGCTTTGCTCAAATGCTTAGACCCGTCTTTTTACGTATGCCCTTGACTGATATTTTGAAAATGTATCCTTATAATAAGTATATGAAAGATATTGTGACAAATAAGAGAAAGATACTGGAAGCTAAGATTTCCACCATTCTTGCTAATTATACTTTTAAAGGTGGAATACCTAAGAAACTAGGAGATCCAAGAGTACCTACTATACCACGCTCTATTAAAGGAAATTATGTTAAAGCTGCTTTAGGTGATCTTAGAGCTGGTGTTAGTGTTATGCATTTCTCTTTATACCGTAGATTTGATTTGAATAAGTTGACACCTACTAAAATCCTTTCGCAAATGGCTGATAAATCAACTGCTCTACCTATTGGTATTTGTGAGGATGAACCTGTCGTAGTTGCAAATGCTACTATCTTGACGGACTTTGTTATTCTTGATATTCCTGGGGACGACAGTATGTCGATCATCCTTGGTAGACCCTTCTTGAATACTGTAGGGGCTGTTATTGATTGCAACAAGGGCAATGTCGCTTTTCATATTAATGGTAATGAGCATACAGTACACTTTCCGAAGAAACAACCTCAGGTCCATAGTATCAACTCTATTGAAAAAATTCCAACAATTATTATTGTAGACTTTGAGTTCCCTCTTCCTATTGTCAAGAAGAAATATGATATACTTATTGTTGGGGAAATGCATATCCCCATTGAGTTAACTTAGTGTTATTCGAAAATTCTTCGGTTTCATGTCATTCGAAAGAAGTTCGTTAATAAGACTTGATCAACCTTATTGATGGATTCCTTTTTAGGAGCATGAGATGGATGAATTTAGAAAGCACAACTTCCTGCACATAACTTTTACTTTATGTTACCTAGATTGAAATTAAGTAAAAATGCTATTATTTTTCTCTTTTCTAAGTTTTCCGCGCAATAGAAAAATGACCTGAAAATTGAAGTTCCTAGAATCCCCTAAAAATTTAGTATGATTTTTTCTGGAATATTTAAGAATTTTTGGCACTGAGAATGCATCAAGGGGCTGCACCAGTGGGCCACAAGCCTGCAGGGCGCGGCCACCCCCCTGGTCGCACCTAGCAAGCTTGTGGGTCCCACATGGCCCTCCTCCACTTATTCTAGCACCCATTCACTTCACCTTCCTCCAGAAAAAATCTCACCATTGCTCAAACCCATGTTCTAGCTCATCTTGCTGCCATTTTCGATCTCCTTGCTCACAGCTCCATTTGCAAAACTGTTTTAGGGGATCGCTCACCAGTATGTGACTCCTCCAATGGTCCAATTAGTTTTTGTTCTAGTGCCTTATATATTGTGAATTTTTGCTGTTATGGTGACCTTCTTCTTGAGCTTGCATGTAAAATGTGTATGGTCCCAAGTAGTTTTGATGCATGATATAGTCTCTAGGCACTTGAAGGATTAGTTGCTATGAGTTTTGTTGAGTTTTGTTCACCTTTATTTTCACACATTAAAAATTCCAGAATTTTTCAGAAATGTTGAGAAGGTTACTAAGAGGTTCTTCAAGCCTGGGTTCTGAGGAAGATGAAAATGAAATGAAGGAGAAACCCAAATACAATCTTCCTCGCATCGCAGAAATCCGACCATGTGAATGGCTGTGTGACACATTCTTGAGGGCGGCTGGAATTTATGAAGATTTCTATTGTTTGGCTGAGAATGTAGGCATCACCGACTTCCTCAACGATAAGTGTGACCAGTACCTCTTGCTCACTAATACCTTTATGCAAAAATTTCAGTTTCATCCTAGGGAAGACCCTCCTACAGTAGAATTCCATTTATATGATGTGCCTAAGAAAATGAATCTTTCTGACTTTTGCAAAGTTTGCAAGATACCCTATGAGGGCAGCATTAGGGAGCCACGTCCTCGAGACATGGAAGATTTAATTGCCTCAGTCACTGTAGGAGAAGAGAGAGGCGTGTCAAAGGCAAGAGCAGCTAGTTTACATTTTCCTGTGCTACACTATAATTCATTATTTGTGGGAAGATGTTTAGTTGGTCGCTAGGAGAGTGATAGCCTTAGTGCTCCTGACCTTGCTATTTTGCGCCATGCTTTACTTGCTGATAGAACTTTTAGTCTGGGCGCTATAGTGGCCCAACGGTTGAACACCAACTGTTTGAAGGGGCACATATTCGAAGGTATATATGCATCTTGTTTAGCCAAACATTTTGAGATACCCATTAGGCTTCATGAGAAAGATGAGAGGCTAATACCCGCGAAGTTTTTAGATTATGACCGTATGGTAGCCCATGATTTTATTAAAAAGAATGATGATAGGAGGCTTGTTTACTATTTAGTATTTAGTCAAGGTACTTGTGAAATTATTACTCTGCCTGCTTCTTCTCTGTTCAATATTCATTCAGGCAGGTACACTGTTATGCCCAATGACATCTACCAATATTGGGGTTTGGAGCAACCCCCAGCACCTGAGCCAGCATCGGCTCTGGATCCATATCAAACCCCGGTTTTTCAATGGGAACCACAAGAGGTCGCTAACCAGTGGAACACTCAGTGTCCTCTGGAGTATCCCGGAGAAGGTTATTTCCAGCCATGGCCCTAGACCAACTTAGGCCAAAAGCCTAAGCTTGGGGGAGTACGTATTTCTCATCGACATTACATTCATGTTCACACACTTATTTCAGTTGTCGGTGTTCATACTTTTTCAATGTACTATCCATGGTAGTTTAATTCTTGTTTTGCTTTCTTCTTGTGTGTTTGATTAATCTTTAAGAAAATCCAAAAAAAATAGTTCTAGCTTTACCTTCTAGTTTGTTTTCATTGTAGCATTAAAATAAAACCCAAAAAGATTCCTCATTCTTCTTTTGCTTGTTGGGAGCTTTCCCGTGTAAATAATTTTCCTTTCTTTTCTTTGGTCTGTAAGGAGAAGACCACGATGACGTGTTGAGTGGATCTCATATGCACTATTGTTTATCTTACAAAGAGCCCATATTGCCGTGTCTTCTCCTTTGGTTTATTGTTTGCAGATTCCAGCTTAGTCACATGCACGTGCACTCTTATTATTATTCACATTATTCGATCATGCAAGTGAAAGGCAATAATGACGATATTTGATGAAAAGATTGAGATGGAGAAAAGCTGGTATGAACTCAACCTATCTTGCTTTTGTAAATATGATTAGCTCATCGTCTCGAATTCAGTACATTATTGGTTGAACATGTTTGCAATGACAATTAGAGATTATAGTTATTCATGCCATGCTTATCAAGCTAAGAGTGGATAAAGGTTCATCTTGAGTGCCAACATGCGCATTAAAATGGTGGTGATGCAGTATGATAGAATGGTATCCTCCTCTGGATGACCAAGTGGCTTGACTTGGCACATGTTCACACATGTAGTTGAAACAAATCAACATAGCCTCCACGATATTTATGTTCATGGTGAAATATATCCTACTCAGGCTTGCATTCAATGTTGGTTAATATCAAAGCATGTTGATGACTGTGTCGCTCTCTAGTTGGTCGCTCCCCAGTCTTTTGCTAGCCTTCACTTGTACTAAGCGGGAATACTGCTTGTGCATCCATCTCAATAAACCCAAAGTTGTTCCATATGAGTCCACCATATCTACCTATATGCGGTATTTACCTGTCGTTCCAAGTAAATTTGCATGTGTTAAACTTTAAACCTTCAAATAAACCTTTTGTTTTGTATGCCCAAATCGCTCATGTGGCTACTAGGGGATGTCAATATCTAGGGATGGCAATGGGTCGGGTTTGGGGCGGGTGGATCTGGTCCAAATCCAAACCATGACCCATCTTCCTACCCTATGCCCATCCACCAAAGCATCCATGGGCACAAATTGTGCCCATGCCCAAATCCATTGGATATCCAGATACCCATGGAGCTCCATGGGCATAGAAAAATTAGCATGAAGCCTTCCCAAAGATCAAATTAACTCATTATCGTTCATTAACTAAGATTTGGTGTTATAATTATGTTAGTGGAGTTGTGGGGGATTAGGAAACATGGGCTGAACTTTGACCTCTTGTGACCGCGAGTGACTTGGAGTTGTACATTAGCTTAGTTTAGTGTCACTGTCATAGGGGCCCATGTGTCCTATGGGTATCCATTGGATATTCATGGAGCAAAAATTACAACCATGCCCAAACTAGCTGCTCGCGGGTATCCAAATCAATAGATCAATGGGCAGAAATGCGCTCCATACCCTTGCCCAACCAGGTCGGGTATCCGCGGGTATCCAGATCCATGGATAAAATTGCCATCCCTATTAGTATCTTCCATGCTAGGTGGGTTATTCTCACGATATGTGTTGATTCACTATCATTCATGAGAAAGTGACTGGTAATCAGGATGCCCAGTCCCATGCTCGAAATAAAAAGCAAAATATAATTAAACAAAACTCCCCCAGGACTGTGTTTGTATGGACCGTACCCGTGAATTCGGCTCGCCGTGGAGTGTGATTGATTGGTCGAGGGGGAGTAAAAACTTTACCATTCTGTTTGGGAACCGCCTATAATGTATTTAGAATGGAATATATTGAAAACCTCTTGGTCATGATGTAAGCAACGAAAGCATACCGCTCAAAAATCATTACCTATCTCTGTTTTAAAAGCTTGAGCTCTAGCACCTCTACAAATCAATGCTTCCCACTGTGAAGGTCTTATCTGTTTACTTTATTGTTTAGTCATCATACTCTTATAAAAGGCACCAGTTAGAGAGTGCCATTGTCATTTGTATGCCTTTCTATTAATTGATATTGAGTATGAGCATGACTGGATCACTCTCACCGTGAATTACAATGTTTAGTCAGTCCTCGTTCTCCAGATGTGCTCTGCATTTATGTTTTGCGGTCTCAGAAAGGGTTAGCGAGATACCATTATGTCGTATTGTACCATGATTGTTTTGATAAAATTGTTGTCACCCAAGACTTGTTATTATTGCTCGCTAGTTGGTTATGCCATTGACATGAGTAAATGTGAGACCTAAATGTTATTGTGAATGTGGTTAGTTTATAATCTTTGCTGAAAATCTAAACATAAGTTACACATATTTACAACAGCAAGATCAAACAGAGTTTGTAAAAGTTTTTCTTTATCGCTTCCAGTTTATCAACTGAATTGATTAATGACAAGCAAAGGTTTAAGCTTGGGGGAGTTGATACGTCTCCAACGTACCTACTTGTCCAAACTCGTTTGCCCTTGGTTTGGACTCTAATTTGCATGATTTGGATGGAACTAACCCGGACTAACACTATTTTCAGCAGAATTGCCTTGGTGTTATTTTTGTGCAGAAACAAAACTTCTCGGATTGTCCTAAAAATTTACTGAGAATATTTTTGGAATTAATAAAAAATAATGGCGCAAGAATTGAATAGAGGGGGGCCACCAGCAGGCCACAAGCCTGCTAGCCGCGGCCCCCCTGGCCGCACCGGGCAGGCTTGTGGGGTCCCCGTGGCTCCTCCGACCTCCTCTCCAGCTCCATATAACCCTATTTGTCGAGAAAAAAATAAGGGAGAAGAGTTCATCGCGTTTCATGATATGGAGCCGCCGCCATCACCTGTTCTTCCACGGGAGATCAGATCTGGAGTCCGTTTTGGGCTCCCGAGAGGGGAAATGGACGCCTTCGTCATCACCAACCATCCTTCATCACCAATTCCATGATGCTCACCACCGTTCATGAGTAATCTCATCGTCGGCTTGCTGGACGATGATGGGTTGGGTGAGATTTATCATGTAATCGAGTTAGTTTTCTTAGGGTTTGATCCCTAGTATGCACTATGTTCTGAGATTGATGTTGCTATGACTTTGCTATGCTTAATCCTTGTCACTAGGGCTCGAGTGCCATGATTTCAGATATGAACCTATTATGTTTTCATGAATATATGTGTGTTCTTGATCTTATCTTGCAAGTTGTAGACACCTATTACGATTTATGATCCGCATCCGCCAAGGTGACAATAACTGGGATTCTTTCCGGTGATTACCATAGTTTGAGGAGTTCATGTATTAACTAAGTGCAAATGCTTTGGTCCGGTTCTCTATTAAAAGGAGGCCTTAATATCCCTTAGTTTCCAATAGGACCCCGCTGCCACGGGAGGGTAAGACAAAAGATGGCATGCATGTTCTTTTCCATAAGCACGTATGACTATATATAGAATACATGCCTACATTACATTGATGAATTGGAGCTAGTTCTGTGTCACTCTATGTTATAATTGTAGCATGATGAATGCCATCCGACATACTTATCCATCACTGGTCCATTGCCTACGAGCTTTTCATATATTGATCTTCACTCAGTTACTTTTTCGTTGCTACTGTTACAAACACTAGAAATTGCTACTATCACTTTGCCACTGTTACTGTTACTACCATATTACTTTGCTAATGAATACTTTTCTGCAGATATTAAGTTTTTCAGGTGTGGTTGAATTGATAACTCAGCTACTAATACTCGAGAATATTCTTTGCTCCCCTTGTGTTGACTCAATAAATTTGGGTTGAATACTCTACCCTCGAAAACTATTGTGATCCCCTATACTTGTGGGTTATCAGTGGGGTGCGAGGCATCCCCGCTCTCTGTCAGTTCGGTGGCTGGGGTCTCCCCATCCGATATCACCTCGGTGGGGATAAGGCATGGGGGGCTGCAAGGCCAATGACCTGCCTGTTAGCAAAGTATAAATCACCTCATAATGAACATGAGGGTCTTTGGATCCTAACCTTTTGGGGGGGGGCGTGACCGTTAGGCTCCTTCGTGGAACCTCTTCGGGATCTTCAGACGCAGAGCTCGAGTCCAAACTATCATTGGACATAACCACCCAGGTCTGTTGCGCCCTCTTCAGGGCAGGAGAAGCGACCTGCTCTGGGGCGTCCAAAGACGCCGCTCTCTTCCTAGCACGGGGGGAATTGCCTCTCCCCGCGCCCTCGACCTCGTCCTCCTCCTATTCTTCTTCATCCTCCTTCGCCTCCTCCTAATTTGAGGAGGCAAGGGTATCTTTGGATGTGGAGGCCTACCTGGCCTGGTTTCTTCTTCTTCTCTTTCTTCGTGGGAGCCTCATAGGGCTTCACGACGAGCATCTTGGCTAAGAGCCCGGTCCTCTCATCTTCGGGCTGAGGCACCAGACTGTTAATCTTGATGGCTTTCTTCAGCCATCTCTGCATAAACAGATCGGACAAGGGGTTATGAATCTTCTATGTAATGAAGCCGACCAGGCTAGGGTGTAACGTACCTCTGCATCCGGCTTGGCGGCATGCAGGCCCTTGTCCTCCTCCTCAGCTGGCCAGCTCTTCATTGATTTGAAGAGCGCCTTCCACAACTTCTCTCGCGTAGTGCGGAAGAGATTCCAGACTCTGGGCTCGGCTTCGAGTTTTTCAGCCCACCGAGGGGGGGTTCCTGTGCTGGCAAGGGAGGATGCGTCTTCGGAGCATCACCAGGACCATGTCGGTCAACTTGGTGCCCTCCTCAACCAGGGAGCGGATGCGCTTCTGCAGGTTGGTCACCTCCTTGCCAGGTCCCCAAACAAGGCCCTTCTCGAGCCAAGATGCCAATCTGGAGGGGGTACTAGATCTGAATGCGGCAGCAGGACACTTACCTTCTTCCTGTGGTTCGGTGACATAGAACCACTCCTTCTGCCACCCCTTGATGGTGTCAATAAGGGTGATCGACCACTACAAGAAATATGCTAACTTGCAACCATTAATATTGGTCACCGAATGGTCATTGTTTTTCATTTACAACCTTTATACGACCAAAAACAGTTGGTCAAAAGCTGACCGTCAAGAATGGAAATTAAGGACCTTTCTTCTGGATTGATCATAGACGTTTATGACCAAAAAAAGGTCGTAGGTTCTACGACCAATCATTTTGGTCATTAGAAGTCTGCCTAGGCCACGTCGGATCCAACGTGGCAAGCCAACCTGGCAAAATTACAACCAATTGGATTAGTCGTTGATAAGAATCGGCCCGGCCCAATTCGACACATTGGTTGGGCCAAGCCCAACAATTCAGCCTTTTTACATTTTTTTTCCTTTTAATTTTGGTCGATTACATGGGCCAGGCCCACATTTTAACATTTTTATTTCTGGGCTATGGCCTCTTACAATGCATTTCTTATTATTTTTCGTCCTTCCAGAAAAATATTGTTTGGGCCATGGCCTTTTCACCCCAGACCACGTTTGTACCACCTTTTTATCTATCGTGGCCTATTCAGGCCTGGTACTATCATGGAAAATTGAGTAATTTTCACAATCTGGATTTCATTAAAGCAACATGTACACAGGGAATACAACATTTCATTACACAGGAATACAATGTCTACACAATTTGCCTTATCTCACTACTACATAACATCGTTCAACACGTAGGAGCACATCTGGTACTGTCCTACCAACTACATTGCTCCCTCTGATGGGCAAGTTCTCCAGGTGCAACAACATGCCTTCCTACAAGAACATAACATTACATGAATAGATCAATCGAGGAGGAGACAGTAAAATAGGTTGAAAGCATCACACATACTGTTGGGGAACGTTACATGGGAAACAAAAAAATTCCTACGCACACGCAAGATCTATCCATGGTGATGAGCATCTATGAGAGGGAGAGTGGATCTACATACCCTTGTAGATCGCTAAGCGGGACGCATTAAGAAACGCGGTAGGTGTAGTCAAACATCTTCGCAATCCAAATCGTCGAGCGTCCCAAAATCTCATCACGATTCGTCCCGCGATCCAATCACGATTCGTCCTGTGAACTCATCACGATCCGTCCCGCGAACTCATCACGATCCGTCCGGCGAACTCGTCACGATCCATCTCGCGATCTTGATCACGGTCCTTCTGATCTATAGCCGAACGGACGGCACCTCCGCGTTCAGCACACGTACAGCTCGATGACGATCTCCGCCTTCTTAATCCAGCAAGAGGGAGTGGAGAGTTAGAAGAGTTCTCCAGCAGCGTGATGGTGCTCCGGCAATGGTGGTGGAGCTATTCCGGCAGGGCTTCGCCTATGCACTGCAGAAATCCGATCTAGAGGAGAAACTATGCACTAGAGGAACGTGTAACACGTGGCTGAAAATCTAGTGCCAAAAACCCTAAAAACCCTAGTATATATAGGAGGAAGAGAGAAGGAGGCTTGGCCCTCAAGGGGCCAGCCCTTGGTTCGGATGAATCAAGGAGGAGAGGAGGACTCCTCCTCCAATCCTAGTAGGACTAGGATTCCTCCCTATTTTGCCTTTTTCCACCTTTTCCTCTTTGGGTTTTCTCTCCCAGCCGCATGGGCCTTGTGTGGGACTTCCACCATCCCACTAAGGGCTGGTATTCACTCTCCCACAACCCATGTAGCCTCTTGGGTCGAAATACCCCTCCCGATGGTCTCCCGGTACACTACCGGCACTCCCGGTACACTATCGATGAGACCGAAACTTTTTCGGCAACCAAAATAGGACTTACTATATATCAATCTTTACCTCCAGACAATTCCAGAGCTCCTCGTGATGTCCGGGATCTCATTCGGGATTCTGAACAACCTTCGGTCACCACCATACATAACTCTATACTACCAAAACGTCACCAAACCTTAAGTGTGTAGACCCTACGGGTTCGAGAACTATGTAGACATGACTGAGACACCCTACGGTCAATAACCAATAGCGGGACATGGATGCCCATATTGGTTCCTACATATTCTACGAAGATCTTTATCGGTCGAACCTCTATGTCAAGGATTCAGTTAATCTCGTATTTTGTTCCCTTTGTTATTCGGTATGTTACTTGCCCGAGATTCGATCGTCGGTATCTCCATACCTAGTTCAACCTCGTTACCGAAAAGTCTCTTTACTCGTTTCGTAATACAAGATCCCGTGACTAACACTTAGTCACATTGCTTGCAAGGCTTATTGTGATGTTGTATTACCGAGTGGGCCCTGAGATACCTCTCCGTCACACGGAGTAACAAATCCCAGTCTTGATCCATGCCAACCCAACAGACACCCTCGGAGATACCTGTAGAGCACCTTTATAGTCACCCAGTTATGTTGCGACATTTGATACACACAAGGTACTCCTCCGATGTCAGTGAGTTGCATGATCTCATGGTCATAGGAACATATACTTGACATGTAGAAAACATTAGCAATAAACTGACACGATCATATGCTATGTTTGTAGTTTGGGTCTTGTCCATCACATCATTCTCCTAATGATGTGATCCCATTACCAAATGACATCTCATGTCCATGAGTAGGAAACCATAGCCATCTTTGATCAACGAGCTAGTCTATTAGAGGCATACTAGGGACATGGTGTTGTCTATGTATCCACACATATATTTGAGTTTCCGATCAACACAATTATAGCATGGATAATAAACGATTATCATGAACAAGGAAATATGATAATAACTAATTTATTATTGCCTATAGGGCATATTTCCAACAGTCTCCCACTTGCACTAGAGTCAATAATCTAGTTCACATCACCATGTGATTTGCATTGTTATGAATCTAACACCCAATGAGTTCTGGGGCTCGATCATGCTTTGCATGTGAGAGAGGTCTCATAGTCAACGGGTCTCTAAGGGAATTGATCTGACTGAGGAGTTAGATTTCGCCAGTGCGAATTGCCTACAAGGGAGGAACATGACAAGGCTGAGGATTTTCATAGTTCGAAGTTCCGACCGTTGATGTGCTTATAGCCAGCTGTCCCCAATCATCCTATCCACATAACGATCATATCATTGGGGGCATTTATGTCTTATCATGTTAGGTTGTACACTGGCTATAAATAGCCACCCCCACAACCACTAGTTGGTTGGCTGCTCCGAAAGAGAACTGGCACTTGTTATTTGAGAGCAACCCATCCTCCGAGGACTTTGAGAGGAAATCATTAGTGAGGAAAAAACCCAAAACCAAACCACCAAACCCAAAGTGATTGAGCATCACTGAAGAGATTGTTCCTGTGTGGAACCGACGGTTGTTACCTTTGAAGGTTGTGTATCGTCCAGACGGTTAGGCGTCATGGTCTAGTGCATCCTGCAGTCAATTGGGGATCACTGAGTGACCTTGGTCTAGAGCATCCAGCAGTCAATTGTGGATCGTGGGGTGACCAATTTGTGAGGGTTTTGGAAGTCTACCCTGAAGACTTACCACGAGTGTTGGGCGAGGACTGTGTTACCTTAGCTCAAGGAGAATACGGTAAGGACTGTGTGTCCTGGGACTATGTGTCCTCTGGTTTAAATACCAGGCCGCTCCAAACCACACGTGAGGACACCGCAAAATTGAACCCAAAACTAAGCACTTCTCCTATTGCAAGAATTACCAATCTAGTTGGCCAAACCAAACCAATACCACGAAGAGACTTGCAAAGATATGAAATCATGCATATAAGAATTCAGAAAAGGCTCAAATAATATTCATAGATAATCTGAACATAAACCAACAATTCATCGGATCTCGACAAACACACCGCAAAAGAGTATTACATCGAATAGGTCTCCATGAAGATCATGAAGAACATGGTATTGAAGAGCACAGAGAGAGAAGAAGCCATCGAGCTACTAGTTATGGATCCGAAGGTCTGTGGTGAACTACTCACGCATCATCGGAGGGGAAATGGAGTTGATATAGATGCCCTCCGTGATCGAATCCCCCTCCGGCAGATTATTGGAAAAGGCTCCAAGATTGGATCTCTCGGGAATGGAGGCTTCTGGCGGCAGAAAAGTGTTTTTGTGAATCATTCTGGTATATAGGGAATATTAGGGAATTTATAGGCCGAGAAATAGGGTTAGGAGAGCTGTCGTAGGCCCACAAGCCTGGGGGCGCGCCCCTAGGGCTTGTGGCCCCACGGTGGCTATCCCGACTTCATCTCCAAGTATCTTGGTTTGTTTCTGGTACCAGAAAAATTATTCCGAAGATTTTATTCCATTTGGATTCCATTTAATATTCCTTACCTACAATTCTCAAAAACAAGGAAAAAATAGAAACTGGCATTAGGCTCTAGATTAATAGGTTAGTTCCAAAAATAATATAAAATAGCATATTAATGCATATAAAACATCCAAAATAGATAATATAATAGCATGGAACAATCAAAAATTATAGATACGTTGGAGACGTATCAGTCATCATCAAAAATTATAGATACGTTGGAGACGTATCAGCTACCTGTAATCTGTGCATGCTTCATTTCATCATGCTGACTTTGCTACTGCTATGTTTCTCATGCACTTGAGTACTTATTTTGTTGCTAGTTATTCATCACATTTAAAATTCCTCAAGTTGAAATTCCTCAGTGTTGAATTTGTAAAAATTGCCTATTCACCCCCCCCCCTCTAATCGATATAACGCACTTTCCATTGGTGTGAGAGCAAGGTACTCCCTTGTTCTGTGTGATTTTGGTTTAACCGCCTGGAGTTCTACTTATGTCGACTGTAGGTATGATCAAGGTTTCCTCAGGTTGTCCTACCTTTGATGTGTCAGACTATCCCTACTGGAAGAACAAGATGCGCATGCAACTTGAGCCAATTGACAACGATCTCTGGTACGTTGTGAAAAATGGTGTTCGCTCTATTTTCCCACGGTCAACACTGCTGATGTGAAGAGATTCAAGCAACTTGATTCACAAGCGAAAAATATCATTTGTGGCTATCTAAGCAAAGGTCAGTATGGCAGAGTGAGTGCTTTGGAGTCTACTAAGCTTATCTAGGATAGGCTATCCAAAGTTAACGAAGGTGTTTCCACTCAACATGACTCCCGTGTTGATGTTCTTCGCAATCTCTTTAACTGCTTCAAAAGACTCGACAATGAGAATGTTTAGCAAAATTTTGATCATCTCACTGATATCTCCAACGAGGTTCAAGCATTGGGTGCCACTAACATCATCGACCACAAGGTGGTGAAGAAACTGCTGAGATCTCTTGATTCCTCATTCGATACAGTGGCTTTGATGATTCAAGAGTGTGGAGACTACAAGTCACTTGATCCTGCTGATATACTTGAGAGACTCAATACTCATGAATTCCAACAAGCTTAGAAGAGAGACCTCTACGGTCCAAGCTATGGAAGATCTCGTGCTCTGAAGGCAAAAGCAATTTCCTCATCCGAAGGCGAAGATTCTGATAGTAGCCTTGGTGATCTTGAAGAACTGAGTCAGGAGCTGGCAATGCTCATGAGGAAATTTCAGAAGTGATCAAGGAGAGGCCGATTTGGAAATTCATCAAAAAGTGGTTTGAGGAAATCAGATTCCTCAAGCGACTACAAGAAGATAACTTGTCACAAATGCAAGAAATCTGGTCACTTTATCTCTGACTATCCTCTCTCGGAAAAAGAATCGAAGAAGAAGTACAAGGATGACAGTTCTGATGACTCAAAGAAAAAGAAGAAATCTTCAAAGTCCCCATCCGCAAAGTCCTCATCTTTAAAGTCCTCAACGCACAAGAAGTATGGTTCCACAAAGGCTCGGGCTTTCATTGGCAAGGAAATGGATTCTGAAGAAGAATATGAAGAATATGAAGAAGACGAAGAATCTGACGTGGAGTCAGAATCTGGTGGTGCTAGCCTTTCTCTCGCTACTGCTCTTGTTAGCAAGTCCATCTTTAATGACGAAGAAAATGACTACTCCAACGACTCTGACATCAGCAATGAGGAATCTGTTCCCACTTGCTGCTTCATGACGAAAGGCGTCAAGTCATTCATAGAATGTCCCAATCTTGATGACATTGAATATCCTAGGTGGAAAGTTCTAATGAAGAAGCATCTCATATCAATGAACAGTGAGCTATGGACTATAACTGAACTTGGACTGACTAAACTCTGCAAGATGGCAAATGCTAAGGAAATTCGTAAGTACACTCGACTTGATGCTCAGGCGAGGAACATCATCTGCTCAAGCCTATCAAGCGTCATGTTCAAGGGCATCTGTCATCTCCAAAATGCAAAGCTCATCTGGGATAGGATCATGGACATCAATGAAGGCTATCGCACTCGTCAAGACCCCATGTTCATCGAACTCAAGAAACTCCTCAAAACCCAAGAAGCAGATCCTGGTTCATCTTCTTCTCTATGTCTTATGGCAAAAGGTTCCAAGGTACATAAGCATCACTCCTCTGAATCAAGTGAAGGTGAATCTGATGAATATGTGAAACCTAGATATTCCAAACTTGCTAATATTGCCACTAAGCAACAAAGTGCACTTGAAAAGCTTCAGAATCTATTAAACAAAAACAATGATCTGTTGAATGAGGAAGTGGATCGAACTCAAACTCTGACTGATGATCTCAACAGTCTTTAGTTAAAGTATGATAACCTTCAAGGTCATCATAATGCTCTCTTAGTCGATCATGAGAAGCTTTCTTATGAGTTTCTTCAAAGAAAGCAAGATCTTGAGAAACTATGAGTGTCTCATAAGGATCTCCAAATGGAAAACGATTCCTTACTGACTCAACAGACCAGTGCCGTTCAGGAAGAATTCGTTCCACCTTATTTGAAATGCATCGAACATGAAACTGCTAATTCTTCACCTGAATGTTGAAATGCTTCTATTTCTGCAAATTCTTCAACTATCCCCGTGGTCACAAATTCCTCATCTGAGGATACCACAAGTATCACTGACAAAAATACAGGGTTGAAGGAATTGTACGTGACAGGCATGTACAAAAGTCTCAAAGGGCATCAAACCCTTTGCGATGTGCTCAAAAACTAGATCCT
This sequence comes from Hordeum marinum, assembly GCA_022496015.1. NCBI lineage: Eukaryota > Viridiplantae > Streptophyta > Magnoliopsida > Poales > Poaceae > Hordeum > Hordeum marinum. The sequence goes on along the minus strand of CM039678.1, from coordinate 49,860,895 downwards.
GAACGGGAACCCTAGGAAAGAGGGTATTGCATTTGAGAGGAAACTCAATGGTGATGGATCCTACTGGACACCTGAGTAGTACCCCAAAACCTCATGGGTTGCTGCAAAAGGACCTCCCGTAGATCCATCCACTTTATCTGGCTTTACTTGCGAAACTTCATATTCCTCTGATGAGTCACTTGAATCCAACTACAAATTCTTCAAATATCAGAAAGGTGAAGTATTTGCCAGATTTGTTGGAACTAACTGCAGGAACGGTTAACCTATGAGGAAAATTTGGGTTCCCAAGAGCTACTTAGAAAATCTTCAAGTGAATGTCCTCATGACACTACCTATGAAGAAAAGGAACCCCAGATCAAATTCCTCATATGAACCAAAGTCTTCACTTGGACCAATTTCCTCAAATGGTCAAAAGTATCATTCTCGTGCTAATGCATCTATTTCGCAGGGGAAATCTAAGAGTTTTGAATATGTGCATTATTCTTCAAATCATTACGTTCATAAGTCCTCGAAGAATTTCTCTACTTATTCACATGAGTACTCTAACCCTCCTCCTGTTCAATGTCTCCTTTCACATATGGAGCTCGCAGAATGATGAACTATTTGCCACCCCTCCAGATGTGGGTTGTGAAGAAATTGAACTAATTTCCTATGCAGGGTCAGGTCTCCAGACGAACTTGAACGTCTGATGAATTTGCTGGAGACCTGAGGAAATGCTTGAAAGGATGCAAGCTAATCATGCAGAAATGAATTCCTCATTTCTCACATCCTCACACTGCTTTAGTTACTATGTTGTGTGATGGAATTTTTCCTGTTGAATTTGATGTCATATTCTTCACTCTGAAGCATATGAGTTCGTAAGTTGTACTAATTCATCTGAAGGATGAAACTCCAAAATCTACTAAGTGTGTCCTCGATAGTGGATGCACCAACCACATGACTGGTGACAAGAATCTACTGATGAATATACCGCTTGCCACATCTCATCTGAAGCATATCACCTATGCTGATAAAGTAAAAAAAAAGCAAGGTATTGGGTCTAAGTAAGGTTGCAATCTCAAAGGACCAACACATGGATAAGGTGATGCTTGTCGAATCCCTTGGGTTCAACCTCATGTCTGTCTTAATGCTTTGTGATCTTGAGATGGTTGTCGTCTTTGGAAAATAATGTTGTGTTTTCATCATGGAAGCTGACCATTACAAAGTCTTTGAAGGCTTTAGGAGATGAGACTTGTATATTGTTGATGTCTCTACAGGTCATCAGCATGCCACGTGCCTGCTTGCAAAGTCCTCAAAAGGGTGGCTATGGCATCGACGACTTGGACACGCTGGTATGAGGAACTTGCACACGCTCGTGAAGAAAAAGCACGTCATTGGCATTGAAGGTGTCAAATTCCTCAAGGACCATCTCTGTGGTGCTTGTGAGTCCGGGAAGATTACAAGATCCAAGCATCCCTCGAAGACAATCATGACCACTACTTGACCTTTTGAATTGCTTCACATGGACCTCTTTGCCCCACTCATTATTCCACACGAACAAATTCTTCAAGTTTGTATGGCTTTGTAATTGTTGATGATTATTCCAGTTACACTTGGGTGCATATTATTCTGTACAAAAATGATGTGCATGATGTCTTCAAACAATTTGCTTAAAGGGCCACAACAAACTTCGGTGTCAAGATCAAGCATATAAGGAGTGATAATGGGACTGAGTTCAAGAACACCAATCTTGATGAATATCTTGATGAACTTGGTATTACTCATGAGCTATCTGCCCCATATACTCCTCAGCAGAACGGCGTCGTGGAGTGCAAGAACAGGACTCTTGTTGAGATGGCTTGCACTATGCTTGATGAATACAAGACTCCTCATCGCTTTTGGCCTAAGGCAATTGATATAGCTTGCCACATCATCAACAGGGTATATCTTCACAAATTCTTCAAGAAGAATTCATATGAACTTATGACTAGCAAGAAACCCAATGTAAGTTATCTCAAAGTCTTTGGTGCAAAATGCTAGATTAGAGAACCTCACCATAGTTCTAAATTTGCACCGAAAGCACATGAAGGTTTTATGCTTGGTTACGGAAAGGACTCGCACACCTACAAAGTCTTCAACACCTACCATCACAAGGTTGTTGAAATGGTAGATGTGTCGTTCGATGAAACTAACGGCTCGCAAAGAGAGCACCTGCCTCCTGTGCTAGATGAAAAGTCTCATGAGGAATCCATTAAGTTGAAGGCCACTGAAGATGCCATACCCACTGAAGAACCTCAACCTAATGTGCAAGTCATTTCATCCAATGAAGACATTCATGCTGATACACATGAAGAAAATGGTGCTGAAGAAAATCCTCAGCCACGTCAACTTGCTCATCCAACAGTTGCAAATGAAGTGCAGATTGACAAAATCATCGACGACATCAATGCACTAGGTCCCCTCACTCGCTCAAGAGCTTCACATTTGACTAAATTTTGTGGGAACTTTGCTTTTGTCTCTATCATAGAGCCCACCAAAGTTGATGAAGCATTCAAGGAGCCTGAGTAGATTCAAGCTATGCAAGAGGAATTGCATCAATCCAAGCTGAACAACATGTGGGAACTCATCAAGCGGTCCGATCCTCGCAAGCACAACATCATAGGTACCAAGTCGTTCTACTGCAACAAGCAAGATGAAAATGGCCTTGTTGTAAGTAATAAGGCTCGTCTTGTAGCTCAAGGCTACACACAGGTTGAAGGAATTGACTTTGATGAATCTATTGCACCTGTTGCTAGACTTGAAGCTATTCGCATATTGCTTGCTTATGCTAACCATCATGATATCATCTTATATCAAATGGATGTGAAAAGTGCATTCCTCAATGGTAAGCTTGAGGAAGAAGTATATGTTGCTCAACCCCCAGGTTTTGAAGACCCTAAGCATCCTGACAGAGTCTTGAGACTCAACAAGACCCTCTATGGCCTCAAGCAGGCTCCTCAGACGTGGTATGACACTCTGAACGAATTCCTCATGAAGAAAGGCTTCAAACCCGGTTCACTCGACCCAACTCTTTTCACTAAATCCTATGACAATGAATTATTCATGTGCCAAATATACGTAGACGATATTATCTTTGGTTGTACTGACAAACGTTACAGTGATGAATTTGCCTATATGATGAGTGAAGAATATCAAATGTCTATGATGGGGGAGTTGAAATTCTTCTTAGGTCTTCAAATTCGTCAACAACGCAATGGCATCTTCATCTCTCAAGAGAAATGCCTCAAGGATGTTCTGAGGAAATTCAACATGCAAGACTGCAAAGGCCTCAAAACTCCAATGCCCTCAAAAGGCCACCTCTACACTGACGAAAATGGTAAAGATTTCGATCAGAAGGTATATCGCTCCATGATTGGATCTTTATTGCATCTATGTGCATCTAGGCCAGATAATATGCTGAGTATTTGCATGTGTTCCCGATTCCAAGCAACACCGAAGGAATCACACCATAAGGCTGTGAAACGTATTCTTCGATACTTAGCTCACACACCAATGCTTGGATTATGTTATCCCAAGGTCTCAAATCTTCGCCTCTTCGGATACTCAGATACTGACTATGCTGGAGATCGTGTTGATCGCAAGTCAACCTCCAACACGTGTCATTTCCTCGGATGATCCTTAGTCTGTTGGTCCTCAAAGAAGCAGAACTGTGTGTCACTATCCACTGCCGAAGCTGAGTATATTGCTGCTGGTTCATGTTGCGCTCAGTTGTTGTGGATGAAGCAAACCCTCAAGGACTATGGCATCAAGGTGAAGAATGTGCCTCTCTTCTACGACAATGAGAGCGCTATCAAGATTGCTTACAACACAGTTCAGCACTCCAAGACCAAGCACATCTAGATTCGTCATCATTTTCTTCGAGATCATGTACTCAAGGGCGACATCTCCATCGACCACATCCCCACTGAAGAACAACCGGTTCATATCTTCACTAAGCCCTTGGATGAAAAGAGATTTTGCAAGTTGCGATCTGAGCTAAATATCTTAGAATCTTCGAATGTTGTTTGAAAAGACACACATCCTAACACTTATGCAAAATTGATGACTTAGATGTGCAACACACGAAGTAACGTTTTTCTTTGATCAATGAAGAATAACCCTTTCAAGTGTGAAGAAATTAATGAAGAATTTGATTCTCAGAACCCTACGACAATTATACACAGTGTCTGAAATTCTTATACGGTGGGTCACGCCACCAACCATAGTTGAAATTCTTCAAAGTTAAGTTTTTCGTCATTTTGCAAATTCTTCAAATTTTCAAATTCCTCAAGTTTGCAAAATCCTCAAATTTTCAAATTCTTCAAACTATGAATCTGATGTTATTCTATATATATATATATATATATATATATATATATATATATATTTGAGTTTTCAAGTCCTCAACAGCATTCACTTATTGCTAATTCTTCAAGTTGATTTTCATCTAAGTGAATGTGATCGGACCCGTTCCCCCTCTATGCTAAACTCAACCCAGTCTGTTCACAAATTCCTCAGATGCGTTCTACTTTGAAACTCGTTCAACGTCTTCACTGTGTCCTTGACAGCTGAAAAAATTGCGAACGGAAACTTTAAAATTTTCACTACCAAAATTTTTGGCGCGTCCTGCTCAAACCATTCCAACTCCCATGACTGGATAACCCACGATCCCCCACATTATGAACTACACAGTACGTGGGTGACACATGTCACGTGGAGAGCAAGGGTCAAGGGCAATCTGGTCTAAAATCTTCGGACTAGTCAGTTTTCACCTCCTCTATAAATACCACTTCCCTTTCACTATGCTCGAGTTACTCCCCACTTCCCTTACTCTCACGACCTTAGACCTAGCGCCGCCGCTAAAATCATCTGTTGGGAGACGTAGTAGTAAATCAAAATTTTCCTACGTGTCACCAAGATCTATCTATGGAGAAACCAGCAACGAGTGGGGAGAGATTGTATCTTCATACCTTTGAAGATCGCTAAGCGGAAGCGTTACAAGAACGCGGTTGATGGAGTCGTACTCGCAGCGATTCAGATCGCGGTGGATTCCGATCTAAGCGCCGAAGAACGGCGCCTCCGCGTTCAACACACGTGAAGCCCGGTGACGTCTCCTACGCCTTGATCCAGCAAGGCGGAAGGAGAGGTTGGGGAAGGGCTCCAACAGCAGCACGACGGCGTGGTGGTGATGGAGTAGCAAGGTATTCCGACAGGGCTTCGCCTAAGCGCTGCGGAGGAGGAAGAAGAGAGGTAGGGCTTTGCCATGAGAGAGAGAGAGAGAGTTCAGATCTCTTCTCAAAAGGCCAAAACCTCAAGTATATATAGGAGGAGGGAGAGGGAGGGCTGCCTTGGCCCCTCCTACAAAGAGGAGGGCTTCGGCCGAAGTGGGGATAGAGTCCCCCTCCCACAAGGGAGGTGGATCTCCTCTTTTAAAACCATTTGCCCTTTATCTCCAGATCTCCAGTCGCATGGGCCTTTCTAGAAGGTCTTGGCCAGACCACTAAGGGCTGGCACACCTCCTCTAAGGGCCCACGAAGTCCTTTGGTCGTCACACCCCTCCCGGGGGTCCTCCGGCACCCTCCCGGCACTCCCGGTACACTACCGATGAGCCCGAAAACTTTCCAGTGACCAAAACTGGACTTCCTATATATCAATCTTTACCTCCGGACCATTCCGGAGCTCCTCGTGATGTCCGGAATATCATACAGGACTCCTAAGAACTTTTGGTAATCACGTATACCATTTCCCTATAACCCTAGCGTCATCGAACCTTAAGTGTGTAGACCCTATGGGTTCGGGAGACATGTAGACATGACCGAGACACCTCTCCGGTCAATAACCAACAGCGGGATTTGGATACCCATGTTGGCTCCCACATGCTCCATGATGATCTCATCGGATGAACCACGATGTTGGGGATTCAATCAATCCCGTATGCAATTCCCTTTGTCTATCGATATGATACTTGCCCGAGATTCGATCGTCGGTATCTCTATACCTTGTTCAATCTCGTTACCGGCAAGTCTCTTTACTTGTTACGTAATACATCATCCCGTGGGTAACTCCTTGGTCACATTGAGCTCATTATGATGATGTCTTACCGAGTGGGTCCAGAGATACCTCTCCGTCATACGGAGTGACAAATCCTAGTCTCGATTCATGCCAACCCAACAGACACTTTCGGAGATACCCGTAGTGCACCTTTATAGCCACCCAGTTACGTTGTGACGTTTGGCACACCCAAAGCATTCCTACGGTATCCGGGAGTTGCACAATCTCATGGTCTAAGGAAACCATACTTGACATTGAAAAGCTTTAGCAAACGAACTACACGATCTAGCGCTATGTTTAGGATTGGGTCTTGTCCATCACATCATTCTCCTAATGATGTGATCCCATTATCAACGACATCCAATGTCCATGGTCATGAAACCGTGACCATCTATTGATCAACAAGCTAGTCAACTAGAGGCTCACTAGGAACGACAGCTTAGGTTTCTTTCCAAACCATAATTCATAGAGTGTTGTCTCAACAGATTTTGACGGTGCCCTATTTAAAGTGAATGCGGCAGTCTCTAATGCATATCCCCAAAATGATAGCGGTAAGTCGGTAAGAGACATCATATATCGTACCATATCTAATAGAGTGCGATTACGACATTCAGACACACCATTTCGCTGAGGTGTGCCAGGCGGCGTGAGTTGTGAAACAATTCCACATTTCCTTAGGTGCGTGCCAAACTCGTGACTTAAATATTCTCCGCCACGATCAGATCGTAGGCACTTTATTTTCCTGTCACGTTGATTCTCTACCTCACTCTGAAATTCCTTGAACCTTTCAAAAGTTTCAGACTTATGTTTCATTAAGTAGACATACCCATATCTACTCAAGTCATCGGTGAGGGTGAGAACATAATGGTAGCCACCACGAGCCTCGACACTCATTGGACCGCATACATCGGTATGCATTATTTCCAACAAGTCAGTTGCTTGCTCCATTGTTCCAGAGAACGGAGTCTTAGTCATCTTGCCCATGAGGCATGGTTTGCACGTGTCAAATGATTCGAAATCAAGAGACTCCAAAAGTCCATCAGTATGGAGCTTCTTCATACGTTTGACACCAATATGACCAAGGCGGCAGTGCCACATGTAAGTGGGACTATCGTTATCAACCTTACACTTTTTGGTACTCACACTATGGACATGTGTAACATCAAGTTCAAGATTCATCAAAAATAAACCATTGACCAGCGGGGCATGACCATAAAACATTTCTCTCATATAAATAGAACAACCATTATTCTCAGATTTAAATGAGTTGCCATCTCGCATCAAGCGAGATCCAGATACAATGTTCATGCTCAAAGCTGGTACTAAATAACAATTATTAAGGTTTAACACTAATCCCGAAGGTAGATGTAGAGGTAGCGTGCCGACGGCGATCACATCGACCTTGGAACCATTCCCGACGCGCATCGTCACCTCGTCCTTTGCCAGCCTCCGCTTATTCCGCAGCTCCTGCTTGGAGTTACAAATGTGAGCAACTGCACCGGTATCAAATACCTAGGAGCTACTACGAGCGTTGGTTAGGTACACATCAATAACAAGTATATCACATATACCTTTAATGTTGCCGTCCTTCTTATCCGCTAAGTACTTGGGGCAGTTCCGCTTCCAGTGACCGGTACCCTTGCAGTAAAAGCACTCAGTCTCAGGCTTGGGTCCATGCTTGTTCTTCTTCTTCCCGGCAACTTGCTTACCGGGCACGGCAACAGCTTTTCCGTCCTTCTTGAAGTTCTTCTTACCCTTGCCTTTCTTGAAACTAGTGGTCTTATTTACCATCAACACTTGATGCTCCTTTCTGATCTCGACCTCTGCTGATTTCAGCATCGATTACAACTGAGGAATGGACTTCTCCATCACTTGCATGTTGTAGTTCATCACAAAGCTCTTGTAGCTAGGTGGAAGCGACTGTAGGATTCTGTCAATGACCGAGTCATCCGGGAGATTAACTCCCAGCTGAGTCAAGCGGTTGTGTAGCCCAGACATCTTGAGGATGTGCTCACTGACAGAACTATTCTCCTCCATCTTACAGTTGAAGAACTTGTCAGAGACGTCATATCTCTCGACCCGGGCATGAGCTTGGAAAACTAGTTTCAGCTCTTGGAACATCTCATATGCTCTGTGTTGCTCAAAACGCTTTTGGAGCCCCGGTTCTAAACTGTAAAGCATGCCGCACTGAACAATGGAGTAATCATCGCAGCGAGAATGCCAAGCGTTCCCAACGTCTTGCTCTGCTGGGAAAAGGGGTGGGTCACCTAGTGGAGCATCAAGGACATACAATTTCTTGAAGCTATGAGGATGATCCTCAAGCCACGAACCCAGTCCGCATAGTTGCTTCCATCATCTTTCAGCTTGGTTTTCTCTAGGAACGCGTTGAAATTCAGGGTGACATTCGCGTTGGCCATTGGATCTACAATATAGATTGTAGTGATAATTTTAGACTAAGTTCATGATAATTAAGTTCACATAATCAAATTATTTAATGAACTCCCACTTAGATAGACATCTCTATAGTCATCCAAGTGACACATGATCCATGTCAACTAGCCCGTGTCCGATCATCACGTGAGACGGACTAGTCATCCATGGTGAACATCTCCATGTTGATCGTATCTTCCATACGACTCATGTTCGACCTTTCGGTCTTCCGTGTTCCGAGGTCATGTCTGTACATGCTAGGCTCGTCAAGTCAACCTAAGTGTTTCGCGTGTGTAAATCTGGCTAACACCCATTGTATGCGAACGTTAGAACCTATCACACCCGATCATCATGTGGTGCTTCGGAACAACGATCCTTAGCAACGGTGCACAGTTAGGGTGAACACTTTTCTTGAAATTTTAGTGAGAGATCATCTTATTTACTACCGTCGTTCTAGGCAAATAAGATGTAAACATGATAAACATCACATGCAATCAATATAGTGACATGATATGGCCATTATCATCTTGCTCCTTTGATCTCCATCTTCGGGGCACCATGATCATCACTATCACCGGCACGCTACCATGATCTCCATCACTGTGTCTTCATGAAGTTGTCTCGCCAACTATTACTTCTACTACTATGGCTAACGTTTAGCAATAAAGTAAAGTAATTACATGGCATTTATGATTGACACGCAGGTCATACAATAAAATAAGACAACTCCTATGGCTCCTGCCGGTTGTCATACTCATCGACATGCAAGTCATGAATCCTATTACAAGAACATCATCAATCTCATACATCACAATGCATCACATCACATCCTTTGGCCATATCACATCACAAGGCATATGCTGCAAAAACAAGTTAGACGTCCTCTAATTTGTAGTTGCAAGTTTTTACGTGGCTGCTATAGGTTACTAGCAAGAACGTTTCTTACCTACGTCAAAACCACAACATGATATGCCAATTTCTATTTACCCTTCATAAGGACCCTTTTCACCGAATCCAATCCGACTAAGGTGGGAGAGATAGACACCCGCTAGCCACCTTATGCAACAAGTGCATGTCAGGCGGTGGAACCAGTCTCACATAAGCGTATGTGTAAAGTCGATCCGGGCCGCTTTATCCCACAATACCGCTGAATCAAGATAAGACTAGTAGTGGTAAGAAAATTAACAAAATCTACGCCCACAACTGCTTTGTGTTCTACTCGTGCATAGATTCTATGCATAGACCTAGCTCATGATGCCACTGTTGGGAGACGTAGTAGTAAATCAAAAAAAATCGACGTGTCACCAAGATCTATCTATGGAGAAACCAGCAACGAGTGGGGAGAGATTGCATCTTCATACCTTTGAAGATCGCTAAGAGGAAGCGTTACAAGAACGTGGTTGATGGAGTCGTACTCGCAGCAATTCAGATCGCAGTGGATTCCGATCTAAGCGCCGAACAACGACGCCTCCGCGTTCAACACACGTGCAGCCCGGTTACGTCTCCTATGCCTTGATCCATCAAGGAGGAAGGATAGGTTGGGGAAGGGATCCAACAGCAGCACGACGGCGTGGTGGTGGTGGAGTAGCAAGGTATTCCGGTAGGGCTTCGCCTAAGTGCTGCGGAGGAGGAAGAAGAGAGGTAGGGCTTTGTTGTGAGAGAGAGAGTTCGGATCTCTTCTCAAAAGGCCAAAACCTCAAGTATATATAGGAGGAGGGAGAGGGATAGCTGCCTTGGCCCCTCCTCCAAAGAGGAGGGCTTCGGCCGTAGTGGGGATAGAGTCCCCCTCCCACAAGGGAGGTGGATCTCCTCTTTTAAAACCCTTTGCCCTTTATCTCCAGATCTCCAGCCTCATGGGCCTTTCTAGAAGGTCTTGGCCAGCCCACTAAGGGCTGGCACACCTCCTCTAATGGCCCACAAAGTCCTTTGGTCGTCACACCCCTCCTGGGGGTCCTCCGGCACCCTCCCGGCACTCCCGGTACACTACTGATGAGCCCAAAAACTTTCCGGTGAGCAAAACTGGACTTCCTATATATCAATCTTTACCTCCGGACCATTCTGGAGCTCCTCGTGATGTAGGGGATCTCATTTGAGACTCCGAACAACTTTCGGTAATCATGTATACCATTTCCCTATAACCCTAGCGTCATCGAACCTTAAGTGTGTAGACCCTATGGGTTCGGGAGACATGTAGACATGACCGAGACACCTCTCCGGTCAATAACCAACAGCGGGATATGGATACCCATGTTGGCTCCCACATGATCCACGATGATCTCATCGGATGAACCACGATGTCGGGGATTCAATCAATCCTGTATGCAATTCCCTTTGTCTATCGGTATGATACTTGCCCGAGATTCGATCGTCGGTACCTCTATACCTTGTTGAATCTCGTTACCGGCAAGTCTCTTTAATCGTTCCGTAATACATCATCCCGTGGCTAACTCCTTAGTCACATTGAGCTCATTATGATGATATCTTACCGAGTGGGCCCAGAGATACCTCTTCATCATACGGAGTGACAAATCCCAGTCTCGATTCGTGCCAACCCAACAGACACTTTTGGAGATACCCGTAGTGCACCTTTATAGCCACCCAGTTACGTTGTGACGTTTGGCACACCCAAAGCATTCCTACGGTATCCAGGAGTTGCACAATCTCATGGTCTAAGGAAACGATACTTGACATTGAAAAGCTTTAGCAAACGAACTACATGATCTAGTGCTATGCTTAGGATTGGGTCTTGTCCATCACATCATTCTCCTAATGATGTGATCCCGTTATCAATGACATCCACAGTCCATGGTCCTGAAACCGTGACCATCTATTGATCAACGAGCTAGTCAACTAGAGGCTCACTAGGGACATGTTGTGGTTTATGTATTCACACATGTATTATGGTTTCCGGTTAACACAACTATAGCATGAACAATAGACAATTATCATGAACAAGGAAATACAATAATAATCATTTTATTATTGCCTCTAGGGCATATTTCCAACATCATCCCGTCGGAGAGCAAGAGCTTCACTGCCTCGACCTCGTCGTCGTCGTACTCTCATCGGTCGTGGAAATCTTCACTCCGCCGCCATTGTAGTTGTCTCCCTCTGCCAAGCTAGGGTGTGGGAGATCTGAACAGATGAACTTCTCCACTTCCTCTCACAGTTCATTATGTTCTTCATAAGGTTAATTAAAATCTAATTACTGCCCCATTTTTATCTTCGTGTTCTTACACAAATTCCTCAAAGGTGATTATTCTTCAACTATAATCTTCTTAAACACCCTATAAACTTATTTCCCTTGATGTATTTCTCTAAGTAATGATTTTCTTCAAGATTCCTCAATTGTGTGGATCCACAAATCTGCATAACTTTGGAACCTAAGTCAAGAACACGAACACTTAGTGAAATTCCTCAAGACACCTATGGTTAAAATCCTCAACTTGATGTATTTTGAAAAACTTCTGAGAACGCATATGACCTCTTCAAATTCCTCGCACCTATACTCTATTCATAGGTACAAAACGTCTGCTGATGAATACCTAGGTTCTCATCAACTTAACTCATTTGCAGCGTTCCTTGAGAAAAAAATTGTATACATCTTCAGAATCATCAAAAGTTCAAAGTCATCAAGTGAAGAAAATGGCAGATGGTAAAAGACCTCAGAAGGGTGGAAAGAAGGTTGAACAGAATATGGCCTTTGAAATACCTGAGGAAGAAACAAAGGAGCAGAGGAAAATCAGAATTCAGAGAAGTGAACGGAGGTGGATGAAGGAGTGGAGAGAATATCGTTATGTCACTCCCAAGTACATGAAGAAATTCACACTCAGACCACCTTGCAGAAGGGATCCTCATGCTGCTGATCAAGAAGTTGATCCCACTAGCGTTGCTCGTGGTGAAGACTTTCCAGCTGAATGGGCTAAGCATCAAAGAAAACTTCAGAGAACTGCCAAAGTTGCAGTGAAGCAATTCAATGAAGACTCTACTATTGTTGCCTCTGTCGGAGCCTCTACTAGCACTCCGAAGAAATCCATAATGAAGAAGTTTGCAGTGAAGCCAAAATCCTCAACTTCCAAGTCCTCACTACAGAATCCTCAAGCAAGTTCTTCACAGGCTACAGCAATGCCTTTTGTAGCTGCACAATCATCAGCTCCTGCCACAAAGTCATCAACACCTATACATCTTGCAACATGTCAGAGGACAACAGGCTTCTCAATTACTTCAAGGGCCTATGCAAGTTCATCAGCCAAAGCACATTCCTCAACTAGTCCTTCTCTACTGAAGGTGAAAGGTACTGCTGGATGAGGAGCTCGGCCAAGTCCTCAACCAAGGAAAGTTGTGTTCCACATTCCATCAAATTCTTCAGATGATGAAGATGATGATGAGGAACTTGAGGAAATCATCAGAAACAAGCAAGAAAGAGTGGCTCAAGCTAAGGGCACTCAAATTCCTCTGATACTGGACCCAAAGACTGTGCTCAACTTCATCGACATTTGGCACCAGTACCAAAACACTCCGATCAATGATTTGAATATGCCTCCTGGTCCAAGCCATGTCCTCACAGCCTTCATTTCTGAAGAAAAGTGGAAGTATGAGAAGGCTCGACAAATGAAGAAGGCTCAGTACACGAAGGAGCATTTCTTGAAGAACAATGTTCTGAAGCTTACTCCAGAGCAACTTGTGATTATGCAATCTAAGATTAAAGGACTCGGTGATGAATTCAGTCGATACTATGCTGATTGGCAAGGTGCCAAGGTCCGTTTCAGCAAAGTGGCTAACAGAGCCATCAATGAACACAACAAGAGGGTTGCAGCTCAATCGCAACCACAAATTCTTCTGGATGAAACCTCTGCTCAGCCTGCTGAAGAAACTGAAAGAGTAGCTGAAGAAATTTAGGCTGCTGAAGAACCTGTCAGGGCAATCTCCACTGTTGCGCCTGAAGAAATTGAGACCACTAGGAGGACTGCATCAGTCATGCCTGAAGAAACTGCTTCCCCTTCACCCTCTGCTGAAACTGCAAAATCTTCAAGGGTGAAGAATATCAACCTTCCTTCTGCATCAAAAGCAAAGAAAACGAAGGCAGCGGAGAAGAGAGCTGCTGAGAAAACAAAAGTATCAACTTCAAATTCCTCAGCTATGAATAAGTTGAAGACTATGCCAAGTTCTTCAATTGAGCCCATTGATGCTACCACAATCACCTTCGTGCCTTCCTATGAGATAGTTCCATTTGGTGTTGACTATGTCATCCCAATTGATAAAGATGAAGAAGATCATTCTGCTGCTTCGTCAGAGCATATTGATGAAGAAATTGAGGTGGAAGCAAATGCTTCAACCCCTCTAGTATCATCGCCCCAGCCTCAGCTAACTGCTGAAGAGGTCGGCGTTGAAGAAATTGAAGAGGATGTGGACATTGGTAATACCACTCCACTTATCAATGATGAATATTGGGAAGCTGCACACGCAAATTCTCCAATAACCACTCCCCTCACCTAAACTCCTCAGTCACCAGCCCACACTGAAAAAATTCATACAGGATCTGATGATTTGTCCGCAACTCTCACTTCAATTCCTAAAGATACTCCAGCTACATTCGCTGAAGAAATTGCTACTCCCACTGCACTTGAGAAACTTGTTGTTCACATTCCTCAGTCTGAAAAAGTTCTTGGTATACCAAAGGAAATTAGGGGATGCTTCAAGACAAATCTTCAACCGAAGCCTAAAATGCCATTCAAAGGCTCAAATCACCCCAAATTCATCAAGGCGAATTTCTTCAACAAGCACATATTCTTCACAGGACTGAATCCATATGATTTAGCAAAGGCCGGTTGCACCAGATTCTGGACCCCTACATAGATGAACTTCTATGCATCAGTGTTGCTCGACAAAGAGAAAGTCTTCGAGCATCAGCAAATTCCTCATGCGGATATGGAAACTATCCCATGCTTCACATCGGTGCTCGCAGTTCTTCATGATGCTCGAATTCTTCCATTATGCATGGACATATGCGATTGGAATGAAGAGCTCATTCTTCAATTTTATGCAACCTTACACATCACGGGTGATGCTTTTGATGTCAATTCTTGGGGTCCATACTGGATGACTGGATCCACTCACTACACTGCCCCAGACTCTGAATTGCTTCGGGCTGTGCCAATACCAATTCCCTCAGAAGGTGCAAGATGCTTGTTTGATGAACCTGAATTGCCCAATCACATGATGCAAGTGCTGATGAATCCTTTGGCTCCTGGAAAACCTCAAAGGACCACCTTCGTTGTAAAGGATTTCCTCTTTGTACCCAGGACCGTATACCTCATTCTAGCCAAAACCCTCGGTCCTCTCAAGGGTCACAACTCTGAAGAAGAAGAAGTGGAGGGAATCATGAAGAATATGCTATTCAACATCATTCATGGGATTCCCATGAATTACCATGATTTTTTCATGAGGACTTTGGCCAATGCTGCTACAGCTCCATTTGAATTCAAGCCTTACGCTCCTTGGATCATGAAAATCATGAGATCAAGGTCTTCACTCCCATTCAAGGCTGATTTTCAGAATCACTTCAGCTATCTGCCACTGATAGAAGTCCTCAAAACCACATTTTCTTCAGTTGAGGGAAAAGGCAAAGTTGTCATAGATGAAGGTACTCGTCCATTGGATGGACAGTTTCGAAAAGTTGCATCTTATTCCACCAATGATGACACTGCTACCCAAGATTCGCCTACAAAAGCCTCAGCACAAAATCCTCAAGAAGCTACCCTCGAGTGATGAACGATCGAGAGCTTCTCCTAAGTCTTCAGCAGAAGGTTGATCGCAATCACAAGTGGGTAAAGCGATAGTTTGCTTCAATTCTTTAGAACATGACTGTGAAACAGAACTATGTGAGGAAAAATCACTACTATGTGTATGAAATCTTCGATCGCACGTGGGCCATTCTCGCACATCTCAAGACTCCTGAGGAACTCAAGGTGATGGACTTTCAGCAGAACTTTTATTGGTCTCATCCTCCTCGGAAGAAATTCAGAAAAGTTCAAGTTCCTCGGCTGGTTACAAGCTCATATTCTTCATCACGTGAGGCGGATGAAGCTGAGGATATTGACGACACTACAACAGGCCCTGCATCGACAAACGACCCCGACAACGCTGGCGCTCCTCCATCTCCTGCAAGATGAAATTTTTCAGGGGTGTTAGTCCTCATCTCTTTTGGTCTTTGATGACAAAGGGGGAGAAAATTTGAGTTAGTCTTCAAGCGGGTCTCTATATATGGGCTGCTTTTGTTTAAGTTACAACTCTTGCTCTTTTGAAGCTTTTGTTGGTTGAGTTGTAAACTTAAGTCCGATGGTGGTCTCACTCTTTTGAACTGATTTCCGCATTCTTATTTCCTCAAGTACCTTAATGCATGCATGCAGAATTTCGCCAGACACAAATTCTTCATATCATTTGTTAAATGCGTGTATGAATTACAAGATATAGGGGAAGTTCTCCATGTTTTTAACCTACCATCTGCATTTGTAGTCCAAAGCAAATTCCTCAAATATGCACATCTTTAGGGGGGGAGTTCTTCTATATCTTGCAATCAAATTCCTCAAACTCAGTACGTACACTTCATATTTTTATCCCCGTTGAAAACTTAACCGATTTGTCATCAATCACCAAAAAGGGGAAGACTTATAGGTTACTCATGATTTTGGTGTATTGAAGACTTATAGGTTAAGAGACTGATGCGTTTGTAAGTGTACGCGGGCTCTATAAGTCAATGAGGAGTTTGATATATTAGGAGATTATCGACCCCTAAAAATTTATGTCTTCAACTGAAGACTTTGGTGAAGACTTTGAACATGAACAAGTTGGTGTGACCTTGAAGATATGAACGAGGACTATGAAGTGTGGAGACTTTTGTTTTTGTAGTTTCATTTCCTTTCTTTGAGTCATAGGAAACACCGTACTATTAAAGGGGGCCGAGGTAATACTAAGGAAAACTTCCAACTGATGCTCAACTCAAAAGCCTCAACCTATCCAATCCTTCGAGTGAAGCCTTTGGAAATCTCTTAAGGTTCAGTCAAGTTCTTCAGTGACAGAGACGATCTTCTTTTGGTCTCTGAGGAAATTGATCTAACTGAGGAGTTAGGATTTCGCCAGTGTGAATTGCCTACAAGTGAGGAATATGATAAGGCTCAGGACTTTCATAGTTCAAAATTCCGACTGTTGCTGTGCTTAGCGCCAGCTATACCCAATCATCCTATCCACATAACGGTCATATCATTGGGGGCATTTATGTCTTATCATGTCAGGTTGCACCCTGGCTATAAATAGCCACCCCCCCCCACACACACACACACACAACCACTAGTTGGTTGGCTGCTCCGAGAGAGAACTGACACTTGTCATTTGAGAGCAACCCATCCTCCGAGGACTTTGAGAGAAAATCATCAGTGAGGATAAACCCCAAAACCAAACCACCAAACCCAAAGTGATTGAGCATCACTGAAGAGATTGTTCCTGTGTGGAACCGACACTTGTTACCTTCGAAGATTGCGTATCTTCTAGACGGTTAGGCGTCATGGTCTAGTGCATCCTGCAGTCAATTGGGGATCACTGAGTGACCTTGGTCAGCATCCAGCAGTCAATTGTGGATTGTCGGGTGACCAGATTGTGAGGGTTTTGCAAGTCTACCCTGAAGACTTACCACGAGTGTTGGGCGAGGACTGTGTGACCTTAGCTCAAGCAGAATACAGTAAGGACCGTGTGTCCTCTGGTTTAAATACCAGGCTGCTCCAAACCAAATGTACGACTGTCACAACAGTTGGAACTGGGTCATCAAACCATTGTCTTCATCGAGCTACCCGGTTCTACTTCCTCAACCCTTACATTTCCTCATATACTTGTTGATGAAATTGATCATTACTGTTTGAAGAATTTGACTGGAGACTTTCTCAATTTCCTCACCTCAAATTCTTCAAGTTACCGTGTTCCGCACCTGCTTATCATGTATCACGCTACCTGTAATCTGTGCATGCTTCATTTCATCATGATGACTATGCTACTGCTATGTTTCTCATGCACTTGAGTACTTATTCTACTGCTAGTTATTCATCACATTTCAAATTCCTAAGTGATGAATTTTGTAAAAATCGCCTATTCACCCCCCCCCCCTCTAGTCGATATAACGCACTTTCATAAACTGATAAGAATTTTCTATTTGTAGGCCTCGTCATCAGCAATAGTTGTTGATGTCGCCGAGCTTGACGAGCTAAATCGGAAGCTCGAGAGCTCCGAAGAGGAGCTTGACGCTCTGAACAAGAGGTTCTATGAGGCGCAAGGTAAGCCGAATTGTAATGTCCGGACTTTCCATCATTAGTGATTCACATTGTCGAGTCGGTATAGTTATATGTTTATTGCTTGCATAGCCTCGGCGAAGGAAATCGAGAAGCTCAAGGCCGAGCTGCAGAAGGTGAAGCAAGAGGCCATGAACAAGAAGGCATCGACCGAACAAGCGTCTGTCATGCTCTCGGCCTTAAAAAACACAAGCGCTAAGCCTGGGGCTCGGGTCGAGGAGGTTCAGCAGGAACTCAGGACGCCAGCCTAAAGTGTGAGGACCTTGAGCAGAAGGTAAAGGAGCAAGCCGCCGAGCTATCCACTCTGAAATCCGATCTCCAAAAAGAGCGGGTGGATAGGCGGTTCTTTTAAAGAACAGATCGGCCAAGTCAAGGCTATCACAGATGGTAAGTCGTATTTACTACAGTGTGCCTTCGGTGATAGCAGGTTCGCATTGCTCACCCAGGTGTGGCGTTCCTCAGGTGCCTATTCGGACCTCCAAACGAGTGTAGCGGATGCGAACCAGTTCTACGCTTTGCGAGAAGAAGGAGATGAGGCTCGGCTCTGTTGGGCATAGTTTGAAGCCCGCGAGAGCTGTCCTCTTCTCATAGAGCAGATGAAGCAACTTATGGAGCTACACAGAATGGTGGAGCCGGACATGAAGGATCTCTGCATCCGGATATGGCCCAACGAGCCATTGCCAAGCAGCTACTTCGGCCTAGTGCGGAAGCTAAGCGACGTTGCGCCTCAAATTGACGCGTTAAAGCGTTCTACCTGCATAGAGGGTGCTCAGATGTTATTTGCAAGAACCATGATGCATTGGACAAGGCTCAATCCAATTGAGATGGCGACCGCAACTCTGGCCCCTGGAAAGGAGTAAAGGTGCCCTGACTGATACTTCTCCGCGATGATGGAGGGTGCTCGGGTGATAGAGGCTCAATGTTTGAAAGACAAATTTTATGAATGAGTGCATTGTAATGTGTTCGAAGACTTGTTAATGCTTTATGATGATATTGCATGATTTATCATGTGTTTTAAGTTTCGCAATCGCTATGACTCTTATTTGGCCATTTAATCTGAAAGTTGTGAGTCGTTGGCTTCAGCCCCCATGTAGAAACTACGCGGGGTCTCTCTGCCTCCGCACTGTGACCCTTAGCCATGGTGTCGGTGGCCTGAAGGCGGTAGTGCGAGGGGGACAAGGCAATCAGACTATGATCCTTTATTGCTTTCACTTAGCCGTAGGAGCGTTAAAAAGGAATGTGGGGGCTGATGACTACCCCCAGTGGTTTGTGATGTGTGGATGAACTGTGGCTAAAGCCAAAATCACATGGTTTGTACGAATACGAAACCCATCCTATGACACGGAATAACTTCTGACGAAGTTTTTAGTATAACACTTATGCTCGGATTCATAGACCGGTTCTCGCGTACTATGATAGACGGTTTTTGGCTTCTTCCCTGAGGTGCTTGACCAAGCTAGATGGAAGCACAATCACGGTGGTTCTCCCTTTGCCCTTTTAGCCGAACGAGCGGAACATAAGAGGGCAAGCACAGGAGCCTGGCAACCCAACTATTGACCCAAGACATAGTTCGGAACCGATGCATATAAAGCGAAATCCAAGAAGCCGAACACACTATCGATTGTGCCGGAGGGATGCGTAAGGTGGTATTTAAACTCAAGCCCTTGGTCTATTAGCCGGTTGCATCTTGATGTGTACCGAACAGTTTCGCAAGAGGCGTTCATGAGGGAAGGAACAGAGCATGTGCTAAAAAACAAAGTGGTCATCCATAATGGTCTTATGTTTGCTCAATAACTCTTATAACTCAAATTGCTGAATCCACTGTTTATAGGTACTTGAAAATGAAATATAAAATTGATAGGAGGGGTTGTACTAGGGGTCTTTGATGGGTGACCTGACGTCCTCGATGTGCCCTGTCGTCTGTCCGCTCCTGTGCCTCCTAGGGAGTTGCATTCCTTTATGGGAGGTGTTGTCGGTGAGCTGACCTTGGAAAGAAGATCTTGAGAAGTCTCCAAAGTATGGATGAGCTTTACGCTTTAGCAGGTCCTTGATGGTACTCGTAGTATGTCCGAAGACGTGTATTGGTAGTAGTTCGGTCCAGTCGAACACTTACTCTTTCATAGTTGTTCCCCACTGCCGCCCATGGAATCTTGAGTGCAAAGTTTTGCCTTCTCGGCACGTGCTTCGCTGGCATTAGGGCTGTGCAATGGGGAGTGTGTCCCTATTTTTTGGGAGAAGATGGTTCTGGGAGTTCGAGCTGAAACCGAGCTCGCTTGTCAACCTTACATGCCTTTACGGCAGATTTTGGCATTTTCCGGTCATCATTATAATGGAATTCGGCCGCCAGGGCCAATGCATGTTCCTTAGTTCGGAGGGAGCGCTCTGTGTTGCCGTTTATGGTAATGACCCCCTTGGGCCCGGGCATTTTGAGCTTGAAGTATGCATAGTGTGGGACGGCATTAAAGCAGGCGAACGTTGTACAGCCTAGCAAGGCGTGATAACCGTTGCAGAAAGGTACAATGTCAAAGATCAAGTCCACACTTCGGAAGTTATCGGGCGAACTGAACACTACTTCCAGGCTCATAAAGCCCGTGCATCAGGCTTCAACGCCTGGGATCACTCCTTTAAAGGTAGTGTTGCTAGGTTTGATCCTTGATGGATCTATGCCCATCTTTTTCACCGTGTCTGGGTAAATCAGATTGAGGCTACTTCCTCTGTCCATTAGGACTTTAGTGAGGTAATAACCATCGCTAATGGGGTCTAGGACGAGGGCAGCTGAACCCCCATGACGGATACTGGTCGGGTGGTCGCGTCGATCGAAGGTGATCGGGTACGCCGACCATGGGTTATACTTCGGGGCTATAGGCTCTACGGCGTAGGCCTCTCGAAGGGCACGCTTCCTCTCCTTTTTGGGTATGTGAGTGGCATATTGTTGGGAGACATAGTAGTAAATCAACAAAATTCCTACGTGTTCACCAAGATCTATCTATGGAGAAACCAGCAACGAGTAAGGCGAGAGTCCATCTTCATACCTTTGAAGATCGCTAAGCGGAAGCGTTACAAGAACACGGTTGGTGGAGTCGTACTCGCAGCGATTCAGACTGCGGTGGATTCCGATCTTAGTGCCGAACAACGGCGCCTCCACGTTCAAGACACATGCAGCCCGGTGACGTCTCCTACACCTTGATCCAGCAAGGAGGAAGGAGAGGTTGAGGTACAGCTCCGGCAGCACGATGGCGTGGTGACGGTGGAGCTGCGTGGTCTCTGGCAGGGCTTCGCCAAGCACCACGGAGAACAAGGAAGAGGAGGGGTAGGGCTACGCCGAGAGAGAGAGAGAACTCGTGTGTCTGGAAGCCCCAAAACCCTCCACTATATATAGGAGGAGGGGGACGGAGGGCGCAGCCCTAGGGTTCCCACCCTAGGAGCTACGGTCGGCCCTAGATGGCCATCTGGCCGGCGGCTAGAGAGGGAGAGGGGAGGGCGCAGCCCTAGGTGGGCCTTAGGTACATCTGGGCCTAGGGTTTCCCCTCCCTCCCACCTTTCCTGCACCTTGGGCCAGGGTGGAGGGCGCACCAGCCCACTCTAGAGCTGGTCCCTTCCACTCTCGGCCCACGCAGCCCTTTGGGTGGTCCCGGTACGTTACCGGTAATTCCCGAAACACTTCCGGTGGCCAAATCCTCACTTCCTATGTATCATTCTTTACCTCCAGACCATTCCGGAACTCCTCGTGACGTCCAGGATCTCATCCGGGACTCCGAACTACCTTCGGTAACCACGTACACTATTTCCCTATAACCCTGGCGTCATCGAACCTTAAGCGTGTAGACCCTACGGGTTCGGGAGACACGTAGACATGACCGAGACACCTCTCCGGTCAATAACCAATAGCGGGATTTGGATACCCATGTTGGCTCCCACATGCTCCACGATGATCTCATCGGATGAACCACGATGTAGGGCATTCAATCAATCCCATATGCAATTCCCTTTGTCTACCGGTATGATACTTGCCCAAGATTCGATTATCCCTATACCTTGTTCAATCTCGTTACCGACAAGTCTCTTTACTTGTTCCGTAGCACATCATCCCGTGGCTAACTCCTTAGTCACTTTGATCTCATTATGATGATGTCTTACCGAGTGGGCCTAGAGATACCTCTCCGTCACACGGAGTGACAAATCCTAGTCTCGATTCGTGCCAACCCAACAGACACTTTCGGAGATACCCATAGTGCACCTTTATAGCCACCTAGTTACGTTGTGATGTTTGGCACACCCAAAGCATTCCTACGGTATCCGGGATTTGCACAATCTCATGGTCTAAGGAAATGATACTTGACATTGGAAAAGCTTTAGGAGATGAACTACACGATCTTGTGCTATGCTTAGGATTGGGTCTTGTCCATCACATCATTCTCCTAATGATGTGATCTCGTTATCAATGACATCCAATGTCCATGGTCATGAAACTGTGACCATCTATTGATCAACGAGCTAGCCAACTAGAGGCTCACTAGGGACACGTTGTGGTCTATTTATTCACACATGTATTATGGTTTCCGGTTAACACAATTATAGCATGAACAATAGACAATTATCATAAACAAGGAAATACAATAATAACCATTTTATTATTGCCTCTAGGGCATATTTCCAACAGTCTCCCACTTGCACTAGAGTCAATAATCTAGTTAAATTGTGATGAATCGAACACCCATAGCATTCTGGTGTTGATCATGTTTTGCTCGTGAGAGAGGTTTAGTCAATGGATCTGCGACATTCAGATCCGTATGTACTTTACAAATATCTATATCTCCCTCCTGAATGTAATCATGGATGGAGTTGAAGCGGTGCTTGATGTGTCTTGTCTTCCTGTGAAACCTGGGTTCCTTCGCAAGGGCAATAGCTCCAGTGTTGTCACAGAATAGAGTCATCAGGCCCGATGCATTGGGAACCACTCCTAGGTTGGTGATGAACTCCTTCATCCATACTCCTTCCTTTGCTGCTTCCGAAGCAGCTATGTACTCCGCTTCACATGTAGATTCCGCCACGACACTTTGCTTGCTGCTGCACCAGCTGACTGCCCCTCCGTTCAAAATATACACGTATCCGGTTTGCGACTTGGAGTCGTCCGGATCTGTGTCGAAGCTAGCATCGACGTAACCCTTTACGACGAGCTCTTCGGCACCTCCATATACGAGAAACATGTCCTTTATCCTTTTCAGGTACTTCAGGATATTCTTGACCGATGTCCAGTGTTCCGCTCCGGGATCACTTTGGTACCTCCCTACCAAACTTATGGCAAGGTTCACATCAGGTCTGGTACACAGCATGGCATACATAATAGAGCCTATGGCTGAAGCATAGAGGATGACACTCATCTCTTCTTTATCCTTTGCCATGGTCGGGCATTGAGTCGTACTCAATCTCACACCCTATAACACAAGCAGGAACCCCTTCTTCGACTGATCCATATTGAACTTCTTCAATATCTTTTCAAGGTATGTGCTTTGTGAAAGACCTATGAGGCGTTTCGATCTATCTCTATAGATCTTAATGCCTAATATGTAAGTAGCTTCTCCAAGGTCCTTCATTGAAAAACATTTATTCAAGTAGGCCTTTACACTTTCCAAAAGTTTTATATCATTTCCCATCAACAATATGTCATCCACATATAATATGAGAAATGCTACAGAGCTCCCACTCACTTTCTTGTAAATACAAGGTTCTCCATAAACATGTACAAACCCAAATGCTTTAATCACCTCATTAAAGCGAATGTTCCAACTCTGAGATGCTTGCACCAGCCCATAGATGGAGTGCTGGAGCTTGCATACTTTGTTAGCATCTTTAGGATCGACAAAACCTTCCGGCTGCATCATATACAGTTCTTCCTTAAGGAAGCCATTAAGGAATGTCGTTTTGACATCCATTTGCCAGATCTCATAGTCATAAAATGCGGCAATTGCTAACATGATTTGGACAGACTTCAGCATCGCTACGGGTGAGAAAGTCTCATCGTAGTCAACTCCTTGAACTTGTCGATAACCCTTAGCGACAAGTCGAGCCTTATAGACGGTCACATTACCATACGTGTCAGTCTTCTTCTTAAAGATCCATTTATTTTCAATGGCTCGCTTATCATCAGGCAAGTCCACCAAAGTCCACACTTTGTTCTCATACATGGATCCTATCTTGGATTTCATGGCTTCAAGCCATTTGTTGGAATCCGGGCCCGCCATCGCTTCTTCATAGTTCGAAGGTTCACCGTTGTCCAACAACATGATCTCCAGGACAGGGTTGTCGTACCACTCTGGTGCGGAACATGTCCTAGTGGACCTTTGACGTTCAATAGTAACTTGATCTGAAGTTTCATGATCATCATCATTAACTTCCTCTCCAGCCGGTGCAGACTCCACAAAAACAACTTCTTGTGTTGCGCTACTCTCCGGTTTGAGTGGAGGTACAATTACCTCATGAAGTTCTATTTTCCTCCCACTTACTTCTTTCGAGAGAAACTCTTTCTTGAGAAAGGATCCATTCTTGGCAACAAAGACTTTGCCTTCGGATCTGAGGTAGAAGGTATAGCCAATAGTCTCTTTGGGATATCCTATGAAGATGCACTTTTTGTTGGGGAACGTTGCATGGGAAACAAAAAAATTCCTACGCACACGCAGATCTATCCATGGTGATGAGCATCTACAAGAGGGAGAGTGGATCTACGTACCCTTGTAGATCGCTAAGCGGGAAGCATTAAGAAACGCGGTTGGTGTAGTCGAACGTCTTCGCGATCCCAATCGCCGAGCGTCCCGTGATCCAATCACGATCCGTCCTGTGATCCAATCACGATCCGTCCCGCGAACTTGATCACGATCCGTCCCGCGAACTTGATCACGGTCCTTCCGATCTAGCACCGAACGGACGGCACCTCCGCATTCAGCACACGTACGGCTTGATGACGATCTCCGCCGTCTTGATCTAGCAAGAAGGAGCGGAGAGGAAGAAGAGTTATCCAGTAGCGTGATGGTGCTCCGGCGATGGTGGTGGAGCTATTCCGGCAGGGCTTCGCCTAAGCGCTGCAGAAAACCGATCTAGAGGAGAAACTATGCACTGGAGGAACGGGCAGCACGTGGCTAAAAATTCTGTGCAAAAACCCTAAAACCTCCAGTATATATAAGAGGAATATAGGAGGAGGCTT
The DNA here is from genome assembly GCA_022496015.1 of Hordeum marinum. Taxonomy (NCBI): domain Eukaryota; kingdom Viridiplantae; phylum Streptophyta; class Magnoliopsida; order Poales; family Poaceae; genus Hordeum; species Hordeum marinum. The sequence continues at coordinate 49,835,863 of CM039678.1, read as the reverse complement.
GGCCCAAGGGCCAAGCGTCAAGGAGTCGATCGAACCAGGTGGGAGAGGTGGAATCCACCTCCAATCCTAGTAGGACTAGGATTCACCCAATTTTTGCCTTTTTCCACCTTTTCTCTTTGGGTTTTTTCTCCCTAGTCGCATGGGCTTTGTGTGGGACTTCCACCAGCCCACTAAGGGCTGGTAATTATTCTCCCACATCCCATGAAGCCTCTTGGGTCGAAATACCCCTCCCGGTGGTCTCCCGGTACACTACCGGTACTCTCGGTACATTACCGATTAGCCCAAAACTTTTCTGGCGACCAAAACAGGACTTCCTATATATCAATCTTTACCTCCAGACCATTCCGGAGCTCCTCGTGACGTCCGGCATCTCATCCGGGACTCTGAACAACCTTCGTCACCATCATACATAACTCTATACTACCGAAACGTCACCGAACCTTAAGTGTGCAGACCCTGCGGGTTCGAGAACTATGTAGACATGACCGAGACAACTCTACGGCCAATAACCAATAGCGGGACCTGGATGCCCATATTGGTGCCTACATATTCTACAAAGATCTTTATCGTTCGAACCTCTGTGTCAAGGATTCAGTTAATCCCGTATGATGTTCCCTTTGTTCTTCGCTATGTTACTTGCCCGAGATTCGATCGTCGGTATCTCCATACCTAGCTCAACCTTGTTACCGGCAAGTCTCTTTACTCGTTCCATAATACAAGATCCCGTGACTAACACTTAGTCACATTGCTTTCAAGGCTTATTGTGATGTTGTATTACCGAGTGGGCCCTGAGATACCTCTCCGTCACACGGAGTAACAAATCCCAATCTTGATCCATGCCAACTCAACAGACACCCTCGAAGATACCTGTAGAGCACCTTTATAGTCACCCAGTTACGTTGTGACGTTTGATACACACAAGGCACTCCTCCGATGTCCGTGAGTTGCATGATCTCATGGTCATGGGAACATATACTTGACATGCAAAAAACAGTAGCAATAAACAGACACGATCATATGCTACGTTTGTAGTTTGGGTCTTGTCCATCACATAATTCTCCTAATGATGTGATCCCATTATCAAATGACATCACATGTCAATGGCTAGGAAACCTTGACCATCTTTGATCAACGAGCTAGTTCACTAGAGGCATACTAGGGACAAAGTGTTGTCTATTTACCCACACATGTAATGTGTTTCCAGTTAATACAATTATAGCATGGATAATAAACAATTATCATGAACAAGGAAATAATAATAAACACTTTATTTATTGCCTCTAGGGCTTATTTCCAACACTTTTCCTCTTTGGGTTCGAGCTTCTCAGGTGTATGTTTCTGTTGGGGAACGTCGCATGGGAAACAAAAAAATTCCTATGCACATGCAAGATCTATCCATGGTGATGAGCATCTACGAGAGGGAGAGTGGATCTACATACCCTTGTAGATCGCTAAGCGGGAAGCGTTAAGAAACGTGGTTGGTGTAGTCGAACGTCTTCACGATCCAAATTGCTGAGCATCCCGCGATCTCATCACGATCCGTCCCGCGATCCAATCACGATCCATCCCGCGATCCAATCACGATCCATCCCGCGAACTCATCACGATCCGTCCCGCGAACTCAGCATGATCTGTCCCGCGAACTCATCACGATCCGTCTCGCGATCTCGATCACGGTCCTTCCGATCTAGCGCCGAACGGACGGCACCTCCGCGTTCAGCACACGTACAGCTCGATGACGATATCCGCCTTCTTGATCCAGCAAGAGGGAGCGGAGAGGTAGATGATTTCACCGGCAGCGTGACGGCTCCGCAGTAATGGTGGTGGAGCAATACCGTCAGGGCTTCGCCTAAGCACTACAGAAATCCGATCTAGAGGAGAAACTATGCACTTGAGGAACGGGTAGCACGTGGCTGAAAATTTTGTGCCAAAAAACCCTAAAACCTCTAGTATATATAGGAGGAAGAGAGGAGGAGTCTTGGCTCCCAAGGAGCCAGCCCTTGGGTCGGCCAAACCAAGGAGGAGAGGAGGAATCCTCCTCCAATCCTAGTAGCACTAGGACTCCTCCTTATTTTCGTCTTTTTGCCTTTTTCCACCTTTTTCTCTTTGGGCTTTTCTTCCCAGCCGCATGGGCCTTGTGTGGGACTTCCACCAGCCCACTAAGGGCTGGTATTTACTATCCCACAGCCCATGTAGACTCTTGGGTCGAAATATCCCTCCCGATGGTCTCCCGGTACACTACCGGCACTCCCGGTACACTACCGATGAGCCCGAAACTTTTCTGGTGACCAAAATAGGACTTCCTATATATAAATCTTTACCTATGGACCATTTCGGAGCTCCTCGTGACGTCGGGGATCTCATCCGGGACTCCGAACAACCTTCGTTCACCACCATACATAACTCTATACTACCAAAATGTCACCGAACCTTAAGTGTGCAGACCCTGCGGGTTCGAGAACTATGTAGACATGACCGAGACACCTCTATGGTAAATAACCAATAGCGGGACATGGATGCCCATATTGGTTCATACATATTCTGTGAAGATCTTTATCGGTCGAACCTCTATGTCAAGGATTCAGTTAATCCCGTATGGTGTTCCCTTTGTTCTTCGGTATGTTACTTGCCCGAGATTCGATCGTCGGTATCTCCATACCTAGTTCAACCTCGTTACCGGCAAGTCTCTTTACTCATTCCGTAATACAAGATCCCGTGACTAACACTTAGTCACATTGCTTGCAAGGCTTACTGTGATGTTGTATTACCGAGTGGGCCCTGAGATACCTCTCCGTCACACGGAGTAGCAAATCCCAGTCTTGATCCATGCCAACCCAACGGACACACTCGGAGATACCTGTAGAGCACCTTTATAGTCACCCAGTTACGTTGCGAAGTTTGATACACACAAGTCACTCTTCCGGTGTTCGTGAGTTGCATGATCTCATGGTCATAGGAACATATACTTCACATGCAGAAAACAGTAGCAATAAACTGACACGATCATATGCTATGTTTGTAGTTCGGGTCTTGTCCATCACATCATTCTCCTAATTATGTGATCCCGTTATCAAATGACATCACATGTCAATGGCTAGGAAACCTTTGACCATCTTTGACCAACGAGCTAGTTCACTAGAGGCATACTAGGGACAAAGTGTTGTCTATTTACCCACACATGTAATGTGTTTCCAATCAATACAATTATAGCATGGATAATAAACGATTATAATGAAAAAGGAAATATAATAATAAACACTTTATTTATTGCCTCTAGGGCATATTTCCAATAGTCTCCCACTTCCACTAGAGTCAATAATCTAGTTCACATCACCATGTGGTCCGCATTGTTATGAATCTAACACCCAATGAGTTCTGGGGCTCGATCATGCTTTGCATGTGAGAGAGGTCTTTTAGTCAACGGGTCTGCGGCATTCAGATCTGTGTGTACTTTTCAAATCTCTATGTTAAACTGTAAACACTGCTACTACACTCCACTTGGTACTATTCCAAATGGCTGCTCCACTATACGTATCCAGATTGCTACTACGAGTCATCCGGATTGGTGTTAAAGCTTGCATCGACGTAACTCTTTACGACGAACTCTTTATCACCTCCATAATTGAGAAACGTCTCCTTAATCTTTTAGTTACTAAGGATAATCTTGCCCGTTGTCCAGTGATCCACTCCTAGATCACTCTTGTACCCCTTGACGGACTCATGGCAAGGCACACACAGTTGCGGTACACAGCATGGCATACTATACAGATCCTATGGCTAAGGCATAGGGGACGACGTTCGTCCTTTCTTTTTCTTCTGCCGTGGTCGAGCTTTGAGTCTTACTCAACTTCACACCTTACAAATTAGGCGAGAACTCTTTCTCTGACTGATCCATTTTGAACTCTTGCAAAATCTTGTCAAGGTATGTACTCATTGAAAGTCTCATCAAGCATCTTGATCTATCTCTATAGATATTGATGCTCAACAATTAGGTAGCTTTATCCAGGTCTTCCTATGAAAAAATCTTTTCAAACAACCATTTATGCTTATTAGAAATTCTACATCATTTCTGATCAACAATATGTCATCCTCGTATACTTGTCAGAAATTCTATAGTGCTCCCACTCACTTTATTGTAAATACAAGTTTCTTGTAAACTTTGTATAGACTCAAAAACTTTGATCACCTCATCAAAGTGTATATTCCAACTCCGAGATGCTTGCTTCAGTTCATAGAAGGATCACTGAAGCTTGAACACCTTTTAGCATCCTTAGGAGTGACAATACCTTCTGATTGTATCACATACAACCTTTCCTCGAGTAAACTATTAAGGAAACGATGTTTTGACATCCATCTGCCAGATTTCATAATTGAAAAATGCAGCAACTGCTAACATAATTCTAACAGACTTCAGCATCGCTACGAGTGAAAAAGTCTCATCGTAGTCAACTCCTTGAACTTGTCGTAAACTTCTTTGCAACAAGTCGAGCTATAAAATGGTGACATTTACCATGAGCGTCTGTCTTCATTTTAAACATCCATTTGTACTCAATGAGCTGCCGTCCAACGAGAAAGTCTACCAAAGTCTATACTTGGTTTTCATACATGGATCCTTTCTCGAATTTCATGGCCTCTAACCATTTGTCGGAATCCGGTCCCATCATCGCTTCTCCACAGCTTGTAGGTTCATCGTTGTCCAACAACATGACCTCCAAGACAGGGTTGTCGTACTGCTCAGGAGAAGTACACATCCTTGTCGACCTACGAGGTTCGATAGTAACTTGATCCGAAGCTTCATGATCATCATCATTAACTTCCTCTTCAACTAACGTAGGCTTCACAGAAACAAATTCCTGTGCTGCGCTACTCTTTGGTTGAACAAAGGTTCAACAACCTCATCAAGTTCTATCTTCCTCCCACTCAATTCTTTCAATAGAAACTCTTTATCGAGAAAGGATCCAGTTTTAGCAACAAACACTTTATGCTTGGATCTGAGATAGAAGGTTTACCCAACTGTCTTTAGGGTATTCTATGAAGATGCATTTTTCCGCTTTGGGTTCGAGCTCATTAGGTGAAAACCTTTTTCACATAAGTGTTGTAGCCCCAAACATTAAGAAATGACAGCTTAGGTTTCTATCAAACCATAATTCACACGATGTCATCTCAACGGATTTAGATGGCGCCCTATCTAAAGTGAATGTAGTTGTCTCTAATGCATAACCCTAAAATTATAGTAGCAAAACGATAAGAGACATCATAGCAAGCACCATTTTCAGTAGAGCACGACTATGACGTTCGAACACACCATCACACTATGATGTTCCAGGTGGCGTGAGTTGTGAAACAACTTTCACATTGTCTAAAGTTGTATGCCAAACTCGTAACTCAGATATTTACCTCCACGATCATATCGCAAACATTTTTATCTTCTTGTCATGATGATCTTAAACTTCACCCTGAATTTGCTTGAACCTTTCAAACGATTTAGACTTGTGTTTCATTAAGTAAATATACACTATATCTACTCAAATAATCAGTGAAGGTAAGAAAGTAACGATATCCACCGCACGCTACAAGACTCATTGGATTGCATACATCAACATGTATCACTTCCAATAAATCACTTGCCTGCTCCATCCATCTGGAAACAGGGTCCTTAGTCATCTTGCCCAAGAGGCATAGTTCGCATGTCTCAACCGATTCGAAATTGAATGAGTCCAAAGATCCATCGGCATGGAGTTTCTTCATGCGCTTTATACCAATATGACATTTAGTGGCAGTGCCACAAGTATGTGGTACTATCATTATTAACTTTGTATCTTTTGGCATCAATGTTATGAACATGTGTATTACTACGATCAAGATTCAACAAACCATTCTCACTGGGTGCATGACCATTGAAGGTATTATTCATGTAAATAGAATAACCATTATTCTCTAACTTAAATGAATAACCGTGTTGCAATAAACATGATCTAATCATGTTCATGCTCAACGCAAAACACCAAATAACATTTATTTAGGTTCGTCACTAATCCCGAAGGTAGAGAGAGCGTGTGATGTTGATCACATCAACCTTGGAAACATTTCCAACACACATCGTCACCTCACCCTTAGCTAGTTCTCCGTTTATTCCGTAGCTTTTATTTCGAGTTACTAACAGTTAGCAACCGAACCGGTATCCAATACCCAGGTGCTACTAGGAGTACTACCAAGGTACACACGTATATCAAATATACTTCTGTCGACGTTGCCAGCCTTCTTATCTACCAAGTATCTAGGGTTGTTCCGCTTCAGCGACCGCTCCCCTCATAATCGAAGCACTTAGTCTCGGGTTTGGGTTCAACTTTGGGTTGCTTCACTGGAGCAGCAACTGACTTGCTATCCATGAAGTTTCCCTCCTTGCCCTTGCCCTTCTCAAAACTAGTGGTTTTACTAACCATCAACACTTGATGCTCCTTCTTGATTTCTACCTTCGCGGTGTCAAACATCGCGAACAGCTCAGGGATCGTTATTTCTATCCCTGGCGTTTATAGTTCATCACCAAGTTCTAGTAGCTTAGTGACAGTGACTTGGAGAACAATATCAATCACTATCTTATCTGGAAGATCAACTCCCACTCGATTCAAGCGATTGTACCACCCAGACAATCTGAGCACATGCTCAATGATTGATCTATTCTCCTTCATCTTACATGCAAAGAATCTTGTTGGAGATCTCATATCTTGCAACACGGACACGAGCCTGAGATCCTAATTTCAGCTCTTAGAACATCTCATATGTTCCATGACGTTCAAAACGTTTGGGAGCCTCAATTATAAGCCATAATGCATGACGCACTAAACTATCAAGTAGTCATCAGAACGTGTTTGTCAGATGTTCACAACATCTACAGACGACGGTAGAGGGGTTGGCGCATCGAGTGGTGCATTAAGGACATAAACCTTCTATGCAGCAACGAGGACAATCCTCAGATCACGGATCCAGTCCGCAATATTGCTACCATCATCTTTCAACTCTATTTCTCTAGGAACATATAAAAATTCAAGGGAGCTACAGCGCGAGCAAGTAATCTACACTGACTACGTTCATGATAATGAGTTCAATTAATCATATTACTTAAGAACTCCCACTCAAATTGACATCCCTCCGGTCATTCGAGTGATACATGATCCAAATTCACCAACTCAAGTCCGATCATCACGTGAGTTGAGGTGGTTTCAATGGTGAACATCATTATGTTGATCATATCTACTATATGACTCATGTTCGACCTTTCGGTCTCTTGTGTTCCGAGGCCTTGTCTGTACATGCTAGGCTCGTCAAGTTTAACCCAAGTGTTTTGCATGTGCAACACTGGTTTGCACCCGTTGTATGTGAACGTAGAGTCTATCACACCCGATCATCACGTGGTGTCTCGACACGACGAACTTTCGCAACGGTGCACACTCGGGGAGAACACAATTTATCTTGAAATTAAGTGAGGGATCACCTTATAATGCTACCGTCGTCCTAAGCAAAACAAGGTGCATAAAAGGATTAACATCACATGAAAATCATAAGTGACATGATATGGCCATGAACTTGTGCTTTTGATCTCCATCATGAAAGCATCGGCATGATCTCCATCGTCACCGGCACGACACCATGATCTCCATCATCTTGATCTCCATCAACGTGTCGCCATCGAGGTTGTCGCGCCCAACATGCTTCTACTACTATTGCTACCGTTTAGCGATAAAGTAAAGCATTACATAGCGCTTAATGATTGACACGCAGATCATACAATAATTAAAGACAACGCTATGGCTCCTGCCGGTTGCCGTACTCAGCAACATGCAAGTCATGATAATCTATACATCACATGATCATCTCAACGATCACATATATCACATCATGTAATTGGCCATATCACATCACAACATACCCTACAAAAACAAGTTAGACGTCATCTAATTGTTGTTGCATGTTTTACGTGGCTGCTACGGGTATCTACCAAGAACAATTCTCATCTACGCAGAAACCAAAACGGTGATACACTAGTTGCTTTTCAACCTTCTCAAGGACCGCCTTTGTCGAATCCGATCCAACTAAAGCAAGAGAAACTGACACCCACAAGCCATCTATGCAACAAGTTGCGGTTGAGGGAACCGGTCTCTCGTAAGCGTACGAGTAATGTTGGTCCGGGCCGCTTCATCTCACAATACCGCTGAACCAAAACACGACCAAGGGAGGAAGCAATCTAAGCATCAACGCCCACAAACTCTTTGTGTTCTACTCGAGATCTCATCTACACATAGACCTAGCTCATGATGCCACTGTTGGGGAACGTCACATGGGAAACAAAAAATTTCCTACGCACATGCAAGATCTATCCATGGTGATGAGCATCTACGAGAGGGAGAGTGGATCTACATACCCTTGTAGATCGCTAAGCGGGAAGCGTTCGTAAACACGGTTGGTGTAATCAAACGTCTTCGCGATCCAAATCGACGAGCGTCCCGGATCTCATCACGATCCGTCCCACGATCCAATCACGATCCGTCCCGCGAACTCATCACGATCTGTCCCGCGATGCAATCACGATCCATCCCGTGAACTCATCACGATCCGTCCCGCGAACTCATCACGATCCGTCTCGCGATCTTGATCACGGTCCTTCCGATCTAGCGCCGAACGGACGGCACCTCCGCGTTCAGCACACGTACAGCTCGATGACGATCTCCGCCTTCTTGATCTAGCAAGAGGGAGCAGAGAGGTAGACGGGTTCACCGACAGCGTGACAGCGCTGCGGTGATGGTGGTGGAGCAATTCCGGCAGGGCTTCGCCTAAGCACTATAGAAATCCGATCTACAGGAGAAACTATGCACTGGAGGAACGGGTAGCACGTGGCTGAAAATCTTGTGCCAAAAACCCTAAAACATCTATTATATATATGAGGAAGAGAGGAGTACGCTTGGCTCCCAAGGAGCCAGCCCTTGGGTCCGCCAAACCAAGGAGGAGAGGAGGAATCCTCCTCCAATCCTAGTAGGACTAGGGCTCCTCCTTATTTTGGTCTTTTTGCCTTTTTCCACCTTTTTCTCTTTGGGCTTTTCTTCCCAGCCGCATGGGCCTTGTGTGGGACTTCCACCAGCCAACTAAGGGCTGGTATTTACTCTCCCACAACCGATGTAGCCTCTTGGGTCGAAATACCCCTCCCGATGGTCTCCCGGTACACTACCGGCACTCCCGGTACACTACCGCTGAGCCTGAAACTTTTCCGTTGACCAAAATAGGACTTCCTATATATCAATATTTACCTCCGGACCATTTTGGAGCTCCTCGTGTCGTCCAGGATCTCATCCGGGACTCCAAACAACCTTCGGTCACCACCATACATAACTCTATACTACCGAAACGTCACCGAACCTTAAGTGTGCAGACCCTGTGGGTTTGAGAACTATGTAGACATGACTGAGACACCCTATGGTCAATAACCAATAGCGGGACCTGGATGCCCATATTGGTTCCTACATATTCTACGAAGATCTTTATCGGTCGAACCTCTATGTCAAGGATTCGGTTAATCCCGTATGGTGTTCCCTTTGTTCTTCGGTATGTTACTTGCCTGAGATTCGATCGTCGGTATCTCCATACCTAGTTCAACCTCGTTACCGGCAAGTCTCTTTACTCGTTCCGTAATACAAGATCCCGTGACTAACACTTAGTCACATTGCTTGCAAGGCTTGTTGTGATGTTGTATTACCGAGTGGGCCCTGAGATACCTCTCCGTCACACGGAGTAACAAATCCTAGTCTTGATCCATGCCAACCCAACGGACACCCTCGGAGATACCTGTAGAGCACCTTTATAGTCACCCAGTTACGTTGCGACATTTGATACACACAAGGCACTCTTCCGGTGTTCGTGAGGTGCATGATCTCATGGTCATGGGAACATATACGTGACATGCAGAAAACAGTAGCAATAAACTCACACGATCATATGCTATGTTTGTAGTTCGGGTCTTTTCCATCACATCATTCTCCTAATGATGTGATCCCGTTATCAAATGACATCACATGTCAATGGCTAGGAAACCTTTGACCATCTTTGACCAACGAGCTAGTTCACTAGAGGCATACTAGGGACAGTGTTGTCTATTTACCCACACATGTAATGTGTTTCCAATCAATACAATTATAGCATGGATAATAAACGATTATCATGAACAAGGAAATATAATAATAAACACTTTATTTATTTCCTCTAGGGCATATTTCCAATAGTTTCTTCACATAAGCATCGCATCCCCAAACTTTTAGGAACGACAGCTTAGGTTTCTTTCCAAACCATAATTCATACAGTGTCGTCTCAACGTTCTTTGACGGTGCCCTATTTAAAGTGAATGCGGCAATCTCTAATGCATATCCCCAAAATGATAGCGGTAAGTCGGTAAGAGACATCATAGATCGCACCATATCCAATAGAGTGCGATTACGACATTCATACACACCATTTCACTGAGGTGTGCCAGGCGGCGTGAGTTGTGAAACAATTCCACATTTCCTTAGGTGTGTGCCAAACTCGTGACTTAAATATTCTCCGCCACGATCAGATTGTAGGCACTTTATTTTCCTATTACGTTGATTCTCTACCTCACTCTAAAATTCCTTGAACCTTTCAAAGGTTTCAGACTTGTGTTTCATTAAGTAGACATACTCATATCTGCTCAAGTCATGAGTGAGGGTGAGAACATAACGGTAGCCACCGCGAGCCTCGACGCTCATTGGACCGCATACATCGGTATGTATTATCTCCAATAAGTCACTTGCTCGCTCCATTGTTCCGGAGAACGGAGTCTTGGTCATCTTGCCCATGAGGCATGGTTCGCACGTGTCAAATGATTCAAAATCAAGAGACTCCAAAAGTCCATTAGCATGGAGCTTCTTCATGCATTTGACACCAATATGACCAAGGCGGCAGTGCCACATGTAAGTGGGACTATCATGATCAACCTTACACTTCCTATACTCACACTATGAACATGTGTAACATCACATTCGAGATTCATCAAAAATAAACCATTGACCAGCGGAGCATGACCATAAAACATTTCTCTCATATAAATAGAACAACCATTATTCTCAGATTTAAATGAGTAGCCATCTCGCATCAAGCGAGATCCAGATACAATGTTCATGCTCAAAGCTGGTACTAAATAACAATTATTAAGGTTTAAAACTAATCCCGAAGGTAGATGTAGAGGTAGCGTGACGGCGGCGATCACATCGGCCTTGGAACCATTCCCAACGCGCATCGTCACCTCGTCCTTTGCCAGCCTCCGCTTATTCCGCAGCTCCTGCTTGGAGTTACAAATGTGAGCAACTACACCGGTATCAAATACCCAAGAACTACTATGAGCGCTTGTTAGGTACACATCAATAACAAGTATATCACATATACCTTTAACGTTGCTGGCCTTCTTATCCGCTAAGTACTTGGGGCAGTTCCGCTTCCAGTGACCGGTACCCTTGCAATAAAAGCACTCAGTCTCAGGATTGGGTCCATTCTTGTTCTTCTTCCCAGCAACTTGCTTACCGGGCGTGGCAACAGCTTTGCCGTCCTTCTTGAAGTTCTTGTTACCCTTGCCTTTCTTGAAACTAGTGGTCTTATTCACCATCAACACTTGATGCTCCTTTTTGATCTCGACCTTCGCTGATTTCAGCATCGAGTACAACTCAGGAATGGACTTCTCCATACCCTGCATGTTGTAGTTCATCACAGAGCTCTTGTAGCTAGGTCAAGAGCTAGTGAGTACAACTCAGGATTCAATCAATAACCGAGTCATCCGGGAGATTAACTCCTAGATGAGTCAAGCGGTTGTGCAACCCAGACATTTTGAGTAAGTGCTCACTGAGAGAACTATTCTCCTCCATCTTACAACTGAAGAACTTGTCGGAGACGTCATATCTCTCGACCCGGGCATGAGCCTGGCAAACCAGTTTCATCTCTTGGAACATCTCATATGCTCTGTGTTGCTCAAAACACTTTTGGAGCCCCGGTTCTAAACTGTAAAGCATGCCACACTGAACAAGGGAGTAATCATCGCAGCATGACTGCCAAGCGTTTGTAACGTCTTGGTCCGCTGGGAAAATGGGTGGGTCACCTAGCGGTGCATCAAGGACATACAATCTCTTGGAAGCTATGAGGATGATCCTCAAGCTACGGACCCAGACCGCATAGTTGCTTCCATCATCTTTCAGCTTGGTTTTCTCTAGGAACACGTTGAAGTTGAGGGTGACATTAGTGTTGGCCATTGGATCTACAATATAGATTGTAAAGAAAATTTTAGACTAAGTTCATGATAATTAAGTTCACATAATCAAATTACTTAATAAACTCCCACTTAGGTAGACATCTCTCTAGTCATCCAAGTGATACATGATCCATGTCAACTAGCCTGTGTCTGATCATCACGTGAGACGGACTAGTCATCCATGGTGAACATCTCCATGTTGATCGTATCTTCTATACGACTCATGTTCGACCTTTCGTTCTTCCGTGTTCCGAGGCCATGTCTGTACATGCTAGGCTCGTCAAGTCAACCTAAGTGTTTTGCGTGTGTAAATCTGGCTTACACCCGTTGTATGTGGACGTTAGAACCTATCACACTCGATCATCAGGTGGTGCTTCGGAACAACGATCCTTAGCAATGGTGCACAGTTAGGGTGAACACCTTTCTTGAAATTTTATTGAGAGATCATCTTATCTACTACCGTCATTCTAAGCAAATAAGATGTAAACATGATAAACATCACATGCAATCAATATAGTGACATGATATGGCCAATATCATCTTGCTCCTTTGATCTCCATCTTCGGGGCACCATGATCATCACTGTCACCGGCACGACACCATGATCTCCATCATCGTGTCTTCATGAAGTTGTCTCGCCAACTATTACTTCTACTACTATGGCTAACGTTTAGCAATAAAGTAAAGTAATTACATGGCGTTTATGATTGACACACAGGTCATACAATAAAATAAGACAACTCCTATGGCTCCTGCCGGTTGTCATACTCATCGACATGCAAGTCGTGAATCCTATTACAAGAACATGATAAATCTCATACATCACAATGCATCACAACACATCCTTTGGCCATATCACATCACAAGGCATATGCTGCAAAAACAAGTTAGACGTCCTCTAATTTGTAGTTGCAAGTTTTTACGTGGCTGCTATAGGTTTCTAGCAAGAATGTTTCTTACCTACGCCAAAACCACAACGTGATATGCCAATTGCTATTTACCCTTAATAAGGACCCTTTTCATCAAATCAAATCCGACTAAGGTGGGAGAGACAAACACCTGCTAGCCACCTTATGCAACAAGTGCATGTCAGGCGGTGGAACTGGTCTCACGTAAGCGTACGTGTAAAGTTGGTCCGGGCCGCTTCATCCCACAATATCACCGAATCAAGATAAGACTAGTAGTGGTAAGCAAATTAACAAGATCGATGCCCACAACAACTTTGTGTTCTACTAGTGCATAGATTCTACGCATAGACCTAGTTCATCATGCCACTGTTGGGAGACGTGGTAGTAAATCAAAAACAATCCTACGTGTTCACCAAGATCTATCTATGGACAAACCAGCAAGGAGTAAGGGGAGAGTGCGTATTCATACCTTTGAAGATCGCTAAGCGGAAGCGTTACAAGAACGCGGTTGGTGGAGTCGTACTCGCAGCGATTCAGACCGCGATGGATTCCGATCTTAGCGCCGAACAACGGCGCCTCCGCGTTCAACACACGTGCAGCTCGGTGACGTCTCCTACGCCTTGATCCAGCAAGGAGGAAGGAGAGGTTGAGGGAGAGATCCGGCAGCACGATGGTGTGGTGACGGTGGAGCTGCGTGGTCTCCGGCAAGGCTTTGCCAAGCACCGCGGAGAACGAGGAAGAGGAGGGGTAGGGATGCGCCGAGAGAGAGAGAGAACTCGTGTGTCTGGAAGCCCCAAAACCCTCGACTATATATAGGAGGAGGGGAGGGAGAGCGCAGCCCTACGGTTCCCACCCTAGGAGCTTCGGCCGGCCCTAGATGGCCATCTGGCCGGTGGCCAGAGAGGGAGAGGGGAGGGCGCAGCCGTAGGTGGGCCTTAGGCCCATCTGGGCCTAGGGTTTCCCCTCCCTCCCACCTTTCTTGCGCCTTGGGCAAAGGTGGAGGGCGCACCAGCCCAATCTGGGGCTGGTCCCTTCCACTCTCGGCCCACGCAGCCCTCTGGGGCTGGTGGCCCCACTTGGTGGACCCCCAGAACCCTTCTGGTGGTCCCGGTACATTACCGGTAATTCTCGAAACACTTCTGGTGGCCAAATCCTCACTTCCTATACATCATTCTTTACCTCCGGACCATTTAGGAACTCCTCGTGACGTATGGGATCTCATCCGGGACTCCTAACTACCTTCAGTAACCACGTACACTATTTCCCTATAACCCTAGAGTCATCGAACCTTAAGTGTGTAGACCCTACGGGTTCGGGAGACATGTCTACATGACCGCGACACCTCTCCGGTTAATAACTAACAGCGGGATCTGGATACCCATGTTGGATCCCACATGCTCCATGATGATCTCATCAGATGAACCACGATGTCGGGGATTCAATCAATCCCGTATGCAATTCCCTTTGTCTGAAGGTATAATACTTGCACGAGATTCGATCGTCGGTATCCCTATACCTTGTTCAATCTCGTTACCGGCAAGTCTCTTTACTCGTTCCGTAACACATCATCCCGTGGTTAACTCCTTAGCCACTTTGAGCTCATTATTATGATGTCTTACCGAGTGGGCCCAGAGATACCTCTCCATCACACGGAGTGACAAATCCCAGTCTCGATTCGTGCCAACCCAACAGACACTTTTGGAGATACCCATAGTGCACCTTTATAGCCACCCAGTTACGTTGTGACGTTTGGCATACCCAAAGCATTCCTACGGTATCCGGGAGTTGCACAATCTCATGGTCTAAGGAAATGATACTTGACATTGGAAAAGCTTTAGCAGATGAACTCACGATCTTGTGCTATGCTTAGGATTGGGTCTTGTCCATCACATCATTCTCCTAATGATGTGATATCGTTATCAATGACATCCAATGTACATGGTCATGAAACTGTGACCATCTATTGATCAACGAGCTAGCCAACTAGAGGCTCACTAGGGACACATTGTGGTCTATGTATTCACACATGTATTACGGATTCCGGTTAACACAATTATAGCATGAACAATAGACAACTATCATGAACAAGGAAATACAATAATAACCATTTTATTATTTCCTCTAGGGCATATTTCCAACACGTATATCATATTCACGGTTTTTACCTCCGGAGGGAACTGCTTTTTACCACCATTGACCGGACCGTGGGGCTCTTCATCGTCCTTGCTGCGTGAGCCCTTGCCTTGCTCCCGAGTTGCGAGTTTGCCGGCGTGTTTGAACACCCAACAGTTACGGTTGGTGTGGTTAGCGGGATTGTCTTGCATGCCATGGATCTGGCAAGGCCTCTCCATGATTTATCTAGCAGGGTAGGTCTGTCATGATTGCCTTTAGGAGGCTTCTTCCGCTGCCGGGTTTGGGGGTTGTGGAAACCGGCATTAACGGTCGTGTCATCGGCGTCACTATTGATGTGCACGTGCTTATTTTTGTTGCATCTTGGTTTCCCGTTTCCATCCCGAACCTTAGAGGTTTCAGGATCTTTGGGGTTGTGTCTCCGTCTAGCTAGCCAGTTATCCTCACCCACGCAAAAGCGAGCATGAGTGATGTAAGGGCGGCCATTGTCCTAGGTTTGTCCTGACCGAGCTGACGAGCCAGCCATTCATCCCGAATATTGTGCCTGAAGGAGGCTATTGCCTCGTTATCTGAAACGTCTCCAACATATATATAATTTTTTTATTGTTCCATGCTATTATATTATCTGTTCTGGATGTTTTATATGCATTAATATGCTATTTTATATTATTTTTGGGACTAACTATTAATCTAGAGCCTAGTGCCAGTTTCTGTTTTTTTCTTGTTTTTGAGTATTGCAGATATGGAATATTAAACGGAGTTCAAATGGAATAAAATATTTGCGATGATTTTTTCTAGAACAAAAGTGACCTACCAGGCTTGGAGTGCAAGGCAAGGCACTTGCCAGGAAGTCACAAGCCAGGGGGCGCGGCCACCCACCTAGCCGCGCCTGGCAGGCTTGTGACTCCCTGGCAAGAGTCCTAGTCCTAATATTCGTCCTATAAATATCCATATATTCACACAATACCAAAAAGAGCCACGAAAATACTTTTTCGCCGCCAGAAGCCTCCGTTCCCGAGAGATCCAATCTTGGAGCCTTTTCCGTTATCTATCAGACGAGGATTCGATCACGGAGGGCATCTACATCAACTCCATTGCCCCTCCGATGATGCGTGAGTAGTCCACCACAGACCTACGGCTCCATAGCTAGTAGCTAGATGGCTTCTTCGCTCTCTTTGTGCTTCAATACCATGTTCTTCATGATCTTTATGGAGATCTATCCGATGTAATACTCTTTTGCGATGTGTTTGTCGAGATTCGATGAATTGTGGGTTCATGTTCAGATTATCCATGAATATTATTTGAGTCTTTTCTGAATTCTTATATGCATGATTTTGTATCTTTGCAAGTATTTTTGAGTTATTGGTTTGGTTTGGCCAACTAGATTGGTAATTCTTGCAATGGGAGAAGTACTTAGTTTTGGGTTCAATCTTGCAGTGTCCTCACCGAGTGACATAGTAGGGGTAGTGAGGAACGTATTATATTGTTGCCATCAAGGGTAAAAAATATGTAGTTTTCATCATATTGCTTGAGTTTATCCCTCTGCATCATGTCATCTTACCTAATGTGTTACTCTGTTCTTTACGAACTTAATACTCTAGATGCAGGCAGGAGTCGGTCGATGTGTGGAGTAATAGTAGTAGATGTAGAATCATTTCAGTCTACTTGACAGGGACGTGATGCCTATATGCATAATCATTGCCTATCTTCATAATTATTCGCTTTTCTACGAATTGGTCGACAGTAATTTGTTCACCCACCATGATATTCGGTCGATGTGTGGAGTAATAGTAGTAGATGCAGAATCAGTTCGGTCTACTTGACACGGACGTGATGCCTATATGCATAATCATTGACTTGGATATCTTCATAATTATTCGCTTTTCTATCAATTGCTCGACAGTAATTTGTTCACCCACCATGATATTTTTCCTTCAAGAGAGAAGCCTCTAGTGAAACCTATGGCCCCCGGGTCTACTTTCCATATTATATTTTCAAATCTATAAACCAAAAATACCAAAAATAACTTGCTGCAATTTATTTACCTTTTACTTTCCGCAATCTTTTACATCTATCTCTATCAGATCTAATCCTTGCAAATAGCCGTGAAGGGATTGACAACCCCTTTATAGCGTTGGGTGCAAGAGTTTGATTGTTTGTGTAGGTGCATCCATTGGTGACTTGCTTGTTCCTCCTACTAGATTGATACCTTGGTTCTCATCAACTAAGGGAAATACTTATCTACTTTGCTGCATCACCCTTTCCTCTTCAAGGGAAAACCAACGCAAGCTCAAGAGGTAGCAAGAAGGATTTCTAGCGCCGTTGCCAGGGAGGATACACATCAAGCCCACCAAGTACCCATCACAAACTCATCTCTTGCATTTACATTATTTGCCATTTGCCTCTCCTTTTCCTCTCCCCCGCTTCTAAAACGATTTTCAGAAAATACCAAAAAGATTTGCATTTTTATTCGCCCTTCCTCTGTTTGCCTTTTCGTTTGCCTTTTGCTTGCTTGCGTGCTAGATCGATTTGTTGCCACCATGTTTGAATCTGAGGAGACTTTCATTGAAAAGGATAGTAATAATCTTGAGGGGAATTTTGATGACTTTGCTAATAACATCCCTCATGAAGAACATACTATCACACATACAAAAAATCTGCATAGGTAGCGGTAATATTATTGGAAAAGGTGTTATTCAAGATTTCTTTACTTGTGCGGGTACGCTTCCTACCTTAGGAGGGTCCATTCTCAATAAAACTAATAGTCTTGCGGATGCTATAACACTGTTAATAATTGAACTTGAGAGGCAATTTGTTCATATGCACCCTTGCATACAAAGGATTTTTCTAGAGTTCTCTAGTATTCAGCATTCTTCCATTAAGCGTGCCGCCACTATATTTCTAGCCCACGAGTTTAGATTTATCATGAAAGAGGCTAGCGAAATTTTTTCTCATTATAAAAATTAATGGTGGATGTCCCCCCATAGAGGAGATCCTTTTTAATCAAGAAGAGATAATGAGATTGCAATCTCCGGATTATGTTGCTTATAATGAAAATTTGAGAAAAAAGGTCCCTGTCGAGGTTTTGGTTGATAAGATTTCTGAACTCAATGATAATTTCGCTATACAAAACAACGGATTAGAGTTCATATTAAGAAAAAGGCTTATGGCTTTCAACCAAAGGAAAGCTTACAATGATGAATTGATTATACACTATAGGGGGGCCGAAGGAGGAACCTATCCCTCCCGCACTTGATCTTAAGGATCCTTATCCTATTAAATTTAGCCCTTTTGATTATTTTTGCTTGCCACAAAGGAAACTTGCCACTGAAAGAAGGAAGTATGAGATGAGCATGGATGATCTCCCTTACTATTATGACAATACCTAGATCTATTGTGTTTTGCCTAGCTAGGGGCGTTAAACAATAGCGCTTGTTGGGAGGCAACCCAATTTTATTTTTATGTTTCTATTTTTGCTTCTTTTTTTGAGTGTTTCCCACATTATTACTTCTATATTAATTGTGTTTTGGTGTTTTAATTAGTGTTTAAGCCAAGTAAGACCTTTAGGATGGTCTATGGTGGTTGTTGATTTGATCTTTTTAAAAAACACAAACTTTTGCATCCAGTCTAGGAATTTTATAAATTTTTCAAAGCTTCGAATGAGTCTGAAATTTTTACACAAGATTGATATACAAATTTCCCGGGTTTTCCTAATTTTCGGAATTGTTTGAGTTACATAAGTATACGAAGTTTTCAGATTGCTACAGACTGTTCTGTTTTTGACAGATTCTGTTTTCTTTGTGTTGTTTACCTATTTTGATGTATCTATGGGTTGTATCGTGGGGTATGAACCATGGAGAAGTTAGAATACAGTACATATTACACCAATATAAATAAATAATTAGTTCACAACAGTACCTAAAGTAGTGATTTATTCTTCTTATACTAACGGATCTCACGAGTTTTCTGTTGAGTTTTCTGTTGTGAAGTTTCCAAGTTTTGGGTAAAGGTTTGATGGACTATGGAATAAGCAGTGGCAAGAGCCTAAGCTTGGGTGTGCCCAAGGCACCCCAAGTCATATTCAAGGATGCCAAAGAGCCTAAGCTTGGGGATGCCCCGGAAGGCATCAGTATCCGGGCAATCCACGATCTGGTTTTTCTTGGTCAAGAACCGATTCCAGAATTGCCGACCGGACTCTCCTGCCTTCTGGACGATGTTGCTTATATCAGAGGAGTGCGGCGGCTGTACATAAGTGCCTTGGAAGTTAGAATGTAAAGCATCCTCTAGATCCTCCCAGCACCCGATAGAATTTTCGTGGAGGTTGTTTAACCACTGCCGAGTTGGCCCTTAAATTTTAGGGATAGGTATTTGATGGCGTGAAGATCGTATCCTCGTGCCATGCGGATGTGGAGGAGGAAATACTCAATCCATACTATTGGGTCATTTTTCCCATCATATTGCTCTATGTTCACGGGTTTAAATCCTTCCGGGAACTGATGCTGCATTACCTCATCAGTGAAGCACAATGGGTGGGTGGCGCCTCTAACCCGTGCTATGTCACGCCGGTAATCGACGTCTGTTCTGGCCCAGTTTCATTCCCGTCCTCTGTTATTCCGGACGAGCCAGGGCCGGTACCCATCCCGTCTATCGAGGAGTATACTCTAGATCCGTAGATGGGTCTTGTACGACATGTTCTATGATCCAAGTCATGTCGCAGGTCGTACCTGTCCTCGGGCTCTATTGGCTCTTTTCCCCTTCTTTGGGGTATCACCGGCCTATAATCGTCATCACCAGCCGTCCTATCTCGTCCTCGGGGAGGACGGTCCGACTGGTCGTATGGAGTGTGCTTGGGAGATGGTGTATTGGGGAGCTCGTCTTCGAACTGTGGAAGTAGCCGTCGGCGTGGATAGCTCTTGTGTTGGTCCAACAAAATGGTATTGTATCCTTCCTCGACTGACACGACCTTCGTCCATCTGTCGTTGAGGTTTATCTTGTTCGGCCTTAAGCTGTCGTTCTTTTGCTTTCAGGCTTCGGGCAGTAGCTATAAGATGTCGCCGGAACTGTTCCTGATCTTCAAGGTTATCAGGGAGGGCAAAGTTTTCGAAGTCCGGACTGTCCTCCTCTTAGACAGGTGGGAGGTAGTTGTCATCATCGGACTCATTTGGATCATTGGGGTCGCGTTGATCCTCTGGCCTCTCCTGGTCCTCTAGCGGATGTTTGGGGATATCGAGATCGCCGATGTCTTTCGGGGTATCGCTTTCCCCGGGGCCAACAGTAGCTTCCCTTCCCTTTTTTGCCTTTGACCGTTTGTGTGGCTTCTAGCGCCTTGACGGTGCTTCACCCGATCTATCGCCATTGTTTTTGGGTGTGTGATCGCCGTTATCGGCTAGAGTGTCCACCATGTAGACGTCGTAGGTGGAGGTGGCAGCCCATTGCCCAGCGTTGACGGGGGTGGGGCGCAATCCTCCTCATCCATGTTTTCTGCCTCCTTGGAGGCGTAGTCCAACATATCGGTTAAGTCTTCGACAGTGGCTACGAAGTGGGTGGTGGGTGGGATGAAAAATTCTTCTTAACCTGCCTTAAGGCCGATCTCGAGAGCGGATCGGGGTTGGGTCGTCAGTAATTTTCATCGCTAAGATCCGATCTAGAGCCTCGTTGAGTGTCGAGAGCTCGATCGAGTCAACCTGCCCAGAACTTTTGGAGTTAACTTCCGATGCGTCCGCCCAAGAAGGGTGTTTGGCGAGGGTTGGTGCTCGGGCATCTGGCGCCATGGCCGGATCCGGACCAAAAGCGAGATCCGAGGTCAAGGCCTCAGGGTCCTCGGGCGTGTCAGATGAGACTGCGAGCCCGGTGAGTGAAAGATCACCCCAAGAGTCAACGGAGAACTCTAGGTTCCCAAATCTGACCTCCTGGTCGGGGGAGAAACTCCCGACCTGGCCCAAACGGTCGGTCGGGTCAGTATGCAGCACAATGCTACCGAAGGCGGAGATCTGTCTGGGGACAAAGGAGTCCACACCACGGACTTCTTCGTTGATGATAATGCAAGCCATCGACTCCCTCGGCGATCACAGCGAAACTCTCAATGAAAGCACCAATGTCGGTGTCAAAACCAGCGGATCTTGGGTAGGGGGTCCCGAGCTGTGAGACTAAGATCGATGGTAAAAGGAGACGATGTTTACCCAGGTTCCGGCCCTCCTATGGAGGTAAAACCCTAAATCATGCTTGATTATATTGCTGGTATGAAGGTTACAGAGTTGATCTACCTCGAGATCGAATAGCTAAAACCCGAGATGAGTTTCCCTGCCCTATAGCCTAAAACCCTTCCGATTTATATAGACAACGGGGGTACCTAGGGTTTACACATGGTAGGTCCCCTGTCCGGGGATGGAGATGTCGACTTTCTCATCTTAACTTGGAGTGCACGACGTGCCTTCGGGACTTCCTTCTAAAATGAGGACTTTTCAATGTATCCGATCCTTTCTGCGACGGTCAGAGAACGGTCCACCAAACCGGTCTATTAAGAGATAGGCCGACAACCCTACGACCCCTTACCTGGGCATGGAGCATACTTACTGTTCACTGTAGCATCTTAATCATTGTAGATGTACTGTAGCGGTGTAGCAGCCTGGGACGGGGCTTGGCTTGATTCTGGCTCCGCCCCTGGGGAGCTCCAACTGCAGGGTGCGGCTGTTGCACGGAGGCGAGGCCGGTGACGAGGACGGTCGGCGAGGACTAGGACGACCGGCGAGGGCGTCTACCAGGGACGAAGACAGAAAGGTGCGGCGGCCATGGATTTTCCCTTGTTGACCGCATCGAAACTAGGGGGAGAAGAAGAAAGAAGATGTGCGGGTGGCATCAGGCCGCGATTGTATCGGACGGCTGTGGCGACTGGCCCAAATTAGCACTGGCCAGGAATTTAAGGATATACGCGGTTTTTTTCAGGATACGGCACGTGCACACAGCCCACCGCCACAGCCTATCGTGCGTGCATGTATATCCGGACACCGCAGCGCCGACGACCTACCAACTGCCACACTACGCTACAATCTCCTTGCACTCAGGTCACACTGTCCCCGGCGACATGTCCACCACCACCGCCACATCCATGGCCGGCCACGACCGCCGCCGGGCGCTCCAGGCGTTCGACGACACCAAGGCGGGCGTCAAAGGCCTTGTCGACGCGGGAGTCACCACCGTCCCGGCCATCTTCCACCACCCGCCGGACTCCCTCCCCCTCGACGCGCCTCCACAGCCTCATCACGGGCACCGGTTCACCATCCCGGTCATCGACCTTGCCGGCCTCGCAACACCATCCGGGCGAGCCTCGGTGGTCAGCGCAGTGAAGGCGGCCGCGGAGACGGTGGGCTTCTTCCAGGTGGTGAACCACGGCGTGCCGGAGGCGACCACGTCGGAGATGCTCGCGGCGGTGCGGCGCTTCCACGAGGAGCCGGCCGAGGCCAGGGCGCCCTACTACAGCCGGGACCACGGCCGGCGCGTCAGGTACACGAGCAACTTCGACCTGTTCCAGTCGCCCTCGGCCAACTGGCGCGACAGCGTGTACATCGACATGGCCCCAGACCCACCAGGCCCCCAGGAGATCCCACCGGCGCTCCGGTCCGTCGCGCCGGAGTACGCTGCGCTGGCGCGGCGGCTGTACCGCGAGCTGCTGGAACTGCTGTCGGAGGCGCTGGGCCTTCGCCGCGGGCACCTGGAGGAGGACGCCGCGTGCACGGACGGGCTCAACCTCGCCGCACACTACTACCCGGCGTGCCCGGAGCCGCGCCTGACCATGGGCACCACCCGGCATTCCGACCCCAGCTTCCTCACCGTGCTGCTCCAGGACGGCATCGGCGGCCTCCAGGTGCTCGTCGAGGAGGATGGCGGGTCCGCTGCCGCGTGGGTGGATGTGCCGGCGGTGGCGGGGGCGCTGGTGGTGAACGTCGGCGACTACCTGCAGCTCGTGTCCAACGGCAGGTTCAAGAGCGTGGAGCACCGGGTGGTGGCCAACGGCGCGGGTCCCCGGGTGTCGGTGGCCTGCTTCTTCCGGACGTACGGCGCGGCGGCGTCCACGAGGGTGCTGCGGCCGATCGTCGCCGGAGGTGAAGGAGGCGCGCGGTACAGGGGTGCGACGGTGGAGGAGCTGCTCCGGCACTACCGGGCCAAGGGCCTCGACGGCACCTCCGCGCTCGACCACTTCAGGCTCTGAATGAATCTCGTCCAAACTACTGTCTCGTGTTAGTTTGTGATCGGATATCATGCGTGTTTGGATTTGTATCCTACTGTATATCTATATTTAACTTTTCTTTTCTAATTGGCGAGTTGCGGATTCCCTCGTGGGTTAATTGGCCACACTTTTTGGCTAGATACTACCGTCCTTATAACCATCCAACCACATATTGGTTCATGGTTAATTGGGCATTCGATCGTCGTAGATTTCATGAAAATCAATCATAGTTTTTTTTTCCAGAACTACTGATATAACATAGCAAAAAAGTAGTGCACCGTAAAACAACATCCCTTGTCAGTGGAGTGAACCACACCTTCCATATTATTTGCATGATGATGAGACATCAGACCACGAAACTAAAATAGTCGATCTGCGTAACCGATCCACTCTATCCATCTTTATATCTGTAATTCTGTATCCAGTTAACTCGCATGCATTCAGTAAAAACACATAACATCTCCAGCTAATAAAAAGCCTAAAACTATGCAAAACTTCCATGGCACATTCATTTTACGGCCACCATCTAATCCAATTTGCGTACAACAGGTCGTAAAGGCTGCGGTTATGCTACAAGATTGCCCTAGCACAGACAGATTATTCATCTCACAGTCACACGGCAACAGGCCGTTTCGGCGGTGGGTGACGATGAGCTGCGAGCCTCGACGCAATTCTCCTCCTGAAGAGCAGGTAGAGGGCTAGCAGGAAGAACAGGACCAGGAGATACAGCCAGAGGTAAGCTTCCCGGAGGAGGAACGGCTTGTTGCTGCCACCGTCGTCGTTGCAACTGCAGCCGCAGTCGTTGCGGAGCGGCTTGGTTCGCCTGACGACTTCGTGTGGGTCCAAGATGAAGTCCAGGTTCATGGCTTCGCGCCCCAACATGACACGTGTTCTTTTTGGTCTGTAGCCTTCCATCGACGCCACGACTGACAGTAACGAAAGAAAGTCCATTTTGGTGTTATAGCAGTGGATCAGAAGCTCTTATGTATCCAAGAGTTCCGAGTGAAAAATGAAGAATGAAGAGGAGAAACATCCTGGTCGTAGAATTCCACATCCATGTTTATGTATGTATGCAGGCGAATTAACAATATCTGTAAATGATGATGTTTCGGATAGAAGGAACATACAAAGCCTACCTTCATAGCTCTGACCAGGTGCAAGAATCCTATGGTAATCGCCAAAAGATCCGCTAGCATTTATCTATGATCAAGCATGTGGCAAGTATTAGGATCTCTCAAATGCTAAAACCGGAAATCTCTAGAATAAATTTACCCATTCATCCATAAGGCCACAAAATGATCAATTTGCATCCAGGATCCAAATATCACTTACATATACCTCCCTGGATATAGGTTAAGGTTGACAAATAATCTCACCTTGGAATCAATTCCCTTCACCATGAGTGAGCCTGGTATAGGACGGCCAGTATCTGCAGCAAATATCCTTCCATGAACTCCTGTCTGAAACAAGAGTTAATATAGTGCACGCTGTGATAAACATTGCTATGTCTTAAACAAAATGAACAGGAGGGAGCAAAAACCAAATGAACAACTTTGATAACACCCAGAAGGGACAGAGAATGAAATGGCGAAACGGTGCCTCAACCCAGACCCTGATACAAACATAGTGACTGAAGAACCCTGTGCATCAACCCATATACTAACTGACACCATTTCACTTCAAATAGGTCAAGGTTATTAGTTCTTTCTGGTGCATAACCATAGGAATAGAACACTAGGAACATCTTACCTTTACAAGGCTTGCAACAAGATTGAGCATGCTCATCTTATTTTGCTTCCATATGACAAGAAGCTGTAGCAGAAGATTATACAGAATATCAGAACAAAAACATGTCTACCAAATGGTATACAGCAGCAGCAGCACAAGCATAACAAGATGCAAAAGTACCTCAGATGCTTTTGGCCATTTTACATCACTAATTTCAAGGGTTAACTCAAAGCAGCCTCCATGTATATAGTTCCAGTCTTGCATGCCACCATAAATCGGATACCTGCATCACAAACCATAAATTGCTGCTATGTTCGGTCTTCAAAAGTAGCAACACTCGCTGGAATGTTAATACATCGAAAGTTCGATATGGAGTAGCAAAGCGATATTTTGTTTCTTTACCAGAGCGCTCCATTTGTAATGCCTCCTTCGAATTCCTTGCTCAAAGACATGTTATAGTGTGATTGACTATACAGTGACGCCATGTACCTGAATGTCTTATCATCAGGACATCCATAATACTGTTTTCTGTAAGCAAGACAATCCATGTGAGAATGCTTAAGTCTGAAACCAAGCAAGTTTGTGGTCCTAAAGACTATGTGTGAATGAAAAATAGCAAAACAAATGCAGTAACTGCTATACTGAACAAAAACTCAGGCAAAAATATTGCATTACAAGATAAACATTGTATGACATTAAAATCTAAGGGTTCCGACAGCGCCACATGCGATAAACCCGGACTGTTTCCACGTCACGCGCTGTTTGCACGACTCTGTTGGTCAGCTGCTCATAGAACTTTAGCTGCGTGCTGCTTATCTATCTGGATGGTCCTATAATAAATAAGAAAAAGTACATCTAACAAATCTATGGGGCATCAAGAGAATGTTTCTGTTTAACAAGCATGGGTGGCCACGTGCAATCCAACCTCTGAATAAACCACTTGCAAACATTAAAATTCAAGTACCAGCATTAGCAAGGACTCAAGAAGGCAAACGTTAGATATGAATGTACACCATTTGAGGAGGACAATCCTTGGTTAAGATCTTATTGCTGGATCTTAGTAAGATATAGAGAAACAGGACACACAAAAGTACTAGCAGAGGATCTTGAAACTGAATGTAAATTACAAAACTGGCTACCTTGTATCTCTAGATCCATCCCATGGATAATTTGCAACAAGAGCACCCTGCAAAACTCAAATCAGGTGGCAATGGATGGCAATCAGTCAATCAGGAGCTAATTGGTAATGACTAAAGAACTATATATCAGAATAATGTCCATGAAACAAAGAAGGATCATCTGAAAATGGAAAAAAAATAGTGAATTCCTAGTATTGGACCTTCAACAATTAAATCTTCTACAATCTGTCATTGTTGTTAATTTTCTTCCTTTAAACCAATTATGTTCGCACTTCAAGATCAAATGGGCATCAGAGGTGCCCAGAGGAACTACTAGGTTAAAAAAATAGTTCCAGAATTACACGGTCTGACCTGATCCAAAACACCCACTTTTAGAAATTAACAGTATACTCCAAACAAGAAAACACTTCACCACGTAGCAGATGGAGAAGAAATAAGACTAAATATAACAATATCAAATTCATCAATTGCAGCGCAAATATGATTTGCTTATGCATTTTCTGTGAGTGAGGTGATAAATTGAGCATAAAGTGATTAGAAGCAAAGTTAACAAGTGACCACAACCACTCCATATAGCAGGCTGAGAATAAAAAAGATACAAGACGATAGGTTTGTTCTGGATATGACTTTTTGGGGCACACAAAATTTGGGGCATTTTCATAAGCAGAACATGACAGTAACCCAGAAATAGAAACAGAGATGTGGCCCACTATTTGACGAAGTAGCCTTGGCCATAAAAACATAACAGGGCGATCGAAAACATTTAACTAATCAAATAATTTCACAAACAGGGTTAGGGAAGAATAATTACCCCATGCAAACTAGCAGAGGCTGTGAAGTGTTCTTGCTTTATCCAGTTCATAATAGCTCTAGTTTCAGGTTGCCGGTGCTTAATATCATCGTTGTTGGGGAAAAACTGCCAGTAAAAAATGACAATTTAAGTTGAATGGCTCCAAGAAAAAGGTAAAGCACAAACGGGGTTATAGAATCTTCCATAAAGAAAATTTGCATCGAGTATGTACTTGGTCAGGAAAGTCTCTGTTGAGATCAACATTGTTTGCATTACCACGCCTTCTAAGAGCAAATCCATCTGGATTCATTGATGGAAGTATATGAAGGTGTGTGTTCTCCACAATAAGAGCTGCCTACAAAATTAATTTAACAGCTAAGTTCTGAGCATAGCATATTAGTATCAATTTCCATAAAACTGGTGGAAACATTTTGGAGCAAGTTCTCATAACAGCTTTGTTCTGATAAAAAAGTGAGCATGTTATCTCGAATGTTGAAAAATATGTTGGACATTACATGATCCATTGCAATGCAACCAGAACAACGTAATTCGCAGCATGTTTCAGAATCTAAATTTTGTTCCATAATTAATTGATTTCTACTGTGGTTAGGTAACAGGTACTATGTTTCCTTTTCATGTCATGTAACAAAGAAATCAAAATACTATAGATTGTTTATGAGTTTATCACATAACCAAATTGTAAGTGGCTGGCCAGTCAAAAGCTCCATGGCTAAGCAAAGAGCCTGTAGCGACTGGGGAACCACGTACCAAAGGATCCTTCAGGTAGTTATCACACAGCCAATACGCAAGTTGCATAAGGACCTCTCTTCCAACAGGCTCATCACCATGGACATTCCCAATAAACTGCAAATTTTCAAAACAACAGCTACATCAAAATGGCAACATAGATAGCTCTTACTTATATTATACTAAGAACTGGAATAAAAGAGTTCAAGCAAGTTAGCTGAATTATTGCCAGCATAGCCTTGTAAGCTAGTTTCTACAGGAAAATCATGTGATTGGATTTTGGATGTGATTCCGTTACAGCATAGTTAACTCTCATCGACATACGAAAATGGGGTAATCCCATGAAAACTCACAAATAAGAAGAAGGACGTAACAGTTATAGAATTATAGTGTCAAGGAAGTCCTTCTAAATACGGAAAAAAAAAACTCCGATAGCCGTTGAGTCACAGCTGTTCTTTCAGAGCACCGGAGATAAAAGGAATGATAAAACAAGATGGTCATCAAGTGGTTCAAATTACAGAACACTCCCTTTCAAAAATTTATAAGGACGAAGGATAAAGAAATCACAAACCTTGAATGCTGGTTCAGCTTCTCTTTGCCCAGGCTTGTCTGATATTTCAATGGCCCACTACAAGAGCAATCAGAAAAGTTACCCAGTATACAATTTTGACACCGAATAAAGCATTAAAGATATCATCGTTAAGTTACATACCAATGGGGAACCATTTACACTCTTCCCGATGCTGATAACAGGTTTGTGTAATCCCTCAAAGAGAGAAGAAAGAATAGGTAAGTGAAGTTTGGATATAGCACATATGAGCATACTGGAAGTCTATCAGACTGGGAAGATTACAGTCGTGCACATTAAATTGATTATCCCAACCAGAAGATTAAGTTACCCATACATAGTACTTTTGAAGCTTGCTGCTCAAAAGCCAGGTAACTAGGGACTGCAATCTAGAATTTCACATATAATTAGACAC
This sequence comes from Hordeum marinum, assembly GCA_022496015.1. Classification (NCBI taxonomy): domain Eukaryota; kingdom Viridiplantae; phylum Streptophyta; class Magnoliopsida; order Poales; family Poaceae; genus Hordeum; species Hordeum marinum. Next base: position 49,806,916 of record CM039678.1, on the reverse strand, counting down.
ACATTTTATTAATGGACATAGGTTTAGAAGTTAACATACAAAAGGACTACCTTCCAATATTCGCCCTTCCATTTACTTTTACATTACCTATCTACCAGTGTAACTATGAACTACTGAATCCCATTGTGATCAGCGGTGAATTTCAATTCTACTGCATACCTACCACCATTGGATATCAACCAACCATAAAAATATTTATACGGCATGACTAAACAGACCGAAGATCCCAAAAAAATGTACGAGAAACTCCAAGCGCACTCATCGACAGGGAGCAAAGTCTTGTGCATCATATACCTGTATATCCTGGAGACATTGGCACAGCGCCTCCCAAATCCTTGTATAGCACTCTCAAGCTCAGTGTTGCTCATATACCCACGAACCATTTCTTCCCTGAAGTTATTGGAAAAGAAAAGCCATTGCCGACATGTCACAGCCAATATCCTCGATGCAACGAAAGCATTAATAACAAGTGAAAGCCCTGATGAAGAAACATACGTGATCTCAGGCTGGTCCTGAAGAAGACTGCGCGAAAATGCCCCATGTTTTTCACCGGCGGTACCTGGTTGACAATAGCAGAATATTACTCAGGTAAGAGACCTATGTGCTGAGAATTGCAAGCCGGAGTTTATGAAGATGCCAAATCAAACCATGTCCGCAGACTCGCAAAGTGTATTCAGTGCTGACTGAGGAAACAAGCTTGGAGACAGGGAGACGATATTAATTAATTGGTGGTAATATTTTGGGAACATAGCTTGACATACGCCAATCTACGACAGCGAGTTCTCCATTTTATTAGCTAATAGTAAAGTGGATGGTGTGGGTTTCCTCATACATAACTACGCGCTAATAATCGGCCACCGAAACATAAGGCACTCATCATGCATCCAAGGTGCTCTTGCTGCTCATAACTAACGGCATTCCCAATCCGTAAAGGTTGTACCGAAACGGACTGAACCCCGGACACTTGAATAGCAGCAGAGCCTACCGAATCCGCACAGATCAAGCGCACTGGCGGATCCGCGTCCTACCAAGCTAGCTGCCGGTCCGAGATCGATCGAGGCCTGGCACGGCGTCGTTGCCTGCCCAGCACAGGAAGGGAGGGAGGGAACGGAACCTGGCGAGGGGTCGAGGCCGCCTCTCGCGGCGGCTTGGACGGGGAGCGAGGCGAAGGCGCGGAGGAGGACGACGAGGAGGACGAGGAGTAGGGGGAGGGAGCGCAGGCGCGAGATCGCCATGGCCGCCCTGCGGGGAGGGAGGGAGGAGGGAGGGGCTGGCCGGCTGGGTTGAGTTGAGTGGCGTGCGCTTTTCCGTTTGACTCGCCCTCACCCCCCCCCCCCCCCCCACCCCACCCCACCCCACCACCCCGCCCCACCTGCACCGGTAGTGGACACGATCCCACGCCACACAAGGCCAACGTGTTTCTCTGTATCTTGTCTCCGAAAACCCGAACTGAGGCACAGCAGCACCAGTGGTCTAGTGGTAGAATAGTACCCTGCCACGGTACAGACCCGGGTTCGATTCCCGGCTGGTGCACATTTTTTGGAAACTTTTCTTGAATAATTTCGGGAGCGCTCCTTAAGTTTCCTTCTCAAGGAGATGAATGCACATTCGTTTGAGTTTACCCTTTTACCACTCCGGTCTAATGTTAGACACATTCGTTTTAGTGTTAGATACATCCGTGTCGATGTCTAGATAATAAAACACGTAATATGTATCGAGGGAGTGCCATTCTTCAGCAAGAGAGAACACTTCGAAACAGAAACGAACCGTTTCCATCTTTGCTGACAAAATCTGTTTCTGTTTCAGCAATACCGCATCAATCGACAAAATAGAAGCACGGAAAACTTGGGAGGGCAACCTCGCTTGTTCCCTGTTATTAACTTTTCCAGGAAGATACAAAAGGAGAACTATAGGAGACCTCAAAAAGGAAAAACGTAGAGCTATAGGAAGGTATCTCTGTAATAAAAAAGAACAAAGCAGTACGTATGGTCTAAGCCACTGTTTCGCCGTGCGCACAAGTTTTCAGTAAACAAAACTGCTAGCAGCATCCTTTGCTGGTCTGCTTCCAAAAACTGTGCAGTAAAGCACGGCATCAGGCGTGCGGTCGCAACAACAATGAACCGGCCTGTGCCGCCGCCGGGGTCAGGGTGCGGTGGTGAAGGTTCTTCTGATTCAGGGTCCAGTGTGTGTATGTTCTATAGAACTGATTAAAACAGCAAGCGCCACCGAAGGTGAAACTTCTCGCGGTGAAGCACGCACTCTGGACCAGTGTTTCACCATTGGCTCCAGCACAACGATGGCAAAGGTGCAGCCCGCAAAATGGTAGTGCACACTCTTCGGCAGTACGTACCGACTTAACTAGGATGAAGACCTGCGACGCGACAGAAGATGTGTGAGGCCAGACGGACTCAGGAAGGTGGAGACACGGGCGTGCAAAACCACGTATAGAAACTTACCTTCCAGGTACACTGAGGCTACAACACCAAAAATACGGCTATCTACTTTGAACTCGAACTGGAGACCTTGAGTAGCTCGTGGAATGCCTCTTGGGGAATATCGACGGACCCGACGCGTTTCATGCGCTTCTTCCCTTCCTTCTGCTTCTCCAGCAGCTTCTTTTTGCGGGTGATATCACCGCCATAGCACTTTGCCAGAACGTTCTTTCTCATTGCTGACAGACTGGAAATGACAAAAGACGGCATGTTCAATTATGTACTTGTCAAATGCACATGTTCTTACTCAAAAAAATAAAAGAGTACTCCAGCTAAGCTAACCTGATAATGAACAGAATATTTTTCATGTAAATGCTATGGGCAGTTGAACATAAATTAGGACTGGGTGACTAACTATTACTCCAAGCTAAAAAAACTGGGGAGTCCTAACAAGCTACCTAAACCTTCTTCACATGTTTCATGACCAAAATACAGAATAGAACAAGACACTGAACCATGGGACTGATGCACAAACGCTGATTGGTCATGATATACAAGCAGATCTTTTTAGGCCAATGGAAAGGTTAAGATGGAACCATTATCAAGTCAGGCAGAGAACTCAATGAAAACCATAGTTAAAAAAGGCACGCCTAGGCGGGCGCTTAAGTGCACGTAGGCTCTAGGTGCTAGCAAAATGCCTAGTGCTTAAGTGCGCTTCATCTACGCAACTTTGGTCACTTTGGTCAGAAAGCACAAAACGGTGGCAAGACGCACAATCAACGCCTAGCGCTTTTTTTAACTATGATGAAAACTATAAAAGAAAAATCAAACCCACTTCCCATGACATTAAATTCTAAGGAACAGCTGATGTTCCAATGAGCATACTCATTCAGGCAAACTACAAGCCTGAAATTGAATGGATAAATCCGACTTTACTCTGAACTGAATATGCAATTCATGTTAACAATTATATACTTATTCACAGAAAAGTTCAATTCCTAAATAGATTCACTTCCAAATATAGTGAAGTGCATACAAATGTTAACTTCGAAGCACTTCGAATGAACACAAATCTTTAACAAAAATCGTGCAAGGAATGATGTAGTATTCAAGAAAACTAAAGCAGAACTAATATCTTACGTTTCCCTTGCAATAACCTTTGAACCAATTGCTGCTTGTATAGTGATCTCAAACATTTGCCTGCACAATGAGAGACCAGAGAGTACAAAATGAACTTAAGTGGAAAGAGTGGTGAAAGGAAATAAAGTGTCCCCAATCGGCACAAGGATAGTTTTATTTTTTGTTAAAGCAGCCTTTTCACCGAAATCCACTTTTTTCTGCTTCACAATCCTCTTTTCCAATGTAACTACATTTCCCTTCAAATTGTAATTTATAAGTCATGACAATGCTCAGAAACAATCCAATAAAAGAGCACTGGCATGATCATCATTGGGCATGAACTATATGTGACAAAAAATACGAATTTTCATCCTGCGACGATTTTTTACTCAGTAGACCAGAAAAAAGTAATACAGCAAGTCTAGTGTTGTGCATTCAGAGATTCACCCACTGCTGAAGGAAATAAAAGTTATGGTGGATTGCTTTAGCTAATTATTGGAATTGAACACAAGCATTACTTAAGGAGACAAAGTTCAACTTCAAATTTTACCCGATGATTAGACAGATATAGGATCTAGAACTGCCAAGCTCATGATTTTCTATGTAAATCCTATAGACATAGACTTATTCATTTTACACATCAGAGAAAACAAGGAGCATAATAGATACCTTTCTATAAATTTCTTGAGCTTGTCCACTAATTCTCTTCCAACCTTCTGAGCTTTTTGGTTATGGATTATAGTAGCCATGGCATCAACAGGCTGGCCGTTAAGTAGAATATCCATCTTAACAAGATCAGATTTTTGATACCTGTTGAAGTGAACTGAAGTAAGTTAGTGTCACAAGAACCAGAAGTAGTGATATGAAGCTGTGGCATATTTTTTTTCCTTCACCGTCATAGAAGAAATTCATATGCGCAACTTGAATAGCCATCTCACAGCCAATGTAAACAATGTAAATTTGTAAACCACTTGGCTAATTAATCCAGTGAGCGAAAACAGTTTAAGCCATTTAACGACTCGAACAGTTACTAGTCAAATAGTCACCAGGATATGTTCCCCGAAACATAAGATGTCTAAAGCAAATATTTGTTGTCGTTGGTACTTAGTAGGCTGGATTAGAGACTTGCACTAGGGGTCATATTCATAAGCAAGGCTAACAACTTACCAGAAAGAAAAGGGATATAAAATGTTCAACGGAAAAGAATGACCAGCGCACAGGAATTCAATGAGCAACAACCTTACAACCATATCCATATTCATTTTCATCTCAAAATCTCTAAAAATGACAAAAACAGTAGTGTAACCAGACCTTATCTGATTTTTTAAATTGAAAACGATACATACTCAGAATCTTCATAGTCAAAAGTAGCATAGCCAGATGTTATGCTTTTCAACTCATTGTAGAAGTCCACAATGATCTCCCTCAGAGGTAATCGGTACTTCAATAAAGCTCTATTACTGCACCAAACATAGCCACGATGAGCAAAGACAAAAAAACATTTACTTAAAAAATGTGATTTGGGGGGAAACAATTACGCATCAATGAATGTATATTCTTGCTGTTCGCCCCTCCTTTCCGAACAAAGCATAATTACAGGCCCAACATACCTAAAAGAAATGGTTATTCATCATCAAACTCTTTCTAGTTGTAAATGGAACAGAAAAACTAATGAGAAAGGAAGCAGATCTTACTCACTAGGAATAATAATTGTTGCAATGACTGTTGGCTCCCAGCAAGCCGTTATACGTTTTCCAGCATTGAAAGACAAGGCCGCAGGGTTCTCAATTTGCACTTTGCTGAACAAAACAATCAAGCTCAGATATCCTGGCAGAGAACAAGTATAATATCATTGTAAATGCTCACCTTTCATCACCATATTCAAAGATATATGGCACAGTTGGTATGGTGGATATGACTTGAGCTCCATATTCCTGTACAAAATGGAGTGGCAAATTAAATCTCATGAATGATGACTTCCCATAGAAATAGTTTCATCAGATGATGCAAGAACACTGCTACCATCCTTTTTCCATCAATTTCTCCGTGAGAGCAGAAGTGCATGCACATGGTCCAATAGAAAAAAAGGCTCCATTATTGAATTGTGACATAGGTGGATAGATATTGCAAACTTAAGTGGGTGTAATTGTGCAAAGTAAATTCGTTTGAATCTAAATCCACACAACGAAAATGATAACAATTCCTCTTCCAAGGCTGAAGGGACCGCAAAATCTTCGGGGTATTGATTACTAAAAATGAGGTATCATGCAAACTAAACACTAGAATCGCTGAAAGGTGTTCACTAGTTTTCTTAACAAAAGATTTTGCCTTAATACACACATGGCTTCTGATGCACTAACAAAATACCTCTTTTGGCTGGGATTATATCCAATGTACTGAAAACAGGTCTACTAGGCCTCATATTATGCCGTACACTTATGCTGGGTACTCTCGCTGGTTAACAGTAGGTAAACAGGTTTAGTAGGTATAACAAGCCAATTAATCAGTATAATCAGCCATAATAGGCAAGATAGCACCCTTACAATCGACTAGCAGGGGCTTAACTGGACTCTTCCAGTAATAGGGATGCAAATTTTCCTACGAGAATATACTGACCCATTTTTGGTGTTCGAAAGAACTCGTGGTGGTATTAATTAAGTGCAAAGCTGTTTACAGCTGTGTACAGTAAAACTTATAATTACATGCCACCAAATAAATTGACGATTGTTTGAAAAAGTAATAGCAAAACCATACTTGTTCAAGCCGTTGATGAAACACATCCATGTGCAACAATCCTAGGAAACCACATCTGAAAAGATACACATGACACAAACTCTTGTACGGATCAATAATGAATTGAGGCATGTTTGGACACTTGATAGCATGTGATCAATGGAAGGGGAGTATACTGAGCATGCTTATACCTGAAGCCCATGCCAAGTGCAGTGCTTGTCTCTTTTGTAACAGACACACTGGCATCATTACATGTTAGCTTCTCAATTGCATGGCTAAGAGCCTCAAAGTCAGAACCATCAGCTGGGTATACACCAGAGAAGACCATGTGTCTCACAGGCTTGAAACCTAAATGACTATTTTACATGATGTCACATAATACCACAAAAGAAAAACTAAGAAAAAAGTGCATGTAGAACTGTCAATAAATCAAATGTGGTGTTCCCAGGGCCCAACTATTAAATTAATCAGATGTTAAAAAATGATTTCAGGAGGGTATGGAATCCCGTACCAGGAAGTGGTTCAACAATAGTCTTAGCCTGATGAAGAGTATCACCAATCCGTGCCTCTTTAGTTGAACGCATTCCAGTTATAACATATCCAACTTGCCCAGTGTAAAGTACTCCAGTAGGGGTAAGCTCAGGATGCATAATGCCAACATCAAAGACTTCGTATGTGCGACCAGTCGCAGCTGATGAAATCTTATCTCCCTTACGCATCGCACCATCAACAATAGCAACATGACATATCACCCCTTTGTATTCATCGTAGTACGAATCTAAGAGCAGCATCCGTACAGGTGAATCACAATCCCCAGGTGGGCAAGGTATACGCTCGATAACAGCAGGTAACACCTGGCTAAGGCCTTGACCAGTTTTGGCAGAAGTGAGCAGAGCTTCACTTGGATCAATGTCGAATAACCTCTTCAACTGGGCCTTTACATTATCTGGGTCAGCAGTAGGCTGATCAATCTTGTTAATGACAGGAATAATGCTAAGGTTTGACTCAAATGCAAGGTAAAAATTTGCAATTGTTTGTGCCTGTACACCTTGGGCTGCATCAACTACTAAAAGAGCACCCTGGCAAGCTGCTAGGGACCTGGAGACCTCATAGCTGAAATCCACATGGCCTGGAGTATCAATCAGGTTAAGCAAATAGCTTGAAGTATCTGTCCCATGGGACTCGGGAGTTTCCACTGTATGCTTGTAGAACATAGTCGCGGTTTGGGCCTTCACAGTGATACCCCTTTCTTTCTCTACCTGTTGATACCAGATACAAATGTTGCAATAAAGGGCTGAAAGTATAAAACTATACAGCAGGGATTTTATCCACCTCGGGAATAGGAGGAACATTACGAAAATGGTAATATTTAAGAAACAGGGTAAGTCAACAGTGAAGGTATGCCATGCATGCTAATATTACCATCCGGAAATAAGAAACAGCCCAAATGAAGAAGCCTAAAGAGAAACCAAGTAACCAACTGCCCTCAACCATTTTGCAATTTAGAATGAAGAATTCCCAATGTATAATTTTATCAAACTCCATGTATTTACAAAATTCCATATCAAGCCAGAGCATATCTGCTAACCCCTGTATATCCCAATGTACTGATAAAGAAATGCTAATAATCTTCTTATAACTTATTAGCACACAGGTAGGTTAAATTAGTAGTTATCATATGGATACTATTTATGGTTTCGTTGCCTTGTCTTCTCTAAAACCATCTAAGTTTTTGTGGCCGCGGGTTTGTATGGCGACTGATGTGCCACATGATTGGATTTTTTTTACTAATTTCGTAGCAACACGCAGGTATTCAACTATTAATAATATGTAACTGTACTATGTTGTAAGGCTGTTATCTCTCACGCGTGTATTAACACTTGAAAGGAAAATCATCCTTTTATCAAAGTCACGACGTTGCTGGTACTGCAGTTCTACCATGTACGGACTTCAAAATTAAGACTGGGTCGTTGCAATATGCTTCCTCATTCAGTGAAATTAAGCAATGAAAGAACCAACATTTCAATCGAATTGGCCGTGTTTCGAGAAGGGGGGAGATTTTGGCGTCGCACCTGCAGCTTGTCGAGGTACTGAGCGCCATGGCCCTTCTGGATGGTGCCGGTGAGCTCCAGCAGCCGGTCGGCAAGCGTGGACTTGCCGTGGTCGACGTGCGCGATGATGGAGAAGTTCCGGATCCGCTCCGGCGGGTACTGCCCCAGCTCCGACGCCGACACGCCCGGGCGGGGGCGGTGCTCCGGCGACGCCTGGGAGGACAGGAGGCGCTCGGGGATCACGATCGGCCGGGCCGGGGAGGGTGCGTTCGCCAGCTTGCGGACGGCGCTGCGAGCGGCCCGCCGGAGCGCGGCGGCGCCGGCCATGCGGAACCGCGGGGCGGCGCGGCGGGGGCTAGGGTTCTGAGAGGGATTTTGGCGAGAGGGGATTTGACGGGTGGAGTGGGTGGAAGCGGTGTATGGACCAGAAAATGTTAGTGTAGACTGTAAGGTGGGCCAGTTTGCACTTTGCAGCACTCCTGTACACAACATCCTACAAAGAGCAAGGCCTCTTTGATTCAAAACTACTCCCTCTAATCCATATTACTTTGTTTTAGGATTAAAGAAAATAGCAAACGTGTCCTACGGAAATAAAAATAGCTACCTTCGTATGCAAGTTGCGTATATAAGATTATGCGTACGACATGTCTGCCACCTTGTACTCATAGTATATTTGCTCGTCGTGAACGTGCTTAACGCATACATCTTTCATGGACGTGATTTTGTCAAACATACAAATGCACGTCGATAAGGAGCCATAACGAACGAATACATGGCTCGTTCGGAACCGCTCCAGGAGCCAGTTTCTTGAAATATCGTCGAGAAGCTAGACCGAATGGGTCACCTCCGAGAAGCCCGCTCCGTGGAGATGAGGAATCATGCGTGCAAATTAATCGGAGACGCGGAACAGCCCCGGTCTAGCTTCCGGAAAATACAGAAGTTGGAGTTTCTCGAAATTACGGTGGATTGTCGCCCCCGAAGTGTTACTGATCGAACTGTTTCGCTCGCTCAAACCAAGCCTGGTGGCCCGATGAGGAGCGCTCGTACAGAAACAACACACAACTCCTCTACTCTCTCAACCCTAGATAGTCATCACCCTGTCGTTGGTCGACCACTACGCCACCGCCCTTCGCATCTCTTCCTCGTCCCGAGGGTTCGTTTATAGAGGGAGCAACCTCGTCCGCTGTTTTCGGGCCAGTGTCATTTGCGTCGTCCTGTCACACTACGGAGGGCTTGAAGAGCTGCTCCAGGAAGGTGTTTCTCGGGACGGGACCGCGCTTGGCTCCCATACGGGCCAATATATTGGTGGCTTGGTTGTTGTCTCGAGCAATGTGGTGGAATTCCAACCCCTCGAACCAAGCGGAGATCTTGAGGACAGCGTCTCTATATGCCGCCATCTTCGGATTTTTGGCGTCGAATTCAGCGTTGATTTGGGATATGGCTAGGTTTGAGTCTCCCGCACCTCTAGCCATCGTATGCCCATTGACACCGTCATCCGAAGACGATGAAGAAGAGCTTCGTATTCGGCGGCATTGTTGCAATCGGCATACATGATTTGCAACACGTATCTTACGTTGTCACTAGTGGGGGATGTAAGGATAACTCCAGCCCCTAGACCGGCCAAGGTCTTGGATCCGTCGAAGTACATTGTCCAATGGGAGTATGCACTATACTCCTTGGGGAGCTCGGCCTCTGTCCATTCAGCCAAGAAGTCCGCCAGTACCTGAGATTTAATGGCGCGACGTGGCTTGTAGTTTATTTCAAAGGGAAGGAGCTCAATTGCCCATTTGCCTATGCATGTTGAAAATATGCTCTAGAGGCAATAAATAAAGTGTTTATTATTATATTTCCTTGTTCATGATAATCATTTATTATCCATGCTATAATTGTATTGATTGGAAACACATTACATGTGTGGGTAAATAAACAACACTCTGTCCCTAGTATGCCTCTAGTGAACTCGTTGATCAAGGATGGTCAAGGTTTCCTAGACATTGACATGTGATGTCATTTGATAACGGGATTACATCATTAGGAGAACCCGCAGGGTCTGCACACTTAAAGTTTGGTGACATTTCGGTAGTATAGAGTTATGTACGGTGGTGACCGAAGGTTGTTCGGAGTCCCGGATGAGATCCCAGACGTCACGAGGAGCTCCGGAATGGTCCGAAGGTAAAGATTCATATATAGGAAGTCCTGTTTTGGTTGCCGGAAAAGTTTCGGGCTCATCGGTAGTGTACCGGGAGTGTACCGGGAGGCCTCCGGGAGGGGTATTTCGACCCAAGAGGCTTCATGGGATGTGGGAGAGTGAATATCAGCCCTTAGTGGGCTGGTGGAAACTCCCACACAAGGCCCATGTGGCTGGAGGGAAAAAACCAGTAGGAAAAGGTGGAAAAAAGGCAAAAAGGAGCAATCCTAGTCCTACTAGGATTGGAGGAGGAGTCCTCCTCTCCTAGTAGATTCGGCCGAACCAGCTTGGCTTGGAAGCCAAGGCTGCCTCCTCTCCTCCTCTCCTCCTATATATATACTAGAGGGTTTTGGGTTTTTGCACTAGTTTTTACAGCCACGTGTTACCCGTTCCTCAAGTGCATAGTTTCTTCTCTAGATCGGATTTCTGCAGTGCTTAGACGAAGCCCTGCCGGAATAGCTCCACCACCATCGCCGAAGCACCGTCATGCTGCCGGAGAACTCTTCTTCCTCTCCACTCCTTCTTGCTGGATCAAGACGGTGGAGATCGTCATCAAGTTGTACGTGTGCTAAACGCGGAGGTGTCGTCCGTTCGGCGCTAGATCGGAAGGATCGTGATCAAGTTCGTGGGACAGATCGTGATTGGATCGCGGGACAGATCGTGATTGGATCGCGGGACGGATCGTGATTGGATCGCGGGACGCACGGCGATTTGGATCGCGAAGACGTTCGACTACACCAACCGCGTTTCTTAACGCTTCCCGCTTAGCGATCTACAAGGGTACGTAGATCCACTCTCCCTCTCGTAGATGCTCATCACCATGGATAGATTTGCGTGTGCATAGGAATTTTTTTGTTTCCCATGCAACGTTCCCCCACAGTGGCATCATGAGTTAGGTCTATGTGTAGATGTGATCTCGAGTAGAACACAAAAGGTTTGTGGGCGTTGATGCTTAGATTGCTTCCTCCCTTGGTCGGATTTTGGTTCAGCGGTATTGTGAGATGAAGCGGCCCGGACCAACATTACTCGTACGCTTATGAGAGACCGGTTCCCTCGACCGCAACTTGTTGCATAGATGGCTTGCGGGTACCAGTTTCTCTCACTTTAGTTGGATCGGATTCGACAAAGGCGGTCCTTGAGAAGGTTGAAAAGCAACTAGTGTATCACCATTGTGGTTTTTACGTAGATGAGAATTGTTCTTGCTAGATACCCGTAGCAGCCACGTAAAACATGCAACAACAATTAGAGGACGTCTAACTTGTTTTTGTAGGGTATGTTGTGATGTGATATGGCCAATTACATGATGTGATATATGTGATGTATGAGATGATCATGTGATGTATAGATTATCACGACTTGCATGTCGATGAGTACGGCAACCGGCAGGAGCCATAGGGTTGTCTTTAATTATTGTATGACCTGCGTGTCAATCATTAAACGCTATGTAATGCTTTACTTTATCGCTAAGCGGTAGCAATAGTAGTAGTAGCATGTTGGGCGCGACAACCCCGATGGAGACACATTGATGGCGATCAAGATGATGGAGATCATGGTGTCTTGCCGGTGACGATGGAGATCATGCCGGTGCTTTCTAGATGGAGATCAAAAGCACAAGTTCATGGCCATATCATGTCACTTATGAATTGCATGTGATGTTAATCCTTTTATGCATCTTGTTTTGCTTAGGACGACGGTAGCATTATAAGGTGATCCCTCACTTAATTTCAAGATAAATTGTGTTCTCCCCGAGTGTGCACCGTTGCGAAAGTTCGTCGTGTTGAGACACCACGTGATGATCAGGTGTGATAGACTCTACGTTCACATACAACGGGTGCAAGCCAGTGTTGCACGTGCAAAACACTCGAGTTAAACTTGACGAGCCTAGCATGTACAGACATGGCCTCGGAACACAAGAGATCGAAAGGTCGAACATGTGACATATAGTAGATATGATCAACATAATGATGTTCACCATTGAAACCACCTCAACTCACGTGATGATCGGACTTGAGTTGGTGAATTTGGATCATGTGACACTCAGATGACCTGAGGGATGTCAATTTGAGTGGGAGCTTTAGTAATTTGATTAACTAAACTCATTATCTTGAACAATAGTCTAAATAACATTTGCATATTTATGCTGTAGATCAATGGCTCGCGTAGTAGCACCCCTGAATTTTAATGCGTTCCTAGAGAAAGCTAAGTTCAAAGATGATGGAAGTAACTTTGTTGACTGGGCCCGTAATCTGAGGATTATCCTCACGGCTTCCCAAAAATCATATGTCCTTGATGCACCGCTTGGTGACCAACCAGAAGACATGACCTCCGAAGATGTTAAGAACGCTTGGGAGGCACGTGCTGGAGATTACTCAATAGTTCAGTGTGCAATATTGTATGGCTTAGAACCGGGACTTCAAAGACGTTTTGAACGTCATGGAGCATATGAGATGTTCCAGGAGTTGAAGTTTATCTTTCAGAAGAACGCCCGGATCGAGAGGTATGAAACCTCTGATAAGTTCTATGCTTGCAAGATGGAGGAGAACGGGTCTATCAGTGAACATATACTCAGAATGTCTGGGTATTCAACTTGTCTAGCGGAGTTGGGAATTGCCCTTCTGCCAGAGGCGATCACTAACAGAGTTCTTCAATCACTGCCACCTAGTTACAAGAGCTTTGTGATGAACTATAACATGCACGGGATGAACAAGTCAGTCGCCGAGCTGTTTGCGATGCTAAAAGTCGCTGAGTCTGAAATCCAGAAAGAACATCAAGTGTTGATGGTCAATAAAACCACTAGTTTCAAGAAAAATGACAAAGTCAGGGGCAAGGGAAAGAAGGGTAAAACCAAGAAGGATGGCAAAGCAGTTGCTACTCCTGTAAAGAAGCCCAAGCATGGATCCAAGCCAGAAACTGAGTGCTTTCATTGCAAGGGAACTAGTCACTGGAAGCGGAACTGCCCCAAGTACCTGGCTGACAAGAAGGCGGCCAACGACAAACAAGGATATACATGTTATTGATGTGTACCTTACTAGCTCTCGTAGTAGTGTCTGGGTATTTGATACCGGTTCGGTTGCTCACATTTGCAACTCAAAGCAGGAACTATGGAATAAATGAAGGCTGGCAAAGGATGAAGTGACGATGCGCATGGGAAATGGTTCCAAGGTTGATGTGATCGCCGTCGGCACGCTCTCTCTTCGATTACCATCGGGATTAGTGATGAACCTGAATAATTGTTATTTAGTGCCTGCGTTAAGCATGAACATCATATCTGGATCTTGTTTATTGCGAGACGGTTACTCATTTAAATTAGAGAATAAATGTTGTTCTATTTATATGAGTAATATCTTTTATGGTCAAGCACCCAATGTGAGGGGTTTATTCATATTGAATCTTGATAGTGATGATACACATGTTCATAACATTGATGCCAAAAGATGTAGAGTTGATAATGATAGTACCACTTTCTTGTGGCACTGCCGTTTAGGTCATATTGGTGTAAAACGCATGAGGAAGCTCCATGCTGATGGACTTTTGGAGTCACTTGATTTTGAATCACTTGACACATGTGAACCATGCCTCATGGGCAAGATGACTAAAACGCCGTTCTCTGGAACAATGGAACGGGCAAGTGACTTATTGGAAATCATACATACTGATGTGTGCAGTCCAGTGAATGTTACAGCGCATGGTGGATATCATTATTTTCTCACCTTCACTGATGACTTAAGTAGATATGGGTATATTTACTGAATGAAACACAAGTCTGAAACGTTTGAAAAGTTCAAGCAATTTCAGAGTGAAGTTGAGAATCATCGTAACAAGAAGATTAAGTTCCTGCGATCTGATCGAGGAGGTGAATATCTGAGTTATGAGTTTGGCAGTCACTTAAGACAATGTGGAATTGTTTCACAGTTGACACCGCCCGAAACACCATAGCGTAATGGTGTGTCCAAACGTCGTAATCGAACCTTATTAGATATGGTGCGTTCTTTGATGTCTCTTGCTGATTTGCCACTATCGTTTTGGGGTTATGCATTAGAGACAGTTGCATTCACTTTAAATAGGGCACCATCAAAATCCGTTGAGACGACGCCATATGAACTATGGTTTGGTAAGAAGCCAAAGTTGTCGTTTCTTAAAGTTTGGGGATGTGATGCTTATGTGAAAAAGCTTCAGCCTGAAAAGCTGGAACCCAAAGCGGAGGAATGTGTCTTCATAGGATACCCGAAAGAGACAGTCGGGTATACCTTCTATCTCAGATCCGAAGGCAAAGTGTTTGTCGCTAAGAACGGAACATTTCTTGAGAAAGAGTTTCTCTCGAAAGAATTGAGTGGGAGGAAAATAGAGCTTGATGAGGTTATTGAACCTTTACTCCAACCAGAAAGTAGCGCAGCGCAGAAAGATGTTTATGTGGAACCTACGACGGTAGAAGAGGAAGTTAATGATGATGATCATGAAGCTTCGGATCAAGCTGCTATTGAACCTTGTAGGTCGACAAGGCCGCGTACTACCCCTGAGTGGTACGGCAACCCTGTCTTGGAGGTCATGTTGTTGGACAACAATGAATCTACGAGCTATGGAGGAGTAGTGATGGGCCCGGATTTCGAGAAATGGTTAGAGGCCATGAAATCCGAGATGGGATCCATGTATGAAAACAAAGTATGGACTTTGGAAGTATTATCTGAAGGGCGAAAGGCCATTCAGAACAAATGGATCTTTAAGAAGAAGACAGACGCGGACGGTAATGTCACCGTCTATAAATCTCGACTTGTGGCAAAGGGTTTTTCACAACTTCAAGGAGTTGACTACGATGAGACTTTCTCACCCATAGAGATGCTTAAGTCTGTCTGAATCATGTTAGCAATAGCTGCTTATTTCGACTATGAAATTTGGCAGATGGATGTCAAAACAGTGTTCCTCAACGGTTTCCTTGAGGAAGAGTTGTATATGATGCACCCCGAAGGTTTTGTCGATCCAGAGAATGCTGACAAAGTTTGCAAACTCTAGCGATCCATTTATGGACTGGTGCAAGCATCTTGGAGTTGGAATAAGCGCTTTGATGAGGTGATCAAAGCGTTTGAGTTTATACAAGTTTACGAAGAAGCTTGTATTTACAAGAAAGTGAGTGGGAGCTCTATAGCGTTTCTAGTATTATATGTGGATGACATATTGCTGATTGGAAACAATATAGAAATGCTGGAAAGCGTGAAGGAATATTTGAACAAGAGTTTTTCAATGAAGGATCTAGGAGAAGCTGCTTTCATATTAGGCATTAAGATCTATAGAGATAGATCGAGACACTTAATAGCACTTTCACAGAGCACATACCTTGATAAAGTTTTGAAGAAGTTCAAAATGGGTCAGTCCAAGAAGGGGTTCTTGCCTGTGTTACAAGGTGTGAAGTTGAGTAAGACTCAATGCCCAGTAACTGCAGAAGATAGAGAAAAGATGAGTGTCATCCCCTATGCTTCAGCCATAGGCTCTATCATGTATGCAATGCTATGCACAAGACCCGATGTCAGCCTTGCCATAAGTATGGCCAGAAGGTTTCAAAGTGATCCTGGAATGGAGCACTAGACAGCGGTCAAGAATATCCTTAAGTACCTGAAAAGGACTAAGGAAATGTTTCTCGTTTATGGAGGTGATGAAGAGCTCGTCATAAAGGGTTACGTCGACGCAAGCTTTGACACTGATCCAGACGACTCTAAGTCGCAAACCGGATACGTATTTATTCTCAACGGGGGAGCGGTAAGCTGGTGAAGTTCCAAGCAGAGCGTGGTAGCCGATTCTACGTGCGAAGCGGAGTACATCGCAGCCTCGGAGGCGGCGAAGGAAGGTGTATGGATGAAGTGTTGGAAATATTCCCTAGAGGCAATAATAAATTAGTTATTATCATATTTCCTTGTTCATGATAATCGTTTATTAACCATGCTATAATTGTATTAAATGGAAACACATTACATGTGTGGGTAAATAGACAACACTCTGTCCCTAGTATGCCTCTAGTGAACTAGTTCGTTGATCAAACATGGTCAAGGTTTCCTAGCCATTGACATGTGATGTCATTTGATAACGGGATCACATCATTAGGAGAATGATGTGATGGACAAGACCCAAACTACAAACGTGGCTTATGATCGTGTCAGTTTATTGCTACTGTTTTCTGCATGTCAAGTATATGTTCCTATGACCATGAGATCATGCAACTCACAGATATCGGAGGAGTACCTTGTGTGTATCAAACGTCGCAACGTAACTGGGTGACTATAAAGGTGCTCTACAGGTGTCTCCGAGGGTGTCTGTTGAGTTGGCATGGATCAAGACTGGGATTTGTTACTCCGTGTGACGGAGAGGTATCTCAGGGCCCACTCAGTAATACAACATCACAATAAGCCTTGCAAGCAATGTGACTAAGTGTTAGTCATGGGATCTTGTATTACGGAACGATTAAAGAGACTTGCCGGTAACGAGGTTGAACTAGGTATGGAGATACGGACGATCGAATCTCGGGCAAGTAACATACCGAAGAACAAAGGGAACATCATACGAGATTAAATGAATCCTTGACATAGAGGTTCGACCGATAAAGATCTTAGTAGAATATGTAGGAACCAATGTGGACATCCAGGTCCTGCCATTGGTTATTGACCGTAGAGGTATCTCGGTCATGTCTACATAGTTCTCGAACCCGCAGGGTCTGCACACTTAAGGTTTTGTGACGTTTCGGTAGTATAGAGTTATGTATGGTGGTGACCGAAGGTTGTTCGGAGTCGTGGATGAGAACCCAGACGTCACGAGGAGCTCCGGAATGGTCCAGAGTTAAAGATTGATATATAGGAAGGTGGTGTTTGGACTCTGGAAAGTTTCGGGCATTTTCGATAGTGTACCGGGAGTGACGAATGGGTCCCGGGGGCCCACCAGTGGGGCCAACCCACCCCATGGGCCTATGTGGCAACCCACCAGCCCATTGTGGGACAGTTGGTCGGCCAAGGAGGCCTATGCGCAGGAGGAAAGAGAGGCAAACCAAATTGGGGTGGAAACCTCCCCAAACTCCACCTCTCTTGTGGGAGGAGGAGTCCTACTAGGAGGAGGATTCCTCCCCACTAGGTTCGGCCGAACCAAAGGAGAGCCCTCCTTTTTGGGTGCAGCCTCCTCTCCCCTCCTCCTATATATTTGAGTGGTTTTAGGGTTTTTTGGACAAGGATTTTCAGCCACGTCTAAACCCTACTTCTAGATCAAGTTCCTCTAGACTAGACAAGTTCCGCAGTTCTTAGGCGAAGCCCTGCCGGAATTGCTCCACCACCATCACCGGAGCGCCATCGCACTGCTGGTGAACTCTTCTCCCTCTCCACTTACTCTTGCTGGATCAAGATGGTGGAGATCGTCATCAAGCTGCACGTGTGCTGAACGCGGAGGTGCCGTCCGTTCGGCGCTAGATCGGAAGGACCGTGAACAAGATCGCGAGACCGTTCGTGATGAGTTCACGGGACGGATTGTGATGAGATCGCGGGAAAGATCGTGATGAGATCGCAGGACGGATCATGATGAATTCGCGGGACAGATCGTGATTGGATCGCGGGACAGATCGTGATGTGATCGCGGGACGCTCGGCGATTTGGATCACGAAGATGTTCGACTACACCAACCGCATTTCTTAACGCTTCCCGCTTTGCGATCTACAGGGGTATGTAGATCCACTCTCCCTCTCGTAGATGCTCATCACCATGGATAGATCTTCGTGTGCGTAGGAAAATTTTTGTTTCGCATGCAACGTTCCCCAACATGAAGCAGTTCATGACAGATCTTGGAGTAGTGCCCAGTGCACTGAATCCAATGAACCTGTTCTGTGACAATACTGGTGCCATTGCTCTGGCCAAGGAACCAACGTTTCACAAGAGGACCAGACACATAAGTGACGCTTCAACTCCATCCACGATTACATCGAGGAGAAGGACATCTCTACAGGTATCTCCGAGGGTGTCTGTTGAGTTGGCATGGATCAAGACTGGGATTTGTTACTTCGTGTGACGGAGAGGTATCTCAGGGCCCACTCTGTAATACAACATCACAATAAGCCTTGCAAGCAATGTGACTAAGTGTTAGTCACGGGATCTTGTATTACGGAACGAGTAAAGAGACTTGCCAGTAATGAGGTTGAACTAGGTATGGAGATACCGACGATCGAATTTCGGGCATGTAACATACCGAAGAACAAAGGGAACATCATACGGGATTAACTAAATCCTTGACATAGAGGTTCGACCGATAAAAGATCTTCGTTGAATATGTAGGAACCAATATGGACATCCATGTCCCTCTATTGGTTATTGACCGTAGAGGTGTCTCGGTCATGTCTACATAGTTCTCGAACCCGCAGGGTCTACACACTTAAGGTTTGGTGACGTTTCGGTAGTATAGAGTTATGTATGGTGGTGACCGAAGGTTATTTGGAGTACCGGATGAGATCCCAGACGTCACGAGGAGCTCCAGAATGGTCCGGAGGTAAATATTCATATATAGGAAGTCCTGTTTTGGTTGCCGGAAAAGTTTCGGGCTCATCGATAGTGTACCGGGAGTGCCGGTAGTGTACCGGGAGGCCTCTGGGAGGGGTATTTTGGCCCAAGAGGCTTCATGGGCTGTGGGAGAGTGAATATCATCCCTTAGTGGGCTGGTGAAAACTCCCATACAAGGCCCATGTGGCTGGAGGAAAAAACCCAATAGGAAAAGGTGGAAAAAAGGCAAAAAGGAGCAATCCTAGTCCTACTAGGATTGGAGGAGGAGTCCTCCTCTCCTAGTAGATTCGGCCGAACCAGCTTGGCTTGGAAGCTAAGGCTACCTCCTCTCCTCCTCTCCTCCTATATATACTAGAGGGTTTTGGGTTTTTGCACTAGTTTTTACACCCACATGCTACCCGTTCCTCCAGTGCATAGTTTCTCCTCTAGATCGGATTTCTGCAGCGCTTAGGCGAAGCCCTGCCGGAATAGCTCCACCACCATCGCCGGAGCACCGTCACGCTACCGGAGAACTCTTCTTCCTCTCCACTCCTTCTTGCTAGATCAAGATGGTGGAGATCGTCATCAAGCTGTATGTGTGCTGAACGCGGAGGTGCCGTCCGTTCGGCGCTAGATCGGAAGGATCGTGATCAAGTTCGTGGGACGGATCGTGATCAATTTCGTGGGACGGATCGTGATCGGATCGCGGGACGGATCGTGATTGGATCACGGGACGGATCGTGATTGGATCGCGGGACGCACGATGATTTGGATCGCGAAGACGTTCGACTACACCAACCGCGTTTCTTAACGCTTCCCGCTTAGCGATCTACAAGGGTACATAGATCCACTCTCCCTCTCGTAGATGCTCATCACCATGGATAGATCTGCATGTGCATAGGAATTTTTTTGTTTCCCATGCAATGTTCCCCAACAATGCGACCAGTAGTGTCCCTGTTGTTGATTATATCATTCAAGGGGACTTCCGATGCCATCGTTACCGCGCACTCCTGGAAGTAGTGCCGGAGTTTCCTCGATGCCATGAATATTGTATAGGCTATTTTTTGATAATGTGGGTATCTGGACTTGCACTGCGTTAGAACTTATGACAAATAATATACCGGCTTCTGAGTTCGGAATTGATGTCCCTCCTCATCTCGTTCGACGACGAGCACCGCGCTAACTACCTTGTTGGTGGCCGATATGTATAACAACATGGGCTCACCGGTGCCTGGTGCCGTGAGTATGCGATTGGTTGCCAGTATTGTTTTGATTTCTTCCAACGCAGCCGCTGCTTCATCAGTCCATTCAAATTTTTTGTTCGTTTCAGCAGCTTATAGAGCGGCAAAGCTTTTTCTCCGAGGCGGGAAATAAAGCGGCTTAACGCGGCCACGCATCCGGCTAGCCTCTGGACATGCTCCAGCTCTGTGGGGATTGCAAGTTCTGATAGAGCATGGATTTTAGCTGGATTTGCCCCTATTCCTCTATGGGAGACGATGAATCCAAGAAACTTACCAGAGGGAACTCCGAATACACATTTTTCCGAATTGAGTCGTATATCATATTCACGCAAATTAGCGAAAGTTTGGCGTAGGTCGTTGATCAACTGATCGACGTGTTTGGTTTTGATTACCACATCGTACACGTATGCATCGACAGTCTTTCCGACCTGTGTAGTGAGGCAGGTTTGGATCATGCGCTGGTATGTGGCCCCGACATTTTTTAGCCCAAAGGGCATCGTGTTGAAGTAGAAAGGCCCGTAGGGGTGATGAATGCAGTGGCTGGTTGATCGGTTTCCTTCATTTTGATTTGATGGTATCCGGAGTAAGCATCGAGGAAACACAACAAATCGTGTCCTGTTGTGGCATCAATGATCTGGTCTATGCCTGGTAAGGGGAAAGGGTCCTTGGGGCATGCTTTGTTAAGGTCTTTGAAATCGACACATACCGCCAGGACTTGTCTTTCTTAGGTACCATCGCCATGTTTGCTAGCCACTTAGGGTGTTGAATATCCCGAATAAATCCGGCCTCGAGTAATTTGGCCAATTCTT
This sequence comes from Hordeum marinum, assembly GCA_022496015.1. NCBI lineage: Eukaryota > Viridiplantae > Streptophyta > Magnoliopsida > Poales > Poaceae > Hordeum > Hordeum marinum. The sequence goes on along the minus strand of CM039678.1, from coordinate 49,785,851 downwards.
CACCCATGGCTTGCCATTTGGGCTCGGAGAAGCGGCACAGGGTCTGCTTCACGGGCTTAAAGCCTGGAATAATGTTCAAGCTGTGTTCAGCGAGCCGATGTGGGATTCCGGGCATATCGGAAGGATGCCAAGCGAAAATGTCCCAGTTTTCGCAGAGGAAATTCCGCAACACCTCGTCCATAAGGGGATCGAGCTGGGCTCCGATGGATGCTGTTTTATTAGGGTCCGTTGGATGCACCTGAAACTTGACGATTTCCTCTACATGTTTAAAGGACGTGGACTTGGGCCTTTTGCTGAGGACCACATCGTCCCTATTTACTATCGACCGTAGAGCGGTCAACTCCTCAGCAGCGAAAGTTTCCGCTAATGCCTCTAGGGCGAGCGTTGTCGTTTTGTTTTCGGCCCGAAGGGCTATATTCTGATCACTGGCGATCGTGATCACTCCATTTGGTCCTGGCATTTTTGAGTTTCATGTACCCGTAATGGGGTATAGCCTAGAACTTTGTGAATGTGCCGCGTCCTAATAGGGCGTGGTAGCCGCTGGGGAAGGGGACGATGTGGAAGAGAAGTTCTTCGAATTGGTAATTTTCGGGCGTGTCGAACACAACGTCTAGGATGATACATCCGGAACGACGTGCCTCTTTTTCCCGAGATAATTCCCCAGAAGGTTGTGTTGCTATGTTTGATGCGAGATCGGTCGAACTGCATTTTCTCCAGAGTGGCCTCATATATGAGGTTTAGACCACTGCCGCCGTCCATGAGCACCTTATGTAGTCTATATCCATCAATGATGGGATTCAAGACTAGAGTGGTTGGTGAATGACCAGGGAGGATGGGCGGCTGGTCAGTGTCCCCGAATGTAATCGGTACGTCTGCCCATGGGCTGGTAGCTGCCACGTGGTAGACTTGATCGTGCTCCTTAAGAGCCCTTTTACGCCTGCTCCTTGAGGGGAAGATCTCATAGACCGTCAAGACTTCATCTTCGAATCCGTTTAGCGGAGGAGAACGCCTGTTTGGCAGAGGTGCGTCGAGGATGGCCTCGCCACTTTTTGCAACTTGCCTGACGACCCAGCAAGCTCGAAGGCTATGAGTAGGGTTTGTGTTCAACAATACGGAGTGAATGGGGCATGGTTTATCCAAAAGTCCGCCGAGGACGGTGCCGGTCCCAAAAAGTGTCGTGGTTTTGTCATGGCATATGTCAAAAGACTTGGGTTCGAGGCCATCGCTAAGGTGGTGGACTCGAAGGGGTTGATCGAGACGAGGGACACGACTTTACCCAGGTTCGTTCCCTAAAGAAGAGGTAAAAGCCTACGTCCTGCTTGTGTTGTATTGATTGGAGTATCGATTACAAGGGAGCAGATTTTCTTGACCTAGTTCTTGATTGATTGGTTTCTGTCTAAGCCGCCCCAGGGTCTCGCCTTTATATAGGAGGTCAAGGCCCTGGGTTGCATGAGCCCTATACCGACTCTTACAGCATAGACTACCCTGTCTCTAAATCACCTTGCCATCTTGGGCAAACCGTCTCCGGGCGGCTTAACCGCCCGGGTCTTCATACCATCTTCTGTCTAGGCCTTCGTCTTGGTCCATCTTGGTTACAGCCAGGCCTACGTCTTTCGGCCTGCCTCACCGGTCTTGATTATGAGCCGTCAGGTATGACTCGGCCCCACCTGGGCGGGTCTTACCATGGGGTTATATCCCCAACATTAGGCCCCAGGTTGATTTGAGCCCGCTCATGTCAATCTTCAAACTCACTTGGCGGCGAGTCTCATACTCCATCACCTAAAAGGAAAATACATAACTTGCCGTGACATCATATCGAATATGCCAAAAAGATTTCATGACATCCACAACGGATCTTTCATTAAAGCTGTCGGCCCAAAAATCGAGGTGTCCATCTCGGTCGGTCAGCTTTTGCCATCTTGATTCCCGTGCCCGTTCGACCTTCCAGTCTCTTAAATAGGACCGCAAGAGGTCCTCTCATTTCCTACACCGCCTCCACTTCTTCTTCTTCCTCTCGACGCCATCGCCCCCGAGCTCCATCGCGCTGGTGAAGCTCCGTCACCATCGTCAACTCAGGCCGCTGCATCAACCTAAATGGACCAGATTCTCACCCGTGTCCACCGTGCCCCGTCTGGTATGTCCTTCTTCTCCCCTTAGATCCGCAACTTAGTGCTTCAAGCCCATCGAGTTCATCGTCCCCATTAGAGCGTGAGTTTTTCCCGCAATGCCAAACGGCGAGTAACTCCGTAGATCTCGCAATGTTCGCCTTCCTACCGCGGTAGGTCGCGTAGAATCACCAACAACCCAGTATAGATCTGTAGTTGTTTCCCCTTCCTGCATTTAAATTTATTCGTTCTTCCTTAGTTCCTCGCTAGGGGTGAAATAAACCTTATTTTTTTTCCCATTGATCTTGCAGCTTCAGTTTACCACGTAAAACCTATTATAGGTCCTTAGCGATTTTTGCATCATGGCTTTGTCCACCTTAATCCACCGCCCAACTTCCGGCTCTTCCAATAAACTGTATCGGTGACATAGCATCATAGTGCTTAAATTCATCAGCCGCCTTAGTTGTCTATCCCTTTCTAACCCGCTGCATACCGCTACCTTTCACAGCCTTAACCCGCCGTAATGTCTCAGGCATCTTCTTCTTGCAATAGGGTCGGCTCTGCGGTCTCTGAAGAATTCCAGCAAGATTTCGTAGACGCAGGAACTTTGCCGGCTAAAGATGTTATCATTGGTGGGTTTCGGGTCAAGAGAAGAAACCCATCCCTCAAGAGGGCGAAATAGTTATATTTGCTGACCACCTTGCGCGTGGTTTCAGCCCGCACGACTCTAAATTTTTCCGAGACGTCCTCCATTTCTTCAAGTTGCATCATCAGGACATTGCACCCAACTCCGTCTCCAATATGTGCAACTTCCAAATTCTTTGTGAAGCTTACTTACAAGAAGAGCCGTCGGTTGACCTCTTCCGCGAGTATTTCTACGTCAACCGCCAGACGGAAGTGGCGGCTGGCCCAAGCTTAGAACTTGGCAGAGTCTCCATCCAAAGAAGGCGGGATATGACTTTTCCAGCCGTTCGAATGCCAAGTCACCCCAAGGATTGGAATAAAACTTGGTTTTACTGCAAGGACATGTCTCCGGAGGGAGAACATCCACTGTCGGGTTATCGTCCTACCCGGATCCGCACCACAACTGAACTCCCGGGCCGGATGTCGGCCTCCGCACAAGCGAAGTATGCTCCGGCTTTCGCCAAGATTAGAGCCCTCATGGAAAACGGTGTGACAGGAATTGACCTGACCCGCTTTTGGATCTCCTGGAAGGTCATGCCTCTGAGTCGGCGGGACCGTCTTATGTGTGAATATACGGGTGACGCCAATGACCCCCTCTTCTTCAATCACACCACTCTAACAGAAGAAAACATTGTTGCCGCCATCAAGGGACTTATCCGTGAATCCCAAGAAGCTTGTCGCACCGTCGGTTTACAACCTTTTTGTGCCGCAAACCCGGCCCCAGATGTAAGGACGACTTTCAAATCTCTTTACCTCCGTGTTAACTATACATGTATGTAGCAACCTTTAACCTCTTTTGGCGGCTCTTGCTTTCAGGCTAATTCCAGCTTCTGGAAGAAAAGATATACTCCTCATGCAAAGAAGTCTAAGGAAAAAACCGGCGGCCAAAAGAAGAAAACTGCTGTTCAAGAGCAGCCTAAAGTTGACGACTCGGAGGTAGAACTTGACTCTCTTGGTCGTCTTTTTATGCGCCTTACTGACAATAATAACTCATAGGAAGAATCGGAGACAAGCCACGCCAACGTTCCTAAGGTAACCTATGTTTCATCTGACTCAGAACACCTTCCACCAAAGAAGATACGGCGGGTCATCCAAAAAGTCCCATTTTCTCATCCTCTTGCTTATTTAGACCCCAATTTTCTTTTGAAAAAGCAACAACACACCTCCTGACGCCAAACCCGGAGTGTCGGCTCTGAAGATCTTATGGCCGGGTTATCCAATTCTCCGGCTCAGCGGAAACGGACGGCTGAGGTACTTGTTTAACTAAGTTCAGCTTTGTCAACCTTGCATTATAACCTTACTCTGTTTTATATTGCCTTAAATGCCTTCAGGAAACGCCCCCGTCGTCTGGCGACTCTACAGCGACTAAGCTGCCGCCTCTAAAGATCAACCTGGAGTACATACCTTTGCGTCTGCATCATATCCCTTTGCCATCCTTGACCTTTAGATAATAATCTTCTGTGTTTTCTAGGGCTAAAGCAAAATGAAGAAAGACCGACGGGTCTACCTCTGCCCCCACTGCTCAAGAGCCAGAAACTGCAAAGCCGGACTCTCCTGCAGCTTACGCTGAGCCCTCTATGGCTACGAAGGATGCGCCTGAAGATACTCATCGGTCCTCCAAGCCGGTGGCCCATGAGATGGCAACTGATAGCCATCCAAGGACCAATTCTAAGCCGCAGCCCTTCAATAGCCGTCGAAGATCCAGTTCTTTTGGACGTCATCATTACTGGGACTGGCTTTCAATCTCCCTAACCCCATGTACTGACAAAGCACACCGAGAAGGCTGAAGCATCTGATAAACTGGACTTTGAGTTCCCCGTGCTGGAGAAATTAACCGCCGATGAATTACATGTTGGTTATGTGAACCGCCTCTCCACAAGCCAGAATATGGAGCTCAAACTTGTCGGTTTGATGAAGAAAAAATATGAGGTACTCCTTCCTTTCCTTATACCCTTATGTAGACCCCAAGAGCTGGTTTAGTATTGCGAATGGTAAACCGGGTCTTCCAAACTGTGTCATAAGTAGAACAACTTACCTTGTAGCCCCCAAGTATCGGCTTAACATGTATATGCTGAGCCAGTACTCAATGTTGATGATTTGATCAATAGTGGCCCCCAAGTTCGGGTCAGTGTAGAAATAATGGGCCGGAGCTTCACTGTAAACTTGGAAACCATCGATGTAGCTCCCAAGTATCGGTTTAACTAACTCGAACGAAGAGCCATACGTAGCCCCCAATTTTCGGCTTAACTTTGATGAAGATGAGACGAAACTTCATTGTAGACTTGGAGAGCAAATAGACATTAGCCCCCAAGTGCCGGCCTAACTTTGATGAAGATTAGTCGGAACTTCATTGTAGACTTGGAGAGCGAACAGACATTAGCCACCAAGTGTCGAGTATATTGTTTGCAATCTGCTTGAGACTTGCATTATATTCCCTTAGCTGATCATCCGCTAATATTTCAACCTGTCGACTTACCCCTCCTGGGCAACTTTGCTTTTGTATGTCACATGAAGCTTTGAGCAAGGCTGAGTCTGATCTGATTGGCTTAAAGGTCAATCTTGCTTCCCAACAAGCCGCCATGGGTGAGGTGGAGGAGAAATGCTGGCTTGCTGATGAAGAGCTTGTAAAGGTTAAATCTGACTTTGCTGCTTTCAAGAAGGCCACTGAGGCGGAGCAAACCGCCCTGGCAAAACGTGCAGATAACGCTAACCAGCGGCTCAAGCTTGTATCAGACGAGTTGCAGACCCTGAAGCGCCATATCTCGAAGATGACTGCTGCTATATTTGGTAAGTACTAAATACTCAGCCAATTTCCTTGCTTGAAAGACCGTTCCGGCGGCTTATAACGCAAAACCCATCTTTGCAGGTCAAAAACGCCGACAACTTGGTGCCGACAGCCTATTGCAGCTGAAAGCCATCTATACCTTGTCAAAGCAGTTGTACTGCGGGATCCTTTGCACTATCGAAATCATGCTGAATAATGAAAGCACCCCCAAATTCATGAAAGGAGTCATAGAGATCTTATCAACCCTGCCGGAGCAAATCCAAGAGCTCAAACGATCAGCCGCCCGAAAGGGAGCAATTGCTGCGGTAAGCCGGGCTTTGGCCTTTGCCGTGGAGCTGACTGCTGAGGAGATGATGGATGGCTTTCCGTCCAAGAAGGACGACGGCCCAGAGTTCACAAAAGCTGACTACGCCCGTTGTATGAAGGCCTCCAGGATACTTGCATCGGGATTGGCGGAGGAAGTTGATCTGTCTACTTATCAGGCGACTTACAATGCTGACAACAAATGAGTGCGTTGCCCAACCTTTGAAGCCAGGGACTTAACTCCTGCACGCCGTAAGCACCTTTTTGCCCCTGAAATTGACCCGTCTCCCCTCTTTGACGAGGCCCAGCTTGAAGCATTAACAAACTGCAACTGGGGGGGGGGGGTGGATAATCTTCACATCGAGGAGGTCGAAGACCCGCCGCGGGATGACCCGCCGTCAAGATGAGCAAGTTGATCTTGCAGTGGTATAACTCGGCTCCTTGACCCGCCAAAATTTGAGCAGTGTACAAAAGCTTTAAGTCTTGATTTTTGGGCTCTATGGAGAGCTTTGTAATAGGCTTAGAAAAACCTTGATTGTCTGAACCATGCCATCGTGCACGTAGGGAACCGCACAACTTAATATATCTTTATCTGCCTTGTGCTTCCCTCATATCAGATTCCATGGCGGCTTATCTTAAGAGACAAAGCCTGCGAAAAGAAACAACAAAATATATTCTGCATTACTGTGAGGGCGGCTTGAAAAAGCACAACCCGGAGATCTTTCCTGACCTTACTTTTTTGATACCTCATATGCCGGTTCTTCTGGGTGGACTCGCTACTAGAACTCTTTAACAGTACAGGGTCTCTGTCGAGATTGACCTTCAATTTCTTTGAACAGCTCAGGGCCTCTAGGCGAGATTAACTTATAAGAGCGTAACAAACCAGAAAGAGACACAACAGGGCATGAGTACCCTAATGGCCCATAAGCTGCCTCTCACGTGACATAAATCCGTCGTTTGAACCTTAAACAGTACATGGTCTTTAAAAGAGTAACTGTATAAGAGTACGAAACGGGCCACATAGCGGAGAGTCAGCAGCAGATGGCTTAAGAGCCGATCAAGAGGGTGTGTAAGCTAAACCCAGTGGGTTGGAAGCTCCCAAATGAACTTGTTGACGGAATCAACTTTTGGGTATATAACCCTGTTGGAAATATGCCCTAGAGGCAATAAATAAAGTGTTTATTATTGTATTTCCTTGTTCATGATAATTGTTTATTATCCATGCTATAATTGTATTAATTGGAAACATGGATACATGTGTGGATACATAAACAAACACAATGTCCCTAGTATACCTCTAGTGAACTAGCTCGTTGATCGAAAGATGGTTAAGGTTTCCTAGCCATGGACATGAGATGTCATTTGATAACGGGATCACATCATTAGGAGAATGATGTGATGGACAAGACCCAAACTACAAACGTAGCTTATGATCATGTCAGTTTATTGCTACTGTTTTCTGCATGTCAAGTATATGTTCCTATGACCATGAGATCATGCAACTCACAGATATCGGAGGAGTACCTTGTGTGTATCAAACATCGCAACGTAACTGGGTGACTATAAAGGTGCTCTACAGGTGTCTCCGAGGGTGTCTGTTGAGTTGGCATGGATCAAGACTAGGATTTGTTACTCCGTGTGACGGAGAGGTATCTCAGGGCCCACTCGGTAATACAACATCACAATAAACCTTGCAAGCAATGTGACTAAGTGTTAGTTACGGGATCTTGTATTACGGAACGAGTAAAGAGACTTGCCAGTAACGAGGTTGAACTAGGTATGGAGATACCGACGATCGAATCTCAGGCAAGTAACATACCGAAGAACAAAGGGAACATCATACGGGATTAACTGAATCCTTGACATAGAGGTTCGACCGATAAATATCTTCATAGAACATGTAGGAACCAATGTGGACATCCAGGTCCCGCCATTGGTTATTGACCGTAGAGGTGTCTCGGTCATGTCTACATAGTTCTCGAACCCGCAGGGTCTGCACACTTAAGGTTTGGTGACGTTTCGGTAGTATAGAGTTATGTATGGTGGTGACCGAAGTTTGTTTGGAATCCCGTATGAGATCCCAGACGTCACGAGGAGCTCCGGAATGGTCCGGAGGTAAAGATTCATATATAGGAAGTCCTATTTTGGTCGCCGAAAAAGTTTCGGGCTCATCGGTAGTGTACCGGGAGTGCCGGTAGTGTACCGGGAGACCTCCGGGAGGGGTATTTCGACTGAAGAGGCTTCATGGGATGTGGGAGAGTGAATATCAGCCCTTAGTGGGCTGGTGGAAACTCCCACACAAGTCCCATGTAGCTGGAGAAGAAAACCCAATAGGAAAAGGTGGAAAAAAGGCAAAATTGGGTGAATCCTAGTCCTACTAGGAGTGGAGGTGGACTCCACCTGCACCACTTGGTTCGGCCGAAGCCTCCAAGGCTTGGAGGACAAGCTGCCTCTCCTCCTCCCTCCCTCCTATATATACTAGTGGATTTCTAGGGTTTTGCACTTGATTTTTCAGCCACGTGCAAACCCTAATCTCTAGTGCATAGTTTCTCCTCTAGATCGGTTTTCTGCAGTGCTTAGGCGAAGCCCTGTCGGAATTGCTCCACCACCATCGCCGGAGCGCCGTCAGGCTGCCGGAGAACTCCTCTTCCTCTCCACTCCTTCTTGCGGGATCAAGACGGTGGAGATCGTCATCAAGCTGTACATGTGCTGAACGCGGAGGTGCCGTCCATTCGGTGCTAGATCGGAAGGATCGTGATCAAGTTCGTGAGACGGATCGTGATCAAGTTCGTGGGACGGATCGTGATCGGATCGCGGGTCGGATTGTGATGGGATCGCGGGACGGATCGTGATTGGATCGCGGGACGCACAGCGATTTGGATCGCGAAGACGTTCGACTACACCAACCGCGTTTCTTAACGCTTCCCGCTTAGCGATCTACAAGGGTATGTAGATCCACTCTCCCTCTTGTAGATGCCCATCACCATGGATAGATCTTCGTGTGCGTAGGAATTTTTTTGTTTCCCATGCAACGTTCCCCAACAGTGGCATCATGAGCTAGGTCTATGTGTAGATGAGATCTCGAGTAGAACACAAAAGGTTTGTGGGCGTTGATGCTTAGATTGCTTCCTCCCTTGGTCGGATTTTGGTTCAGCGGTATTGTGAGATGAAGCGGCTCGGACCAACATTACTCGTATGCTTACAAGAGACCGGTTCCCTCGACGCAACTTGTTGCCTAGATGGCTTGCAGGTGGCAGTTTCTCTCACTTTAGTTGGATTGGATTCGACAAAGGCGGTCCTTGAGAAGGTTGAAAAGAAAATTATGTATCACTATTGTGGTTTATGCGTAGGTGAGAATCGTTCTTGCTAGAAACCCGTAGCAGCCACGTAAAACATGCAACAACAATTAGAGGACGTCTAACTTGTTTTTTCAGGGTATGTTGTGATGTGATATGGCCAATAACATGATGTGATATATGTGATGTACGAGATGATCATGTGATGTATAGAATTTCACGACTTGCATGTCGATGAGTACGGCAACCGGCAGGAGCCATAGGGTTGTCTTTAATTATTGTATGACCTGCGTGTCAATCATTAAGCGCTATGTAATGCTTTACTTTATCGCTAAACGGTAGCAATAGTAGTAGAAGCATGCAGGGAGTGACAACCTCGATGGCGACACGTTGATGGAGATCAAGATCATGGAGATCATGGTGTCGTGCCGGTGATGATGAAGATCATGCCGGTGCTTTCAAGATGGAGATCTAAAGCACAAGTTCATGGCCATATCATGTCACTTATGAATTGCATGTGATGTTAATACTTTTATGAATCTTGTTTTGCTTAGGACGACGGTAGCATTATAAGGTGATCCCTCACTTAATTTCAAGATAAATTGTGTTCTCCCCGTGTGTGCACCGTTGCGAAAGTTCGTTGTGTTGAGACACCACATGATGATCGGGTGTGCTAGACTCTACGTTCACATACAACGGGTGCAAGCCAGTGTTGCACGTGCAAAACACTCGGGTTAAACTTGACGAGCCTAGCATGTACAGAGATGGCCTCGGAACACAAGAGACCGAAAGGTCGAACATGAGTCATATAGTAGATATGATCAACATAATGATGTTCACCATTGAAACCACCTCAACTCACGTGATGATCGGACTTGAGTTGGTGAATTTGGATCATGTGACACTCAGATGACCTGAGGGATGTCAATTTGAGTGGGAGCTTTAGTAATTTGATTAACTAAACTCATTATCTTGAACAATAGTCTAAATAACATTTGCATATTTATGCTGTAGATCAATGGCTCGCGCAGTAGCACCCCTGAATTTTAATGCGTTCCTAGAGAAAGCTAAGTTGAAAGATGATGGAAGTAACTTTGTTGACTAGGCCCGTAATCTGAGGATTATCCTCACGGCTTCCCAGAAATCATATGTCCTTGATGTATCGCTTGGTGACCAACCAGAAGACATGACCTCCGAAGACGTTAAGAACACTTGGGAGGCACGTACTGGAGATTACTCAATAATTCAGTATGCAATATTGTATGGCTTAGAACCGGGACTTCAAAGACGTTAGCATATGAGATGTTCCAGGAGTTGAAGTTTATCTTTCAGAAGAACGCCCGGATCGAGAGGTATGAAACCTCCGATAAGTTCTATGCTTGCAAGATGGAGGAGAACGGGTCTAATAGTGAACATATACTCAGAATGTCTGGGTATTCAACTCGTCTAACGGAGTTGGGAATTGCCCTTCCGCCAGAGGCGATCACTGACAGAGTTCTTTAATCACTGCCACCTAGTTACAAGAGCTTTGTGATGAACTATAACATGCACGGGATGAACAAGTCAGTCGCCGAGCTGTTTGCAATGCTAAAAGTCGCTGAGTCTGAAATCCAGAAAGAACATCAAGTGTTGATGGTCAATAAAACCACTAGTTTCAAGAAAAATGGCAAAGTCAAGGGCAAGGGCAAGAAGGGTAAAACCAAGAAGGATGGCAAAGCAGTTGCTACTCCTACAAAGAAGCCCAAGCATGGACCCAAGCCAGAAACTGAGTGCTTTCATTGCAAACGAACTGGTCACTGGAAGCGGAACTGCCCCAAGTACCTGGCTGACAAGAAGGCGGCCAATGACAAACAAGGTATATATGATATACATTTTATTGATGTGTACCTTACTAGCTCTCGTAGTAGTGCCTGGGTATTTGATACCGGTTCGGTTGCTCACATTTGCAACTCAAAGCAGGAACTACGGAATAAACGAAGGCTGGAAAAGGACGAAGTGACGATGCGCGTGGGAAATGGTTCCAAGGTTGATGTGATCGCCGTCGGCACGCGCTCTCTTCGATTACCATCGGGATTAGTGATGAACCTGAATAATTGTTATTTAGTGCCTGCGTTAAGCATGAACATTATATCTGGATCTTGTTTATTGCGAGACGGTTACTCATTTAAATTAGAGAATAAAGGTTGTTCTATTTATATGAGTAATATATTTTATGGTCATGCACCCAATGTTAGGGGTTTATTCATATTGAATCTTGATAGTGATGACACACATGTTCATAACACTGATGCCAAAAGATGTAGAATTGATAATGATAGTACCACTTTCTTGTGGCACTGCCGTTTAGGTCATATTGGTGTAAAACGCATGAGGAAGCTCCATGCCGATGGACTTTTGGAGTCACTTGATTTTGAATCACTTGACACATGTGAACCATGCCTCATGGGCAAGATGACTAAAACACCGTTCTCTGGAACAATGGAACGGGCGAGTGACTTATTGGAAATCATACACACCGATGTGTGCGGTCCAATGAATGTTACAGCGCGTGGTGGATATCGTTATTTTCTCACCTTCACTGATGACTTAAGTAGATATGGGTATATTTACTTAATGAAACACAAGTCTGAAACGTTTGAAAAGTTCAAGAAATTTCAGAGTGACGTTGAGAATCATCGTAACAAGAAGATTAAATTCATGTGATCTGATCGAGGAGGTGAATATCTGAGTTATGAGTTTGGCAGTCACTTAAGACAGTGTGGAATTGTTTCACAGTTGACACTGCCCGGAACACCACAGCGTAATGGTGTGTCCGAACGTCGTAATCGAACCTTATTAGATACGGTGCATTCTATGATGTCTCTTGCTGATTTGCCACTATCTCAGATCCAAAGGCAAAGTGTTTGTCGCTGAGAATGGAACATTTCTTGAGAAAGAGTTTCTCTCGAAAGAATTGAGTGGGAGGAAAATAGAGCTTGATGAGGTTATTGAACCTTTACTTCAACCAGAAAGTAGCGCAACACACAAAAGATGTTTCTGTGGAACCTACGACGGTAGAAGAGGAAGTTAATGATGATGATCATGAAGCTTCGGATCAAGCTGCTATTAAACCTTGTAGGTCGACAAGGCCGCGTACTACCCCTGAGTGGTACGGCAAACCTGTCTTGGAGGTAATGTTGTTGGACAACAATGAACCTACGAGCTATGGAGGAGCAGTGATGGGCCAGGATTCCGAGAAATGGTTAGAGGCCATGAAATCCGAGATGGGATCCATGTATGAAAACAAAGTATGGACTTTGGAAGTATTACCTGAAGGGCGAAGGCGATTTAGAACAAATGGATCTTTAAGAAGAAGACAGACGCGGACGGTAATGTTACCATCTATAAAGCTCGACTTGTGGCAAAGGTTTTTTCACAAGTTCAAGGAGTTGACTATCATGAGACTTTCTCACCCGTAGCAATGCTTAAGTCTCTCAGAATCATGTTAGCAATAGCTGCTTATTTTCACTATGAAATTTGGCAGATGGATGTCAAAACAGTGTTCCTTAACGGTTTCCTTGAGGAAGAGTTGTATATGATGCAACCCGAAGGTTTTGTCGATTCAGAGAATGCTAACAAAGTTTGCAAACTCTAGCGATCCATTTATGGACTGGTGCAAGCATCTCGGAGTTGGAATAAGCGCTTTGATGAGGTGATCAAAGCGTTTGAGTTTATACAAGTTTACGGAGAAGCTTGTATTTACAAGAAAGTGAGTGGGAGCTCTATAGTGTTTCTAGTATTATATGTGGATGACATATTGTTGATTGGAAACAATATAGAAATGCTGGAAAGCGTGAAGGAATATTTGAACAAGAGTTTTTCAATGAAGGACCTAGGAGAAGCTGCTTTCATATTAGGCATTAAGATCTATAGAGATAGATCGAGACGCTTAATAGCACTTTCACAGAGCACATACCTTGATAAAGTTTTGAAGAAGTTCAAAATGGAACAGTCCAAGAAGGGGTTCTTGCCTGTGTTACAAGGTGTGAAGTTGAGTAAGACTCAATGCCCAGTAACTGCAGAAGATAGAGAAAAGATGAGTGTCATCCCCTATGCTTCAGCCATAGGCTCTATCATGTATGCAATGCTGTGCACAAGACCCGATGTCAGCCTTGCCATAAGTATGGCCGGAAGGCTTCAAAGTGATCCTGGAATGGAGCACTGGGAAGCGGTCAAGAATATCCTTAAGTACCTGAAAAGGACTAAGGAAATGTTTCTCGTTTATGGAGGTGATGAAGAGCTCGTCATAAAGGGTTACGTCGATGCAAGCTTTGACACTGATCCTGACGACTCTAAGTCGCAAACCGGATACGTATTTATTCTTAACGAGGGAGCGGTAAGCTGGTGCAGTTCCAAGCAAAGCGTGGTAGCTGATTCTACGTGCGAAGCGGAATACATCGCAGCCTCGGAGGCGGCGGAGGAAGGTGTCTGGATGAAGCAGTTCATGACAGATCTTGGAGTAGTGCCCAGTGCACTGAATCCAATGAACCTGTTCTATGACAACACTGGTGCCATTGCTTTGGCCAAGGAACCAAGGTTTCACAAGAGGACCAGACACATAAAGCGACGCTTCAACTCCATCCGCGATTACATCATGGAGAAAGACATAAATATTTGCAAAGTACGCATAGATCTGAATTCTGCAGACCCGTTGACTACACCTCTTCCAAGGGCTAAACATCATCTACACCAGAACTGCATGGGTGTTCGATTCATTACAATGTAAATCACATAGTGATGTGAACTAGATTATTGACTCTAGTGCAAGTGGGAGACTGTTGGAAATATGCCCTAGAGGCAATAAATAAAGTGTTTATTATTGTATTTCCTTGTTCATGATAATCGTTTATTATCCATGCTATAATTGTATTAATTGGAAACATGGATACATGTGTGGATACATAGACAAACACAATGTCCCTAGTATACCTCTAGTGAACTAGCTCGTTGATCGAAAGATGGTTCAGGCTTCCTAGCCATGGGCATGAGATGTCATTTGATAATGGGATCACATCATTAGGAGAATGATGTGATGGACAAGACCCAAACTACAAACGTAGCTTATGATCGTGTCAGTTTATTGCTACTATTTTCTGCATGTCAAGTATATGTTCCTATGACCATGAGATCATGCAACTCATAGATATCGGAGGAGTACCTTGTGTGTATCAAACATCGCAACGTAACTGGGTGACTATAAAGGTGCTCTACAGGTGTCTCTGAGGGTGTCTGTTGAGTTGGCATGGATCAAGACTGAGATTTGTTACTCCGTGTGACGGAGAGGTATCTCAGGGCCCACTCGGTAATACAACATCACAATAAGCCTTGCAAGCAATGTGACTAAGTGTTAGTTACGGGATCTTGTATTACGGAATGAGTAAAGAGACTTGCCAGTAACGAGGTTGAACTAGGTATGGAGATACCGACGATCGAATCTCGGGCAAGTAACATACCGAAGAATAAAGGGAACATCATACGGGATTAACTGAATCCTTGACATAGAGGTTCGACCGATAAAGATCTTCGTAGAACATGTAGGAACCAATTTGGACATACAGGTCCCGCCATTGGTTATTGACCATAGAGGTGTCTCGGTGATGTCTACATAGTTCTCGAACCCGCAGGGTCTGCACACTTAAGGTTTGGTGATGTTTCGGTAGTATAGAGTTATGTATGGTGGTGACCGAAGTTTGTTTGGAGTCCCGGATGAGATCTCGGACATCACGAGGAGCTTCGGAATGGTCCGGAGGTAAAGATTCATATATAGGAAGTCCTATTTTGGTCGCTGAAAAAGTTTCGGGCTCATCGGTAGTGTACCGGGAGTGCCGGTAGTGTACCGGGAGACCTCCGGGGGGGGGGGGGTATTTCGACCCAAGAGGCTTCATGGGATGTGGGAGAGTGAATATCAGTCCTTAGTGGGCTGGTGGAAACTCCCACACAAGGCCCATGTAGCTGGAGAAGAAAACCCAATAGGAAAAGGTGGAAAAAAAGGCAAAATTGGGTGAATCCTAGTCCTACTAGGAGTGGAGGTGGACTCCACCTCCACCACTTGGTTTGGCCGAAGCCTCCAAGGCTTGGAGGCCAAGCTGCCTCTCCTCCTCCCTGCCTCCTATATATACTAGTGGATTTCTAGGGTTTTGCACTTGATTTTTCAGCCACGTGCAAACCCTAATCTCTAGTGCATAGTTTCTCCTCTAGATCGGTTTTCTACATTGCTTAGGCGAAGCCCTGTCGGAATTGCTCCACCACCATCGCCGGAGCACCGTCAGGCTGCCGGAGAAATATTCTTCCTCTCCACTCCTTCTTGCTGGATCAAGACGGTGGAGATCGTCATCAAGTTGTACGTGTGCTGAACGCGGAGGTGCCGTCCGTTCGGTGCTAGATCGGAAGGATCGTGATCAAGTTCGTGAGACGGATCGTGATCAAGTTCGTGGGACGGATCATAATCGGATCGCGGGATGGATCGTGATTGGATCGCGGGACGGATCGTGATTGGATCGCGGGACGCACGGTTATTTGGATCACGAAGACGTTCGACTACACCAACCGCGTTTCTTAACGCTTCCCGCTTAGCGATCTACAAGGGTATGTAGATCCACTCTCCCTCTCGTAGATGCTCATCACCATGGATAGATCTTCGTGTGCGTAGGAAATTTTTTGTTTCCCATGCAACGTTCCCCAACAAACCCGCCTTTCTGTGGCTTAAGAGCCGATCAAGAGGGTGTGTAAGCTAAACTCGGTGGGTTGGAAGCCCACAAATGACCTTGTTGACGGATTCAACTTTTGGGTATATAACCCGCCTTACCGTGGCTTAAGAGCCGATCAAAAGGGTATGTAAGCTGAACCCGGTGGGTTGGAAGCCCCTAGATGACCTTGTTGACGGAGTCAACTTTTGCACAAACTAAGTTACGTGAAACAGCAGAGGCTCGGACGTGCAGGGATGCCAACTTTATTATATATATATGTGTGATATGTACAATGTCGAGTGTTGATGACTCAAGTATAATAAGGCCGCAGATGAGCTATATTCCACGGCCGACGGGTCTTCTGCCCAAAAGTGCTTGACTCGTCTCGTATATTAATGAGATAATACGACCCGTTGTTGAGATTTCTGCTAACCATGAAAGGTCCTTCCCATGGATGAGGTAACTTGTACGCATCTGTCTGATCTTGAATCTAACGCAACACCAAGTCACCTTCTTGAAACGTCTGGGTCTTAACTCTGCGGCTATGATAGCGATGCATGTCTTGTTGATAAATCTCTGATCGAGCCACCGCCAGATCACACTTTTCATCCAAAGCATCCAACACGTCTTGACGCGCTGTCTCATTTTCTGCCTCAACATAAGCCGCCACCCGTGGCGAGTCATGTCGTATATCGCTTGGTAACACGGCTTCTGCGCCTAGACCATGAAGAAAGGCGTATAACCTGTTGATCTGTTGGGAGTAGTTCTGATGCTCCATAAGACTGATGGCAACTCCTCTACCCAAGAACCCGACGTTTGCTGTAAAGGAACCATAAGCCGGGGTTTGATGCCTCTCAAGATTTCTTGGTTAGCACGCTCCGCCTGACCATTGGATTGTGGATGAGCAACCGTAGAAACGCCAAGTCGGATGTGCTCACTTCCATAGAACGCTTGCATAGCCCCCTTGGATAGGTTAGTACCATTATCTGTGATGATACTATGAGGGTAACCAAAACGGTAAATCAGCTTTATGAGAAACTAAACTGCCATAGCCGCGTCACACTTGCTGACCGGCTCAGCCTCCACCCACTTAGTAAACTTGTCCACCGCCACCAAGAGGTGGGTCTTCTTATCCTTGGATCTCTTGAAGGGCCCGACCATATCAAGCCCCCAGACCACAAACGGCCAGGTAATTGGAGTCATTCGCAATTCCTGAGTCGGCACGTGAGCACGCCGTCCGAACTTCTGACAACCATCGCACTTAAGCACCAAGTCTTCCGCGTCCTTATGAGACATTAGCCAGACAAAACCATGTCGAAAAGCCTTGGACACCAGAGACTTTGAGCCGGTGTCATGACCACAATCGCCAGCGTGAATCTCGTTCAAAATTTGCTTACCTTCTTCAGGTGAAAGACAACGTTGAAAGACGTCGGTAATGCTGCACTTATGTAACTCACCATTGATGATTGTCATAGACTTAGATCGCCTGATGATCTATCTTGCCAGGGTCTCATCCTCAGGTAACTCGCCACGGGTCAAGTACGCTAGGTAAGGCAGCGTTCAGTCAGGGATAGCATGCAGAGCCGCCACCAGCCGCCCCTCCGGGTCAGGTATAGCCAAGTCTTCCTCTAAAGGTAGCTTAATTGACGGGTGATGTAGTACGTACAAGGAAACGTTTGGCGGCACCGGCTTACGCTAAGAGCCCATCCTTGACAATGCGTCAGCCGCTTCGTTCCTACGACGATTGATATGATCCACCTGATACCCCTTGAAGTGGCCAGTGATGATATCTACCGCCTGATGATAAGCCGCCATTCGTGGGTCCTTGGAATCCCACATGCCTGAAACTTGCTGGGCCACGAGATCTAAGTTGCCGAGACATCTAACCCGACTCAGGTTCATCTCCTTAGCCAGTCGGAGGCCATGAAGTAAAGCTTCATACTCAGCTGCATTGTTAGTACAAGGAAACATCAACCTTAGCACATAACAGAACTTGTCACCTTTAGGGGAGGTTAAGACAACCCCAGCCCCTGATCCTTCCAATTGTCTGGATCCGTCAAAGTGAATCCTCCAGTATGTGTTATCCGGCTTCTCCTCGGGCGCCTGACACTCTGTCCAGTCATTTATAAAATCCACCAATGCTTGAGACTTGACCGCCATGCGAGGCATGTATTTCAGATTAAGAGGTCCAAGCTCCAATGCCCACTTAGAGATTCAGCCGGTGGCTTCTCTGTTTTGAATTATGTCTCCCAACGGGGCAGAGCTAACCACTGCGATCTGGTGTCCTAGGAAGTAATGCTTCAACTTACGATTTGTCATGAACACCCCATATATCAGCTTCTACCAATGTGGGTACCTCTGCTTTGATTTTGTCAGGACTTCATTGATGTAGTAAACCAGCCTCTAAACCAGATATTCTTTCCCTGCCTCTTTATGCTCAACAACAATCGCGGCGCTGACTGCCCTATTATTAGTCGCCACGTATAAGAGCAAAGGTTCCTTCTCAGCCAGAGCAGCTAAGACCAGCGGCTCAGTGAGTTGCTTCTTGAGTGCCTCAAATGCCTCACCCGCTGCTGTACTCCAAACAAAGTTGTCTATCTTATTCATCATCTGGTATAAAGGAATAACCTTCTCACCAAGGCGGCTTATGAACCGACTTAACGCAGCGATTCAACCCGCCAGGTGCTGAACATCATTGATGCATGCCGGCTCATATAGGGAAGTAATAGCCTTTATTTTGTCCATATTAGCCTCAATGCCACGCCCAGAGACCAAAAAACCCAAAAGCTTGCCTGCAGGAACTCCAAAAACACACTTAGCCAGGTTAAGCATCATCTTGTAGACCCGTAAGTTATCAAAAGTTTCCTGCAGGTCATCAAGTAGAGTCTCCTTCTTCCTTTCGTTGACCACAATATCATCCTGATATGCATGAACATGCGTTCGATTTGACTGTGAAGACAATTCTGCACACAATGCTGGTAAGTCGCCTGGGGTACTCTTGAGCCCTAAAGGCATAGACACATAGCAGAAAGCACCAAAAGGCGTGATGAAAGCCGTCTTCTCTTGGTCCTTGACTGCCATCTTGATCTGGTGATAACCGGAATAAGCATCCAGGAAGCATAAGCTCCCGCAACCCGTCGTTGCATCATGATCTGGTCAATACGGGGGAGAGCAAACGGGTCAACTGGACAGGCCTTGTTAAGATCCGTGTAATCCACACACATACGCCACGTGCCGTTCTTCTTAAGCACTAGCACCGGGTTAGCAAGCCACTCTGGGTGAAACACTTCAATGATGAACCCTGCTGCCAGAAGCCGGGCCACCTCTTCCCCAATAGCCTTGCGCCTTTCTTCGTTGAACCGACGGAGGAACTGCTTAACCGGCTTAAACTTAGGATCCACATTAAGATGGTGCTCAGCGAACTCCCTCGGTACACCCGGCATGTCAGAAGGTTTCCATGCGAAGATGTCCCGATTCCCACGGATGAATTCGATGAGCACGCTTTCCTATTTGGGATCCATATTGGCCCCAAGAGTGAACTGTTGTGATGAGTCGGCCGGAGTGAAATCCACCAGCTTGGTATCATCCGCTGCAAACTTGAGGGGAGGCTCATATTTCGTGGTAGGCTTTTTGAGTGGAGTCATGTCCTCCGGGTCAACATTCTCCTTATAGAACTTGAGCTCTGCTTCAGCGCAACTTGACTCTGCATAAGGTGTGTCCCCTTCCTCACACTCAATGACCATCTTCTGATCACCATGCACGGTAATCGTTCCGTTCAACCCGGGCATCTTGAGCTGTAAGTAGACGTAGCAAGGCCTAGCCATGAACTTGGCGTAAGCCGGTCGTCCAAACAGAGCATGATATGGACTTTTGATTTTGACCACCTCAAACCACAAGGATTCCACCCTGTAGTTGTATTCATCACCAAAAGCAACTTCTAAAGAGATCTTACCCACTGGGTAAGCCGACTTTCCGGGCACCACACCGTGAAAAACTATCGAAGAAGGCCTAAGATCCTTATCAAGCAACTTCATCCGGCAGAAGGTGTCATAATACAGGATGTTGATGTTGCTGCCGCCATCCATAAGTACCTTAGTAAACACATATCCTCCCACTTGGGGGGCAACCACGAGAGCCAGCTGCCCCGGGTTGTCAACACATGGCGGGTGATCCTCTCTACTCAAAGTTATGTCATACTCAAACGACTTCAAATATTGCAGGAGAGCCGGCGTGACTGCCTTAACCGCCCGCTTGCGCACCTTCTGGTCTCGCTTGTCAAGGCAGGTTGTAAAAACATGATATTGACCCGTGCTGAGCTGCTTCGAATTACTCTGATACCCAGATTGGTTATTCTGCTACTGATTACCGCCACCAGGTTGTCGATGATGACCTCCTTGATTGCCCTAACACTGATAGCCGGATCCTGAGCCGCCAGCGCCAAGACTGGCTCCTGACCCGCCTGGCTCACCACCACTGTTATGATGCGGTCGCAAGCTGTAATCCCGAAACTACCGCATAATGTGGCAATTAATCCATGTGTGGCTTGCCAGCCTATCGGTCCGGCTGTGCTCCGGACAAGGTTTATTGAGCATCTCTTCCAGGTTGAAAGGAGTTTTACCCTTGTTAAAGGGCTGCTTGAAATTCTCGTTGCCCTTAGCACAATTGTTCCCGGCGCTGGTGTTTCCCACCAATTCTGACCTGCCGTCTGGATTCTTCCTCTTGCCATGGCTGCTGCTACCAGCCGTACCCTTGCCATTATTATTATTCTTACCCTGACCTGGTTTCTCCTCATCAGAGCCTGGGTCTTTCATATTATCAGAATTGGTGTACTTGGTGAGAGCCGCCATGAGTTCCCCCATGTCTTGACATGACCGCTTGAGTCGGCCAAGCTTCTGCTTTAGAGGCGTAAAGTGGCAATTCTTCTACAGAATCAAAACCGCTCGAGCCACTGTAATCTGCTCACACGAGTGGATGATAGTTAAGACCCACCGGACCCAATGATGAGCCGACTCGTCCTCATGTTGCACACAATGATCCAAATCCACAATCGTCATGGGCTGCTTGCACGTTCCTTGGAATTTTTTTGATGAACTTCGCCTTTAAATCGGCCCAAGAATTAATGGTGTTGGATGGCAAACCCTTCAACCACATGTGATCCGTCCCTTCCAGCATCATGATGAAATATTTGGCACATACTGCATCGTTGACGTCTAACATCTCCATGGCTAGCTCATAGCTTTCAATCCAAGCCTCCGGAGGCAGGTCAGCAGTATAATTTGGGACCTTGCAAGGGCCCTTAAAATCTTTCGGCAGGCGCTCGTAACGCAAAGCCGGCGCTAAGCACGGCACTCCCACAACCCTGGAGGTTACTCCTACTCCTATTGAGATGGAAGGTGCGTGTTCTTGATGAGCTACCGCTGCTGCCAGAGCCGTCGCCTCTCGCTGTGCTCTCGCCCGATCCACCAGCACCTGAGCATCCATAGCCGCCCGATCACCTCGTGGCGGGTCTCGATGTCGGTCACTGCTAGAAATCGCTGGCGATCCATAACGCCGGCTGTAGCTACGACTGAGGATGGGGGTTGAATGCATGCGACCCCGGCTGTAAGTATACTTCTCCTGCTGGGCCATCGCCGTCTGCTGGTATCCAATAGTGTTCCTCACCTCCTCTGCGAAGGGCGCCTCGTCCAGGATAGGGATTGCACCAAGCTGGGTTGCTGTCGCTACCATGTTCTCCGCCGGGTTTGAATAGTGACCTATCGGCATTGGGAAAGCCATTGGTGAGGTCTGGTTCCGTCGGGGCGGGTTAAGCTGCTGATGTTGAACCGTCGACCGGCTCCCAGGTACATCCGCGGTCCGTCCCGTTCCTGGCATGTTGAAAAGGTTCCTAGCCTCATACTGATCCGGCAAGCGGGACCGATGCCTCATCCGCTGATTTGCCATTGCAGACTGCTGCTCCAGCTCAAGGCGGAAAGCATCCGCCCTAAGGCGCTCCGCCTCCATCTGATCCTTCAGCGCATTGATGTCCTGTTGGACCTTGGTCATCTGGTCCTTCAGCCTCGCGATCTCCATGTTCCGGGCCGCTTGATTTTCAGCTGTGACCTCGGTGGCCATCAGTGTTGTAAGCTCATTCATCATATCCAAAAGAACCCGAGCCGGCAGCCTACCAACCCCCGATCCAGTTGCACCGGTGGCTATACTGCTTGGGGCGGGTGCTGAACCTGCCATGAGACGGCAGCACGGCTCGGCGGCTCATAATCCTCTGGCTCGTGATATTCTGACTCGGGGTAAGGCTCGATGTAGCCCCCGAGCCCGCCATTGTGAAGCTGGTAAATTGATTCTGTCTCTCCGCTCGAAGATCCATCCTCCGAGCAGATGAGAGTTTCCTACGACATAGAACCTTCAAGATCCATGCCCTATGTAAAGCCGATGAAGACATGCTTCTGGCTGGGTCAGCACGGGCGGATTTCACGCGTCGGGCGGGTTGTGCGCGCCGGGCTGGCTCGACGATGTCGGTGCAGACATCCGACCCGGGTTCAGATCCGCCGGTTTTGCCGATGAAGACGTGGATTCCGCCAAAGGGTATCCAGAAACCGTACTCAATTGAGTCGGCCTCGGGGCCCCAGCCAGCGTCGTCGATGTGGAGCCGGCCACGACGACTCTTGTTCATCCTGCCAACAGTGCACCCCTTGATCCCTGGGAGAAAGCCCTTTGAGAACTCAACACCACCGAGCGCTTGCCCCACGCCAGGCGCCAACTGTCGTGGTTTTGTCACGGCAGATGTCCGAAGACTTGGGTTTGAGGCCATCGCTAAGGTGGTGGACTCGAAGGGGTTGATCGAGACGAGGGACACGAGTTTACCCAGGTTCGGCCCCTCAAGAAGAGGTAAAAGCCTACGTCCTGCTTGTGTTGTATTGATTGGAGTATCGATTATAAGGGAGCGGATTCGCTTGACCTAGTTCTTGATTGATTGGTTTCTGTCTAAGCCACCCCGGGGTCTCGCCTTTATATAGGAGGTCGAGGCCCTGGGTTACACGAGTCCTATACTGACTCTTACAACGTAGACTACTCGGTCTCTAAGTCGCCTTGCCATCTTGGGAAAACCGTCTTCGGGTGGCTTAACCGCCCGGGTCTTCATACCATCTTCTATCTAGGCCTTCGTCTTGGCCCATCTTGGTAAGCCGACGTACAACCTAGCCTACACCTTTCGGCCCGCCTCACCGGTCTTGATTATGAGCCGCCAGGTATGACCCGGCCCCACCTGGGCGGGTCTTACCACGGGGTTATATCCCCAACAGAAAGGGACTTGTTTCTTTTTTCTATGGGTTCATGCCTGGCCGGCCGATTTGGAGGTATCCTCTTTTTCCGAGCTCCTCTAGGGTGTTCGGAGAAAATTGGTTCCGAGAATAGCCGCTCGGATTGCCAGACGCTCTCCATGGCACAGTACTTCTGTACCAGTTTGGCCAATTCCGAGAATTCTCTTATGCGTCGACGAGCCAGGGCGTTAAGAATCCCTTCATCATGGCAATTGCGAATGAAAATTGCCATTATATCTTGGCCACTAAGACCTTTGACTCTGCTTCTGGCGAGCAGGAGTCTTTCCCAGAAGTGGTGGACTGATTCTCCTTGACTTTGCTTGATATCCCGAAAATCCGAAGATATGGGCTTTGCCGCGGTACTTGGATAATCGTCTTGGGCGGTGGGTGGGAAGAAATTTGGCTCCCCTCCGCGACAAGTGTTCAGAATTGATGTTTCCCGATCACGCGACGGGTCTTGGACCGGTGACGGTCCGGCTTTAAAGCGGTTCTTTGCCTCTGATTCCCCGACGGGGTCTTGGAGATCGCGGACAGGGTTATAGATGGTTTTCAATTCCGGCTATCGGGTAGAATCCGCGGCTGGACACTCGATGGTGGCGACAAGGTGGGTGACCGGAGGGATATGAATCTCCCTGTCGTCAGGTCTGACACCGAGCCGATCATAGATCGGAACCTGATTGTCAGATATACGCATAGCTTCAATTTGATCGAACAACTCATTTAAGAACGAGGCAATGGCAGGGTGCGTGTCGCTGATGTGAGTGGGTTCGTCAAGCGGTGTGGCGGTTCCAGAGTTACGCCAAAGCGGATCCGTGTTCCGTTCCACCACGAGACCTGATGTATCGGACGTCGAAGCATCCAGGCTTATAGGTTTTTCTGCGAAGGATGAGGGTTCCATTGGAACGAGTGTTCCCTGTGAATCAACCACGAACTCTAGGGTTCCAAACTTGATGCTCTGATTGGGGGAAACTTCCCGATCTGGCCATGACGGCCGATCGGGCCGGCATGCGACAAGACGTTGTTGGCGGTGAAATTTTGATCGAGGGAGAGAGCCTCCTCGATACAGATCTCGCTAATTGCGACGGGGCAAACCATCGATTCCTTTGGCGCTCACAAAGGAACTCTCAATGAAAGCACCAATGTCGGTGTCAAAATCGGCGGATCTCGGGTAGGGGATCCCGAACTGTGAGACTAGGATCGATGGTAACAGGAGACGAAGGGGACACGAGTTTACCCAGGTTCGGGCCCTCCTATGGAGGTAATACCCTATGTCCTGCTTGATTGTATTGATGGTGTAAGGGGTTACAGAGTTGATCTACCTTGAGATCGTATGTCTAACCCTAGATGAGTTATTCTATCCCTATACCCCGAAACTCTCTGGCTTATATAGATTCCAAGGGTGTCCTTAGGCTACACATGGTCGGTTACATGCCAAAGAGATAACTTGCCTAACTACAGCTAATAACTTGAGGCACACGTCTTGACTCCACGAGGCTTCCGTCCTGGCGCAAGTGGTTCTCGACCCTCCGATGCCTGCCTTGCGGCTCATACAGTTCGACCCGTGAACAATGGGTTAGCTATCCGAGGACCCCTTAATCTAGGACTCCCTCAATGGGATTTTCTGAGTTTGAATCTCACAAAACACAACCGTTTCCTCATTCTTTGCAAAAAACACAACATACGAACCTCACTTAAACCTGGACCGCATGTTAATTAAAGAAAAAATAGGTATATATATATGGTCGCGCTATTCGTCACCCTGGGTGAGGAATAGTTATTCTTCACCCCCTCAATTCTAACATCAATGCACCGTAATTTTACGTCCCGTAATTTTTGTCTCATTTCATACGTAAAAAGAGACCATAAGAAAATTTATAATCAGCGTAAAAAATATTTTATGTCAGGTAAAATTACAAACATATAAAAATAGTGGAAAATATACAATAAATTCAATTTTTTGGGTCTTGTGACTTATATTTTTGTTTTCTTATATGAAATTTTACGTCGTTATTCAATATAAATGTAACTTTTTGTATTCTGAATGTAATCTATTTATAAATTGATCGTAAGATTATCTCAGGTGAAGAATAACTTATTCTGCACCCTGGGTGATGAATAGAATTTCTCTCTCTCGTATATATATGGACTATCATAGTAGGATTTGCTTTTTTGCTAGTTATGCTATGCTAAAAAATTGTTACTACCTGTTTTTTTTTTGGAATTTGCTAATCCTCATCTGGAAGAGTCCTAACTAAATCTCACTTGTCCTATGTCTGATTTAGCTCATGCACTTCTTGTTTATTTGATTTAGTTTTTTTAGTTTTTCAATTTTTAACTATTTCCGCGTCACGCGTTATTACATTTGTATATGACAGTCAGCCCACAACTGGCTAATGACCAAGTGGGCGTTGTGTGTTAACAAAACAAGTGGCAATGGGCAAGTAAATGAAAGAGGATAATAGACAATCGAGTCGAAGCATGATGACCAAAGGATTTGAACTTCGTAAATATGCAACACAACTAGTTACTGGGGATTCCTTTCATCATATTTTCCCATGCTGAAACTCCACAGAAACATGTCGGCTATCCTCAAATGTTTGGTTGGAACTCAAGTGCCCAAACAATATAAGGTGCCTTTTATTACCGACGGATAAATTACTCGAGCATATGGAATTCTATCCCAGAGACCCCGCTGAATGTGGGAATTTAGGGTTGTAGCTATGGCACTTCTGCTGGCACGCTCTCCGCGTCCCGAAACACTCCATATTCTTATTCTTGCAGCAGTAGCACTTAGGACGGAGCCCATTCGGGGAATAACATATGAGAAAGAGGCTGCAAGTTTTGCCAGAATTCACGGTTATCTTGCTCTCGCCTACAAACGTCGAGTTGACGATGGCAGCATTTGTACCTGTGCTCGCCGCATGATCATCCTGGTTGACCGCCTTTTGCTTATTATCAAGACCACCTATATATTATGTTTAACATTAGTATGCAGTACTGCAGATGTGTGTGTTTGTGTGTGTATGTATGCATGTATGCATGTATGTATATATATAAATGAACCACAAGAAGATAACACAATATTCTAATGACGACGATGATATATACTTACACTGTGCACAAACGACAAGGCATCCAATGAGGAATATCATCGTATACTGCACGAGGCTGCTCCCTCTCATATTGGTTATCACTTACTTGACAAACTCAGTTCTAGTGGAGTGTAAGGTAGGGGTAGGAAATAGTTCGACTTCAAATGTGGCAGACACGGATAACAAGTTTATAAATAGCAAGAGGTCGGATTATATTTTAAATGTTCATTAATTTACTACAAAAGATTGCAAGTGCACGAGATATACGTTCATTAATGTTGAGATTTTTGCAGATATAATATTCAATTAGGCAAGCACTATGTATACATGCAATCTTTTATCATGAATGAATTCCCCAAGGGCAGGCCAGTGCAGTATATCTTAAGCTACTCCCCCCGTCTAGATTCATCTGGTGTATAGAAAAATTCAGACAATCCGATGGTAGAAGTCATGTGAGACACCTCTTCCATGTCATGGACAAAAAAATTGTCTTGGAGAGAAGATCTTGCGTAGCAAGGGATACACTACACTAATGCAGATAAGCCTATGGCGTGGAAAAAAGGGCTTTGTTGGCGTGGTATCCCTACGCCACCAATATGACGCCATTGCTAAAAAAATGGTGGCATTGGCTTCCACGTCAGCGATATTCTACGTGCTGATGACGTGCCACATGGACAATGCCACCACTATAATTGTTGACCTTGCGACGTGCAATGTGCACGCCAAGAATGTTTGGTGGAGCCAAAAAAAATCCTCACAGTTGCTCACCTAGCATTTGACTTTAGGCACTAGAACTAGACTAATATAATAATTCATTCCAGTTAATAATAATTAAAAATTTCACAAGTAGTATTAGAGCTAGGTAGCTATTGAATAAATGAAAATCCTCACAAACACGAGCAAACTAACATGGTTAGTAAGGAGTTCATTTCACATCGATAGCCCGGCCACAAACATACTTTTAAAGGAGGTCGATGACAATCATCATCCTGAAGTCATGGCGTGTGGTGTTTCTGATAGTGACTAAGAAGGCATGCCCAACCCGAAGATTCTTGCCAGCAAGAAAGTTGCTCCCCCCAGTCGCACTGAAGATAGTGCGATCGTACGTGTCCACTACGTAAGCACAGGTGGTGATGAATCCCCTTGTGGTAAGACATAGTCCATCAATACCCACTTCATCCGGTTCGATGCCACAACTCACACATAGCCTCTTAGGTAATTTCTGAAAAGAAAAAATATATGATAAATGATCATCACATTACCATACTATAAGCATATTAGTACATTAATTACTACACTAAGCATATCAATTCTACACACTAAGCATATCATCAAATTCTACACAAAGGATATCATCACATTACTCCACTATAATAAATATATCACATTACTAAAGCATATCACATTACTATATAGGAATATCATCACATTAATATACTAAGTATATCATCAAATTCTACACTATAATCAATATATCACATTCTAAAGCATATCACATTACTATACTATAAGCATATCATCACATTAATATACTAAGCATATCACATTACTGTACTATAAGCATATTAGCACACTAAGCATATCATAAAATTCTACACACTAAGCATATCATCAAATTACTACACTAATAAGTAACATACCATGACATGGCGGTTAACATTCGTCCGTGTCAGGCGGGTCACGATTGGCATCCCGACGAAGGCATCACGCGAAGGAAGTTTTTTCCAGAGGTTCTTCGTTTCATCATTGCTCAGCCTGGTCATTCTTTGGGCATAGAGTGCATCATCAAGTGGGTCCTCATCGTCTTCCTCCGAGGTGAGATAGACCACAACCAACCTTCACGTTTATATTCTAAAGTAGAAGCCGATCAATTCACCCCTAGTGAGATGCATACGGGCGATGAAACGATCCCATTCATATCCTCCAATCTGGGTTATGTTCCGTCCCTTATTGACCTCCATAGTGTAGGGGGCTCCAGGAGTGTCGAAGATGAAAGTTTCTTCAGTACTGAGCTCACTGAAATCCAATCTCACATTGCAAGGGATGATCTGTGTAAGAAAAACCAAAAAAACACACACAATGCATTAGTGGAAATAGCAACAAAAATAAAAGAACAAACTATCAGAAGGTTTTTATAATTTGTTACCGCTGCAGGAACAAAACATGACTGCATAACAACGTGTCAGTTTTAAGGTTGGTTGCGCACTTTGACTTGCGCACTTGACATGGTGTAGGTTGCGCCATTTCTTGATAACCCACAAGTATAGGGGACGACAATGGTTTTCGAGGGTAGAGTATTCAACCCAAATTTATTGATTCGACACAAGGGGAGCCAAAGAATATTCTCGAGTATTAGCGGCTGAGTTGTCAATTCAACCACACCTGAAAGACTTAATATCTGCAACAAAGTATTTAGTAGCAAAGTAGTATGGAAGTAGCGGTAATGATGGCAAAAGTGACAGTAGCAGTTTTGTAGTGATTGTAACAGTAGCAACGGAAAAGTAACTTAGCAAGGATCAATATGTGAAAAGCTTGTAGGCAATGGATCAGTGATGGATAATTATGTCGGATGACATTGATCATGCAACAGTTATAACATAGGATGACACAGAACTAGCTCCATTCATCAATGTAATGTAGACATGTATTCTATATATAGTCATACATGCTTATGGAAAAGAACTTGCATGACATCTTTTGTCCTACCCTCCCGTGGCAGCGGGGTCCTAATAGAAACTAAGGGATATTAAAGCCTCCTTTTAAAAGACAACTGGACCAAAGCATTAGCACTTGGTGAATACATGAACTCCTCAAACTACGACAATCACCGGAAAGAATCCCAGTTATTGTCACCCTGGGGGATGCGGATCATAACTCGTAATAGGTGTCTACAACTTGCCAGATAGGATCAATAACACATATATATTCATGAAAACATAATAGGTTCAGATCTCAAATCATGGCACTCAGGCCCTAGTGACAAGCATTAAGCATAGCAAAGTCATAGCAATATCAATCTCTGAACATAGTGGATACTAGGGACCAAACCCTAACAAAACTAACTCGATTACATGGTAAATCTCATCCAACCCATCATCGTCTAGCAAGCCTACGATGGAATTAATCATGAACGACGGAGAGCATAATGGAATTGGTGATGAAGGATGGTTGGTAATGACGATGGCGTCAATTTCCCTTCTCCGGAGCCCAAAACAGACTCCAGATCTGGCATCCCGAGGACGGACAGGAGGTGACGACGGCTCTGTATTGTGAAATGCGATGAACTCTTCTCTCTGATATTATTCTCCGCGGATGTGAATATATGGAGTTGGAATTGAGGTCGGTGGAGCTCCAGGGGCCCCATAAGCCTGCTAGGCGTGGCTAGGGGGTGGCCGCGCCCTTGGCTTGTGGCCAATGGGTGCCCCATCCGGTTAATTCTTTCACCAGTATTTTTTATTAATTCCAAAAATAATCTCCGTAAATTTCCAGGTGAATCCAAAACATTTATTTCTGCACAAAAATAACACCAAGGCAATTCTGCTGAAAACAACGTCAGTCCGGGTTAGTTCCATTCAAATCATGCAAATTAGAGTCCAAAACAAGGGCAAACGAGTTTGGAAAAGTGGACACGATGGAGACGTATCAACTCCCCCAAGCTTAACCCATTGCTTGTCCTTAAGCAATTCAGTTGATAAACTGAAAGTGATGAAGAAAAACTTTTGCAAACTCTATTTGATCTTGTTGTTATAAATATGTCTAATTGACGTTCAGATTTTCAGCAAAGTTATAGACTAACCACGTTCACAATAACATTTAGGTCTCACATTTACTCATATCAATGGCATAATCAACTAGAGAGCAATAATAATAACTCTCGGATGGCAACACTTTTATCAATAAAATCATGATAAAATATGATATAATGGTATCTCGCTAGCCCTTTCTGAGACCGGAAAACATAAATACAGAGCACTTCTGAAGAACCAAGACTGACTGGACATTGTAATTCATGATAAAAGAGATCCGGTCACACTCATACTCAATATTAATTAATAGCAAGGCATACGAATGACGGTGGTGATCTCTAACTGGTGCCTTTTATAAGAGGAGGATGACTCAATAGTAAAGTAAAATAGATAGGCCCTTCATAGAGGGAAGCATTGTTTTGTAGAGGTGTCGGAGCTCGAGCTTTTAAAACAGGGATGAATAATAATTTTGACCGGTATGCTTTCATTGTCATCATAACGACCAAGATATTTCACCATCTTCCATGCTAGATACATTATAGGCAGTTCTCAAATAGAATGATAAAGTTTTTACTCCCCCTCCACCAATCAAACACACTCCACGTCTAGCCGCATCCACAGGTACCATCCATACAAACATAGTCCCTGGGGAGTTGTGTTTTGTTATATTTTGATTTGAGTTTGAGCATGGAACTAGGCATCCCGAATACCAGCCACTTTCTCATGAATGATAGTGAATCAACACATATCGTGAGAATAACCCACCTAGCATGGAATATACTGAACGCCTCCAGTCACTACATGAGCGATTCGGGCATGTAAAACAGAATATTACTTGATGGTTTAGACTTTGGCACACACAAATTTACTTGGAACCGCAGGTGAATACCGCATATAGTTAGGTATGGTGGACTCAGATGGAACAAGTTTGGGTTTAAGGAAGTGGATGCACAAGCACTATTCCCGCATAGTACAAGTGAAGGCTAGCAAAATACTTGGGAGCGACCAACTAGAGAGCGACAACAGTCATCAACATGATTTGAGATTAACCAACATTTAATGCAAGCATGAGTAGGATATAAATCACCATGAACATAAAAATCATGGAGGCTATGTTGATTTTGTTTCTACTACATGCATGAACATGTGCCAAGTCAAGCCACTTGAATCATTCAAAAGAGGATACCATCCTATCATACTACATCACAACCGTTTCAATATGCATGTTAGCACTCAAGACAAACCATTATCCACTCTTAGCTAATTAAGCATGTCATGAGTAACTATAATCTCTAATTGTCATTGCAAATATTTTTCATCCATATGATCTGAATTCAGAACGATGAGCTAATCATATTTACAAAAGTAAAATAGGTTGAGTTCGTAGCAGCTTTTCTCCATCTCAATCTTTTCATCATATATCGCCATTATTACCTTTCACTTGCATGACCGAACGGTGTGAATAATAATAAGAGTGCACGTGCATTGGACTAAGCTGGAATATGCAAACAATAACTCAAAGGAAAAGGCAAGGTAATATGGGCTCTCTGATAAATAAGAAAGAATGCATATGAGAGCCACTCAACATTTTTTATTGTGGTCTTCTCCTTACGACCCAAAGAAAGAAAATTTGAAACAAGGATGAGAAAAACCATTTACACAGGAAAGCTCCCAACAAGCAAAAGAAGAACGAGAAATCTTTTCGGGTTTTCTTTTAATATTACAACTAAACAGACTAGAAGGTAAAGCTATAACAATTTTTTTTGGATTTTCTCAAGGTTAACTAAGCACATAAGAAGAAATCAAAAAGAAAAAAAATAAACTACCATGGATGGTACAATGAAAAAGTATGAGCACCGACTACCAAGATGAGTGTGTGAACATGAATGTAATGTCAGTGATAAATACGTACTCCCCCAAGCTTAGGCTTTGGGCCAAAGTTGGTCTAGGGCCATGGCTGAAAATAACCATCTCCTGGATACTCCGGAGGGTCCTAAGGGTTCCACTGGTTGGTGAGCTCCTGTGGCTCCCACTGAAAAACTAGATCCTGATACAAATCAAGGACTCGTGCCGGCTCGGGTGATGGGGGTTATGACAGACCCCAATATCTGTAGATATGCTCGGGCATAATAGTGTACCTGCCTGAATGAATATCGAACAAAGAATAGGTAGGCAGATTAATAATCTCACAAGTACCTTGACTAAACACTAAGTTGTAAAGCAGCCTCCTATCATTATTCTTCCTAATAATATCCTGTGTTATGATACTGTCATAGTCTAAATATCTTGTAGGTAGAAGCATTTCCTCTTCCTCGTCAAGCCTAATGGGTATCTTAAAGTGTGTGGCTAGACGACATGCATAGATACCTCCGAATATGGCCCCCTTAAAACGGTTTAAGTTAAACCGTTTGGCCACCATAGTGTCTAGACTAAAAGTTCTATCAGCATGTAAAGCGTGGCACAAAATGGCAAGGTCGGGAGCGCTAAGGCCTCCACTCTCCCCACGACCAATTAAACATCTCCCCGCATATAATGAATAATAGCGTATAACAGGAAAATGTAAACTAGCTACTCTTGCCTTTGACACCCCTTTCTCTTCCCCCACGGTGGTTGCGGTAATAAATTCCTCCATGTCTCTAGGACATGGTTCACTAATGCTGCAGTCATAAGGTATTTTTAGAACATTGCGAAAAGCATAAAGTGTCATTTGCTTGGGCACATCATACAAGTAAAACTCTACCATGGGAGGATCCTCCCTAGGATAAAGTGAAAGTTTTGCACAAAGATATTAGTGAGTAAGAGGTACTGGTCACACTTACCGTTGAGGAAGTCAGTGATGCCTGCATTCTCTGCCAAAAAATAGAAATCTTCATAAATTCCGGCCGCCCTCAAGAATCCATTACTTGGCCATTCAGTCGAACTTCTGCGACACGAGGAAGATTTTATTTGGACTTCTTATTCACCTCATTTCATCTTCTTTAGAGCCCTGGCTTGAAGAGCCTTTTAAAAATCTCCCCATCATTTCTTTCTCGAAGATAAATCCCCCAAAACAGTTTTGCAATTGGAGCTTGCACAAGGAGATCGAAAATGGCAGCGAAATGAGCTAGAACACGAGTTTGAGCAATGGTGGGATTTTTTTGGATGAAGACGAAGTGGATGGTTGCTATAATTAGTGATGGGGCCTATGTGGGACCCACAAGCCACTTGGGCACGACCAGGGGGTTGGCCACGCCCTGTGAGCTTGTGGCCCACTAGTGCAGCCCCCTGCTATGTGCTCAGTGCCAGAAATTCTTAAATATTCCATAAAAAATCATACTACATTTTCAGGGCATTTGGAGAAATTTTATTTTCAGGTCATTTTCTATTGCATGGATAACTCAAAAAACAGAGGAATAATAGCATTTTTACTTTGTCTAATCTAAACAACAGAAAGTAAAAGTTGGGTACAATAGGTTGTGCCTTCTAAATTCATCCTCATGCTCATCAAAAGGAATTCATTAACAAGGTTGATCAAGTCTTATTAACAAACTTCTTTCAAGTAATCATGAAACCGGAGAATTTTTGAATAAGACTAAGTTACCTCAATGGGTATATGCATATCCCAAAAAGTAAGTATATCATATTTCTTCTTGACTGTAGGGAAAGGGAATTCAAAATCTCCAATAATAATCGTTGAATTTTTTCAATGGAGTTGATACTATGAACTTGAGGTTGTTTCTTCGGAAAGTGCACCGTATGCTCATTACCATTACATGAAAAGTGACATTGCCCTTGTTTCCATCAACAACAACCCCTGCAGTATTCAAAAAAGGTATACCAAGGATGATCGACATACTGTCGTCCTCGGGAATATGAAGAATAACAAAGTCCATTAGGATAGTAACATTTGAACCTACGACATGTACATCCTCACAAATACCGATGGGCAAAGAAGTTGATTTATCAGCCATTTGCAAAGAGATTTCAGTAGGTGTTAGCTTATTCAAATCAAGTCTACGATATACAGAGAAATGTATAACACTAACGCCAGCTCCAAGATCACATAAAGCAGTTTTAATATAGTCTCTTAACGGAGCATGCTATAGTTGGTATTCCTGGATCTCCTAATTTCTTTGGCATTCCACCCTTAAAGGTATAATTAGCAAGCATGGTGGAAATCTCAGCTTCTGGCATCTTTCTTTTATTTGTCACAATATGTTTCATATACTTAGCATAAGGAGACATTTTCAGAATATCAGTCAAACGCATACGCAAAAAGGCAGGTCTAAGCATTTCAACAAAACGCTCAAAGTCCTCAACATCCTTTTTAGTTGATGGTTTAGGAGGAAAGGGCATGGGTTTCTGAACCCATGGTTCTCTTTCTTTACCATGCTTCCTAGCAACAAAGTCTCGTTTGTCATATATTTTATTCTTAGGTTGTGGGTTATCAAGATCAACATCACGTTCAATCTCCACATCATTATCATTACTAGGTTGAGCATCAACATGAATATCATCATTAATATTATCACTAGGCTCGTGTTTATTACGAGATTGTGTCTTAGCATCAGAAACAGAAATATCATTTGGGTTTTTAGGTGTATCTATAATAGTTTCACTAGCAACATGCAAGGTCCTATCATCATTCTTTTTCCTTTTTATTAATGGGACGACTAGGTACATCGGTATTAATTCCCTAAGAATCTTGCTCAATTCTCTTAGGATGGCCCTCAGGATACAAAGGTTCCTTAGTCATTTTACCACCTCTAGTCACAACTCTAACGAAATGATCATTGTTCTTACAATTCATCTCATTAAGCAAATCATTTTGTGCCTTAAGTACGTGTTCTACTTGAGTAGTTACCATGGAAGCATGTTTACTAATAAGCTTAAGATCATTAATAGTTCTACTCATATAATCACCTAAGAGATCAAACATGTAAGCATTATGTTTCAATTGTCTACTAACATAAGCATTGAAATTTTCTTGCTTAACAACAAAGTTATCAAACTCATCCAAGCATTGGCTAGCAGACTTATTATAAGGAATATCACCTTCATAAAATCTACAGAGAGAATCTATCTCTACTACCTGTGTCGGGTTATCAAGACCATGTATTTCCTCAATAGGTGGTGGATTGTTAACATATTCATGTTTAATACCTTTTTCTTTCATAGATTTTTTGCCTCTTGCATATCTTGAGGATTGAGAAATAGAATACCTCTTTTCTTCGGAGTGGGATTTGGAGGTGGTTCGGGAATAGTCCAATCATTATCATTGCTCAATATATTATTAAATAGTAGTTCAACTTGTTCAATAGTTTGTTCCCTGAAAAGATAACGAACAAAACTATCTAGATGGTCCCTAGAAGCATCAGTTAGTCCATTATAAAAGATATCAAGTATTTTGTTTTTCTTGAGAGGATGATAAGGCAAAGCATTAAGTAATGGGAGAAGCCTCCCCAAGCTTGTGGGAGACTATGTTCTTCAATTTGCACAAAGTTAAATATTTCCTGCAAGGCAGCTTGTTTCTTATGGGCAGGAAAATATTTTTCAGAGAAGTAATATATCATATCCTGGGGACTACGCACACAACCAGGAGCAAGAGAATTAAACCATATCTTAGCATCACCCTTTAATGAGAAAGGTAACAACTTAAGAATATAGTAATAACGAATTTTTTCCTCATGAGTAAATAGGGTAGCTATATCATTCAATTTAGTAAGATGTGCCACAACAGTTTTAGATTCATACCCATGGAAAGGATCAGATTCAACCAAAGTAATTATCTCAGGATCGACAGAGAATTCATAATCCTTATCAGTAACAAAGATAGGTGAAGTAGCAAACTTAGGATCATATTGCATACTAGCATTCAAAGAGTTTTCCTTCCACTCGCATAGCAATTTCTTAAGATCATCTCTATCCTTACAAGCAAGAAAGTCCCTAACTACCTCTCCTTCCATAACATAAGCCTTAGGTATATTAGGCAATTCATACCTAGGAGAGATA
The DNA here is from genome assembly GCA_022496015.1 of Hordeum marinum. NCBI lineage: Eukaryota > Viridiplantae > Streptophyta > Magnoliopsida > Poales > Poaceae > Hordeum > Hordeum marinum. Next base: position 49,749,811 of record CM039678.1, on the reverse strand, counting down.
GGTTTAGCAGGTGTCTCATAGCATTCCGTTTCAGTAATTTCATCAGTTTCAGCATTGAATCTAGCAATTTGTTCATTAAGAAATTCACCCAGTGGCACAATATTATCAAGCAAAGTATTATCATAAGCATCATTCATAGCAAAAGTGGCATCATCAATTACTTGCGACATATCAGAATCAATAGCTGGTGGTGGTGTCGCAAATTTACTCATAACAGAAGGTGAATCAATTGCATAGCTAGATGGCAGTTCCTTACCTACCCTCGTAGTAGAGGGATATATATTGGTTTTTGGATCTTTTAGATTCTTCATAGTGATCAAAAGATATAAATCCCAAGTGACTTAGAGAATAGAGCTATGCTCCTCGGCAACGGCGCCAGAAAATGGTCTTGATAACCCACAAGTATAGGGGATTGCAACCGTTTTCATGGGTGGATTATTCAACCCAAATTTATCGATTCGACACTAGGGGAGCCAAAGAATATTCTCGAGTATTAGCAGCTAAGTTGTCAATTCAACCACACCTGAAAGACTTAATATCTACAACAAAGTATTTAGTAGCAAAGTAGTAAGGAAGTAGCGGTAACGATGGCAAAAGTGACAATAACAGTTTTGTAGTGATTGTAACAGTAGCAACGGAAAAGTAACTTAGCAAGGATCAATATGTGAAAAGGTCGTAGGAAATGGATCACTGATGGATAATTATGTCGGATGGCATTCATCATGCAACAGTTATAACATAGGGTGACACAGAACTAGCTACAATTCATCAATGTAATGTTGGCATGTATTCCTTATACAATCATACGTGCTTATGGAAAAGAACTTGCATGCCATCTTTTGTCCTACCCCCGTGGCAGCGATGTCTTAATGTAAACTAAGGGATATTAAGGCCTCCTTTTAATAGAGAATCGGACCAAAGCATTAGCACTTAGTGAATACATGAACTCCTCAAACTACGGTAATCTTCGGAAAGAATCCCAGTTATTATCATCCTGGGGGATGCTGATCATAACTCGTAATAGGTTTCTACAACTTACAAGATAGGATCAAGAACACATATATATTCATGAAAACATAATAGGTTCATATTTAATCATGGTACTCGGGCCCTAGTGACAAGCATTAAGCATAGCAAAGTCATAACAACATCAATCTCAAAACATAGTGGATACTAGGGATAAAACCCTAACAAAACTAACTCGATTACATGGTAAATCTCATCAAACCCATCACCGTCCAACAAGCCTATGATGGAATTACACACGAATGGCGGAGAGCATCATGGAATTGGTGATGAAGGATGGTTGGTGATGACGATGGCGTCGGTTTCCCGTCTCCGGAGCCCAAAACGGACTCGAGATCTGGCCTCCCGAGGAAGAATAGGAGGTGGTGGCGGCTCCTTATCATGAAATGCGATGAACTCTTCTCTTTGATTTTTTCTCCGTGGATGTAAATATATGGAGTTCGAATTGAGGTCGATGGATCTCTAGGAGACCCACAAGCCTGCTAGGTGCGGCCAGGTGGGTGGCCGCGCCCCTGGCTTGTGGCCAATGGGTGGCCCCTTCTGGTTGATTCTTTAGCCAGTATTTTTTATTAATTCCAAAAATAATCTCCCTAAATTTTCAGGTCAATCCGATAACTTTTATTTCTGCACAAAAATAACACCAAGGCAATTCTGCTGAAAACAGCGTCAGTCCGGGTTAGTTCCATTCAAATCATGCAAATTTGAGTCCAAAACAACGGCAAAAGAGTTTGGAAAAGTGGGTACGATGGAGACGTATTACCATTATACACAAAACATATTGGAACTAAGTATATAATCGGATTCTAGACAAGTGAACCGACACTAAGCGTAATCGAATACTACGGTGCTAAATATAATTCTACTCAAAATGCAGTATTTAAATCGGATTTTACATCAGATTATCACTAAAATTTCTACAAAACGCAATCCATGGAAACAAATTTCTATTCTACATCACACAAAGCAACCCATTATATATATGCACTAAATTTTTTACACAGAGCAATCCTAAATCAATTTATAGATAAATTCTATATGTATTATGCGTGGACGGAGGAGGTGTGAGTTGAGAGGAAGGAGATGCAATGGGGGGGGGGGAAGGAGAGGATTGAATCTTACTGGGCGAAGACGGGGTGGCGACGGGAGGTAGTTGGTCGAGGGGGAGTTGAAATGACAGGGCGACGAATTAGGTATTTTACTAAGGCATGAAAGTTGACTCAGGTGGGCAGTTGCTGGCGTGGGCCTAAAATGCAACGCCATAGCTAATAACAACCCATATAAAAAGACTAATTTAGATTAATGAATTACTTAACCTAATTAAATACTGAAAATAAGAACGGGCAGGGATAATGATGTTAAAAATATAATATAATACGTTTGTTAGTTTTTCACTATTATAATCTTTAAATACTTAAAATAATAGTTTAAGTGGAAATATTATCTCTGGCATAACATAACTTGGCACTCCAACAATAATTAATTAGCTACGGCGTTGACAGAAATTCAGTGCCACCAATGTATTCCAAAAGGTGAGCGCAGGTGGGCCCACAATTTTGTGACTTGTCCAAGAATGGCCACACCAACACTGACTGTTTGGAACTAGCATATCAATTTAGCCGACGCCAGCACTATTTGTAAAAAAATAATGGTAGTGTTGTGTGAAAATGGTGCGCCACGACCAAGAGTTGTGGCTAGCCATTTCTTCACTAGTGTTAGTTGACAAATAAGAAATATAAATTACACCTTGAAGGAAAAATAGAAAATTGTATTCGCCAGCAATGTTAAGATTGATTGCCATATTATATTTCTAGTCACATTATAGCGTGATGGAGAAGCATTTATTGTTGTCCAGGTGAGGATCGTCCCACATGCCCCCAGTGTCAGAACAATACGGGCATTCTTCCATTTTGTGTTGTATTCATAGAATAAAAATCAACGGAAAAAATCGACATGGCCGTTGGTAAAATTGGACATATTGAGTGCCAGAAATTTGATGAAACGGAAATGAATACATGCTTCGCCAAAATAATTGCAAACCTCTCGACATTCCCCTATAAAAAAAATACAGAGCGAGACAATTCACAACAACACATGATGCAAAACATATAATACATTTCATCAATTCACAAATAAACATGTAATGCATTTCATAAAATGGTTAGAGGAAGTTTTTTACCGTCCAGATCGAGAGGGGGGTCGGCTATCACAAGGGTGCGGGAGGGGTGGTGCCCATGAAGACTGCGAGATGGGGTGGGGGTTGGGGCAGATGGGGCTGTTGGACAGGACAACAGAGGGAGAGAGTGGTTAGGCGTGACGATGGCAAGCTCGCAACCCGGAGAGTCTCTTTGATTAGCGGGTAGGCCGGGGGAATGGCTGGGCAGTGTGAGGGCACGGCTGGGCGGGGAACGGTGAATTCGGGAGAACACTATCTGAAGATAGGGGGGAGGGGAGGGGCGGAGGAGGAGGCTGAAAATGAGTGGTTCTCAAAACACTATAGTTAAAGTGCCGGTTGGTTGTTAGTGCTGGCACCAATGATGTCACCAATGCTAGAAGAAATTGGTGTTGTGTTAGGGCTTCTCTAATTGACGGATGGTGTGTGAAAATGCATATTACATAGGAATTGTGGATCAAAGTATATAATAATAGAATTTAAGAGGTACACGCAAATGAAGTACACAAATGTGTGAAATATTACATAATGAAAATTACACAAAATTATACACGAATAATGAATTACAAAATCAAGTACGATGTCGTTTGACAATCCTCTCAATGACAGTTTGGGTATTTTTAATCTTGCTTGAATACTTCCGGCCCGTGTTATGACTCTTTCGTAAGAAGGGACGTCCTGTCTTGGGCAATGTAGTTCTACTCCTTGTGGTGGAATAATTTTCATTGTCATTATAGTTCTCCTCTTCTTTTGGGTCCGCACCAAACTAATCATAGTCATCCTCGTTGGCCACTCCGTCCATCCCGACGGTGCACCTCTAGGATCTCCGGACGACAACCCGACTCGGCTTTGCTGGGTCAGTTATGTATAAATATTGTGGCATGTCCTTAGCGAACCCAAGGCTCATATTTGGCAGTAATTCCATTCACACCCTTTGCACTAGTAGGTTGTGCTTCGGGCAGAGACATGGTAATGACACTACGTTCTTCCTTAGTATCTATTATTCGCCCATCTTACCCAGAACATTGGCACTGTGAAATTCTTTGCCCATCTTACCCGGAACAATGGCATCGTGTGATCTTCGAGGTACTCAAGTTTCCATGTCTCTTTGATCTTTCCGTAGTATCTATTATTTTTATTCTCGGTGAAATCAATTATCGTGACACTTGAGTTCAAGTAATCAGGGTTTTTGTTTTTTGCCTCAGTATAGAATGTGTATCCTTTGGTATCATATGATTGGTAGGTGGCCACAATGCATGCGGGGGGCTCCTACTAATTCATAGATGAGATTTGCATTGTCAATACCTGATGGTAATGGTTTCTCTTGAATTAACTCTTTTAACCAAGCTCCAAATTTGGACTTGTGCTCTCTAATGATTTGGGCTTCTTTCCTCTACCTCCCTGCCATTGCATGCCCTCTCTTTAAGGTGTCCTTGCGAGTCTGCTGCCAAGGAGTGATTATATCTTCTTGTTGTAACACCATCATGTTTTGTATATCCACATTTAAATCATGCTTTAACTATGAGTGACCTACTCTTTCGATCCTATTGGCGTGCGTCATCATGGGCAAACCAAGAGATTGATCATCATCTATATAATTATTGTAGAATGATATGCACTCTTTGTCCAGATAGGCCTGGACAATGCTTCGGTCTGGATGGGCCCTGTTATGAATGTAACCCTTCATCGTTCTCATCCGTTCAAACGGGGACATGGTATGCAAGAATGTCGGTCCAAGGTCTTTAATCTAAGAAACAATATGAACTAGGAGATGCACTATCACATCAAAGAAGGACAGTGGGAAATATATCTCAAGCTCACATAGTATTGTGGTGATCTCCTCTTGTAGTCGCGTGAGATATCACACACCGATCGACTTTCAAGAGAGAACATTGAAAATGTTGTAGAAGTCAAGAAGTGTGTCATGGATGTGATCATCCATTATCCCCCTGAGATCTACCGGATGTAATTGTGTCATCCTCGCATGACAATCATGGGGCTTCATGTTGCTAAACATTTTCTTTTTTCTGTCAAGATATCTGCATATGAGAGCCCCGATTAACCAGATGGAACTTTGATGTCATCAAGGCACTTGAAATTTTTGATGAAGCTCATCCTTGTCGAGCATGACATAAGCTGGGGGGCAATAATCATCTTTGGTTTTTGACACATTTGTTTCCTTCTTATCTCATGGGATATGGCGATGTTTTTTGCCCTTGGCTGTCTCCTTGGTTCTTTTAAGGGATGCAGGTTGGTTCTGATATCTTTCAAGTCTTTTATTGCTCTCAAACCATTTTTTCTGGATGTCCAACAGTGTGCCAAGCAAAATCTTGCACACTTTCTTTGTGATATGCATCATATCAAGTGAGGGCGGCGAACTAAGTAGTTCCACTAGTAGAAAATAGGGCTTTGGTTGAGGCCAGGATAAGGGCAATAATCCCGGTTCACTTACGAACCGAGACCAAAGGATGCATCAGTCCTGATTCGTGAGGCTAGGGCACCGGCCGGGCCTCGGGGGCCATTGGTGCCGGTTCGTCTGACACTTTTGGTCCCAGTTCTAGACACGAACCAGGACCAATGGGTCTCTCTCTTGGCCCAACACCTTTAGTCCCGGTTGGTAGCTGGAACCGGGACCAAAGGTTAGTCTTCTGTCTTGGTTCTAGCCACCAATCGGGACTAAAGATATAAACCTATATATACCACCACCCCGCCCCTGCCCGCTCACTCTGTTTTTTGGCCGCCGGCGTGTGCAGTTGTGTCTTGCTCTAGATCTCACCTCCTATGCACCTGAGGTGTTCGATGAAATTACTGAGCCACACTTAAGATTTCTCCTCTCCAAGCTCAACCTCCAAGCTCCATTTTCCTCCAGATTTGTCTAGGTTTGGCAGTCCGTCCTCTCCCGTCCCTGTCCTCACCCCATCGATCGCCCGTGCTGATCTTGTCGCTGGCACCACCGTGGTGAGCCTCTTGTTCTTATATTCTTTGTAAAAGAAAAAAACAATTCTTACTTGTATGATTTAGATAGATACTTGTACAATTTTCTTACTTTTATTATTGTTTGTTATTATATAGTGCCATGGTTTTGGTATCCACCCCTATCATCCCTCGTCCTATCTATGATTCAGATGTGGTATATTATCTTTTATAACTATTTGTTTCATTTAGTGTTTATGACAATTATGCCGACCAACGTGACATAGATGTTTTTATCTAGGAGGTATGTGAACTGGAAATTCGAACCGACCCACTTGTCGAGAGGTTAAATTTGGTTGAAAAAGAAAACAATTACTTGAAGAAAAAATTGAAAAGAATTGTGGAGGAGAAGATGGAATTTGAGTTGCATGTTGCCAATGTCATCGGAGATCACAAGATCAAGAAGGATGCAATGCGCTTGACGATTAGAAAGATTAGAAAATATGCCATTCATACCGAGGCTTGGTATCATTATGCTGTTGGATCAATTGGTACCTTAGTTACAGTTCTGATCGCATTTGTTGTTGCATTTAAATGTTTTACATAGTTTCAATGTATTTTTTAATTAGATGCTCTAGAGAGCTATACGTTGTTCAATGAGAACTATGTATGACATTTATGTATTTATTTTGGTCGCTACTATATTTTGGTTTTAATGTGATGATGAACTTCTATTAATTTGGTCACTTATCGATTCATGATGTTCTCTAATGGTTTTTAATACACTTAATTATATAATGCACGTAGATTAACCAACAATGGATGTACGGCGACAGACGTACCTCCAAGAAGGGCCTGCATAATTTTCTTGAAATGGCTGAGGAAAACAAGCAGAATGGTTTTATGCATTGTCCATGTACTATCCATGGGAGTACGAAAGATTACTCCAACTCTAAAACCCTTCACTTCCACCTGCTTGACAAGGGTTTCATGCCACACTATAATATTTGGACCAAGCACAGAGAAAGAGGGGTTATGATGGAAGACAGCGAAGAACAAGAGGATGATGATAACTATCCGCCCCTGAATACGGTGATGCTGCAATGGGGGGAAGCTAAAGATCAAGAGGAACCAGATGATGTGCCCGATGATGATCTTCGCCGGGTCGTTGTTGATGCACATAGAAAATGCGAAAGTGAAAGGGAGAAGTTGAAGTTCGATCGCATGTTAGAGGATCACAAAAAAGGGTTGTACCCAAATTGTGAACATGACAACACAAAGCTCGGTAGCAAACTGGAATTGCTGCAATGGAAGCTAGACAATGGTGTATCTGACAAGGGATTTGGTTCGCTACTGAAAATAATGAAGAAGAAGCTTCCAAAGGATAACGAATTGCCTGATAGTATGTACGAAGCAAAGAAGGTTCTATGCCCTCTAGGATTGGAGGTGCAGAAGATACATGCATGCCCTAATGACTGCATCCTCTACCACGGTGCATACGAGGATTTGAACGCATGCCCGGTATGTGGTGCATTGTGGTATAAGATCAGACGAGATGACCCTGGTGATGTTGAGGGCCAGCGCACCGAGAAGAGTGTTCCTTCCAAGGTGATGTGACAAGCTCCTATAATACCATGGTTGAAATGTTTGTTTGGAAACAAAGAATGTGCCAAGTTGATGCGATGGCACAAGGAAGGCGTAAGAATGATGGGAAGATGAGAGCACCCGCTGATGGGTCGCAATGGAGAAAGATCGAGAGAAAGTGGGGGAACTTTATAGGTGACCCAAGGAACATATGGTTTGGTTTAAGTGCAGATGGCACTAATTGTTTTGGGGAGCAGAGCAGCAAGCATAGCACATGGCCTGTGACTCTATGTATGTATAACCTTCCTCCTTGGTTGTGCATGAAGCGAAAGTTCATTATGATGCCAGTGCTCATCCAATCCCTAAGCAACCTGACAATGACATTGATGTTTACCTAAGGACATTAGTTGACGAACCTTTACAACCATGGAATAAAAAAGGTGTACGTGTGTGGGATGAGAACGAAGAGGAGGAATTTGACATATATGCGCTGTTGTTTCTAACCATCAATGATTTACCTGCTCTCAGTAACCTTTCAGGATAGATAAACAAGGGATACCATGCATGCACGCACTATTTAGATGACACCAGAAGTATATATTTGGACAAATGCAGGAAGAATGTGTACCTGGGGCATCGTCGATTTCTTCCGACCAACCATCAATGTCGAAAGAAAGGAAAGCATTTCAAAGGTGAGGCAGATCACTGGAAGAAGCCCGCCCTCCGTACTGGCGATCACATACTTGATATGGTCAATGATTTACATGTAATCTTTGGAAAGGGTCGTGGCGGACTATTTGTTTCGCCTGACCCTAAGGGACACACACCCATGTGGAAGAAGAAATCTATATTTTGGGACCTACCCTATTGGAAAGACCTAGAGGTGCGCTCTGCAATCGACGTGATGCACATGACGAAGAATCTTTGCATGAACATTCTAGGCTTTTTGGGATTGTATGCCAAGACAAAAATACAACAAAGGCACAGGAGGACCAGCAACGTGTGCACGAAAAAGCACTACAAGAAATATGCTATCTTGTGACCTTCACTATTGGTCACTGAATGGTCACTGTTTTCCATTTATGACCTTTTTGTCACCAAAAACTGATGGTCAAAAGCTGACCATCAAGAATGGAAATTAAGGTTGTGTTTGGTTGAGTTGCAGATTCTATAAAAGCTGCTGTGAGCTTTGAGATGTGAAAAAGCTGCTGTGAATTTTCAGCTGTGGAGAAGCTGGAAGTTGTTTGGCTGAAACAGCTGTGAAACTATAGATTTGACTATGAATTTTCTATAATGACCCTGGGTAATGAGTCAAAAAATTTATGTGCAACTTGACCGTAAAATGGTGATATTTACATTGATAGGCAATAGAACAACCATTTTGCAAATAAAAATTATGACAATAGTGTGAGCAGCAGCATCAAATTGCTGACTGTCAGCAGCACAAACATCTCATCTAACAAGCAGCAAGCATAGTCAAAACACAAGCCTGAATGAGATAATTTTGGTCCAGAGTTTCACATCCAGGCAGCAAGCATAGTCAACTCTCTCTTCATATTCTTCTTCTTCACCTAGCCGAATCTGGGCCACTGGCCGACCGACCCTAGGCGGCATGGGATGGGGAGGGGTGGTCCTGTGAGGGAGGAGAGGGGGAGGAGAAAGGAGAGGGGGAAAGAGAAGGAGGCCCTGGCCAAAGAGGGGGAGGAGGGAGGAGAGGGAGGGGAGGAGAAAGGAGGGAGGAGGAAGACGGCCGGCGTCGCCGGACGACCGGCCGGAGCAGGGGGGTGGGGGGAAGAGGGAAGAGAGGGGAGGAGGAGAGAAAGGAGGGAGGAAGGAGGAGGGAAGAGAGGGGGAGGAGTAGAGAAAGGAAGGAGGAAGGAGGTCAAACTAGGCCGGCGAAGCTGGCGGCAGGCGGCGGCGGTGGAACCCTAGCGTCACGGGGTCGGGGCCGACTCGCTGCTCTGTTCTGAATAGGAGGGCTAGCTGCTTTGCTCGTTCTGTTCCGAATCGTTTTTGACTAATGAGTGGCAGTGGTGGGTAAATAACGTGCAACTTCTAGGATACATCTAAAGATGGTTTGCTGAGAAGCTGAGGAAGTTGGGGTCAGCCGGCTTCGACATTTGCACGTACTAGAAGATGTTGCTTCGGCCGAATCTGCTGCGAAATAATTATGTTTGGTTTAGCTTTTAACTTTTTGCAGCAGAAGTCGGTTCTAAAAGCTATGCAAAACACAACCTAAGGACCTTTCTTCTGAAAAGGTCATAGACATTTACGACCAAAAAAAAGGTCATAGGTTCTATGACCAATCATTTTGCCCACACCACATCGGATCCACCGTGGCAAGCTGACGTGGCAGAATTACGACCAAATAAAAAGGTCATTGATAAGAATCGGCCCGGTCCAATTCGGTGTATATATGGGCCAAGCCCATTAATTTAGCCTTTTTAATATATATTTTTCCTATTTATTTTCGCTAGCTACATGGGCCTGGCCAAATAATCCGACCTTTTATTTTTCTTTGATGTGGCCTTCTTGGCACTAGAGTTTAGGATTTTATTTTTTTCAAGAAAAGGGTCCACTAGTCTGATGGGACCCAATTGCTAGGATTTTATTCCTGAGATTTCAATGATCCAATAAATAAATAACCAATATTTACACAATGCTTCGAACAGAGCACAACTAAATAACATGATAACATAGTTCACATCATCAATACAATCAAACAGATCCAAACTTGGCACATTGCAATCAAACATGATTCACATCAGGTTTACAATCAAACTAGTTCACATCAGGTAACACAACTAAAAAATCAAAAAAATAATTAGCTCCAATGAGCTAGAACTCTGCTTCAACTGACTTCTTCATCCTGGAGCTCGCGAAGAAACATGAATGAAGGCCAGAATCTGCAAGTTATCAAACAAAATGGTTAGGAACAAAATAAAGGCAAATCTAATAGTACACTAACTTGTAGGCAGTCCGTGTGCATAAATAAGAGTAAAACAAGCAAAATGGGGCATAGAAATTAGTGAATACAAGTAGTAACTGTGAGCAACGAGTAAATCCTAATTCGATCACATCAGGTTTACAATCCTATAAATGCAACATTTTTATCATTTAAGCATAGAAGTATAAGGTAAACAACATTTTGATATTTGAAACAAAGAACCAGAATTTCATGTTTGAACAACAAAAGAATTGTGTTAGTAGATCATATGCGGTTTAAATCAACCCCTAAGGAGAGACACTTTGACACCAATATTATGCAACATCTGTAGAATTTGAACCTCATAAACATGCATTATGGAATTTTGAAAACGTAATCAAATGCAAATAGGAAGAACGCCATGATTGATTCTGTACGAAGATAACTACAGCCAAAGGAAGGGTAACAGATGAATAAAAAATCATGTGGAACGAAGCCAAAGGAAGGGTAACCGATGAATAAAAAATCATGTGGAAAAAAGTACAAAAATGCTTATGGGCTTAATATTAAGTTTAGTTCTATTTTATCTAGTAGTGGAGAGAAAAGTACATTGGTACATGGCTATACAGTGCAGTCTCAGTTTTATTTCAGTTTTGGCAACACTAGTTAAGGGCTATTTATGGGGCAACAAAACCACAAGCAGGCATTAGGCTTTAGGTTTTAGCATGGATAAAGCAGCTGCACATAGAAGCTAGTTTATTCAGACATGTGGATATAAGGATACAAGAATGCGTTGCTTCCTGATTGTACTTAGTTCTCCTTTTATATGGTGCATACTTTAGTTCATGTGTTTATGTTCACCTAATTATGACACCATCCAGAAATCAAAACAATCTAGGTTTTTTTCATTACAACAGGGTACAACCATCAGATGGTTATCATATAAATTTCTTCTATATGCAAGAGTAGACATACAAGGACATGGATGCAAAAAAAAATCTCTCAGCAATACCATATATTCAGGTTCTGGCCTTACTAGCATAGCAGGCTGTAGCAAATGGAAAACCATGTTCGATACTGCAGTTTTGCACACACCTATCATCAGGCTGCTCTTGTAAACAAGAGGAAACATCATTTCCTTGTACGTGAGGCTCTAAGAAGGCATCTAAGAATAAACCAAAAAAGTTAGAAACAAATATACAAAACAAAATAAAAAAATTCATATAGAAATGCCAAGTTATAGAAACATCATCACAAATATTATTTGCCTCCGGTGTTTGACGTACATGAATAATGCTGACAGATGACATATTTTGATGAGGCTTGATAACTACTACCTACAAAAACATGTATTCCAAAAAAATCGTTCAGGAACATGTTGCAAGTGACATCAAACATGAACATATTGTAGACATGGGCATGATAATAGACACTAGTAGGTAAAGGCGCGGCGGCACACTGCACCCGTGGGAGAGCCCGTCGAATTAATTGTTGTTGGTTTGCCAAGAAAAAAGCAATTTAATATAAACATCACATGATCAAACTTCTATCAAACCCTTTTTCGAACTTATTGTATATCAATTTGTATCAGCGCATGTAGCAGTAAATATGAAAAATAAATGTGTGTGTTCAAGTAGCCACTTCATATTTAAGGTCTAAAACAATTCTAAACGTCTAAAAACAATATAAACATTGTGCTAGCAATTTTAAATTCCTTATAAATACTTACTAATAAGGGAAACTAAGTACTGCCTAGCAACGAACAATTACCTGATGTCACCCCACTTTACAACACAACCTTGTTTCATTTTCAATATTTACATCATGGTCAGCTGAGGCAATGGTTTTGTGCATTAGCATCTTTGTGCAAGAAACACTAACTATTTTCCATCATATGGATTGCAATGGAAGGAATCTTTTAGATCAGTACCTACATTAGCAGATTAAATATATTAATTTAAGTGATGTGAACTGCTAGAGTTATGCATTGGTAGATAGCTACTGTTAGAGTTATGCACTGCTAGATAGCTACTGCATCCGTGAGGGTGAGGTGCAGCGCAGAAGTTCTCTAAAGTAACAAGAAGCAAGGATTAAACATCATACCCAAGCGTTTCTACGAAGAACAATAAACAAATGGGGAAGACGATAGTTCTTCACTGCAGCTCTGCTTTGTTCAGTGGTGCGACTGGAATCAATACTTGTAGTAGTAGTAGTACGTAACAGGTGAGACAGCCAGAGAGGCTTGCTAAGATACCTTGATTTGGTGCACTTCCATTGAGAAGGAGCTTTTGAAGAGGAGTACGGGGACGAAAATGGCCAGAAGCAGATCGGGATTTATGGCCACCCCTGCAACATCGCATCGGAAGGGTGTAGAATAGAATTAGCAAGGGGATCGAGGTCAGTCAACTATTCCAAAAATAGGAGGGTGGCTTACAGATGCGAATGCCATTTCCAAGCTTGCCCATGCCATGCTTGGTCCCATACTCTGAGCATTGGTGGGAGACGGGGTTAGAAGGAGTGGATCAAAGTGGAACGAGTAGATCGAGGGGGAGGGGGAGGGGGGGTGGAAGACCTAGGCCGTCGAGGGCGACGTCGAGGACGAGCAGGGCGACAGTGTGGGGGGGGCGCGGGTGCCGCAGAGGAGGTGGCAAGAGACGATGCCCAGCAGGAGGGACACCCAGAAGAAGGGCAGGGCATCGTCAGGGCTCGGGGATCCGGCCTCCTCCGCCATCACTGGCGTGGATGAGGCAAGGTGGATTGCTTTTAGTGTAGCCTTGAATGGCAAAGTAATTCCCGTGATGCTGATGCGGATTTGTCTTCCGGAGGTTGGAGGTCAACCGGAGGATGCGGTTGTGGAGGTCTGCTGGAGGCGAGTTCCGTCCTCTCCTTTCTTCTCCTCTCCCGGTAGTGCGGAGTGGATAACGACGAATCTGGCCACAAGCTAACCCTGGCGGCTCGATCTACAGCCTTGGGAGAGATGGAGGTCGCGAGCGGCGGGGGATTTGGGGGAGAGGAGGTCGGATCTCCATAGTATGCGGTTGGATCTCCATGGTCTTCTTCCGCCGCCGGAGACAGGGAGCCAAGGACTTCTTATATGTGACCAAGTTACCAGGAAAAATAATAAACTTGTAATACGGTAATTATTTTAAAAAAGTGTTCTCAGAAATGAGCTATCATGTGTAAATATTCATGGCTTTCAAGCCAAATGATCAATCTTATGGCCACATTCATGGCATAGTTTGTTCAAATAATCTCATATTGTGCACAAGGGTGCATGTTGAAATGGCAAACAATGTTGCCAAAGGGAGTTTTCATTTTGTTTGCACAAAAAATTCATTTTCCTTTTTTCGAGTGCCCAAAATGAGTTTTTTTGTGAAGGACCTACCAAATATTTGTTGCAAAATTGGACAAAATCATTTTTATAAAATAGTAGGACATATTTAATGCACAATTACCAAAATATTTAGGTGCCAAAAGCTTTCGATCCACCTGTAATGAAAAAGACAAAACTCTGCCAATTCAGTTGGAAGCGGGTCAAATTTGAAGTAGAGGTGCCTCATAGTTTTCTCATTATTTTTTTCCAAAAATCATTTATAGGTAAATAAGTATCTATTTAATCAGAGATCCAACAAAATTGTGGCAAGATTCAACGCCTAGCTATGAACGGTCATGCCCGTCGTTTCGATCGCATTTTGAAACAAGCATAAATAATTCAAAAAAAATCAAATTATTGTAAAACCTTCGCGTTGAGTCATTATATGTGACCAAGTTACCATGAAAAATAATAAACTTGTAATAAGGTAATTAATTTAAAAAAGTGTTCTCAGAAATCAGCTATCATGTGTGAAGATTCATGGCTTTCAAGCCAAATGATCAATCTTATGGCCACATTCATGGCATAGTTTGTTCAAATGATCTCATATTGTGCACAAGCGTGCATGTTGAAATGGAAAACAATGTTGCCAAAGGGAGTTTTCATTTTCTTTGCACACAAAATTCATTTTCCTTTTTTCGAGTGCCCAAAATGAGTTTTTTTTGTGAAGGACCTACCAAATATGTCTTGAAAAATTGGAAAAAATAATTTTATAAAATATTATGCCATATTTAATGCACAATTGACAAAATATTTGGGTGCCAAAAGCTTTTGATCCACCTCTAGTGAAAAAGACAAAACTCTGCCGATTCAGTTGGAAGCGGGTCAAATTTGAACTAGAGGTGCCTCATAGTTTTCTCTTTATTTTTCTGAAAATCATTTATATGTAAATAAGTATTTATTTAAGTAGATATCTAACAAATTGTGGCAAGATTCAACCCCTAGCTATGAACGGTCGTGCCCGTCGTTTCGACCACATTTTGAAACAGGCATAAATAATTCAAAAAATCAAAATATTGTAAAACCTTCGCTTTGAGTCATTATATGTGACCAAGTTACCATGAAAAATAATAAACTTGTAATACGGTAATTAATTTAGAAAAGTGTTCTCCGAAATGAGCTATCATAGGTGAAGATTCATGGCTTTCAAGGCAAATGATCAATCTTATGGCCACATTCATGGCATAGTTTGTTCAAATGATCTCATATTGTGCAAAAGGGTGCATGTTGAAATGGAAAACAATGTTGCCAAAGGGAGTTTTCATTTTCTTTGCACAAAAAATTCATTTTCCTTTTTTCGAGTGCCCAAAATGAGTTTTTTGTGAAGGACCTACCAAATATTTGTTGCAAAATTGGACAAAATCATTTTTATAAAATATTAGGCCATATTTAATGCACAATTGACAAAATATTTGGGTGCCAAAAGCTGTTGATCCACCTCTAGTGAAAAAGACAAAACTTTGCCGATTTAATTGGAAGCGGGTCAAATTTGAACTAGAGGTGCCTCATAGTTTGCTCTTTATTTTTTCCAAAAATCATTCATAGGTGAATAAGTATCTATTTAATCATAGATCTAACAAAATTGTGGCAAGATTGAACCCCTAGCTATGAACGGTCATGCCCGTCGTTTCGACCGCATTTTGAAACCGGCATAAATAATTCAAACAAATCGAAATATTGTAATACCTTTGCGTTGTGTCATTATATGTGACCAAGTTACCATGAAAAATAATAAACTTGTAATAAGGTAATTAATTTAAAAAAGTGTTTTGAGAAATGAGCTATCATGTGTGAAGATTCATAGCTTTCAAGCCAAATGATCAATCTTATGGCCACATTCATGGCATAGTTTGTTCAGATTATCTCATATTGTGCACAAGGGTGCATGTTTAAATGGCAAACAATGTTGCCAAAGGGAGTTTTCATTTTCTTTGCACAAAAATTCATTTTCTTTTTTTCGAGTGCCCAAAATGAGTTTTTTTGTGAAGGACCTACCAAATATTTATTGCAAAATTGAACAAAATAATTTTTATAAAACATTATGCCATATTTAATGCACAATTGACAAAAATTTGGGTGCCAAAAGCTTTCGATCCACCTCTAGTGAAAAAGACAAAACTCTGCCGATTCACGTGCAAGCGGGTCAAATTTGAACTAGAGGTGCCTCATAGTTTGCTCTTTATTTTTCCAAAAATCATTTATAGGTAAATAAGTATATATTTAATTAGAGATCCAACAAAATTGTGGCAAGATTCAACCCCTAGCTATGAATGGTCATGCCCGTCGTTTCGACCGCATTTTGAAACGGTCATAAATAATTCAAAAAATTCAAAATTTTCTAAAAGCTTCGTGTTTAGTCATTATATGTGACCAAGTTACCATGAAAAATAATAAACTTGTAATATGGTAATTAATTTAAAAAAGTGTTCTTAGAAATGAGCTATCATGTGTGAAGATTCATAGCTTTCAAGCCAAATGATCAATCTTATGGCCACATTCATGGCATAGTTTGTCCAAATGATCTCATGTTATGCACAAGGGTGCATGTTGAAATGTCAAACAATGTTTCCAAAGAGAGTTTTCATTTTCTTTGCACAAAAAAATCATTTTCCTTTTTTCGAGTGCCCAAAATGAGTTTTTTTTGTGAAGGACCTACCAAATATTTGTTGAAAAATTGGATAAAATAATTTTTATAAAATAATAGAACATATTTAATGCACAATTGACAAAATATTTGGGTGCCAAAAGCTTTCGATCCACCTCTAGTGAAAAAGACAAAACTCTGCCAATTCAATAGGAAGCGAGACAAATTTGAACTACAATTGCCTTATAGTTTGCTCTTTATTTTTTCAAAAAATAATTTCTAGTTACTTAAGTATCTGTTTAATCAGAAATACATGGTTTGGTGGCGATACGTCGAGGTTTGGATGGTGGCCGAGTGCCCCAACTCCAGAGTACGTAAACTCACATGCCCACCGCATGGTCACCGTGTGACCGTTGTGTTTCCATGCATTTTGGGCGGCCTAGGCATGTCTAGTGTGTTGGGCACTCCCCAGATCGGGGCTAGGAAGAAAATGACAACAGAAGATTCTCATGAGGAGACCGAACTATGCTCAAACATGAATTAGCAGCCAAGTGTTTGATTAGCGGTACGACAAATGCACATGGAGAATGGGCGTGAGTTTTTTCTGAGTATGATCATCTACTAAGAAGACTGTCCTCACAATTTTTCAGCTCAAATGGTGGAGCCTAGGTGGTACTTGGTTTGCAAAGTACCACACTGGATAGAAATATGGATGTTGAAGCTGGGCTCGAAATAATGAATGGATCGAGACGAAATTTGGTGGAGGATGGTTATTTGGGCATAGGAAAGCACTGTAGAAAATTGATACCATTTGGACATGCCAAAGTGGTACTTCCTTCACAATGCTGTTCTTTGGACAAAAACTTGGGAAAATTAGTGAGAGAAACTGGATAAATGAAATGAGCTCAAATTTGGCATAGGTAAGTTAAATAGTTATGGTCATGCCCTGGTAAATTTTCAGAAATAATGAAGCAATATATAATATAGTTGCTTCACAAAGCTTCTCTCTAGATAGAAACTTTGGAAATTTGCTGAGGAAGATTTACTAGGCAAATGGAGCTGAATATTGTCACATGGCAATGATTTGGATATGGAAGAGTTCTAAAAAAGTTTTAGGGCAAATGAGGGGTCTAGATAGCACTTACTTTGCAATGTATCAATCTGTCCAGAAAATGGAAATTGAAGCTAGGCTCACATAGTTGATTGGGTTGAGCTAAAATTTGGAGGACGACGATAATTTGGGCGTATAAAGTCACTGTAAAAATTTCATACCATTTGGATAAATAAAAATGGTACATCCTTCACAATGCTCTCCAGTGAACAAAATGTTGGGAAAAATATTGAGGAAAATTGGCTAATTTAAATGAGCTACAATTTGGAGGTTCTATGGGCAGGGTCATGTCCTGGTAAATATTCATCAATTATATGGCAATATAAAAGATAGTTGCTTCACAAACTGAAAATATTACCACAAACAAAGATTGTATGTTGAGCTCATATGGATTGCTAGATGGGGCTAAAAGTTTGTGGACAACTACGATTTGGGCATATATAAGAAGTGGCAGAAATTCAACTCATTATTATGTTCCTAGATAGTACTTCCTTCACAAAGCTTCTAGCTGAACAAAAACTTTGGAAATTTGCCGATGAAGATTTACTAGTCAAATGGAGCCGAATTTTGTAATGAGGCAATGCTTTGGATAGGAAAGATTGCCCAAAATTTTTGGGGTCAATAAAGAAAATATAAATAGCACTTCCTTCACAAAGTGTTGTTCTGAACAGAATAGGAAAATGAATATTGTTAAATTATTTGTGAACTAGGCAAGGTAGGTTTTTGACATATTTGAGGAAGATATGATCCAAAGAATTTATGAGAATATTTTGGAAATTTTGGGAATGACAGAAATATAGGTTGTTTCATAACCAAGGGAAAAAATTGACATATGGACATGACACATAGGAAAAACTGATGAGGTGGCACCTAGTTATAGCAATCCACCACAATTTACAAGGCCATGACCATCTATATTGGTCGTGATCAGCTAGAGATAAGGCAGCGAACCAGTGTTGTTTGCTTTACGACCATTTCGTGTAAGGAAATTACGACCTTTCTAACCAAAATGGTCGTTATGGTTTACCATTTGGAGGCCTCCGAACAACTTATGACCAATTGGTCTCAAATGGTCATAGATTTACGACCATTTCTTCCAGGGTCACTGACAGAAGGTCACAAGTTGACATATTTCTTGTAGTGAAGACGGCATGCATCCAAAGAAGTATGAAGGTCCTCCCAAAGAAGAGAAGGAAATCTTCTTTGAATGCCTGCTCAGTATGAAGGTCCCATATGGCTTCTCGTCGAATATAAATGGGATAATAAATATGGTAGAGGAAAAGTTCCAGCACCTAAAGTCTCATGACTGCCACGTGATTATGACGCAACTGCTTCCAGTTGCATTGAGGGGGGTTCTACTAGAAAACATTCAATTAGCCATTGTGAAGCTATGTGCATTCCTGAATGAAATCTCTCAGAAGGTAATCGATCCAGAAATCCTACCAAGGTTAAAGAGTGATTTGGTGCAATGTCTTGTTAGTTTCGAGCTGGTGTTCCCACCATCCTTCTTGAATATCATGACTCACGTCCTAGTTCATCTAGTCAACAAGATTAGCATTCTGGGCCCTATATTTCTACACAATATCTTCCCGTCTGAGAGGTTCATGGGAGTCTTAAAGAAATATGTTCTTAACCGTGCTAGGACATGAGGAAGCATCTCCACGGGCCATCAAATAGAGGAGGTCATTGGGTTTTGTGTTGGCTTCATTCCTGGCCTTAAGCCGATTGGTCTCCCATAGTCGCGGTATGAGGGGAGACTGGTTAGAAAAGGCATGCTAGCGCTAGACTCAATAACATGTAGGGACGGGCATTCTTTGTCTCAATCACATTACACAGTTCTATAGAATTCTACCATGGTGAACCCGTATCTCAATGAACACAACAATTTTCTGTGCTCCAAACACCCGGAGCAGTGTGACGACTGGATTACATGTGAACACATCAGGGCCTTCGACAGTTGGTTGCAAACACATCTCATGGGTAACACCACTCTTGTAGATGAGTTGTACTCGTTGGCCAGGGGACCATCTTCGATTGTATTGACTTACAAAGGGTACGAGATAAATGCGAATACATTTTACACGATCGCCCAAGATCAAAAGAGCACCAACCAAAACAGTGGTGTCCTCTTTGATGTAGCAACCAACTGGGGAAAGGACACATATTATGGTTACATAGTGGACATACGGGAACTTGACTATGGACATGATTTTAAGGTCCCTTTGTGTCGATGCAAATGGGTCAATCTGTCAGGAGGCGGGATACATGTAGACCCATAGTATGGAATGACAACAGTGGATCTGAACAATCTTGGGTAAATAGACGAACCATTCATCCTAGCCAATTATGTGGCGCAGGTTTTCTATGTGAAGGACATGTCTACCGAACCGAGAAAAAGAAAATATAAGGAAGAGAATACATCATATGATGAGCCAAAGCGCCACATAGTTCTTTTAGGGAAAAGGGACATCGTGGGAGTGGAGGGCAAGACAGACATGTCTGCACATTATGAAAAGTTTCATGAAATTCCTCCCTTCAAAGTTAAGGCTGACCCAAGCACCCTATTAAACGATGAAGATTATCCATGGTTACGGCGCAATAAGAAAGGGACACACGCGAAGAAAAAGTGAATACTTTCTCTCCACAACTATTCTAATGATGCTTTGATCTACAATATCACTGCAGTTACATGTCAAGAAATGAAATTTCTTTTTTAATAGATGAGTTTTCTTCCGAAACCCTGATACTTCGAAAGAGATTGTCCATTTTGTACACGAAGTGCATCCAGTTTTTGTCGTAACCATCTCAACTCTTTGTCACATGCTATGTGGGTGAAATGATGATACCATGCCAACTTTCAACCTTTTCAAAGTTCATTTGAAGTGCTTTTCAACACACACAAAAGTATGGAGTTTGAATAAGTTCAAAAAAATTAAATCCCTTTGTAACAGATGAGTTTTCGTCCGAAATCGTGATACTTCGAAAGAGATTGTCCATTTTGTACACGAAGTGCATCCAGCTTTTGCCGTAACCCTCTGAAATTTGTAGCACATGCTATGTGGGGGAAATGATGATACCATGCCAATTTTCAAACATGTCAAAGTTCATTTGCATTGCTTTTCAATTCAGGGTCATTTTAGCTCAAAATAAATCATGGAATGCATGAAAAATAGCAAATGAAGTCAGAAAAGGGTTGAAAAGTGATGATGTGGATTTGGATGGTGCATATTGAATGTAGAAAAAGTCTTGACTTCAAATATGTTTAGAAAATTAAAATCCTTTTGTAATAGACCAGTTTACGTCCGAAGCCCTTATACTTCGAAAGAGATTGTCCATTTTGTACACAAAGTGCATCTAGTTTTTGTCGTAACCCTCTCAAATTTTTAACACATGCTATGTGGGTGAAATGATGATACCATGCTAACTTTCAACCATTACAGAGTTCATTTGAATTGCTTTTTAATTCAGGGTCATTTTAGCTCAAAGAAAATCACGAAATGCATGAAAAGTAGCAAATAAAGTTAGAAAAGGGTTGAAAAGTGATGATGTGGCATTGAATGGTGCATTTTGAATGCGGAAAAAGTTTTGAGCTCAAATATGTTTAAAAATTGAAATCCTTTTGTAATAGACGAGTTTTCGTCGGAAACCCTCATACTTCGAAAGAGACTGTCCATTTTCTACATGAAGTGCATCTTGTTTTTTCGTAACCCTCTCAACTTTTTAGTACATGCTATGTGGGTGAAATGATGATACCATGCCAACATGGAAATATGCCCTAGAGGCAATAAATAAAGTGTTTATTATTGTATTTCCTTGTTCATTATAATAATTTATTATCCATGCTATAATTGTATTAATTGGAAACATGGATACATGTGTGGATACATAGACAAACACAATGTCCCTAGTATGCCTCTAGTGAACTAGCTCGTTGATCGAAAGATGGTTAAGGTTTCCTAGCCATGGACATGATATGTCATTTGATAACGGGATCACATCATTAGGAGAATGATGTGATGGACAAGACCCAAACTACAAACGTAGCTTATGATCGTGTCAGTTTATTGCTACTGTTTTCTGCATGTCAAGTATATGTTCCTATGGCCATGAGATCATGCAACTCACAGATATCGGAGGAGTACCTTGTGTGTATCAAACGTCGCAACGTAACTGGGTGACTATAAAGGTGCTCTACAGGTGTCTCCGAGGGTGTCTGTTGAGTTGGCATGGATCAAGACTGGGATTTGTTACTCCGTGTGATGGAGAGGTATCTCAGGGCCCACTCGGTAATACAACATCACAATAAGCCTTGCAAGCAATGTGACTAAGTGTTAGTTGCGAGATCTTGTATTACGGAACGATTAAAGAGACTTGCCAGTAACGAGGTTGAACTAGGTATGGAGATACTGACGATCGAATCTCGGGCAAGTAACATACCGAAGAACAAAGGGAACATCATACGGGATTAACTGAATCCTTGACATAGAGGTTCGACCGATAAAGATCTTCGTAGAATATGTAGGAACCAATGTGGACATCCAGGTCCCGCCATTGGTTATTGACCGTAGAGTTATCTCAGTCATGTCTACATAGTTCTCGAACCTGTAGGGTCTACACACTTAAGGTTTGGTAACGTTTCGGTAGTATAGAGTTGTGTATGGTGGTGACCGAAGTTTGTTCGGAGTCCCGGATGAGATCCCAGACGTCACAAGGAGCTCCGGAATGGTCTGGAAGTAAAGATTCATATATAGGAAGTCCTGTTTTGGTCGCCGGAAAAGTTTCGGGCTCATCGGTAGTGTACCGGGAGTGCCGGTAGTGTACCGGAAGACCTCGGGGAGGGGTATTTCGATCCAAGAGGCTACATGGGCTGTGGGAGATTGGAAACCATCCCTTAGTGGGCTGGTGGAACAACCACAAGAGGCGCATGCGGCTTGAAGAAAAAAGCCCAAGAGAAAAGGTGGGAAAATAGGTGAATCCTAGTCCTACTAGGATTGGAGGTGGACTCCACCTCCTCCACCTCCTTTCGGCCGAAGCCCTTGGCTTGGGAAGCCAAGGCTGCCTCCTCTCCTCTCTTCCTCCTATATATACTGGTGGTATAGAGGGTTTTTTGCACTAGAATTTCAGCCACGTGCTACCCGTTCCTCCAGTGCATAGTTTCTCCTCTAAATTGGATTTCTGCAGTGCTTAGGTGAAGCCCTGCCGGAATTGCTCCACCACCATCGCCGGAGCGCCGTCAGGCTGCTGGAGAACTCTTCTTCCTCTCCACTCCTTCTTGCTGGATCAAGACGGTGGAGATCATCATCAAGCGGTACGTGTGCTGAACGCGGAGGTGCCGTCCATTCGGTGCTAGATCGGAAGGATCGTGATCAAGTTCGTGGGACGGATCGTGATCAAGTTCGTGGGATGGATCGTGATCGGATCATGGGACGGATCGTGATTGGATCGTAGGACGGATCATGATTGGATCGCGGGACGCATGGTGATTTGGATCGCGAAGACGTTCGACTACACCAACCGCGTTTCTTAACGCTTCTCGCTTAGCGATCTACAAGGGTATGTAGATTCACTCTCCCTCTCGTAGATGCTCATCACCATGGATAGATCTGCGTGTGCGTAGGAAATTTTTTGTTTCCCATGCAACGTTCCCCAACACCTCGCTACCTTGTGGATAGTATCAAAGATGCTGAACATTGCGAGCTAGTGAAGAAACGCCAGAATCTGACCTTCAAGGAGGCGATCGGCTCTGTTGTACCTCCTAGAGCTGAGGGAACTTTCCATTGCCGTCTGATTCCACATGGATATGTTGTTGTGATGGTGGATAAAATAATGAATGCATTAGAGGGGCTAGAGATTGACAATCCTACAGGTGAAGAGGATATTATTCTTCCGGAAAATTCTTTGAGGAGTACCTGTCTATGGAGAAAGGAGTACATCAAGCTTCCAAAATGGATGCTTCAGCAGACTCAGCCTCCTCCAGCGCGTCAAGGCACTCTGCCTCCTCCTCCTCCTCCTCCTACAGCACGTCAAGGCACTCCGCCTCCTACTTCTCCTCCCCCGGCGCGTCAGGGCACTCCACCTCCTCCTTCGCCTCCTCCGATGCGTTAGGGCACTCAGTCTCCTCCTCCTCCTCCTCCAGCGCATCAGGGCACTCCGCCTCCTCCGGTGCGTCAGCAATGGCAGAAGAGAGACGCCGCCGCTCTGGCGGTTAGCGATACAGTAGGTGAGAAGTAATACAAATTTGGTCCAAGCCTCAAGCCTCTTCGAAAGTTACCATATGAGAGGACTCACAAGGAAAACACTGAAATCACTAAAGCCAAGGTGCATGCCCATTTTGCAAGGAAACATCCACTTCCAAAGGAAATGGTAGATCCGATGAAAGAGAAGCGCACTCTGGATGCCCTAAAGCGACCACCACTGCCTCTGGTGCAATCCAACCATGACAGTTGTATTCAAAAGACATGTGATGAAGCGCGGCGGTCGGGAAGTACTTCTAGTGCTGCAAGAGACAAAAAACCGAAAAAGTGGGAAAACAATTCCCCAACTCGGCGAACAGGAGAAGCAATCGTGCCCCCCGCTCAAGGTGTCTAGCAATATCGCTAATCATCTGGTGCTATTGCCCGGAACCACACTTGGTGATTATGTGGGCGATGATCTATAGTTTGAAATGGATGAGGTAGTAGTACAAGACTTTAAATATGAGCACGGGAAGCCTCTCGTCAAACCTGATCATCCTCATCTAACAGCGATGATGGACAAATTGCATGAGTGGTACATGAAAACCTGCAGGGAGTCTAGGACCGACTGTTTGATGGTTGGAATTAAAAAAGAGCTCGACTTTATCAGAGTTGACCTGATGCCTCTTGAATTTGTGGAGTTATTTCAGTTATTCAATCAAGAGGCCCTCGACAAACAACTCATGACTTGCTACTGTCTGTAAGTATAACTTCTATAATTAAGTCTCTAGCTCAGCTCCTTCATTGCATGTATATATAATTATCCTCACTACATTATGAAGATTGAAGATCATCGAATGCAAAAAAGGAAAAATTTATGACATTGGGTTCATTAGTCCAAATACCGTAAATGAATGGTTGGTATGAAACAGAGCCAAAGATACTAAGGACAACTTGCTAGAAGCGTTCCTTAGACATCAAAACAAAAGGGAAATACTCCTTCCTTAAGACTTCAAGTGAGTGTTACTGTCTTCTACATATTCGGTTTCCCTTACTCGAGGTTAAGTAATGTAATCAATGGGTTATGCGTGTGTAGGTACAACTTTATTCTTCTATCCATTAAGCTTGATGGGGCATTAGTAATTGTCTTAGACTCGAGACATAAAGATCCCGAGGATTATGCGGACATGACTGTAATGCTCCATAAGTAAGTTCAATGAATACCGGGACCATATCGGCAACTTTTGTTCATTTCCTGATATCAAGTAATCATTTTCTTTGCCTGGAAGGGTTTGGAAACAG
Organism: Hordeum marinum; assembly: GCA_022496015.1. Classification (NCBI taxonomy): domain Eukaryota; kingdom Viridiplantae; phylum Streptophyta; class Magnoliopsida; order Poales; family Poaceae; genus Hordeum; species Hordeum marinum. The sequence continues at coordinate 49,724,649 of CM039678.1, read as the reverse complement.
TTCACCAGAATGGTTCCCAGTCTAAACGAAGAGCTATGATTTACACACCCCAAAGTAAGTAGTACTAGCTAGTTTCGCGCATCTCTAATTGATTCTAGTTTCATCAATACCATTATCATGCTTGCTTATCAGTTTTATTGAACTCTATTCTCGTAAAGTGCTTGTACCAGACACCTAGGAATATTTTATGTGGATACTACGTATGCGAGTTCATTCGCCACTTGACTTCTGAGCGGGGCTTCTCTGACAAACAATTTGAAGTACGTAAATAATATTCACAACTTTATTTTATATATTACCATCAATTGTGTTGAGTTTCATTCGTATATATGTATTGACCCCCTTCTTTAAATTAGATCTGGCAGATGCGGGATGAACTCCTACCACATGATCGCATACAAGAAATTCAAGAGGAATTGGTGGGATTCTTTCTTGACCACGTCATGCCTAAAGACAGATAATACCATGTGAAATTGCAAATGGATCCTAGGTAGATGATGTTAGGGATTGTCAGAGATGTTATATTGTATATATGTAGTAGCGTCGGATAGATATATGAAAACTTGTCGTTCGACCAAGAAAGAAGAAAGAGATGTCACTTATCTCTATATATGTTCATGAAGATCTTGTGTAATTAGTGGTTTCCTTCATTTGCTTAGTAGCTAGCGTCAAATTATCTCTATATGTATAGTAGCTAGCGTCGACCAAGCACGAAGAAAGAGAGGTCACTTCTCTCTATTAGCTAGCTAACACAATATAAAACCCCTAAATTAACCCTCCAAAACCCCTAAACCCCCCTTCCAAAAAAAACAAAAAACCCAGCGCCTGCGAGCTGCTGACGCCTAGCTGCCTTTTGGTCCCGGTTGGTGTTACCAACCGGGACTAAAGGTCCTCCTGCCTGGGCGCCCCGCAGCAGCCACGTGGAGCCCCTTTTGTCTCGGTTCGTAAGAAACTGGGACTAAAGGTTTTGGGTATTAGTCCCGTCTGTTTTGTCCCGGTTCTAGAACCGAGACTAAAGGCCCTGTGGAACCGGTACTAGTACCCTGTTTTCTACTAGTGTTCCCAATACTTCAAGCCCCAGAAAACAGACTTTCGTCTTCATACTTTTAGCATTATTTTTGCAGAGGCCTTCTTAGATTCCTTCCTGGGTCCGAAAAATGTTTCCAATTCTGTAACAACTAATGGATTTCTTCTGCACTCCTCTTATGTGGTGCCCCTTGGGACTCATCCATGTCGTCGACAGATCTCCACGAGTTCTCCAATCATCACATTTGTCAAGACACCTTCCATGACCCATGAATACGGTTTTGAAACTGCCCCTTTTTGATAGATGGCGAAAATATGTGTCATCCATATAGTTAGCACATCCACAATGTCCATGACACGCTTGTCCGACAATATATCCGTAACCTAGATAGTCGTAAATGATCGTGAGAAATGCTGCTCTCATTGGATAGTTCGAGTGCTAGCGTACCACGTTATGACCCTTACATCCTTCCATAATATGTCTAAATCCGCCTTCAATAGATCAAGATATGTGTTGATATCATTGCCTGGTTTGACCAGCCCCTGAATTACCATTACCATGTGTATGTATTTTTGTTTCATGCAGAGCCAAGGCAGGAAGACGTACATCCAAACAAATACGGGCCATGTAGTATGTGTGCCACTCTATTTGCCAAATGGGATTTAGTCCATCACTACTGACACCCAACCTGGGGTTTATTGCTTCTGCTATGAATTCTGGTTCTATGCAGTCGAGTGCTTTCCCCTAATAGCTATCTCCAATATGTCTCAGAATGCCATCATTTTTGGATGTCCTTGTCATGTGCCAAGTCATGTTGTTTGCTTCCTTTGTGTCAGAAAAATAACATTGCATGTGTGGAATCAACGGAAGGTACCATACAAACTATCAAGGCTTATATCGGGGTTCCTTGCAAGTTCGATGCTCTATTTTGTGCTCATGCTCGTTACGATATGAGATGCAATTATTTACGCATGTGTGATATCTTAGATGCGGAAAATCAAGAAGGTACATCATATTTTTTTGCCTCATCGACACTCTTAGGAAACAAATTCCCCTTGTGAGGGAGTCCTGGTTTAAGGGGTCCTCGGATAGCCGACCTTTTTCTCATGGGCCGGACTATGTGGGCCGCCGGATGAGCATTAGATGATTGAAGGCCCCGTCGCCAGGGTGGAAGCTTCAAGGAGCCATGATGTGTCCTCCAAGTTCTCGATAGTAGATAGGCATGTTTTTCCTTCAATGTGCAACCAACCATGTGTAAACCCTAGGTACCCCCGGCGTCTATATAAGTGTCGGTGTCAAAACCGGTGGATCTCGGGTACGGGGTCCCGAGCTGTGAGACTAGAATCGATGGTAACAGGATATGAAGGAGACGATGTTTACCCAGGTTCGGGTCCTCCAATGAAGGTAATACCCTACGTCCTTCTTGATTGTATTGATGATATGTAGGTTACAGAGTCGATCTACCTCGAGATCAAATAGCTAAATCCTACATGAGTTGTCCTCTCTACAACCTAAAACCCTTCGGCTTATATAGACACCGAGCGTACCTAGGGTTTACACATGGTCGGCTGGACATCGAAGGAAAAAACATGCCCATCTACGGTCGGCAACTTGGAGGACACACCACGGCTCCTTGAAGCTTCCACCCTGGCGATGGGGCCCTTGATAATCCAATGCTCACCCTGCGGCCCACACAGTCCGACCCATGAGAAATAGGCCGGCTACCCGAGGACCCCTTAATCCAGGACTCCCTCAGTAGCCCCCGGACTAGCCTTCAACGCCGATGTATATCTAGATAATCTTCGTGTGTCATAGTCTTCGGCTTGCAAGGCGAGTCCCCCTACACCTTCTTGTTCGGCAACCGACCAGTCATCGGTGAAATACCAAGCATCACGAGCTCTCCAGGTCCATTATAATAACCGTGGGGAGACGAGCGGCTAAGTGATTTTTGTACAAGACTACCCCTCCGCAACGGAGGCGACTCATTTAAGAAAACAAAAATCATGGTCTAAGCCACATCCTCTTCCTCCTGCCCATCAGAAAAACTCTAAGAGGAAGATCACCACGAAAAACATGGCGAGCGCCCCCAGCTCTTCCTCGCGCCCTTATGGCTCCCGTCCCGGGGATTGGACTAGCTGCACCGTGTCGCTCCTCCAACTGCGTAATCTGGAGACCCAAGGGTACCTCCCTTCCTCGGATCTGGCAGTGACCCATGCTAGCTTATCTTCATTCAACGATGAAGTTTTCGCGGAGAATTTCCCCAATCCACAAAGGGAGGAACGCGTATGCTTTGTGCCCTTTTTTCTGCGGGGTCTAGGGTTCCCTATTCACCCATTCTTGAGAGGGTTACTGGAATTTTATAGGATCCAGCTCCACCATCTCACCCCAGGGTCTATCCTGCACATCTCGGGCAACGTAGCCCTTTGCGAGATTTTCTTGAGCTGCGAGGCACATTTTGAACTATGGAGGAAGTACTTCTGCCTCGTCACCCGAACTCGGGACGAGACAGTCTTGGAGGTCAGTGGATCCGAAGTATGCCGCATAGCGGGGACGGGGTATCTAGTGGGAACATCGAAGGAGTCCGAAGAATGGTCTTCGGAATGGTTTTATATCGAGGACGTCCCCCTATTCGATCCATCTCTAAGGGGTCTGCCCGAATACTCCGACGCCCCCTTAAAGAAAAGGTACAACTGGCGGCTAGGAAAACATAGTCAGTTTCAGCTAGAAGTTACAAAAAGAATCACATCTTGAGCTGACATGCAATGTTGCATATCTATCACAACTTATGCAACTTTTGCTGCACAGATATAATCATAAACAAGACAAAAATAAACAGGAATGTTTCCTATCAAAGGTCACAAAAACAACATGAATAGAAATTAAATGAGTGATTATGTACAAGGTTATTTCCAAAACTGGGCTCATTTCATATGAATACCAGAGTTAAGGCATACTATTTGGGTTCATATCACCACACTAGTTTTTAAGGCTGCAACACAGTTGATATTCACTATAGAATTTCCAAGGGGAACTAAAATATTGCAATCAGATAAAGAGATAAACTGAATAACCAATCTTTGTGTCGTTTTAGGAAGAGGTAGCCAAAGTGACATTACATAATCCAGGGCACTTCTTTACAAACCACTAATATAAAAAATACTAAAGGTTGAGGTGTGTCATATCTTGACATCTTACAACCATTAATGAAAGAGCGTGATAAAATTACTAACTACAGAATACCGCAAAAAATATAACAGCATGACGATAGAAGCATTAAACTGAGCCTTAGTGTATCGGTTTATTCAAAGCAATTATTTCAGTCTAATGTAATAGACTTAGATACAAAATGGAACACTGCTATTCTGGCCTAAAAAATTGAATCAAACATCAAAGTCAATTAGAACTTACATCTTTACGACAGATAACACCAACCTATTGGAACTTGCATATGGGTAATAGATAACAGTATGTACAATTGTTGACCAACCGACTTTGATCTACCAGGATGTACAATTGTTGACCAACCGATGCATGTTGATCCACCGAAGAATGCCTCAGCCTCCTAATGGTAGCACCGCCATATTCAGCAGCAAAAGTAGTAGCAATAGTTCCACCTGAATGTCGTTAACTGCTTAATTTATAGCTTAAACTTGTCAATAGAAAGCAGAGTAGAGTTGAATATCAAATACCTATAGCTAGCGAGAATATGTGAATACTTATACTTTTCTTAGGCAAAAACAGGTGAGAGAGAGACAGGGAGATACACACACACACACACACACACACAAACACAGACACACACATACACACACAGATAGAGAGAAAGAGTATCAAACTAAGTATTGATCATGAGCTACCACACCAATGAAAATTTAAATTCATCTTCCATAATATAAGAGATATGCATATGTGTTTTCCTGAATTTCATCTAGCAATATGATCCACCTACCAAATGAAATGTACAAAGGAAACACAACAAATATTCGAGTTGAAAACACAGATGCACACATCATAATAGGTTCTAGGAATATCATCAGAAATTTGATACTGAAACTTGATTGCTTCGTATATCATCTGGAGTACAAAAGGTTGCCATACTGTTATGTATAAAACCAGTCCTCATACCTGCATGAGTCACGTAAATATGTGTTTTAAGCAGAGTTTTAGTGATCCAAATCTGGTAGAAATTAGCACTGGCCATATTGAGTTTTTCTCAAACTTATCCTTCGAATTATCTCTATACACCTCCTGCGAGATGTCCTTGAATATATGGACATTTAAAATATGCACATGTCAAGTTAGGACTATTGGATAACAATATGGTAACTCTGAATATTACATTGAGTCACTGTAAACAATCAAGCTTCCAAACCAGAGAGTCCAGATGCTGCATTTGGCGATGTTAATCAATGATAGAAGACCCTGCTAGTGATTGACAACAGAGTAAAATTAGAATTAGACATGCTGTACTCCACTTGATACTGAACCATATGCCTCCATTAACCAAAAAAGTAAAGAAACCTGATATTTTTTTTGTGTTTGTCCATCCATATTCTATTCTCGCAACTTGGATCTACATATATGGCACATAATTACAAACATCATTTCTTGCTTAAGCGGATAATTCTGTTAGTCGAACTGTAAGGATTGACAGTCCACTACAATATAAACATTACTATCTAAGAATATATTTTCAGTCATTTTGATTATTGAGCTAAATCTTGGATCCATAAAAAAAATCAAAGTAGTCCAAACAAAGACTTTTAATTATTGAGGCAAAAATTCTGTAGAGATCTTAATAACAAACAAGCTATTTTCAAACATTATGTTTTGAGCAGTGCGAGTGCATGTTGCTAACTCACCTAGCTAGGTGCGGAGCCCTTTCCCAAATTCCAGACCAAATTGCAATGGTTTGCTTCTCCAATCCCGACTCCTGAGCACCTCCTTCTAGGGGGAAAGGGAGCATATGGGAGAAGAGAAAGGAAGGAGATGCGGTCACCTATAGTTGAGCTCCCGATAGATCGTCTTCGTCTCTCCGGCGATGACACGACGAACTAACTTCGCCTGCTCGTCCGCCTCCCCGATGTCGTGAGCCGCTGGGTGAGAACGCACAGATGGCCTTAATCGAGGGACAAGGAGCACTAGAGCAGAATCGGCCTATAGTGTCGGTTCGTAAGGGCCTTTAGTGCCGGTTCTCCAACCGGCACTAAAGGGTGGGGACTAAAGCCCCCCCTTTCGTCCCGGTTCAACATGGCCCGGCACTGAAGACCCATCATGTGTCACCTACCGGCGTCGTTAGCTGGGGGACCTTTAGTCCTGGTTGGTAACACCAACCGGGACTAAAAGTATTTAATTCTTTTAATTTTGATTTATTTTTCCTTTTAATCCTTTAGGGGTTTATGAATTAATTATGTTTTATTTTTCTTTTTAATTTTGTGTTTTCCATTTAATTATTTTCTATTTCAAAAGTATATTATGCTACTACATATATTGTACATGTTGTGCATATATATATAAATATAGTTTCTCGTAGAATCGATCATATATATATCATCGAATTTCTCGTACAACAACCATTCACACACACACACACATATATATATTCGGTATATACAATTTCCACTATAATTTGCGGATCATTACACATGTTTCTTGTAATGGTATTTTTTTGGGGATCTATGACCTGGTCGAGCAGAAATCCAGCTATTTCCTCTTGAATTGCTCGTACGCGAGCCATTGATAGGAGCTGGCCCCACATCTCTATCAGCTATAAGAAGAAGATCAAGATGAATATATTAGTTGTGTGTATATATATTAGCTAGATCATGATAAAAAATTTATTGATAGTGTTCTGGCAAACATACCTAAAGATTTTTTTCATCTCTGCTCCTTTCATTTTGAGACATGATCATGCAAATGGTCTCGCAAACGTAGTATGCGCATAAACTAGTCCCCTGCTCCTGGCTCATGCACTTTACGAGAATAAAATTCAATTAGGTAATAATTAGTCAAGCATGATAATGGTATTAAAAATAGAATTAAAGAGATGCATAGAAATAACTAGCTAGTACTACTTAATTACCTTGGGTCGCACTCATGTCAGCTTTTGTACCCAGTCGTCTAGGACCAGTTGAAAATGAATAAAGGAGTTATTAACTAGTTGATATCAGGAAATAAAGTAAAAAGACCGACATAGTGCTATAATGATTTAAATTACCTATCGACCATTCCTTCACCGTTACATATTCGGATGTATTCTTATATAGTGAGTCCAGTAGTTCAACTTTTTCCTTGTCAACTTCAATGATTAACAAGATCCAATGGTAACTGCATGTGCACACGCCGGCATGTGCATAAGTCATGAACTACACTTATTAACATCTAGTAAGCAAAAAAATAGAATTTATAGTACAAGATATAATAACACTCGCCCGAAGTTGTAAGGAAGTAGTATATCTGGTTGGGTGTTTAGTAGCTTCAAAAAATCTAGCAGGAATCCTTTTGTGTCTTTTCTCGCTCATTCTATTTTCCATGTATGTTCATTAATCGTATTTGGGTCAATGAACCCAATGCCATAGCGTCCAGATTTTTTCATTTCATACATCTTCATTCTGGATAATACCACAGAAAAGAATATAGTAAGGATAATTACAGGTAATGAATGAGAGCATAGCTAGCTAGAGACTTAAATTACAAAAGAAATCACTTACAGACAATAGCAACTGACGATAGATTTGTCTAGTGCGTTTTGATTGAATAACTGAAACAACTCTGCATAATAAATCCACAAATCTTTTTTATGGAAGTAATGTTTTTTCTTGACTTTCACCATGAGAGACTCTTGATTGGTATTTGTTATTTCTTGCATATGCCACGTATGCAAATTGCACATTCTCGTTGGTAGAAGCTTGACATTGTCAGGCTTGACCAGAGGTTTGCTGCGGACATATTGCCATTTTACTTCCTCCTCTTTAAGCCCGGGGATTTTCTCAAGGCCTAGGAGTTGTTCAATAGTGACAGTGGTGTCTTTAGCCTACCTTTTATGATCGTCGGTTATTACCAGCCGAACGACGATACTCACAGGTGTTTGTACAATGAGTGGAGGGGGGGAGTCGATTGCACTGTCGGTTCTCCCAGCTGGGAACAGGTTTCCCACTTTTTTTGGCAACTGCTTGGCTCGAGCTAGAGCTCGACTCCTTTTGTCCTGCAAAATATGACTTCTTGATAGACCGCACATAGTCGTAGTCCTTCTGATTGTCAACCAGTCGAGCCATATCAATAAAGTGATGTGAGACATGCTCGGGTACTTTCTCCTTTGGCGGCGGGGGCGGTTTTGGTCCAAAATGGGCCTTCAATTTGGCATCCACAACAGTGTTGAGTTCCTCCTCAGTCAGGTGGTAAGGCAACTTAGGAAGAGGCTTTAGGCTTGGAAAATATTTGAATTTCTTGCATGTTGTACCGCTAGCCGTCGTAGCTACGGACTCTCTCTTTTGCTGTTGCTTAGGCAACGGAGCACGCTGAGTCGACAGAGATGGCAGACGTGGTGCCAGACTTGAAGGAGGAGGAGTCGGCTGACGCCATGCCGGACTTGGAGGAGGAGTCGGCTGATGCGGTGCCGAACTTGGAGGAGGAGGAGTTGGCTGACGCCGTGCCAGACTTGGAGGAGGAGTCGGTTGACGCGATGCCGGACTTGGAGGAGGAGGAGTTGGCTGACGCGGTGGCGGACTTGGAGGAGGAGGAGTTGGTGGCCTTGGAAAGAAGATGCAATCCTTTTTCCATAGAATGATATGATGTATGGCATCTCCCAGCGTTCTCTCCTCGTCACCTCCAAGAATGCCAAGTTGTAGCTCATGATATCCTGACATTAGTTCATCAACCCCAACACGAGCATAGCCAGCTGGAATGGGATTGCAATGGAAGGTTGCTTCAGGGGGAATTGCTAAAGCATAGCCGCCCACCACCTTCATGGATAAGTTTTTCACTTTCAGGTGTAGCTCACAGTTAGTCAAGTCTTTGATATCATCCACATGGTAGCTAGCTAGCAGTGCATCATCGATATCGACATGGGCGGAACCCACGCTGCTTCTCAGCATAGATGGGATGGTGTTATCCTATACTGGATCGATCTACTCATGCTGCCGCTAAGACGCCCTTTCCTGGCTAAGTGAGTCGATGTGCTCCTGCTGTCGCGTGAAAGCGCGTTCCATCTCCAGGTGCTTTGATTATAGGCCTTCAAGGCGGAGTGCTTCCTCCTTCTTCTACTACTCCTCCTGCTTCTTCTTTCTCGCACGACTTCTGTAGTCATCGTTCCAATCCGCAAACCTCTCAAACTACGGAACAAATGCCTTTGCCTCGTGTTCTTCCCAGGTGTTCAACATTCTTCACGACGCATGTAAGCTCGTCGTTCTCTCTGTTGGTCTTGAACACCCCCGTTCGAGCTTCATCTATTGCAAGAAGTATTTCGTCTGTCGCTTCTTTAAGACTTGCCTTCACCTTAATCAGCCTTGTCTCTGGGTCAAACTTCCCCCCATGCGCATAAAACCATGTCATGCACCTGGGGCCCAGTTCAATGTAACTGGAGTGACCCCTGCACTAATCATCTCTTGCTCAGATTGATGCCACTTAGGCAGGGCCACCTAGTAGCCACCTAGCCCCAGAGTATGGTGATACTTCTTTTTTGCAGCATTAATTTTGTTTTTTCTCGACCGTTTCTTAGCATGTTCCGATTCCTTGAACTTCATGAAATTCTCCTAGTGATCTTTTGCCTTCACCGGTGCTCCCTTGAATTCTGGAGTCTTCTTTTTTGCTTTGACGTACGCAGACCATGTATTTTTCTTGAAGGTGTTGAATGCGATCGCCATCTTTTTAAGAGCATAGTTTCTGAATTACTTCACATCTGCATCTGTCAAATTATCTGGTAGGGTGAAATGTGACATGAGCGATTCCCAAAGCAGATCTTTTGCTCTTTCGTCGACAAAAGTAACTCCTGCTCGATCTCCCTTTACTGGCCTTTTCCATTCTTGAACGGAGATCGGGATTTGGTCCCTGACAATAACTCCGCATTGATTCTTGAACGTGGTCGCATTTTTCCTAGGTTGAATCGGTTCGCCATTTGATGTTTTGATGGAATCGATGTTGAACTTTACACCAGACTCTAATTTTTTGGTCGGGCCTCGAACTGCCCTGTCGCTTGTAGAAGATTTGCTCGATTCGGAAGCCTAAAAGAAGAAAGATCGATTCATTAATACATACAACTCAATTAAGACATGTAATGATCACCGGATGGATTATATAATAAATATACCTCGCCGGTCTTTGTTATTTGAAGAACATTTTCTTCGTCAACATCGTTGTCACCTTCATCTAATCGTTCGTCCTCATCAAATATCATACAACCCTCACCGGAATTGTTCTGATATTGCGAGCCGTAATCATCTTCAGGTTCATGCTCTGGGCTCGGGGAGCGTATGATGTCGAACACAGCCTCTTCTCCTTCTCTGCTGGTATTGTTCATAGCTTTTATTTAACTAACCAAGAAGAAATATAAACAATTTAATATTCAAATTAGAATATATGAAATCAATAAGGAAAAACTGAATCGTAGTACATAATATGCATCTCGAATAATTCGTATAATATGCATCATCGAATATAATTTCGAATAAATCATCTTTTGAATATTATCGAATATCATCTTGAATACATCTCGAGTCTTATCACAAATACATCTTGAATATTATCATATATATAACATCACTAGCTAATATAGATCGAATATTATCTAAGAATCTAGTTCACTCGCGGTTCCTGAGGCGCGGGCGGTGGACACTCAAAGAGAAGGAACCATCACAGGATCACATCTCGGGTGAGATCCCTGAAGAACCTGCCAGGTATTGGAGAACCTGACGTTCAACACATCCATGTAGTGACGGACGTGCTCGTCCTCCTCCCTGACACGACGACGTGCCACTTCTGACGGGGCCGACTGCCTCCGCATCGAAAGTGGCCGACGCGAACGCCACCAAAGAAGCTCCGGGTCGACGACGCGACCCGGGTTCTTCACCAAGATGCACACCCCTGAAGGTAGCACCTCCTAGTGCCAGCCCGACGGAGCCCAGTCCTGGACATGGCGTCTCCGAAGCAGGACATCATCGCGAAAGAGTCGACGACGAGGATGCGGGCCAGGCAACGTTGACGTCGAGAACAAATTCTATGCAAATTTAACTTTTTTTAAATGTTTGATTGTAATTTTTGTAATTTTTTCAATTGATTTCGCAAATTCATAACAAATTTTGCAAATTCATAAAACATTAACTAACATCCATCTAACATTTCTATAACTAGAAGTATAAAAAACTAAAAAAACATTCATCTAACATTTCTATAACTGAAAGTATAAAAAATAAAAAATATTCATCTCTAACATTTCTATAACTAAAAAAACAGAAAAGAATGTGTGTGTGTGTGTGTGGGCTCGATCGGGGAGGGGCGGCCATGGCGGCAGGGGGCGAGGGAGAGGGGGAGAGGGAGGAAAGGGGCTCACAGCGGGGCGACAGTCGGTGAGGCGAGGCGAGTCGACGACGGCGACGATTGTGATGGCGGCGGCGGGGTGCTCCGATAGCCTGGCGGCATCGAGGTGCGTCAGGGGAAGATGATGGAAACTGAAATGAGTTCTGAAAATTTTCAAAGTCGCTGCTTATATACAAACACCTTTAGTCGCGGTTGGTGGCCCCAACCGCGACTAAAGTTCGATTTCGCCAGCCCAAGCGGCAGGAAGCGCAGGCCTTTAGTCGCGGTTGGTGGCTGCAACGGCGACTAAATGCACCTCTTTAGTCGCGGTTGGAGCCACCAACCGCAACTAAAGGCCTGTTCCTGGCACGGCGCAGTGTGGTGGATGTTTAGTCCCACCTCGCCCAACAAAGGGCGCCTGCAGTGGTTTATAAACCCTGACACGGCAGCTCATTCGAGCCTTGTGGGCCTACCGTTCTGTCCTGCCCTGTGGGTCATACTGGACCGTGCAGGCCTGCATCCTGGCCCAATTAGTAGTTGGGTTTCTAGTCATATGCAAGCTGTGGCGGCCCAGTAGGCGGGCTTTTTTATTTACTTTTTAGTTTTTTTGTGTTTTATTCTTTATTTATTTTCTTTTGTTTCTGAATTTTTTTTGCTTTATTTATAGTTTCCGAGTGAATCTTTTTGGTTTAGGTAAAAAAATTATAAACTTTCTGTTAGTACCAGTAGTTTTCAAATTTGAATTATTTGAAATTTGTTTGAATCACTAGCTTGTGGATAACTTTACTTTCAAAAATAGATTTTTCAGTGATTCTTTTTATGCTATTTAATATTAGTGTGTTTTCTCATTATATTCAATTTGGTAATTCTTAGGTTATTTAAGAAAATTAATTGCCTTTGTAACAGATGAGTTTTCGTCCAAAAGCGTGATACATCGAAAGAGATTCTCCATTTTGTATACGAAGTGCATCCAGTTTTTGTCATAACCTTCTGAACTTTTTAGCACACGCTACGTGGGTGAAATGATGATACCATGACAACTTTCAACCTTTTCAGAGTTCATTTGTAGTGCTTTTCAATTTCAGGATCATTTAGCTCAAGAAAATCAGTAAATACATGAAAAATAGAAAATGAAGTCAGAAAGGGTTGAAAATTGATGGTGTGGCTTCGAATGGTCCATATTGAACACACAAAAAGCCCAGAGTTGAAATAAGTTTAAAAAATTTAATGCCTTTATAACAGACGAGTTTTTGTCTGAAATCCTGATACTTTAAAAGAGATTGTCCATTTTGTACACGAAGTGCATCCAGTTTTTGTCGTAAACCTCTCAACTTTTTAGCACATGCTATGTGTGTGAAATGATGATTCCATGCCAACTTTCAACCTTTTTAAATTTCATTTGTAGTGCTTTTCAATTTCAGGGTCATTTAGCTAAAAACAGTAAACGTAGGAAAAATAGAAAATGAAGTCAGAAAGGGTTGAAAATTGATGATGTGGCTTCGAATGGTGCATAACAAATGCACAAAAGGTCTGAAGTTGAAATAAGTTTAAAAAATGAAATGTCTTTGTAACAGACAAGTTTTCGTCCGAAAGCCTGAAACTTTGAAAGATATTGTTCATTTTGTACACGAAGTGTATCCAATTTTTGTCGTAACTGTCGTGGATTTACCACGGTAGATGTCCGGGTGAACGGACTTGGATTCGAGGCCATTGCTAACGGGGTAGACCCAAGGGGTTAATCGGGACGAAAGACACGGATTTACCCAGGTTCGGCCCCTCAAGTCGAGGTAATAGCCTACGTCCTGCTTGTGTTTGTATTGCTTGTGTATCGATTACAAGGAGCTAGAAGCTTGACCTAGTTCTCGATCACCTGTCCTCTAAGTCGCCCCGGGTCTGCATTTATATAGGAGGTCAGGACCACCGGGTCGTTACAATTGTTAATCGAGTCTTATTGTATGTCCGAGTCTCTCTCTATCTTCTTGTCCAAGCTGTCTTTGAGACGGCTTATACGCCCGGGTCTTCTCCGTCCGGGCCGTCGTACGGCCCACACCTTGAGCCGCCTATCTTCCTGGGCCACCAGTCTTACGGCTCACTCTTGGGCCGGCTCACGAGCCAACAACATGACCCGGAGCCTCCAGGGCGGGTCATATCGTAGGGTTATATCCCCAACATTAGGCCCCAGGTTGAATTGAGCTTGCTCACTTCATCCTTCTCTTCTGATTTTGGCGAGTCGCCCAGAAATGACCCGGCATGACGTCATGAGATCCGCTGATGTATCACTGAATCTTTCATTAAACAGTCATCCCGAGAATCGAGGCGTCCGCTTCGTTCAAACGGTGTTGTCGCCTGGATTTTCGCGCCTTCCTCATTCCCTCTTTAAATACGACCCATGCGGATCGAAGCCTTTCACTCTTCCCGCTCACGCCTCTTCTTCTTCTTCCTGTCGCCGCCGCTCCAGCGTCCTCGTCGTCCGGCGCCGTCTTTGTAGCTACACCGACCGGGCCGCTGCATCACCCTGATCGTACCAGAAACCTTCCGCCTTCGCCGTGACATCTCCGGTGAGCTCTCCTTCTTCTTAGATAGCCCACCACCGTAGTAGGGTTTCACCGGGGGCTCCGCTGCGCCGCTCGGGCTCCGGCACCGCCACCTCCGTAGTATATCTCGACGCCGTTGGCAATTTTAGAGTATGCTCTTGCCCCGCCGCCACGCGCGGGCCGGCCACACGTAATGCGCGGACCGCGATGGCTCCGGTCCATTTTCTTTTCTTCCGTTGTTCATCGCTAGGTCAGGATAAAAATCCTTTTCTCCGCTTTTGTAGATCCGTCGCCATAGCAGTAGTTTGCGGAATCTGTTTTTTAGGACTTAGCCGATTTTCCATCTTCCTTTCCTTTGTTGAGTCGCTAAGCTTCTCTGGCTCTCATCAACCGGGTCTTTCCACATTATCCGTAGAACCCTTAAACCTGTAAGCCGTCATAAATATTTGTTTGTGCTTGACTCATCATGCCCTTTACCTTGCACAGTATTTAAGCCGCCAATATGTCTCGTGCGTCCAACTCATGCAACTGGGTTGGTTCTTGCGTTACGGAGGAGTACTTAGCAAGTTATGTTGAAGCGGGTACTCTCCCTCCCAAAGAGGTCCTCAATTGGCGGGTTCCGGGTAAAGAGAGCCGGCCTTCTCCCAAAAAAGGAGAGATAGTAGTCTTCACTGATCACATCGAGCGAGGGTTCATGCCGCCCGGATCTAAGTTTTTCCGGGATGTTCTTCATTTTTACAAGCAGCATCCTCAAGACTTGGCACCCAACTCCGTCTCAAACATCAAAGTTCTCTGCGAAGCTTATTTGCAAACTAAGCCGTCCGTGGGGTTCTTCTGAGAGTTCTTCTATGCCAACCGCCAAACTGAAATGAAGGGTGGTCCGAGTCTGGAGCTGGGCGGCATTTCTATTCAACGCCGCCGAGACATCATCTTTCCTGCCACTCCAATGCCGAGTCACCCAAAGGATTGGAATAAGTCGTGGTTCTACTGCCAAGAGACCTCTCTTGAGAAAGAGCACTCGTTGGCGGGTTACCGCCCTTCCCGGCTTAGGACAGACACAGAGCTTCCCGTTCGGCTCTCAGCCTTGGAGCGTGCTAGATACGAGCCGTTCCACGCCAAGGTCAAAGCGATCCTGGCCAACGGTTTAATAGGATTGGATTTGATCCGCTGCTGGATTTCCTGGCGGATCATGCCTTTAAGCCGCAGAGGTCGGCTTATGTGCGAGTACGAAGGCAAATATGAAAGCTTGTTGTGCTTCACCAAGTCAACACTGACAGAGGATGATATTACCACTACCATCCGGAGACTTGTCCACGAAGCCTCCGGCTCATGAAGTGCCATCGGCCTGGCGCCTTTTTACGTCAATAAACCGGCTCCTGATGTAAGTTAATGTGTTCCCATCCGTCTCTTAGATGTTGCTTGTACTTTTTTGATTTGCTATTCATTCTCCGGGTCATTCCTGTAGGCCAACTCAGACTTCTGGAAGAAGGAATATGTTGCCCCTCCAAAGAAATCTAGGAAGAAGGTCGCGACCAAGAGGGCTAAAAGATGCCCCACAAGAGAATTTGTTTGACCCGCCACCATCATCCAGCTCGGAGGTAATACTTTAATTGCTTTGCTTGATCTTTTACCTTCCTGCTTTATTAATGCTTGTTTTACTCGCAGGATGAAGTGGAAACCAGCCGCGCCAATGCCCCTGACGTAAATTATGTTTCTTCCGGCTCAGAATGTTTTGCCCCCCGAAAGCCACGGCAGGTTATCAGAAAAGTTCCTCTTTCTCACCCTCTTGCTTATTTGGCTCCCGATTTTCTCTTGAAAAAGCAACAACAGGCCGCGCGTCGACAGACTCAAAGCACCGGCTCTACTGAGCTCGTCTCCGGGCTACCAAATTCTCCGGCTCCAAAGAAACGCCCCGCAGAGGTTTATGTCTCTACTTTTCCTTTGACTTTCCTTTGTAAGCTTGACACTTTATTATCTTTCTGTTTTATTCTTTTTAGAAATCCCCTTCCTCCGGCGAATCTTCGGCATCAGTTCTACCACCGCCCAAGATCAATCCGCTGTAAGCATTCCTTACTATGATATCCGGACATCCGGCTCTTAATATGATAGCAACATCTTCGACTGTTGATCCTTCTATTTTGCAGTGCTCAAGCCAAGTGTTGCAAGATGAACAAGCCCTCCCCCAGCCCTGTTATCCAAGAGCTGGAGCTCGAACAACCGGAGGAGGCTGAAGCAGAAGAAAATCCACCAGTTGCCTCCACAGAACCGGCTGCTGTCGATGTCATCATGGAGAGCCCTTCAAGGGCTCCTTCAAAACCGGCGACTCCTGCCAAGACCCCTTCAACTCCAGATGTTGTTATCACTCGGTCTGGCCATCAAACTCCTCCAGCTCATGTGCTGACCAAGCATACAGAGCCGGCCGAGGACTCGAAGAAGCTGAACTTTGACTCCTCGTACGAAAAGATGATAGCCGAGGAGCTTCACGCCAGGTATATAAACCGGGTTATCACCAGCCGGGATCTGGAACTTAGGCCGGTCTCTTTAATGAAGAAAAAATATGAGGTACTCTTCTTGTTGCCATACCCTTGCTTAGCCCCCAAGGGCCGGTTCAATGTACTCAATCGTTGAACCGGGTCTCTGTTTAACTTTCTGTTCGAAAAAATTCATAGCCATTGTCCCCTAGAGTCGGCTTAATTTGCCAAAATTGAGTCGGATCTTCCTTTAGATGACTTAAACCGCCAGTCATAGCCCACAAGGGCCAGCTCAAGCTTGATGAAGTTGAGTCGGATCTTCTATTAGAAGTAAATTCAAGAGCCATAGTGTAGCCCCCAAGTTCCGGTTTAACTTCGAAGAAGATGAGCCGGAACTGCGCTGCATGCTGAAAGATCAAATATAGATTAGCTCCCAAGTGTCAAATATATTGCTTGCAATCTGTTTGAGACTTGCATAAATTTTCTTTTAACACTCGTCCTGTATTTTGGCGACTTATCCTGTATTTTGATGTATTATAGGAAGCTTTAAACGAAGCCAGCTCTCAATTGTCTGATATGAAGGCAAACCTAGAGGCTCAACAAGAGGCCCATAGCATCTCTGACGAAAAGTGCCGACTGCTGTCTCAAGAGTTGGTCCATATTAAGGCGGAGCTTGCTGCTCTAAAGGAATCTACTGAGTTGGAGAAAGCTGCGTTGACCAAGCAGGCGGATGACGCCGACTAGCGGGTGATAGCCGTGGCGGATGAGTTCAAGGCCTAAAGCATCATATAACCAAGATGGCAGCCGCTCTCTTTGGTAAGTTCTTACTCACTTCATGTTTCTAGCATGTCTCATTTATCTGTTGTGATGGCGACTCATCTTGCTTTGTTTGACCTATACAGGCCCCAGAAGCCGGCAATTGGTTTCAGATAGCCTTTTACCCCTGAAGGCTATTTATACCTTTGCAGAACAGCTTTATTGCGGCGCTATTTTCACGATTAAGACGGTTCAATACAAGGAGAAGATCCCCACCTCTCTGAAAGGTGTCTTGGAACTCTTCTCCACAATGCCCAAGCAAATAGAGGAACTGAAGAAGTCTGCCTTTCGCCAAGGAGCCGTCGCTGGATTGAGGCGGGCTCTGGCCTTCGCCCTCGGGCTAACGCCGATCGAAATGATGGATGGTTACCCGTCCAAAAAAGATGACGGCTCAGAATTCACCAAAGAAGATTACATCCAGTGTGTCAAAGAGTCGCATTATCTGGCCTCTATGTTGGCGGATAAAGCTGACTTGACCACCTATCAGGCGGCTTACGACGCAGAGGAGAGGAGGATCCGCCGGCCTCTCTACGAGTGGAAGGATCTGACACCCGCCCGCAGTAAGGACCTCTTCCCTTGTGAGCTTGATGCATCCCCTTTCCTTGAAGGGTCTTTTGCTACTCTGGCTGACTGTAATTGGGAATTGGGAAATCTCCAGATAAAGCCAGTGGAAGAATCGGAGCGGGAGGAGCCAGCCAATAACTGAAATTTGTTCTTTTAATCTTTCTGAGCACAGACTCATCTACTGACTCATGTAATGACCCGCCGTGAGCGGTTGAAACTTGGCAATGCCTTTTGCTCCTTCTGAGAGTATTTTTTGTAATAGAGTAAGGATGACCCTCTCGTTGCCGGCTGTATATATTTTCATCTCTTTGTGTATACTTTCCGTCTCTCCGTGTTTCAATTTGATGTGTTGCCGGCTCTCCATTGATTGATCGCTCCTTTGCATAAATATACCTTGAGCTTTTCTGATGAGGGGTGTTTGTCTTTGAAGACGTCCTTCCTTCTCCAGAAGATTAGAGCCGGATAATGTCTTTTGAAAACTTGAATTTTGTCAACTGGAGCAACATGGCTCCAGCTCTTGTCGGATGAATCCATTAAGGAGCCAGTTGTCTTAGGATAATGTAAGCTATACCTGATGGTAAGAAGCCTTTATCGACAACTGCGACTATTGATGAGCTAGAAGCAGCCTAAAGCCGGTTGTATGAAGGGTAATGTAAGCTATACCTGACGGTAAGAAGCCTCCTTTTAACAGCAAATGTTGTATGCGTGAACGCCGGCTGTCGATGGGAGACGTAAGCTATACCCCAAGGCAAGAAGCCTCCATCGACAGCCGCGGCTAATAATTAGCCGGAGACGGCATAAAGCCGGCTGTTTGAAAGGAGATGTAAGCTATACCCGAAGGCAAGAAGCCTCTTTCAACAACTACAGTTGATAAGCAACTGAGTTTTGGCATAAACGCCGGTTGTTAGGGTGAGATAAGCGAACCCATCAGTAAGAAGCCCCCTTCGACAACCGTGGTTAATAAGTAACCGGAAGTGGCATAAAGCCGGCCATTAGGGTGAGATAAGCGAACCCGTCGATAAGAAGCCCACTTCGATGGCCGCAGTTGATAAGCAACTGGAATTTGGTGTACACGCTGTTGTCTTAGGGCAATGTAAGCTATACCAAAGGTAAGAAGCCTCCATCAACAACAGCGCTTAATGTAACCAAACTAGGCATAAAGCCAACTGTGCAAGGGAGATGTAAGCTATACCTGAAGGCAAGAAGCCTCCTTGCAACAGTGCTTAATTTGGGCATAACGCCGGCTGTGCAAGGGAGATGTAAGCTATACCCGAAGGCAAGAAGCCTCCTTGCAACAGTTTAATAACAGCTGGCTATGCAAAGGAGATGTAAGCTATACCCGAAGGCAACAAGCCTCTTTGCAACAGTGCTTAATTGGGCATAACGCCGGCTGTGCAAGGGAGATGTAAGCTATACCCAAAAGCAAGAAGCCTCCTTGCAACAGCGTAAAAGCAGACTGTGCAGGGGAGATGTAAGCTATACCCAAAGGCAAGAAGCCTCCCTGCAACCGTGCATGATAGTGCATAAAGCCGGATGATAGATCAGCCGTTTTGATGGCGAACAAACCACTTCAACTCAAATTTTTGAGCCGGATTTTTTTCATCTTGATTGCACAAAGACATACATAAGAGCAGAGACCCCAGTCTTTGCGGGGATGCTAGCTTTTACTCATGTAAACATGATATATACAATGATAGCGGCTTTCAAAGCCTGCTAGGTAAAGTATGGTCGCAGATGTGCGATATTCCATGGCCGCAACGTCTCTTGACCCGTGGTTTCCGACTCATCTCGGATATCAATGAGGTAATATGACCCATTGTTAAGGTTTCTGCTGATCACAAAAGGCCCCTCCCATGGTGGAGATAACTTATGCATTCCAGATTGGTCTTGAATCAACCGGAGCACCAGGTCACCTTCCTGGAACGTCCGGGTCTTCACCCTGCGGCTATGATAGCGTCGCAGGTCTTGTTGATAAATTGCCGACCTGGCTGCTGCTAACTCTCGTGCTTCATCCAAGGCGTCCAACGCATCTTGGCGTGCTACCTCATTGTCCGTCTCAACATAAGCCACCACCCTTGGTGAGTCGTGCCGAATATCGTTGGGTAGAACCGCCTCAGCACCATACACCATGAAGAAAGGCGTGAAACCTGTAGATCTATTAGGGGTAGTTCTGATGCTCCATAAGACGGAAGGGAACTCCTCAACCCAACATCCGGGTGTCCGCTTAAATGGAACCATGAGTCGTGGTTTGACACCTCTTAAAATTTCCTGATTGGCTCACTCCGCCTGACCATTAGACTGTGGATGTGCCACGGCTGAAACATCAAGCCGGATATGCTCCTTCTCACAGAACGCTTTCATAGCTCCTTTGGATAGATTTGTTCCATTGTCCGTAGTGATACTGTGCGGGTAACCAAAGTGATAAATCAGCTTCTTAATAAATTGAACCGCTGTAGCCGCGTCACATTTGCTGACCGGCTCTGCCTCTACCCACTTACTAAATTAATCAACCGCCACAAGAAGGTGTGTTTTCTTATACTTGGATCTCTTGAAAGGTCCTACCATATCAAGCCCCCAGACCGCAAACGGCCAAGTGATCGGTATCATCCTCAACTCTTGAGCCGGAACGTGAGCACGCCGGCCAAACTTCTGACAGCCGTCACACTGACAGACTAATCTTATGCATCCTTGTGAGCCGTCAACCAGAAAAACCCATGTCGAAAAGCCTTGGCCACTAAATATTTTGACCCGGCATGATGTCCACAGTCGCCAGCATGAATTTCACTCAAGATCTGCCGGCCCTCCTCCGGTGAGACGCAACGCTGAAACACACCCGTCACACTACACTTATGTAACTCACCATTGATAATCGTCATAGACTTAGAATGCCGGGTGATCTTCCTGGCCAGATCCTCGTCCCGAGGCAACTTGCCGCGTGTTAGATACGCCAAATAAGGAATAGTCCAGTCTGGGATAGCATGCAGAGCCGCCACCAATTCCGCCTCCGGGTCAGGAATAGCCAGATCCTCCTTAGAGGGTATCTTGACAGTCGGATGATGCAATACATCCATAAAAACATTCGGTGGTACCGGCTTTCGTTGAGAACCTAACTATGATAAGGCATCAGCCGCCTCATTCCTGCGACGATCAATATGATCCACCTGGTACCCCTTGAAGTGACTGGCAATGATATCAACCGCCTATCGATAAGCCGCCATCCACGGATCCTTGGAGTCCCAAGTACCTGAAACTTGCTGAGCTACAAGATCTGAGTCGCCTAAACATCTGACCCGGCTTAAGTTCATCTCTTTAGCGACTCTGAGACCATGGAGCAGTGCCTCATACTCAGCTGCATTATTAGTACAAGGAAACATTAACCGGAGCACATAACAAAACTTCTCACCCTTGGGGGAGGTGAGAACAACCCCTGCACCGGACCCCTCTAGCTGCTTGGACCCATCAAAGTGTATAGTCCAATATGTGTTATCCGGCTTCTCTTAGTTTGACATTCTGTCCAATCATTTATGAAATCCACCAAAGCTTGAGACTTTATTGCTGTACGAGGGACATATTTGATGTTAAGAGGACCCAGCTCTAAGGCCCACTTGGCAATCCTCCCTGTGGCCTCTCTATTCTGAATGATATCTCCCAACGGGGCAGAACTGACCACGGTTATCTGGTGCCCCAAAAAGTAGTGTTTTAACTTGCGGTTAGCCATGAAAACCCCGTATACCAGCTTCTGCCAATGCGGATACCTCTGCTTAGACTCTGCCAAAACTTCACTGATGTAATAAACTGGCCTTTGCACAGGATGTTCCTTCCCTGCCTCCTTGCGCTCAACCACAGTTGCTACACTGTCCGCTCTATTGTTAGACGCCACATAAAGGAGCAATGGCTCTTTCTCAACCGGAGCGGCTAACACTGGCGGCTCAGTCAATTGTTTTTTAAGAGCTTCAAGTGCTTCAGCCGCTGCCTTGCTCCACTTGAACTTGTCTGTCTTCTTCATCATCTGGTATAAGGGAATGGCCTTCTCCCCAAGCCGCCTTATGAACCGACTCAACACAGCAATCCGTCCTGCAAGGCGCTGAACGTTATTAATGCACGTCGGCTCTCCCAGAGAAGTGATAGCCTTAATTTTATCTGGGTTAGCCTCGATGGCCTGCTCAGAGACCAAGAAACCCAAAAGCTTTCCTGCTGGAACACCAAAAACACACTTCGTCGGGTTAAGCATCATCTTGTAGACCCAAAGATTGTCAAAAGTTTCCTTCAGATCCTCTAGGAGAGTTTTCTTCTTTTTGGATTTAACCACGA
This sequence comes from Hordeum marinum, assembly GCA_022496015.1. NCBI lineage: Eukaryota > Viridiplantae > Streptophyta > Magnoliopsida > Poales > Poaceae > Hordeum > Hordeum marinum. Next base: position 49,702,417 of record CM039678.1, on the reverse strand, counting down.
CATCGTCTACGTAAGCATGAACATTTCGGCCAATCTGATTGTGAAGGCAGTTCTGCACACATCGTTGGTAAGTCGCCTGGGCACTCTTGAGCCCGAAAGGCATGGAGACGTAGCAGAACGCCCCAAAGGGTGTAATAAACACCGTCTTTTCCTGATCTTTCATTGCCATCTTGATCTGATGATAACCTGAATATGCATCCAGGAAGCATAAAATTTCACACCCGGTTGTAGCATCAATAATCTGATCGATACGAGGAAGTGCAAAAGGGTCAGCTGGGCAAGCCTTGTTAAGGTCCGTGTAATCTATACACATACGCCAGGTGCCGTTCTTTTTGAGCACTAGCACCGGGTTAGCCAACCACTCTGGGTGAAAAACTTCCACTATAAAGCCTACAACCAAGAGCCGGGAAACTTCCTCCCCAATAGCTTTACGTCTCTCTTCATTGAACCGTCGTAGAAACTGTTTAATCGTCTTAAACTTCGGATCCACATTAAGGTTGTGCTCAGCAAACTCTCTCGGCACACCCGGCATGTCAGACAGCTTCCATGCAAAGATGTCCCGATTCTCACGGATGAATTCGATGAGCGCGCTTTCCTATTTGGGATCCATGTGAGCCCCAATGATGAACTGCTTGGATGAGTCGCCCGGATTGAAATCTATTGCCTTGGTATCATCCGCTGAAAACTTGAGTGGCGGCTCAATTTCTGTAGTAGGCTTCTTCAGCGGGGTCATATCCTCCGGGTCAACGTTCTCCTTGTAGAACTTCGGCTCTTCCTGGGCACAACTAGATTCTGCGTACGCCGCATCTCCTTCCTCACACTCGAGAGCCATTTTCTGATTACCGTGAACGGTAATTGTACCATTAAGCCGGGCATTTTGAGTTGTAAATAAACATAGCAAGGCCTAGCCATAAATTTGGCATAAGACGGCCTCCCAAACAATGCATTATAGGGACTTTTGATTTTAACCACCTCAAACCACAAGGACTCCACCCTATAATTATATTCATCGCCAAAAGCCACTTCCAAAGAAATCCGGCCCACTGGGTATGCCGACTTACCCGGGACCACACCATGAAAGACGGTGGAGGAAGGTTGAAGGTTTTTGTCAAGCAACTTCATCTGCCGGAAAGTGTCATAATAAAGATGTTGATACTGCTGCCTCCGTCCATGAGCACCTTGTTCACCATATAGACATTCACCTGAGGGGTCACAACAAAGGCCAGCTGGCCCGGGTAATCTACCCGTGGCGGGTGATCCTCCCGGCTCCACATTATGTCATACTCAAACCATGGTAAGTACCGCGGGAGAGCCGGAGTAACTGCATTAACCACTCGCCTCCGCAACTTCTCGTCTCGTTTATTGTGACCGGTCGTGAACACGTGATACTGTCCAGAACTGAGCTGCTTCAGGTTACTCTGAAACCCGGATTGATTGCGCTGCTGCTGATTGTTGTTATTGCTGTTGTTGCCAGGATGCTGCTGGTGCCCCCCTTGGTTATTCTGACCCGGATGCCCGGCTCCTGAACCGCCTGCGCCGAATCCAGCCCCTGATCCACCGTGCCCTGAGCCGCCAGGCGGGCCACCGCCCTGGTTATTGCGTGGTTGGGAATGCTGGTTCTTCAATCTCTACATGATAAAGCAATCATCCCACGCATGTAACGCCGACCTATCAAGCGTGTCGTGCTCCGGACAAGGTTTCTTGAGCACTTCTTCTAAATTGAAAGGACCTCTGTTCCTTTGGCGAAACGACCTGAATTTTCCGTTCCCCTTGGGATGGTTCTGTTCTGTGTTGGTGTTTGCCACCAGCTCTGACCCGCCATCAGCGTTCTTTCGCTTATTCTGATTCCGATTGTTCACAAAGCCTTTGCCTTGATTGTTCTTCCTTCCTTGATTGGCTTTCTCATCATCTGAGCCTGGATCCTTGGTGTTATCTGAGTCGGCATACTTTGTCAGGGCCATCATGAGCTCTCCCATGTCCTGACACGTGCGCTTGAGCCGGCCGAGTTTCTGTTTCAATGGAATAAAATGACAGTTCTTTTCCATAATAAGCACCGCTTGAGCTGCCGTGATCTGCTCTGAAGAGTGAATAATGGTCGACACCCGCCGGACCCAATGATGGGCCGACTCATTCTCCTGTCGAACACAATGGTCCAATTCTACATTGGTCATAGGCTGCTTACAGGTCCCCTGAAAATTCTTAATAAACTTCACTCTCAGCTCCGCCCATGAACTTATCGTGTTAGGCGACAGACCTTTCAACCATGTGCGAGCCAGACCCTCAAGCATCATGATAAAATACTTCGCACATACTGCTTCACTAACGTCCAGCATTTCCATGGCCAGCTCATAACTCTCAACCCAAGCCTCAGGGGGTAGATCAGCTGTGTAATTCGGAACTTTTCGTGGCCCCTTAAAATCCTTCGGTAGTCGTTCACTTCTCAGAGTCGGAGTTAAACATGGCACCCCTACGGCTCTGGTACTAACTACTCCCATTGAGACGGAAAGCGCCGACTCTGGACGGGTTGCCGCTATCTCCGCCTCTCACCTGTTCCTTGCCCGGTCTGCGAGGGCTTGTGCATCTAGAGCTGCCTGCTCATCCTCCGGTGGTCCCTGACGTGGACGACTGCTCGAACATGCCGGCGACTCGTAGAGCCGGCTGAAAATTCGACTGGGGAGGGGGGTAGAGTGAACCTGGCTCCGGCTGTGAGCCTATCTCTCTTGCTGGGCCATGGCCGTCTCTAAATATCCAATGGCATTTCGCACGTCCTCCGCAAAGGGTGCTTCATCTGGGATGGGAATCGTCCCAAGCCAGGTGGCCGCCGCCACCATGTTCTCGGTCAGGTTAGAATAATGACCCGCCGGTGTCGGAAAAGCTCTAGGTGAAGTTTGGTTATGCTGGGGTGGATGAGTTGCCGGGCGTTCCATCGGGCGTCTTTCGGGCATGCCCGTAATCCACCCCGCACCAGGGTTATTAAACAGGTTCCTTGCTTCGTAACATTTTGGCAGACGGGATTGATGCCTCCTCCGGTGCACCGCGACTACTGACCTTTGTTCCATCTCCAGATGGAAAGCATCTGCCTTGATACGCTCCGCCTCTTCCTCCATCCAGATCTTCAGCTCAGCCATCCTTTGTCGTTCCTCTGCCATCCGGCCCTTGATCCGTGCCACCTCTAGATTCTGGGATGCTTGATTATCCGGTGTTACTTCCGTGGCCATGGGAGCTGTAAGCTCGTCCATCAATTCCACTAGAACCTGAGCCGCCGTCGGTGGGCTATCACCTGCTGTGGCGGCTCCCGCAGCTGTGTCACCGGCGGCTGGAGCCGATCCCTCCATGAACACCGCCACATGAACCGGGGGTCTTGGAGCATCCGACTCAAAGCCCTCTACCCCAGAATAGGTGTCGTAGTAGCCCCTAAGGCCACCGTTACTAAGCCGATACACTGACTCTGTCTCCCCACTGGAGGACTCATCTTCCGAGCAAACAAGAGTTCCCTGTGATCCGAACGCTTCCAGGTCCATACCTTGAGTGAAGCTCACGAGAACATGCTTTTGACCTGGATGGGCACGGGCCGGCCGCACAACACTCGCAGATTGGAGACGCCGAGCCGGCTCGATGATGTTGGTGCAGATGTCCGGCCCGGGTGTAGATCCATCAACCTTTCCAATGAAAACCTGGATCCCGCCAAACAGAGCCCGGAATCCATACTCCACAGAATCAGCATCAAGCCCCCAGCCGTCGTCATCGATGTAGAGCCGGCCGCGGCGACTCTTGCTCATCCTTCCAACCATGTATCCCTCGATCCCTGGGAGAGAGCCCCTTGAGAACTCAACACCACCAAGCGCTAGCCCCACGATGGGCGCCAACTGTCATGGATTTATCACCACAGATGTCCGGGTGAACGGACTTGGATTCGAGGCCATTACTAACGGGATGGACCCAAAGGGGTTGATCGGGACGAAAGACACGGATTTACCCAGGTTCGGCCCTCAAGTCGAGGTAATAGCCTACGTCCTGCTTGTGTTTGTATTGCTTGTGTATCAATTACAAGGAGCTAGAAGCTTGACCTAGTTCTCGATCACCTGTCCTCTAAGTCGCCCCGGGTCTGCCTTTATATAGGAGGTCAGGACCACTGGGTCGTTACAATTGTTAACCGAGTCTTATTGTATGTCCGAGTCTCTCTCTATCTTCTTGTCCAAGCTGTCTTTGAGACAGCTTATACGCCCGGGTCTTCTCCATCCGGGCAGTCGTACGACCCACACCTTGAGCCGCCTATCTTCCTTGGCCACCAGTCTTACAGCTCACTCTTGGGCTGGCTCACAAGCTAGCAACATGACCCGGAGCCTCTAGGGCGGGTCATATCGCGGGGTTATATCCCCAACAGTAACCCTCTCAACTTTTTAACACATGCTATGTGGGTAAATGATGATACCATGCCAACTTTCAACCTTTTGAGAGTTCATTTCTAGTGCTTTTCAATTTCAGGGTTATTTAGCTCAAAAAAATCAGTAAATGCATGAAAAATAGCAAATGAAGTTAGAAAGGGTTGAAAATTGATGGCGTGGCTTCGAATGGTGCATACTGAACACACAAAAAGTGTGTAGTTGAAATAAGTTTAGAAAATGAAATGCCTTTGTATCAGACGAGTTTTCGTCTGAAACCCTCATACTTTGAAAGAGATTGTCCATTTTTTACACGAATTGCATCCAGTTTTTGCCATAACCCTCTCAACTTTTTAGCACATGCTATGTGGGTGAAATGATGATCCCATGCCAACTTTCAACCTTTTCAGAGTTCATTTGTAGTGCTTTTCAATTTTAGGGTCATTTAGCTCAAAAAATCAGTAAATGCATGAAAAATAGCAAATGAAGTCAGAAAGGGTTGAAAATTGATGATGTGGATTTGGACATAATATTTCATCGTGTTTCAAATGCCAAAACACATAAGTACACTACTATTACAAAGATTCCCTCCGATTTGTCCGAAGTGGGACTTTCTAGATATATATAAGTTCGGAAACTAACTAGAGAAGCCGGTCACATCCCAGAGTTGGATCTTAAGGTATAAAACTTTTTCTTCGCATGTGTCCCTTTGCCTCGTAACCATGGATAATCTTCATCGTTTAACTTGATGCTCGGGTCAACATTCATTGTGAAGGGAGCAATTTCAAGACACTTTTCATAATCTTCTGACATGTCTGTCTTGTCCTCCACTCCCACGATGTTTCTTTTCCCTGAAAGAACTATGTGGCGCTTTGCCTCATCATATGATGCATTCGATTCCTTATCTTTTCTTTTTCTCGGCTTGGTAGGCATGTCCTTCACATAGAAAACATGTGCCACATCATTGGCTAGGACGAATGGTTCGTCTGCATACCCAAGATTGTTGAGATCCACTGTTGTCATTCCATATAGCGAGTCTTCCTTTACCCTGCCTCCTCTCAGATTGACCCATTTGCACCGAAACAAAGGGACCTTCAAACCAAGTCCATAGTCAAGTTCCCATATCTCCTCTATGTAAACATAATATGTGTCCGTTGGACTATCGGTATTTGCTGCATCAAAGCGGACACCACTATTTTGGTTGACGCTTTTTTTTATCTTGGGTGATCGTGTAAATTGTATTCCCAATTATCTCGTACCCTTTGAAAGTCAATATAGTCGAAGATGGTAACTTGTACATCAAGTACAGGTCATCTACAACAGTGTCATTATGCATGAGACGTGCCTGCAACCAACCGGCAAAAGTCACCATTTGTTCATGTGTAATCCAGTCGTTAGACTGCTCTGGGTGTTTGGAGCGTAGAATATTCTTGTGTTGCTCGATATACGGAGCCACCAAAGTGGAACTTTGTAGAACTGTGTAGTGTGCTTGTGCCAAAGAATGCCCGTCCTGGCGTATTACTGAATTCTTTCCTAGCGTGCTTTTTCCACCCAGTCTGCCCTCATGCGGCGATTCAGGAACACCAATCGGCTTAATGCCAGGAATAAAGTCAACACAAAACTCAATGACCTCCTCTGTTTCATGGCCCTTGGAGATGCTTCCTTCTGGCCTAGCACGATTATGAACATATTTCTTTAAGACTCTCATGAACCTCTCAAAGGGGAACATATTGCGTAGAAATACATGACCCGGAATGGAAATCTCCTCGACTAGGTGAACTAGTACGTGCGTCATGATATTGAACAAGGATGGTGGGAACACCAACGCGAAACTGACCAGACATTGCACCAAATCATTCTCTAACCTTGGTAGGATTTCTAGATCGATTACCTTCTGACACATTGCATTGAGGAATGCACGTAGCTTCACAATGGCTAATCGAACGTTTTCCGGTAGAAGCCCCCTCAATGCAACCGGAAGCAGTTGCATCATAATCATGTGGCAGTCATGAGACTTTAGGTTCTGGAACTTTTTCTCTCCCATATTTATTATTCCCTTTATATTCGACAAGAAGCCAGACGGGACCTTCATACTAAGAAGGTATTCGAAGAAGATTTCCTTCTGTTCTTTGGTAAGAGCATAGCTGGCATGACCCTGAAACTGCTTTGGATCCATGCCGTCTTCTCCGTGCATACGTTGCTGGTCCTCCTGTGCCTCCGTTGTATCTTTTATCTTCCCATACACGCCCAAGAAGCCTAGCGGGTTCATGCAAAGATTCTTCGTCACGTGCATCACGTCGATTGCAGAGCGGACCTCTAGGTCTTTCCAATAGGGTAGGCCCCAAAATATAGATGTCTTCTTCCACATGAGTGCGCGTTTGTCAGCGTCATTCGGAATAGATTGTCCGCCGGGACCCTTTCCAAAGATTACTTTTAAATCCTTGACCATATCAAGTATATCATCATCAGTACGGTGGTGAGCCTTCTTCCGTTGATCTGCATCACCTTTGAAATGCTTGCCTTTCTTTCTTACGGGATGCGTGCTCTGAAGAAGTCGACGATGCCCCAGGTACACATTATTCTTACATTTATCCAAATATATACTTTTGGTATCATCTAAATAGTGCATGCATGCGTGGTATCCCTTGTTTGTCTGTCCTGAAAGGTTACTCAGAGCAGGCCAACCATTGATGGTTACAAACAGCAACGCTCGCAGGTCAAATTCCTGTTGTTTGTGCGCATCCCACACACATACACCTTCTCTCCACAGCTCTAAAAGTTCTTCAACTAATGGTCTTCGGTACACATCAATGACGTTGCCGGGTTGCTTGGGGCCCTGGATGAGCATTGGCATCATAATGAACTTCCGCTTCATGCACAACCAAGGAGGAAGGTTATAGATACATAGAGTCACATGCCATGTGCTATAATTGTTGTTCTACTCCCCAAAAGTATTAATGCCATCTGCACTTAAACCAAACCATACATTCCTTTTGTCCTTTGCAAAGTCCTTCACTTTCTCTCAATTTTTCTCCACTGCGATCCGTCAGCGGGTACTCTAAACTTCCCGTCTTTCTTATGGTCTTTTTTGTGCCATCACATCAACTTGGCATGCTCTTTGTTTTGGAACAAACGTTTCAACCGTGGTATTATAGGAGCATACCACATCACCTTGGCAGGAATCTTATTCCTAGGGCGCTCGCCCTCAACATCACCAGGGTCACTGTGGCCAATCTTATAGCGCAATGCACAACATACCGGGCATGCATTCAAATCCTCGTACTCACCGCGGTAGAGGATGCAGTCATTAGGGCATTTATCTTCTGCACCTCTAATCCTAGAGGGTAGGCAGCCTTCTTTGCTTCTTATGTATTGTCGGGCAATTCGTTGTCCTTTGGTAGCTTCTTCTTTAACATTATCAACAACTTTTCAAATGCCTTGTTAGATACACCATTCTATGCCTTCCATTGCATCAATTCCATTGTGGTACCCAGCTTTTTCTTGTCATCTTCGCAATTTGGGTACAACAATTTCCTGTGATCCTCTAACATGCACTGTAACTTCAGCTTCTCATTTTCACTTGCGCAGTTTCTCTTTGCATCAGCAATGGCCCGACCAAGATCATGAGTGGGCTCATCTGATGCCTCTTCTTCAGCTCCTTCCCGCATTGCCGGCTCGGCTTCTTCCCCCATTGTTGTACCATCGTATTCATGGAACCCATGGCCAGGATAGCTGTCGTCATCCTCTTATTCTTCATTCTCTTCCATTAGGACCCCTCTTTCTCCGTGCTTGGTTCAACAGTTATAGCTGGACATGAAACCGGACTCAAACAGGTTGACGTGAATGGTTCCTGAGTTAGAGTAATTTTGATCATTCTTATAGCCAGCGCATGGAGAATACATAAAACCATCCACCCGCTTGTTTGCCTCAGCCGCAACCAGAAAAGTATGCACGCCATTAATGAACTGGGGAGAGCATCGGTCATCGTACATCCATTGTCAGCTCCTCTTCATTACACAACACCGAAAAGACCAAATTAATACAAGTGTTGGAAATATGCCCTAGAGGGAATAATAAATTAGTTATTATTATATTTCCTTGTTCGTGATAATCATTTATTATCCATGCTATAATTGTATTGATTGGAAACTAAATACATGTGTGGGTATATAGACAACACTGTGTCCCTTGTATGCCTCTAGTAGACTAGCTCGTTGATCAAAGATGGTTAAGGTTTCCTAGCCATGAACATGAGATGTTATTTGATAACGGGATCACATCATTAGGAGAATGATGTGATGGACAAGACCCAAACTATAAACATAGCATATTATCGTGTCAGTTTATGGCTACAGTTTTTTGCATGTCAAGTATCTGTTCCTATGACCATGAGATCATGCAACTCACTGACACCATAGGAGTACCTTGTGTATATCAAATGTCGCAACGTAACTGGGTGACTATAAAGGTGATATACAGGTATCTCTGAGGGTGTCTGTTAGGTTGGCATGGATCAAGACTGGGATTTGTTACTCCGTATGACGGAGAGGTATCTCGGGGCCCACTCGGTAATACAACATCACAACAAGCCTTGCAAGCAAAGTGACTAATGTGTTAGCCACATGATCTTGTATTACGGAACGAGTAAAGAGACTTGCCGGTAACGAGATTGAACTAGGTATAGAGATACCGATGATCGAATCTTGGGCAAGTAACATACCGAAGAACAAAGGGAACATTATGCGGTATTAACTGAATCCTTGACATAGAGGTTCAACCGATAAAGATCTTCGTAGAATATGTAGGAACCAATATGGGCATCCAGGTACCGCTATTGGTTATTGACCGTACATGTGTCTCGGTCATGTCTGCATAGTTCTTGAACCCACGGGGTCTACACACTTAACGTTTGGTGATGATATGAGTATAGTTGAGTTGTTATGTTGGTGACCGAAAGTTTTTCGGAGTCCCGAATGAAATCCCGGGCATGAAGAGGAGATCCGGAATAGTCCGAAGGTAAAGGTTGATATATGGGATAATAGTATTTGGTCACCGGAAGGGTTTGGAATTCACCAGAATAGTTTCGGATATTTCCCGAAATGTTCGGGGTACAAGAACACTTTATTTGGGGCACGGGATAAATCCCATGAGGCTTTAGGAAGGTGCAAAAGGCGTTTTGCGGAGGCCAGGGGCCAGATGCCAGGGACCCTGGCATCTGGGGCCAGACACCAAAGACCTTGGCATCTGGTCCTGGAGTCTGAGGAGCACTCTTGCCTTGCGGGCAAACCGACCTTGAGGAGGATTTTTCTCCAAGTTTCGACCCCAGGGATCAGCATATAAATAAAGGGGCAGGGCTAGCACCTGGAACACATCAAGTTTCCCCAAGCCGTGTGCCGGCAACCCCGTCCCTCTAGTTCATCCTCCGTCATAGTTTTCGTTGTGCTTGGCGAAGCCTTGCGGAGATTGTTCTTCACCACCGTTGTGCTGCCGGAACTCATCTACTACTTCACCATCGCTCACTGGATCGAGGAGGTGAAGGCGTCATCAAGCCGCATGTGTGTTGAACGCGGAGGTGCCATCCGTTCGGCACTAGATCGAAAGGAACATGATGGAATCGTGGGACAGCTCGTGATGAGATCGTGGGACGGCTCGTGATTGGATCACGAAGATGTTCGACTACATCAACCGTGTTTCTTAACGCTTCCGCTTAGAAATCTACAAGGGTATGTAGATCCACTCCCCCTCTTGTAGATGCTCATCACCATAGATAGATCTTGCGTGTGCGTAGATTTTTCTTGTTTCCCATGCAACATTCCCCAACAACAAGTTTATACATAAAATGTTGGAAATATGCCCTAGAGGCAATAATAAAATGGTTGTTATTGTATTTCCTAGTTCATGATAATTGTCTATTGCTCATGCTATAATTGTGTTAACCGGAAACCGTAATACATGTGTGAATACATAGACCATAACATGTCCCTAGTGAGCCTCTAGTAGACTAGCTCGTTGATCAATAGATGGTCACGGTTTCATGACCATGGACATAGGATGTCGTTGATAACGGGATCACATCATTAGGAGAATGATGTGATGGATAAGACCCAATCCTAAGTATAGCACAAGATCGTGTAGTTCGTTTGCTAAAACTTTTCAATGTCAAGTATCGTTTCCCTAGACAATGAGATTGTGTAACTCCCGGATACCGTAGGAATGCTTTGGGTGTGCCAAGGCAGCTAAAGGATTTAAAAGGATCAAGAGATTGTGTAACTCCCGGATTGTGTAACTCCCGGATCAAGAGATAAAGGGAAAAAGGATTTAAAAAGAGGAGATCCACCTCCCTTGTGGGAGGTGGACTCTTCCCCACCTTCGTCCGAAGCTCTCCTCCTTGGAGGAGGGGCCAAGGCAGCCCTCCCTCTCCCTCCTCCTATATATATATGCAAGGGTTTGGGCTGATTTGAGACACGACTTCTCTCTCTCTCGGTGCAGCCCTACCCGTCCTCTTCCTCGTTCTCCGTAGCGCTTGGCGAAGCCCTGCCGGAGTTCACGTAGCTCCACCGTCACCACACCGTCGTGCTGCCGGAGCTCTCTCTCAACCTTCCTTCCTCCTTGCTGGATCAAGGCATAAGAGACGTCATCGGGCTGCACGTGTGTTGAACGCGGAGGCGCCATTGTTCGGCGCTGAGATCGGAATCCACCGCGATCTGAATCGCTGCGAGTACGACTCCACCAACCGCGTTCTTGTAATGCTTCCTCTTAGCGATCTTCAAAGGTATGAAGATGCAATCTCTCCCCACTCGTTGCTGGTTTCTCCATAGATATATCTTGGTGATCATAGGAATTTTTTTGATTTACTACTACGTCTCCCAACATAAAATTCATACACACTTTTTCTCATAAAACAACATAGAAACTCTCTAGCTAAAGCATTTAAGTGCAACAACAAATGCGATCAAGATCACAACTAAGGTAACAATCGATGCGACAACATAGTGACACCAAGCCTCACTACCAATGGCATATTTCTTAAATTATCTAATCTTCAAGCGCATTGCATCCATCTTGATCTCATGATCATCGACGACATCTGCAACATACAACTCCAGTTTCATCTTCTCTTCTTCAACTCTTCTCAACTTTTCTTTCAAATACTCATTTTATTTTTCAACTAAATTTAACTTCTTGACAAGAATATCTATGTCGGTTGGAATTTCCGGTTCACATACCTCCTAGATAAAAATATCTATGTCAACTTGATGGGCATAATTGCCATAAACACGAAATGCAACAAATAGTCATAAAAGAGAGTAACCACATATGAATCATAAACCGGACGAGGGCCGACGGGGACGGATATCAAAACCACGCCACTATGTATAACAAACAACCATATAGGTAAGAAAACTATACAAGTAACTATCTAAATCTTACAAACATGACTTTTTATAAAAAGGATAAGAACAAGAGGCTCACCAAGGTGGCACCGGAGAAGGGACGGTACGGGAGATCGACGTTGGTTAGGACAGGGACGGGAAGGCACTAAGTAAACCACACCTACGCATACAAAGTAAGAAGTTAACTTGAGCTCAAATTGCATATAAATCAAATAAACTACCACATATAAATACTCCCAAACTAAAACCCACAAATCACTATACTTATAGAGCATTGCAAGAGCTAATCTAGCAATGAGAGATGAAAGGACAAAGTTGCTAACCTTTGTGAACACTTGGATAGACCAGGTGCCTCCAAATCTTGACAAATTTTGGCAAAAATGGAGGTGAGCTCGAGCAAGGGGAAGAATAAAGGAGATGAAGAAGGGGAAAAACAGGGAGGAGTGTGCTCGGGCTGGCCGAAGGGTTCATATAGGGGATCTTTAGTCCCGGTTCGTGAGACAAACCGGGACTAAAGGTGAGCCTATAGTCCCGGTTCGTGCCACGACCCGGGACTAAAGATGATCATGGGGCCCCAGGCTGACACCAACCTGCCACCACCCCTTTAATCCCGGTTCGTGTTACGAACTGGGACTAGAGGTCCGGAACGAATCGGGACTAATGATGCCTGTCCCAAACCAGGACTAATGGTCACATTAGTGCCAGCTCGAAACCAGACCGGGACTAATGCTTTGGACAAAAGGTCTGTTTTCTACTAGTGGAGGTCTCGGGAGGGGCTCTCTTCCGATGGCTAACGCCGGCCGGAGGAGCTAGGATGAGGGGCGGCGGCGGCAAGTCGGCAATCTGATAAATTTTCGTTGCGATATTTTCTCATAAATTATCATATTTTTCTTTATGAACAATCTGAAGTTGTACCTAGATGAACTATTCTACTCCATAAAGTGAGATATACCGGTATATCTTTTTACAGCCTAATAATATTAAATAGATAAATATCGGCACACATTCGTTTCAGATTAAAGGAATCTCAAATTTCTAATTCTAACATATATCAGCTCAAACGCTCCAACGTTGAAAACAAAATTCCAAGGAAATAGCAAAAAATATTATGAATTATTTTACGACAAGCATGCTTTGTTCTTTTACCTACATGCAAGTTTTCATAATGGAATAATATTCGTCAAGGTTTGGAAAAATAATAAACAGTGTTAAAAATGCTTTAAAAATAGTCTTCTTTGGTGTATCATTTTTCCCCAGAACATTCTGAATAGTTTCTCTTCGCAAAATATCTAAAAAATATATTACACAATATACCCAATTAGAATAGAAACATAATATAGGCAGGTTTATAATAAATTTTTTTGAAATGTTGTCCTATATGCTTTTGATCTCAATAAATTATAAGTTCAAAATTCTATATTATTTTATCCTACTATGTGGTATTCCATTCATGGAACTAATAGGTTATAACTGAATAAATACATGCACATATTACTTATATTCCTTAAGTTTAGCTACAAAAATAAAAATAATTATTAGGATTTAAAGAATGTCTTAATTAAGTTTTGTAGTATAATTTACTTTTTTACTACTAATACGTTGTATTTCTGTTTCAAATTTGCTATTCTTGACTGACCAATAACATTGATTCCATTGTTCCCAGTAGGATCATGTGTGTTCTACAAAAGCATATTTTAACAAAATTTGCACGATCAATTTTACAATGTATAAATCTGATGTCTGTTGCAACGACAATATAATAATGTGTATATATCATTGCGACACATTTTATGATAAAAAATCGTGATAGATATATTGCATGTCGTGTTTAATACAAATTCATGAAAACATCTTATTATTGTCAGTAATTCTGTTTATAACCAAAAAACAACATATTAAGTATCAACAAGTGTTAGCCCATGCAGAGGCACGGGTTGACGAGTAGTACATATACATACATACATATATTAATTAGAGACTCTCAAGTACTTATGACGTTAATTAAGAAATAGGAACCGTTAATCTGATGAGACCGAATTATTACAATGTAGATTAACTCGCGTGATTCTATAGACTAACCAACGTAGTTTTTTTTGGGGGGCGGGGGGTGGGGGGGGGGGAGCATCCTAACCAACGTAGCTATGCTCAGTTCGGCCAAAAATAATAGTGTGCGGAAGGCCCACATACATTAGAAATAGAAGATGTAGGAGAATGCCCACAATGTTTCCACGGTTTTACAAATATAAGGCCAAGGACTTATTACATACCCCTAAAGTATCTAGCTACTCCACGTACAAAGAATCTATTCCAAGTCCATTCTCAAAATACATAAATAAAATGAAGCAATCTTACGCAATCAAATCTCTACTGGCTCTCTTCCTCCCCAAGGAAAACAAATCCATGTCTCTCTCATATTTGATCAAGCCACTTGGGAAATGGATCCGATGTGCTCACGGAACGACAACAAATTCAAGTCATGGCCCAGACTTTGACGAGCCCTAATCAGCAGCCCCTCGGTGACGCTGCATTGCTCCGTCAGATTTGTCCTCAAGAAGGGGAGGTAACGTATGCATGGCCGGGACCTGTGAGGCGATGGAAGCGGCCTGCAACTGCAAAAACCCGGTGCTGAGCAGAAGGAGGATCTCCAGATCAGGCATATCCAACCCTCATGATCCTTATTATATTAATCAATTTTTTTACAAATGATCTCGCAGCTGATCTGACATTACTCCTTTGGCTGTTCGATTCTTGGCTTCCAATAATTTCATCCCTGAAGGAAAGGCTGCACGTGAGTACTATTTGCTTACCTAGGTTTCAATACAGTTTCCTTTTGCTGATGCCACAACCTCCACCATACGTCCTTTCCCAGCGCCGCCAAACCAGATCCGTCACACCACGGCCTTCCTCACTTGGATTTGTCTAATCTCCTCTTTAATCTATTAGAAAGATGATATGTTCTGGTCTGCATGCCTTGATTTTTCTACCTTCAATAGCTGCACCGGCAGAAGTGCATATCAATTCCATCACACACGTATCTTAAGATTTCTGGGCACAATATTTATGTGTGCAGTCTAATGTGTTGTTTCTTCTTTTATGCCATTTCTTATATTTCTAGTGAATATTTGGATCGTGGACCTAGAGCATTTTTTTTTCGAGATTGAGAGGGGGGGAACCCCACTGTTTGTTATATTCCAACTCGAAAGTGACTTGACACTCAGTACAAATACATGTAAGCACACACGAGACGCAAAATAAAATTACAGAGGAAGGCACTAAAAGAAGAGCCCAAAACTAGAAGAAAGAAACAAACAGAGGGGAAGGCTGGCTAGAGAACCAAACCGAAATCCCTGGAGACCGACATCTCGATAGCGAGCTCCGCTTCACCGCTGACAATGAACCACAACAAGGCCTGGGGAGAAAAGGACGGGCACCAAAACAACAACTCCCAATGGAACATCACCTGCACGAACGAAGGGCGTCAGATAGCCGAGTTCATGCGGCGACACCGATGTGCGCCGGTGAAGCCGAAAGACAACAAACCGCCGAGATCGAAGAGCACGACACCGATGTACCGCCGCCGAGGTCGAAGGGCGACACCGATAGGGGGGAGGAAGCAGTGCCAAAATCGACATCTTCAATAAAAGAAAATGATGGCGGCAGCCGTCACCGTCGATGAAGTTTTCATCCGGCAATGCCTCCTCCACCTCGCAACCAGAGCAAGTCAGCCAACCACCACCATAGCCCATTAGCCGAGGCAGCAGCCCGGAAGCAAGCTACGGAGGGCCAAAGAAGCAGTGACACACCAAGCCGCAGCACGCATAAGGCGAGGGCGAGATGCACAGCGACCAGCGCGAGACTGCAATGAGAGAGCACGGGAGCAGGACGACATGGACATCCGAACCCGCCAGATCTGGCGCTGAAGCGCGACCACCAGGAATCGGCGGCGGCCGAGCGAGTCCGGCCAGCCGGCGCCCCCCGCGGGTCGGAGAGGAAGGGGGGTCGGCCAGGAGGCGCGCGGGCTCCACAGATCGAGGACGGGGGCATAGATCGGGCTGCCGGACAAGGGACGGACAGACGGGGTGAGGGAGGGCCGCACGGGGGCTGCGCCCGCCGCTGCCAGCCGCCAGCGGGCTTCGCCCGGCGACGTTAGCCGGCAGCGGCGAGGGGAGGCGCTGGAGAAAGGTTGGCCAGCGGCGGCGGCCCTGGTTCCGCCCGAGTCGCCTCTTAGGGAGACGACGCGGGGGCCTCTCTCTGGTTCCCCCTTTTAGTTGCTGTGTTAATCCACCTAGAGCATATTGAGATGGCTCTTCCACCAGCTGTACGTACGTAACTGCCTATGGTGGTGACAGCAGCCATTGTTCTTCATCATGCAAGTCTCCAGTAATCTATATCACTAAATTATATGCCTAATACATTTTCATGTAACGTTTCAGTTTTGCACGAAAAAGTTGGTATTGGTTCACGTTCATCGAGGGATTTATTTTTATCAATCATGGGAGAGCATAATATATATTCTATACTTCGAATATATTTTACTCAAAGACCTCAACTTGGATTTTTTTTTATTGCAACAAATGTCGATGAATGTCTACTCTGAAATTGTCTGTAAGGCGCTGCCTTATTTTTTATTGTATAGCAGAGGGAAGAGTCTAAGTTGTTGGAGCTATGGAGGTGATTCTTGGTCGGAAGAAACTTTTTTGTAAGATTGAGATGCTTACTGCTTATAATTGATGGAGCATAGTGCCATCGGGGGAATCAATTCCAAATCTCCTCACGTATGTGATACGTCATGCAGATCAACAGAAAAGATCAACCAAAAACATTGGAAATATGTATATTAAAAAAAAACACCGACACGTCACAGATGGGTAAAGATAATGAATTCTGAAGAAAATTATATCGGTTTTCCATCATTGTAATGGGCCAGCTCATTTCTCATGTTTTGTTTCTTTTTCTTGCCCCAACATTTCACTAGGATCGTTCTTTTCGGTTTTTCATCTCGAGTTGGTTTCTATATGGGTTTTGTTGGTTTTTTGGTTAGATTTTTAAAAAGCTCAGTTTATTTGTATTTCTTCAGTTTTCTTTAATTTATTTTCAGTTTTTTCTTTGTTTCAAAAATGTTCACCAAATTTAAATAGCTTTCATGGTTTCCAAGAATATTCATGAAACTTGAAAGAATGTTCATGAATTCTAAAACTTACTCAAATATATAAAATTTTGGTAACAGTTCTTATAAAAATAATCACAATTTTCGAAACTATTTACACTTATAAGTGTAAGAAATATTTGATATATTCTTATTATGTAGAAACATCCATATTGTTTTGACTTTTTAAGCACTTTTGTCTGGTCAAGAGAATATTCTAAATATATTTTCGACCGTGAACAACCATGTACTTTTTTTCCTCTTTTCGGAAAATAGAAATGAAAAGATGCATAATATTTTGGATGGAGAAAGAATAGTTAGTGTGGTGGATTGTGAGATCAAGAAGTCGTGGGTGTATTCTGCAAAACATTAGAGCGCTTGAGGAACATAAATGTATGGAACTGAAAGGAGGTTGTGTAAATTTCTAGCACGTGTCTTGATGAAATAAATATGAGTGGAATGACCTCTACAGGCACATGAGATGCAAGTATGTGAGAGAATAACGTAGAATAGAACATCTGAGGTTCGGGTAAGGAGCAAAATACTAAAAATTGAGCGTACGATATAGATCAATCGATCTGCTATATGGACTCACAAAGGGGGGCGATGTGTATGTGTGGCATATAATGCTTCATCCTGTTTTATCGGCAAGGATACATGGATTACACACACACTTAAGTATGCCTTCGATTCGGAAGGATATGTTCAGTGTACTACGTCATGCATCCATCACTACGTAATTTCATGCATGCACGGAGACTGGTCTCGATTTACGCATCTCAGGTTTGAGACTGGTGCCCGACGTCGGCCGGAAGAGTTCACCCTAAGCATCATCATCATCAGTTTCCATGTCGTCCATAGCAACGTCGCCAAACACATGCAACCCCAAGGCAACCATCCAGAAGAAATTTAGGTTTGCAGCAGCACAATCTGCGATGGCTGCGGGCATCGTCACGACCTCGCGACGGCACATGGGGCAACTCTCTTTCTCCTCCAGCCACCTCTCTATGCAGCGCCCGTGGAACCGGTGACCGCAAGGCGTCTCCTTCCACGCCGCCGTGTCGTCCTCCTCCCAGCAGATGGGGCAGCTGAGATCGTCGTCATCGTCGTCCGGCGCGTCCACCGTCTTCAGCGTCTCGGCCACCAACGCGGCCAACTCCGGTTCGTCTGTATCCCCCACGCCGCCGGCGACGAAGTCGTCGGATAGAATGTCCTCGTGACCACCTTCTCCTTGTGGCAGGTCCATGGCAAGCGCCGGCATAACGCTAGCCATTGCGCGCGAGAGAGGTTAATCTGTTCCTCGCTGGCTACGTACGTGATGGCGAAGTGAAGAAACCGGATCTGATCGTAGGAGATCGATGTTCGGGGAAGGGATGGAAATAAGCGAGGGTGCGGCAGTTTCCTCATACTTATAGTGATGGAGATCGTAGGAGATCGATGGGGAAGTACGTTCTCGAGCTCGTGCCGGAGTAGGATTGGATTACCAGGATGGGAATGCCGCCAAGTTCGTTTCTGTATCCGGCCGGAAGCCACGATCGAGCTCGTCACTGGTCGGCATGTTGGGCAGTTGGAGTCCGATATCCATGGGGCTAGGCTTCGGAATTCCGATTTTCCAACGGAATTGACCGTCCAACTCTGTTTGCAGCTTGATGAGACGTCCGATCATATTTTGCGACATAGCGTATCTAGATACTCTTGTGTGTTACTTAAAGCATAGCTAAGCTCCAGCCCCGCAAGGGAATAGCAGCAATCTATAATAAACCATAGTTAGGGCTTTGGGGATGAGCACCCCCTTCTCCTCTTGTTGGTCGCAGTCTCGCCTTGTTGTGCATGTGACTAACTACACGCAATTTGCGTATTCAAAGCATCTACAGTCGGACTAAACAAATCTGGCTTTCTATACGTCCGCGAACGCGTCCGGTCACGGCCTCATATTTCATTTCCTGCATCCACACATCTCATATCCAGATTATTAAATCCGTACAATCTATGCACATCGATCATCCGATATAATTTTTCCAAATTCAACAATTCAAAATAAAAGCAAATGAAATCATAGTTTAACAAACCGAACATGTCAAAATAAAATTAATGTCCGACCGACAAGTGATGCTTGTCGGATCGCTGGTCACGATAGGATGCAGCTTCACATACTCCTTTCGTTCATGATAGTCCTTTAATATTCTCCCGACACGTGGTCCTTTTTTGCTGGTGCTGCTTATTGGATCCAATGTTGCGTTCAACCAAGATTTGACCAACAAGATATCCTGAAATCTTGAGAAAGCAAGACATGTTGCCTTCGTCATCTTGCCCTTCTTCTTCTTCTTCTTCTTCTTCTTCTTCTTCTTCGTCTTCTTCTTCTTCTTCTTCTTCTTCTTCTTCTTGATAGGGTTGGGATCGGATGTTGCCCCAAGTGCAAATGTGGCCATCTACTCCATTTCATATTCCACATGGGTCGGATCTTCATTTTCATCGATCATGCTTACCAAGTACGTCTCCTGCACGATAATGATTTGCAAACATTCATCACGTGCGAACTAGTGATCTATACAAAACATTGAACATTTGGTTAGACAAGAGCAAACATACCCAGTCTTGTTCAGACATTTCGTCGAACATGTCGAGTGCAGCCCGGGCAGTGGGGGTGCCCGTGCTCACCTGCTCCCGAACGAGCTAAGACGACTCACACTCATCAATCAACCGCTCCCGAAAGTTGTCCGGAATGGCACACCCGGCTTTCGCATCCTCCTCCATCCCAAGGGTGCCGGACGACACAATCTGTGCCGGCCCTTGGATGGATGGGGTGCGAGGAGCCCAGTGTCTTGGGGGAGACATCTCGTCGAAAATGCCCGCACCTACCTGTGCCGCCAACTCTGCCTCTCTCTCTCGATGTCGGCGACGACACAACTTACGGGTGACATTCTTCGTCATGCAAGACAAAGCAGACGATGGGACGCGAACAGACGAGGTGGACTGCGTCTCCATCGCGTTGGTCGGGGTCGGGCTGGACGACATAGCGGCGACGGATCGGGGCAGGTGGTGAGGATGGAGAACAAGGGTGCCGGACGGCGAGGGGTCGGGCGCGGGAAATGTTTGAGGGCGGCAGGAGGAGGAAGGGTTTGGGGAAGTTGGGAGCAATTTGCAGTGGAGTCCGGCTGTCGGGTCCGACGTGGAGGGCGCGCCCGGGCTCCTCCATATCCGCCTCATACTTGGGCTGGAAATGGTGGGTGCGGGTCAGTCCTGGCGTTTGAGGCCCTTTTAAGAGGTCCATTTGGATCACATTTTCATAACCGGGCAGTGACCGGTCAGCCTGTCCGGGGCGTTTGAGACGCATTTGTGAAATTGGGTTGTAGAAGCTCTCACGAAAGATTCCACTCTATGTCACGAAAAAAATATGGGCTTCGGCTGGCGGCAAGGGACTAGCGACAATCACCCCGCATCTTAAAAAAGAGAATGTAATCCCCAACATCTGCATCTAGGACATGCATGCATCCATTTTATTAATTATTTAACTTGTATATATACCTGAAGCATGTGGCAGGGCGACACGGGGGGCAACAAACCCTAGCACTCGAGGCCGCCTTCACTGTTTCCTACTCGTCGACGTCGCCGTCGCTGGCGACAGTTCGGTGGTGGCGGCGGGACTCAACCGCCGCTGGGATCTTCTTCCTCGACCTCCCCCTCTCCTCAACCCACATTCACAGTCTCTGCCCCGTGATTCCTCCAACACTGTCACCACGGATCCGGCGGACAGTTACCTGGATCCGGCCATCACGGGTGTGGATCTGGCCTCACTGGTGGTCGCTGATCCGCCTGGTGGCTCCTCCGTGCAGGATGGTGCCCATGGTGTAGTGGCCATGTCGGGAGGGCTTGGACACCTCCCGTCAGCTGGGGCTGGTCGTCTAATGGCCATGACCATGGGTTCTCTGTTTCATGATCCAGACACACCTTCATGGCTCCATGCGTGCGGATCAGTGGCTCCTAGGTGTGGACCTTCAGATCTGCCAGGGGCGTGACGGCAAACATGTGGTGATCGGGATGACTACGGTGGTGGTCTGGTGGCGGATTTGAGTAGTATCCATGAAAAGGTTTTCGTGAGGGTTCGTTCAGATCCAATGGTTGACTTTGACGGTGAGATCTACACCGTTAACGATGGCTTGATGCAGAGGCATGGTTGTGCAGCAGCAGCGGTCACATATCGCATATAGCTGTTGAGATTGTGGAAACGCAATGGCGACAACACATGAGTGACTTTGATGGTGGTGCTTCTCGAGCACCTGGTCTTGAGCTTCGGGGTGAAAGTCTAGGTCTAACTTGAGTTGGTTGTTCCTGGCAATGGCGATGTTTTTATGTTGTTAACTTGTTCAAGGAATTGCTCGAACAAGCTCTGACTGATTGGTGAAAATCTTGCATCTGACCTTGGATGGTTGGATCCGATGATGGCGGTATTTGAGTGTCGCTCCCTTCCCGAAGGCGTCATTGTTGAAGAATCTCGTTGTCTGTGTGGTGTCATGAAATTGTTGGTGCAGATATGGTCATTGTTGTAGTTTGTTGACTACCAATCTAGTCGCTTTGGTTTCTTTTCCTCGCCTACACATAGCTTTGGTCTTATATGGCTTTGCTATTTGCTAACGTATTTGTGTGTGTGTGCGCGCGCGCATTTGAGGTGGTTGTGTGCATCCTAGCTATGCAGAGGCCGGGTGTGTACTCATTGTGTTTTGTATCCTCTTGATGCTTCATTTTGAGTAAATAAAATCCACCCTTTATCGAAAAAAATAATTCTTTACAAAGAGCTTATAATAATGCATCAATATGACTGAATTCGTCATCTTGGCAACATCTATCGCTACTCCTATCCATTGATAAAGGGGTGCAGAAAGTGTGAGTTGAATGTCCGTACCTCTGACCTAAGCCTGACATCTAAAGTCAGAGACCGCAACCAAGCCGCATACTAGGCCCGGGGCACAAACCGGTCTGCCGCACTTAGGTCATCGTCGCAGTCTTCCATCGACCCATCTCTAGAAGAGACGCATCGACCTTGCAGGCCTGCTATCTATGGCACCACGATGCGATACAACACCTCCTCCCTGCGTGCATCCATCAACACACATCCGTCACCTAGGCCCTGTTACGCCATGCCGTCGAGACTCCACGTCGATGATGCTTCACATGGAACGCCGCTCCACCGCAAATGTCGTCCACTGTTCCCTCGAGCGTATACATATCTCCAAGAATAATGCCCCCAAGAAGCATACAACACAAGAGCGCCGTCGTCATCCGATCAGCCAATCTAGTGTTTTCCCCGGAGGTGGTGGATAGGGTCTAGAGCTTCTCCACGACGATGCCTTCAAGAAGGGGACGACACAAAAAAACGTTGTCATCTGCGGCCTTGGCAACGAGCCAAGAGTAGGGTTTTCACCCAGATCCGCTCGAGAAACGTCCATCTAGCCTTGGGTGCACAGGCCGCCACCGACCACCACCGCCGCATGTGCAGCAGCCCATACCAGCTAGATCAGATCTGACTGGAAGCCAGACCACATGCCGCCGATCCGAGATCCGACCGAAAGAGCCGCCCGTCACAGCCATGCATGAAGCAGGGCCGGCCGCCGCGCCGTAGAACTCGACCACCAAGCGCCGGGGGCCTGCCCACCCCAAGCCGTGGGAGAGAAGGAGAGACTTTGCCACCGCCATCTGCCCGTCACGCGGCGGCGACGGCAAGACAGGAGGGAGTAGATCGGGCCTCGGCTGCGGCTAGGGTAGCGGCCCTCGCAAGTCAGCCGGTACGACTCTCATCCATGTCTCATTCACCCACTACCTCAGGTAACCCAGCTACGCAGCACGTCTAGATTGGGCCTCCGTGACCACCGGCCAAGAGAGGCGAACCGCCTAAGGTTGGCTAATTTGATGTTTTTTTTTGCAATATATTACTCCTCCATAATGTTCAATTAGAATACAGTAGCAAACAAAGCATGATCGAACACTTGGGTTGCAACTTCATTTCAGTGCTCATCTCCTCCACACACACACACCAAGAGGCGCCCCACATGTAGGCAACGCATGTCGATCGCCTCGAACAAAGCCTACTACTTATAACTACTCTCTTCGTTCATAATATAAAAATATTTTTTATTTTAATGTAGTATCAAGAACGCTCTTATATTATGAAACAAAGGATGTACATTACATACTAGACGCATAGTGACATTAAAAGATAGGAAAAAACAGTGCACCTAATTAATAATACACTGATTTCACAATAGCGGGATGCCTAGAATACGATGAACACGCAACCTTAGACACACCAGCTAGCTCCTTTGCTTTCATTGGCATCGATTGTTTATTTCTTACTTCGGTTGTGAAGTTTCACCGGTCCAATGAACTGATCACCACCCTGCAAGCACGTCGATTCCAAGTTACTTCCTATAGCTTACAAAAACGACTTATATTATGAAACGGAGGGATTAGAACAGAATTACCTACAACGGTGACCCTTCTGCCATATGTTTTTATTACTCCCTCCGTAAACTTTTATAAGATGTTCTACATCATTAATTTAGTGATCTAAAACGTCTTATAATAGTGTACAGAGGTAGTACCTCTTTGTTTTTTTGGCAAATGATTTGGTCTGACGTATAGTATCTACTAGCTAGGTAGTATTGCGTATGAATCAGCATTCCTATGGTGCCACTAATAAGGAGGTTAAAGGGACGTTTAAACGCACCAGTCGTACACGGTGGGACTCCTGGGCACGACGGCCGCCTCCGCCCGGACGTCGACGTCGGCCATCTTGGATTCCCGGCGGAACGCCCTCCAGCAGTCCCCCCTCTCCGTGCTACTGGTAGCTGTAAGATGAAGTTTCAGATAATACATCAATTTAATGAGACCATCTTCAGGGGGGACGCCCAAATGCCCGACATCTCTGCCTCTGCGACACTGGTCACAGGTCTGATTCTGTGGCTGCATGGAGCTCCAGGCAACACCATGACTGATTAAGCAAAAGGCGCATAGCGCTACACAGCCACGGAGTCACACACACCGATCCTAATCAGAAAAAGTGAAAATTATAGGGAGGCCAAGAAACAGAGGCGGAGTCCTACCTGCTGCGAACGGCAAGTCCGGCGCACTGGCCGGTGACAACATCACGGAGATCGGGTCGCCGCACGGAGACGGCTGCCCGGCGACGGTGATGCTGCGGGTCACCGCCGGCGTTGTGTCTGCCAATTCCGCTGCCGTCAGTCTTTGGTCCGGGCGCGGGCCGGCGACCGTCTCATCCCAGAGCTGGTCGAGGAGGCCCATGCGACTGGTTCCGTGTCTCGCCGTCGTCTTTCTTTCTTGGCTGGGAATCGCAGTGACAAAAACGCTAAGACAGAGTGGCCGTGGAGGAGGAGGAGAGATTTTTTATGGTGTGTAGAGTCCCGCGGCTCGTGGAACATGCAGCAGAGGTGGAGGAATAATACAGGCGTGTGGCTGATTTGCTCGCCGGGATTCGGTATCTTCGCTGAACATGCATCAGATGATGGGTTGCTAATAAAACGATTTTAGGTCCCTCTCAATGCCATCATGTACATGTGCTAAATCTATCAAGTAGGCATAAAATCTGATTTGAAAAATTAATTAAAAAGTGAGAGAGTAGTTTGGCGACACGAAAAGAAACGATGTTAAGCACGTGTAACTACATGGAAGCACAATTTCGAGTCCGCAACTAAATAATAGACTCCCCCAAGAAATATAACTAACTACAGAGTTCTCATGTCCAATTCTTGGGAATGCTTGTTTCCTTTCACCTTTGTAAGGAAGATTGTGAGAGAGATTTCAGATCATTGCCCTCTACTCTTGAATACTCATGATAATGTTCCCATTCTAGTTAAAAAGAGAGAGTTCAAATTTGACTTAAATTGGCTGCAGAACCCTGAATTCATACCTCTTGTGGCCAAAATCTGGTTGAAACCTGTGGTCTCTGGAAATCCTATTGACATTATGAATATCAAATTGAAGAGATTTAAGAAATACTTTAAAGGTTGGGGCTCGAACAATTTTGATAAAGCTAGAAAAAGAAGAAAGTGGCTAAGAAAAGAGCTGGGATATATTGAGAGATTGGAAGAGACGGATACTTTAACACCCGAGCTATACTGTAAAAATATGGAGCTTTCGGTTGAGTTAAATAACATTTTAATGGAAGAGAAAGTGGCTTGGTTGCAAAAATCCCATGATAACTGGCTGCTTAAGGGAGATAGCAATACTGAATACTTTCACAGGACTGTGAATGGTAGAAGGAGAAGAAATACAATTTTTTCTCTTAGTTGTGGAGATGTGACTATAGAAGGGAACAAAAACTTATTTAGGCATGCAACTGACTTCTATAAAGAACTCTTTGGCCCTGCACCTGGGAACATGTGTGAGATTGATATTAATATGTGGAAAAAGCATGAAAAAATGAAGGATATTGACAATTTTATCCTGATGAGACCTTTCTCGAAAACCGAGATTAAAAATGCACTTTTCTCCATGAAACATAACAAAGCCCCTGACCCTGATAATATTCCAACTGAATTCTTTCAGTACTGTTGGGATATTGTGAAAAAGGATGTGATGTTGCTTTTTGAGTGGTTCTATGAGAATAAACTTGATGTAGAAAGGCTTAACTATGGTATTATCATATTGCTCCCCAAGTTGGTTGGGGCTGATAAAATCCAGCAATTCAGACCCATATGTTTGTTGCGCTGCATATATAAGCTGATCACAAAAGTGCTGACTATTAGACTCAAACCTTTTGTTGACATCCTGTTCAGTAGACACCAAAATAAAAAAAGGGACTTCATGGATGGTATTATGTCTCTCCATGAGATTTTACATCACTCCTATGGTAGGAAAAAAACTGGAATTATGCGGAGATGTTTAATTGTGAGATCGGTACTTTTCTCATTAAGTATTTAGGCATGCCTGTTAGCCATGCTGGCCTCAAAGGGAGTGACTGGCTATTTGTCGATGACAAATTCATTAATCAGGGGGAGACTTGGATTAGTGAAACACTATCTAGTGGAGGCAGATTCATTAAAGTTAATGTTGTCTTGTCGCACATTCCTTCTTACTATATGTCCATGTTCCTGCTAAAAAATCCACCCTGGAGAGATGGGACAAACCAAGAAGATTTTTTTTTGGCACCGCAATGGGAAAAAAAGGGCTACCACATGGTAAAATGGAGCCGTGTGTGCAGATCCAAAGTGAAAGGGGGGCTGAGAGTAAAAGATTTGAGAAAGCAAAATATAAGCTTGCTTACAAAGTGGTGGTGGAAACTAGATAAAAAAGAGGGGTTGTGGCAAGATATTGTTAAAGCCAAGTATCTTAAAAAATCCCTAGTGACTATGGTCAAACAAAAAGCTACTAACTCCCCATGTTGGAAAGCTCTGTTGAAAGTGAAAGATTTTTACATGGCTATGAGAGGTATTCAGATAAAGAAAGGAAATATAGCTAGCCTTTGGCTAGATGACCTGGGAGATAATGTTATCCTAAAGGATAAATATCCTGATCTGTTTGATATTTGTATGGATCAAAATTGTACTGTGGACAAGATTGATAGGTTGAATCCTTTCTCTTCTTTCAGAAGAAGGTTGTCGAATGAATTATTACATAAATGGGCTGATCTGAAAAACTATGTGCTGAAAATTATAAAAAAGGAAGAGGAGGATGAGGTATACTGGAAGCTGGATAGCTCCAAAGAATACACAACTAAATCTATGTATCGTTGGCTGGAAAGAAACCTCTCTGGGTCGGGTTACAAATGGATTTGGGGGGCAAAATGCCTCTAAAGCTGCAAATTTTTATGTGGCAACTCTGTCAAGACTCTATCCTAACTAGAGATAACCTGAAGAAAAGACATTGGCAGGGGGACCCCCGGTGTTCATTCTGCAAACAGCCGGAGTCTGCCCAACACTTAATGTTTTTGTGTCCAGTAGCAAGAGTGGTGTGGAGAACTGTCGGAGCTATGCCCGGAACAAGTTGTTGTCCAAACTCTATGTGGCAATTCTATGCATCGATTCATGCCTTCCTTCCTGGGTTTAATGAGCTTTACACTGTTGGCTTGACGGCTATATGCTGGGCAATCTGGCTGGCCCGTAATCGTGCCACCTTTGAGAAAAAATGGATTAATTCCCCATTTGAAATTGTATTTACGGCTTGTGCATTTTTCAAATACTGGGCAGGTCTGCAGAAACCAGGGGCGGCGGAGGTGACCAAGAAAGGCACGGAGATGCTGAAGGAGAATGCATCACAGATGTTATTGTTGTGTGGTCCACCACTTCCAGAAGCGAATGACTGCGTCGACGGTGGAGAAGAGTGGGAGAAGTGGTGATCTGGCTGGAGGCTGATCTTGTTGAAACGTGCGAAGAAGTGGAGGCTTCTGCTGATGAGCTTTTGGTAGCCTAGTTCTGATAGACTCTGGATCTGTAGCGATCCTGTGATGGTGCTTTTGGGTTATGCTGTACTGTGAGGGGTTTTGATTGTGCGGTGCTTTGTGGTCTTAGGGTAGTTTTGTGAGTGTGGTTTTGGATGATGATCCAGGTTTTCGCCCCATAGTCTGTTGTTCCTGATGACAGGCGCAGACGGTGGGTTTTCTGGCATTGTCGCGAACTCGCTTCTTTCCTTTCCCTAGTCCTACCTATTCTGGCTCGATGAAAGAGATGATGTATTTCCGCTATTCTTATAATGGAAAAGGGGGGAAGCCCGGTTCGAAAAAAAAGAAAAAAAAAGAAGAAAGCACGACACTAAAAAGCTAATCAACTATGCATTTTGAGGACTTAATTTGCTAATCCATTTAGCTATCTTAACACCTCATATAAGCACCTTTACATTAAAAGAGGCCTTAATTTTCTAGATCATCAATCGTCATCTATGTCCTGACGACTCGAGCAGGGCTGGTTTCGCTTGAGGGAAGACATAAGGCCTTTTTAGCATCTGAGAATTGAAACACTGCATCCTCTTTTATTTTGTGTTATTTCTGAAAATAAAAAAAACTTAATTTTGTGTTACGAAATTAAAATGTATCATTTTTAATTTAACTCTTTTAACATAATAATTATTAAAGCTGCTTGTTTACACTTGTTGTAAATTACTGAAGAGTCCAGATTTGGCGTAATTTTTCCGCAAGTTCTCAATATATTCTAGTAGGGGTGGAGCTATAGTGTTGGACAGGGGTCAATTGACCCCGACGCCCTTGGCCCAACCCTCTGTACATACATATAGCCCAGGAAAACATTACCCGTGTGCAAATAAAATTGACCCCACTCCTGCAGTCCAGCAGCAATCCTTCAGCCCAAAATGGCCCACTACCCACCACTCAAAAAGTAGAAGTAAATAGGCCAACTACCGTGGCTGAGTGCTAGGAATTGGATCGCCTGATCGCTAGATCGGATGGCATGATACGTGAAATTCCTATTCTTCTATTATCTGAGGGTTTCTTTGCTGTGTTGTCCATGTGGATTTGTTTTTTGTATAATTGCTTGAAGGTCTGAGTGGATAATTAGGCGGATTACATAATCTAGATTAGGTCTCAAGTCATACCCGAATCACAATGTCAAGCAAGAAGGATTTGTACTTTGTAGTCATTGTGTATTGTAATTTCTCTATGTTAGTACAAACCATAGTTTGTTATTTTTATAATTTGGAATTGCAGGTAGTCGTTGTAATATATTACTTTTTGAAGATGAAATATTGTAGAAGTCAAGAAAAATAGAGAGGTAACTATTTGACAACTATGAATTTTTTTACATGAGGTTACTAAAAAGCAATATAGACATGTTTGTTAATTCAAACTACTAATTTTGTAGACATATATTATTACTAGTTTGTTTTTATGGGGACACGGTAGTGCTACTTGTGTCACCCCGGCGACCTTTTTTCCTGGCTTCGTCCCTATATATAACAAAAGAGACAATAAATCTTTATGATTGCTCGCGTTAGTTATTCTTTTTTTAATCTGATCTTTCTAATTTCGCTTTTTTCCTTCTAGTAATGCCACTCCTAAAATTGTTTTTTCTTCCTTGGAAAGAAACATGTTCTCTCTTTTTTCTCCATTTCCTTTCTGAGATAACACCATTTCTAGAGTTCTTTTCCTGACAGTGAATTGTGCCCTCTATTTATTTTTGCCTTTCTTCTAACATCACTCCCACAATTCTTTCTTCCTTAGATTAAAATTTCTTTTTTTTGTCCTTTGTTTATTTCTAAATTATCTTTCTGAGATACTACCCTGACACATGCACACATTTCAACAACGAAGTAGAAATGTCCATCCAAATGATTGAATTGAAACAATCTAGACGTGAACAAGAAAAAACTATACGAAAATTTGAATGCCTCTAAAATGTTTTACACCATGTATAGTGTGTCTTCATACAGGCTTTCAAAAAACATTGAGTCTGGTGTCTAACTTCGACCTCTATAGGATGCAGCTCACATCTACTTGTACCGTTTCAGAGTAATTAACATGATAGCACACTTTCTTTGCAAATAATTAACAAGATGGAAAGTGATGAAGAACATGATATAAAAGACGTGAGCAAATGTACATGTATGATTACACTTCCTGATCGACATCGTTTCCCAAAATTAGGGCAAGCTTACTCTGAAGTTTGAACTGAGCACAGGCAAGCATCACAGCAAACAACCCTAGCTAAGCATCATCATTAATGTCCATGGCAACAGAGTCGCTATCATCCTGGCCATATGCCGGACGGATAACGAAGTAGTGTGGGTATGGCGCAGCGGCGGCGGCAGGCATCGTCACCACCTGGTGCCGGCACATGGGGCAGCTGCCCTTCCCCTGCAGCCACTTCTCCACGCACCGCCCGTGGAACCGGTGCCCGCACGGCGTCTCCTTCCACGCCGCCGTGTCATCCTCCTCCCAGCAGATGGGGCAGTTGAGGCCCTCGTCGGATGACGGCGCGTCCACCGTCTTCAGGGCCTCATCCACCGCCGCTGCCATCGCCGGGTCCAGGTTGTCTGGACCATCCGCGGCGCCGACGTGTGGGATGATGCCCATCGTGTTCAGCGCGGCACGTAGATTTAGTTGCAGCCTCACGAGAGCTCGTTGGCGGTTAAGCTGGCGCTGCACGAAGACGTCGTACTCGGCTAGCATGCCCGCGAGACCTTCTTCTTCTTGTGGCAGTTGGTCGCCGGCGATGTCCATGGCATCCGATGCCACGCACGTGATGGTGAAGCCAAACTGGATCGGATCGATGGAGGGAAACGATGGGAATAAGCTCGCGGGCGGCAGTGTCTTATGGAACCAGAGTGCCTCGGCTCGTGTCCGAGTAGGATTACGCCTTTATATTCTCTCTTCACAAACACGACGTGGAAATTGCGAGACACAAGGGGAGACTCCGCCTCAAGGTCTTCTTGAGATGGGCCAGCCCAGTAACGCGGGTTCTTTTGTTCTTTCTTTTCTCCTCTTTTTACTTTTCCTGCTTTGGTTTACCTCTTGTTTCTCTTTTGGACTATTTGCACTTCAAAATTACCTGAACACATATTTGGACACACATCAACAATTTCCCGCAAACATGTGAAATATTTCACGTGTATGAATGTTTCTATCTGCATGCAAAAATATCTTTTCTTTATGAGATGATTTTTTTGTATTTACATTTATATTCACGTACTTATTATGTCTATTATTTTCCATTATTAAAGTTATTTTTATAATGATTATTAAATAAATGAAGTGAATGTTTTATTTTTACAAAGAAAAATAAAAATGCAAGAAATCTCTTGTGTCCCCAACACATCGAATACAATGACAAATTATATAGGCGCACTAGTTTGACGAAGAGATGGTGATACAGGTGTAATATGGATGATAGATATAGGTTTTTTTAATCTGAAAATATAAAAACAGTAAGGTAACAAGTGTAAAACAACGAGCAAACAATGTATAAATGCTTGGAAATAAAGCATAAGGTTCGTACTTTCGCTAGTGTTCTCGCAACAATGCTAACATAATTGGATCACATAACCATTCCTCAGCATGCACCGAAGAATCACTTTAAAGTTCTTATCTAGCAGAGAACATAAGAAAAAATTGTTTGTAGGGTACGAAACCACCTTAAAGTTATCCTTTCCGATCGATCTATCCAAAAGTTCGTACTAAAATGACACAAAATTATCCTTTTCGATCGATCTATCTAAAATTTCATACAAATATGACGCTCGGCTTTATCGTTTTGCAAGGAGGTGTGACGGCAAGTGAGACGAAAAATAACGTCGTTGGAAAAAAAATATTCGCGGAGAGTCGTGGCTCTTCTAGCCCCCCCACAAAGCTTCTAGTGCCTCTTTTGTTCCAAAAAAATCATCAAAAAGTTTCATTGCATTTGGGAATTTTTATTTCTGTACAAAAAATAACACCACGGTTTTGCTGGAAAAAACGTCAGTCCGGGTTAGTTCCATGCAAATCATACCAAAACAATATAAAATTGTTGTAAATATGGCATGAATACATCATAAATTATAGATGCATTGGAGACGTATCACGTGGCAGTAGCGGTAGGCTGTGTGTAGACTGAGACAGGCGTGGCGACGTGGGGTCAGGGGAGAACGGGGAGCGCACGATAGACGAGGGGGAGGCGATAGACAGCCGAGGTGGGGGTGCTCCCAAGAATTGCAGCGATCCCGAGAAGGGCACGAGGCGGGACAGAGTGCATGGGGAGATGGGTGCAGGAGTGGGAGAGTCCGTAGCGCGCATGCGGTTTGCTACAGGGTTGGTGGGATCCACACCAGAGCAACCCGTGACATGGGGTTGCTGGTTGCATGGCTGGCAGGCCCGACGGCTGGATCGGAAGGAGGCTGGGTACGCACAAGGGTAGCAATGGGTGGGCCATCTTGCGATGCAAGATGCGGGCGCAGAGAATCTGGAAGGAAGCGTCGGTATGAGGTACGAGGAGCGAGGCGGACCGGATCGATAGGTGCGGCAAGGTGCAGATTATCTGTGGCCACGGATCCGATGGAAACAGAGAAGGGAAAAGAATTTTCATCAAAAGTGACATACCTAGAAATGACAACCTTGCGAGTGGCAAGATCGAGGCACTGGTAACCTTTTGTTCTCGTGGATAACCAAGAAAGACACAAAGCGTGGAGCGAGGCGAGAGCTTATGGGTGGTCGTGGTGGAGAGGTTTGGGAAGCAAAGGCAGCCAAATGTTCGGAGGTGGTCATACCTGGGATGGACGTCGTATAGATGGAAATGAGGGGTAAACTGATGAATGGCGTGCAAGGGGCGGATGTTGAGAAGCATGGTGGTGGTGGTATGTAGAGCTTCTACCCAAAAGGGAAGGGGTAAGGCAGCTTGGTACGAATATGATGCTCGGCTTTCCCGTTTTGCGGGGAGGTGTGACGACTCCCCCCGCGCGCGTTGTCATATTGTACACATCAGATGAGCACACCAAATTGTGTAAGCACAAGTGTAAGAAGAGACGTTTTCCTAGTTGACAAGCCTCACACAAGTGAAAAGTCTTGTGAAAAGCGGGAAAACAAGGATGGGCTATGGTGTCCAAGCCGCCGGTGCCACAGATCATTCATGGAGATGGTGAAGGTGGTGGTGGTAGCGCCACTATTTCCGGAGAAGGGATAGAGATCACCATCACTGTTGACCCTCAGAAGAAGCTCCTTGGTGTCTAGGTCCTTCAAGGAAAAACCAAGAGGATCAAATTCCGCAGAACAAATGTTATGCGTAAATTTACTTACGGAGATGAGATTCTTGACAATATTAGGGGACAGAAGAATATGGAGCAAATAAAAGGGCTTGGGAGGTAGATGAGCAGTACCGACAGCAAGAACAGGAAGGCGAGAGCCATCGCCCACGATGATGTGACGAGTATAAGGAGCTAACAGAGAACGATAAGAGGACAAAGTACATGGATCCCGATGACGCGAGAAGCGGCGCCGGTGTCCATTATCCACTCGGCGCTGGCGGGGAAGGCCTATCCGTAGCTGGGGCGGCGTGATGCATGGCCATGACATCCCAGCCGTGAGGTGCAGGAGCAAGGGGTGCCGGGGGTGCACGATCAAGGGGCGCTGGGCATGGTTGAGCAGCAGAGGGTATGCCTGCGTTGGCACACCTGGACGGTAGCCAAGAACGCTGATGGAATTGGGAGGGATCCAGGAAGCGCACACAGGAGGGAAGGGCAGGCCCATCTGCACGAAGTACCCAAGCCAGGGCTGGGCACCGACGCCGCAACCGGCGGGAGCATCACCACGTCCACGACCGCATCCTCACCCTTGGCCGCCACGCTAGGTGCGACTAACTCTGAGCTGGCCACAACGCCCGTTGCCGCTGGTGGGGGCGCGATCGCCTCCACGGTCACCGTCGTGATCTTCGACGGGGTCACCTGTTAGGTACCAGATATATCTCGTCTAGATTATGGTTCTCACACACTCATAATCTGATACAGGAATCAGATGAGGAACAGAGGTAGGGGAAGAGAGGGGGAAGGGGAAGGAGATAGCTGCGGCCGCCGGTTCATTGATCCACTGGATGCCCTTCTTGTTGTCTCCCTCGGGTTACTTGTAGCCATGCTGGTTGGTTGACGGGCCAGGCCCATGTGCTGGTCCAAAGGGCTGGCCCATGTAGGAGAGGCTCCTAACATCCCTCCCTCCTTAAAGCTAGCTCGGTTTGACCCCAAGCCGACACCACCGAGGACCGCCTGGATCCCATAGTGCTCTGTAGTCCTTGATGTGGTCGGAATCGTGATGGAAGCCGCAGTTGAGCTGGACTTTGCTGAGGTAGTGGTGGTGGTGGTCGCCAACGACCCCATCCAAAGAGTTGTTGATGTAGTGGTCGTTGCCAGCACCGTCGTGGTCGAAGCCGAGGTTGTACCCATGGTCCATGTAGTCTTTCATGAAGACATCAGTGACAATGTTGACGTCCCTCCCTCCTTGAAAATGTTCTTGATCAAAGCATATAAGGAGCGTCATACCACTCGTGGCCCGTGCAACATGCCAGATGAGCAGCGACATCAGAACGTTTGACGACTGAAGATTGAAAGCTGGTATGGTGACGCCTCCAGGATCCCATGGCTTGTGCATTTCGCTAGTAGTGTACCCGATCCCAGCAGCACCAGAGGAAATGCACAGTACAGTAATACTTGTAGCCATAAGCTCAACAACAAACTCTTTCCCTGATGATAATGACCACTCAAACAGCGATGCCAACAATGCACAGAAGCAACTCATTGCAGGTTTCAGCTCCACTCCTGACTTGTAATCTGTAGCCCATGATATTTGTCGACTTCTGCTAACACGGCGACTGAACCAACTGAGCACTTCAGCGTTGCTGCTCGTAAATTGCATACTGCCGCTGTGCTTAACCATACTGAACCACAATTGCATCTGGCAAGAAAAGATGAATATGATACCTCTTGTCGAGCATAATTTTGTCATGCAAGTGGCAGAGGTACTTGAAACTATAGTCCCCGCAAGAAACTCCCTACATGAAGATAGTGTCCACTCCAACATCAACACCATCAATGCCCTGTGGCAAGGCTTCACACTGAATAGATACAATCCAAGCTTGATCCCACCAGAACTCTGATCACTGTCATATTGCATACACTGATATTGATATCGGCATTTGAATTTGTTGCTCTCCGTTGCATTATATTGCATTCTACACTTGTGAACTATGTCAAGAAGCTGCCTAACGAAATGCATCACCACCACATACTTGTTACCAGGGAAACATTCACATGACTCCAAGTTTGTAGCTGAACCCATCGAGGTAAGTGATAGGATATCTAAGAAATGAACCGTGTTGCTGCTATTGACGACAGGAGCCATGACACTGACAATAGAATTATCTGAATAATGAAGCAGCGTTGCAAAATGTATAGCCTGAATTGCAAACAATTTAAGCATCTTCACATAGTAACTGTGATTGACCTCACATGTTATTGGTTAAGAAAGCAAACAAGGTCTCATGATATGTTGCACTGTCCAGTGTGCTAGAAGGAAAGAAAGATGGCATCCTCGAGTTAAATGGACACTCCCATTAAATTCCTCTTGACTCAAAATTTTCCGGTGAACTGACAAGCTTACAAGCTGAATATTCCTTTTCAATTGGTCGCTCATAGGAACAGTACATACAGTAGCATGCTCCAAAATGTGATGCTTGGAAAAGTTCCAAAATTTATTTGAGAGCTCAGTTCTGAATAGTTCTGACCACACACGTACTGCTCGACAGTCGCAGGCAATATATTGGAGCTTCGCCTGAACATTTTTTGGACTGAATCTGAACATTTGTTCTGCATTTTGAGCATGAAGTTGACAAGAGGGTTGTACAAAACAGATAGCTGACTGCCCTTCTACATCACTCAGGTACAGATTGCCCATAAAGTGCATTATTGGCTGATGCAGGGTAGGAATATCTCTTGCTACTATGATGCAACAACAAGCAACAAATCTCTCCAAACAATCAGATATGTCCCACAAACATCTAGCTGCACCAGTTTCCATACAAAATAAAGATGTCACACCACTCAGGAACAAATGAAATTGAGAGCACGTGGTCAAATCTTGCAAAGAATTTCCAAAGATATGTCCCTCATGCCAAAAGAAAGCTGCATAAATTGCATTGACTAGCAGCAAAGATTGAGTATCTAGCCACCATTGCTTAATTCTCAAGGACCCATGATCTAGGTACCACATCACACCAAAATTGCAGAGATCGGACTCCTCAATTACACCTCTAACATGCCAATGTGAACCACTACTAGCAGTAATAAGCATCATGGTCATCGGATTTCTATAGTTGAGCAAGTAACGACCTGGGTTCCAGGGGAACGAGGATAATGTACGATCTGAATCAAACTACCCTGATGAACATAACTCACTGGAATTAATTCCTACTAGTGACGGCCATGTCAGACGCAGTTCAGACCTCGTATGCTCCTCAATTACCCGTTGGGCATCCAACAGAACAAAATATGGGTCTCGGGGGGCTGAAATGTTCATACCAGATTGGTGAGTTTAGGTCGAACGTAATTACCGATAGCTTTGCATCATCTTTGTGCTCCTTCAGATCATCATCAAGCGCAGCTTCAGTCTTGTCAAACAACCCAGGCAGTAGTTCCAATACCTCTTGAGCATTCTTGTGTGTGGATGGCGGTGAAGATTCGGAGGTGTTGGAGTTGGATCTGGGCCACACCGGCGACCCCGTGAATGCCGAGGCGGTGGGAATGTTGATGTTAATGGTGACAACACCGTGGCGTGCGCAACACACCTCCAGGGAAGCGAGCTCAGGTGATATTTCGGTGGGGTTCACCATATGCGTGAGCTCTGCATTGGTATCGTCGAGGTCGCATCTCAAACCCTTGGCGACGTGGGCGGTTGTGCCGAGGGCGGGCTGGAAGGCAGCTGCGGGTACGAGGATGGTGATGGGAGCGACGTCGTGGTCTGCCTTGTTGATCACTTGGGTGGAGGTGTCGACAGAGAGGGCCTCGAGGACGTCCCGGGCCTTGGTGGTGGAGGGAACGCCGAGGAAGATGGCGAGCTCGGTGACGACTTTTGGAATTGCCGCCACCAATGTGTACTAGTCTGTGCCCGCGACTGGGTCACGACAATTGTTGTCGAGGAAAGACTTGGGGGATGTATCGTGGCCGTGAGGCGGCGTGCTGGTGTTGGCCGCCACAGGGATGTTGATGACCCCGACGGACTTGCCGTCATGACCAGAGATGGCCGCGGTGGAGTTGTTGAGGTCGACGGTGGTGTCACGATTGTCCTTGACGACGGTGGGTGAAGGAGACACTGGGGCTGAAAACACGTCGAGTGTAGCGCACCACATCTGTAGGCGACAACACCGGTAGTAGATGCAGCGGCCATCCCAATACGCGAACGCGTGCGCCGAAGTGAATCGGACGTCCGCGGCTACACAAGGCCCTCCATCCTCTAATTTTGTTTGGGGATACACCACCAACTTCTCTACACCAAAGGGAGCGAAGAGGGAATGCAATACATCAATAATGATATCTCCAGTTCATCTGTAACTCAATTCCTGTATCAGACTGTGAGTGTGTGAGAACCATAATCTATACGAGATATATCTGGTACCTAACATCTAGTATTCAAAGCCAGTCCACCATCCTTTTCGCCCCAATTTGTTTTTCCCAATCATCGCCTTCTACCTGTTTGATGAAATGAACATCACCGCGCACACCATGCTAGACGGCGAGGACTTGCGCCTCCTCGGTGCGCGTGCGCTTGTCCATGAAGAGCTCGACGAGGACGAGGCGCGACCGTACCTGGTTGAATGTCGGAAGGGGGCGGTGGAAGGAGAGTGAAATACAAACTACGGAATGCGTGGCCATGTCGGAAGGAGAGTGAAATACAAACTAGGGAATGCGTGGGCCATGATGCGTCTTCGTCTCTTCTCCCTCGCCGTCGGTTAGTTTTCCTGAACAAGAAGGGAAGGCAGAGTACGTGCTACAAGCGACAAAATGCGTTGGCTACCATATGATCGAAGCAGTTTGTTAGCCAGCTCAGCTCCCTAAATCTTAGGTGGCATGTTCTTGCATGCCACGGGTAGTTGATTGCAACAAGGACACCTCCTTGCTTTGCTGAGTTGATCCGGATATTTCGCTAGCTGCATGCCATTGCATGCTTTAGGCACAGGGTTGCTCCAAATGCTGGGGCAGCGGCATCAATGATCAGGTTGGTCTCATCTTCAAGGTCTCTGTTGTTGTTTCTGTATGAACTTCGGTAGCAACTGCCCTCGTAGAGTTAAGATCTACAAGCAAACCGTCCTCCATTTCACCTTATTTACAATGATCCACACCACATGAGGGCCTTTTGTCTCGTTTCGAAACAAAGGAAACACATAAGCATCTTGTACAAGATGCCAAAGCAACATAGAATAGTGTGTTATGTTGCAGTAGAAACAAAGCTGAAGACATTGTAATTTTGAAATAAGTACGGCTAATATATATACTACTCTGTATTGCTTTATTACTTGTTTATGAATGCATCGCGAACTAGCACCTACTCCCTTCGTTTCTAAATATAAGATCTTCTAAAATTTTTACTATGTACTACATACGGATATATGTAGTCATATTTTAGAACATAGATTCATTCAATTTGCTCTGTATGTAATTTATAGTGAAATCTAAAATGTTTTATGTTTAGTAACAGAGAGAGTAATAAACAAGATGCAAACGGAAAATCAAGAACAATTTGGACATGCATGCAGGTGCATGTGCAGCAAAGAGGAGAGGAGGACTACTGAAACACGGACGACGTACGGTTCACCGTGACCGTCGGCCGCCGCGCGCTCCACCGCCACGAACAAGGCTCACGTGCTCAAGCCGCGCTTTATATATATGTGTTTACTCCGCCATACCGCCACCGCCACCGCCACCGTCGGCGCCGTACGTCGTCACCGCGGGAGGAGGTCTCAGAGAGACGCATTTCTCCTGAGACCCTTCCAGCGGTGACGCAGGCGCCGTCGAGCCGCACAATGGCGGCGGGCTCCATCATGGCCAGGAGCTCCCTCCACATCCTTCTGTACGTCCTCGCCACGGTCGCCATGCACGTGACTGCGGCGGCAGAGGCACCGGTAAAGAAGATGCCGCTGCCGGCATACAACGTCACCGCCGACGAGGAGTACTGGGCGAAGAGGGAGGAGGAGGGCCGTGAGTACGGCCGCGCGGCCTACGTGAGCGACCCCGTGGCCGAGCTCAACCGCTTCAACCGGGATGTGCACCGGGCGACAGCACGGCGGTCGCTGGCGAGGAGGTACGGCGGCCCATGCGTGGCGACGAACCCCATCGACCGTTGCTGGCGCTGCCGGACCGACTGGGCCAGCGACCGTCAGCGGCTCACTACCTGCGCGCGCGGCTTCGGACACAACGCGGCAGGCGGCGCTGGTGGCCGGACGTACGTGGTGACCGACCCGAGCGACCACGAGCTCATCGTCCCTGAAAAAGGCACGCTCCGGTACGGCGTGATCCAGGACCGGCCGCTCTGGATCGTCTTCGCGCGGTCCATGGTGATCAGGCTCTCCCAGGAACTCATCGTGAACAACAACAAGACCATCGACGGCCGCGGCGCGCAGGTGCACATCACGGGCGCGCAGATCACTCTGCAGGGCGTGAAGCACGTGGTCATCCACAACGTGCACATCCACCACTCGGTGCCGCACTCAGGCGGCATGATCCGCGACTCCAAGCACCACTACGGCCGGCGCACCCAGAGCGACGGCGACGGCGTCTCCATCCTCTCCTCCAGCAACGTGTGGATCGACCACGTGTCCATGTCTAGCTGCGCCGACGGCCTCATCGACGTCGTCAGCGGCTCCACCGCCATCACCGTCTCCAACAGCCACTTCACCACGCACGACCACGTCATGCTCTTCGGCGCCAGCAACACTGAGGAGCAAGACAGGACGATGCAGGTCACCGTCGCGTTCAACCACTTCGGCAAGGGGCTGGTGCAGCGCATGCCGCGCTGCCGGTTCGGCTTCTTCCACGTGGTCAACAACGACTACACGCACTGGCAGATGTACGCCATCGGTGGCAACCGGGACCCGACCATCATCAGCCAGGGGAACCGCTTCATCGCGCCCGATGACGACAACGCCAAGGAGGTGACCAAGCGGGAGTACGCGCCCTACAGCGAGTACAAGGACTGGGTGTGGAAGTCGCAGGGGGACGTCATGATGAACGGGGCCTTCTTCAACCAGTCCGGCGGCCAGAACGAGCGCAGGTACGGCAACATGGACTTCATCCCCGCTAAACACGGCAAGTATGTTGGACAGCTCACGCGGTTCGCTGGCACGCTGGACTGCCGCGTCGGCAAGCCGTGCTAAATGCAGTTGCGTCCCGCCTAGCTTGCCGGCCGGTTCATTAATTGTCTCTCTTGGGCGCAAGTTGTTGTGATTCAAAAGGTCGCAAAGTTATACGTGGGTGCGTGTAACACACTTGTGTGGTGACCGGTCTCAAAAATGGAAAAGGTGTATTGTATATCCTGCAATTGCTATTCTTAGGGCCAGCGAAAAAATTGGGTGTTTCAATTGATGTTGGGCTGGAGATGGTTGAGGTTGCGTGTGTGTCTCGAGGCGGGGGTACGACGCCAAGGAAGGGGGCAAAGTGGAGGAAGTGACTTGATAGGGCGTAGCAGGAGCGATGCCGACTGTTGGTGGCGGAGGACGATGGTTTGCCCAAGGGAGGCGCGAGGGTCATTTGCGGAGGTGACGTACTGGCGGTAGTGGTACAAGGGTTTTCGCTATCCTGCGATCGCTATTGTTCGGGACACCGAAAAAATTGGGTGTTTTTGTCGACGGTGGGACAATGTGGAGCACCGAGCTTGAGACGGGCATGACATGAGGGGCCGATTGTTGAGCTAGAGACGGGTGCGGTTGCGGGTGTAGGGGGAGTCACCAACACCAAAGAAAGGGGACGCTAAGGTGGTGGATTAGAGGGATGATCGGTACAACAATGGTGAAGTGGAGAAAGTGTCTCGACATGGCGTCGCAACAACGATATTGGC
The DNA here is from genome assembly GCA_022496015.1 of Hordeum marinum. Classification (NCBI taxonomy): domain Eukaryota; kingdom Viridiplantae; phylum Streptophyta; class Magnoliopsida; order Poales; family Poaceae; genus Hordeum; species Hordeum marinum. The sequence goes on along the minus strand of CM039678.1, from coordinate 49,661,977 downwards.
TGCGGGTGGCGGAGGACGATGGTTTGCCGAGGGGAGAATGACAGTGCTTTGGCAAGTGCTAGCTGGTAGGCCAACGGGGCGGAGAAGACGAAGACATCAGGGAGGGGAAGAACGACGAGGGCAAACAAAACATTACACGACTAATTCACATTGACTCTGTTGTTTTGATTAGATCTATAGCCTTCGCTATATACCATTTTGAATGGTTAAAAACTAGAACCGTTGTTTTTCAACTGATCAAACCATAGTTTATGTATTACTGCATATACTTTAGGCAAACAGTTGCATGATTACTTTTTTTAGTGAAGTTGCATGCTTACTACTGCTAAATAGGCAGTCCAAAAAACGAGAATAAACACTTTTCCAATACTCGGGCTGGATATGGCTGGCTTTTGAATCAAAGATTTGCCTATAACCCAGCCCAGTCCGGACGAAACTTCCAGCCCGGCCCAATAGGGGCACTGTCTGTGGTAGCAGCCTGCATGCATCATCAAAGAAGCGAAGGCTGTTGCATAAAAATCCTAGCCCGACACCAGCACGAACCTACATACGATATTACGATACGAGGCCATATACCACTATATACGCACCGGCACACGCATAGACGCATCACGGTCGCTCCCGTCGTTTCCCAAACATCTCCGCCCGATCCAATCTCACCCGGCCAACTACGACCACACGCAGCCGGCGAGGAATCGGCGTTTGAGTTCTCTGTCTCGCCTGCTATTCCTTGATGGCGTCGTTTGCCATGGACGACATCGCCGACGAATTCCAACTGCTGGTACAACAATGGGAAGCTGTACAACACATTAGGCTCCCGGCTGAAGTAGAAGACCTGCTGCGACAACTAGAACAAGTAGATGACTTTCTAACTGACCCCGATCCCGATGCCATGTTACACGAGCTTGTCCGCCTCCGCCGTATTACAGAGCCCAACACGGACTACATCACCCCACACGACGGCGTCGCCGGTGCTCCGGACGGCCCGGCGTTGGCACTGGCTGTGGCCGAGGCGCTCAAGATGGTGAACGCGCCGTCCGACGGGCACGTCTGCCCGATCTGCACAGAGGACGACGATTCTGATGACGACGCAGCGACGGCATCCGCAGGCGCGTGGAGGGAGACGCCGTGCGGGCACCGGTTCCACGGGCAGTGCGTACGTGGAGAGGTGGCTGCGGGACAACGGGAGCTGCCCCATGTGCCGGCGCCAGGTGGTGAGGATGCCCGCCCCTAGGACTGCTAGTAACGCTGGATTCTCGGATTTAGAGCTGGCCGAATTTCGGCTTGAGGATGCCATCACGGAGTTCATGCGTGAGGGTACATCTTATGGTACCCCGCTGTGAGAGGTCTTAGTTTGCCTCTCTAGCAAAATTAATGTTGCGGCTTGCTTGGATCGCTTGCTCTTTGTCTGACCGGATTTCAATTCAGCTCCATCGGCAAACATAGCAGCTCGGACCTGATGTCTGGAAATGTAATCATATGTTTATTCACATGTTCTTCATCATCTTCTGTCATGTTAAGTACTCTTTAAACTGACATGTTTCGAGTCAGACGTTCTGATTGAAGAAAGCATGATCTGCCTTGACTTAGCTCAGTCCATTGTTTTTTAACCTATTTGTCACTATTATATTACGCAAGAACTATATTGATAAGAATCCATAGTAGGAATAAATTACTACTGTTTTGCCTAAAGAAAAGAGCATCAGGCGCATTGGATATGTTGTTCTGAATCGATCAAAATATCTTGATCTTTCACGTTTGTCCTGCATGCCTAGAGTAAAAAAAGCTGTAAAAGGACTCTGCGTAACACGTGCATCCTTGACGGTAAAACAGGATGCAGAATTGCATACCTTCCCAGTCCTACGAATTGCCAAGCGCATCTTCAAGGCGGGGGTTTGGTGCCCTGATGGATCAACTCCTGCTTATAAACAGTAAATTCAAAAGGCATAGGAAAAATTGTTAAATGTTAAAATTGTAGGCATCATACAGCCACTGTCGGCATAGTTCGACGTATGCTGACGGCGTTTTTACGCCTATGGTCTAGCCTCGACCGTCGGTATACCTCCATTTATGCCGACGATGGCCGTAGGCATAGATTATGCCGTCGACAAATACCGTTATTCTGGTAGTGCATATATAATGGACTCGTGTATGTGGTTGCAAGAATTTGTGTAGAGACGACTTCAGAGGAGATCGGCACAATAAATAAATAAAACGAGAGTTCAAATTTCTTGTACCAAGCTTCTGTGATGTCATCTGAACAGGGAAATTTCCAAGCACGAAGAAGGGTAGAACATCTTTGATTTAAATAAAATTCAGTTTTTTTTGCTATTTTATTTGATTTTACTATTTACCCAGGAGCATATCTCGTGATTATGGATTTCTAACCTTCAAGCCCATATACTATCTTCGATAAACAACAACGTACTCCCTCCGTTCCAAATTAGTTGACTCAGATTTGTCTAGATACGGATGTATCTAGACATGTTTTAGTGTTAGATACATCAGTATCTAGATAAATTCAAATCAACTAATTTGAAACGGAGGGAGTACTATATATGTCATCGAGGTAGGCAGCTGTTACTTCACAGGGTATTTTACATCTTAACCCTCTTTTTTAGCACATTGGTCCTACCACCTATATTTATCGACCTAAAATGTTCTACGGTATTATTTCCCACACTGTCATTTCATGACTCAAATATTCATACATCTAATATTTTCACATGTCTACGGGAAATTGTTCATTTTATTTTGCGGAAATAATCCACAGCCCTCCAAATTATAAATTGAAAATTGAAAATACAAAAGTGGAAGTAAACCAAACGAGAAACAAATGGTAAACTGAAATAAAAACCGAAAAAGGAAAAAAAAAAGTAGCACAAAGAAACCGCATTACTGGTCCAGCCCACTGGAAGATGGTAGCTTCTCCTATGTCCCGCAGTTTCGTGCCGCAACGTGTTTCTCAAGAGAGAAAGTTGCGAGAAGGTATGTGATACTTATGATCTGCGTTTGGATTTTCCATTAAGAGGAACGGGTTATCGCAACACAGTATTGGTAAGTATTTCTCTTAGTTTTGAAACCAAGGTTTATCGAACCAATAGAAATACCAATCCTCAACCGTCTTCAGCGGCTGCACACAAAAGAACAAACAACTTGCAGCCAAAGCCGACAAAAGGGTTGTCAATCCTTTTGATCTTGTTATTTGCAAGCAAGTGAATTGTGTAGATAATTATAGTAAAAGAAAATAAATAACAGCAAGGTAATGATAGCGTTTGTAAATATATAAGTGAATAGATCCGGAGGCCGTAGAGTTATCTAGTGGCATCTCTCATAGAAATAGCATACCGTGGGTAAAACAAATTACATTTGGGCAATTGATAGAGAAGAGAATAGTTATGCGATTTTCATGACAATGATCATGTGTATATAGGCATCATGTCCATAAGCAAATAGATCGACTCCTGCCTGCACCTACTACTATTACTGCACTCATCGACTGCTATCCAGCTTGCATCTAGAGTATTAAATAAAATAGAGTAATGCTTGAAGAACGATGACATGATGTAGACAAAGTAAACTCTATTAATATGAATAAATCTCATCGTTTTATCCTTAATAGCAGCAACACAAAGATGCAACTTGTCTCCTTTTATTACTGGGATATAGAAACTCGTCAGGTTGAACCTACTACAACGCACCACTCCCACCGAAGAAATATCAATCTAGTTGGCCAAAGAATCTCAATAGATAGGAGAGCATTACAAAGCTATGATGACCATGCAAATAAGAATATTAGTATTCAGGTTTGACTCAAATACTTTTCATGAATAATCTGAACATAAACTCACAATTCACCGGATCCCAACAAACACACCATATATAGAAAGGGATTACATCAGATAGATTAGACAGAGATGCGATGAACATTGTCTTGAAGATCGAGAGAGAGAGAGCGAGAGAGAGAGATTGCCATCTAGGTACAACCTATGGATCAGTAGGTCTGTGGTGAACTACTAACACATCATGGTGAGGGCAGCAAGGTTGATGAAGATGCCCTCCGTGATTGATCTCCCCTCCGGCAGGGTGCCAGGACGGAGGTGTAGATGGCCTCCCATCAGAACAGAGACATGCGGCGACGGAAAAAGTGTTTCGGGAGCGCTTCTAGGGTTTTTGGAACATATGTGAATTTATAGTCCAGAGAGGGGCGTCGGGAGGCGTACGAGGGAGGCACAAGCAATCAGGATGCGCCCCCTGGTGGCATGCCCTGTTGGCTTGTGGGCCCCTTGTTGCTCTCCTGGCCTCCTCCCGGAGTTTTCAGGTCTTCTTTTGGTCGAGAAAAATCATCAAAAAGTTTTGTGGCAATTGGACTTCGTTTGGTACTGTAAACCTGAAAAGTCAAAAACACGCAAAAAAAAGCAACTAGCACTGGACACTTGATCAATAGGTTAGTGCACAAAAATATTATAAATTGGTAAACAAATGTTCAAAAAGTATTCTAAAATGATAATATATTAGCATAGAACAATCAAAAATTATAAATAAGTTGAAGACGTATCAGTATCCCCAAGCTTAATTCCTGCTCGTCCTCGAGTAGGTAAAGGATAAGAACAGAATTTTTGATTTGACATGCTACCCATTATGTATATTTTGTATGTATGCTCACTGAGAAATGATAAATTAACGAATAGAAACATATTAATATTTATAAGTATAAGAAACAAAATCATTGATTTTTCAAAATATACGATCCTAAATGAATGTTTACGCCTAGTCATCTTATTATATTAGCAAGGCATGACTCCGTCTTCACCACATCAATACAAATGTTAAGCACCACGATGTCCAAGTCAAGCAATTGGATCGTACTTTTTCAATATGCATCAACTTTTTATTCTTCATGCAATATATGAGCGGGACCATTGGACATAGCATATAAGTGGAATAGAATATGATGATAGATATCAAAGGGGTAAAAAGTCGAGAAGATAGTCTCGCATCAACTAGGTATACCAACAAGCTATGGATATGCTCAACGATAGATGTCAACGCAAGGAGTAGGGATTGTCGTGCAAATTATACACTAAAGCTATAAGTGTATGAAAGATCAACTGAAGCTAAGTGGGGTGTGCATCCAACTTGCATGTTCATGAACACCTCGGGCATTTGAGGAAGTCCGTCATAGGTGTGGTGTACCTTCTCTCTTTTTCTCTCATTTTATTTTTATTTTTTCATGGTGGGCTTTTTCCTCTCTTTTTTTTTCTTTTTGCCTCCCCCATTCATTTTTTATATGGTGTGCTCATTTGGCATCTTCCATTTTCATTTGATTTTTTGTCCGGAGTCTCATCCCAACTTGTGGGGGGATAATAGGCTTTATCATTCTTTCCTCGCTGGGACAATGCTCTAATAATAAATATCATCATACTTTTATTTACTTACAACTCATTATGAAGAACTAATATGAAGATATGACTCTATATGAATGCCTCTGGTAGTGTACCGGGATGTCCAATGATCTAGCGTGAAATGTATCAAAAACATGATGAAAGGTGGCTTTGGCACAAATACTATGCCAGCTCTATATGATCATGCAAAGCAATATGATGATGAACGAATAGTCATGTGAAGTGACGATGGAACTTGCATGGCAATATATCTCGGAATGTCTATGAAAATGCCATAATACGTAGGTGTGGTGACTGTTTTGAGGAAGATATAATGAAGCTTATGTGCAACAGAGCGTATCATGTCACGGGGTTTAGATGCACCAGCAAAATTTGCACCGATCATCAAGGTGAGAATGGGCTATGCACGGTACCGAAGAGGCTAGAAAATATGAGAAGGTGAGGATGCGTATGTCCATCATGTCACATTAGTCATAAAGAACTCATATAATTTTGAAAGTTGTATTAGATTTATCGCAAATCAAAGTACTCCTTGCATGCCCCGAGGGAGGTGGTTGATAGGAGTTAACCATCATGCGTCCCCGACTCGAAACAACACAAGGATTTCAACGACGAGTAAAAATGCTCACACATCATCATCATGCCTGTTTAATTTTTAGATGAATAACAAGTTAACATCTCTTAATCTCGACACTTTTAAGAATCAACAATTATGGACTCACACCTTTTTCATATTGCCACATCAATGTCATTAACACAAAATTTCTCTATATGTGCTACATGATATTTTTGATTATCATTCATTGAATACCTGTTATTTTTGGACTAGTCTTATGACCCATGCAAATTACCGTCAGTATTTATTCAGCTCTCAAACAAATATAAGTAAAGAACGAGAGCATATTATTTCTATAAAATCTACACGCCAATGCGGTGAAAAAGATATAAGTGAAGTACTAGAGCAACTGCCAAGCTCAAAAGATATAAGTGAAGCACATAGAGTATTCTAGCAAATTATGATAAAGGTGTGTCTCTCTCAAATACGTGTGTCCACCAAATGATGATTATGGCATACTTAAAGTAAAAGCAAACAAAGCAAACGACGCTCCAAACAAAACACATATCATGTGATGAATAAAAATATAGCTCCGAGTGACATAGCGATGGATTGAGACGAAAGAGCAAGCTTTACGCTTGAGTCTTCCTTAGAATATTACTTGGAGTGCCTTGGGAATCAACAAGCTTAGGCTCTTACTACTCCGTATTCTATGGTACATGGTGATCACATCCAAAACTTGAAAACTTCAATTACACAAAACTCAACAAAACTCCGCGAGACCCGTTAGTATAAGCAACATATTGCATACTTTAGCTCCTGTTATAAATTGATTCTTAATTAATTTTTGCATAATAGGTACTATATTCTAAATTCTCCATGGCTTATAGCCCCCGATATAATCCATAGCACAATCAAAACAAGCAAACTATGCAAGCAAAACATAATCTGTTTAAAGCAGAACAGTTTGTAGCAATCTGTCAAGAGACCATGCTTCTGCAACTCTAAAAATTCTGAAAACATAGGAAAACATAAATAATTTGTATATAAATACCATGTAAAAATTTCACATCATTATCACGCTCCAGTAAAAAAACAAATTCTTGTACTGGAGTCAAATTTTCTGTTTTGTTAAAGCATCGTTTATACGCATCTTGTGAGTCATCCTAAAAGCTTTACTTGGCACAAACACTAATTAAAACATAAAAAATAATTAAATAGAAAAAAAATCATTTTATCACAAAATAACAGAAAATAAAAACAAAAATCAAGATACATATTGGATTGCCTCCCAACAAGTGTTGTTGTTTTATGCCCCTAGAAACGATCCGGCATACTATAATCATATTCCCTATTTCAGCAGCAAGTTTTATAATAGGTAAGCAAAAATAATTGAAGGGACTAAACTTCACAACACAAGGGTTCGAGAGGTCTATTTCGGCAGGAATACGAGGCTCCTCCTTAGGTTTCTCATAAGTGATGACCAACTGTTCATTATACAAATTTTTATAAAAATATTTTCTCGATTCTCTCTCAAGCTCCCATTCCAAGTTTTAGTATAGCAAATTGATCATAATGTTCAGAAATTTTATCAACTAGGACATTAGGTGGAACCTTCTTTCTAAGGTTTTCATCATAAGCAACATAATCCGTGGATCTCAATTTCCTTATACCTTCTAACTCATAAAGGATTCCACCTATTGGTGGGCACTCGCAATTAATATTGTATGATATTGTTAAATTCTTGAACAAGAAAAATAGTGGCTAGAAGTTTAGTAGGAGCTTCCTGAATATTGTAGAATTCTAGAAATAATCATTGTATGAAAGTGTGCATATGGAAAAATTGTCTTTCCAATTGTTGTATAAGCAAAGATATAGCATCTGCACAACTTGTAGTTTTAGCAAGAATGGAACCTCCTATCAATGGCAATGATACCACAGAAGTGAAAAAATCTTGAATCACACTTTTACCAATAATATTTCCACTACCTATGCGGAGTTTCTTAGTTTGCATAATAGGTTCACTTTTAGAAGGATCATCATCCACAAGGTTATCAAGTTTTTGCCTTAGCAACTTCATCAAAATTTATTTTAGAACTCTTATCACAAGGTGAAGTTGGAAGCTCAAGGGCTTCCGCACTAGTGGCGGTAACACCACTAATTTCAAAATCAGACATGATAACAGCTTTCAAGCAAGCACAACAACCAAAGAAGTAATTTAGTAGCTAGAAAAGATAAATATTTTTGTATTTTTTTATGAGACAAACTAAATATAACTGCAGATAAAAAGAAGAACAAGGTGAATGAAAATTTGTGTGAAGTTACTTGATAGTTGGTGATGGTATTCCCCGGCAACTGATCCAGAAATCCTTCCTGATACTTGTGATCTGCGTTGGGTTTTTAGTGAAGAGGAACGGGTTATCACAACACAATGTGGGTAAGTATTTCCCTTAGTTATGAAATCAAGGTTTATTGAACCAATAGGAATACCAATCCTCATCCGTCTTCAACGGCTGCACACAAAAGAACAAACAACTTGCAGCCAACACCGGCAAGAGGGTTGTCAACCCCCTTGATCTCGTTATTTGCAAGCAAGTGAGTTGTGTAGATAGTTGTAAATTACAAAATAAAATAAAAGCAAATAAATAAAAGCAAGATAATGATAGAGTTTGTGAATATATAAGTGAATAGACCCGGAGGGCATAAAATTCTCTAGTGGCATCTCTCATAGAAATAGCATATGATGGGTAAACAAATTATTGTTGGGCAATTGATAGAAAAGCGAATATTTATGCGAATTTCACGATAATGATCATGTATATATAGGCATCACGTCCATAAGAAAATAGGCCGACTCCTTCCTGCACCTACTACTATTACTCCACTCATCGACCGCTATCCAGCATGCATCTAGAGTATTAAGTAAAACAGAGTAATGATTAAAGAACGTTGACATGATGTAGACAAAGTAAACTCAATCAATATGAATAAACCCCATTCTTTTATCCTTAGTAACAACAACACAAAGATGAAACTTGTCCCCTTCACTCACTGGGATATAAAAACTCGTCAATTTAAACCTACTACAACACACCACTCCTACCGAAGAAATATCAATCTAGTTGCCAAACTATTTCAATAGACCGAAGAGCACTGCGAAGCTATCATGATCATGCAAATAAGAATCTTAGTATTGAGGTTTGACTCAAATACTTTTCATGAATAATCTGAACATAAACTCATAATTCATCGGATCCCAACAAACCCTCCATACAAAGGGATTACATTGGATAGATCAAGGCAAATATGCGATGAACATTGGTATTAAAGATCAAGAGAGAGAGAGAGATTTCCATCTAGGTACTACCTACGGACCCGTAGGTCTCTGGTAAACTACTCACACATCATGGTGAGGGCCGCAAGGTTGATGAAGAGGCCCTCCGTGATCGATCTCCCTTTCGACAGGGTGCCGGAACGAAGGTGTAGACGGCCTCCTGTCGGAACAGAGACTTGCGGCGAAGGAAAAGGTGTTTTGGGAGAGCTTCTAGTTTTTTTTGAATATATGTGAATTTATAGGCGAGAGAAGGGCGTCGGGAGACGCACGAGGGAGGGATAAGCCATCAGGGCGTGCCCCCTAGTGGTGCCCCCTGTTAGCTTGTGGGCCCCTCGTGACTCTCCTGGCCTCCTCCGGAAGCTCCGAAGTCTTATTTTGGTCCAGAAAAAAAATCATCAAAAAGTTTTGTGGCAATTGGACTTCGTTTGGTACTATAAACCTAAAAAGTAAAAAACACGCAGAAAACAAGGCACTAAGCACTGGGATAGGTTAGTGCTCAAAAATATTATAAATTGGTAAACAAATGTTCAAAAAATATCCTAGAATAATAATATATTAGCATGAAATAATAAAAAATTATAGATATATTAGAAATGTATTAATATGTATTGACCCTCAAAAAGAAAAACCGAGAATGTATGTACTGGGACACGATAACGTAGCTACCGCGACACTCTGGTTCCATCCATATATATACGCACTATCGCCTGGGCTGCGCCATTATTCCCATCGGCCATCACTTGCCCAAACATCATTCTCCTACGATCTGATCCAGTTTAGCTTCACAATCACGTAATTAGCCGGGATCGAGGAGCTGACCAACCTCTCTCGATCTCTCTGGCACGCAATTGCGAGCTAGCTTGATGTCGTCGGATGCCATGGACATGGTCGAAGACCTGCCACAAGAAGGAGACGATCTTATCCTTACCCTCCAATCTTCCTTTGAGATTTGTGTTACACAACTAATTTACTATATAAAATTTTCTCTTTTTTGTTTCTTGAAAACAAAATAACCTATGAGCTTCAAACTGTGCAGGACAACAAACCATTCTTACTACAATGTGGGAAAAAACTTTCACATTTTTTGGTCCGACATAAATATACAAAATGAGATTTTTTTGAGTAAAAAAATTATTTTCAGTATATATGTTTCACGAAAAAATCTGAAAGTTTTTTTTCCACATTCTAGTTAGAATCTTTCGTTGTCCTCCAAAGTTTGAAGTTCACATGTTGTTTTATTTAGAAGAAACAAAAAAGACAAAAGGTGCTTGCACGAATCGCGATGCGGAAATGGATGGCTAGATAAGGTGGTGTAGGAAAGACCGCTCTCTCAAATGTTAACCCATCCGCGTGCATGGTCAACTTTTCCGCCGAAGTACTTTTGAGATGCTAGTGTTATTTGGCGCCGCGGTGAACGCTGCCGACATCACCCCAGACGTCGTTGTCGCTGATGCTCCAGACGACGTGGAGCCGACTGTGGTAGCAACGGTGGCCGAAGCGCTGTCGACAGTGGACGTGCCGCTATCCCACGAAGGCCTCAACTGCCTGAACTGCTTGAAGGACGATGACACAGCGGCTTGGAGGGAGAATCCGTGCGGACACCAGTTCCTCGGAAGGTGCATGAAGAAGAAGAAGAAGAAGAAGAAAAAGAAGAAGAAGAAGAAGAAGAAGAAGAAGAAGAAGAAGAAGAAGAAGAAGAAGAAGAAGATGATGATGATGATGATGATGATGATGAATGAAAGACCATATCGTTTAAGCCTTTGGTTTTGTGAAAAAACATGGACATTGATGCTGCTGCTTAGGGTGGTTTGTTGTGATGCTTCCGTTTGTTCTGAGTAAGCTTGCCCTTGGAGAAACAATGTCGATCAGGAAGTGTAATCATATATTTACATTTTTTTCACGTTACTACAAATGTTCTCCATCGTGTTCTATCTTATTAATTGTCCGCAAAGAAGATCTTTTATAATGATTTTTCATTTCTTTTTGTGGGCGAGATGTGAGCTTTCCCGCAAAAAAAAGTAGATGTGAGCTGCAGCCTGCAGGTCGAAGTCAGGCACCAACAGCCTCAAAACTGCCAGATGTTCTGATCGAGATCAGTTTCAGTAAAAAAATGTCGGGAAGTTTCAATGAAACAAAATGGGAGGAAGTGACTATTTGTTAGTCGGATGAAATCTTTTTATGTAAGGGCTTCTCCAAGGGATGACCATTTTGGCTCTGGGTGCATATATATGTTTTTGGATGAACAGTAGACTAAAACTAAATAGTAAATAAAAATAAAATAAAAAACCTAGCATATCAGAAGGCTTCGATGTAAATATGTCCGAGTTTTTATGGAGTAGGTCAACGAGTGAGCTTTCCTTGGGATTCACATTAGACTCCACTTGCGTCGTCTTGGAGGCCTATGTGGGGGTGAACCTGGACTTTCTTTGTATTATCACCATATTTCAAAGTTGATGAAGAGAAACTAGTCTGGATCGGAGGAGCTTTATCTGTCGACAGACTTGTTCATGTCATCATGGTCCACTGATTCTATATGTGGCTTGGTGACGGCAATATTCGCAACCTCGCACTTCAGCGACGGCCAAAAATCAATTGATACTGTGATGACACCATAGAGACATGGTATCTTAGACTTCAATTAGACATAACATGGTCCATGAACTTCACGTAGGCTGGTCGACCAAATAAAGCATGACATGCGCCTTGAAAATCTAAACCATGAAGCAAAGCATGTCAAAATGAAAGTTAGCGGGCATGTCGAAAGTTACCCATATCCCTCGCAGAGTTTTGTTTAGTGACCGAAAGGATAGCCTCTTCACTGGATGCATACGTATCTGTTATGTCTATCAGAGTGCTCATCATCATGGGCTTTTCTAGAAAGATTTTAGCTTTGAGCAGCTTTGAGCTCCTTGTATCAGAGGCCAGAGCTAAAAGCGTGGATAGGTTGATCTTCTGAAATATCGTCCATCGATTTCTTCTCCTTGGTCTAATGCTTGATGTAGTCTTTACTATCTCCTTTGTCTAATGCTTGATGTAGTCTTTACTATCTCACCATTCTTCTGGATAACTTTGTCAAAGTTTCAAGAGTGTCCATGTCTCTATTATGTTACAGAAAACTTCCTATTGAATATCCACTAGGGATATTTTGTGTCATCGATACTGATTCTAGGGGGGATTGTTAAGCCAGGCCATGTAGCTACGCATGTCAACATTAATGGTAGATTTCTTATCTCATGAGTATCCTCGCCATTGGCATTACCTACTACAATCAAGTAGTTTGCGAACAAGTGCCTGACCTTGTTTCATCATTATGCTTTTCAATGTAGCGGATGTTAGACTTTTCTAGCAATGTATGAGCGTTAATTATCTCCAAGAGGCACTATATGGACCACCGATGATGTCCAATAGGCATCTCCCTATCGTCATGTGTTACCATGATCACGTGATTGATGGTGAAGATTATCCCGAAGACAACCTATGACTCGCTCTTGACGATCGTGTTCTGTCTGGAGGCATGTGATGGTATCTCGAGCATTAGAGCCTTCTAGAGACCGATTTCGGTTGGGATTGTGGTTGGCTGCACGACTGGTCCTTCAAGCACTACTTGTGGGTCTTGCATGTCCGGCAAGAAAAATCTAGAGGTGAGTCTATCATGAGCGGATGACACAAGGTCCCGTTGGACAATGAAAACCTTCAACAAATCAAAACTATGACCGCATGATTGAACCTTTCTCCTTCTGTTGTTTCCAATCTTCATGTTTTCTGTTGTCGGTGGCAACCGTAAGATTTTCCATGGGAGTTCTGTAAGCATCATTGTCGTTCAAATTTCCCCCAAGGATGACATCTCCTACCATACTACCATGGCCTTTGAGATCTCTTATCTTGTCTGGACATGGATATGGGTAACGATGATGCTTGTTTGTGTTGTTAAGCTCTCGCTTCCTGGCAACGAGGGTTGGAACCTCCTTCTCGAGGTGTTCCTACTCAACTAAGGAAGCTTTGTGATTGTTCTCTATAGCCACGTTAATCGAATTGTTATCATTAATGGGTGTAGATTTACTTGTTATGCAATGTCCTCTGTAGAAGGTCAACCTATGTTAAAGTCGACCCTGAACACTCCTTGGGTTTGCCTCTATGCAGCCACAACTTGTAGCATTTTCCTCTTTCTCCTCTATCTCTAGTTATGAACGATGGATAGAGTCGAGGGTGGCTACTAGCCGTGGAATAGGTATGTAGTTGTAGTCAGATTAACCTTGCTGGAATGCAGTGTATGTGGTACAAACCTAAGGCTCATCACAAATCTGGATGGCACCAAGTTTTTGGTGATATGTCCGAAAAAGAGGAGTAGCCTTCGATCAGAATTGCAGTTGGTACGAGGTGTCTGGACGCGTCCATGAAGCTAAAAGAAACAAAGTAAAACTTATAGCCTTTAACAAGCTAAATAGGAACAAGATCGAAAGGCATTCAGATAGTGCTTCCCAAGGCACAACCCCTACCTGATGTGTCAATTATTATGGTATAATCCCAAAATACCTTGTTGAGGATAGTTTATGCGTCAGGTTCGGGCCCTCGGATCAAGATGAAACCCTTTGTGCTTATGTTTTGTAGTTATGATCAAGCATCACATCATAACCAGGCTTTGTGCTTACAAGGTGTCAATGGCAAGATCATATTGAGGCCGAAGTGTGAGATAGCTAGAATTAGGTGCCTATCGTGGGTTCTTGACGGGCCTTATATATGTGGTTGAGGTAGGGTTATAGGTCTCGATTCGGTCAAGGTGTTGTCCTACACAACATCTTGTAAGTAAAAGTGGGCCAATTAATATATTCCATACACAACCAGATTCTTAGCCTAATATGTAAAGAAGTCATCGTCTCCCCCCCCCCCCCGAAGGTGGCGTTGCTCCAGATTGTCGATGGGTGTACAATTGTGGGCTTCGGCCACCCTATAGTCATTGAGCCTCTTCTGTCCTCTGTTGCTATATTCCAGCGTCATGGTACTATCACCCTCATGTTGTGGGATCCCTCCATGTGGAGAGGACTCCATTGGAGTCTTAGGCCACATATACTGTGAAGACTCCAAGAGTACAAGGACACATTTTCTTATGAAGACCACAAGGCCTCAGCTTGTGGAGAGAATTTATCCATGGAATTCAAGAACTCCACGTGTCTTAGGACTTGGGGAAGAACCCTCTCTTGTGGAAAATTCGGACCAAGCATTTATTTGTGTGTACCTTGTAATGTAAGTTTGCATGTTTTGAACGTGATTCCTCTTATTTTCCCTTGTGATGATCGTGACCTTCCTCAAATCCACCTCCTTCGTGAAGATCAGGCCATCCAATGGCTTGCCTTGTATCACTAACATATAAATCACTGGTTCTAGCTCATTCAGATGATACGCATGCAACATTATGTCCGGCTCACGAATAAATCCTTCTATCTTTTTAAGATTTACCTATCATGTTTTAGAAAAAGTTGACACCAATAAAATATTTTAAAATGATTTGTACGAATAGTTTCCACCAGAAAAAAATGTATAAGAGAAGGAGATTCAAACAAAAAGAATTGAAGACCATTATGTCGGTGATAAATTAAATCATGTATCGTTCTATCTCCTTTTATTGCCAAGATAGGGCCTCGATGCCCCACGACACCCGCGAGACCACAGAAAGATTTCCAATGCCTCACGAGGAAGGGATACTTCCATAACGCTTATCAGAAGATGGAAGGACTCCACGAATAAGGATGAAAAGACCCTACACTCCTCGTAAAGTGATGTAAGGACCAAAATGCAATCCGTGTATGCCCTATGCACCTAAATGGAGGTCGTCCATAAGTTGCGCTATATGAGGGGCACCAGTGGCATCATAAAGGGGGACATTCTCCCGCACCACCTTAGTCTAGACCACCTAGAAAGGATTCTGGTGCTTATCGCCCAAATCTCCGATATCACGTGTAGTCAAGATACTCACATTGCAATGTTTTATATTCTCCACATATGTAAGAAAAGAAAAAGGCCGGAAGTAGGGCTTTTACTAACATAGGGGCCCTGAATTTGGGTGTGTCGTGTGTTCGTGTGATCCATGTCCAAGACTCCCTAGCATCCTGACAAATGGCGTGCCCTCAACTACAAATTCCATGTACCGCCCTAGTACCAATGTTAGGATCGACGGAACGTCCCTCGACACATGCTTGGATGCATGTCTTATTGGTTTAGGCTTTAATCTGACCTTCGTAATAACAAAGAGAATCCAAGATAAATGTTCATTCTAGTAATTTGAATTGTTCTAATAGTTGTAATTTCGTTCACGACACTCTCAAAGCTTGTTTCTTAGCACGGTTTCACAGATAAAACTTGATGTGCCACCTTGTTTAACATGGAAAGTGAGAGTAACTATATATTCATTCATATACAGATCTTAGCACCAAATCCAAAACATCTCAGTATTTCTCTCTCATAAAAGACATTAAATGTGGGTTGTTTTGATACAACACTAGGATACGAGGGCTCTCCCAATGCACTATATTTGAAGCTATGCCTTATACATTGATTATGTGTTTAGATAAAACTTCTCCAATAGACTATACATTAGAGTTGTATCTAAAAGTGCTCTTATTTAATACGTTTTGAGAGAGAGAAAAGCATTGGTTTTCCTGATTTTGGTGTTGAGAGCTATATCAAGATTAAGATATAGTAGTACTATTTTTCATCATGAAAGTGGTACCACGTCAGATTTCTGCCTAGGTCGCATGCTTTAGGCTAGTCACAGTTCGGAGTAATTTAGACTAGTATTATCCATACGGCACAAGTCTACGTTACTATTTTCATACTACAAAGTATTATAGAAGTAATACCATATATGGTTGCATTTATTTGGCTGTAGACTCATTTTTTCTTGGGTTGATTTATGTTACGATAACACACAAACACACGTCTCCTTATTAATTATTGCGACATAAGCGAACTTGCATTGGGGTGCTTATGTTACTAGCCAAGTTACTGCCACTATGACTAGCCTTAGGCCGGTCGTAATGGGAGTATCGTAGGAAGTATCATACATGTCAAATAGAAAATTTTGATGAGATGACATAGAATTAAATAAAAAAGAGAGGATTAAGTATTATATCATGATACCGTATAATATTAAATGATGTGCTAATATGGATCAAGCATGATAATAAATAAATTATGATATGATACTAACATAAGATACTATACACTATGGATGTAGTATTACATGCATTCATGATACTAGTGTACGATACTCTCCATTACGACCAGCCTTAGACATAGTACTACACCTTGGAGCATTGGGACTGCCCTAGTGCACTAAAACCGCTATCTAGCCTTCTATTTAGTGTCATTAGATATACTCATGCTATTTATCACTTAAGCTTATGAGACAAGTATTTAATGTCGTGCCATTTAATACTTAGACGACTTATACTATCGGATTATCTGAATTTTTTAGACATCTCATGCTTTTGAATAAAGCGAGTAGCTTAAGATATTACCCCCCCCCACACACACACACCACACACACACACATGCACGCTCCGGTTTATTAGGTTTATCTCAAAATTATAATTCTTTTCTTTTATAAGTATTAATTTAATTGTTTCCCATCACATGTTCAAAATTCATGATGCATTAAGTCGCTAAATGCAAGGATTAAGAGAAAACACACCAATGCATTTAAACATTTTTGGTCATTTATTGGTCACACATGCAAGCATGGCAATTAATGCACTGGTAAGCCCAATGTTTTGAGGAAAACAAGTGTATTAGTTGACTAATTTTGCAAAGTACAAAATTTATTCCACACTTCATCATCTACCTTGGTTGGTGAGGTTTTTGAAATGAACCTTATAAACTGAAAGGGAGGTAGTAGTGCATAGGGCTGCCCTTACTCTAGTCGATCCCCTATATTTTCGAGGAGTATCCAGCCGAGTAAATCTTCGTGGAGTTTCTACTCCACTAAATTCTGGATGTACCCAACCGATCAAGTAAATTCAGCAAAGTAAAAAAGAAAATTTGGACATGATGAACAAATATTCGATTTAAACAAACATCTAACCGAAATTCGACATATATTTCACATTACCATCCATGGAAGCATATCTAATTTAAATAAAAAATTAAACTTTACTAATCCGACTTTGCAAGAACCAGCCAGTCCCCGCTAGACATCCCACCGCCCCTGGGGTCAGGCCCTGTGTCGTCGTTGCCGGAGTCGGGGAAGATTCTTTCTCATTCTTCAATGTCGAACTCGTCGTTGCTGCGGCCTCCGCTACCGCCTTCGTTGCCTCCGTTGTCCTCCTCGTCCCTAAAGAAGACGTGGACCCTGCTCGCTGGCCGCTCGCTACTCGTACAGGCGGCACTTTGCCTTCACGAGTGCAGCGTACTACTGGGGGAGGTCCGCCATGTACACCCACTAGTAGAAAACAGGGCATTGGTTCGGGCCGGGCTAGCCCATTAGTCCCGGTTCAGTCACGAATCGGGACCAATGGGGGCAACTGTCCCGGTTCGTGAGGCCAGGGGGCCAGGCGGGCCACGTGGGGCATTGGTCCTGGTTCGTCTAGAACCTTTGGTCCCGGTTCCAGACACGAACCGGGACCAATGTGCCTCGCTCCTGGTCCACAACCATTGGTCCCGGTTCGTGGCTGGATCCGGGACCAAAGGGGGTCCTTTAGTCCCGGTTCCAGCCACAAACCGGGACCAATGAAATGCGTATATATCCCCTCGCCAACGAGCAGAGCACTCCACATTGCTCTGTTTTTTTTGGCCGGCGAGGGGAGAGCTTTGTGGTGCTCTAGCTCACCTCCTATGCACATGAGGTGTTTGCTGAAATGCCTAAGCCAAACTTAAGCTTTCTCCTCTTGAAGCTCCTTGTCCAAACTCCATTTTTGTCAAGATTTGTCTAGGTTTGGCGGTCCATCCTGTCCCATCTTGAAACCGCCGTCGATCGCCCGTGCATGGTGAGCCTCTTGATCTTATCTTCTTGCTAAAAGAAAATATACTTACTCGTATGATTTTCTTACTTTTATTATTGTTCACTTCTCTATTCATGATATGTTGTAATGGTTTTTAATACACCTTATTATATAACGCACACAGATGAACCGGCAATGGATGTACGGTGACCGATGCACCTCTGAGTATATTAAGGGCCTGCATAATTTTCTCGAAGCGGCTGAGGCAAACAAGCAGAATGGTTTTATGCCTTGTCCATACACTGTCTGTGAGAATACGAAGTCTTTCTCCAACTCTAAAACCCTTCACTTCCACCTGCTTCAGAAGGCTATGCCACACTATAATGTTTGGACCAAGCACGGAGAAAGAGGGGTTATGATGGAAGACAACGAAGAAGAAGAGGATGACGACAACTACCCTCCCCCTAAATACGGTGATGCTGCAATGAGGGAAGCTGAAGATCAAGAGGAACCAGGCGATGTGCCCGATGATGATCTTTGTCAGGTCATTGTTGATGCACAGAGAGAATGCGAAAGTGAAAGGGAGAAGTTGAAGTTCGGTCGCATGTTAGAGGATCACAAAAAAGGGTTGTACCCAAATTGCGAAGATGACAACAAAAAGCTCGGTACCACACTGGAATTGCTGCAATAGAAGGCAGACAATGGTGTATCTGACAAGGAATTTAGTTCGCTACTAAAAATAATGAAGAAGAAGCTTTCAAAGGATAATGAATTGCCCGACAGTACGTACGCAGCAAAGAAGGTTGTATGCCCTCTAGGATTGGAGGTGTAGAAGATACATGCATGCCCTAATGATTGCATCCTCTACCACGGTGAGTACGACGAATGGAACGCATGCCCGGTATGCGGTGCATTGTGGTATAAGATCAGAAGAGATGACCCTGGTGATGTTGAGGGCCAGCGCGCCGGGAAGAGGGTTCCTGCCAAGGTGATATGGTATGCTCCTATAATACCACGGTTGAAACGTCTGTTCAGAAACAAAAAACATGCCGAGTTGATGCAATGGCACAAAAAAAACCGTAAGAAAGACGGGAAATTGAGAGCACCCGCTGACGGGTCGTAGTGGAGAAAGATCGAGAGAAAGTGGAGCGACTTTACAGGTTACCCGAGGAACGTATGGTTTGGTTTACGTGTAGATGGCGTTAATCCTTTTGGGGAGCAGAGCAGCCAGCATAGCACATGGCATGTGACTCTATGTATGTATAACCTTCCTCCTTGGTTATGCATGAAGCGCAAGTTCATTATGATGTCAGTGCTCATCCAAGGCCCTAAGCAACCTGGCAATGACATTGATGTGTACCTAAGGCCATTAGTTGATGAACTTTTACAACTATGGAATGGAAGAGGTGTACGTGTGTGGGATGAGAACAAACAGGAATAATTTGACCTACATGCGTTGTTGTTTGTAACCACCAACGATTGACCTGCTCTTAGTAACCTTTGAGGACAGACAAACAAGGGATACCACACATGCACACACTGTTTAGATGACACCGATAGTATATATTTGACAAATGCAGGAAGAATGTGTACCTGGGGCATCGTCGATTTCTTCCGACCAACCATCAATGTCGAAAGAAAGGAAAGCATTTCAAAGGTAAGGCAGATCATCGGAAGATGCCCGCCCTCTGTACTGGTGATCACATACTTTATATGGTCAATGATTTACAAGTAATATTTGGAAAGGGTCCTGGCGGACTATTTGTTCCGACTGACGATGCGGGACGCGCACCCATGTGGAAGAAGAAATTTATATTTTGGGACCTACCCTATTGGAAAGACCTAGAGGTCCGCTCTGCAATCGACGTGATGCACGTGACGAAGAATCCTTGTGGGAACCTGCTAGGCTTGTTGGGAGTGTATGGGAAGACAAAAGATACACCGGAGGCACGGGTGGAACAACAACGTGTGCATGAAAAAGACGGCATGCAGCCAAAGGAGTATGAAGGTCCTGCCAGCTACGCTCTTACCAAAGAAGAGAAGGAAATCTTCTTTGAATGCCTGCTCAGTATGAAGGTCCCGTCTGGCTTCTCGTCGAATATAAAGGGAATAATAAATATGACAGAGAAAAAGTTCCAAAACCTAAAGTGTCATGACTACCACGTGATTATGACGCAACTGCTGCCGGTTGCATTGAGGGGGCTTCTACCGGAAAACGTTCGATTAGCCATTGTGAAGCTATGTGCATTCCTCAATGCAATCTCTCAAAAGGTGATCGATCGAGAAATCCTGCCAAGGTTAAGGAGTGGTTTGGTGCAATGCCTTGTTAGTTTCGAGATGGTGTTCCCACCGTCCTTCTTCAATATCATGACGCACGTCCTAGTTCATCTAGTCGACGAGAATTTCGTTCTGGGCCCTGTATTTCTACACAATATGTTCCCCTTTGAGAGGTTCATGGGAGTCTTAAATAAATATGTTCATAACCGTTCTAGGCCAGAAGCAAGCATCTCCATGGGCCATCAAACAGAGGATGTCATTGGGTTTTGTGTTGACTTCATTCCTGAACTTAAGAAGATTGGTCTCCCTCAATCGCGGTATGAGGAGAGACTGACTGGAAAAGGCACGCTAGGAGCGGACTCAATAATATGTAGGGACGAGCATTCTTGGTCTCAAGCACACTACACAGTTCTATAGAATTCCACCTTGGTGACCCCGTATGTCGATGAACACAAGAATATTCTGTGTTCCAAACACCCGGAGCAGTGTGACGACTGGATTACATATGAACACATCAGGACTTTCGGCAGTTGGTTGCAAACACGTCTCATGGGTGACAACACTATTTCTGATGAGCTATACTCATTGGCCAGGGGACCATCTTCAACTGTATTGACTTATAAAGGGTACGAGATAAATGAGAATACATTTTACACGATCGCCCAAGATGAAAAGAACACCAACCAAAACAGCGGTGTCCGCTTTGATGCAGCAACCAAGAGGGGAAATGACACATATTATGGTTACATAGTGGACATATGGGAACTTGACTATGGACATGATTTCAAGGTCCCTTTGTTTCAGTGCAAATGGGTCAATCTGTCAAGAGGCGGGGTACAGAAAGACCCACAGTACGGAATGACAACTATGGATCTGAACAATCTTGGGTACACAGACGAACCATTCGTCCTAGCCAATGATGTGGCGTAGATTTTCTATGTGAAGGACATGTCTACCATACCGAGAAAAAGAAAAGATAAGAAAGCGAATACATCATACGATGAGCCAAAGGGCCACATAGTTCTTTCAGGCTGAAGATTATGAAAAGTTTCATGAAATTCCTCCCATCAAAGTGAAGGCTGACCCAAGCATCCTGTTAAACGATGAAGATTATCCATGGTTACGGCGCAATAAGCAAAGGACACAAGCGAAGAAAAAGTGAAGAATTTCTCTCCACAACTATATCATTGCAGTGACATGTGAAGAAATGAAATGCCTTTTGTAACACGTGAGTTTTCGCCCGAAACCATAATATTTCGAAAGAGATTTTCCGTTTTGTACACGAAGTGCATCCAGTTTTTGTCGTAACCCTCTCAACTTTTTATGACATGCTATGTGGGTGAAATGATGATACCATGCCAACGTTTAACCTTTTTAGAGTTCATTTGAAATGCTTTTCAATTTCAGGGTCATTTAGCTAAAAAAATCAGTGTGCGCATGAAAAATACCAAATGAAGTCAGAAAGGGTTGAAAATTGATGATGTGGCGTTGAATGGTGCATTTTGAACACACAAAAAGTATGGAGTTCAAATAAGTTCAAAAAAATGAAATCCCTTTGTAACAGATGAGTTTTCGTCCGAAACCGTGATACTTCAAAAGAGATTGTCCATTTTGTACACGAAGTGCATCCAGTTTTTGCCGTAACCATCTCAACTTTTTGGCGCACGCTATGTGGGTGAAATGATGATACCATGCCAACTTTGAACCTTTTCAGAGTTCATTTGAAGTGCTTTTCAATTTCAGGGTTATTTAGATAAAAAACAGTAAGTGCATGAAAAATACCAAATGAAGTTAGAAAGGGTTGAAAATTGATGATGTGTCTTTGAATGGTGCATTTTGAACACACGAAAAGTATGGAGTTCAAATAAGTTAAAAAATGAAATCCATTTGTAACAAATGAGTTTTCGTCCGAAACCGTGATACTTCGAAAGAGATTGTCCATTTTGTACACAAAGTGCATCCAGTTTTTGCCGTAACCATTTCAACTTTTTAGCACATGCTATGTGGGTGAAATGATGATAGCATGCCAACTTTCAATCCTTCTAGAGTTCATTTGAAGTTCTTTTCAATTTCAGGGTTATTTAGCTCAAAAAATCAGTAAGTGCATGAAAAATATCAAATGAAGTCAGAAAGGGTTGAAAATTGATGATGTGGCTTTGAAAGGTGCATTTTGAACACACAAAAAATATGGAGTTCAAATAAGTTCAAAAAAATGAAATCCCTTTAGATAACATAAAAAAATAACAAAAATGAACATAGATGCGCTTATGTAAGTAAAATTCGACCGGAAATCAGACTGAAATTCAGTTTGATTTCAGGTCAAATTTTCCCACATAAGGGCATCTATTTTCAATTTGAGAGGAACTCAATAAGGCAGGGAGGGGTGGGCTTATAAACCGGTGCAGCGCCCCTCGCTTGGCGAGGTGGGACTAAATTCCCATCACAGCCAGGACCAACCATTTAGTCCCGGTCGGTGACTACAATCGGGACCAATACCCACCATTGATCCCGGTTGGTGGCACCAACCGGGACCAATGCCAACCTTTAGTCCCGGTTGGTGCCACCAACCGGGACCAAAGGTCTCTGCTTCCCGCCATCTAGGCTGCCAAAAAGAGACCTTTAGTCCCGGTTGGTGGCACCAACCAGGACTAAAGTTGGGCATTGGTCCCGGTTGGTGCCACCAACCGGGACCAATGCTCTGGGTATATAAGTAGAACTTACGAATTTTCAGTTCTCATCTCGCAGTTCCCCCCAACGACGCCGACCTCCTCGACGCCGCCAGGCTGCCCCGACGCCGTCACCGTCGCTCGTGCCCCTGCCCTGCCCCGCGAGCCCACACCGACGCCGTCCGCCGCCCACGCAGTCGCCATCGCCCATGCCCCTGCCCTTCCCTCGAGCCCACGCTGACGCCGTCCGTCGCCCACGCCGTCGTCGTCAGTCGCCCTGCCCCAGCCCGCCCCCACCGTCACCGTCACCGTCGCCGCCCCCGCCGTGGCCCTCGCCGGCTGCCCCCGCTGTGAGCCGACGCCGCCACCCCTTGTATTTTTTCATAGATGTTGTATATGTTTTTTTCATGTATATGTATATATGTTCATGTATATGTGTCATTTGTGTATATTTTCATGTATATGTTTTTTTCATGTATATGTATATATGTTCATGTATATGTGTCATTTGTGTATATTTTCATGTATATGTTTTTTTCATGTATATGTATATATGTTCATGTATATGTCTGTATATGTTCATGTAAAAAGTCTTCGTTGTTTTTCATATGTACGAAAATGTAGAGTAAAAACGAAAAAAAACATATAAGAAAAAACAAAGTAAAAAATGAAGAAGGAAAATAAAACCGCCTGGCCCGGCCACCACCGTACTTTCATAAAGTTTTTCCACCGAGTCCACGTCGCACCGAGCACCCGCGGCGAAGCAAGTCTTTTTTTGAAGAAGGTATTTTTTTGGTAAATGAAAATGTTAGCATCAGCTCTATCATCACGTTGGCATCGGCTCTTTCTATCAACAAGGCCACGGGAGCACCCTGGCCCCCTATCATCATGTTGGCCTCGGCTCCCCGAGAGCTTTCCAACAGATCTGGAATGTAGGTCGTTGTTGATATACCCCCTCCTCGATAACTTTGACATGAGAGGGGATGTCAGACATGCATGAGAGAGAGGCGGTCCGCTCACCCGGCCAACTATCGAGGCCACCCAAACCCTAGAAGAAAGAGCATCGTTGTCGATCTACCCCCTCCCCGATAACTTCGACATGAGGGGGGATATCGGACATGCATGAGTGAGAGAGGCGGTCCGCTCGCCCGACCAACTATCGAGGCCATCCAAACCCTAGAATAAAAAAGTGTCGTTGTCGATCTACCCCCTCCCCGATAACTTCGACATGAGAGGGGACGTCAGACATGCATGAGAGAGAGGCAGTCCGCTCACCCGGCCAACTATCGAGGCCACCCAAACCCTAGAAGAAAGAGCATTGTTGTCGATCTACCCCATCCCTACCCGACCAACTACCGATATTTGGAAGGCTCTTGTTGAACTTCGTACCAAAAAGCTAATTAATTATCCTATCTAGGATGCCATCAGACATTCATGAGAGAGGCGGTCCGGACGTCGGACATTCATGTTTGTATATTAATTGGCATGTTGTAATATTTGTAGAAACTATGGATCCAAGAGACGAAGAACAAGAACAGTTGTTGGGGGACATAATCCACAGCGGACATGATATCTTGTCGTTTCTCAATGACACCGATGGTCTGGAAGGAGAGGATTATGACGGCTCCAGTGATCGAGCAATGGAGGAGGAAGGACATGATCATGATGGCTCCGGTGACCGAATGCTAGAGGAAGAAGGAGACCATGATGACGGCTCCGGTGACCGATTGGAGGAGGGAGCTGTTGCAAAGTCCGGCGAGGTATATATATTAATTAAGTCTTGGCTCCGGTGACCGGCTAATTGATGCATTAATTATTTTGGTATGTACATATATTAATTAACTCTTCTTTCTTATTTTATAGCCCTCCGGATCGAGACAAACTTCGGTAACGAGACGAGGCCCGAAGAAGAGGTTGTGCAAGGATGAAAAGTTCACGATCACAACACTCGCGAATGATGGCCATCTTATTGAACCCAAGCGGACCAAGAACACATTTTCTGCTTAGTGAGGAGCTATTGTTAGGGACAACATCCCGATCAGCATCAACCAATGGAATAAGCCTAAGGACGGCGCCCCTAAAGGTGATTATGTCACCGATAGACAGAAAGATGATCTTTGGACCACGCTGAAGGCAAATTTCACCCTACCGCCAGAGGAGGATCCGAATAAGCCAGTTATAGAGCCCCTGGTCAAGGCGTGTCCTCTTAAGAAGATGGTAGATCTATTCAGGAGGTGGAAGAATGAGTTGAAATCAAAGTTTGTTGACAATGGGAAGACTCCAGAATTCACCGTCCGATTTGAGAAGATAAGAGATTACTGGCCCACATTTGTGGACTACAAGACATCAGACAAGAGTAAGAAAATGTCAGAGACAAACAAGGTCAATGCTACAAAGAAGCAGTATCACCATCACACGGGGTCAGGTGGCTACCTCAAAGCCCGGCCGTTGTGGGACAAAGCTGAGAATGACCTGATTGCTAAAAATATCGTACCACAGACATATAACTGGCCAGACCATCTTCAGGGTTGGGGGAACTTTGGACCCTGAAACAAGGAAGTGCCGTTGGACGGATGAGCAACTTGCAATACCCATGAACAAGCTTCAGAAGTATATCACCGCAGCGCAGGAAGGGACGTTCATTCCCGACAGAGAGAAGGACGAGCTGACTGAGGGCCTAGGGAATGCTGAGCACCCTGGACGAACACGAGGCACACCAGGCTCCATTCTGTGGAAGGTTGGGTTTCACAAGACAGGCGGTAACAGAAGCCGGGAGAGAAAGAGGAAAGCGGAGCTGAGCGAAATTCAGAAGCTCAATGCAAGACTACAAAAGATAGAGGAAGCTAAGATCCAGCGAGCTGCCGGCCAACCATCTCAGCGGCATGAAGCTACCCCAGAAGCTACCCTGCCATCTCAGTGAAGAAGCAGTGTCACTTCCACGGAGCCCGTTCAGCCTGACTTCACGTCTCCTAGCTACCCCGTGGATACTATCACGGAGGCTCAACATTGCGAGCTTATGACGAAATGCTGGAACCTCACTTTCAAGGCAGCTGTCGGTTCTGTTGCACCTCCTCAACCCAACGGAACTTTTCACTGCCATGCGATTCCACATGGCTATGCTGTTGTGATGGTGGATGAAGTAATGAAGGAATTTGAGGAGCTCGAGCTTGACCATTGTACAGGTGAAGGAGAGAATAAGCTGGTTCGTGCCCTGAGGAGTACATGTCTATGGTAGAAGGAGTACATCAAGCTTCCAAACTGGACGCCTCCGCCTCCTCCTTCTCCTCAAGCAAATCAGGGCACTCCGGCTCCTCCTACTCCTATTCCTCCTCCTCCTCCGGCGAGTGATCAGTGCACACCGCCTCCTTCTCCGGCTCCTCTGACGCATGGGGGCACTCCGCCTCCTCCTTCGCCTACTCCGGCACGTCAGAACAGTACGCCTCCTCCTCAGCCTCATCGGCAACGATGGAAGACAGACACCGCCGCTTCGGCTCCTCCGGCGCCTAGTAAGCAATGACGAAAGGGAGCCGACGCCGCTCTGACAGGTAGCAGTACAAGCATAGGTAGTAGGGGATACAGATACGGTCCATCTCTCAAGCCTCTGGAAAAGTTACCATATGAGAGGACCGAGTCTAAAAACGAGGAGATATGTCAGGCCGAATTGAGGGCCCATTTTGCAAAAAAAACTCCACCTCCGAAGGAGAAGATAGATCCGGTGAAAGCGATGCGCACTATCGATGCCCTGAAGCGACCACCACCACCTCCGCCGGATTCCAACTTTGACCGTTGTATTAAAAAGACATATCAAGCTGCATGCCGGTTAGGAAGTACTTCGAGTCATGCAAGGTTAGCAAAATGAAGAAGTGGGAAAAAAATTCCCCAGCTCGGCGAACAGGCGAACCAATCGTGCCCCCCTCTCAAGGTGTCTAGCGATACCGTCGCTAATCTTCCGGGGATGGTGCCCGGTACAAACCTGGTGATTACCTGAGCGATGATGTATAGTTTAAGCTGTTGGAGGTGGACGAATTCCGTTACCGGCACGGGTGGCCTCTCGTCAAACCTGATCATTCTCCTCTAACAACGATGATGCGAAAATTCCATGAATGGTACATGAAAACCTACCACGAGTCTGGGACGGATTCTTTGATACTGTCAGTTAAAGAGCAGCACGACCTCGTTGGAATGAAACTATTGAATATTGAATTTGAGGAGATATTCCAGTTATTCAATCAAAAGGCCCACGACAAAACAATCGTGACTTGCTACTGTCTGTAAGTACTATTCTGTAATTAAGTCTCTCTATGTATATAGCTCAGCTCTTTCATTGCATGTATATAATTATCCTCACTACTATATTATGCAGATTGAAGATCATGGAATGCAGAAAAGCACAAATATATGACATTGGGTTCATTAACCCAAATTTCATACATGAGTATAATTTCCAAAAGTACCCAAAATGCCAAAATGCCCTCAGATATTTTCACTATTCATAATAGTGATTCCACTATTCATAAATAGTGTTTCCCACTATTCACAATAATGTTTTCCACTGTTTCGTAATACTGTTTTCACTAGTCATGAGATATTTTCTCCCAATAGCATTCCCACTATTCATAATAGTGTTTCCACTATTCACGAGATATTTTCTCCCAAAAAGCACTTTCACTATTCACGACGATATTTTTCAGTGTCCGGTCGAACTGAAAATATTTATGTGGGCTTAGAACATTTCCAGTACCCCACTAAAATAATTTTCAATGCGATCCGGAACAATTCCATGCCTGAACGTCAAGACAACCAATTGATCACGCTGCAAGGTCTCAACTCACCCGCCTCACACCCATACAATCGTCCGTACCCATGTATCCATGTGATACCCCGAAAGGAAAGATGGCATGACGGTGCTACACTTGGGAGAACACTAACTACTTGATATTTTGTGAGAGATCACCCTAATAAAAGCGACTACCGTGCAATCAAAAGGGTGCATCATAAGGGATAAACATCTCAGGCAATTCATAATAGCATGATATGGTATAGCCCTTTCTGACGGAGAAGTATTGTATTTCTTCGTCTTTGGCATTCGCGTTGGTGTTCACCTTTGAGAAGATTGCCACCACCTTGTCATTGCACCAGATAATATTGCTATCTCTATAGCAAATAAAATAAGTGCATTACATAAGGTTGACACGCAGGTCATTAAAGTGCAATCATATGGCTCCAGCCATCATGCCGAATCATGACACGCAGGTCATGTTAATCAAATTACATCATATAGTCATCTCATGCATAATCAAATTTATATGAGCACTGCTATACCACATCACATGCACATGCAAACCATTCTGCAAAACCAAGTTAGATGCCTCTAATCGGTTCATGCAAAAACTTGTTTTACGTGGCTTCTAAGGTTTCGAAACAAACCGAAGCTACGAACGTCCATCATCAAGCATGATAATCCAAGTCGCTAGATTAACATTACGAGGTGTATGAAACACGAGATAATAAAATCTTGAGCCCCATCCTAAACTTCATCATACGCATGACCCCCGTGCAGATCGCATCTGCATTGCACTTTTGTCTGCGAAACATCCATCTTTCTCAACTATGGTGGAACCCAAAGAACTGTTAGCACTTCGTTGATCTGTTAATCAGCATACTCAGGAGCAGCATGAAAGGATCGCAGATTAACAGAACTTTGTGAGATTCCACCATGCCATTAAGATCAGGACTATGCAAATTCTAGGGAAGCAACAAGAACATCGGGTTACAGATTTCATCTGCTACCCGCACAAATAATTTTCAGTAATAGATCTCATCTACTACCTAATATATTGTGCAACACCCATACATCTCTATGTATTCTAGATCGCAACCTGCATCTACGCATAGCATGGCTCTTGATGCCACTGTAGGGTAATGCAGCAGAAAACAAAAAAATTCCGACCAACGCACCAGCCCAGGACCACTATGAAGACTGCATACAAGGTTTGATCTTTTCGTTACCGACTCGTAGCGCAGCAGAAGTAGAGTCGATGACGATCGGCGGTGCAGATCCCCGCAGCTAGGATTTACAACCTCCGAACCGCGAGGATGTATACCCTCATCTGCCCCTCGGACAGCCCTCCAGGAGGCGGTCAGACAGTCCCCCGGACGGTGTCGCGGACAGCCCTTCGGGAGGACCTCCAAAACTTGGACTGTCACTCGGACAGCCCTTCGGGAGGACCTTCGAAACTCGGACGGTCACTCGGACCGCCCTTCGGGAGGCACTCTCGAACTAAGACCGAAACTATGATCTCTCTACACAGTTGCACACATACGATGTCATCTATCCGGCAGGGCTTCGCCGTCCAGAACTAGTTCCTGCCGAAACCCAAACAGCCTTTCGGCTCTACGAAACTATTTCGCTGGGAGGGAGAGAAGAAGCCAGATCATTGCAATGGCACTTGTATGTGAGGAGTCAGTTTTTGGGCTGCCTCCTCACCCCTATTTATAGGGTGAGAGACTATGGTAAAAATACCAAAATGCCCTCAGATATTTTCACTATTCATAATAGTGATACCACTATCATGAATAGTGTTTCCCACTATTCACAATAGTGTTTTCCACTATTTCGTAATAGTGTTTTCACTAGTCATGAGATATTTTCTCCCAATGGTTTTTCCCACTATTCATAATAGTGTTTCCACTATTCACGAGATATTTTGTCCCAAAAAGCACTTCACTATTCACGACGACATTTTTCAGTGTCCGGTCGAACTGAAAATATTTATGTGGGCTTAGAACATTTCCAGTACCCCACTAAAATAATTTTCAATGCGATCCGAAACAATTCCGGATTAGTGATTTTCATCTGCGAAAAGCATCTGAATCGGTTCCGACAGCTCCGGAACATTTCCAATTTTTCTTCCAGAAAATTCCCAAAAGTTTCCACAATGATTCTGGCACCCTCCGAGAATTATCAGGCATGTGCCGAAACCAATTTGACTTAATGGTATCCCCTGAAACAACTTTTCAGTTTTACCGAAACTGTTCCGGTGTTCTCTCTACGGAACTTTTCCGCTGTGCGAAACTTTTCCGGTGTCCGAAACTTTTTCGGTGATTTTCTCTCACACTACGTGTCTAGTATTCAGCAGATAGATGACCCTTAAGCATGTGACCCTATAGGTTCGGTGAAGCATAGACATGACCCGGAACCCCTTCCGATCAATGATCAACATCAGAGCCGTGGACACCCATATTGACCCCTATACCCACACGAATGAATATTCGAGTGAACCTCCAGTTGCCGTGTGCTATTCTTGTTGCTTCGCGATATGTTACAAATACCTGAGGTGAGACATGTTGGCATCCCCGTGGATCAACAACGTGTCCACTATGCCAGTTACCTCATTACCGGTATTGTTCTCTTTTCTCGTTCCCGTGTTCAGGCATCCCCGTGATCAAATCACAAAGGGTCTGGCCAGACGATGATGGATGCCGTAACACCAAGAGGGCCTAGAGATATCTCTCCATCGTCGGAGGAGAAAATCCCAATCTTGGTCTATCAAGTTACTTGACATACTTTTCCATGAACCCATAAGCCGCCGTGATAGCCACCCATTTACGGATGACGTTTAACAAACCCCAAAGTTCATGAAGAAAGCATGAAGAAACTCGATACTCTCATGGTCTAAGGAGTTCTGCAAATATTAACTTCTCTGTGTTATTAACTATTAACTTATGACGAATGTATCTCATAGCATAACATCAATTCGGGTCGATTCAACACAAATGTTCTTCTAACATTGTG
Organism: Hordeum marinum; assembly: GCA_022496015.1. Classification (NCBI taxonomy): domain Eukaryota; kingdom Viridiplantae; phylum Streptophyta; class Magnoliopsida; order Poales; family Poaceae; genus Hordeum; species Hordeum marinum. The sequence continues at coordinate 49,631,011 of CM039678.1, read as the reverse complement.
CCCTCAAAATTGCCGGCATAGCCATGCCCATGATCAGGAAAACAGGATCATCATGCAATACTTGAGCCAGTCTTAGAGGCCAGACTAGGAATACAATTTACCGTTTATTATTCCACACGTGCATATGAGTCTTCCTTCAAGCCTCGTGGTTATTGTAGACTCAAGAACCATAGCAGTTATAGCATGAAACATAAACCTAATTATGAACAGGGAGATAATCAATAACATTTATTATTGCCTCTAGGGCATATCTCCTACAGACTCCCACTTGCACTAGAGTCAATAATCTAATCAATGCTAATGCACTTTACACCTATGGCATACTGTTGTAAAGTATGCTTCGCTTGTGGTATAGCGTGATGTCCAATGGATCTGACAACTTCAGCTCCGTGTGTAACTTTGCATATCCTCGCGTTTTCACGATATCACAAAATTCATATTTTCTGTGAACTTGGCTTTGCATATGTGTGAATCATTGGTCGAAACCTGATTCCTCAGACTAATATATGGAGCAACTATCTGCAATAGTGTCTCATAGACCAAAGCCATCTTGGAACCATACTAAGTTCATGAATGAACTACATGATTCAACAATTTCTTTGTCGCTTCCAAAGCGTCAACATACTTAGCCTTTGTTACAGAATTCGCCACAGTATCTTGTTTGGAACAATTTCCAACTACCGTGCCACCATATTGTGTATTACACAAAACCCTTAACTTAAATCGAAAATCGCATGGAGCATTGATTGAGACTGCATCAATGTAGTTACTTACAACGAGCATTTCATAATCTCTGCTTGCGAGAAAACATGTCATCAATACTACTCTAGTACTTAATGACATCTTTCACTGTTGTCCCATTATCATTGCTTTGATCACTTTGGTATCTATACTCACAACAACTTGGGAGTATTGGACATATTTGGTTGTTTTTACATACCATGGAATACATGATTTAATCCAAACACTAGAGTGTGTGGAATCTCCATCATGTATTTTACTCGTCAGTGTTTTGGGACACTGAGTCTTGCAAAAACTCTTTCCATGTGACTTCGGCAAGAATCACTCCTTGACGTTTTTAAATGCTACAAGGTTTTAGCACCTTGTCAATATGTATTCATTGCTTAACCCCATTAGGTAAATCTATCTCCATAGATCATCATGCCTAATATTGAGGCTATTTAGCCTAAGCACTTCATTGCAAAACTATTTTCAAAAGAAGTCCTAATTCGTGTCAAGAAACTTATTTCCAATTAACAATGTGTCAAGCACACAACGTTTTTAGAAATATTATTATGCTCCCACTTACTTTCTTGAATCACAAGCATCTTCGTTACCCATTGATGAAATCAAAAAACGCTTTTGACCATTTCATCAAACCATGAAGATTCCAACTCCATTTTGCTCTCTTCTGTCCATTGCTGGAACTGTGAAGTTTGCATACTTACTAGCATCCTCTGGATCGACAAATTAGTTTGGACTTTATCACATACAAGTCCTAGGTTTCATTTTCATCAGATGGAAATCCTTTTGTCATCCATGTTTCATATCTCATGATTGATATATGTATTAATTGCTAGTTCAACCCGAACCGACCTTAAGAATCGCTACGGTGAAACAACCTCATCGTAGTCAACTGCTTGAACTTGTTATTTCAACAAGTCAAGATTTATGGATAAAACAATTTTTATTTGTATCAGTTTTTAGTTCCATAAATATTCGTTAGACTCTAAGTCCTCTGAAAGGTGTATCAAGGTTTTAATCTTGAATCACTTATATGGAAACTATCTCGGATTGTATTGGCATTTAGCCAATCCCGGAGTCAGGGCCCATCAACACTTCCTTGTGTATTGTAGGTATACTGTTGTCTAACAACAATATCTCGTTTGCGCACCTGATAGGTTTGCACGAGCTTGGCCTACGTGGTTCAGCTGCACGTTCGACCGAAGTCCATACATTTTATTGTAGAGACTTCTGTATCAGTCGTAGTAGGAAACAACGGAATCACTTCCAGGGTTTCATTCCTTTGAACTAATGACGAAGATACTGGTTATCTCGTCGAGTTGCAATGTCCTCCCACTCACCTTTTGTAAGAACTATTCTCTTTAAAAGCATACCGTTTTGTGGCAAAACCCTTTGTCTCGGTATAGTGGTGGGGGAATACCCAATGACTTGGGATAACCATACAAAGTAGCACTTGTCTTATTTGGAATAGGTTTGTAACCTTTTACACAAGCCACATATTCCAAATTTTAAGAAAAGATATAACATGGTTGGGCGTACCATACCATGGCGTCATTTCAACAGACCTGATGGATCTCTTTTCAGTGTAAAAGCCGCAGTCTCTAAAGCATCACTCTATAAAAGGGGTAATGGCAAATCTATTTATGTCATCTTTGATCTTACCATCTCATAAATGGTTTGATTACATCTTCACGGACTTTGCACTTGCAGTGGTGTTCCGGGAGGTGCAAGTTATGAAACTCTTCTCACAACTCATCAGACATTCGCTAAACTTGTAACTCAAATATGCCTTTCCGCAATCAAATTGCAGAAACATAATTTTCTTGGTACAATAACTTCTACTTCATTTTTGAAAACCTTTCGAATGATTTCAAAAGATTCAGACTTACGTCTCATCAAGTAAATATCCATATATCTACTTGAGTCATTTTTGAAGGTAGACAAATCCACTATTTGCAACAACATTTATCAGACTACATACATCAAATGTATGATCACCAATAAGTTCTTTGCTCGTTCCTTATGGCCTATGAACGGTATTTTAGTTAGTTCATCTTTTGGAGGAAAGTTGCAAGTGTCAGATGATTCAAAATCAGACGACTTCAAAATCCATCATAATGGAATTTTCCATGCGGGTTTCTCCAATGTGACCAAATGCAGTGCCACACATATGTGGTATTCTTTTAGTCTTGCGACATTTAGCGTCAGTGTTGTGGATGTATCATATTTCCATCAATATTCATAACATACATCCCATCTAGGATGGAAGCATGTCCCTTCATGTTATTCATAATACTGAACAACAATTGTTGTTTTTATGAACAACTCTTTTGCAACAAACATTGTGCAGTGGGCTAGAGTGTATGAAACTCTAAAATGAATTATAAAAGTAAACCCAGAGGTAATGTATTATTATCAATATTCATAACATACATCTCATTCATCTTAGACTCGAAACGAAAAGATCCCTAGGAATATGCGGACATGACTAAAATTCTCCAGAAATAAGTTCAATCGATCATTATCGCATCATATCGGCAACTTTGTTGATTTCCTGATATCAAGTAATTATTTTCTTTGTCTGGCAGGGTTTGGAAAGAGTTCACAACAATTGTTCCGGCACTGCCGGGGGAGCTGCGATTTACACACCCGAAAGTAAGTACTACTAGCTAGTTCCGCGCATCTCCCATTGATTCTAGTTTCATCAATACCATTTATCATGCTTGATTATCAGTTTGATTGAACTCTATTTCTCGTAAAGTGCTTATGGCAAGAAACCGGGAACAATTTATGTGGATACTACGTTTGCGAGTTCATCTACGACACGACGACCCCTAAGCGGGGCTACTCTGAAAAACAATTTCAAGTGCATAAGCAATAATATTCATAATTTTATTTTATTACCATATATATGTATTGACCCCCTTCTTCTAATTAGGTGTGGCAGATGCGGGATGAACTCCTACCACATGATCGCATACGAGCAATTAAAGAAGAATTGGCGGGATTCTTTCTTGACCACGTCATAAATAAAACCAAAGAATACCATCTGGGATTGTAAGAGATCTTATTGTTGGGGAACGTTGCATGAGAAACAAAAAAAAATCCTACGCACACGCAAGATATTTCCGTGGTGATGAGCATCTATGAGAGGGAGAGGGGATCTACATACCCTTGTAGATCGCTAAGCGGGAAGCGTTAAGAAACGAGGTTGGTGTAGTCGAACGTCTTCGCGATCCAAATCCCCGAGCATCCCGCGATCTCATCACGATCCGTCCCGCGATCCAATCACGATCCATCCCACGAACTCATCATGATCCGTCCTGCGATCTCATCATGATCTGTCTCGCGATCTTGATCACGGTCCTTCCGACCTAGCGCCGAACGGACGGCACCTCCGCGTTCAGCACACGTATGGCTCGATGACAATCTCCACCTTCTTGATCCAACAAGAGAGAGCGGAGAGGTATAAGAGTTCTCCGGCAGCACGGCGGCGCTGCGGCGAGGGTGGTGGAGCCATTCCGGCAGGGCTTCGCCTAAGCACTACAGAAAACCGATCTAGAGGAGAAACTATGCACAAGAGGAGAGGGTAGCACGTGGCAGAAAATCTAGTGCAAAACCCCTAAAACCTCTAGTATATATAAGAGGAAGAGAGGAGGAGGCTTGGCCCTCAAGGGTCCAGCCCTAGGTTTCGGCCGAACCAAGGAGGAGAGGAGGAATCCTCCTCCAATCCTAGTAGGACTAGGACTCCTCCTTATTTTGGTCTTTTTGCCTTTTTCTCTTTGGGATTTTCTTCCCAGCCGCACGGGCCTTGTGTGGGACTTCCACCAGCCTACTAAGGGCTGGTATTCACTCTCCCACAGCCCATGTAGCCTCTTGGGTCGAAATACCCCTCCCGATGGTCTCCCAGTACACTACCGGCACTCCTAGTACACTACCGATGAGCCCGAAACTTTTCCGGCGACCAAAATAGGACTTCCTATATATCAATCTTTACCTCCGGACCATTCTGGAGCTCCTCGTGACATTCGGGATCTCATCCGGGACTCCGAACAACCTTCGGTCACCACCAGACATAACTCTATACTACCGAAACGTCACTGAACCTTAAGTGTGCAGACCCTGCGGGTTCGAGAACTATGTAGACATGACCGAGACACCTCTACGGTCAATAACCAATAGCGGGACCTGGATGCCCATATTGGTTCCTACATATTCTACGAAGATCTTTATCGGTCGAACCTCTATGTCAAGGATTCAGTTAATCCCGTATGATGTTCCTTTTGTTCTTCGGTATGTTACTTGCCCGAGATTCGATCATCGGTATCTCCATACCTAGTTCAACCTCGTTACCGGCAGGTCTCTTTACTCGTTCCGTAATACAAGATCTCGTGATTAACACTTAGTCACATATTGCTTGCAAGTCTTGTTGTGATGTTGTATTACCGAGTGGGCCCTGAGATACCTCTCCGTCACACGGAGTAACAAATCTCAGTCTTGATCCATGCCAACCCAACAGACACCCTCGGAGATTCCTTTATAGTCACCTAGTTACGTCGCGACGTTTGATACACACAAGGCACTCCGCCAGTGTCAGTGAGTTGCATGATCTCATGGTCATAGGAACAGATACTTGACATGCAGAAAACAGCAGCAATAAACTGACACGATCATATGCTACGTTTGTAGTTTGGCTCTTGTCCATCACATCATTCTCCTAATGATGTGATCCCGTTACCAAATGACATCTCATGTCCATGACTAGGAAACCATAGTCATCTTTGATCAACGAGCTAGTCAATTAGAGGCATACTAGGGACATGGTGTTGTCTATGTATCCACACATGTATCTGAGTTTCCGATCAACACAATTATAGCATGGATAATAAACGATTATCATGAACAAGAAAATATGATAATAACCAATTTATTATTGTCTCTAGGGCATATTTCCAACACTTATATTGTATATATGTAGCTAGTAGCGTCGGATATATATACGAAAACTTGCTATACGACCAATCTCTCGGAGAAAGAGAGGTTGATCACTTCTATCTCTATATGTTCATGACGATCTTCTGTACTTAATGGTTCCTTCGTTTGCTTACTAGCTAGCATGTCGAGTTCTCTCTATAGTAGCTAGCGTCGACCAAGCACGGAGAAAGAGAGGACACTTCTCTCTATTAATTAGCTAGCTAAAACAATATAGAACCCCTAAATTAACCGTCCAAAACCCCCTAACCCCCCTCCCTTTCAAAAAAACCCAGCAACTGCTAGATGCTGACGCGTGGATGCCTTTTGGTCTCGGTTGATATTACCAACTAGGACTAAAGGTCCTCCTACCTGGGCTCCCCGCAGAGGCCACGTGGAGCCCCTTCTGTCCCGGTTTTTAAGAGAACCGGGACTAAAGGTTTTGGGCTTTAGTCCCGGTTTTAGAACCGGGACAAATTGGCCTTACGAACCGGGACAAATGAGCCTTTTTCTACTAGTGACCTAATCAGCGGCCTCCACCGTGATCCATTCACTCGCCTCCCAGTCCTGCCACCCGCATGTTCACCACCGTCGGGGCAACCGGATCGAGCAGCAACATCTCACCACTCAAAATTTTGGCGGCCTGAGGCGTCGCGCAGCCATACTAATTAGATACATTACTCGTGGGCAGCGAGCTCAACGATGTGGAATGATCCAAGGCACATCTTTTTGTGGGTCTCCTGGTCCGTAATCTCGGCCGCTCACGTCTTTTTGACGGTGGTGCGTGGGGTGGTCAGGGAAGACGGCAAGCCTGTCGAATTGGGCCGTAGCACCGTGGCGGTGATAGCGTGAGGAGGATATGACATCGTCGTGCTTGTGGCGGCACGGATCCGTGCTGCAGATGGGTGTCAGGGAGCGACGACAATGTGATCCGGACATGATTGCAATGACGGGCAGGACTTGTGGGGCTGGAGTCACCGACAAGGGGGGTTGGGGGAGAGGAGGAAGTGGATGGGTGCGGGAGCAGTTGGGAAATTTTACTCCGAGCTCGAGAAGTGGAGTACTTTTACCCACCAACTAAGCGGTGGAGAAAAATATATACTCCGCTATAGCATTTAGAATATCGGCTAGGTCCGGTTAGAGGGGTAAAACCGGCTTTTTACTCCTCTAACTGATTTTAGAGGATAGGCTAGAGTTGTTATTAGGGAATTCATTAAGGATGCAAGATTGCATGTATACATAGTGCTTGTCTTACATAGTATTAGTATTTGGAAAGATCTCAACATTAATGAACGATATATCTCGTTCACTTGCAATCTTTTGTATAGTACATTAATGAACATTGAAAATATATTACAACCTCTTGCTATTTATAATCTTGCAGTCCGTGTCTGCCACATTTGGAGTCCAACTATTTCCTAGTGGAACCTTACACTCGACTAGAACTGAGTTTGTCAAGAGATAACCAATATGATAGGGAACAGCCTAGTGCAGGCGACGATGATATTCTTCATTGGGTGCCTTGTCGTGTGTGCACAGTGTAAGTATCTATCATCGTCGTCATTAGCATCTCGTGTTAATTTCTTTCCAATAATTTTTCAAAACATACATACATATTTATACGTCTTCGGTACTGCATACTAATGTTAAATATAATATATAGGTGTTCTCGATGATAAGCAAATGGTGGAGAACCAAGATGGTCATGCGGCGAACACAAGTACCAACGCTACCATCGTCCACTCGACGTCTGTAGGGGAGGGCAAGATAACGTTGAAATTTTGCATTCGGTTTCTCATATGTCATCGCTCAGATGGGCACGTTGGTACGTGCTACTGCTGCCAGAATAATGGTGTCCAGTGTTATACGACGCGGAGTGAGTGCCTAGACAACTGCCCTACCTGCAACCCTAAATGCCCAACCTTCGTCGGGGTCTCAGGGATAGATTTCCATGTGCTTGAATAATTCGTTCGTTGGGAATAAAAGGCACCTTATTTGGTTTGGGCAATTGGGTCCTGACCAAACATCAGAGGATAGCCCGCATGTTTTCTCTGGTGATTCAGCGAAGCAAAATTTGATGAAATGAATCCCTGAAATTTGTTGTCTTGCATATTTAAACAGGTCAAATGCTTTGGCAAGCCGATTGTCTACTATGCTCTCTCATTTCTACTTCGGGGTCATGAGGCTGGCATCCGATGTTTCCATAAACTTTCCTTGCCCGGTGCCTACTTCGTTAGCCAGCGGTTGGCTTATTGTCCTACACTTCTAATAGCGCACGATGCGGAGAAAATAAACTAAATAATACATCAAATAAACAAAAAGTCCAAGAACTACATCACAGGATGTAGGAAGGAACCGGCTCATCTACCAGGAAATCCCTATTTGACGCTCATTGCGTCAAATTGCCAGGGCTTCGCATAGGCGAAGCGACCTGGCGACCAGATTGGCCGGTTTTCCCTTTCTTTCTGTTTTTTCATTGTTTCATTTCATTTTTTTCTTGTTTTCTGTTTCTTATTTTTTCCTTTTTCTTTTTCAAGGTTATTTTACATTTCTAAACGAAGTTCATGTTCAAAAATTGTTCTAAAAATTCGAAAAATGTTCTTCCTTTTAAAAAATATTCTAAATTTCAAATAATTTTCGTTTTTCAAAAATTGTACATAACTTCAAAAACCTTTGGGACTTTAAAAAAATGTTTGGCTTTTTTAAAAAATGTTCTTCGTTTTCCAAAAAATGTTGAGAATGCCTTTTTCCGAAAATTTCACAAAATTCAAAAAGCATTCGTGTGTTAAGAAAAATGTTCCTATTTTCAGAAATTATTCGCAAATTGCAAACAATGTTAACATTTTCATTTTTCCAGATTTTCAAAAAAATATCAGTTTCATAAATTTTCACAAGTTTCAAAAGACGTTCGTGTTTCCAAATTTTGTGCAGGAGTTTCGTAATATGTTTGTGTCTCCGAATTTATTTTGCAATTTGGAAAATAGTTGACGTCTCAATATATATTCATGATTTTAAAAAACGTTCCTGTTTTATTTTTCAGTTTCTTTTAAAATTTTCATTTGTCTGTTTCTCTTCATTTTCGTTTCTTCTTTTATATTTTATTCTTATTTTTTTTCACTTTTTTCCCTTTTCAAACTTATTTTATGTTTTTCAAAAAATGTTCCTGTTTTTAAAATTTTCGAAATTTCGAAATTATGTTCGAATTATCGATACAAACCTCTGTTTTAAATTTCAGAAATCCAAAAAAAGACGAATTTCATTTTTTTTATATTTGCAAAAAAGTTCAATAGTTAGGAAAATATTAGAATTCCAATAAATATTTGCATATCAAACCTTTGTTCACGGATTAAAAAATTGCTCAACCTGATTACTAAACGGACCAGCCCGTTGGCCAGTTTAACATGATGGGATATGCATTTTCAGCTATTTGGACTTATTTTTAGGTCTATTGAGCCCTATTTTAAGTATATATAAATCTTAAAAAATTAAAAATACATAAAAAAAATAAACGGGCCGTACATGTCGGCCTGCGTGCCCAGCCTACAGGCCCAGGCAAGGCCCAAGACGTGCCATGTGCTAGACCTGGCCCGTTTATGATCATGCCGTGCTTGGCCCATGACGGGCCGTGCCGGCGTGCTTACGAGCCGGCCTGGTTAGTCCGACCCGTTTGGCCAGCTATACACAACGACACGGTAGAGGACCGGCTCCACATAGGAGCTACATGAGATATTGTCAATACTCTATCAGTTGAGCGTCAGCAAATTCCAACAAAACAACATACAGTAGAGTGAAAGGCCCCCTCCCTCCTACCCAAACACACACACACACACACACACACACACACATATATATATATATAACAAATAGAGGTGATATTCTACCCCCCCCCCCCCCCCCCCGCGGTAATTTTGTAGAATCATGCGGGCACGCATACCCCCTAGAATTATACGTGCTATAATATGTGAATGATTTGATTTGTCCACTACATACATTACTCATTTGTGTCTAAGACACATCTAGATGTGACATAGTTATCGCACATATAAATGACTAAATCAATCTTAAAAAAATAAAAAATAAAAAATAAAGGAAAATATCCACACGAATCTTCATGTAAGATCAATGATATAGGATTTAGATGTGCAATACTTATGTCACATTTAGATGTGTTTTAACAAAACACATTATTTTATGTAGGAAGTGCTACTTGCATGATTTGTAAATAAATAGTATTCCTAAACTAATATAAGAGAGTTTGTATTACTAAAGTAATGATCTAAACGCTCTTATATTAGTTTACAGAGGGAGTACTTGCATTATTATGTTCCCTTCCCAATTCCCCTTCGGCTTTCAAGGTAACTCTGTCGTTGATCGATTGGTATTCAATCAAGCCAACCTCCTACTGTATGTATTCCAATCCAACCAGTCCGACTTCCGTTGTTCCACACTAGCAAATATGCCCGTGCGTTGCAACGGAAGACAAAAAATATTATGCGCTAGCCAAATAAGCGTAACTTTTTTGAGGATTGACTCAACACCCTCACATATGAGCATCCTCTATTTTAACATGGTGGCTCGTCATGTTGCCACTTAATTTTATTTTCCACCCTCGCTGATGGGCCGCAAATTACGTGATTACAATGCATTCAACATGCTAAATCCAAAGGTTATGAACTTGCCACTGCATGCCACACTTGTCATTATGTTGCGCAAGGGAATATTTCAAACTTTTTAAAAAATCTCATTGACCATGAACTATTCCCAACGTCTAGACATACAAAGACTTTCAAAAATCTCATCAAATAGACATAAAAAACTTTGAATTGGTATACAGTTTTTGAATCGACATTTGTTTTTTGGAATTTTGAATTTTCTCAAAGAAATCACAAACATTAGTTTTGTTTACTTGAGCATTTTTTGACTCAACAAACATTTTGTGGATCACTGAATTTTAAAAAAAATTGGGGAACAAAATTTAAAATTTGTGTTTTTTTTACTTTTTGTGAACATTTTCTAAAATTTGATGGTCACTTTTTGCGAACAGTTTTACAAATACATCAATATTTTTTTAATCCACGAAACTTTCATGCTTTCCAAAAAACAATCGAATTCCCGTACATTTTATGATTTCTCAAATATTTTTTTAAAACTCACACCTTTTAAAATTTCGGAATCCCAAATTAATTTGAAGAAGAAAGAGAACGAAATGAAAAAAGAAAGAACGAAAAAAAAACAGAAGAGTCGAGCCCCGCACATGGGCCGTCCCGGCTCATAAACATTACATAACAACTAAAAATAGCAGTAATTCTATGAAAAATACCAGTAAATCAATAAACTAACATCATGTTCTACTGAAAAGCATCATCCGCCTTGTATTTCTTGAAATGAAACCTCTACCATATCATCACCATGACCGTCATCGGAATTAACAGGAGTCTTTTTCACAACATATCTATCCATATCACCTTTTTGAGACTGAGCTGCTGCTTCTTTTTTTCTCTTTATTCTTACACTTATCCCAACCAGACTGACACTTTGTTCTTCGAGAATTCATCATTATTTATGCTCATTAAGAAACTTATATTAAATGAGTCCAAACAATACAACTGCCGAAGTGTCGATACGTAATTATAGATAGATTTATTATTTTGTAACTATCACAGAAATTGATCCCAAGATAAATAATCCTGCATCTTGGCTGATAAATAACCCTGCACCCTAACTCTAAACCCTACATCTTGGGATCAATTTCTGTGATAGTTACAAAATAATAAATCTAGGCTGATAAATAATCCTGCCTCGGTCGCGTCGGGAACTCACCGGATTCTTGGCCTCTTGCGATGCGGTCTTGAAATTTCCATTCCCTAATTATTGTTGCAGTGCGACTACAACATAATTAGTAAATTTAGTAATCACCTTTTCAATTTGTCAAGCTCCGGTCCGCTAATTGCCGCTGTACTGCGTGTGCGTGTGCAGCCAAATTACCTCGTCACCAGGTGCTCGTCATGCGATCGGAACGAGTGACAGCAGGGGCCTCTTCCTTTTTTCTTCTAATCTCAGTAGTAAGTATGCACGTGCAACGCACGTCTTCATGAACATGAAATTCAAGTGAGTATAAAATTTTGAAATCATATTATTCGATGGCCGCCTTATTTTTAAAGAAAAGAGAAAGGGATACAAACATATCAATTATATTTTGAGGATGTCATGTGAAGTTCAAGCACACCAAGTAGAAATCACAACTGTATGTACATGTCACATATGAATGGCAATCGACTGGATGAACAGCTTCTCCATAGAGAAGATAATGGCATAGCCTATTTAGTCTATTTTATAGTAAAAATGGAATCAAACGTCTGATGAAGATTTCAGAATGTCTAATTTTTTTGAGTGATCTTGCTTATTCACATTTACAAAATTTGCACTTACAAAATTCAAATAAAGACCATCACTAGTGGAAAAAAAACCCATTTGTCCCGGTTCATAAGGCCCATTTATCCCGGTTCGCTTACGAACCGGGACAGATGGGGCTACACGTGGCCGCTTCGCCGAGCCCAGGCAGGAGGGCCTTTGGTCCCGGTAGGTAACACCAACCGGGACCAAAGAGCGTCCACGCATCAGCAGTTGAGGTTTTTTTTTGAAAAAGAGGGGGTTTTGAGGGTTTTGGAGGATTAATTTAGGGGTTTCATATATTTTGTTAGATAGCTAATAAAGAGAATTGATCTCTCTTATCTTCATGCTTGGTCACGACGCTACGTACTATACTTATAGATAGAACATATGACACAATTTAATCATCATTTTCGTCAATGAGACATCATATCACAAGTTGGTCACTGGTCATAATCACAACTCCTCCTCCTCATCATCATTATCATCAAATCTAACACATTGTAGCACATAATAACACATTTTACCTAGGATCTACGTACTCCTATCTCGTAGGATCTATTCTACCCTCTCTTAGGTACAATATCATAAAACAAGATAGGGTCTGACTCTCCATTATGGAGAACGGAGATCATGCTGTCTCCCAGTATTGGCCTACGTACAATGTTGCTTCCAAGTAGCTCTCTACGATTGAGCATACATTTTTTCCAATCTTTGATTGTCATGACTCCATCGGTTTTAGAAATCCGGTATGGACAGAAGTGATGCGTAGGCTGATCTGGCCATGGTGGCCCTAAGCTCGTAACAACAACGCGACCTCTCGGAAACATCAGATGAGGCACACAATCCTCCGGGATTTTCTGTTGAAAAACAAAGTAATAATTTTGTGTTTAGCAATGTAGTTTAGTTTTAGAAGAATTTATGCAAAAGATGCACGGATGTCGTAAAAGTAGAATTAAAATCTTACCATGCAATCTCCATGTATGTTACCATAGTTCACCTGGCACGTATTGATCATAATGTGCAGGAGTTTGATAATAGCTATTGTAATTCTCAAGATGACTAAGAAATGTGGTAAGATGATCTTTCTCCTTATAAATTAATTCTGCTTCATTATTGTAGTAGTAGGTTCTGTCTATCATATTCCGTACATTTTTTGAAGAATGAAAATAAGCTGTCAATGCAAATAAGTTGTCAAATATTTTTAAATAAACAATATAAATTACTTAATAAATATGGTTGAGAAACTCACATAATGATAGAACTGGAGGCGTCTACACATCGACCCAGATGTCAATATTACCTTCTATTTCATCTTCCGGACGAATATCAAAGGTGAGAAGCATATTAGGCTCAAATGCACAAGTCTTGCATAGTGCTTGCAAATTTTGGCATTCAAAATAGCAATAGGTGTCTGCATGGTACAATTTTACCGCAAAAGTAAAACCATGCTCGGTCCTCAGGTGAACTATCTTTACGTCCGTATCTTTTTTAGTATTGAAACCAATCTTATCCAAGACAGCAATTCTTGCATGGCAGGGGATACGCTAGTAGAACAGTAAAAAATTAAAATTAATTATAAGTTGAAGCAAAAGAGGCAGAAGTCATGCTTAATCACGAAAAAAGACTTGTCATTGTGACTTACTGTATCCACTTCGAAGTTCTCATCCAGCATGATGCCGAAGTGCCTACCATCAACTAGGAAAGTCTTGTCACACAGGTCGCGCTCGTCTTCGCAGTATTCGCACATACCGAATTTACTTTCGTCGTCAGACATTTCCTATGTTCATAGTCGAAACATTTAAAATCGATCGAAGGAAACTACAAGAAAACTGATTAACACATAGATCACTTTTACTCAATATGCAACAGGTTGACTTTAGGTCTGTCGAGTCTTTCCTTCCTAAACTCTCATCTCACGTATATGGTGGGCACTCCTTCTGATATTGCGACAGTCGGTGATGATGGCTCCTCCATTCGTCCCCGAGTACATTACACCAAAATGTCTAGCACACGGAAACGAAGGAGAAGCAACCCCCACGACAACAGTCGAGATTCTTCCTCTCTCATATTTATATATGGTGGACACTCTTCCTCAGTGAAAGACACACAAGTAGCCGAAACAGATCTAAAGTCAACCCATTCCATATATCGAGCAATGACATAGAAAAAATTCCCTATGTTTTGCCGGAATGACTTGCAAATCACAAATACATTTATAATAAACTCAAATATAATATCACTAATACATCATCCTGAATAATCCAGTTCAAGAATTACGGCACGTTTTGGATCTTAATTAATGCGTGTGTGTGACTTTTGGTCCATCGAGGCTTTCCTTAAATAACTCTCATATCTCATGGTGTGTTGGTGCGCACTCTCTCATATTGATACGGTGGTGTATATATGTTGGTGGATACTCTCTCACAGTAATAGTTCAACTGTCGGTGATGGACGCCTCCCCTTTTCTCTTCTTGCGCAATATAGCGACGAGTATATTGCAAAGAAGAGAAGAAAGAGGAAGCGCCCCCCACGACAAAAGTCGGAATTCCTTCATCAAGAACACACATGAAAGTCACACAAGGATCAACGACAGAACGAAAGGCACACATGCATTATACCAATAAAATATTACTAATACATTAATATTTATAATGACTTCGAATATAATATCACTAATACACCATTCCGAATAATCCAGTTCAAGAATTACGGCACACTTTGGATCTTAATTAATGCGTGTGTGACTTTCGGTCCGTCGAGGCTTTCCTTAAATAACTCTCATATCTCATGGTGTGTTGGTGCGCACTCTCTCACATTGATACGATGATGTATATATGTTGGTGGACACTCTCTCACAGTAATAGTTCGACCGCCGGTGATGGACGCCCCTCTTCTTCTCTTCTTGCGTATTATACCAACGAATATATCGCAAAGAAGAGAAGAAAGAAGAGGCGCCCCCCACGACAACAGTCGGGATTCCTCCATCAAGAACACACATGAAAGTTATTTAAGGAAAGCCTCGACGAACCGAAAGTCACACACGCATTATACCGATAAAATATCACTAATATATTAATATTTATAATGACCTTGAATATAATATCACTAATACATCATTCCGAATAATCCAGTTAATGCATCAACAAATATTAACTAATACTGATCGAATATCTTAGAATCCAAAATGGAGAACGGTGAACTTGGTTCACTAGCGGTCTCTGAGTCGTCGGCGGTGGACACCCAAAGATAAGGAACCATCACGGGATCATAACTCAAGTGAGATCCCTGAAGGATCTGTCAGGTATTATCAAACCGGGCGTCCAACGCCGCCATGTAGCGACGGACGTGCTCGTCCTCCTCCCTGACACGGCGACGTACCACCTCCGCGGGTGCCGGCTCCCTCCGCACCGAAGGTGGCCCGCGTGACCGCCACCACAGAAGGTTCGGGTCGACGACGATACCTGCATTCCTCACCAACCTCTGAGCCCGGGAAGGTAGCACCTCCCAGTGCCAGCCCGGCGGAGCCCAGTCCCAGACATGGCGCCTATCAAGCAGGCTCTCGCGGACTACTCAACGACAAGGATGCGGGTCAGGCATCGTCGACTAATTTTTCATAAAACCCAAAATCAACATACACATACTAATCTAACATAAACATACTAATCTACTTTCAAAAAAAAAGCATAAACATACTAATCTAACATACACATAATAATCTAGCTAACATAAGCATAGTAAAAAAAGCATAAACATACTAATCTAACATACACATACTAATCTAGCTAACATAAACATACTAATCTAACATGCATAGACATACTAAAAAAGCATAAAAATCAAAATATATTTAAAAAAAATTGCAACGAGCCGCGGCGGCGGCGGCGGCTCACAGCAGGGGTGGCGACAGGGCGGCTATGGGGCGGCGACAGGGCGGGGCGGCGACGGGGGCGGCGGGGGAGGCGACGGAGAAGGGGCGGCGACGGGAGCGGGGCGGCAACGGGGGAATGAAAACTGCGAATTTTGCTAAGTGCTTATCATATAGAAGGAGCATTGGTCCCGGTTGGTGGCCCCAACCGGGACAAATGCTCCCCTTTAGTCCCGGTTTGTCGCATCAATCGGGACCAAAGCCCTATTTTCCGTCGCCCAAAGGGCGGGAAACAGGGACCTTTGGTCCCGGTTGGTGCCACCAACCGCGACCAAAGCCCTGTTTTCAGCAACCCAAAGGGCAGGAAACAGGCTCTTTGGTCCCGGTTGGTGGCACAAACCGGGACGAAAGGGTGGAATTAGTACCGGTTGTGGCCACCAACCGGGACCAATGGCCTTTCACAGCGGTGTGGTGGGAGTTTAGTCCCACCTCGCCAAGCGAAGGTTGCCCGAACCTATTTATAAGCCCCACTGCGGCTGTTACATTGAGCTCCTCTAATAGTCATAATACATGCGTTTATGAAATTCGACCTAAATTCAAAATTGTAGTTAGACGCCTAACTAGCACTTTGAATTTAGGTTGAATTTCAGTGTAAGCGCATCTATTTTCACTTTTGCTATTTTTATGTTATTTCTTTGCATATTAAAAGTGGTTAACAAAAAATACTTTATGAATATTTTTTTTGCTATTAATTTTTTTAACAAAAATAACTTTGATAATTTTAGTTGCATGAATTGTATATAATATCAAGTTTCTTTCGAAGTATCGTGTACAAAACGAACAGTCTCTTTCGAAGTATCGAAATTTCGGACGGAAACTCATCGGTTACAAAAGACATTTCATTTTCTTAAACTTATTTGAACTCCAGACTTTTTGTGTGTTCAAAATGCACCATTCAAAGCCACATCATCAATTTTCAACCCTTTCTGACTTCATTTGATATTTTTCATGCATTTACTGTTTTATTGAGCTAAATGACCCTAAAATTGAAAAGCACTTCAAATGAAGTCTGAAATGGTTGAAAGTTGGCATGGTATCATCATTTCACCCACATAGCATGTGCTAAAACGTTGAGAGGGTTACAGCAAAACAAGGATGCACTTCACGTATAAAACGGACAGACTCTTTCGAAGTATCGGGGTTTCGGACGGAAACTCATCGGTTAGAAAAGACATTTCATTTTCTTAATCTTATTTGAACTCCAGACTTTTTGTGTGTTCAAAATTCACCATTCAAAGCCACATCATCAATTTTCAACCCTTTCTGACTTCATTTGATATTTTTCATGCATTTAGTGATTTTTTTTGAGCTAAATGACCATGAAATTGAAAAGCACTTCAAATGAAGTCTCAAAAGGTTGAAAGTTGGCATGGTATCATCATTTCACCCACTTAGCATGTGCTAAAAAGTTGAGAGGGTTACGGCAAAAGCAGGATGCACTTCGCGTACAAAACGGACAGACTCTTTCGAACTATCGGGGTTTCGGACGGAAACTCATCGGTTAGAAAAAAGCATTTCATTTTCTTGAACTTATTTGAACTCTAGGCTTTCGTGTGTTCGAAATGAACCATTCAAAGCCACATCATCAATTTTCAACCCTTTCTGACTTCATTTGATATTTTTCATGCATTTACTGATTTTTTTGACCTAAATGACCCTGAAATTGAAAAACACTTCAAATGAAGTCTGAAAAGGTTGAAAGTTGGCATGGTATCATCATTTCACCCACATAGCATGTGCTAAAAATTTGAGAGGGTTATGGCAAAAGCAGGATGCACTTCGCGTACAAAACGGACAGACTCTTTCGAAGTATCGGGGTTTCGGACGGAAACTCATCGGTTAGAAAAGACATTTCATTTTCTTGAAATTATTTGAACTCCAGGCTTTTTGTGTGTTCAAAATGCACCATTCAAAGCCACATCATCAATTTTCAACCCTTTCTGACTTCATTTGATATTTTTCATGCATTTACCGTTTTTTTGACCTAAATGACCCTGAAATTGAAAAGCACTTCAAATGAAGTCCGAAAAGGCTAAAAGTTGGCATTGTATCATCATTTCACCCACATAGAATGTGCTAAAAAGTTGAGAAGGTTACGGCAAAAGCAGGATGCACTTCGCGTATAAAACGGACAATCTCTTTCGAAGTATTGGGGTTTCGGACGGAAACTCATCGGTTAGAAAAGGCATTTCATTTTCTTGAACTTATTTGAGCTCCAGGCTTTTCGTGTGTTCAAAATGCACCATTCAAAGCCACATCATCAATTTTCAACCCTTTCTGACTTCAGTTGGTATTTTTCATGCATGTAATGATTTGTTTTGACCTAAATGACCCTGAAATTGAAAAGCACTTCAAATGAAATCTAAAAAGGTTGAAAGTTGGCATGGTATCATCATTTCACCCACAGAGCATGTGCTAAAAAGTTGAGAGGGTTACGGCAAAAGAAGGACACACTTCGTGTACAAAACGAATAGTCTCTTTCGAAGTATCGGAGTTTCGGACGAAAACTCATCGGTTACAAAAGACATTTCATTTCTTGAACTTATTTGAACTCCAAGATTTTTGTGTGTTCAAAATGCACCATTCAAAACCACATCATCAATTTTCAACCCTATCTAACTTCATTTGATATTTTTCATGCATTTACTGATTTTTTTGACTCAAATGACCCTGAAATTGAAAAAACACTTCAAATGAAGTCTGAAAAGGTTAAAAGTTGGCATGGTATCATCATTTCACCCACATAGCATGTGCTAAAAAGTTGAGAGGGTTACGGGAAAAGCAGGATGCACTTCGCGTACAAAATGGACAGACTCTTTCGAAGTATCGGGGTTTCGGACGAAAACTCATCGGTTAGAAAGGCAGTTCATTTTCTTGAACTTATTTGAACTCCAAGCTTTTTGTGTGTTCAAAATTCACCATTCGAAGCCACATCATCAATTTTCAACGCTTTCTGACTTCATTTGATATTTTTCATGCATTTACTGATTTTATTGACCTAAATGACCCTGAAATTGAAAAGCACTACAAATGAACTCTGAAAAGGTTGAAAGTTGGCATGGTATCATCATTTCACCCACATAGCATCTGCTAAAAAGTTGAGAGGATTACGGCAAAAGCTGGATGCATTTCGTGTACAAAACGGACTGTCTCTTTCGAAGTATCGGGGTTTCGGACGAAAACTCATCGGTTACAAAAGGCATTTCATTTTCCTGAATTTATTTGAACTCCAAGCTTTTCGTATGTTCAAAATGAACCATTCAAAGCCACATCATCAATTTTCAACCCTTTGTGACTTCATTTGATATTTGATGCATTTACTTATTTTTTTGAGCTAAATGACCCTGAAATTGAAAAGCACTTCAAATGAAGTCTGAAAAGGTTGAAAGTTGGCATGGTATGTGCGTGCTTGTTGCCAACGATGACAACCCACTTTTTTTTTGCATATTGTTCTCGACCACAATCGAAATTTAAGAAAAACCTGAATTGAAAAGCACTACAAATATATAATAGCTAGAGAGATATGTAATATATAATAGTTCAGATATCCATTACAGAAAGTACTCGTCCAAGCGAACAATACTATCTAGTCTGAATCAGAAGAATATCCGCCCCATGGTGATGGTGGTGCGAGGTGACTTTGTCCATACTTCACGGTTCGAATCTTGCGGTACAACTCATATGCAACGTATGCATCTTTTACTGCATACTCAATGTTCATAGGCTGAAGTGGGGTCCTCTCCCACTCTTTGTGTTGCGCCGGGGGAAATTTGGTCTTCATATCTCCGTAATAGTCGTCGATCAAGGCGACTGTCATAGAAGCCATCGAAGTCCTCTGATAGTGAAGCCTGAACATGTCTTGAATATCAATAAGGCAGCCAGCTGGTATCTCAATACCGAAGCTGCGCCTCATCTTCAGCTTGTCATTCCTTACATCAACGCTAGAAAAATGTATGGCGCTGCGTAGGAAGTCCATGAGTGCTGGGCAGTGCTTGTCACTACTGCAACATCAACAAATTAAAATGAAACAAATGTTAAATACTGCTGCAACAAGTATATTTCGGCAGAATTATAATATGCAACTATATAAAGGAAAATTATTTCGCTGCAACAAAAGAGAAAGACGCAGAGTTTTTGCTCCCGGGCTCATTTGAGCCCGATGAACAGTAATTAATATCATAAAAAAATCGAAAATTATTTCACTACAACTTAAGAGTAATTGATCTTTGCCATAGGATTCAAAATAAAACATATATATTGCTATATCCTATATATATATATGTATATATATATATATATATATATATATATATATGCAATTTTCATATCTTATGAATTGATGAAGAAACCCTAAATTAACTATATGACATATATGTTCTCCCACATTTCGCAACAAGGAAAATTGTTCACTACAAACTTAAAAGAAATATTGATCTTTCCAATAGGATTCAAAATGCAACATATTTCTATCCTATGCAATTTTCATAATAATCTATAAATTATTAATTGATCAAAGAAAACCCTCAAAACTCACCTTGCCCATTGGAAGATCATCACATGTTTCTTGAAACATAGCTGGATGACGGTAACATCTTCTTGCTTGTCCGTGTACTCGAGATCAAGCCCTATGAACTTGTCTTTCTCATTCGCCACTTCAAGCCATTTCTGCAAAAGGGAAAGAAAACACGGCACCATGGCGTTGTCGTTCGTGTAGACGACATCGAGATTGGTCGTGCCATGTGCGAGCACCTCCCCGTAGCGACTGATTGGATTCATGGTAGAAGATATGGGGAAGAAGAGAGGAGAATGGAGGAGAAGAAGAGAGGAGAATGGAGGAGAAGAAGAGAGGAGAAGAAGAGAAATGGGCGAAGCGCTCGGAACAGTTGCCTCTTCCTCGAACCGCGAAACGTCGTGGGATGCAAACCGTTCGAACCTTTAGTCCCGGTTTGCGCCACCAACCGGGACTAAAGGGGCTCGCACTAGGCGAACGGTCACCCCCTTTGGTCCCGGTTCTAGCCACGAACCGGGACAAATGGTTGTGGGCCAGGAGCGAGGTACATTGGTCCCGGTTCGTGTATGGAACCGGGACCAAAGGTGTCCTACGAACCGGGACCAATGCCCCACGTGGCCTGCCCGGCCCCCTGGCCTCCCGAACCGGGACGGTCACCCCCTTTGGTCCCGGTTCTAGCCACGAACCGGGACAAATGGTTGTGGGCGAGGAGCGAGGCACATTGGTCTCGGTTCGTGTATGGAACCGGGACCAAAGGTGTCCTACGAACTGGGACCAATGCCCCACGTGGCCCGCCCGGCCCCCTGGCCTCCCGAACCAGGACTGTTGCCACCATTAGTCCCGGTTCATGACTGAACCGGGACTAATGGGCTGGCCGGCCCGAACCGATGCCCTGTTTTCTACTAGTGTATCTTTGCTCTCTTAAAATGAAATTATGCATTGATTCTTCCCTGACTTGTTGTTTTATTTTACAGGAAGCACAAACAGGTGCATCAAGAAGCAGAGCTGCTGGATCAAGCTTTCAAGCTGCTGGATCAAGCTCTCAAGCTGCTGGATCTAGCTTTAGACCACCAAGAGTGACTAGAAGTTCAGCAACAACTGGAGCTGGAAGAGGGAGAAGAGATGGGAGAGCGAGAGGAGTTGGGAGAGGCACTGGAGTTGGAAGAGGGACTGGTTTCATGCCCTATTTCATAGCTAGTGGAAATTACTAGAGGTGTTTGATGATGTGGTTATTTTGGAAAATGTCAGAATCATGTACTGCTTGTGAAGGAAGTGTCAGTATGAAATACTGCTTATGTTGGTAGTTTTTGTATGAACTCTAGTTTCATGATGTGAACTGCTTATGTTGGACCTCGTGGTACTCGTACTATCAAATGACCACTATTTATGTTCAATGTTGGCTGATGCAGCATGACCCTTAAGTGTAGTTCCCGCTGTCAAGAAATATGTATGTTCCTGTTGTGCTTCTTCCTGCTATGAAGAAATATGTATGTTCATGTTGTGCTTCTACCTCCTGTCAAAAATATGTATGTTCCTGCTGTCAAAAAATGCCAATGCAGTGCATTCGTACTGAAAACTGATAGTGAGTCAAAAAATTCAGAGTTTTGTTTTAAAAAGCCTAAATTTTTGTCTGGTACATTCAGACTTTTGCAAACTTGAGCTGTCAAAACTAATAAACTTGATCTGTCAAAACATGAGCTGACATACACAATTTTTTTGGGGATTTCAAATTCATTCCAACTTCATTGACATACATTACACTGCAATTAACATAGCATCCCATTACATAACTCCACAAGCTAAGATAGCATGAACCCTGCTACTAAACCAGCTAGAAAGATGATTAAACCATAAACTACACATTTATACATCTGAACCACATCTGTCCTCTCGCACCTAGCAGTAATGTCTGAAATAACTTGAGTCTTCTTGTCCAATTGCTCTCTCAGTGCAGCTATTTCTTCCTCACAGGACTGACTAGCAACAGCAGCCTCAAGCATCCACACTTTGTCCTGAAGATCTCCCAACATATCACGCAAAAATGGAGTCGTTGGATCGTCATGCCACTCCATGAATCCATGATGTCCAATCGAAAACCCAATTTCGGTACAAGAAAAATAGAACAGAGGGGAACAAATACAACAAGGCGGCTGCTACAGATCAGCCGGCAGATTTCCTCCAGTTGTAAGCTGCCTCGCCAGCCGTCCAATCCAATCAATCCACGCCGTCGGATAAACCGCCTCGCCAGCCAACAGATTTCAATGCAGCTTCGGCGACGCTTCAGCCGACAGATTCCAATGCAGCTCCGGCGACGCTTCGGTGCAGCTCCGGCGACGCTTCGGTGCAGCTCTGCCGGTGTTTCGTTGCAGCTCCAGCGAGGCTTCAACGACCCCACGATGCTTCAATGCAGCTCCGGCGGTCAAGATGATGATGCACAATAGTCGTTGCCTAGCAAGCTCCCCGGCGCGAGTGGATGCTGCCACTCAGCGTGCGACGACGACGGAGGATGCAGGATTAAGCCGCCTCGCCAGCCAACAGATTTCAATGCAAGCTCCGGCGATGCTTCAGCCGACAGATTTCAATGCAGCTCCAGCGACGCTTCAGCCGACAGATTTCAATGCAGCTCCAGCGACGCTTCAGTGCAGCTCCGGCGGCTTCGGTGCAGCTCCGGCGACGCTTCGGTGCAGCTCTTGCGGCTTCGGTGCAGCTCTTGCGGCTTCGGTGCAGCTCTTGCGGCTTCGGTGCAGCTCCGGCGACGCTTCGGTGCAGCTCTGCCGGTGTTTCGTTGCAGCTCCAGCGAGGCTTCAACGACCCCACGATGCTTCAATGCAGCTCCGGCGGTCAAGATGATGATGCACTATAGTCGTTGCCTGGCAAGCTCCCCGGCGCGAGTGGATGTTGCCACCCAGCGTGCGACGACGACGGAGGATGCAGGGACAACACGCGGCGACGCGGACGAATGCCGCAACGCAACGTGCGACCACGATGGAGCAGCAATAGCACGCGGTGGGCCGATGCATGTTTCGATGCAGCGCACAGCAACGACGGAGCGCGGCCGGGTGGCGAGAGCTAGCAGCAAGGCGCGGTCGGGCATCTCCTCCGGCGTCTCCATGCGCACAATTGCGTTGGCTGGCTTGCTACCGTTTTGAGGTAGACGAAGAAGATGCGGATGGATAGGAAGGATGAGGGAGAAAGAATGAGGGGATAAGGCTTCAGCGGTTGGGACATGGCGTGCGCGCGGCTGGGCCCAAGCAGGACACGCGTCAATCAAGCGAGGCGGTTTACGAAGCTGCAGAATCAGTTGGTCAATTTTAATCGTTTTCCCTGTTTTAAACCTTGTCTTCGTTCGACCCGGCGAATTCGAACCCCAACCTCCTAATCCGTGAAATCGACACCCCCACCTCTCCTCTCCGATCCCAGTACTTTGCGCCCTTAAACCAAGTTTAGCAGGGGATTTACTGATGTGGCAGGAGAGTTAGGATAAGTGACGCCACGTGTGCCACCCATGCATCTCTCTCTTCTCTTTATATCCTGTCTTCAGTAAGTGTCTTCATATGAGCATCAGGTGGGGAACAAAATTAGGGTTCACTGGCGATTTAGTTGGCTACGGGCGGCGACGACTGGCGACGGCCATTGGCAATGTCCTCGAGTGGTTCATCATGTTCCCGCGGTGGCGGGCTTCGAAGGAGAGGCGCCATCGGGTCAGCTCGCTCACCCTGTACCATATCGCGAGCAAGCCATGGATTATGAGCCGGCGAAGTTCTGCAGATCGTGCGGGATGAAGGCTGCTCAGTGGATCTCATGGAGTCCAGCAAATCCTGGGAGGAGGTACTATTCGTGTGTGGATAAGAATGTAAGCACAAGTTTTCCTCTTCTTTGTTGTATGGAAAACGATTAAAATTGACCGACCGATTCTGCAGCTTCGTAAACCACCTCGCTTGATTGACGCGTGTCCTGCTTGGGCCCAGCCGTGCGCACGCCATCTCCCAACCGCTGAAGCCTTATCCCCTCATTCTTTCTCCCTCATCCTTCCTATCCATCCGCATCTTCTTCGTCTACCTCAAAACGGCAGCAAGCCAGCCAACGCAATTGTGCGCATGGAGACGCCGGAGGAGATGCCCGGCCGCGCCTTGTTGCTAGCTCTCGCCACCCGGGCGCGCTCCGTCGTTGCTGTGCGCTGCATCGAAACATGCATCGGCCCGCCGCGTGCTATTGCTGCTCCATCGTGGTCGCACGCTGCATTGCGGCATTCGTCCGCGTCGCCGCGTGTTGTCCCTGCATCCTCCGTCGTCGTCACACGCTGGGTGGCAGCATCCACTCGCGCCGGGGAGCTTGCCAGACAACGACTATAGTGCATCATCATCTTGACCGTGGGAGTTGCATTGAAGCATCGTGGGGTCGTTGAAGCCTTGCTGGAGCTGCAACGAAACACCGTCGGAGCTGCACCGAAGCGTCGCCGGAGCTGCATTGAAATCTGCCGGCTAGCGACGCAGCTTAATCCGACGGCGTGGACTGATTGGATCGGACGGCTGGCGAGGCGGCTTACAACTAGAGAAAAATCTGCCGGTTGATTTGTAGCAGCCGCCTTAAGACAGACTTCTTCCCGTAGCAACCAATCAAATGCATATTCCAGGAGACGCGGCAATCCACTTCGTCAGCAAGATACCGAATCCTGGCGAGCAAATAGGCGCACGCCAGTTTGCCCCTGCTCTATAAAGGACCAGTCTGCCTTGTGCGGTTGTGCCCTTCGGAGGCCCGAAGGCCGTTCTGTCTCTCTGAGCGCTCCTGTCTCTCTGGTTCCCAGCCAAGAAAGAAGGACGACGGCAACGCGCATAGTACACGGAACCAGTCGCATGGGCCTCGTCGACCAGCTCTGGGACGAGACGGTCGCCGGCCCGCGGCCGGACCACGGCCTCGGCATGCTCCGAAAGTACTCCTCCTTCTCACCCTCTACCCCGGCGGCCGCGGACGTCCCGCCGACGGTGACCCGCAGCATCACCATCGCCCGGCCGCCGACTCTCCCGGGTCCGTCCGGCGAGTCGAGCTCCCTGGCGTCCTCCCCGGCCAGTGCGCCGGACTCCCCGTTCGCAGCAGGTGGGTCTCCGCCTCTGTTTCTTGGCCTCTCCCTATGATTTGGCCTCTGTTTCTCCGACTCTGAAACGCTGATCGACCGTGACCGCTTCTGTTGGATCTTGATGTGTCGATCCGTGGGTCCTCCATAGGAATGGGGCAAGAAGTACATGAACCTTTTGCTTAATCAATCATGGCTTCTTCGGTTTTGATGTGTCGATCCGTCCATCCGTGGGCTCGTTCCTCCAGCTCGATGCAGCCAGAATAAGATCTATGACCCCTGTCGCAGCCGCAGAGATGTAGGGAAATTGGCCGTCTCCCCCTTGAAATTCCTCCTCATTAGTTGGCTGTTTAATCTGAAACTTTATGTTGCAGCTACCAGTAGCACGCCGAGGGGGGGCGGCTGGAGGGCGTTCCGCCGGAAATCCAAGATGGCCGACGTCGACGTCGTCCGGGCGGAGGCGACCGTCGGGCCCAGGAGCCCCACCGTGTACGACTGGTGCGTTTAAACGTCACCTTCACTCTCACTCCATGCTCCTTGCACCATACCAATGATGATCCATACACAAATACAGTACTACCTACTGGTCTACTGGATACAGTCCACATATTCTTCAGAAAAAAATAAGATAAGAACACTATGGCAGAAGGGTCACCGTAGTGCTTGCAGGGTGGTTCCGTTCTAACTCTGGATCGATGTGCTTGCAGGGTGGTCATCAGTTCATTGGACCGATGAAGCAGCACCACAAGGTACGAAATAATCGACCGGCGAAGCACAGGAGCTAGCTGGTGTGTTTGAGGCCGTGTGTTGGTCGTGTCATATGCTACTGTGTAATCGTTGTGCTAATTAGGTGCACTTTTTTTTCTTTGTTTATGTAGTTGTGCGCCCCTTCGGCCTGCGAAAGTATGTGATGTAGTTAGCGGTAGTAGGCTCCGATCGAGATGTGTGGCCTTTTCCCTCAAAAAAAAAAAAGAGAGAGATGTGTGGCCTTTAGTAGGGCGCCTTTTTGCGTGTGGAGGAGATAAGCGTCGAAATGAGGATGCAATGCATGTGTTCGAGTCCCGCTTCGATTTCACACCGTGTCGTTGCCATGTAATGTAATTGAGAATTGTAGAGTAATTTGCAAATAAAACACGGCCAGAGATATTTTCCGCGTTCTCTGAGTTGTAACTCGCGCTTGCCTGTGGTTGCACCTTGCAATCGCCGGCACAATACCGAGGGTTATTTTTTGCCATTATTTTTCGTGTTTCCATACATTATTTTTTCTCATTATTATTTGACATTTTCCCTAACTTTCCTTCATGTTCTCCACCTTTTGCTTTGAGTTGCGATAATACCCACACATGTGGTACGATACTTAATGATCACAGGTTACGTCACGTCACTGCATGCATGCACAAGTGATGAAACTGATGATGTCAAAAGGAATCTTTGATCTTTTTAGTTTAAAAAATGTTTTATCTTCTAAACAAAAAATACGATTGAAAAATTGTCTTCACCATTAAATCCGTCGCGACGAGATCTTCAAAATTAGAGCTCATATTTATATGTTTCGACGACTTTCCTTTGGGGTTAAAAGTTGCCTGTACATTGCACATAAATTGGCATCATGATTACACTAAAGGTACCATGATATATTTCAATTACTTTTTCTTCTACGTTTAAAATAAACTTTGACATGTTATTAAAAAGAAAATTAACAAACTAAACTTGCCACGATGAATTACTATAATTTTCCATGATCATGAAATAATTTTGACATGGTTCATAAGTAAAAAATAAATATGTTGTCAGTTATTTTAAAAATGCATGGTCATTGCCTCAAATTTGCCATGCACCATAAATAAAATTGCCATGGTGAATTACTTAAATTTTCCATGATACATGCATTGAAATTTGCCATGTTTCATACAAAAACTGTCTTTCATGTTCAAAATACTATATTTTTCATGGTCAAAATACTAAAATTGCCATGGTCTATAAACTCAATTTGCCATGATGAATTACCATAAGTTGCCATGATCCATGAATTAAATTTGTCGTGGTTAATTACTAAAATTTGCCATGGCCAATTAAGAAAAATTGCCATGAAAAGTAGTTGAAATACAATGGTAGCTTTAAATCTAGAAAAAATTACATGAAACATGTCATGACAACTTTATTGTAAACCTTATGATAACTTCAGTGTAAACATGTGGTAACTTGTAGTGACCCAAAAAATATCGTCAAAACATATCAATATGGGATTTAGTTTTAAAGATCTTGTCGAGGCGGATTTAATGATGAACACAGATTTTTAATTGGATTTTTTATTTAAGAGACAAAACCTTTTCAAATCTAAATAAAACAAAAAGATTGCGCTAATGTCATATGATTGATGTGGCTAGATGAATGGTTATACAGGCGTGTAGACAATGTTGCCTCGCGCCATACGTGTGGGCGTTATCATTTAGGTTTGCTTTCATTCATTTCTGTTTTCCTTCCGGTTCTTATTCTCATCTTCACTTTCTTTCTTTTTTATTTTCCTTTTGTTCCCTATTCAAGTCTTTATTTAGTTTTCATCAATTTTCATTTCTGTTTTCTGTGTAACTTTTTTCTTTTCCTTTGGTTCTTTTTCTTCACCAGGTACTAAAAAGTGCCATTCACATCTTTAAAAATGGTTTGTCATGTATTAAAAAAATGGTTATGTAGTATCTAAAATGTTGGTCGTGTATTTAACTTATTCATCATGCAGTATAAAAATATTTACAGTGTCATAAAATTGTTTGTGATTTATTTAAAACTGATTCTCATCTAGTAAAGGACCATCCATGTATTAAGAAATGTTTATAATATATTAAAACAATGTTTATCGTCTAATAAAAATGTTAACAATTCATTCACAATTTCCATTATCTATTTAGAATTTTTACAGTTTATTAAAACCTTGTTATGATTTATTAAGAATTTTCATTGTTTATTGAAAAACATCTTCCGTGTACGAGAAAAAGATCGTATTTTATTAAAAAATTCGTCGTGTATAAGATTGGTCACCATGTATTACAAAAATGTTCATAGCATTTTAAATACGTTTAGCGTTTATAAAAAAATATTACCATGTGTTAACAAATCATCCTGTATTAGAAACAGGTTGCCTTGTACATAAATGTTTATGGTCTTAATAAATATTCAGTATGTATCTAAAAATATTTGTCATGTATTAAAAAGGGCTTATCATATACCTATTCAATGATTATTGTATATTTACATATTCTTTGTCCTTATAATTAACAATAAATGAAACATTATGATAATTTTGTACAACGTATTTTTTATATAGATGCACATTTTGATATGCTTACTATTAAAGCGAAATAATTGTTTCTGTGGTTTCTGTGTTATTTTTGGACCCTATGTGTGGAAGTTATGGTTTTATTTAAATTCTTATTCTAATCTAATGCCATATACCATAAAAGGCATTTTTCTTGTATGCATGAACACAAGACAGCTAGTATTTGCTAATCGGTGTAGATGCTACTTGTTTTTTCTGAAATAATCACATAGACAAGTGGCGGAGCATTGCTAAACTGCGACGGTTACTTATTGTATATCGGCAGAATTAAATAAATTCTGTATACCTTTCAAGAAAATGTTCACACATTTCAGAATAGCTATGTCAAATATGTGAAAAATGTCAATCAATGTATAAAAAATGTGAAGTATAATTTTTTCATACCACTAAAAAATTGTACATAAAATTTTAGATATATATTTTGCGTCTCCGTAAAAATGTTTGTGATATTTCAAAAAATATTTTTATGATGTCAAATGTATTTGTCTGCATCTTAAAAAACTTATTAGCTTGAAAAATGTTCAGCATGTATTTGCAAAAATGTTGACCGTGTATCAAAAAAGAGTTCGAAACATGTATTAAAGTACAATTTATGATGCATTTGATAAATGTGCAATGTGTATCACAAACTATTTCATGTGCAGAATAAAAATGTATATTGTGTAATGAAAAAAATTAGTCATGTGTTTTAAAAGACAAAATAATTGAAAGCCGACCAAAAAGAAAAAAATAAAACCGATTTTAATAACAACAGGTGAAAAACAGGAAATAAAGAAAGAAAACTGTTGTAAAAACCAAGAAAAAAGGATAAAAACCATGAAAAGCGAGAAAAAAACAAAGATAAAACAGTTAAGAAAGTAATAAAAATAGAAAACCGAGAAATTAGTGAGAAAACAAAACTTAATAGAAAATGAAACAAGAGCCCAAAAATATCTAGTGAAAGCAGTGAATGGGATCGAAAGTCGAGCGAACAAAAGAATAGACGAAAGTGGGCTTGCCTAGTAGCTACATCGTAGAAGAAAAACCTTGAGAGACTGAAGGAACACTCACATGAAGCGACATATAGGTTTTGCATGTTTGCAAGATATCCGTTGTCAATTGAAATCACTAATTGAGTTGTACATCTTCCAAAGATTACTTTCACCTTTCCAGGTTGCGACAAGTGGCATGATCCATGTGTGCCACTTGTCACAACATAGGAGTTTTTCCTTTTTTTGTAGATCTGTTAATCTCGACTCATTTTCATTGTTAGATTCCTCGCGACAAGATGTTCAAAACTAGATCCATGTTGATAGAATTTGACGAACTTTTTTTTTCTCCAAAATTACTGGACGAAAAAACCGAACTGAGCACCCAACGCGTTTTTTCCGTTTTCGAGAGACATGGCCGTGCCTCTCGCGGAAGCAAAACCGGGCATTTCATGGAAGCAAACCCTTGCCTCTCGCAGATGAAAAAAAGGCGTATTTTTTGTTTTTGAGAGGTATGACCGTGCCTATTGCGGAAGCAACCCTTTGCCTCTAGCGAAAGAAAAGAAACATGTTTCGAGAGACATGGCCATGCCTCTCACGGAAGCAAAACCGTGCCTCTCGCGGAAGGAAGAAAAAGAAAACAAGTTTTTTTTCGTTTCCGCGTGCCTCTCGCGGAAGCAAATTTGTGTCTATCATAAAATAAGAAACTAAAAAAATGTGTTTTATTCCGTTTCCGAGGGGCACGTCGTGCCTCTCACCGAAGCAAAACCGTGTCTCTCGCGAAAGAAAAACAAAAAAAATGTGTTTTTTCACATAAAATGTTTTTTAGAAGTTCAGAAAGACCGGTGAAAACCGAAAAGCCGAAAAGCCGAAAATACCCATTAAAAAACAGAAAACACGTGTAAAAAATAAGAAAACAAAACACACAAAATGCGACATGTTACGGCGGTTGAGAGCGCGAGGTGACCTTTGGAAAGGCTCGCAATGAGGGCTTCTTCATTAGTTGCTCTCGTGGCCAATGACATGGCTTCACGGCATGCTAAAGCCGCGAGGGTAGCAGGAGCCTTAACCTAACAATGGACAGGAGCGGCCCAACAGGCTGATCAAATCATGCAAGCCGCGCTACCCTTGCTCCGAAGTCCGAACCGACTTTTTTGATAAAAAAACCCATGCGTACTCTTGTAATCCTACTCTACTCCCATGGACATGAAGAAGGTCTGACTCCTCACCGTATGCGGCGGTCATTGAAGACACCAAATACCAGCTTAAGATGTGGTTCGCTAAACATATAATAAGTGTATGTCGTCGGGCACTAACTCTGTAGCACATGAACTGGCCAGTGTTGGTCGTATGTACCCTGGGAACCATTACATGAAGTGGGATGTCGATGTACCAGCCCAAATGGCTACTCGTGTTGCGGGCGACTTGCCTGCACACCGTTAAGTCATGAAAGCTTTGCTTTACCTAAAAAAAAATTCCTACTCTACTCCCATCTCTTCTGTAAAAGAAAAGGAAACTATACCCTCCTATCCAACTTTGCACTCCGACACGACATGTGATTCTTCAGTGGACCCACCCGGACGTAGCATGAGTCATGACATCATCCAGGCCAGGCCACTACAACTCCTGTCCCATCTAAGTTCAGTAACACACACCATATTAGCCGGACAAGATCGGGCTGACAAATCTCTCCGACCTTATAGCTACCTAGGGCGCAATCGCTAGCTAGCTTCCTGTCGTCACTTGTCGTGGACATCGCGGCCGCCGACGATCTGCTGCGAGAAGAACAAGTATACGCTGACGACGACAACGTGCACGGGCTACCTGACCAGCAAGAAGGAGAGGAACACGATGATGATGATGAAGATTACGACTAGAATAGTTCCCTGCAGCTTAACGGAGGAGACGGCGACTCCCACAACCAATTGGCCACCGTCTGGATCTCGGTGGCGCGCGAGGCTCGTCTCTACAGTCTGGCAGAGCTACCAGAGGCCGACATACTTCCTCCCGTCAACGTCACGAGTGCTCCAGACAACCCTGCGGTGGCTGAGGCCCTGAAGACAGTGGAGACGCCGGCCAAAGGACACGACTGTCCGATTTGGCTGCAGGATAACGGTGACGACGCAACGGCAGCGGCGGGCGCGTGGAAGCAAACTCCGTGCGGGCGCCGGCCGGTTCCACGGGCGGTGCGTGGAGAGGTGGCTGCATGCGGAAGGGAGCTGCCCCATGTGCCGGCGCCAGGTGGTGACGAAGCCCAGCACCCTTGACTCTGGTAGTCCTACATCCCTGCATTCAGCAATGGTGGATATCTTTGATGCTTATGACCAGGATGTTGGCATGGAGTTACAGGAGCAGTTGCTGCTCTAGGAGATTATTAATGCTGCTTTGAGTGGTTAAGTCGTGATGACACACATGTGTTATCTTGGCAAAACAGCATAGGGAAATTTTGTTAGGGAATTTAGTTATATGTTTATTGACATGTTCACATATGCTATTTGTCATGTTTAATTAATTATGTTCATTACCCTGAAATGGAAGAAATATATGTGGAGCTTGATTGCTAACATATGTTCCAATTAAACCGTTGATCAGTTTTAATGGAATTAGTGGATCAGAAAACCTTCCATTCCAAATAACGGGTGCATCACGCACACTAGATATATTATTTCGAACAGAAAGCACTTGATCATATATGCAATGAACATTGTTCAAACATATGATCAATCTATATCTATATCTATATCTATCGATATCTATAACTCTATATCTATTCTATATCTACTCCCTCCGGTCCTTTTTATTCTGCATATAAGTTTTGTCCGAAGTCAAAGCACCTTTATTTTGACCGAACTTACAGAAAAATATATCAACATTCACAATGCCAAATCAATATTGTTAGATTCATTATGAGATGTAGTTTCATGGTATATGTATTTGTTATTGAAGATGTTTATACTTTTTAATATATATATATGGTCAAAGTTTGCAAAGTTTGACTTGATAAAAATCTAATACATGGAGTAAAAAGGACCGAAGGAAGTATTCTATATCTATATCTATACCTACTAATAAAGGGGCTATTGCTTCTTCCCATCGAATTTTTGTCCATAGATTTGGTCGTCCGTCAAAATTTTCATTTTATACGTGAGTTGGACTTCTGCGTGATCCATCCTGTGTTTTACCAGTTATTTTGTGAGACCCGATGGCCGGCTGGGCCTCAGCCCAGCAAAAAACCATGCAGTCCGACGGAGGTGGCAAAACCAAAAGCAAATGATGCAGTTATTGGGAGTCAAACTCCTGACCTCATATAACTAGGTGTCCAACTGGCCAAGCTTATGTCAATGATTTAAACAAAGGTTGGTCGGTATTACATAGTCCCACCTCGCTTTCTTAAGCAAAATCCCATCAATTTAAGTACATCTATGAGTTGATACCAATAAGCCCACCAGAGAATTTTTATGAAAGAACCAGCTTGTTGCTGGCTTTGATTGATTGATAGCAGGGAGCAAGTGAGAGTACAAAAAGATAGTTGTGATCAATCGATTAAAGAGATAAAAAGAAGACAGAGAAAAGTGGGGAAATGTCTACCCTTCTATCTCATGAAGGGTCCCCAAAAGGATGCTCCAATAAAACTGCTCTCGCTTGACGCCAAAGTTTAAAAGTTCTCCTGATGGTCGCGTTGATGTTTGTCAGTGATGCTACTTTGCTCCTAAATGTACACTCATTTTGTTCTCTAATAGGATCAAGAGAATCAAGAGGAGTTTGCCGAGGGATTGAGAGAGCGTCATGACAGGAAGGAATCGGTTGCAGCCCTCCGGAGCTGCAGGGAGACGGCCAGGACTAGCAGCGTGTAGCCGGGTGGGCTTCTCCGTCGGGCAAACGGGCGGAAACGTAATTGATAAGCCTTTTCTTTGCTCACGGGAATTTTTTTTGGCAAGCTGTAATATTAAATAGTTGTATGTACATACATGCGAAGACGTGTGGTGCTATGGTCGTTTTGTTTGTTTGTTTGTTTTTATATATGTTGATCAGGCCTATTCTTTTTGTTAATACTAGCAAAAATGATCGTGCGTTGTAACGGGTGAAAATGTACTGCATATCTATCCCGTTTTATTTCCTAAAATTTGCATGATCGTGAACTACGGCCTCAAACCATGCTTCCGTTGCTCTTTTATTGCCCTTCTATGGAATGGTCACGATCACAAAACCAGACCACACGAAATTGAGCTTCACCTCCCCTTATATTCAATAAACACTTTGAAGTGCACCATGACACGCCACGATGGTGGCGTCAATTATCTAACGGTAGGTCCACAAAAGCTTGTCTTCTTTGTTCGTCTGCTGTAGTGGAGTGTGTACCGTCTGCTACTCCCTTGTCATGCATCATCGCTAGCAGGTGATCGTGCAAGAAGATGGGACAGGAGGATACCTCATTGACGAGACTATGTAGACTATCACATGTGTTTCTTGAAGTTGATCTTGTAGGGAACACACAGAAAACAAAAAAATTCGGTACAACGAGCAAGCCCAGGACCACTATGAAGATCGTTGGTGCAGACCCCCGCAGTTAGGATTTACAACCTGCCAACCGCGAGGACGTATTCCCTCGTCGGACAGCCCTTCGAGAGGCGGTCGGACAGTCCCTCGGACGATGTCACGGACAGCCCTTCGGGAGGACCCTCGAAACTCGAATGAAAACTCGGACAACCCTTTGGGAGGACACTCGAACAACCCCTCGGGCAAAAGATCGAAACTACGACCTCTCTACGGAGTTGCACACATACGGTGTCAGCTATCCAACAGGGGTTCCCCGTCATAACTAGTTCCTGCCGGAACCCAGACAGCCTTTCATCTCTACGAAACTATTTCGCTGGGAGGGAGGGAGAAGCCAGACAAGTCTATGGCATGTGTATGAGAGCAAGGATGAGAGTGGAGAGTGCCTCTCCACCTCTATTGATAGGAAATCCCAAGGGGTAAGGGGGCACATGAAAAACCCAAAATGCCCACACTTTATGTCACACATAAAGGTCATAAAAGGGCATAAATGGACGAAAGTGGAGCTCCATGGAGGAGCTGCACCCTTGAACGTGCCACCTTCATGGGGTCCCCCCAAAGGGGGTTCCTTGATCCCCAAGTCCTTCTAGAAGTCTTTTGGGGAAAGCCGTAAAAGGTGGCTTTCCATAAAGTAACCCAAAAAGCACTTTCACTATTCACGAAGACATTTTTCTGCGTCCGATAAATACCGAATTATTTTTGTGTGCCTAGAACAATTTCAGTACCCACTAAAACAATTTTGAACACATTCCGAAACAATTCCGGAACAATGTTTTTCTTCGGCGAAAGCTACTACAGTGGTTCCGGGCTTCTGGCTGCTCCGGAACATTTCTGTTTTTTATCCCAAAAAGTCACCAAAAGTTTCCAGAATAAAACTGGTACCCTCCAAGAATTATCAGGCATGTGCCAAAACCATTTTATCTTAATGGTATACCCCGAAACAACTTTTCAGTTTTACCGAAACTATTCCGGTGTTCTCTCTATGGAACCTTTCCGATGACTCCAAAACTTTGTCGGTGAATTTCTCTCAGACTCCCTGTCTAGTTGTCTAGTATTCAGTAGATAGATGACCCTTAAGCCTATGACCCTATAGGTTCGGTGAAGTATAGACATGACCGGAACACTTTTCTATCAATGATCATCATCGGAGCTGTGGACACCCATATTGACCCTTATACCCACACGAATGAATATTCGAGTGAACCTCCAATTCCCGTGTGCTATTCCTGTTGCCTCACGATATATTACAAACACCCGAGGTGAGATTTACTTGCATCCCCGTGGATCAACAACTTGTCCACTATGCTAGTTACCTCGTTACCGGTTTTGTTCTCTTTTATAGTTTCCGTGTTCCGGTATCCCTGTGATCAAATCACACTGTGTCTGGCCAGAGAATGATGGATACCGTAATACCGAGAGGGCCCGAGAATATCTCTCCATCGTCGAAGGAGCAAATCCCAATCTTGAGCTATCTCATTACTTGCCATACTTTTCGTGACCCCGTAAGCCGCCATAATAGCCACCTAGTTACGGATGACGTTTAACAAACACCAAAGTTCAGGAAGCAAGCACAAAGAAACTCGATACTCTCATGGTCTAAGGAATTATGCAAATATTAACTATCTCTGTGATATTAACCTTTAACTTGTGACGAATGTGTCTCATAGCATAACATCAACTTGGGTCGATTCAACACAAGTGTTCTACCAACATTATGGTCTCAAAATTGCCGGCATAGCCATTCCCATGATTAGGAAAACATGATCATCATGCAATACTTGAGCCAGTCTTAGAGGCCAGACTAGAAATACAATTTACCGTTTATTATAACACACGTGCACATGAGTTTCCCTCCAAGCCTCGTGGTTATTGTAGACTGTGAGAATCATTGTAGTTATAGCATGGAACATAAACA